>CM061349.1:134480281-135897156 GCA_030867105.1 Liasis olivaceus | reverse complement strand
CAAAACCCTACAGGGCAAAAGCTACCTGCGATCACAAAATTCTTCCCCATTGTTCAAACATGATACCGTGCAATGCCAGATGGAATGCAGAGTAGATTAGGGGGGAGGATTTTTTTTAACATATTATGAAGCTCTCTTTTCATGTGAAACACGTGGTTAAGGAGTAAGGAGTCTCCTAGATTCAAGCAGGCTTCGATCTGCCTGTGCTATGTTCCCCATCCTCTCTGCATTTTTCTCACCCATCACTAGCACTCTGACTCAAAAAAGAAAAAGGCTGCAGAGGTATTTAAAACTGACTCAGCCATTATTCTTTTGCAAGAATACACTGACCCTACAGAATATCTCAACAATCTTAGGAAAGCAGACCCCTGCCTCCTTTATCAAAATACATGTGGGATTTTAATTTTGACTCATTGCATTGTTATTGGCTGACTTTCTGGCTTACTGTGGGTAAACCAGATATCTTTTGCACAAAGATTGCTCCCTTCTCTATCCCAGACTAACTCCCAGCTAGCAGCCATACCATTAGTTCTTTCCATAATGATATACAACCAACAGTTCACCATCACCGATTCCGTTAAGGTAAGCAGCCTGAAGGACTTGCTCTGGACTATAGCTCTCATTTTGCTGCAGATAACATCTTACAGGGGCCTATTGTTCAGCTGCATGAGCATCAGCCCAATTATTTATATGCTTCTGCTCTTCTAAACTAACCCATTCCAGACAAGGACAACCTTATTTTTCCAAAGGGTATACTACTCCTTCTTTATTATGCAAAAGAGAACTGGACACAAATTTTTCCCCATTCTCTCTTATACAAAAGAATAAATGAACACCAGTCAGACATATGAAGCAGCAGGGATAGAGTCATTGAGACCAGGGTACCACTCCCAAATGTTTCTGAATGTCAATAGAACTGACCTAACTTAACATCTGAATGAAGTATCTGTCACTGACTTTCTTTGAAGGAAGACTGGAAGGTGAAAATGGTGAACTGTAAATTGTCACCTAAAGCCTGACTCAAAATACCAGACACTGCAGGTGTTAAATGAGCTTACAGGTAGTAAGATATTTTGTGCAGTCCTGAATATTGCTTTGTAAATGATTATTGTGCTTTTAAAGAAGTTTAACCTGAAGATACAACAAAAGGTTCTGTTGTCCTTGAAGTCAGGTGTCTTTGTCACATTTGCCACAACTGATTAATACAGTGATTTGTCTGGAAAGTGTTACAGTGTTAAACTGAAACATAACTCACCCATTATAGTTTTTTGCATTTCATCTACCTCTGATCTCAGTGCGTACAGTTGCCCTTCTCAGCACAACCTGGTCCATATATACTTGTCAGCTCAGAGCCTTTCCCCACTTGAACTGAACCATGACATGAACATGTCTCATCTGCCTTTCTTTTTTCCTCCAATGTCCACAAGACATTTCCTTCATCTCATATCCAAGAAAGCTTAAATTCATCTTTCGCTGTTTCAAAGTAACATTTTCCCCTTTAAGCAGCAAGTCATGAAATGCAGTCGGACTCATTTCACTGACCGTTTAGTCAGTGTTGCAGCCAAGTGACCTGTAAGTGGACAGATCAGCCAGGCGCCTACTGGCCACTTTGGGCTTGTGCAGGCATATCCCCTTTCACCCTTGGCCACTGTCTTCTAGGGACATTCTGCTTTGGAAAGTGGGAGAGTCCAGCTCATTCAAAGCACCCTCTTCCCCAGTACCCCCCTAGTCCCTGAGCCAGTCCTCTAGCTTAGAGTCCCTGATCAACCTATACAACAACTGACTAGTTTGCAGGAAGGGTGGGGAGAGAGCTGCATGGGCAAACAGGCTAGGGGAGCCAGTTCTCTTTCTCTGCTGCTTTATAAAACAACTCTCCCCATACCTGTTTGGGCTGCTTTTGATTATATGTTTAGTACGTTTCTGGAATAGCACTAAACCCTTGTCCAAAGGAAGAAGTCTTCTAAACGTACCCGTGTAAAATAATGAATTTTGGCAGACGTCTAACTCCATCGGTTTAACCATCTGTCCAAATTTACCTCCTCCGCAGCCCAGCTGCAGAGTGATTGATAGATGTGTTCCCACCAGCTGGTGATGTTGAGGAGGAGGAGGGGGAAACCAAGCCAATCCCTGTCCATTGCAGGCCACTGCACTGTAAGGAAGGGCAACGCTATGCCCAGGGCGAGCTAGAGATGCTCTAAAGTCAGCTCGGCAACTTATGTTGGTCTAATTTTCTGCCAGCTCCAGGACTGGAGAAGAGCCCCCATGATAATTCTTCCTGCATTTCTACATCACAAAGCATACATTGTAATCTATCATTCTTAAAGGTGCCAGAAGAGTTTTTGTTGTTTTTCTAATTTACCAATTCTTGTTAGTTGTTGCTTCTATGGAATACCATAAAATACAGGATTACTGTATACTGAGGTGTGAAGGGTACACTCTGTGGCCCCATTTCTGTCTAGCACCCTCATCTTTTTCATATCATCAATTCTTCAATAGCTTTTGGCATCCTTGCACTCGTTCTATTCAGATACCAAGAAATTGTTATCCATTTATAGTGAAAGACCTAATCAATTTTTTCTCTAGGTTCTTTAGGTGCAACAATATCCTATTTCTCCAATACTCCAAGAACAAAATTTTGGAATGGTTTTTAGAGCCAAGCAGTGATTGTTTTAACTGTTTACAATGTTTTAACATTTTAAGCTCGGATAGCTCTTCAGATTTCCTCCTTGCTTGTCTCACGCATAGCAATTCCCTGCCTTTGTGCCTGGTTTGAGGCAAACTATAGTTTAACATTTGAAACAGGAAAGTGTGTTTAAGGTTCCTTTTAACCATGACTTCTGACTTTACTCAACTGAGCCAGAAAGAGAGAGAGAAACCGAGAGAGACAGGACCACAATGGTAAACTGAGACCAAGTTTGAGGAAACCAGTTGTTGCCTCATCGGCCACTCAAAGCAGCTGCTTCTTTGCACTTAAGGCATTCCGATCTCCACTTCTTCTTTCTGTGCTAGCTGGCTACCTCACAGGCATCGCTCTAAGGGGATTGTGCACAAGCAGGTGTCATGACTATTTCGTAATGAATCATTCTTAGGAGCCTATTAAATTGTTATCAGGGGAAATAAATTCCTTCCTATTCTGATATTTAATCTTTAGATGAATGGAGGCTTTAAACTTTTTTAATCTCTGCATGACAGAATGTTGAATGAGCAGCTTTTGTTCTTATTTATTAAAAACTAAAGTGCTTATTTTATTTAAGAGAAGCTTGTTCAGGGAAGAAAATAAATGCCAACACCTGACAAAAGCCATAAAACCAACTTGACCTTAATTCTAAAAATATAAGATGGACTACCAATTGTGACATAATAAATCCAAAATATATATTCCAGCTCTCCATAGCAAAACAATAGATAGCAACAAAACCACAGAAGGGCAGAAAAGCCACAGGCAGAAAATGATTCACAGTGGCTGAGGAGTTAACCACTACAACTACAAAGTAAGGTTTCCTTCTAGCCAGTTTTTCCTCTCCAGCCATAAAGAGGGAGATAAAGCATTCAGGGATCCCTCAGAGGGCTTTCCCTGGAAACTCAGAACTTCTGCTTGAAACACTAAATTATTCATTTATTAATTTTTGTAATGCCCAAAGTGTAATGCATTGTCAAACAACATTTTGTTAACTTATTCTATTAAGTTCTCATTTCAAATTTAGCTCTCCATGTTCATGTATGTATCAGCTTTTCAGAGATCAAATTCATTCAAAGAATTATCAATAACATATTAAAAAGCATTGTCTGGAATTTAATCTCATACGTCCCCTTTTCTAGAGGGAATATATCACCGGACACACTTTTTCCCCAAGAAATTATCCTTTTAAAAGTTAACTGTTGAAACAGAATTGCATGTATCCCACCTCATTAGCATATGCTTTCTCCCTTTCCAATATGTCGCATATTTTCCATGCCTAGTTCAAATTGTGAAACATAACTTTCTGTGTTGGAGTAATATTCTTTTCACTTCTAAAACAACCTTCTGTGTTACTTTGTTAACCTATTCCCAAATTAAATGGCAGAGGGGAGGGAAAGTTATGTAGTTGAATGTGGCTCATCCTTTTGCCAAAAGTAATAACATGTAAATTAAGATAGCATATTGTTTACTATATGGCACAGAAGTAGTACATTTAAGAAAGCCAAGTATTTCTTTAATTGCTTCTAAGCTAGTTCATTTGTTATTTGAGGGTCTAAAATATACAAGTACTTGTAATTGGCTAATTTAATACAATGGTATTTAGTCTTAGGTAACAAATAACCACACAGGATCATACTGATGACATTTCCATGCCATTGGTAAAAAAGTCAATTTACTTATTTACTATTTATTTAAATAAATAAAAAGTCAATCCATACGTAGAAAGTATCAACATGTCTGTCATCCAGGATTTTAAGCTGCAAAAAAAGTGGTCATGTATTTCTGGAAAATAACATGTATACAAGATTTTAAAAGTTGGCTTAATGAAATTTGTCTTTTTTTTCAGGAGAAGGAGAAAACCAGACAATAGGTTTCCATATAGTCACATTTCAATTTGTTTTTTAAAAACTGTAATATCTTTAAATAAAAATGAAACTATTATATTTATATTGTAGAATATAAAACAGTTTTATTTTCATTTTTCTTTTTCACACTTATATTTGCCAGTTTGTTTTAATTTAGAACTTTATATATAGTTTTGTTTGAATGGTATTCACATATTTTAAATATGTCTGTAGTTTTAAGAAAATAAAGAAAATATAAAATGTAAAATAAAAACCTGGAGCAAGCATAACACTTATGAGTCAGAATCCCTTGCAGCATACTTTATTTCTAAAATACAAAAGTTGAAATCCAACTCTTATTATACATTGTCTGGGGTATCCAATATACTTGAAAAATAATATTTTCTGGAATTAATTTGACCTTAAGGTCATATGTACTAATTTAACATTTTCTAAAACCCCCAAATCTTTGATACGTTAAAACAGAATATTCCAACTCATTATTCTAAATTATCTCCAAATTATCCATATCTATCTTTATACAAGTTTTTCTCTGTGAATAAAGATTAATTGTAGCTTTAGGAATTGCAAAATTTTTCCAGTTACATTAGGAACTTTAGACACAGCTAATGTATCTGGTCCCATCTATACTGTCAAGAGATGGTTTAACTGTATATATTACTGTTGAGCACTCTCAAGGGGTCCAAACTGTTTTTGCAAAATACCAAATACTGTGCTTTGAAAAATAGATTAGAAATAAGATGCTCTGAAATATTATTGCTCATTTTTGGCACTGAACTCCAGAAAAATGATTTGCCAGAAATCTTAAGGATTAGATTATCCCATAATAACTTATTGTGAGAGTTTGGATCAAGTTAAAATCTTGTTTCCAAAGTATTTTAGATATGTTTTGCATCTTTTAATATATTAGATACAACTGAATCATGATTAAAACTAGAATAAAGGTTTCACCAAGATATTAAGGGAGCAAGATAATAACTTCTTAGTTGTACCCATAATGGTTTTAAAACGAATAATTAGAATTTCATGAAACAATAGAGGTTAAAATATAAACCCAGTGCCATAACTGAAATTTGGGAAAATTGTAACTTCCATCTTCATATGGAAACTTTAATTTGGATGTTTAAAAATCTACATATCTGATAATCCCATAATACTTTTCTGAATATCTGATCAATCTGATTTAAATACTTTACAGTTTTTGGCCCAAGAAACCTTCTAATACTATACATCTACTCTGAAGCAATATTTATTTTACCAACATTTATTCATACTTGTGTGGATTTTAACTATTTATTTTTATAAATTTAGTATAAACAATTGAGAATATTAACCAACAAAGAACATTTTCTAGGCATAATAATTCCAAGATATTGAAATGAATCCTTACAAAATATAGGACCCCATTTTTTAAATGTCCATGCATACCTTAACAACCAATAAGAAATATATTAGACTTATTCTAATTAATAGAATAGCCTAAAACTTTGCCAAAAGATTGTGTAATATATATTTTGATAAAAAGTATTGGTAATTATCAGTGAATTATAAAGTATCAGCAGCATATCACAATTTTATATTTCAATCTAGCAACTCATATAACTGAAATATCCTTACACCGACTAATAAAACAGACCTATGGTTCCATTGCAAGTTAAATAAAGGAAGAGAAAGAGGGACATCCTTCACAACTTCGTAGCATCCTAACAGATAAAGAAACAATTCAATTTATGTTAACCCTTTTTAGTGGGCTTAAATACCACATTTTAATCTGGACAACAAAATTAAAAGGAAAACCAAATTTAACCAAAACACATTTCCAAAATTTGATCTGCATCTAGTTAGAAAATCACCACTGAATCTGATTCATCAAAGTCTGCATCTATATCAACTAACAGTCTAATATAGTCCAATGCTTGGCAATCTTTAATAAAGCCAGATTGTGCAGGATAAGCTACTGTAGGCCATATAGCTTACAACTTATGAGCCAAAGTTGTGACCAGAATTTTTACATCCACATTTAACAAAGACATTGGATGATAACCTCAACATTCTACAGGATCTTTTCGTAGTTCCAAATTATAGATATAAAAGCTTCATTTTAGGAAGAGGGAGAATTATTTTATTTTAATTTTCTGTTTTTTTCTTCTGTTTGTTTTTTCTTTATTAATTAGTTATAGTTTGTTTTGTTTTATACTTCATTATTATTATACCTGATCATTTTCTTTTTTTTCTTTTATTACACATTAAAAAGCAATGAAATATTTTTAAAAATTAATTGTAATGATACTTTAGACCTATTGCTTAAAAACAGGGAGTAGCATGTCCAAATCCTAATTTCATGAGAGACATATGGAATCAAGATATATTCCAGAGTAACTTTGAATGTAACTACCATGTACAGAAAGGAAAAGGAATCATATCTAGATACTAAATAATGATAATAACAACAACAACAAGAAGCTAAGCTAGCCTTGCCCAACCTGAATGCCCTCCAAATGGGTGGATTTGAGCTCCTAGCATTCCAGGTTCCATGACTATTGCTGAAAATTCTGAGAGTTGAAATCCACACATACATGTCATGCCATGTTTGACGACACTAGGTTCAGATTAATTGCCAGCATGAACGTGCCTTTGGAGATATGCCATTTGGCTTTAGAAAGATGAAGTTAATCTTGTAATTGGAGAAAGGACTTAAAAGTCATAATAGGTTCAGCAATGTGAAATGGTTACATAATTTTTTGCGGGGGTCTTCTACACAATTATCACCCCCACCCCCAATTTTCAACTATTTTCAATGTCTTCAGAACAGAAAATTGGCATGACAATATACATATAGATATTTATTACCTAGTATATTTTGGAATGGGGCATTTCTTGCCCTGATGTGGAATAAACCCTTAATGGACTCACTCTGTCACTTGCAAATATCTCAAGTGAAGAAATGTGACATATCCAGCAGAAGTTGTCAGGTGGCAACACCTTCTTTGTGAAGGCAGCATGTAAATTACATCTCTGGTTTGTCAATAAAAATGCAAATTCTCTGGACAGACTGTCGCCATGGCAATCCTGCATTCCAAACAAGCAGCCACCTCTTATCTTAAAAGAAACCAGGAAGGAAATCTGATGATGAACCTTGATGCTAGTCATACAATAGAGTCAAACAGGAATGGATTTGTTATCATTTAAAAAAAATAAATCTGGGAAAAATAAGCCCTAAAATGTGGATCTGAATTTCTTTTCTTTTTTAAACCTTCCTTTCTTTCTTTAATAAAATAGAGAAAAAAGAAAATAAGAGAAAATCCTTTTTTTTTTAAGTAAAAGAGAAAAAAACAAGATAAATTCTAAATATATCCTCCATTTAGATAAATGTCTTTACATAACAGTTGCAACTGTCCATCCATAATCTATGTCTATAGGCGACTGATGCATAAGATACAAGTAACATCAAGACTTCCAATCCACTGGGTAACTGGGACTATAAATTTTTCTTTCAAATGTTGAAGAACTAATCTCTTGGCAATAATGACACAGAGAATCCATTTCCATTGTCCAGCTGTCAATTTCTATGTAGCAGTTATGTAGTTCAAAACAATCTACATGTCTGAAAATACTAACATTTGTCTCAAAGCCAAATTAATATATGTAATTAATTCTTTCCAAAATGTAATAACTTTAGGGCACTGAAAAAAACTTGTGTCTTAATGACGCATTATTCTGGATGCATCTCCAGCAGCACAGTGATTTATTCATTCCTTTTTTGTACAAACAGAGTAGATGACTTAAGACATCCAAACTTACTATGATGGTATAATTTCACTTATGGAAAACTGAAATCCTCATTAACTGGCAATTGCATTTTTTTCAAAGTTTCCTTTCAGGGAAAAAACTCAAAATAGTGTATTGAATTTTTGAAAATATTTGAGAGAGAGAGAGACAGATATGTATGTATGTATGTGTGTGTGTGTGTGTGTGTGTGTATGTATATATATATATATATGAATTCTTTGCAAAATATAAACTATCCTAAAACATTCTTTTTAAGAGTATTTATCCTACTGCAAAGAATAAAATTTAATGACTCCCATGCATCAATAACCAGAGAAATTGCTTTATATATTTTATTGCTGTTCAGTGTAATTATTTGAGAAACATCACTTGGAATAAGAATACCTAAATACGTGATAAATTCAGTACATATACAGAAATTATATTCCATTAATTAATGTATGAATAATCAAGTCTTTACCTACAGCATCAATTCCAACTTAGATCAGTTAATAGTATATTCTGCATTTTGGCCAAAGACATTACTCAGATGCAACAAAGCTGAAATCTAAGTATGAGATTCAGAGTTAAACAATAAAATGTCATCAGCATAATATCAGTGGATCATATAATTTCTTTAAATTCAGCTATGTTTATGGCACTAAATCAGTGTTGCCGCTTCTTCTCCTTAAGCACCTATGCAGAAGCTAATACAACATGGTCCAAATTCATTCAGTTCACTGGGTGAAAGGTGGGAAGAACTTTTACTTCTTCATAAAGGAGATGGAAAGAACATGAGAGATATTTAGTTTTGTTTCTTAAACGTGTGGGAAAAGTAAAATTGACAGATGAGTCCACTCCTTCAATGGTTAGGCGTATACACTCTGCAGCTCAAGAACACTTTCAACTTCCCTCACTTGATATATTCCAGGCTTCAAACCTGGCAAAGAAAATGGATGTCAGGGCTGAACTCTGGAACAAATTAAATCGTAATATACTGTGGCATATCAAAACGACCAATATGTGACATTTCTTTCTCCAAAATACTGTATTAAGTCAAAGGAATTCCAGAAGAAAAACAAAATCCTCCTTGTGCCAAGCAGAATGCAGTTGACATCAAAAGCCTGCAAATACCAAAATAGCTGCTGGCCACATTTGAAAATGGAAATCAGAGACAATGTTAGTGATTTTTTTTTCAAGTGCCAGAGATAAGCTCTTCTGATGAGAACACCCAAGTAGAATCAATCTGTCAGAGACAACTGCAGGATCAGATGTTCCGGTTCTAAAGAAATGAGAATAAATGGGATCACAAAGTCCAAATACCTAAACAGAGATAAATGAAATAGCAAAAACAGATTGACAGGACTTTATTATCTTGGCTGCATTTTGAAAGACCAAGAGGAAAATGAATAACAAACACAGAAAACCAGAGGATTTCTTAAACCAACTCCCTAAATAGTATGCTAAATGTCAGCTACATGGCATCTCATTGTGCAGATGAAGGTAGATCTATCCAGTTTAAGCAAGAGCTGGGAGTTGGCCCTGTGCATGTTGTGAGCCTATGCAGGCACAGCAGCCAAAGAAGAGTTAGCACCTCCAAGAGGAGGAAGGGCAGTGATCAAGACTGCCCCTTCTCTGCTGCCTCGCCATGCCACAGTGAGATAGCAAACAGGTCCTCAGCCTGCATAAATGACAAAGTCACAGCAGTCACAGCTTTTCTCAGTAAACTCTGGGTGCTGGTGGATGGTGTGCTGAATAACCAGCTCACCACCTGGGACCAAAATGGCCGGACTTTCCTTTTGTTGGTTGAACAAACATTCGCCAAGGCAATTTTTCCAAAGTACTTCAAGCACAACAACATGGCAAGTTTTGTGAATATGTATGGTTTCCGTAAATGAGGTTATGCTGACTCTGGCACGGTTAACCTGGAAAGAAATGGCCCTGTTGAGTTTCAGCAGCCCTGTTTCAAGCTAGGTCAGGAAGACATACTGGAACATATTAAAAGCAAGGTTTCTTCTTCAAGGTCTGAAGAAAATAAAATTTGTCCTGAAGGCCTGTCTAAAATTATAAGTAATGTTCTGAAAATTGGAATTAGCCCTGTGTGGGCTTTCTGCACTGAAGAGAGAAAAGAAATCTCTTTGATGGGGGGAAACAGACCTGAGAGCAAAACATCTGCAACAGCAACAGGTTATTCGAAATACTGTAATGTTCATTGCTACTGTTATTCTGAATAACCAGCTTGTGACCCACTCCTTCTGAATACCAGTAGGGCTCCAAACTACAACTTATTTCAGCAGACAGAGGCAGTAGAAATATTGTGAACAGGTTTCATACAACAGGACTGATGGTTTAAAGCAGAGATGACAACAGTCAGGTACATTATTATAATGACAGTGGGGATGAAAAAAAGGCTCCTGTTACTCCAGAAACCGGCAAGGATACTGTTTCAAAATACAGTGGTACCTCAAGATACGAACGCCCCATCTTACGAAAATTTCAAGATACGACCAGCTCCAGCTGCAAAAATTTGCCTCAACATGCGAACTCCGCCTCAAGCTACGAACCGGATCCGCGGCCATTTGCCCTGCTGCCAAGTGGTCGCGGCTTCCAAGAGGAAGTGCTAATGAATCTGAGTGCGAGGACAAAAGCCCAAGGAAAGCAATGCAGAAAGAGGAAGTGCTAATGAAACCTGAGCACGCGGGGGGGAGGAAGCTCCCGCTCCCAACTCTGCGTGCGCGCGACATAAGCCTTTCCCTCGAGCGCGCTGATATTGCTTTCACTGTGCTTTTGTCGCTATGGAGAAAGGAAACAGCACGGAGGAATCAGTGGGATGGGGAAGCTCCCACTCCGCTGTGCACGCTACATAAGCCTTCCCCCCACTGCTTTCACTGTCCTTTTGTCAGGCGCGCCAAGGGCTATGCACAAAGGAAAGAGCGCGGAATTAAGAGGAATCGGCGCGGGGGTGGGGAAGCTCCCGCTCTGCTGTGCGCGCTACATAAGCCTTCCCCCCATTGCTTTCACTGTCCTTTTGTCGGGCGCGCCAAGGGCTATGCACAAAGGAAAGAGCGCGGAATTAAGAGGAATCGGCGGGGTGGGGAAGCTCCCGCTCCGCTGTGCGCGCTACATAAGCCTTCCCCCCATTGCTTTCACTGTGCTTTTGTCGCGCGCGCCAAGGGCTATGCACAAAGGAAAGAGCGCAGAATTAAGAGGAATCGGCGCGGGGGTGGGGAAGCTCCCGCTCCGCTGTGCGCGCTACATAAGCCTTCCCCCCATTGCTTTCACTGTCCTTTTGTCGGGCGCGCCAAGGGCTATGTACAAAGGAAAGAGCGCAGAATTAAGAGGAATCGGCACGGGGGGTGGGGGGAAGCTCCCGCTCCCGGCTGTGCGCGCGGGAGCCTTTCTCAGATTTCATTAGCACTTCCTTTTTCTGCGCTAGGGCTGACTAAAGCGTGCCTGGGGAATTTCCTAGCCGTGCACTTACACATTGAACCTTATGGGGACATGTGCTTCAGGATGCGACCAAATTCGGAGGGCGGATTAGCCGTATTTACATTGAACCTTATGGGGAAATTTGCTTCAGGATGCGACCAAATTCAGAGGGTGGAACGGATTAACCCTATTTACATTGAACCCTATGGGAAAACGTGCTTCAGGATGCGACCAATTCGACTTGCGATCAGAGTCACGGAACGGATTAAATTCGTATCTTGAGGTACCACTGTATAGTCCTAGCATTGTAATAATAGAAGATGACTGCTGTCTCATCCCTAGCTTCTGCTAACCCAGCAGCTCAAAAGCATCCACGAGTAGATAAATGGGTACTCACCCCAGTGGGAGGAAAAAACGCTGGCGGCGCCTTGCACGGGAGATGGGACCAGTTGCCGGTAACGTGGAAGCCACGTACTCCCGAAAAATGGCACATAGAAATGGAAACCCTGCCTCCTGCGCTCGCCAGCTGGGCTCCACTCTAGGAAGGAGGCAATGGTAAACCCCTTCCAAAACACTTTGCCTTGAAAACTGCAGGGACTTGTCCAGGCAGTCGCCGCAGAATCAGTCATGATTGAGTGCGGATTAAAAAACAAATGAAAATTACTATCTCCTATAATTCAAGAAAATACAAATGTTGAACCAGTTGCCATTTCATCTATGATTCTTCCACTGGTGAAACCTACTGACTAATGTCTAGGGCCATTCAGTTAAACAATCAATTAACCCTAACAGGAGAAGACCCACTATTAGTGATAGTTTCTATACTTAGTAAAAATGGAGTGATTTCACAAAATACCTTGGAAACTTGGAAAGATGGAGCTTCTGGATTACTTTGAGAGTACTAATGCCATTTAGAACATTTTCAGGTCAGCAGTTGGGCATAGATTTAGATCTTCTGGTTGATTTTTTTTTCAAGTTCCATGCAAATGAACCAAACAGATCATATCAGTAGTACAAAAGCAGAAAGAGAATTGAAACTATGAAAAGTAATGTTCATCAACAAGACTCACAAAATGTCCCTAGTTCCAAGAAGAATTCTCTTTCCAAAGAAGATAAGCAGCTCATTCAATATACTGTCTTCCCCCTCCTAGCATTATTTCACGGAAACCCAGCCTCAGAAACAAAGAGTACACCAGAATCAGTATCCTCTGCTAGATAAACCATTAGAAGAACTCTTCAAAAGCCATCTGGATCCTCAATCAACTCAAAGCAAATTTATTTCTCTGGGGCTACTGACAGAAACTGAAACCAGTGAAGCTACATTAATTTATTTTTGTGCATTTGCTCCTCTGCTGATGGACACTAATGTGTCATTGCCTATTAGAGAGCCAGTTTGGTGTAGTGGTGAAGCTGCTGAACTAGAAGCTGGCAGATTGTCAGTTCTGGTCCTCCTTTATCTACAGAAGCCAGCAGGGTGACTATTTATTATTTCAATTTTGAGGCCACCCAACTCCATGTTGGTTCTGGGCAGCTTACAGATAAAAAATAAAACAAAAAACATCAAGGGGAAAAAGGAAGACAGCTAACCAGAACCAAACCCCCAAAAGCCAAGCAGCCAATAACCAACCAGAGAGTTCGACCCCCATTCTAGCCCAGGGCCTGGGAGAGCAACCAGGTCTTAAGCAGTTTGCAAAAGGTCAGGCTGGTGGGAGCAGTACGAATCTCCAGGGAGATATTATTCCACATCACCGGGAAGGCACATTTCTTAGGTCCCGTGAGATGATAGTGCTTAATAGATAGGACCTGGAGTGTGCCCATTTTGGGTCAGTCTCTGTCTCTGCTCAACCCATCTCACAGGGTGGTTGCTGTGGGGAAAATAAGAGATGGGAGCATTATGTACACCTAGAGCTTGTATGTATGTATGTATGTATGTATTTTTATTTCAAATTGGGACACTGCCCATTTCACGAGGAAGTTGTACAAATAAAGGCAGGATATAAATTTAATAAAAATAATAATTGCTGAACAACTAACAGGATAATAGTTGAAAACTAAATAAGTCCTCAGCTGGCAATGATGCTCCAGTTAACCTCGATAAAAGAACAACTCTGAACATATCTCTCTGTTTGCAAGCAGGGATCTGCCTCCCTGGATGAAGTAAATATAACACTCGGGATCAAGACACACTGAATAAAAACCACTATCACCATCATCATCAGTCTCTTCCCCCCGAAGAGCAGCATGCAAAAAAAACAAAAACAAAACCCAAATGATTGTCAGTCACAATCTAGCAGAGAACAGGACTATAAAGCAATAGAAGTGAAACACTGAAACAAAATTCATTTGGAATGTGAAATGTGTGGTAGAGAAATCATGAAGTTTTTATTCTGTAATATAAATCCCATACGTTTCATTAAAAAGTTTATATATAGGCCCAAATAATTAAATAATAGCCTTCTTAGGGATGGTCAAACAGGGGTCTCAGATCACATGTAACCTCAGGCCCCTTTTTTGCTGCTCTGAGCAGAATTACTGAAAATTAATGGCCAGGTTTCTAGCCATTTCTGATGGAAAACACATGGAAAGTGTAATACAAGCTCTAAAATAGAATTAACATAATTAAAACTCCACTCCCAACCTCCTCAACATCTGAGGGAAAAGAACAATGAGCAGGACACCGTCTCATCCACTTTGCATCTTCCTCCTCCTCACTGCAGCTCCATCTGCCTGGAACATTAGATGTACCCCCCCTGCCACAGACACACACACCTTTATGCTAAATGCTCTTTCATTTTTAAGTTTTCTCGAGGCAGCAAAAATAAGAGGTTCGTTCAGGGGCATACAAACAGGGAAGGTAGGAAGCAGCTGTCATGATGCCCATAGTCACAGGAGGCTCTAGGTTCACCCCACCCCACTCCTTCAACAAACCTGGTCATGCAAGACTCCCAACAGGCACTGCAGCAAGAGGGGGGGTGGAGAGAGGGAGGGGGAGAGGAGCTCACTTCTGCTTCTAACTCACACGCTGTTCTGTATCGTGCATCAATCTTTGGGTGTTTCAGTGATGACTGTCTTTAACATGAAACCAAATATGCCACCCCTGTCTTAGATTGTGGTTCCCAAATTGTAGAGGAAAGAAAAAGGGAGTTTCTACACGTTTGTCTTTCTGGGTTTCTTTGTAATTTATACACCAGCAGCTTGTAAAAATGGTAGATGCCCTCAGTGCTAGTTTGGAAGCTCAGTTAATACATGCTCAAAGGGAAAAATAAGTATATATTTTACCTGGATCAGAAAGTAACATCAAGCAGGTAACAAGGGGCTTGCACCAGTGTTTAAACACCTGAATGCTATTGCTGGTACTTCATTCTTTTGCTTAAGCATAAGCAAATAGTGAAGAATCAAGAGCTAGCAGATTATTCTTTATAGAAAAGTCCAGCAGTAGTGAGAATATTGGCAGCGTGGAAAAAAAGTACTCCATGTCAGAATGTTGCTTTTTGGATA
Source organism: Liasis olivaceus (assembly GCA_030867105.1). Taxonomy (NCBI): domain Eukaryota; kingdom Metazoa; phylum Chordata; class Lepidosauria; order Squamata; family Pythonidae; genus Liasis; species Liasis olivaceus. The sequence continues at coordinate 135,881,916 of CM061349.1, read as the reverse complement.
GACAGATGTGCACAATCTGAGTATCCGGCCTTTGAAAGCCTTGGGTTTTAGCCTCCAGATGCATGTAAAGAATACAATTGTCCTTGTGCCAAAAAAGAGGACATTTTGCAATGTATGACTAAAGAGGAATAAAGTTGACTATATTTAATTTTAATTCAATTTACAAGTAAGGGAAAAGAAATCCAATTCAGTTTGTCCTGGCCCTACCCACTACTTTTTAGGTTGAGGCACCCAGCATGGCATTCAAAGACTGACCACAGCACTCTTGATGTAGAAAAAGGTCTATGGCCATGCCTTAGGAAAAGCAGTAGGTGAAATAACACACAAGGATGCAGTATGTAAAAAGCTGATTTTTGTCAGCTTCTGCCCATGGTTCTAATATGCACATGGCTGAGAAAAAGAGTGTCTTTGCCAGCTGGTGCAAGCAAAAATTTCATAGCCCTAAAAAATGCCCTTTCATCCTTTGGAAGGAAATAGACATATCATCTTTTCAACTACAGGCACAATAAAATGAGTGAATCATGGACAGATCAGATAAAAATATTATAGTTTTTGTTCTTTTAATACAGAATTTGAGAAGATATGAACCGTATAGATACATCTAACAGTTCTAGTGATTTTAGAAAGGACCTGAGAAGTGAAAAGTCTTCAGTGCATATCTGTTGCCTGGTGACTGTATCATCAGCTGGGGGCTTGCAAGGTAGAGGAACAACTCCAGGTCCAAAATCACAGAGATACCTATTTAATTGTACCAAGTGCAGTGTCCTTCAGTGGAGCCAGTGCATATATCCAGTCACATCTGAAAATATCATCTTGACTTACTTGAGCAATGGGAAATCAGGTGTGTGAATGTGAATCATTTCTTTCATAAAGACAATTATGTGAGCAAAATAAAATTGTGCATCCCATTTGCAGGAAGAATTGGGTAGAAGAAGTGTATGCCTTTGAACTAGCTTCAGATTTTCATTAGCTTAGATTTACTAATAGGAGTGCAGTGCGTTTAGGGTGAACTGTTCATAATCCAGGTTGTTGATAGGAAACTCTGTAGGAGTTAATAATTTTTCTTTATTAATCACAAGATGTACCTTACCAAGCAGAGAAATTATCTGCAATGTTTGTGAAAAGATAAAGTTCATCCTATTAGCACAGAGTCTAGCAGCAATTATATGAACAAACAGAACAGGGATGTGTAAATAGAAGTCCAAGTGGATCTTAAAGCGCTGGATGGGGAGTGAAAGGGGCCTGTCATTATGGCACTGCCTCTTTTAGAAAATGGATGCTAAAATAGAATGACTAAGAATTAAATAGGAGCTAAATTAGAGTAAATGGATTCTGATAGTTTGGATCAGCCTCCCCTCCCAAATATGTGAAGCTAATTCACTCAGTAGGTTCTTAGTGTAACAACAGCATATTGGTTATGGCAGGGATGTGTAACTTTCTGTAGGCCAAGAGCTGCTCTTGGTCCCAGAGGCTCACAGGGGTGTGTTCTCCAAAAAGTAGACAAGGACGAAGTGAGTGAGGCTCGGAAAAATGTGCTGGATTTCATTTATCTTTACCTGCAAAAATATATTCCACTTAGACAGAAAAGTGAGAGCCATAATTCTAACCAACCCTAATTGGGATCACCCTTGTAGTTTTGACTTGTCTTTCAGAATGGTTACCTTGTTGAGCTGCATATCTGCACAGACAAATTTGTGTTCACTCACAACTAATTAGCTGGCCCAAGAAGGAACCAGTGAATACTAGGACCAGCACCTAATCTGTCATGGTGGAAGCATCAATAGTGAATGACTTTAGTAACTGGCTGTCATTATCCTACATGGCTAACAAATGAACAGAGCAAAATATGACTCTGTGGATACTTCCAAACAGGCAGTTCTTACTGTTCTTAATCAAAATGTACTTTTGTGCACATCTGCAATCTTTTCCTGCTTCATGCATTTTCTGTGGTAAGAAAAAAAAAAGAGGAAAAGTGGTAGGAAAATGTGAGAGGGTTACAAAGGCAGATAACATTAAACCCTGTAAAATTCTGTGAATCAGACAGAAAGCCTCAACTAGAAGTGCTCCATTTCTAAATAAAATGGCTTGGATCATAAGCTATATCACATTAAGGAAGATAATGGAAAGAGTTTCCTTTACTTCTCTTTCCCCCTCCCCCAAGCAGTGTAACCAGGACCTCACAAAAAACATTTCCAAGAGGAATGGAGAAAGAATGCAACTGCTGAGAAAGCAGGATATGGGGACCCAAATCTAACTTAAAACAAGTCTCACTGCCCCCAGAGATCCTTCAAACCCAATTGAGAAAGTGCTCTGGCTTTCCAAGAAAATATTTCGGGGATGCAAGAGAAGGTACAGAAGAGGATAGAAAAAGTGCCATCTGTAAACATCCTACATTAAATTAGTCAGGAACCAAGTCAAAAGGTTTTGGTGAATTACAGAAGCTGCTAAATTGATAGCAGTGTCAGTTATATTAATCTATTATTTTATGTACTTATTTACTAGCTTTATATCCCTCTTTTTCACTGGGAGCACAAAGTGCCATATATAACGTTCCTGTTTTCCTCCAATTTTCCCCACAGCGTCAACCCAGTGGGCAGGGCCGGCTGTAGATATTTTGGCACCCTAAGCAAAGTTATTTTCTGGCACCTCCTATGGTTTGGCTCATCTTCCAATTTTGTTAGGAATTTCAAAAAGGCACCCTCTTGTTTCATTTTTCTTCGTTTTTGAGCTTTACACTTATCATTTTCAGCCCTGGACAATCTTTTTTCTTTTCTCAGACATTTTCACGCCATTACACAGTAAGTAATTTTAATTATATCAGCACCCATTGTTGTCACCCATTGTGGGTTGGCTGGGCTACGAGAGAGTGAACCTGAATTTCCTGGTTTTAGTAACTTTAACCATTACCCCATACACATACTCACAGTTTATATGGCTATAAGGGAAGAGCATATGTTATGCTTTTCTTTTCTATCCATGGATCCTGGGCAATGATACTCTTTCTTTATCAAGTTTATTTAATCTGTAAAAGCATGTTCAAACCATGCTAGGAAATCTGAAAATTCTATTGCTCCTTAGCATTGCATATACTTCTAACAAAATAATGTACATACTATTTGTGAGCAGGTGATCTGTTTTAGCTTCCCTGTTATTATCTACAGTACTGTGAATCATATTGTGAAACTAATGGCTCCACCTGTTTTGTGTTTTCTTCTGTTTTTTTTTAATCATCAGATTTACAGTGATCCACTTGACAAAAAGTCTGGCTAGTTATATAAGCATTTCAGTGAAAGAAGGTCAGGTCAGATTTCTATTGTGAATAAGGTATATGGCACTTTGCAGAAGAGCAAGCTAAATTGTCCCTGTTGTTCTCATTTGGGTATTAGGGTGCTTTCACAAGGAGCTTTGGTAGTGCTCCCAGATTTGCTCTGCAGCCCTGTGATCTCACCTCCCTGTCACACCCTGAGCTGATTTTCTTCCAGCTCAGCAGCAACTTCAGGAGAATGCAATAACTTTTTTTTTTCTTTAAGTGTGATATTGGAGCTCCATGGAGTTCTGAGGCCAAGCCAGCCATTTTCTCATTAGAAGGAGCTCCTGGGCTTTAGTAGGGCAGAGGGTTATTTATTTGTCTATCACAATGAAAACAAGCATGGCAGAAGAAGGACACTGGGTGAGACACCCTTTAGCGGGTATATTTTTCATTCCCCCATCTGAAGATGAAGCTGAAGAAGTGCTGGTTGTTTTATCCTAGTTTATCCTAGGTTATAAAAGTGGTTCCAGGTGTTTGGGAATACAGGAGTGTTTCAGTGGCAGCTCTGAGGAAGTTAGATATCCAAGTTACTGTTGTTTTTTTAAATGAAGAGCAAGAAGGGCCAATTCCCAGGGAAACTTTAAAATTTACATTTTAAATTCATGTGAAGTGTGAAATCTAAGGGATAATCTAAATCTAAGGGGAAATAGTTATGCTCTGATCTTCATATTAGTCTGCAAAGTATGAAATCAGATTAAGTCAGAAGAGGTGCAATTTTTATTGTAAACCGCCCAGAGTTGCTCTTTGAGTGAGATGGGTGGTGACTAAATTTGAAATATAAACAAACAAACAAATAAATAAATCTTTAATGCAAATACACTTCCCTCCCACCATGCTTGCTTATACAGTATAAGGTTTATTGAGTTCCTGTATCTCCTTTTCTTTAAAATTCAAAGTGGCATACATGATATTCTTTCCTCCAGTTTTATCTCCACAATGAATCCTAGCCATTACCCAACTCTTGTTCTGAGAAATGGAAGAGCAAAGCTCTTTGGCTTCCCAAACTCTATCAGATCTAGGTCAGAACTAAATTAGAAATGGCAAAGGTTCAAAGTAGCTTCTAAGAAATGAGTTTGGTTGCAAATTAAATTACTTTCAGAGGGCAAAATCCAATGGACAACTTTTGTATTTCACAGGAGCCCTATTCAGGCAATATGTTGAATTCAGCACTCAAGGAGCAGTGAGCAATCCCTCCAATTCACATGAGTGACATGACTGAAGAGCTGGCTCTCGACCTGTACAGCACAAGTATCTGCAGTGGGAAGCCCGTGCACACCTGCAAAGGCTTCCATCTGATCGGAACACTGCATGGTTGACTTTGTACACAGTTCCCCTGCTGCGGACAATATTTCTGTAGTCATGGAGACAGGCTCTTCAGTGATATCACCAGAAGGACTTGGAAAGAGGAGGGCTTGCTCATCATTCCTCATGTGTTCCTTTACACTCACAAATGTACTGCATGACCATGGTTAAAGTTATAGTCAGTTCTGCCTGTTTCAGGCCCACAAAGCCACTTACTGCCTAAAGGTAAATAATGATGGAATGTGTCAAATGCTTAGGTCTTCATAAAACACACATCCTCTCCGTCAAACAGCAGGCTTTGTTTATGGCGAGATGCTGACGTTTAATGGAAAGCATTATATCTGCTTGTCTGGTTCATTTTGAAATTGATGATGGATTGTGATACTCTTGTCTGGCTTGTGCTGTATCTTATTTAATACAAATGTTCATTTTTTTCATGCTATTTGTAACTCGGGGGTGGGGCTGAGGGAACAGACATCCATTTTGTCCGTATAATAATTCTCAGGCAAGATATTTTGTTGCCTGAGGCAAAGACCAGTACTCCGTGCATCAATCCCACCTCTGAAAGTTGACTTGCCTGCTGAATGTTGCTTCAGTAATAATGATGGTCCTCCATCAAATCTCACGACAGAACCTGGGCTAGGGTGCAGGTCTGATTGTTTGGAAGATCAAACATTGACTTTTGGGAACGCCTGGAACACTATCATTGCTGGCGCCTCCACTACAGTTTTTATAATCACACTGCTTTCAAAGAGGATATGCTGGAATGATTTTACCTGAGGTGTTTTTGCTTCCTTGCTTTCTCACTACACACACTCACACACAATTTATATCCTACCCTGAGTGTAGTTCAAGGCAGCTCATAGTAAGTACATTAGGATGTTCTCACAACAGTCCTGGACTAAAGGAGAGTAACTTCCAGAACCTTCTCTGAATCCCCATGTGTACATAGAGTTCTAATGACTTTTTCATGGTTGGACCACTGCCTGGTTTACTGGCCTGCTTGGACCTTTCCCAATCCCTTAGCAGTAATGCACCAAAAGAGAGAATTTCTCCCCCCAACTGCTTGCAATAATAGTTGCCAAGATTTCTTTTCGTGGCTGTTGCTGCTTTGAGTTAAACAGAGGGAAGGATGGTTGGATGGGATGGATGGATGGTGTTGTGGCCAAACCCTGGCTCATCTGAAGCAACAGAGATTCTTCTCCCTGTCACCACTCAGGGTCAGTTCAGCTTGCTGTGAATGTTTCCTTACAAGGGCACTTTCAGCAGTTCATATGTACAGGGAGAGGGCACATCTCAGAGGTTTGGTAGTAAATGTAGCTTATATGTCTATGGGGGGGGGGGGTACCTTTTACCACCATAATGGAAAATCATAAAAAAAGAAAACAGATAAAGAAGTTCTGAGAACAAATGAGACTCTCTTTACTTCTTGGTTCTGCCACTTGGATGGTATTTAAAGGAAGTTTGGGCTCCATTTAGCATTCTCTAGCTGAGCTACTAATTGCCACACTTCCAACTACAAAGAATAATCGCCCATAGGAACCAGCTTGCTTCCGCAGAATCAGACAAGCCTGGTATTTTTATTTTCAAAAGATGTGTTGATTACCTAGAATAGTCCCCTGAGGCAATTTGCCTAAACTTCTCCAAAGCAAACTGCATATTCCAAAGTATAGACCTTTGTCATTCATTCAAGAAGAAAGGCACCTCCTTCTCATCTTCAAAGAAGATGTAGGATAGGCAAAACAGGAAGCCAAGGGAATATCCTTGGCAGGTGGCCTTTTTCAGAAGTTGAAACTGCTCCTTGTAAGCAGTTAGTGTATCCCATCCAGTTACCATCTCCTCCTCCTCCTCCTCCTCCTCCTCCTTCTCTCATTAAAAATCCAATGAATGAATGAATGAATGAATGAATGAGGAATAAAACTTCAATTTCTAGGTCAACTTGCAACCTGTCAAACAGTAAAGCTAAATGAAAATAATGTAAACCTGCATTAATAATCATAATAACACTGACAGAAAGCACTTAAGGTCAGATAGTAGACATTACAACTGACTGCAACTGTTAAAAGACAGTTTTTTACCTGGCACTGAAAGGCTGGTGTGTTGGTTCCCCCCCCCCCTCAGATTCCAAGGAAAGAAATTCCAAAGCGAGCATGCAATGACAGAGAAGACCCTCTCCCATATCTTTTCATAATGTGCCTCTCCTACCTGTAGGATCCTGAGGGGATGCTCCCCCTGCAGATCATATCAGGCTCAAAAAAGTGTCCAAAGATTATATGCAGATTGCAGATAAAATGGGAGGCATGGCTATATAAATAAAGCAAAAGACAAAATAGAGTCCAAGGAATATTTTTATTATTTATTTTATTGTATTAAACTAATTCACAGAACAAAAAGGATGCACACATGGAGCAGTATTAATAATCAGGACAATAATAAAAAAGGGGGAACAAAAAGGGAGTCTGAAAAATTATGTTGCAAACAGAACATCTTCAAAAGAGGTGACCATATTGTTGAAAACCTTTCTTCCTTGCCCCTTCATCAAAACAAACAAAAACATTTATTTTATTTTATTTTATTTTATTTTATTTTATTTTATTTTATTTTATTTTATTTTATTTTATTTTATTTAATTTATATATCAAATTTGTCACTGCCCATCTCAGTAAAAAGCAACTCTGGGCGGTTTACAGAGAAGATAAAATCAATTAGAATACAATATAAAAACAGTCTTAAGTAAATAATAAATAAATTTCAAGAATTGATGGAATTAGCTCAGGGAGCATCATCAGGGCGCCAGCCACCCTCAGGATTGATTAGAACTCTTATCACCCCATGCAAGCTGGCAGAACCAGGTCTTTACACCTTTCCAGAAAGCTGGGAGGGTAGGGGCCCACTGCACCTTTGGGGGGAGAATGTTCCAAAGGGCGGGGGCAACAGCAGGGAAGGCTCTCTTCCTGGGTCCTGCCAGCCAACATTCCCTTGCTGATGGGGTCTGCAATGTGCCCTCTCTGCTTGACCGGGTGGGACAGGTTGATGTGATGGGGGTGAGACAGTCCCTCAGGTAACTTGGACCCATGCCATGTAGGGTTTTAAAGGTGATAACCAACACCTTGAATTGGACCTGGAAGCAAACTGGCACCCAATGCAGCTCCCGCAGCAAAGGTGTTATATGTGCCATCCTTGGGGCATCCAAGATTGTCCATGCGGCTGCATTTTGAACCAGTTGTACCTTCTGCATACTCTTCCAGGGTAGCCCCATATAGAGTGCATTGCAATAGTCTAATCGAGAGATGACCAGGGCATGAGTGACTGACCAGAGAGCCTCCTGATCCAAGAAGGGGCATAACTGGTGCACCACATGAAGGTGGGTAAAGGCCCTCCTGGCCATGACTGCCACTTTCTCGTTGAGCAGGAGTCATGAGTCCAGGAGGACCCCCTGATTACTGGGTCTGTCTGGGGCAATGCAACCCTGTCCAAAACCAAAGATGTAAACTCTTGGATACAAAGGGGCCTCCAATCCACAGCCACTCCTTCTTCCCAGGGTTTAGCTAAAGCCTGTTACACCCCATCCAGACCTCCACAACCTCCAGGCACCACGAAAGGGTGGTCACAGCATCACTCAAGTCACCCAGGATGGAGATGTATAACTGGGTATCATCTGCATATTGATGATATCTCATCCCATGGTGTTGGATGATCTCACCCAGTGGTTTCAGGTAGATGTTAAAAAGGAGAAGAGAGAGTGCCAAACCCTGCAGCACCCCACAGTGGAGGGCCCATGGGCTGGACCTTTTGCTCCCAATCAACACCAATTGGGATCGGCTTTGGAGGAAGGAAAAGAATCAGTGCAAAACTGTGTCGCCCATTCCCAACTCTCTAAGTCGACCCAAAAGGATACCATGGTCGATGGTATCGAAAGCTGCTGAGAAGTCAAGAAGAGCAAGGATGGATGCACTACCCCCATCCCGTTCCCACCAGAGATCATCCATGAGTGTGACCAATGCTGTTTTCATCCCAAATCCAGGCTTGAAACCTGACTGAAAAGGATCCAGATAATCCATTTTCTCCAGGGTCCTCTGGAGCTGCAATGCCACCACCTTCTCAACAACCTTCCCTAAAAAGGGGAGGTGGGAGACTGGATGAAAATTGTCCAGTATGGTGGGATCCAGTGATGGCTTCTTGAGGAGGGGATGCACTAGCGCCTCTTTAAAGGCAGCTGGGAACACTCCCTCCCTCAAGGATGAATTCACCATTGCCTGGACCCACTCATATGTCACTTCCCAAGTAGCTTTAACCAGCCAGGAGGGACATGGATCTAGTTGACAAGATCGGGTTCAACAGGATCAGATAACAGGGTAAGAACATACCCTGGGCATCTCTACAGCCCATGCCCCATGCTTGGCATCCAATTCAAATATTGCCAAACAATATATATCAACAGTAGGAAAATGCCCAGTAATAAACCTGAAAGTTTAATCTGCCTTTCCAAACAGATAATTGTAATTTGTGCAATGAAAGTCTCACGGGATGTGCTTGTCAAAAAGGATTATTCAATATTCTGTAAATTAGTTTAAAATAATGTGATGGTACAAACATAGGAAGGTATCTCAATGTAAATCAATCTTGGAGGTAAATGGACTTTAATTACATTTATTTTTACTCCAAATACTCAAAGGGATTTTAGACCATTTGTCAAGATCTTCTTTCATTTGCATCAAAACAAGAATTGAGTTCAAATTTACCAGTTGAAAAAGCTTCCTAGGGATTCCAATATCACATTAAACAAAGGAGACAAAGACTCTTGAATTAGGACAGCATTACTGGGCAACCCAGTGCTATCATACCTGTTATCTTTTACTACCATGGAGAGAGTAAATGATAGAGGAAAATACAATATGTGACAACCCTGAACAGTAATCCAATGTTATTTATGCTGGTGTACTGGGTATTTTTTAGGGAAACAGGATGGGGCTTAAACCAATTACAATAGCAATGCAATTTCTTGGATTTTTGTTTGAAATGCTTGTACATGTTAAGTTGGACTGCAGATTTTCCTTTTTCTTATCTCTTTGGTGGGGCATTTCCCTCTGTCCCTGAGTAAGCTTATGGCATACGCATACAGTATGCACAAAACGTGGAGTTTTCCGGTGAATTCTGAAAAGTATTGCATGAGGCTGCTGTTCAACAATTAGTGTTTTGGGGTTTATTGAAAAAAAACCTCACTTATAATAATATTCCGGTCTCGTGTTCATTATCGAGAGAGCAGAGTAGAGTGTAAGATGAGCCTGAGTGCTATTAAATAGTTGAGGAAAACCAGGAAATGTAATTTTTATTTATTAGATTCATATCCTGCCTTTGCCTCCAAAATAGCATTCAAGGCAGCTAGCAATTCTTTCATCTGCCTTTTGATTGTTCAGAACAGAGCACCTCTTTCTAATCTGGATTTAGAAATTGTTTGTCTATCCTCAGTCCATTGCTAATATTTTGGGACTTGAACTATTTTCCTTGAATTTAAATCTTTGGGGATTTTTACTGTAGGTGGAACAATGCTGTCCACAAGAGATACCAGGTTTGCCCACTGAAAAAGAAAGGCTATACCAATTTTTCAGTGTGAAGCCTATTTTTGGTAGACCTGCTGCAGAAGCTGCATAGCCACCAGAACTACCAAAATGTAGATGTGTTCCCTAACAATATGAGTTTTTTGTCTACATATTCTTCTTGGATTGTGATCAGAAAGAAAACATGCATTTCAAAAAGCTTTTATGCAATATAAGATACAAAGATCACAGTATATTAGCTGCACAACAAATTGGCTATGGGAAAGTAAAGTGAGCTCCGGTTCCTGGCCAGGTACGCGCATTTCTCCCCATCCCAACTGCAAAGGATGTGCCCCAAAGAATGCCTTAGTAACCTGTATGGAACGTTCAGCAGTGTGTCTAAGAAGAAGAGAAAGGCTGTAGCTCAGTGGTGCAGCCTCTATTTTGCAGGCAGAAGGCTTTAGATAGAGTTAGGAAAAACTCCAGCCTGCAATTCCAGAAAGCTATTGCCAATCACACTGACAGTAGGAGAGCCAGTTGATAATGAAGCTCAAGTTCAGATACTTTGGCCACCTAATGCGAACAGAGGATTCTTTGGAAAAGACCCTGATGCTGGGAAAGATGGAAGGCAAAAGGAGAAGAGGACGGCAGAGGATGAGATGGTTAGATAGCATCACTGAAGCAATGAGCATGAAACTGAGCAAACTCAGGGAGGCAGTGAAGCACAGGAAGGCCTGGCACGATATGGTTCATGAGGTCACGAAGAGTCGGACACGACTTAACGACTGAACAACAAGGAGAGCCAGATGAACATGGATCTAATTGGGATATAAGGCATATTATCACCTTCCTATACTAGAAGATGGAATCCCTTTCCAGACAAGTCATGTGAAATTGTTAAATGTATGAAAAAGGTGGCATTGTCCCCCCCCCCCAAACCCTAATCCTTTTTTAAAGATTGCTATGCTTCTGTTATGGAAATATTACATTAAGTAAGCATGTTGTAGCAGTGTACTGTGTACTACAGATGCAAATTACTATTACTGCCTATATTACAAAATTCAAGGGGACGGTTGTAACATACAAAGCCCTTCATGGCATGGGGCCAGGTTATTGGAGGTACCGCCTCTCCACAACTATGTCTACCATCCCGTTAGATCTGGCAGAAGAGGCCTGCTCTGGGTCCCATCAGAGAGTGCTGTTTGGCCGAGAGCCTTTTCTATCATGGCGGCTGCCCTTTGGAATATCAATATCCCAGAGATTAGATCGGCCCTGACCTTGTCAGCCTTTCATAAGGCCTTAAAGACACTGTGTGGCTGAGCCCATACAATGGTTGTGTTAATTTGTTATTGGTGAGTTTGCTTTTTCTCCAGCTGCAGTTTATGTGTGTGTGTTGCTGTTTCTTGTTTTTTATTTTTATTTTTTAACACTGTTTTTAACTATCGCTAGCTGCCCAGAGTCATGAATTTGAGATCAGCAGACATATAAATTAAAATAATAAATAAAAATAAACATTCCCCACCACACTCCATCCCATCTCAGAAATCTTGCCAGGGATGAAACATAAAAGTACAAAAAATTTAGTACTTAAAGTACTAAGAGTACATAAAGTACAAAAAAATTCACTGTGAAAACGTTACATTATTGTGAACTTTAGAAGGTCTGAATGGGACATTCTTGATCATTAAGAAGAACAGAGAATGGGAGGACACCTAATGAAATGCATAATAAAATGTCTAAGCATGAAAAAGGAAGATGGACACATCTGTTCTGCATATCAGATTAATTTTCCATCTAAGTGAAAGACTTTATATTATTTGCAAATAATTGTGCTGATTTATGCAAAATCTTGCTTCATTAGATTTCCAGAATAGAGAAAAATCTAAACATTCAAGAAAGAGACTGCATATTTACAAGATTTTTTCTGTCCTTACTCTTGATGGAAACTTCTCACCAACCAGTCCCTTTACATGCACCATTATTGCCTGCCTTTGTTCTGGCCTCAGTTTAATTTTCCAGTCACTTTTCCTGATTATAGAATTGGACAGTGAAAAACTGGTGACTTTATATTAAATATTAAAATTTTAGCCTAACATTTAGGATAAATTCTTCTGCTAGTGGCACAGTGGTGGGTTCTGAAGTACAAGTTCATAATGTGTGTGTATGTGAAAGAGAGTATATACATGCACAGAGAATAGTGGAATAGTGGTATATTCCATAATTCCTAATTTATAGGGATGTGCAACTGTAATCACAAAACTCAGGCTACCCTATCAGGACTGGAAAAATCTGGATGACTACTAGATAAGTTACAAAGATACAGAACACCTTAATTCTTTGTTGTCATTTAGTGATTGTCCAGATTTTTCCAGATGGGGTACCCTTATACAATCCAATACTTGGAGACCAACTCCATTTAACTCAGTGGGGCTTCGTTCTGACTGCAATACACAGTAAGTTTTAAGAAAAGATCTTCAGCCCCCTTTAGTCTTTACAAATGTTCTGCAAAAAAGTGTTATTTTTTAAAAGCTGGAGACAGACCACTATCAAAGAAAAGGAAAGTATCTAGCTTCTAAGGCTGGTGTGGGTCTTCCGGGCTGTGTGGCCATGTTCTGGAAGTTTTGTTTCCTAATGTTTCGCCAGCATCCCATCAGCAAAAGACAAAAAGGGATCCCCTCACCGCTGCAGGAGTATACCGCATACCACACAGCTGCGGGCAAGTATACATCGGGACCACAAAATGCAGCATCCATACCAGGATAGAAGAACACGAAAGACACTGCAGACTACAGCAACCAGAAAAATCTGCAGTAGCTGAACATGCTCTCAAGCACACTGGACACAAAATCCTATTTGAAAACACAGAGATACTGGACAACACCAACAGCCACTATACCAGGCTATACCGGGAAGCCATTGAGATTCACAAACACCAGCACAGTTTCAATAAAAAAGAGGAGAGTCTAAAAATCAACAAAACCTGGCTACCAATCCTGAAAAATACAGCCTGCAAAAGGTCAACGAACTCAGCTCAACCACCAGGACGTGTGAACAGTTCACACAATGAACATGCTAATCACCCTCAGCAGCCACTCGTTAACAACTCAATAGAAGAAAAAACCCTGCCTAACCCCCCAGGAAGATACACACATGTGGAATGTATAATAAATACATCATTTATTATTGAAAGTGCTTGTCTTTTTTTTTTTCCAAAGATGGCTCTGTGTATCTGTAAGAACTCAATCAACATTGCCTTTACTTTCAGAATGAGGAAATCAAAGATCAAGGATACGTGAAGAAGCAGAGAAGAATAATAGGAAATTAACAAAAATTACCACCTAATCACAAATCCTTCAACATCGTTCTTGATTTCATGTATTGCTGCTGTTGCTGGGTTTTGATGTAATACAGTTCATCCCAGGTCAGCAAGCCACAGCCCATAAGCTACCTGAAGTTAATAAGCCCCGCTTTTTGTAATGAAGCTTCTCCAGATTTCATGTTAAAATTCACTGGCAAATGGCTAGATAATAGAAGCATGGATTTGTTTTGGCATTCTTCAGGAAAGAAACAAGTGAAATAGATATGTTCAACCTTTCATTTCCTTCTTGTCTAAGTTAGCTGTAAATGTGGGGATTGAGGTCCCAGCACTTCTGGAGTACACAGTGTGCACCTCCTGGTGGCAAAAGGATATGGAAGTACACACATTTGATAACTGTCCTCTAAATACCTTATCCAGCCTGATGTCATCCAGAGATTCTGGACTGTAACCCTTATCACTTCCAGCTAGGATGGCCAATGAGAATGAAACTCATTATAACTTTGCATTAACTGAATTAACACAAAAATCAGTCACCGGGCTATTTGGCAAACCTAGCTAAATAGTGTAGGACTAAGTAAGCAGCTACATTACTTTTATCAGGTCAGTCCCTCAAACTCTATGATACAGATTTTTCTAATCCCCAACACCATCATTCAATCTTGTACAATTGACTACACATTTAAAAAAATCATTGAAATTTCATAATGCTTTGGTCATCTCATGAGATTTGTTATCATGCAAGATCTCACAAACACTTAGCTATTCATTTTATTTCATTGGAGAGAGAAGACTGGTAGGCATCAAATTGTTGAGTCAACTCTAACATATTTTTTAAAAAGATCTTAAGGGAAGCAGTTTACACTGACTAGCCCCTTTAAAGCATGTATTATTCTCCCTGTCCTGTTCACCTAGGAATTATTTTGCAGAGAAAGAGGATGACCTGTATATTCTGAATGCAGCAGGAAACTAAAGAGTCCAATTTATTCCTTTGTAGTGACTAAGAGGTCCATTAAGTGCTACTGTCTTTGCCAGGAAAACAAACAAACTTTTTTTAGATCTAAGAGCAAAGTTAGTATTACCAGTTCGGGACTCACATTTTGCATATCAATGAAAAGCCTTGGTATTTGTTTCTTTTAAATTCCAGTATGTGTTCCTTTAAAACGCTCAGAGAGAAAAGCTGCTTTCTCTGACCAGGTACTTACCAAATATTTTGGGATTACAAAGCCTGGATAGACATTCCGAGAGTTGTAATCTGAATACATCTGGTGAACACCAGGTTGAAGATGATTGGTCTGGAGGATCATGGGTAGGAAGTGTAAATTGCAGTTCTAAACAGGCAAGTTTTGTCCTACATGTTAGATTTTGAAAATAGAAATAATAATATGTTTTACATTAACAAAATGAGGGCCAGTGAAGAGCACACCAGTTATGGGAAGGTGTTTGTCCCCTCCCCTCTCAGGATCCTCCACTGCCTACATCTCATTAAGTACTAAAAGTGGGTTTCCAGGAGATACCCAATGTAGCCCAAGTAGTTTTCCACTCATGGAATGAATTCTTTCTTTTCCTTTCCCTGAACAATCCCCTCTTCCAAAGCTGCTCCGTAGGGTCCTCCCAACCTTATGGAATAAACACTGGGCCCATGCCACATGAAAGGATGGATCTCCACTGCAGGAGAAACAACTGGATACAACTTGTAGAAGATTACTTTGATGCCATACCATCCTTTTTTAAAGGCAAACATTTTAAACCTGCTTACGAATGGAATATAGTACTAGAGGAATATATATCCACTTCTCAAACAACAAAGTGTCTTTGCAGTCCCTCTGCATAGAGGAAGATTTGCTTTCATTCCTATCCACTAATGGATTCAGATTTTCATTATTAGGGGAGGAATCTAATTCATTCAACACTGATGCTTGGAATACCAGCACTGAACTGAATATACATGAAGTGTTTTCATTGTTCCCAGCAGAGGGGAAGGGGTCAGGAAATGATTCAAAGAATTACTTGCTTGATTTTCTAGTTTTGTTACTGCTGTCATTAGGTGCTGTGATTGATCTCATCTACTTTTTTTAAAAAAGGAAAAAAGAAACAGCGTGTGCCTCTGTGGTCCATTTGACTGGGTGTTTGATTCTAGATAATGAAAAGTGCTACAGAAATTACCTATAATTTAAACAAATGCTCCCATTTCACTGACACAGTTTACTTGAAAAAAACAGTGCAGCCTGATACTTAATGAAAAGTTTGGACAGAAGGGATATGTTAGCATACTGCTGAAAACAAGAAGATTGAGGAAGGAACTGATGCTTGTTCATGTTTCTCATTGCAGTTCCAGTTCATATTTAATTGACAATTTCACATGCCTGCATTCCAGGAATAAATCTACCCTTTATTTGTCCCTCCAGTGTACACATCCATACCTTGCTTAAGTCTTCATTATCTGCAGACTGAAATAGTGAATTTCTTTGATATCGTACCTTGGCTTTATTACATTGGTTTCCACAGAAACCAATGGCCATTTCTTAGGTGGTTCATAAAATATGCTTATCATGTCCCCCACTAACACTACCTAAATGACAGCAGTAATTATATTAATTGCCTTGAGAACAAAAAGTGCAGCATATGCTGAAAAATTAATATGGGATATTCATGGAAGACAATGGGGAGGAAAATGCATCTTTGGGTGAAAGAAGTACGTTTTTAGAGTGTGTATAAATATCAGGGTACGTTTTAGAAGTGTATAAATATCAGGGTATCCATTTTGCCTGCAGGGGAGTGCCTCCCACTAACGCTTGGTGGGTCCCCTCCAGTGCGCACTGTTTAATAAAAACTGCAGTGAGGCCTTGGTTATTTTGCATTTGAGTCCTGCGTTTTGATTCCACAGAAACTGGTGTCAGAAGTGGGATTCACAATCTTCAAGCTGCAACTGGAAACAACAGGGTGCCCTTTAGAGTGTTGTGGTGAGTTTGATCCCCTGTCCCTTCCCGCTGCCATATAGGTGTGTGTGTAAGGCAACAATCTGTGTTTAAAAGTCTGTTTTGGCTAGGGAGATCTGTTGAATGCACAGCCATGCCAGACTCTCAGTCGCACCTGGCCTTCCTGCAAGCTTAACAGCAATGGCTTGGGGTGTCCAGAACGCAAGGGGGAGTTTGGTCTTGGCAGAGTATTCCTTTTGCATTGAGCAGAGGCTGACCCAGACAGTCTGCTCAAACTCCCTTTTCCTGTTGTTTTCCCTGAATTAAGTTGCCTTAAGCTGCTCATAGGCAGGGAGGGAAATATTAACAATGCCGAGGCAGATTGTGAGAAGTGTCTGAGTGCAGAGAGGTGTCTGAGTGCATCCCTTTAAAATATTCCGCTGTGCACCCAGGCTGGGCGTTGGTCTTAGGACCACACTCATGCCCCCATGGACTGTGAAAGAAAAACAGAGAGTGAAAGTGTGAGGAATCATGTAAAAGCTGGTCCTCCCTGGTCGAAAGCAGCCCGTCACATGAATCTAAAGGACCGAAATAATCAATGCAGGAAGAGAGAAGCCAGCAAGAGAGAACCTCCAGATTTCCCGGACACGGGCAGAGATCAAATCAGATGAGTAAATCTGAAAGGGTTAAGTTAGAATCTCTGGGAGGAAAGGGAAGAGAAAAAGAAAAAGAGGAAAATAGGTAACTTGTAAACAAAGCATGTGTTGAAGGAGGCTCCACAGGAAGCTCCTGTTATATTTATGCAGCACAAGTTTGGCTCAGAAATAATTAAATACAGTGGTACCTCGCGTTACAAATTTAATCCATTCTGTGACTCTGATCGCAACTTGATTTGGTCGCACTGCGAGGCAAATTTTCCCATAAGGTTCAATGTAAATATGGCTAATCCGCCCTCTGAATTTGGTCGCGCCATGAGGCAAATTTCCCCATAAGGTTCAACGTAAATACATACAGCTCTGCATTTTCTTTGGAGCCATGCTGACAAGCACACCAAAAACCTTCCAAACACCACAAAACACACCACAAGCCTCACCGAACGTCTCCTTGCTACCGCGATCTCGCCTACAGGAAGCCACGACCACGTGGCAGCAGGGCAAATGGCCGCGGATCTGGTTCGTAGCGCGGGGCGGAGGTCGCACGGCGAGGTAAATTTTTGGGGCTGGAGCTGATCGTATTGCGAAAAATTCGTAAGGGGGGGGCGTTCGTAACCCGAGGTACCACTATATGAAACAATGGTACAAAGGGTTACAGCAATACACAGTGGTCGCTTTGGGGAAATTGGGAGAAAACCAGACTACACAGAGTTAACAAATTCATTTTGAGTCTCCCACCCAAAGAGAGAGAGATCTGGACCACAGAAAGCAGTAAGATAGCCAGTTCAGCCTAGTAGTTAGGTAAAGCCAGCAGCTGGAAACGCAGTTGTCAGAGGCTGCAATCAGAAGCACAGATGGAGTGCTTAAAATTAACAGTAAAGGTGGAGAGAGTGTTGGCAAAACAGTTAACAAGAGAAAGGAAAAAAGCCTCAGTCTCCAGCACAACTTTATCCTTAATTGTCAGCTAACAAGTTAACTGAGGAGAGAGGGTTAGGACCCTCTCCTGGAAGTTATGCTGACCACTCCTGGTAATCAACAAAGGGAACCCCTGCAAAAGAGGCCACTTGCTCAGCCAGCTGTTGAGGCAAGTGTGAGGGAAGGAGCTAAATGCTGCTGAATGCTGTTTGTCAGCAAATACGAGAAAAGCATAAAGTCAGAATAGCTGCGTTGCAATTGAGGATGGGTCAAGGTCCACCAGAGATCCTCAGGACAAATATGTGTATGACAAAAGGAGAGGACAGAGAAGAAGCATGAGGCAAGGGAGAGGAGGTTTTCAGAATCATGGAAGGAAGTGGGATCCAGTGATCTGCTCTGTTGAGTTCTGGCTACAATTGAGACTGGGTGTCCACGGGATCCTTTGTGTCCCTTCCTCCCTTGGGTCAGCACTCCCCAGAGTAGTGCCTGGATCACCCCCTGAGGAGAAAGCCAAGAGATGGCCGGGAAAGCAGCAGTAGGTAAGATTTGCAGATGGTTTAAGTTGCCACCAGGATAGTTTTGTGCACCAGTAGGAGGTTGTATGCACGGTTTAGGTGGCAGTTGCTGGACCTGTCTCTCCCCTTCCAAGCGGGACTCAGACAGGGGCCAGAGGACGGTGCCAGGGTTCCAAACGGCTCTGCCGGTTCCCCTTCCAAGCGGGATTCGTGGTGGGAGCAGCTCTGCCAAAGCAGGGTACGGCAGGAGCAAGAGAAAGGGGTTTGGGAAGAAGCAAAAGCCGGCCAGCATCGTGAGGGTGGGCCCAGCCGTGGCCCCGCCCTGGACCTAAGTAGAGTAGTTGGATCCAGGTTGTCCACAGTTGTATGTGTTCATGTTGTTTGTGAGTCTGTGTGTTATTTGTGAGTTCATTTCTTGTCTCCTTTTTGTTGCTCTGTGCAGCCACACCTAGGACTTCCCAAGTGGATTTCTTAGAAGGCAAGGGCGCAGACCGACTCTTTCTTTCTCTCTCCCTCAGGAGAAAAAAAGGGGGGGGCTATGGGAAAAAGGCAGTCCCAAGTTCCTCCATGCAGCCCCAGAGCCTTTATGCTGCAAAAGTATGGCAAAAAGGCCATTTGAAATAGTTGGTTATGGGGCAATTGGACAAAGGAATCTGCTGAGAACCAGCTCTTTCTCCTTAACTTTCCTCTTCTGATTTATGCCTTCCTTGCTTGATTTCTTTGTGGCTGCTCCTCCTGTAAATCTCTCAGTCCTCCCACTTTTGCAGACACTCATCTATATCCCCACTCTCTGCCCCTGGTGGCTCCACAAATTCCTTTTGAACTAAGCTAGCAAAAAGGAAAAGGCACCACCAAGTATAGCAATGGGCTGAATAACCTTTAACCAACGTTTCCCAAAATAAATATCTTCTACTACAGCCACAGGATCATGTTTATCATATTTAAACTTGCAAATGAGGGTGTGCTTGCTTCAATACAATAGTGTTGTTGGAAATAACAGCATCTCAGCTCTTGTATCACCTTAGCACCTCTGAACCCTTTGCTAGGTGCAAAGAAGAGACCAAAACAAACAAATCTGTCCTTTGCCTCCTAAATACTTCTCAAAAGTTTTCTTTACTCATTTTGTCTCTGAGTCACTAAGTTCTCTAATCTCTTCAGGCCTGCTAAGTATGCCTCTTTGGCAAAGATCTCCTTGAGGCTTTATCTCTCCTCCTTTCCCCCATCCTTCTGTGCTCACTATCAGGAAGGCTCTGGGTGCTACCATAGATGCCCAGTGGCCCCTAAGGCTCTGCTTCCACAGTTTGCTCCTTTGTGCACAAAGGTGGGCATAGGGAGCAAAAGAGGGGATGGAAGCTTCTGTTTGATTCCAGGATGAGCAGTCCAAATGGTCAGACGCCACAAGATCTATCCTGATGAGCAGACCAAAATTCCTGCATCCCCACCCCATGGCTTCCCAGATGGATGTGCGCCCTCCAGATGATTTTACTACGAACCACTCCATGAAGTGACTACTCGACACCAGCTCCAGACCAACCTCGCAGCTACCTCAAGTCTAAGACAAGTTGCAAGCAGGAGACTGGGTGTATTGAAAAGTGCATCACAGGAAAGACTGTCTCTCTCCAAGGTGGAAAGGCCCATACCAAGTGCTGTTAGTAGCTCACAGCAGTGCAAAGCTTGAAGGTCTGACCTCGTGGGTTCACCTAAGTCATCTCAGGCGTGCTCCAGCTCCAGCCCCAGAAGCAAGCACTACCAACGTCTGTGTTCCACACTCCCAGGAAACAAGCAGAAGAAAGAAGAAGGGTGAAGGTTTGCTACGAAACCTCCAAGAGCTCTGAAGATAAGTTTTAATGGACTCTTCTTAGTTTAACTTTGACATTCAGGCTCCCGCAGTTATTTAGATTGCTATACTTGTCTGTTTCTTTTCCTTTACTTTCTGCCTCACAGCAAAGCAATGACTCTCTCTACGTTTGTGTTCATGTTGGTCAGTGTGGTTTATTTGCAGTTGCCAGGATGTAAGATGCAACACCCACTAGACTGGTTGCCTGCAAGCAATTCTTACTTGACTTTAGTCCATTCCATCATCCCACCTGGAGAACCTTTCTGTGCTCTCGAAGGAACAAATTGGGATTCTGTGCTCAAAATATGCTTTGTAGGAGTATCGGAGCTGTTTTTCAACATACTCCGTACTATAACTACACTGCCCTCAACACATGATCCACTCAGCCTTGTTTACCTAGGGAAAACCCTTCTGCATTTTGAGTCTACACCCAGCAAACACCAGTGGACCAACCAAGCATTATACAGGGTAGAAACCAGGGCCAGTTTGCCAGGGACCAACTGTGTGCAAGTGGTTGGTTGGAATGACAATAGACATGCCTTTCCCTACCAATACTTGAAAGGTGAGGTGATAAAGCTTGGCTCTGTAAAAGTTCCCCACTACTTACCAAAGGGCTGGTATCTGTTGTGTGGAAACTATGCCTTTTCATACTTTCCAGCACATTCCTTGGGAAGCCCCTGCCCAGTTGGGCGTTTAACTTCATTTCACACAATACCACTTATCCAATACCACTCATCACAGACCCAGGCGAGTGCACAGATATCTCATTGAGGCCCCCCCCCCCCCGCTTGACAGTGCCTGGGATGGCCACACAGGGCTGTTGAATACCAGAGATGTTTATGGGCTTGCTATGTCCTTAATTGGAACGCCAGCTCTAGCAACCTGTGCTTACCTTGATCTCAGAAAATTGGCTTGTTTAGTTATAAAGAGCATAAACAAGTCTTCAAACATATAGTTCTCCTAAATGAAGAGCAGGAACAGCTAAGGACAGCAATCTTGCAAAATAGATTGGCCATTGACTTTGTGTCATTAAAAATGGCCCATGGGTGCGAGGAATTTCCAGGTATGTGTTGCTTTAACCTGACTGACAATTCTTTGCGTGTAAAAGCCACCATACAAGATTTAAGGGGTCTGGCAAAGTGGACCACAGAACAAACCCCCAGTAATCTATGGAATTGGCTTACCTCTTGGTTGACTGGGACTAGGTAGTTGAGAAATTTGGCTTTAGGATGCCTAGCTCTTCTGGCCAGTGTAATTCTATTGCTTTGTACCGGGCAATGTTTCATTGGTCTTTTTAACAATCGTTTCCAGAAGAGTGTAAGGCTAAATCCAGTTCTCCTGTCTGACCTGGAATTTGATCTTCTGAAGGTCAAAAGTGGGGAGGACTGTACATCTTTGGGTGAAAGAAGTAAGTTTTTAGAGGCCTCAGATGAATGGGATCACCTTAATAAAACTAAAATATAAAGGAATGGGCAGGCTGGCTGTAAAGAATTTATCCAACTGGTGTGAACTGCGGTGATTGCAAAAAGCCTCATCTCAAAGCCTTGTCACAAACATCCAATAGACAAGGCATCTATCTCACGGATCTTCCTGACGTTTGGCACCTTGACTAACTTGTTACTTCCTCTTAGTAAGGCTATTGTTTTCCTTGAAGATAGCAGATAAGCAGAGGGGCAAATACACAAGACAAGGAGGATGAGATAAGAAGGGGGGCAGAAAGTAACCTGAGATCTATGACGTATGCCTGCATCATCACATGAATATGTATGTGTGGGCATTCTTTTCCCTTCCCCTTCTTGTAGAAGTGTATAAATATCAGGGTATCCATTTTGCCTGCAGGGGAGTGTCTCCCACTAACGCTTGGTGGGTCCTCTCCAGTGCGCACTGTCTAATAAACACTGCAGTGAGGCCTTGATTATTTTGCATTTGAGTCCTGCATTTTGATTCCACACAATCAAGTGAATGTATTCCCTGAAAACTCTATGTGGAAATATTGCCTTGGAACTCTAAGAACCTTTACTGACCAGAGAATGTTTCACAATGAGCTCCCATTATTACACTTTAAAATCACATAATGATTTGTACTGTGCTACATACTTGGTCTATGTACCAAAAGGCACATAAAATACAATACATGTAGTAGGCCAAAGTGTTGAGAAGCTGCTGTCTTAAATGGAATGGGGTGAGGAGAGGTCTTTAACCATTGTCTGTCTCTGTTTATATATAGGTTGGGTTTGGTCAAATGCCTTCAAAGGGAAATGTAAAAGCTAAAGGACACAAAATAAAACAAGTCAAGCTACAAAACAAGTAACTCGTGAATATTAAATCCTATAACTGGACTACCTTTCTGGACTCCAGAATATAACAACTTCTTGCTCACATCTGATCTCTAAGCAATATCCATCCATCCATCCATCTGCCTATCTATTGCTATTTATCATCTATCATCTGTCTATATCTATCACACTAAAGCTTACAAATATATAATAATGAGGACTGGCACCAGCCCTCACCACCATGGTAGGAAGTAATTTGGCAAAGACAGTATGAAGCTGATAAGGATCACTTTGCCTTCTAATAAATATGCATTTATTGGCAGGTCATCTCAAGGCAGCCATTTACAATAGGTAGCCTTCGTGTGTCACCATGGTTTGTATTTGGCTCCCCTTACATAGCAGTGGCTTACTGAATCTAAATTTGGACTGGTAATACCTACGGTTACTATACCATTGGTCCACCTACGAAGAAAGACAGTCAAGCCTTGATGATCTGTTATTCTCCTCTTCTTGAGTAGCGATTGTAATCTGAGGATTTGTTTAAATATTTATAACCTGCCCATTATCTGGATGATCTCACAGTGGGTTACAATCCACGTGAACAAATAAATAGAACCAAGTAAAATAAAATAATAAATTAGTTTAAAATTTACAAGTTTAGTCATAAACAAGTAGCACTAGCAGCAAGGCACCTAAAGGAGAAAAGGGATGCTAAGTCCTGGATGCATGGGTGAAAAGCCAGGGCTTCCAGGTCCATAAAGGCAGATAATATCGGTGCTAGCCTGGCCTCCAGAGTGTCACAAAAGAGAAGGCTCTCTTCTATTTGCCACATAAAGCTTTTCTCCCAGCTGTGGGACAGACATGGAGAATTCAACATTCTGGAGACACCTATTGGAAGAGATGTTCTCACAAGTGTTGGGATACTAAACCATTAAGTGTCCTCAACACTGGGTACCATGTCTCTTAACTTCTAGCAGGCCTCCTGCCCTGTCTAGTTAGCTGGCCTATGAAAAAACCAAAGCCCCAGCCTCCAGAAACATCTCCATTTCCAGGTATACTTTTGAGTTCCACGTAAGCCCCTTAGGTATTCTCAGAAAATGAAAATGGTAGGAGATGACAGCCAGGTGTTTAGTAGTATGACCAACGGATTACTAGAAAAGGCAATATGCAATAGGGGGTTGAAAGCAGCTCTCCTGAGAAATTAGAGAGGATGGCGGGGAGCAACCTCAGCACTTGCTTTCTGACGAATTGGTGTTTTATGAGTGGCAGTGCCCACAGTGGCATTCATTCTGTGAACGGGCCAGCCCCACGGCCCACTCTCATCACTGCCTGTCCTTGCTTCTGGCTTCTACTCAGCCATGGGGGAAATTGTCAGATGATTATTTCTGTCTCTTTGGACCTGTTTGCACTCCAGCTGCCAGCTTTAAAGTCTCATGCTATGCCTAAATGAGCATGCCGGCCTTAAGCACTTTCTCCCGTCAGGCATTTTTAAAAAAGCTTGCTGAATAGCCAGCGACAAAAGGTGTTGATTCAGCTGCACGGTGCTTGCCTAATGCTCAGAATTACAGGGCTGAAGGAGAGGAGAAGAATGTCAATTAAGATGTCAGACCCTCAAAAGTATAAAAGAGGCATTTTCAGCCAAGGGGCAGCAAACAAAATGAAAGAGTGAATAGAACAATGGAAGCAAGGAACAAAAGGAGTATCTCTCTTGCCATTCACTTTGACTGATCCACAGGGTAGCTAAAATGATAAGTCTGATGCTGAAACATCCAGACACATCATAATCCCAGGGCTTCTAAGTCATCTGCTAAACGAGGATAGCTCATTTCTTCTCCTTTGAATCCGTAACTGAATTAAATGCTCCGGAAAAGACAAGTAGGTTGACGGTCTTACTAGAACAGGCTGCAGCATGGACAATGAAGGATCAAATGCTGTCCTTTTCTTATCCAGTGGTGGGGAACTTACAGCCCTCGTGATGCTTGACTACACCTTCCAGCATCCCTCACCACAGATTGCTGGTATTGCGGGTAACTAGTTCAGTGGCATTTGGAGGGCAATATCCCTACCCTTTTGGCTTTCCAGAGGACTGTAAAGACCTGGCTCCTAGGATGGGGCTTGAGCTGGAGGCTGTTTGACCTGCTGCCTGGGAGGGGAAGGGCTAAAAAACTTTTGTTTTTAGCTATGTTCTTATGGATTGTTGTGAGCCGCCTGGAATCATTATATGAGATACTTCCAGACACAGGTAGCTACTCCTTAAGCTGAAATGTAGCTCTATGTAGCTTTGCTGAGCCTCAGTCTCTGCAAAGGATCATTGGTTCAGGCCGAGAGTATTTTTATTCACAGCAGTCTTGATACCATTGTAAAATACCAACTGATAACATAAAAAGCCAATTTAGAACATAGACAAAAAAGGGAGGACTGA
Organism: Liasis olivaceus; assembly: GCA_030867105.1. Classification (NCBI taxonomy): domain Eukaryota; kingdom Metazoa; phylum Chordata; class Lepidosauria; order Squamata; family Pythonidae; genus Liasis; species Liasis olivaceus. The sequence goes on along the minus strand of CM061349.1, from coordinate 135,856,915 downwards.
AAACAAGACGAATCTTCTTTTTAACACTTCCAGAAATATAATGTGGACTCAGGTTTGATTTCAGTACAGCATTAACCGTGGAGAAAGCATATCTACTTATGTGGTCACTAAGAGTTGACAATGAGTCCCATAATTCTCAGTCAACATAGAAATTTTGCTGTTGTTGTTTTCGTTGTTCTGAATGAAGCTGTTCTCGAGTTGCAGAGTATTTGGCCCTTTCCCCCTGTTGTGACTAAATCAGGGAGGGAGAACCTTTCATTGGTCAGAGGCTGCACCTAGAGGTTAAAGGACAAGAGCTGCAGTAGGTAGAATAATGGTGTAACGTTGAGCAATGATGCACACAGACAGAGCCAGAATTTTGTCTTTTTGTTCGGGGTTTGTAGTTTGGGTTTGTGTGTGTGTGTGTGCCTTCGAGTCAGTTTTTGATTCCTGGCAACCGCGTGGACAAATTCCTGCAGTTTTCATACCAAGGTTTTTCGGCATGCCTTGCCCTTGCCTGCTCCTTCCTAGGCTGGGGGAGAATGACTGGCCCAAGGTCACCCAGCTGGCTTCGTGCCTAAGGCAGGACTGGAAGTCTCCGTCTCCTGCTTGATGCCTTTAACCACTACACTAAACTGGCTGTTTGGGATGTAGAGTTTCTTTAAAACTTCATTCAGATGAAACAGTTTCTATATGTTCCCAGTCTCAAAATAGCAGAAACTGGAAATTTGGCCACGCAGCTGGTAAGCCCTGGAGCCACAGTTTGCCCACTTAAGAATAGATGTAGCCCTAAGTAGAAGAATAATTTTGATTAGAAAGTTAAGCTACTATCAAAAGTAGCAGTAACAGCAGCCTGCCTCAGGAACCCATTCATGCCCATGTATCTGTGCCTACTATAGAGTTAGCCTAGCACTATCCTGCAGCTGTAGGATCTGTAATATGAAGAGCATGTGGGAAATTAAGATTCTTCGGTAGCTGTAGCAGATACACTTACCAGCCATGTTGCTTTTCCTCTCCAGTCCTCTGTGGGCAGTAAATGAAAAGAAATGGAAAGAAACCTTTGGAGAGACAAACACGATTCTTGTGAACAAGTGGCAACTTTTCTCAAAGATTGACAACAGCTTTATAGAAGAAATGTCCCAGGAAACATGTACTACCCATCAGACAGTCTAAGAAAGAAAGAGAAAAAAAGGAAAGTGCTGAGTCTGTATTCTGAGCTTTAAAAAATAAAATGGAATTAAAAGCCAGTAATTATGAATGTTTTGTTTTGTTTTGTTTCTGTGAACTTGGGCAGAGAGACTAAGATTCACACTCTGAAAGAAGATGTTTTCATCTTCTCATACTGAGCAGAAATTTTATTTGGTGAATTGGTGAGTTACAACATTTCTGTATCTCTCAGCAACTACAAAACCCCATATACACAGACACATTTCCCTCCCCTCAAAGCATGGATGGTCGATAAAAGTAAAATTAAGCATCAAGCAATAGGAAAAAAATGGGGGAATAGAAGAATCAGGCTGGGAAGCATGAGAAAAGGAAGAGCAAGCTTTTCTTCTCCTGATCCTGCAATGCAGCTCCCAAATTGAAAAGCCAAATGAAACTGGCTGAGCTATTCCAAGACATTAATTGGCAACTCAAGATGCACCCCTGGAGAAGCCATTCAGAAGAGTACTTGTACTCTGGCAACTAAGAAATAACCACAGTTGACTAGCTCAGCTGAGAAAGATCTCCTACAGAGTGAACAATTTATGTTTAATAGCAGCTGAGGAACTTTTCAGATATAATAAAAGTAAAGTTGTTTAGCAACTTCTTGTTGAATTCTGGGATGCAACCTAAGCTACATAACATTTGTATGCATTCTTCCTTACCTTTTCTTATTTTAGTGGTGGGGTGAGGGGAAAGGAAGAACTTACCATCTAGACTGAAAACGTATGACCAAAGTTAAACATTTGTTTTAAATTCCCTCATAAACTACGGATTTCCTGAAATTGATAAAGATCAATCCCCAGTTGAACTAAGATTAATTTTTTTAGAAGAAAGTAAGGAACAAGACTTGCAAAGAACAGGAAGAGTAATTTATAGTAGTCCTCAGTTAGTGACCACAATTGGGACTGGCAACTTGGTCACTAAGTGATACAGTCACTAAGTGGAAAATCACATGACCACATCCATACTTATAATTTTACTTCAGCTTTCCTGTATCCCCACTCCCCCGCCCTTTGGAATGCTCACTCTGGCACTGGGATAATTAGGAAGAAAGGAATGAATGTTTGTATTTACATTCATTGGAGAGGAAGGGATTACAAGAGAGTAAGCAGGCACACAATGGGGAATACACATTGAAAGGGATGCGCTAGCACCTGCCATTTGCCTAGCATGCTGGTGGCTCCAAGCTGCTTAGAGGCAAATAAAAGCAGAAGGTATGAAACTGATTGAAGTCTTGTCAGTTACAGGCATCAGCTGCAAGCCTGCTAATTAAGGTCACAGACCTGACCTTGTTAACTTCCAGTTAGCACCTTTTGGGGAAGCACTATGCTGCAGAGAAAAGGAGCTCAGGAATGATTGCTTAAACAAGCAATCTCTCCACTCTGCTAGGGGGTGGAAAAGAAAAAAAAATAGGTCAGGCACAGGACAACGCCTACTAACTGACTGTAATGGTGAACGCGGGACAGAGACAGATGCTGCAAAAGTCGTAAATGCACTTCTTGGTCGCAAAGTTATTTTTTCAGCACCGTTATAACTTTGAATGGTCACTGCACAAGGCAGTCACTAAATGAGGTCTACCTATAGTTATATTTTAATAGATTATTGAAGTTACATAGATTAAAAGGACATAAATTTATCTTTAGTTTTGTTTCATTTTTGAGTTGTTTTCTTTCTCCTCTCTTTTAATGAATCTCTCTAGCTCTTTATTAATATTCATATGCCAAACTATGAACAGATTAATTTCCATGGCGCAGTTGTTCCCCACTGCACAAAGTATGACCCACTGCAAAGTCAGAATACAGCTAGAGTAATCAGCTGCCCATTGCTTGCAATTTTGGAGGGTTCCCCTCATCTTTTGGAAAGTTGGGGAAGGTGTGGGGAGGAGGATCAGCAAAAAGGAAGAGGTAAAATGTTCCACTTGTGCAGTTGGGAATCTGAATTAAATGCAGAATCCTTTCACACATAAGTCACAAATTTTGTCTTGATATGTACAAGATTCTCAATTAGATTTATCACCTTTACAGAGTAACAAAGAAAAAACAATCATGATATCTTCAGTTTATGGAAATATCATTGGTAAATATAGCTCATGGTATTTTCAGATTTAAATAGGCTTTTTAATGTATTTAACCCGTACCATAATTAGTAAATATGACCAAATACATTTAAATATATAAATGTCCTTTTTGGAAAAAGTACTCTTTTTGTTTCTATCTTGGTTGAAGCTATGCTCTTGATAGAGTGATTGGGGAGACTAATATAGGAAGAGAGCCAAGTTAATTTAAGGTGGCAAAAATCAGGAATCTGATAACATCTTTTCTGACTAAAGATTTTATTAAAAGGTATAACCTTTCATGAGCTACAGCTCACTTTATCAAATGTGACTAAGGGCTCTTCCTCACATCCCCCTAACCAGAAAATGAATATCAACCAATAACCATTTTTAATTGCCTTCATCTCATCCCCAGCTAAGGCAGGTGAAAGTCATCTTTATCTGCACCATGATGAAGATGAAGATGATGATGATGATGATGACGAGTAATCTGCAATTAGATTCACAGCCTAAGCCTGCTGGAAACATAATAATTCAAGTTCTAACCAAGGACCTAAGAATTATTAAGGTACCGTCTGAGAATATAGGCAGTTCCAAGCAGGATGGGATTTTTTTTGTAAAATTAGGGTGTTCAGATCTGATAAATTCAAAATTTCCAAATATCGAGGGAGTCCTTTAGGTATTGCTCCAAGGGCTCCAATCATGATTGGTATAACAGCAGATTTCTTTTTCTAAAAGCATTCAGCTTTGATCTGCAAGTCCTGGTATTTTATCATCTTTTACAGTTGCTTTTCCTCAATCCTAGTATTACCTGCTATAGCAACACCAATGAACCAGACTTTCTTCTTTTCAATGACTGTTATATCAGGGTGTCATAAACAAGATGCCTGTCTGTTTGGATCTTAGAGTCCCATAAGATCTTAACCCACTCATTCTCAGCTTGATGGTCCCAGTAGTTTTTACTACATTCAAATCCAAATCTCTGGCAAAGTTTCCAATGAATAATTTTGGCAACTCAGTTATGATGCTGCTTGTAGTCAGTTTGTGAAATTTTGCTGCAGCCACTGATCAAATGGTCAATTGTTTCATCCTTTTCATTACAAAGGCGACGTTTGCTGTTGTTTGTTACATGCTGAATATTCGCTTTCATGCAATTAGCCGGCAAAGGGGACTCCAGGGTGTGGGTGACTTAGTGAAGTGGTTGCCTTGTTTTGAACTTCCTTTTATTCTCTGTTTTATTCTGTTTTATATATTTTTAGTGTATTTTACTGTTTTTAGCTTTGTTGTATGCTGCCCAGAGTCACCTGGGGTGGCTATATAAATTGATGAAAGAAAGAAAGAAAGAAAGCAAGCAAGCAAGCAAGCAAGCAAGCAAGCAAGCAAGCAAGCTTGTCTTTTTGCTGCTAAAATAAAGCCTTCGGTTTCTTTCTTTAACACTCCTGATCTTAACCAGCGTCATGTGGGGTTTTTATTGGCTTTTCCTTCTATATTCTTAGTATTGACCATGCATTGGCTTGTTCTTCCAATTAACCTATCAATTTTCAATTGTTTCTTTTCTATACTCAGCCTTCCTTTGTTATTTTCAAGAGCTTTCCTTGATTGACTTCCTTCAACAAGGGTTATTCATTTTTCTTGATGTAATCATTCAAGACATGCTTTTCTTCCTCCGCGGTTTGTTTCACCTGTAGGAGTCCTCTGCCCCCTTTGGCTCTTGGCAAATACAGTCAAACAATATTCTTTTTTGGGTGTAAAGCATGGCACCTTGTCATTAGTTTCTTGTTTTCTGATCCAAGTTATCGAACTCCATCCGGGCCCAGTCAACTATTCCTGCTGTATATCGAATAACAGGGACTGCCCAGGTATTGATTGCTTTAATGATGTTTCCATCATTTAGCTTTGATTTCAAAATTTTCCAAACTTGTTTGCTATATTTGGTAGAAGTACTTTCTTTAACTTGATTCTGTAATAAATTGGAATATTCCAAAATTCCCAAATATTTGTAGCCTTTTTCTGGTGCTACTGCCTTTATCCAATCTTCATCATCAAGCTGTATTCCATTATTTTCAACAATTTTGCCTGCCTCTATAGCTATGGTTGCACACTTGTTGATGCCAAATTGCATTCTAGTGTCTTTGCTGAATTCTTTTGTGCTTTTTAGCAAGGAATCCAGTTCAGCCTTCATTTTTCCAAATAATTTTAAGTCATCCATATAGAGTAAATGTGAAATTTTTACTCCATTTTTTAGCCAATTCATATCCAGAATTAGTCTTGTTCAAAATTGCTGTCAGTGGGACCATTGATAATATAAAAGTAAAGATGATAATGAGTCACTTTGAAAAATTTCATGTTTGATTTCAACTTCTTACTTTTCCCCATTAGCCATCAGCTTCATTCACCAAAACTTCATTGAAATATTCATAAATTGTTGAATGTTTCTGCTAATTCCAAAAATTTCAAGACATTTCTCAATCCAGCTATGTGGAACAGAATCAAATGCCTTTTTATAGTCTATCTAAGCCATAAACAAATTTGTTCTTTTTTTTCAAATTCTTCAAAACCGTCTTGTCAGTTAATAACTGGTCCTTCATTCCTCTCAAATTTTTGCAGCACCCTTTTTGTTCCACAGGGAGTAAATCATTCCTTTACAAATAACTGTAGATTTGATTTGCAATTATGCCCATAAGTAGCTTGTAAGTTGTTGGCAAACAGGTTATGGGTCTGTAATTTCCAGTCTCATTTCCCTTCTCCTTGTCCTTCTGAATTAGGAATGTCCCTCTAATTGTTAACCTTTCTTCATTTGCTGGTACTTCCAAATCTCTGTTCATTTGGTCTGCTAATCTCAAGTGTAGACATATCAGTGATTTTAGCCAGAATCCGTATTGCTCAGCTGGCCCAAAACCACTCCAGTTTTTGACCTTCTTTAATTGCTTTCGTACCATTTCCTCAGTTATCCAAATATCTTCCACGCTGGGTACTTTCACTGGGTTTTCAACTTGTTTTATCCATATTGCATTCTTATTCTGACTCCTTTTGTTTTCCCACAAACTTTTCCAAAATTTTAGGGCCTTTTCTTTGTTGGGCTTTTCATTATTTGTGGTCAATACTTTCCCATTTTCAAGGGTTTTGTAAAATTGATGCTAATTTGCTTCAGATTCTGCTGGAATTGGATTATTCAGTTGTCATATTGCTTGATCTTCTCTACAATAACCACTACTCTTTAATTGGTCTACAACCTCTACAGTACCTTTACTCTCCAGGTTGTATTTCACACACAGGCTAATTTTGCTTTTCTTATTCTTCAAGTTTCCTTGCCTTAAATTCTTCAAATTGCTCAAATCCATGCAAATTTTCTTTGTCTTCAGTTCCAAGTGAATGTTCCATTAAGGTTTCCCCTTCTTAATGGCTTCATTCCTTCGTATTTTAAATCCCAATTCTTCAGTAGTTACATAGGCTGCGGCATACATCAGCTGGTTTGTTTGAGTCAATGTTTCAGTTGGAATAATTTTGACAGCTTTGTTAATATTCTTCACTGTTTTAGCCAAAGTCTTTTGGTTGATTTGATTCAGTTTTGGCAAATGTATTCTTTTGGCTTCTTTCATTCAATCCTTGATTTTCCCAACTAATTCTTCATTAACTGATAGTACTTGCAATTCCTTAGCAACTTCAGTTTCTTCTCCCTGTTGTTCTCCAGTAACATCAGTAATCTCTTCACTTTCTATTGTTTGTTGCTCACTTTGCAAATTGATATTATTATTAGTGCCGCTCTCAGCCATTGCCAGGTCTTGTTGTTATCTGCTTTGCCTGCTAGTTTTTTTGTGTACTGGCCATGTAATACTTTGCCTTGCCATGTCTTTTTTCTATTCTTCATTTAGTCTTTCTTGTAGGCCAGTTTGGTCTCTTTGGAATTCAGTAAGCCTTCGTGGTGTACTAGCTTCAGTGCATCTTCTTCACTGTCCTTCAGATATTCTTCCAATGCCCTTTTTTCCTTCTTCAACTGTCTGGTGTACTTGCAACATTCCATGCCCATCTATGCTCCTTGGTAAGTAGAGTCTGCCAACATCACTGCATGGATGAAGGGCATGATTCATTGTCATTATTTTTCTCATCTTCCTATTCACAGCTTCTAGTTCTGCTTGAGTCCAGCTGTTGTCAGGCCCAGCCCAAGACAATGGTGAAACAGTCCAGTTGAGAAAAGTTCCTTTATTTGCTTACACCTTATAGACAGAATCTTGCCAAACGAAATCTATACTACTGCAACAAGTGGATATACCCTGGGAGATTCTAGGGAGTGGCTATCCTGAACCTCTTTCACTTCCCACGTTCCCCTTGAAGACTGTGTTGTCTTTTGCCTCCTTTCCCTTCCTGGAATGCACCCCCCCCCCCGCTTCCTGATAGACTTGATCTCTCACATCACCCTCCTCTTTGTAGATACATTCCATCACAGCTGTGTATCTAATGACTGAAATGCCCAGGTGTTAATTGCCTTGATGGTATTTCCTCCACTGAATTTGGACTTTGGATCTTCTTCACTCTCATGATATATTCACTACTTCTTCTTGACTTCAGTGTGCTTGATGTCAGCCTGAAAGATGCCCAGGTATTTGTAGTTATCTTCTTCATCCAGACTCTTGCTATTTCCATAAGGCATCTTGATTCCTTCAGTTTTCACTATTTTTCCCCTGTTGATGGTAAGGGTGGCACATTTATCCAGTCCAAACTCCATTACAATATCTTGGCTGTGTATTCTGACAGTGTTGAGCAGTAATTCTATTTCAGATGGTGTTTTTCCATACAGCTTCAGATCATCTGTGTAAAGGAGGTGGAATAGCCTGGCCGATTATTTTGATGCTTGATAGCTGTGGCCTGACTTGTTCAGTATTGTTGACAGAGGATGCAATGCAATGACAAACAGTAGTAACAGTAAGTCTCCTTGAAAGATTCCTCTCTTGATATTAACCTCTCCCAGTCTATCACCACTGACCAGCAACTGTGTCTTCCATTGTGCCATTGATCTTCGCACAAAGCTTCTGATGTTTCTACCGATTCCTGTTATTTCTAGGTGCTTGATTATCCAATCATGTGGCAGGGAGTCCAATGCCTTCTTATAATCAATCCAAGCTACATTCAATTTGGTCTTCCTTCTCTTGCAGTTTTCCAAAATCTTCTTGTCAATTAGGAGCTGATCTTTTGTTCATCTGCTGTTTGGGCAGTTTCCTTTCTGCTCAGATGGAAAGAGCTTGTTTTCAACTAGATGCTGTTGGACTGCATCAGCTACCACACCAATTAGAAAGTTGTTGGTAAGCAGGTAACTGGCCTGTAGTTGCCTGGTGCTGCCCCTTTAGTTGGATCTTTCATTATCAGGTAGGTTTTGTCAGATGTTAACCAATCTTCAGTTCCACCTCCTTGCAGTATGTTGTTAAGCTACTTGGCAATGAATGGGTGCAGAGCAGTCAGATGTTTCAACCAAAAACCATGCAGTTCATCTTCACCTGGTACTGACCAATTCTTGATCTTCCTTGCCCTTTTCTCCACCATTTCTGCTGTTATTACAAGTTCTTTCATCTCAGCTTGTTTTTTATTCTTATCTACCTCCTTTACCCAAGCTGCATTCATATTGTATTTCTTTGGGCTGTCCCATAGCTGTGCCCAGAATTGCACTGTTTCTTATTATCATTATCATTTATTTACCAGCTGCAGATGCTTTTCAGGGGCAGCCCCATGTAGAATGCATTACAATATTCTATTTGAGAGGTGACTAGGCATGAGTGATTGTGAGTAGGGCCTCCTGGTCCAGGAACAGGCACAACTGGCACACAACTCAGAGTGTCACAAAGGCTGCCATCTGCTCTTTGAGCAGGAACCATGAGTCCAGGAGAACTCCCAGATTGTGCACTGGGTCTATTTGGGGCAATGCCACCCCCTCCAGAACCAAAGGTGGTAAGTTCCTGGAACCAGCAGGCCACAAAACCCAAAGCCACTCAGACTTGCTCAGTAATGTTTTATTCATTCCCCTGAAAATATCTTGGCTGTGGACACCAACTGGCCTGCTTCACCACTGATGCAGCTGGTGATGCAGTCAGGGGTTGGGACTTGCCCAGCTCCTATTGGCCACTTTAGGCTGCCCTCCACGCACGGGGAACTGCCCTCCATGGCCATTTGGCCTGGGCCACAGGAAACACCAGATGCCTATCTTTTGCAAAGGTATCTCCCTGAGTAGCCGTTTTCCATAGCACTTCTCAGGTCTTAACAAGGCCCCTTATAATATGGACTTAGCACTATTTGAAAGAACATTTGATCTGATTTTTAAACATGGGACCAGCATTGTCTTGACAGAACACTAGGGTTGTGCTACACCAAGGGGGCTATTGGAAATAGAGCCAGGTTCTTTCATCATTGAGTACATTAATGGTTTTTTGCTACTTCTGTCAAGAAGGAATTCCACACGGCCATACTTTTGACTATTTTTATTATTGGGAGAAATGACTTTTTGCCTATTCCATTCCAGTTTTGGCAGCACTAGAAGCTGCTTTCCCTGAGTTCAGAACTGGACTCCTGGCCAGCACAGGTGTGGAAGAGAGGTTGCCCTGAGCAGCGGCATTGAGGGCTCTCCCTCCTGATTCACCTCATGTAGTCCTCCACACCTGCAACCTCTGGGTTGATTTGTTTGATGATCCATTTGTTTTCTTGTCTATCCATGGTATTCTCAGGAGTCTTTTCCAATCACTGGTGACACAACATGGTCTTAGAATGTAATCCTCAAAAATCTGGACTGACCTCACTTCAGAGGAGCAGAGTCAGGAAAAGCAACCAGCTGAGTATCATACAGCAGCTCCATCAAATTACTTGCTTCAAATGATTTGAGGGCAACTGGAGTATAACCTCTGTCTTTGGATCTCAAAAACGTAAGAATAGTAATTGCGTTTCTGTGACTTTTAAGGGCAGTATAGGAAACATAAGCCTTCGTATGATCAGAGACGCGAAATACTATGCCCAAATATTTGAAGCATGTCAAATTTGGATACCGACAAGCATAAGGAACAAAAGCATTGGCTGCACATTTGATGACTGATACTCTCCTTTGTACTCCTACTTCTGCAGGTAGTACATATGCAAAGAGATTCAGCTTTGATAGATTTTGTCAGAAATTACCCTTTCTCCATACCGCCTGTCTTAACAATGGACATTTGGTAATAGATCATAAGAATTAGTTACAGTCTTGAATTGTTAGAGAAAGAGAGCTTACATATGTCCTTTTAAGAAGTTGCAAAATAGAAGGGCGCTAACAAAGGATACAAAAGAAGCCTGATGACATTGCAGCGGAAAGGGCAAAATCACAAAAGGCAAAAAACCCAGAGAATAGATAGAATTTCAAAATGAAGAAAAAGAGACCCGACCTTCAGGATTTCACAGCTAGGCTTGAAACAACTCCAAAGGCAGAAATATATCCAGTCAGTATTTTAATTTAGAACATGGGGGATTAAAAAGATATTGAAAATAATCACTGGCAGGTATGTGCCCTTCAAAAATATTCATTCTGCCAATGCAGGAATCTCAATAATGTCCTTTCGTCACCCTGATACACAGCACGGCTTGTGGTTGCTTAGTTACAGGAAAAGGAAGACAGACCTCTGCATGGTATTGTTTCTGATGCCAAAGGCTCCCTTTTCTCTCGCCATCAAGGCCCAACCAACATGTGGGGTGGGTAGGACGAACTAACAAGGTTCCCCCTTCTTCACACAGAACATGCAGAAAGGGCCAAGTAGGATATCAGACATTTTCAAAGTGGGAGGGAATGACCCTGAAACCCTGCTGCCAGTCAAGAGTGACGATCCTGATTATATGAACCTGATTTAGTACAAAGCAATGGTCTATGTTCCAAGGGTGAGGTGGGGGATATAAGGAGTCCTTTAATAGATGCTTGTTCTTTTTTCTGTAAAATCCCTTCCCTTTTAGTTCTCTTGGCTTCACTTGTTTGAAGAAAATTCCAAAACGTTTGCTCACTATTTTGTAGCTTTTAGGTTGGTCATAATAAAAACATCATCCTGTCATTGTTTTGAATTAAAAATAAAAATTACTGGACCAACTACACACTTTTAACCAGCAGATCAATTTGCTTAAAAGCCTTGTTTTTCTTTGTCTTAAATCACATCTTGAATTAATCTTGCCAAATTCAGTTGGCTCAGTTCCTATCGGATGAACAAAATTATTTGATAGACATCATCATTTGGCTTACGAGTAGAAAAACTATAATTTTTTATAAATACCAGCTTGTGGAAAGTTCTTTCAAATGTTAACACTACAACAGTGTGCTTAGATTTTGTTTCTGGTGTTTGTGTGTTTGAACTGCTGGTTCCCATTTCAAGTCACAGTCCTTTGAAATCACAGTTGGTTACTCAATAAATTACCTTAATGCAGCCAAAGCCACATCATGAGCTCAGCTAGGAAAGTAGCAGCATGAAAAGATCAAATTTAAACAATGGTTCTCATGGCACTGAGCTGCTCCTTAACTGTAGAGTTGGGAAGACAAATACAAAGAACCCTTCGTAATAGATGCGAGGCTTGCATTAAAAAAACATGACAAAACTAACTGTTTAAAAATGCATTAATGGCACACAGTTATGAAACAGTGGAGAAAGCCCCTATCCAAAATGCTGGAAAAAATTACTGTGTGCCTTAGTTTCAATATCAAATCTGATGGAGGAGTAAATGCTAAAAGTATGCAGCCAGATAGATCACCTATAGGCTAGAACCTAAAAAACAAAAAGAGTTAATGCAATAGATTAGCTACTCTTGCATTGCTGGGGTGACACAGTGGCTAAGGAATCGATACCAACCGCCAGGAAAGGGTAGCTGAGGACTGTTAGATGCTATGAACCTCCCTCTGGGCCCTCTCCTGGGACACAGGCCCCTGGGGAAGCAACATTAAGCTTCACTGTTCTTGTTGCTTCACACGTGATGCTCCGAAAGCAAAGGCTCTGAAAAGGGGTGTGACAGGAGTACATGACTGGAGACCAGGCATTTGCAAAGTCCCAAGCACCCTCATCTCCCAGAAGGCCACCCGCCCACCTGAATCATGGCAGTCCTAGAATCAGGGTGATTGGTAGAATATAAAGGGGGGGGGAGGAGGAGGAAGAGGAAGGAGAAGGAGAAGGAGAAGAAAGACGAAGGAATAAAAATCTGTCCCACTTTCATACCAGACCTCAGGGAGCCCACGGAGGCTTAAAATCTGGCCATAGATCTCTCAGGGGATTCCCCATCCATTCTAGAAGGACTGTTCTGCCTGAGACTGAACTATGTATCCAGAAATTCCTCATTCCACCTCATCTCTGGCATGAACATGCTTTGGGCAAACTGTTTCTTTCAGCCTCATGTTTTCCAGCTACAGCATAGGGGCAATAATACCTCCTTACCTTACCAGGATATTGCAAGCTGTATAAGCAGAGCATTGTACCCTCTGTCAGTGTCCAAGATTTGTGGAAGTGAGACCATGCAGTACTTTGAAAGACTCCTGACAAGGTGTCAGTGAACTATGTTGTAGGAAGAAATCCTATTTAGAAAAAAAAATGGGATCAAGCGATAGGTGTGAAAGAGATACGATAGAAGCATATTTGCCTTTACTGTATGCTCTCAGTTATGCCCTTCTCTCTCTGGTTAAAATAGATTGAAAAATCTGAAGATACTGCTTGACCAAAGTGCAACAGTACACTTTGTAAATTTACATATTATGCAAATACACATTATGAAAAATGGTAATTCTGATGATATTTTTCCTGCTCTTTAGAATAGTTAGCCTCCAGTCAGAGAGATTAGGAAAACTGAATTATCCATCCCACTGAAATATCATGTGGTGCAGAACAAGCAAAGGAAAGATGGTTAAGCAAGAAATCATTCAGGGAAGATTAGATTAACATTTATGCTTCATATAAGACTCTCCTCCTCCCGCACAATGATACAGTCATTCTTGAAACATGCCACAACAGAAGAAAACATGAAACGTTTACTAACATAATATCTACAATACATGTGAACTCCCCAAATAGAGAAAAGCTTGCTGTATGTTAAGAAAACATTCCATTAGCATCAGGAAAAGCTTCTGACAATAAGGTGAAAATGATTCTTAAATGTTAACAATGGCTAGCTGCAAACAGGCTTACTTTCTCTTTATGCACCTGAGCATCTTCACTACAAAGTTCTCAGAGACCATTTCAATTGCCAGTTAGACATGCTTAAGAGAACAATGCTTCCCATTGCCATTCTCTTAATATCTTCATCCTCTCCCCCGACTTATCAGAACCAGAATCTTCCTGTGACCATTCAGGTCAGATTGGCCAGGATGGGTTTTCAATCAAGGGACTTAACAGATTGTTTGTTCTACCTTTTAAATGTCAGCTTGTGTTCCTTATGACAAGCATTACAAGAAGCTAAATGGATCTGTTATTAACAAGATTTTCTCCACCCATACCCAACCTAAGGATTTATTTTAAATGTTTATATACCATTATACCTCTGTAACTTAGTAGTGGTCAAACTGATGTTTTGTTGGGATCAACATCTACCAACCTCCCCAAACAAAGGGATCTTCCACAAGCAGCCTTTGCGTTGCTCTAAAATACATTTCTGTATCGGCACAATCCCACAAAATTAACTTCTTGTGAGTCAATGACTGGCCCGTTTAGTTGAGGGTCATGTCCTCTGACCACAAGAAGACCTTTACTGGCTGCCTTCTCAAGTGCCACTGAATTGGGGATGCCAGAGATTCCACATGTATGTTGCCTGCGTGGCACAGTGGTTAAGATAGAGAGACCTCAGTTCAAGTCTACTCTTAACCCAAAAAAACTCACTAGGACCCTTCCTTACTGAAGCAGAATAATTAGAGGAAGGAGGTGCTATAAATGCTGCATTGAACTTCCAAAGGAAAGTGAAAAATATAAAATGAATGAATGAATGAATGAATGAATGAACGAATGAACGAACGAACGAACATGCTCTTCTACTGGGCCTAGCCCCTAGCCCCATTCAAAACTAGCAAATTTTAGCTGAGTTTGTAACAGCAGCCATTTAAAAACAACAAGAGTTGAGCTGGCTGTGAGGGGAAGAGGAAAGCTTAATTTGGAGGATGTGGTTTTGTCTGACAGTTTACAAAATTCTCAGATAAAACCCAGCATCCATGCAGGACTTGGGGAGTAAGAAGCCAAAAGGTCAAGATGATGGTGGTGATCGAGGCTTCACCTTTTTTTTTTTTTTTAAACATGTGGGGCTTTGATTGCATGATAGTGATTCCCATCTTGACTTTTTTGAGGTACTCCCTCTCCATGAATAACTCTGCACCCGTGTGACATTATACTTGCAGGATAGGGAAGAGTGGTCAGTTAGTGTTTTATGGTGGCTATTTTCTCTCTCTTCCCTTTAGCACCCCCTTTGGTGCCTCCTAGAATGTGCAGCGCCAGCTGCAAGTGAGCTAAAGAAAATCTTCTCTCTCCATTCTTAAGGGTACTGCAGTTTATTCTATCAATTCATTCTCTATTTAATAATAGACTGGCCAGGCTAGAAAGGCCTGATCCCTAAAGCCCAAAGTAAACTTTCCATTAACTTCCCTATTGTTTACCACAGTCCTTAGTTGTGAAAACTACTACCAACACACACACACACACACACACACTTAGCTCTTAGTGTGAATAAAATGGGTAGAGGAGGCTACTGCTCTGTCTGGTTTAAGCAGGGCCAGTCTCAGAGTGCACAGATGGTAAATGCCAGCTCTGGCTTCAAAAAGCGACAGGCTGCCAGTCAATAAGGAGATGGCAGGCGCAGCAAAACAATCAATCCATTGCTTTCAAGGAGATCCAGACACTCTGACTTCAGTGGAAGCCTGTTATTAAATGAAGTATGCCTTAACTTAAAAAGAGAAAGAGATTTTCTCTCCACAAAATGCCTACTACACTTTGTTTCCTTGATGATTCTTGGCAATGAGCACTAATTTGATTTATTAGAAAGGCTGAGAACCACAGGCTCAAACCATCATAGTTCTCCTTCATCAATCAAAAGCTTTCAAGTGTAGTATTTACAATGCAATGGTGAAAATTAGCATGGAAAGGAAAAGGGTGGACCATTTTGCCTTGTGACCTGTATTCCTGGACCTGCTGCTAAGTAAAAAAAGCCTCATAATTGCAGTCAAACCTTTGTATTCCTGAGAAGGTTGGCTGGCAGGAGAGAAATAGTCTAGGAAAGAATTAAGAAGCTGTGACCGCCAACACTATTAACAATTATGTCACCTTCCCCAACTTGGCCAGCTCCGTATGTACTAGGACAATAACTAGACTAGGAATTTGTGATGTAGTCCCAACACACGTGGATGGACACCAAGATAGATAAGACTACATTGTCCATGTGCTAGAGGGAAGAGATGTCACAACCAAGGCTTTGTAGTCCCCCTGCAAAAGATAAGTACATACAGCAGCACAATAGAGAGTCCAGGCCTCTTTGATTTTGTTTTAGTGTAATTTAGAGCTTGAAACTAATTGATCCTTCCTATTCCTGGATTTTAAGTTTGTTTTGAAACTGATTTTATACAGCTTTGAATTGGGTTTGTAGTGATTTCCATTATTTAAATATTGTATGCATGATTTTCCGTTGGTATGAATTTGATTTCACAGCCTAGTGAGGTGGGTAGAAGACATGATTAATTAAGCAGTACAGAAAAGCCATAAATAAGTAAGATAAAACCCACTCTGGAAAAATACCTGAGGTAGGCAGCAACTTTACAATCAACAACTCCTCATAATACTTGTGCAAAGATTAATAATTAGCAAACATGTTTGTTAATTAACTGCTGATTTTAACACCAGATGTGCTATTTTTGAAAAAGGATTTTAATTAAAATATATTTTAACCATCACAAATAAGAAAACATAACACTACCCATTAATAATACATATATTATAATATGTATATATTATACATGAGTGTGCATATGTGTGCAGTTCTTCTCAACATTAATCTAGCCTGTACATACACAAATATACTCCTATTGCTAGGCCAGATTAGCGTTGAGAAAAATCAAGAGTTCCTTGCAAGAATTGAAAATGAATAATAATTTACAGTCTATGGCTACTCTTTCTCTAGACCAATCACCAATCTTTCTGAAAACAAGAAAAGCATTCTAGATCACTGAGATCTTTTGTTCTGGGCAATTTATTTGTGAAGTTGTAAATGTTATAATTAGAACAGCAACACCAAAAGAAAGAAAAATATCCCACACATTCTCAATGCAGAGTAAGCATTTTGGGGGGGGGGGGGGGGGGCGGAAGCCATATTATATTTTTCTATTCTGCATGAAAAGTACAGGGAGATGGCTGATGACATTATGACCTGGTAGATTTCGTGTGTGTGTTGGCTCGGAGAGCTTTAACTAGCAAGATTAATGTCTTCAGCATTTGGATGAATGGTGGGGGAGGGGGTGTTTAAGAAGTTGCATTGGAATCTTAAGCACCATAGAGGTTTAAGACACCCATTCTACCCTTTAAATCCCTTCAAATGGACAAAAAGAAGGTTTGGAGGAATCAAAGATTTTGAGGGCTGCAATGGGTTTCCTAAGCATTGGCAAAACTTAGGACAGCCATTTGGTTTCCTCAAGTCCCCCCCCTCCCCCCCCCCAGGCAGAAAAGGACCTCAAAATGTTAGCTCCATTTAGTCTGGTGGGCTCTGGAGACACTAATGGGTTGCTCAGTTATTACCATATGAGGCCTTCAATTCACGGGTTACTCAACCTGTTCTACTGCAGTTTTGAATCTATTCCTCCTCCTCTGCTTGTTGGTTATTTTGCATTCTTCTCTTCAAACAAAAGTTTACTGGAGTTCATATATTTACAGATTATGAATTCTTCTGATTTTGTGCAGAATTCATAATCTGAATACATTATTTTATACATACACACACTGTGTGTGTGTGTGTGTGTGTGTGAATTTTTCCAGTCTCTCTAGTTTTCTCAGTGAATATGATCTTGAACAATACATACATGTAAGGAAAATGCATGGTGTATAGTGGTAGATGCTGTAAGTTCAAATTACAATCAAATTCTACTCCATAGTTTTATCACATCGTCCAAAATGTTAAGTGCAATTAAAGATCTGAATATAAAGAGAGGCATCCCCTTTGTGCCAGCCAGCTGTCTGCCGACGATCAATGGCGTTTTTCACAGACCATAATTAGGCAGCCATTTATAAAGGAAGGAGACAAGAAGCCACGAAGGTCAGAATAATATTGTTTTCTTTTACTGCCTTTATTAAAGGTCAAACAACAATGGAAAATAATACAGTTTTTTACAGTTATACTCTAGCTCCTCAAGTTTTTCATCTTGCAATTTCATAAATATCTATCGTAAGTATCTGGGAGTTTTAATCTAAAAAAAATAATTGTCCCTTAGTGTGAAGTCAAATGATACCTACAGGATAGGAATAGATAACGTAGTGCCCTCCAGACTTTTTGAATTATAATGCCCAGAATCCTTTGCTATCGATCATGCGGATAGCATTGAAATCTAAAACACCAGGGAGAAGCTCACTCATGCCATAAGGCAAGATAAATTGTCTCAGATAAATTCATCTTGTAGTTGCTGGGGATGATATCCTAAGGACCTCAATCTCTTTCTTCACCTGTGGATAGAAGAGTGCTCCTTTTTTGGGTGAAATAGAAAGCAAACTCAATTGACTTTGCCCCTTTGACTTTAGTCCTTCAGCAATAGTAATGATGAAAAGGAACATGTGGACGATGAAAAGAAACCAGGAAATCTCTGCCATTAATTACGTAAAAAGCCCATTGTTAATCTCATTTCAAGGAAGAAGTCCAGGCACACTGAATTTTTATCAACATTGCAGCAGTCAAAACACTATTATTTGCCTCCCTCCCCTTTTCATATTAAGTAACATGTCACCTTCTCCATATGGATACTGTTTAGCCCAAACTTTTAGAAAACCCAACAATCCTCCTTTTTGCTACACTTCCTATTCTGAATCCCAACTCAAAAGTTTTTCCTGCCATTGTTCAATGCTGGGTTCAGGCACTGCACTAACCTAGGGTGACACGATTTAAGTTTGTAACAAGAGGACATTGCTTTATTTAATCCACAGGGGATTGCTTTACTTAATGCACAGTGAGGCATGCAATATTTTTAATTTATTTATGTTCCTCTCCTGCCCAGCTCTCAAGATGTAATGGAATGGAGATAAAAGAATAAGCACTTAGTAACTCTGCTTGAAATGGTGTTTACCACTGTGGGAGCAGCCTTCCTCTAAGTTAGGGATGCAAAATGTCAAGTTTGGAAATCACATGTGGTCCACCAACACTCCTGGTGACAGGATTGAAAAGGCCTTCCTACCACCACAGATAATAGCAGGAGGTTGTTGACAGCACTATATCTAATCCTTTGCTTCTGCTTTCTAGATGTGGCAAACCTCAACCTACTTGGAAGAGAAAAATGGCCATTTTCCCTCTGTCCCCTCATTCTCTTCCTTCTCGTCTTCCTCTTGGAAGAGAACAAGTTCCTGCTGCAAACCTGCAAAATATGCAATTCAGCAATCCACTCAGCTGAGTAGATTTTACAAGAGAAGGCTCTATCTTGCCTTCTGGAAGTCTCATCCATCCAAAGTTTATTTAGAAGTTCCTTCATGTGGGGATGGAACTTTGATTTGGCATGGAGCTCATTCTCAAAGAAATGTTCATAAGCTTGCAGCCCACCCAGTGTGAGGACCAGCTGCCTATCATGTCAGAGGGCAAGAATCGATGACATGATCCTTCACCTGTTCCTATAATGCTGGGAAGGCAACCTCCACTTAGGCTTTTTTGCTCTGCATCAAAAGTTGTGTTTCTCCCTCTCCACTGTGCAAGCAGGGCCATCTGGTCTGCTTGTAGTGCTTCATTCCGTCTTACACAAGTGTTTCTGTTCTGATCTGCTGTCGTGTGCTCTGATGGGGATGCCACTCCCCACTCCCTGCCCTTGATGGCCAGGGAGGCTGCTGGGCTGCCGGGCTGCCTTATCACGAAAAGGGGACCTTTGTCTTCTTTGGCTCTTCCTTCCTCTGGGCCTGCTGCTTTACTGGTCGAAATTGACAAGAGTTGATGAGTTCTGCCAAGCTTCCCTTCCGGCCCAAATGGCAGGAAGAACTTTAAACTATTTTTTACCAGTCCTGAAGAACGATGTTTTGTTTTTTACCAGTCCTGAAGAACGATGCACACAGAACAGAAAGTAATTGGTGCTTGCTTTTCTAGTATGGTGGGAGGGAAAAGAAGCAGGGGATTCCAATTATTGGGGGGCATGCCAACTATAATCCCGAGAAAACTCCTGCTTATCATTGTAGAGAAAGGAGATGAAATCTGGGAGGGATTTCTTATGCCAACTTCATTTCCAGATGGTTTACACATGAAAGACTAGAAAGAGTAGAAAGAAAATGCTTTACATTACCACTTCCCAAAGAACGTCAAACCTCCTGAGATTCTTAATTCTTCGCCCTCCTAGCCTCTGCATTCTTTAAATTCAAACAGAAGAAAAAGATCAACGATCACATTAGAAAAGTAGCTATTCTCCCTTTATCCTGCAAAAACAAAACAAAACAAAATGTACTCTGGCTTCCTTTCTGAAAGCAGCTTGAATGTAGTAACCATTATAGCCACTCCCATGGCCAACCCACATACACTGGTTATTTATTACCTCAGGGAATAATCTCTTGAGTTTCAGCGCAGAGCACGTTCAAAGTTCCCTGCAGAGCATATGATTGGAGAGAGATCATCTGGACCTTCTGCTTGGTTGTATGTAGGCAGGTCTTCCTCATACCTCTTCCTCTTCCTTTTTTCTTCTTCTCTCCCTCTCTTCTTGAGTATTTATCCTTAGGTAGAGATATCTGGCTAATCTTGTTTGGACTCAGAAACCAAGCAGGGGCTGGGATGTGCTTGCTTCAAAAATGATTCCAAACTCCCGTGAGCCCAAGCACAGCACCTCTCTGCTATTTATTAAAGAGCCATTTTTTCAGACTTCCACACAAACTTGGGGTATTTAATGAATAGTAAACAGGTGCTGCAGTCAAGCTGGAGTGAAGTCCAAAGCAGTTCTTCCAAATCATTTTCAAGTATAGTGGTATTGATGAGTGCATGGATAGAAGACCACTTGAGAATACCAGGCCCACAGGTAGACTGTGAAGTGAAACAAAAACATATCGGAAGAAGTCAAAGGCAAATCACCTTCAAACTGTTGCCAACAACCCTTAAAGGATATACCCATGAAATCACCAGGAGTCAACCTTGACTCTAGCATAAAATTACCTTTGCTGAATACAGATGTTTAACATTTTATCTCTCTTAATTATTACAAATACATAAGTAAATAGCTGCATAGTTTTGAGTTTGTGTGCTTCTTGTTTACTTTTTCCTGTTCTTTTTCTGTTTTTTATTGTCAGTGTTTTGTTGATGTCTAGATGTTTCAATAAAAATTTAAAAAGAGAGTGAGAAGGAAAGGAAACCATGGGAGGATGGAACACTCCTTATTTCTTTTTTCTCCCTAATTTTCCACTCAAAGCTGCACACCCTCAAAATGCTTTCCTAGGAGAACCAGCAATTTAGGGAGAACAATTTTGAACTATGAATTTTGAAATTAGATAAGGTTTTCCCCCTTTTCTTCATTTGAGCTAGCAGTTTGTTAATGCTGATTTTAGTGCTTAAAGTGGGGAAAGAAATTATGAACAATAGCTGTTTTGATTGAAGAGTCTCTACTGAGAATGGAATCTCCAATACTGTTGTGAAAATAGAAATACTCTTACCTGTCAGATATACTGTATCACCTCTACACCAAATGGGTTCTGCTGCCGCCCTTGGTCAGCAAGGCCAATCAACATGAAGATAGCAACTGTGTTTGTGTTAGTTTATTTAATTTACTACATGTTATATGCTGCTGACTATTGAGGTTGTAAACCAAGAATATTGAGAATAAATTAAAACTGCCGACACTGAAAATCCTTTTTAAAGAGATGTGTGCAACTGAACATACACCAATACAAATGTTGCACAAATGAACAGCATCAAAGTTATAAACTTGGTTCAAGCAGAAGTCAAAGGTTATGGGGACAACCCATAACCTTTTGCAGTTAAGGACTCCACTTTACATTATTTTCCAGGGACTGAAAGCTTTAAAAGGCATGGCAGTGACTTGAGGCCACAGACACTCTTTCAAATTCCAAGGTACAGTGGTACCTCAAGATACGAATTTAATCCGTTCTGTGACTCTGATCGCAAGTCGAATTGGTCGCATCCTGAAGCACGTTTTCCCATAGGGTTCAATGTAAATACGGTTAATCCGTTCCACCCTCTGAATTTGGTCGCATCCTGAAGCAAATTTCCCCATAAGGTTCAATGTAAATACGGCTAATCCGCCCTCTGAATTTGGTCGCATCCTGAAGCACATGTCCCCATAAGGTTCAATGTGTCAGCCGGCGTTGCACGGCTAGGAAATTCCCCAGGCGTGCTTTAGTCAGCCCTACCGCAGAAAAAGGAAGTGCTAATGAAATCTGAGAAAGGCTCCCGCGCGCACAGCCGGGAGCGGGAGCTTCCCCCCCACTCCCCGCGCTGATTCCTCTTAATTCCACGCTCTTTCCTTTGTGCATAGCCCTTGGCGTGCGCGACAAAAGCACAGTGAAAGTAATGGGGGGGAAGGCTTATGTCGCGCGCACGCACAGCCGGGAGCGGGAGCTTCCCCACCCCCCACCCCGCGCGCTCAGATTTCATTAGCACTTCCTCTTTCTGCATTGCTTTCCTTGGGCTTTTGTCCTCGCGCTCAGATTTCATTAGCACTTCCTCTTGGAAGCCGCGACCACGTGGCAGCAGGGCAAATGGCCGCGGATCCGGTTCGTAGCTTGAGGCGGAGTTCGCATGTTGAGGTAAATTTTTGCTGCCGGAGCTGGTCGTATCTTGAAATTTTCGTAAGATGGGGTGTTCGTATCTTGAGGTACCACTGTAAAAAGAATACACAGGAATGTATATGGGTTACCTGCCTTGTTGTTGTTCAGTCATTAAGTCATGTCTGACTCTTCGTGACCCCGTGAACCATATCGCGCCAGGCCTTCCTGTCCTTCACTGCCTCCCTGAGTTTGCTCAGTTTCATGCTCATTGCTTTAGTGATGCTATCTAGCCATCTCATCCTCTGCCGTCCTCTTCTCCTTTCGCCTTCCATCTTTCCCAGCATCAGGGTCTTTTCCAAGGAGTCCTCTCTTTGCATTAGGTGACCAAAGTATCTGAGCTTGAGCTTCATTATCAATCCTTCCAATGAGCAGTCAGGGTTGATTTCCTTTAAGATTGACTGGTTTGACCTCCTACAACCTTTTAAACCGAACAAGTCTTTTCCTGGCATGGCTGTAGCTGCAGAGGGCAGTGCACAATCCCAGGAAAAGAGGCAACTACTTTCAGGAGTTGCAATCACTGCTACATTTGTGACCCTGCACACTCTGAAGCACCTTTTGCCTTCCAATCAGAAGCACTGCACAGCCTTATCCTTGTGTTTTGAGTTGAGATGGAAATGGCAATAGATAGCCTATTAGAGGTAAGCCTCTAATAGGTTTAACACACTTATTTTTCCTCTTGTTTCCTATATATTGAAAAACTGCAACAAAATTATTCATTGGTTTGCTGCTGAATCCTGATGGTACAGTTGGAGGGGGGAGGACTCTGGCACTGCAGAATAAGAGGCTTGGCGGACAGATGCAGCCCATGGGTTGTGGGTTTCCTTCTTAGACCCCAATTTTTGGGCTGACAAAAGTTACCAGATGACTTTGGGCTACAGTCTAGAAACTCTCCTTTAGTTTCTGTCCTTTGCAGAGTTGTTCTTTGCTTAATAACTGAGTCAACAGTGGGGTGCAGGTAATGTGAATTCTAACTCTATGTTAATCAGTTCAGCCAATTAGTACAAAGGCTGTTAGATCTAGATCCATAAAGACTTTGGTCTCATTGGGGCTATATTAAATCCTGGTCAATTAACTCTCCCTGCATTGTGTTACATGAACCGAAATATGAACTGATCCTTTCAACTCCCATGTTCTTGACAAGGTTCTATTGAGGCATCAATAAGGCTTTCTAGGCATTCCAACTTTATGATTATTTCAGTGTTCAAGCGTGATAGTGAAAAGAGGACAGAAACTGGTGGGGAAAGTATAGTTCTTTTGAAACTGTCTACAGTGGTGCCAACCTGATTGTGTCACTGCAAAGGAAGAAAAATTAAATTATAGGAGGTAAGGATGGAATTGACAGTCTCCATTATGGCAGTTCAGTTTGTGGGCTGAAAATGTGGCTGCTGGATGACCACTGAATGATCTAGGATTGGGTGCTGCCAGATAAAGATGAGTTAATTGACTGGGAGAGGAATAGCTGGGTCATTAGTGCAGGGCAAAGAGGGCCTATGTGGATGCCATCTTGACCCACTGGAGGAAATTTTAAAAAATACTTTTAAATACAGGAAACAGGATTATTAAGTCACTTAAAGTATGATGGTTAAAATGATGCAATATCACTTTCATCTGGAACAATGGCTATCATACTGCATATACTCTTCAGAAACAGTATTAAGGTATTTCAGTAGCAATCCATCAGATACAACTCAAAGGTTGTGTTGATCAGAACATTAGTTTCTGTGTCCTTGTTCAAGAACATCCCCTCCCAGATCTCCGGCTCTATCCTAACAGTATATGGCATTTGATTTCTGAACTCTCTGAATGTCAGAAAATATACTGTATCATCAGCATATGGTGGCAGCTTCAGTTGAAGTCTGAGCTATGTGAATCTCCCCAGTCGACAGAAGTGACTCATTGTCTAAGATAATTTATTATGCCATCTCAGGTCATTTAGTGCAGTGAACACTGAAAATGCAAAATAAGATAAATATAACATGAGTGTGTCAGGGAGAAAGATTGATGGGAGACACAGAACATGTCTTAATGGAGCAGCAAAAAGACCGTCATCTGGCAGACATCACCCTAGGGAAGAAGATAAAATGAATGGCTAATAGACGTGTGGCAACATGGAAAAAGTTGGGCCATGCTGTTCCCCCAACCCAGAAAATTAGGCCAGAAGAACCACGTACAATGTAGGCTTCAATAATAATAGTGATAGGTGTGATGTTAACAGGGCACAGAAGAGAGGCTTCTCAATGAAAAGCAGGAGTCATTTTAAAAGCAAGATGCCTGTGCTGAGAGGCTGGTCTGTAATCATGCCCTCTAACTGAAAATCTCCCCTTCCTTAATCTTGTTATTTGGGAGCAAATTGTAGAGTATTATTGCAGACATGAGCACAGGGCTAAATTCTGGCATAACAAATAGGTTGTAAGGCCTGATCTGAAGCTCAAATGAAAAAGAAGGAAGGGAGGGAGGGAGGGAGGGAGGAGGATGGGAAGGCAAGTAGGACTGCATTTGTATCTGTAAATGTGCTGCAGGTAATGATATTGTATCACACCAAGGAGTACACAAAAAGAGGATTTGTCCTTAGTATCTTAAGTTTGTATAATAGCAAGCACTACTCAGGGTAAGTAAGCCTGAATAGGAGCTCTATTTCATATTGGCTAGGAATCATGTGGAGCTAAGATGGAACTATTAGTGTTGAGCTTCTTGTCAAGTTATGCTACACAGAATCTACGAATATTACTCTCTTGCTCTGGAACATACCTTGATTTGTTCAGAGAACATCGCTCTGGGTTTCTTCAGCCTGTTTTCCCTTCTAACCGAGTAAAGTTTCCAAATGCCTATCCTGCCAGGCTCACTTTCCATATTCAGAACACGGCACTAACTGAAAGCAAAGCTAAAAAAAGTAAAATGGGGAAATTTTCCCTCAAATCAAGTTCAGTTCCTAGTGACTAGATGGAAATGTCCATTTTAGATGACGACACTTTGCTTCATTTGATTTTCTACTGAACACCTTTTAAAGATAACTGGTTACTTTTATTAATACTGACACATAATTAACATATCCTCTGCCATTTCACAGCAGAACAAGTATTAAAATATTAGTGTTCATTATTTTCTTAATAGAAACGCAATAAATGTTTCAGTCATCACCTGAACCTTTCCACAAATTACTTTTGACCTATGTTATAATTGTTTTCAGTACTTTTTAAATATAACAGCAGAATGCAATACTTCCAATAAATAAATATTTCACACATTAAAAAAAAAAAATACAATTATTACACAATTCAGGCAAATTCCTTTTTTCTGTCCCAATTTTTCTTTTCCTCTTTTTATATGATCTAGGTATACTCATAACAAACATTATAATTATGATTACTCTTTGACTCTCACTAAGGTTCTTTCAGAACACCATCCTTTAAAAGCCTGATACTTACAAATTTGTTACAGGTCATAAACATCTTTTTCCCCCTTAAGGCAAATTATGGGAAAATTCAAAAGTCCCAAACAAGGCAGCACCTGTATCATTAATTACTGAAAAACTGAACATATAGCAATCTTGTGGCTTTTGACTTTACTGCTTTATGAAAATAAAATATTTAGAACAATCCCCAGATCTGCAAATCGAGAAGACTGTTTTAGACCCTGTAAATTTACAAAGAAATAGCAGATGTTACATGCATGGCTCTGTTCTCCTGCCTTCATTTCAGTATTCATATCCCTATTTTTAATGTTTTATGTTATTTTCCTCAGCAATTATGGCTAAAATATTTATGGACCTCAGGACAGCTAATTTATCAAATCTATGGTTCACCAGACTGAGCCCCAGAGTAATAATACTGAAACTGTAAGAACTTTCATTTTACATTTCCTGGCTTTATACAACTGGAGGCACTTTCTTGCCTTATGGCTAATCAATATGATGTAATTTAGCAGTTTACTTGTTCTCTGAAGAGAATAACACTGAGATGGCAAACCCCAACCTATGGGTTTCTTGGAGATTTTCTGCAACCCATTTCTGGCCCCCAACACCACAGGCAGAAAGGAGGACAAGCAGCAAAATGTGTGTGACATCATGGACTTCTCCCCTTATGTTCTTGTGTGTGACATAGCAATACAACTGCAAAAGGGCAGAGCGTGTGTTACATGATGTCATTTTCAGCATCATTAGGGCTAGGACACCCCCTGACCTCTTAGCCAACATTCAACAGATTTCAGCAGCACCATTTTGGCCTCTCTTGGGAGGTGGGTTTAACAGTGATAATGTTGTTTCCATTCTTCCACCACCACCACCACCACCCCAAAATGAAACCCCAGCCCACAGAGCAGACAATTTTTCACTTTGGGTAGGTTTAAAGAATGAGAATGGGAACAATCTGCCTCTGAGAGGCCTCCTGCTCTTACCCCACCCAACACATGTGCCAAAAAAAAATGGACCACATCCCATCTGGGAAGTCACAGCATCCCCAGATGGCCTTCTGTGTCCCTCTAGAGAAGGTTATGAGGTAAGCTGCAGCCCCTAATCCTTCAAACATTGCCAACCCCTGGAATAACAACTGTTCAAAATGTTTCCTCTCTTGCAGACAGCTTTGCGGGTATTTAGATCAAGATTCTGTTTACCAGAATGAAAGCTTTCTCTTCAATAAAAGGCCACTAGCTAATCCAGATTGATCTAGTGTTAAAACAGAGGCCTCCTCCGAAATCCACTGAAGAAAACAATTGCAACCTCATTCTCTTTCCTGAATGCCTCTTTCACCTATCTGCACTGAAATCTTAACTTCAGCTTTGAGTTTCCAAGAACCTCACAAGCTTGGACACCAGATCTGCTCGACCAAGTGCAGCAACGTATATTGCCATTATTAACCACATTAAGAGAGTCAGTAAAACAGATGCCATTTGGAAACACAAAAGCAAAGAAATCAGCATGAGTGCTTCATAGAAATAACCCTGCTGTGCCTGCCTCCAAGCACAATTGTTCCTGATTAGGGAATCAGTGTCACTAGGCAACAGTGCATCTGATTTGAACACTGCCATCTTGTGCAGGAAAAGGTAGATCTGTTCAGGTGAGAAGATGCATTTTATCTGTCAAAATGACCCATGTTGCTGTTTTAGGTAAAGATTGTTACCTAACCATACCCTCAAGGCAAGATTCATACGGGACCTTGTTGTCTTTCCAGCTCAGTGTTATAATGCGCAACTAGAAACATGGAGCACTGCCAGTAGAAAACAGGTATAGTCCTCCTTGGTAATTTCTTGAAGCACCTGAATGCTCATTGCAGGAATGAATTATATTGACTGCTCCACCCTTGGTATCCCATGCCAGTCATTTGGCCATTTGGGAATGCAAGGCTACATGTCTGAGGTCTTATATCTGCTGACAAAATCAGCAACCCATGAAAAGGGAACATCTAAATCAGAGCTATCAGGTCATGCCTTCGGAGTATTTTCTACCTGAAAATAGCTTCTGCATAAACGGACTGCTCAGTTTAAATCTGCCACTGATCATGCATGGAAGAGTAAATGCTAAGCAAGTTTTGGACAACTAATGAACATAGAGGAGTATGGAGATAGCCTTGAGAAGGAATGCAAGGGCAATTATGGAAATACCAGCTTAATCATGAATGAGAAGAATGGGTGAGAAAGAAACCCATGTCTGCCCTGCCTTGATTCTCTTCAGCACAAGAGGAGAGAGAGAGAAACTCAGTCAGACTTTCACGATTCTGTTATTATAACCCGCAACTATAGAATTCCAGTAGTCTTAGAATCTGTTTCTTCACCTGGCCTACCTCAAAGGGCTGACAATGACCATGGCTGGGTCATTTGAAGTGCTGTGCATAGATGTCTTTTTGGTGTGAAGCTGTTGGACACACCCCAATGAAAGGATACCAAATCTTCCATATTCTAAGGAAGATACATGTTTACTTACTTTGTTTTGTCCTACTGCTTTCACACATTGCTTTATTCAGAAATTAGGAAGATGCAGGATCCAAGAGATACCTATTTATCTGAGTGAGTGCTTGAAAGGGCTAGTTGTCTTGTCTCAGGCCATGCATTCACAAACACACAGAGAGGTTTGCAAACTTTACTAGGAAGTTCTCAAGCAATTAAACAAGTGGCAAAGGAAATGTGCGTGCAAACACACACACGTACACACACACAAGAGAAATCAAGTCCCCCAAAGTCCAGCAAGCTTGCCTCGAGAGAGAGTCCAAATCCAAAGCAACAGGCACAAGAGTGGTCAGGTGAAGTCCAAGGGTCCAAAAGTCATAGAAGGGTTGTTAGCCAGTCAAGTCGGGAGTCAAGGCACACAGAGTCTAGGTGAATGAATGGTTGTTGCCAATGGAGAGGCTTGAGCTCACTGCTCTTCTTGAACAGAAGCAACGCCCGTGTTGCTCATTTGAACGAGTGAGGTTCCTTTCCTGCAAGGAGCCTTGCAGAGCGCCTTTGCTGTGCTCTCCTCTCCGCACAGCTCAGATTCCTCCTCTTCTGAAACCGGGGCAGCTGCATCTCCTGGTTAACTGGGTGACGCAGCCTCCTCTGCCTGCAATCCTTAGGCAGCCATTCGTCCGGCAACTCAGGAATTGGCTGCTTTATTTATTAATTTATTAAATTTATATGCCCTAAATGGTTTCCTTGTCAGAATCTGTCAGCCCTCTCAGGTAAACCAGATAGGAAACACGACTAGATGAGCTAATTCTACTTTATTGCAA
Organism: Liasis olivaceus; assembly: GCA_030867105.1. Taxonomy (NCBI): domain Eukaryota; kingdom Metazoa; phylum Chordata; class Lepidosauria; order Squamata; family Pythonidae; genus Liasis; species Liasis olivaceus. Next base: position 135,828,044 of record CM061349.1, on the reverse strand, counting down.
GGCCACATTAACAGAATCTTGCAAGTCTGAAAGTACAATTCTCCTGCCTTCCCTATTTACTGCCTGAGTAAACCTTCCTAAGTTTCTTTTTCTGGCTATTACTCTGTTGCGGACTCCTTTTTCTTTTATCTGATTGTTCCCTGGGCGGCATCTCTTCCCCCGGTCTTCCAAGGTCACCCTCACATTCCATCACAGAGCCTGAGCTGGCCATGACAGTTGTTTGTTCTACAAAGGACACTAGAGTCAGAAATAGGTTTTTCTGCCCCTATTTTCCTGAAACCTCTGTAAGGACTGATCCCAAAGAATCTGCAAGAATTACATCATATGCAGGCCATGATAGCAGAGCAACAAGATCACAGGCATGCTTAATCAACTCTGCATACTACATTCCTCCGTAGCAAGATATTTACACATCTAGGCGATGTAGTGGCTTCTGTATGTGAATAAAATAACAGCTGTCACAATAAACAGCAATGTTCAGTGCGTCCAACTATACTGGTGATTGTGGAACTATTACCAGTTATGAATCTACTTCAGAGGTAGGTAATTCAATAACTGCAGTTGAGTCTTGAACATTTTAGTCACAATTTCTTTTGGTACCTCTGTTCTTTTCGTCTGGTCAATATATCATCTTCAGCATGAGATTATTCAGCTATTTGTTCAGAACGGTTCTTTTCAAATTAGGTTTGAGGAGGTTCAAACTCAAATGTAAGGCATAACCTAAGAACATTACCGGCATTTAATTTGTTGTCATGTGTGCTACATTGTGATACCAGCTTTTGATTGACTGTGGTGTCTTTTCCAGGCACTGCTGACAAAGAATTTTTGAACAAACATTTTTAACCTGTCTGTGTGTAGCTGGGTGATACGATGTTGATGGTGCATGTCTGATTCTATTCTTTTTGAGGAAGAAACTGAATAGTCTGAAACTATTCAGCTACAAATTGTGGTCCATTGTTACTTACTAATTGTTCTAGAACATCTGTTCTTACAAACGGTTCCCTCGGCATATCTGCAGTGACCGTTGTAGAAGTAACTGGAAATACTTCTGGCTATTTTGAACATTGCATCTGCCACAACTAAAAAGGTTGTGTCCATAAATGGTCCTTCAAAGTGTGTATGCATTCTCTGCCATGTCAGGGCAGGCCATTTCCAGAGATAAAATGGTATTGTTTGGTGTATCTTTTGAAAGTTGGAAAACTGAGCAATTCACTGCAAGCTTCTTGATTTGTTGGTCTGTTCCTGGCCACCAAAGCTGCATGCTAGTGCCTTCATGTTAATTATGCTGAGATGTCCAACGTGTAGCTGCTCCAACACTTGGCTCTCAGTTTGGATGGTATGCTAACTCTTAGTCTCTACATAATACAATTGCAGTCAAGTATAAGAGTATAACAGTGCTCATAAAACTCCATAAACTGAGTTTTTTTCCCATAAATTCCAGCCATTCTGGATGCTGTGTAGGCTTGAGATAGTGTTGGGTAACTCCTACTATCTTTCTGAATCTTCTGAGCTGTGATGGGAAGACTCTCAATCTCTGTGAGAAAGAACATGTCAAAGGAACCCCCTTTTGATAGGGGTTGTTAGATTGTTTACCCCGTAATGGCAAATGAGGCAACCCATCTGTATTTGTGTGATTGTGGGCTCTTCTGAATTCTATTTTGTATCTGTGCTCTCCAAGGAACAAGCTCTAAACTGCATTCAGGCAAAAGCTATAAGCAGAATCTCCTTTTGTGGGTTGAAGATTGACAGTAGTGGTTGAACAACAGTGATGAAGGTAAATTTCTTTCCATACAGGTAGTGTTTGAAGCATTTATCTCCCCAAACCATACTCACTTTCTTGTCTATTTGTGCATATTTTTCTCTAAACATGGATTTTCACTGGGCATTGTGTGCATATTAGACTTGTATTGATTTTATAACAGGCAGCACAGTTGCTATGGCTTCCCTAAAAAAAATAAGAAAATACAACTGGGTGAGCATATTGAACATTTTATTTTTTACTAAAGTTCTCTACCTTCCCACCCAGAATAACATTTCCCAAGATCCTTGGGGACAAGCACTCTCTGGGGACATGTAATGACTAGTATTCAATCTGGTTAAGATTGTGGTGCATATATTGCAAGAGTTCCAACATACTTTTCCATCCAAATAGAAGTGTTTGTTTATCAATCTATTATTGTCCCTAGGTGGGATGCGTTGCCCTGATAGACAGACATGATGTAATGATCTTAAGGTGATTTTTTGTTTTGTTTTGTTTCTGGGTGCCAAAACCAGACTCAGATGTAAAATCCCTCATATCTGAAGTTTTTTGAAACTGTTGCTTATCAGGAAAATGTACCTTCTGTTTTGAATAACAAGGCTCTTTCAAAGTAGGCAATGTGATCTCAGGGGAGCAACTTCTATCTGGCCTACTTTTTTTGGAAATGAGTGAGAATTTAAATGACATACCCTCTTGTTTACTGGAGGGATAATTTGAACGAGAAGCATGAGTGAGATGTCTTCACATGGCAACCAGGAGATCAGCTGAATATTTTACTGCTTCGTGTTAATGGTATGAATTTAGTTTTGTGCAGCAATGAAAAACAAATTATTGTTTTGGAGAAATTTCCTTTTCCTATTACCTCAGCTATATATCCCCTCTGTCTTGGCATTTAGTACTGTGGAGACTGAAAATTAGTCTCCAGTCAGATATAAGTGTCTGTTGCCAGATGTCCATAATAAGAGAGTAATTTTTTGGAGCAGCTTTCACCAGCTGCTTTTTTTACAGTCATGACTTCTGCTGATTACAATCCTTCTCACTTCATTTTACATTGGGATTTTTAAAAAAATCAAAATGTCCCTCGAATTAATAAATACCCAAACTAGCTTGCCTATGATTTTATCTCCCTGCTCTTTACGTGTCCCTTTTGCAGAACTCATGACTGATGGTTAAACAGAGTGGTGATATTATCAGTTTACTTAATACAGTGGTACCTCAAGATACGAACGCCCCACCTTACGAAAATTTCGAGATGCGACCAGCTCCGGCCGCAAAAATTTACTTCAACATGCGAACTCCGCCTCAAGCTACGAACCGGATCCGCGGCCATTTGCCCTGCTGCCACGTGGTCGCGGCTTCCAAGAGGAAGTGCTAATGAAATCTGAGCGGGAGGACAAAAGCCCAAGGAAAGCAATGCAGAAAGAGGAAGTGCTAATGAAATCTGAGCGCGCGGGGGGGGGGAGCCTTTCCCCCCAGCACGCTGATATTGCTTTCACTGTGCTTTTGTCGCTATGGAGAAAGGAAACAGTGCGGAGGAATCAGTGGGGGGGGGAAGCTCCCGCTCCCGGCTGTGCATGCGCGCGACATAAGCCTTTCCCTCCAGCGCGCTGATATTGCTTTCACTGTGCTTTTGTCGCTATGGAGAAAGGAAAGAGCGCGGAGGAATCAGTGGGGGGGGGAAGCTCCCGCTCCGCTGTGTGCGCTACATAAGCCTTCCCCCCCATTGCTTTCACTGTGCTTTTGTCGCGCACACACCAAGGGCTATGCACAAAGGAAAGAGCGCGGAATTAAGAGGAATCAGCGCGGGGGGTGGGGGCGAAGCTCCCGCTCCCGGCTGTGCGCGTGGGAGCCTTTCTCAGATTTCATTAGCACTTCCTTTTTCTGCGCTAGGGCTGACTAAAGCGCGCCTGGGGAATTTCCTAGCCACTTGGGGACATGTGCTTCAGGATGCGACCAAATTCGGAGGGCGGATTAGCCGTATTTACATTGAACCTTATGGGGAAATTTGCTTCAGGATGCGACCAAATTCAGAGGGTGGAACGGATTAACCGTATTTACATTGAACCCTATGGGAAAATGTGCTTCAGGATGCGACCAATTCAACTTGCGATCAGAGTCACAGAACGGATTAAATTCGTATCTTGAGGTACCACTGTAATTCTAAAATGGCTTCATTAAAAATCAGATGGAGAATGAGTAGGCCTGTTGCAGATTTTAATTACAGAGTTCAGTCAAGGTAATATGAGATTGTGGATTAGATACATTTCCTATGTTACTTGTAGGTGAGAGATCAAATATCCAAAAAATTTGGAAATATGATTTTCCAGTAATTATTGCCATTCATTCACATTTGGAGGTAGACATCTGAACCATAAATATACCGCTATGGATAGATGTTCATGTCAGTTACATTTTTGGGTGCAAGATATTAAGCGTGTATTGTCCCAGCTACTAAATTCTCTGGTTAAACTTAATTTAAGGAATAGCACTCTCACCTGTTATGTTATACAGTTGTTATAAATGAATAAATCATTGCCATGGATTTTATTTATTTATTAAATTTCTCCCCTGCCCACCTCCCCCCAATGGGGGACTCTGGACGACTCATACAAAACATTAAAACCATAAATATATATAAATATGGAGAACATCAAAATTTAAAGAACATTACTAAAAAAGGGAAAAGGAGAGTCCAAGAAGATGAAGAACCTGGGGTAGGCTTCTATGGGGCTAGCCATCCCCACGCTTGAAGTATTCCCTCCCCACCCCAGGCCAAGTGGCAGAACCAGGTCTTCAAAGCCCTCCGGAAGGCCAGGAGTGAGGGGGCCAATCACACCTCTGAGGGCAGAATATTCCAAAGAGCGGGGGCTACAGCAGAGAAGGCCCGCCTTCTGGACCCTGTTAATCGAAGTTCTTTTACTGAGGGGGTCCGAAGCATGCCCTCTCTGTGTGATCGGGTGGGGTGGGTTGAAATCATGGGGGAGAGGCGGTCCCTTAGGTAACCTGGTCCCATGCCACGTAGGGCTTTAAAGGTGATAATCAACACCTTGAATTGGACCCAGAAGCAAACTGGTACCTAATGCAGCTCACAGAGCAACAGCATTACATGGGCCCTTCTTGGGGCTCCAAAAATAGCCCGCGCGGCTGCATTCTGGACCAGCTGTAGCTTCCAGATACTCTTCAAGGGTAGCCCCACGTAGAGCACATTGCAGTAGTCTGAGACTGAGTAGTCTGATTCCACTGAGACTGTATTTTATTTCTTCCGGTGTCCCTTTTCAGACTAACATTCTTCTTTGTCAGAAAGCATAGCCAATAATATTAAAGTGGGGAGTAAATACCTATGTCAACTTTTTGGTATTGTAACCAATATACTTCATCAAGAGAAAATCAGTAAGTGAGGCCAGCCACCTTTTAGGCAACATATAACTGGAACCAGAAAGAAGCAAGGAGTTCTTGAGATGACAGATCTACATGTATAATGTAGCTTGTCTTCAACTATCTAAGGCAGATGCACCTGAACTTTTTGGCACTGCAACCCCTTTTTGATTTTGGAGTGGAGGAGTCCCCCTCATTTAAACTAGAAAATAATAAATAACAATACAACTTGCAATTAATTTCCATTCACCTCATTTAAAAATAAACAAAATATGATACATTAATTTCTAATTAACAAGTAGTTTTTATTGTAAATATATTTAATGGAAATGTAATTTAACATTAAGAATGGAAATATAATAAACTGAATTTCAGGAGAGGAGAGGAGAGGAGAGGAGAGACGAGACGAGACGAGACGAGACGAGACGAGACGAGAAGAGACGAGACGAGAAGAGAAGAGGAAGGAATTCAAAAGGGAAAATACATTTGATGAGATTGCGTTCTTTAAGCTGAACCACAAGATAGGATGACAGCTAGAAGAAGACTATGAAAATAACTAAACACGACAATTCATGAAAGCAGCTGAAGCCAGAAGCAGCATAACATACTAGAAGGAACTGAAACAGAAAAAAAAGAGGGCTTTTGAAGGCCTTAAGAAGGATAAGATCCTCACCACAAGTAACTGATGAGACTTTGACAAAGAATTTTTTACTGTGATCTCTTTGCTTCAAAATATTCATCCCCCAAACCAACATTTAGATGACAACATCTCCACAAACAAGTGAGCAGACTGTCCTTCGAAGCTCTTCAGAGAAGGAAAGAATGGGAGATCACCTAGGAGTGCTCTGAATGGTAGCTCCTTGCAAGGAGACTGTAAAACAGCAGTCTCCCATGGGTTTGAGCACCAGGAGCTGAGGGAGAGAACATCTTTGCTCAGAGTAGCAGCAGAGCCTTTAATAAAGACACTAAGCAAACTGAACTCACTTTCCAATCACATTGGAAATGTTCAGTTTAACCACTTTATGGATATTAGAGACCTTGACACCTGGTGAATTTTACCTTCTTGGATTTAAGAAATCTTAAATGGAGATTTAATAATTTAAAATAATATACAATTGGCAAAAAGCAAAAAAAAAAAAAAAGGATTTTGATTTAAGAAAGTTTTAAATGGATTATGAGACCAGAGAGATTTCGAATATTGGTTATTTTTGCTGTAAGATTTGAAAAACAAATATATGATTAAATAATATAGTTGTGGGAAACAACTGAAAAGGAACTAAACCCATATTAAGAACTGAAGATTGCAAATGGACACTAGAGGGAACTAAAGGACTAGGCAGAAAGGAGTTAAAATGGCTAAGTTGCCTATAATCTTTTCTTATCTTAAAGAGTTTTTTGAAACATGAACTGAGATATTAATAACTAGTATCTCAGATTTCTATGCATAAATTTTTAGAAGATAATGAGAAAAACTCTTAGAAACTTTTACCTGACATAGACATTATAGAGTTTGAAGGCATGGAAGACAATAAAATTGAGATTACCAAAACAGGAATACAAAAGACAAATCAAGAAAAGGATCTGGACACAGAACAGCTGTGACAAGAAATCCTGGACGATGCCTCTTTATGGGATTTACAGAGTAGCCTGGCAAAAGCTTTGAAGACTCCTCTTGAATGCCAAAGATTAATGAAATATCAAATTCTGCAATGCCATTGGAATGATTTAAAGGCTAAGACTGTGAAAAGGAATGTAAAGTTGAACGATTTGATCAGGTACAAACTATTTGTTTGATATTTCTAGTGGACCTAATGGACTTTTTGCTGAACAAGGACTGAAAAGATGACAATTTCTAGACAAAATTCATTACTAATTTTATTCTATAGAGAAAAGTTAGGCTATGGGGAGAAGAGTCTTTTTTCATTTGTAACTTTAAGAGGGTGAAAAGTTATTATATTAGCTTATGCTTGGTGTCATGAAGGTTGGAAGCCACTTATTATTGTCTTCGTTGCCTTTTTCTTTTCTCTTCTACTTATTTCTTTTCTTTCCTTTTGTTTTTCTTTTTCTGCACCTTCTGAACTTTTTTCTTTTTTCTTCTAGTTTAGTTTGTATTAGTTTTTACTGTTCATTAAAAACTTCAATAAATTATTAAGAAAAAAAAAGCAGAAAACCAACTGCAAAACCAATTCTGCTCATACCATGAATGAAACTAGACCATGAGCCATTAGAAGATGTCAGTTCCTACATTTACCTCAGCTAAGAGTTTCACACAGTCAACCAAATGATTTTATACTGAAAACTGTTCAGCTTTAAATTCATAAAAGCAATGCTACAACAGATAGGAAACACCAAAGCAAGAGCAGGCATCTTCGATGCCATGGTTATGCTAGTAATGATCAATGGCTACAAAGTGTGGAAACTAAGAAAATCAGAAACGGAAAAGCGTTTAGTTACATAGTGCACAATGGAGAGATCTCATTCACAGATGAATCCAAAATGTAGAATTTTGTTGCAAGACCAACTTAAAGTAGCACTAACTCAAAATTACAAGTAGGCAGGACATATTGTACAACTGCCTGGCAACAGGTGGGCCTGAAAAACCACACAACTTTGTACACCTCAAGGTCTATACCTTATGCGATGGAGAGACAAAATATGGGAAAACCTTGGTCCCAGCTGGAACATGATAGCAGTATGCTACATTCGTACAAACATCTGTTGGTGTTACCTAAGGGAGTGAATCTACCCCAATGGATACAGCAACCAAAGTAAGATCAAACTGTTCAAGAATTTGGTTCATTTGTTAAGGCCAAAGCCATATTTCTGACTAGAATCTGTTTTGTTTCCATAAGTCTATCACTGTGATGGTCAACATCAGAATATTATCACTGCTTTGTCCATAACTCTCAACTGTGAGGGACTTCTGCTGTTTGGCATATATCAATAGTGTTTTCTAGAAACTAGTTCACCATTCTTGTACCTTTTTATTTTTTAGACCCCAAACTTTTTCAAGCCGTGGAACTTGTTAGTTAAAAAGAGATCCTAGAACCGCTGACCAAGAGCTCTAGTGATAGAAAATTGGCTCTGTTTTTGTTTTGCCCTCAGTCTCTTATAGAACTCCATTAAATTATTTTAGAACCCTAAAAAATCCTGCCCCAAACCATTTGATCTCTGATCAGATTCAGTCAATGTCCTAAAGTCTCAAGATTTACTTTAATTTCAGATCTGTTACAATTCTTCAGTTCTTCAATTCTGTCCCCTTTTGTAGGCAAAATATGAAGACAAATCTTTCTTACCGTTACATTTTTCATGGCACACAATAGGCCTCAAATTTAGGCTTTAACATTATTTCTTTTTCATCCATGAATGAATTAAACCCGCAGTTCCCAAACTGTGCACCCTGGTGCCCTGGAGTGCCACAGCAAACTCACAGGGGTGCCGTAGGATATATTAACATTTTGCTACATCCACTGGCAGCTGCTGATAAAAAGCAAATACCACGTGAAAATCAATGTGGAACAGGAAATGAATGTGGAACAGGTTTCCAAGATTATTCCAAAGTCTGAGAAGTTGCACAGTGCCCGACAGGCATACACATCCCTTTTGTAATTGTGGTTATTTAAAAATGAAATAAAAATATTTTTTATTTCAATTTATGTGCATTATATTTTCAAACAGCTACTAAGTTGCTAGGACATATTTATTTAAGCTGTTTGGACCTACCTACCTAATAAATGGAACTGTTAAGTGTTTCTTTCAGCCTATGGGCACTATGAAAAATTTTTTGAGACACTAAAGGTGCTATGAACCAAAAAAGTTTGGGAACCTCTGTATTATATATATCAAGAGCATCACCTCCAGGCTCTGTAAGAAAGCACATTCTTTTCTCCTTGTCCTCTCCTTAATGGCAGTCAATTGTTCTCAATTACAACAGAAATCTTTGTGGAAAATGTTGCTATTGGCCATCCAGGTTGCCAATAAGCTCCAGTTTGAAGGTAGCTTCAAAGCATCCTATTTGAAAGGGAAACATTTTTTGAGGCTGTCATTACTTAGCTGACATCAAAGAGGGTGCTACTCCTTAATGGCTGCTCAGTGGGACTGCAGTTGGCCTTCTAGCCTTGCTCTGACTCTCTGTGGTTTGGCTGACCAGTAATACTCACACTTCATATTTTTAATAAGCAAGGTTGTGTGGGTTTGCTTTGTTTTCTGCCAAACCTGGGTCTCTAGCATGCCATCATTGCTGCAGAGGAATTCAGCTTCACTTCTCCAGTGTTTGTCATTTATGAGGAGGCAATGACCCCAAAGATAAACTGACCGTGTCTATTATGATCAGCTCAGACTTAACTCTGACCTGGAAGAAAAAGAATTGAACATATTGCAAACATATCATTACTCCACACCAGGATTGGTAAATACTAACTTCCTTGCACTCTGTAGCAGTGGTTGAAGTTTGCATTCAGAAAATACTCAAATTCAAACACTGCCATTTTCAGTTAGAGCTTACCTACTAAATGTATTCTTATATAGCAGAGAAGACACCATTTTTCTAAAGCCCTAACCTTTTCTTTTGATAACTCAAGGCCAGATTTAATGATTATTTTTTTAGTGAAAAAATTCTTGGTGGATTTTGTAGAGAGGTCTCTTTTTTTTTAAAGTCTGTTTGAAAGTTTGTTGACATTCCAATTTTCATGGGTTTTCCCTCAGTCAGCGCTGCTAATGTAGCCTTCTTTCTCTAGTACTGTTATAGCCAAACTGAACAAATCCAGCTTTTGTCCAGTTGGGAATAGTTCCACCCCTTACCATAAAAGAGAGAAAGAGCAGGTCATTCCACAGTGTAGCTCAGGAACCTGCAGGGAACAGGCACACTTCATATTAGAACTGAAGGATAACTGTTTCAAATTTTCCAAATCTTTTGTTTCACAGGCAAATGTGAAGGTTTCTTGCAAAAACGTGGTGATCTTCGGTTTGGATTTGTAGCAACGGTTCTTTGAAGTGACTAGCAGCAGTTGTTTTCAAGTGCAGAAGGCAGCCTACTCAAAGGAGCACTAAACTATCCAGAGATGTCTCCATGTTCATTGTATGGCATTTCAACCAAATGTTATTGAAAATCTGTTGATCTCATTATCCTTTTTATATCAATGAAAATATTAAAGCACAAGGTAGGATTCCCTTCCATGTTAAAGAAGCAGTGTTCTTGTGGGTATCTACTTGCGACAATCCAAAAAAGTACAGTGGGTTGTACTGACCTAATGTAAAATTGGTTTGTACTTTTAGCTTCATAATACAATACAGTTTGCATTTCAGCTTAACTTAGACCAAATAGCCCTGTAGGGCACAAGTTCATGATGAAGAAGCAAGTTTTTTGTTGCCTGTTTAAGATTTGGATATTGGGAAAAGATCATTTCCAAGGGCAACCAGGAACATACATTTACATGTGTAGAAATCACATTTCCTATGGAGTAAATTCTTTGCTGCCAGCTTGTACTGGCACAGAGGCACATTTAAACCTGTATTTTCTTTCTTTGAGAAGAATAGCGAATGATTGCCTCAAAATAGACCCAAGCAGCAGTGACAGCTAGAATGAAAAAGGCAACAAAAACAACACTTATTCTCATTTAATTTGCAAAGTGTGCCACACAAAGCAATGGAAGCTGTCATAATATATCATTTGTTCCACTTTCCAAGCTTTCTAAGACAATTAGCATGTGCTCACATTTGTACAATTATTGAAATGCAAATTAAAAGTAGTAACTCTGTTTGAAATCCCAAAAATACTAAAATTACATTACCTGATTCTTATCACAACAAAAATAACATGATCTATTTGTCAATCCCTTAAAAGTTTAATCAGTGTGCCACACTGCCTCCTGTGCTGTTTTAATGTTTTAAATCTCTACTGACAAAATCAAATTAAAAGTTTGCATATAAATTGATTTTCTTTGTCAACAGAACATAATTAAATTCATCCACCACCGTAACAGTTTATATCAACTTTCTCCAGATGTATACACATATCAGATTTCTGGGCAAACACAATGTAGTACTAATCCCAGCATGTCCTCTGGAGATATAAAATCATGGGGTTTGCAACTACTGTATACTTAAGAACTCAAAGTATCTGCAAATCAAGGTGTGAAAATAGATTTCATTAAGATCCTAAATTAAGTAATGTTATATTTCCCTTAAGGTGCAAAAAGTCTGCATTTAATTAACATTTTTATTTAAGAAAAAGTAATGTCTTAACGTAAGAGAAATTATACTTCTTTTTAATTGTATAACAATTAATTTCCCAAGGTTGTAATGCCAATTTGTCTTCTCAACAGCGCTGACAAGTCAGTAGCAACCAGCATTTAAGAATGGTAGGAAAAAAGCATGATTTCAAAGTACCGTGAAGTGGAATACTGTGGCATCTGCTGCAAAGAACTGCGATGGCTTTAGGTTCTCCTGAAAAGAAATGGAATGGCAATTTGTCCTATCAGACATTAGTGATTCAGGGTATTCAAAGGAGCCAGGCGAACAGTCAAAAATATGTGAGCTGGAGTTCAGGTAAGTGTAAAAGTAGTAGTAATAGGAGTAGTACTACGACCCTAGCTTTACTTATATGCAAATAGGATAAGAACTGATAATCACTGACTAGAAAAGCATTTAAAGGTTACAGTAGAATTACGTATTATAGACCCCTTTCATGTTACTCTAAAAAGGTAAGATATTCCTGTGATATTCAGGATAAGAAAATCAAATGCTATTTGATTTCACATGATGTAAGATACAAATATATGTGCTTTATGTATTATTAGATTATTATTAGGTTTTTTCCCCCACCTTTTATATATAATTTGGTTAACTCAAGGCGACGAAGATGCCTAATACTCCTGCCTCCTATTTGTATATTAATATTGACATTTGGTAGTTATATATATTTATTTTACTGACAACCTGATGAAAAAAAGTAAGAATAGGAAGAATGTTAATTAAGAGCATTCAGTAGGAGTATTAAGAATCTGAGGATACATTGGGGAAAAAAATCCTTGCTAGCTTGTTAGAGGATGTGCTTCTGAGTGTAGAGAGAGTGCTGAAAGAGGACTGAGCAATTTCATAGCAAAAAGTCCCATTAAAAAAGTGTAAAATGCTCATAATATATAGACAGCTTGGATGCAGAGTATGGTCTTAATCCAGCTACCAATGAATGCTAGCAGACATATTTGAAGTACAAAATACATCTATTAAGAAATACATAGGATAGGAATGCTTCACCTCTATTTAAGAGTAGTGGAGGCACAAGAGAGAGAGGAAAGCAGGATCTTCCCTTTTTGTCTCTTAAATAGAGATTCATTTCAGTAATCACTAGGCCAGGAGTTACAGATGCAAGAACAGCTGGAAATGCCATTCTCTTTATCAATCTCTCACCATTTGCCCTAGTGGTCAGAACAGTTCAAGGATGCAAAGAGATTATGCAGTCTCTAACAAACTCAGGTACTGTTGGTTGAATTCACACAATGTATTAAGCACAAACTATAGTTTCCAAATCACTTCAGCTAGGATTACTGAACATACTTAGTAAAAGGACCCCCCCCCTAAAATCCTTATTAGGGTTTAAGCACATTGAACCCCTGTCTAAGAGAAAGCTGTGTAGTTCTGTGTGAAAATGATTGCAACCTCTACCCTGATTGCTCCATTAAGAGATCAAGGATTCTTTTTATTTTCTCTTTTGAACAGTGTATTTCAGGAACATATTGTTAGATAACAATGCCTAGCCAAGAGAAATCAGTGGGATTAAGAGTACTTCTGTACAAACTATAACTTCACTGGAATTTTAACCTAAGTCTACAAGAAGTAGTGGTACAGTAGCAGTGAACCACAGGAGGGTTATAAATGTTAGATATCTGTTGTGTTTGGTCCCCACATAAAATTCAACTGAATGAGATGGAGTGATCACATGAAAAAAAGTCTGTTTTCCATTAATTCTTCTTGTAAGACTGTTTGGGGAGAAATGGGGTGTTGTTTACAGAACATGCAGCTGGTGTTAATAGAAAATTGTTTTTGTAAGTTGCAGGGAGCAACACATTTAACTAGCACCATAAAATGTGTAAGATATGAAACAGGCACTGATAAACAATTGGGAAATAAACACCGATCTATAATACTTGGCTATCCAAATCTGTTTCATTAGTATTTCATTTAACAGAATCTGCTATGAAAACTAAGGTCTCAAAGCAATTTTCATTTTCTGCTAGCTTTAAGGAAATCTCCAGAATATTGAAAATGTGCTAGCTTTGGCTATTTTTTAACAAGTCTACAGGATCATAAGAAAATGGCTCCAGCTAATCTCTAAGGCCTATTCAGAGTATGCATCACAAAGTATGAAAATGCTCTTGTATTTATCTTACACGGTAATTTGGAATATGGAAAGTCAGTTTAGTGTAGTGGTTAAAGGCACTGGACTAGAAACCGGAAGACCAAGAGTTCTAGTCCTGCCTTAGGCACAAGCCAGCTGGGTGACCTTGGGGCAGCCACTCTCTTAGCCCTAGAAGGCGGCCATGGCAAACAACTTCTGAAAAATGTTGCCAAGAAAACTGGAATTGCCATGTAGTCACCAGCGGTCAAGTCTGACTTTAAGACACAAAGAAAAAAAATGTAAGAAGCCTCAATCAGAGGCTGGGTTCACCCATGATTTAATCCAATTTAGTTTTAAGAACTTGCTTCATGTGATGGTTGTTACAAACGCAATGTTCTGTAGGTACCTTATATACAGAGCTTACATAAAATCAACTGGTATAGTCATGCAGCAGTTTGCACAGGGTTTATGTGTGAAGTTGTGATGAATGATGCCAGCACCACTTAATTTTATCCATCTGTACAGAACTGATTGGTAATCAATAGAAACTACAACCACATGCCTTATTTGATTTATATTGGCAACCTTCTCCAGCTTGGGTGTGTGTGTGTGAATCATCCTTCTTCCTACATTGCATGTGATGTCAGGTTTGTTTTTTCTCGTATACCATCACTCACCCCCCCTTTTAAAAAAAGTTTATACAAGATGATCACTTAAATTGTGGCTCCAGTGATAAGACTAGGCAAGCCCTACAATGGTCTAGCTAGGGAAAACACATAGCTTTTAATCCAGTTCATCACTTTCTAGAGATAGTTTCCATTGTCACTGGCATATCCTCTTCTGTTAAAATATTTGGCAATGGATTTTTCACTGCTTAGCTGCTCCTAAGTCAACTGATTGTATCCAGCAACTGGATAGCTGAAACCTCAATCCATTAGGACTCCCCAGCTTTCAGATTCATTGCTGCTGCTGCTGTATGCTGGCTGGGGAATTCTGGGAGTTGAAGTCCACGCATCTTGAAGTTGCTGAGGTTTAGAAACACCAGGTTAACTGATCACACACTAACGCCAGTGGTTCACTTTTACAGACTGATCAAAAAAGGCTATATAGAATCAATTATTCCTCCCATCTTGTGAAAACTTTCATAACATCCTCTTTTATATTTTTCAGTAGATGTGTGGAACATGTTGGCAGGAGATAATGACCGTCAGGAAACAGTCGGATCTCTTTACTGACTTTAAAACAAACAATTGCATGCATTGCATCATGGACGTACACACGGATGTAAAAAAATATGCACAAAACTATCCAAACTGGGGGGGAAATTATGTGAAACAAATTAAAATTCAGTGTTAGACCTAATTTCTGCATTATACCACAGTAACAATTTTTGTGGAATAATCCAAATTGGAAGATAGCTGTCAGGCTGAGCCCAAGAACAATGGTGAAACAGTCCAGCCAAGTATAGTTCCTTTATTTGCTTACACCTTATAGACAGAATCTTGCCAGACTAAATCTATACTACAGCAACTAATACCCTGGGAGATTCTAGGGAGTGGCTATCCTGAACCTCTGTCACTTCCCACGCTCCTCTTGTGGACTCAGCTGCCTCTTGCCTCCTCCTCTCTCTTGGAATGCACCCCCTCTCTCCTGAGAGCCTTGATCTCCCACATCGCTCTCCTCCTCATAGATACATTCCATCACAGTAGCAAGGAAGATGTTTATTGGAAAACCTGCAGCAAACAAGGGATAACTACTTTAAATAGATTGATTTGTAATGTTTGTTTTAAAGATCTTCAGATGATATGCTTCAGATGACTTAGCCACAGCATCTGCTTGACAGTATATACAATTGAAGCAGACTGACAGAATATGTTTCAGCTGTCTTAGAAGCCAGAGGTACCTGGAATCCTAGGATCACGAAAACACAGTACACTTGAAATGAAACCAACAATTCAATCTTAGATGGAAATAATAGACAGTATGAAGGTTAGCATTAGTTATGCATCTGAAATGTGGAACTAGAATGTCCAATTGTGGAAAATCGATGGCGCCAAGTTTTCAAAAAAGGTAAAATATACTTATTAGGATGTTAAATGAAGTTAATTCATTAGAAAAAATGTTTTATATTTATTGGATTCTCCAAAGATGTTTTTAAAAGGTTAGATATTAGATTTTTTCTGTTGGAGCTGTAATCTGAGGGCTTTTTAACTGATATGATTTGATCTTGTCCAGCTATAGCTCTGTTTTGGTTTCAAGTTATAGCATACTGTATGTTAAAATAATCTTGGGAGAGAATATAACAGTTACAGATATGTGATGGAAACTGTTGTCTGATAAAGAACTTAATAAAGTTTGGAGCTTAGTGGAGATGACAATTTTATATCAATTATTTTCCTGATGTTAAAGAATGGATTCAATGTATGAGTTTGTTACCAATTTTGGACATTTCTTTGTATTCGTGAAATGAAAACATGGAACATTATGTTTCTAAATTTAAAGATGAATTAATTTTATATTGATACAACATGGATCTTATTTTTTATTAGTTCATTTTTCTTCTTTTATGTTTAATGTATTTTAACTATAATAAATTAAATAATTAATAATGATAATGTTTTTACGTATTTATTATTTTAGCTCTGTTGTACACTGTCCAGAGTCACTGGCTTTGTAAGATGGGCAGCTATATAAATCAGACAAATAAATAAATAATGAATGTAGGACCTTTTTTTAAAACTGTACAATTACAGTATATTTTGTTGCTCTGGTTTGTTCTACTTCACCCTTTTTTTAAAAAAATGATAACTTATTAATAAGTATAACTTATCGATATGTTGTGTCGTCTTATTTTTACAAAGTTTTAAGTAAGTTTTTAGCCTCAGCAGAGAACCTTGGTTGTTGGGTGGATTGGAAAAATAATAAGCTTATATAAACAGACATAAAATACTGTACTGATGCCAGATATTCAAAGCCTTTTTTCACTGATTACATATATATCACACTCTGGCTGTAAGAGTAACCTACATCCCATCCCTCTGAACCACGTCACTCCCCTGGGAAACAGCTTAGGCTAAATGGTAGTCACAACTCCAAGCAGCTTCCTGTGTTGAGGTGTTGGCCTAGGAGTGGAAAGAGTCATGTTCACAGAAGTGAACACACCTTCACTTACGGAAGGTCCCCAAGTGACTTTGGCCCAGTCATTCTCTCTCAGTCTGACCTACTTCATAGGGATGTGAAGATTGGAGGCGGGAATACTATATTTGCTGGATTTTCCTTGTCCTATTCTGACACTGAATGCTATTACTGTATCTTTCAGAGCAACCATTTCAAGGGCATGGATAAAAATTCTGGCTGGTTGTCCGACCGCAGAGGAGCATTTTCTCCAAGCAATGGCTCATAACGGTGCTTCACAACAACTCTGGCAGTCCTTCCCTTTCTTTGAATATATCTCAAGCATAGATTACTAACAAATCAGGATAGGCAGCATGGAAGCATACGTCACCCACAGCTGATCACATCACTGTGAGTAGCAGGTAGAAGATGGATGTTCTGCCTCAGGGCCCCACAGAAATAAACATTTGGGTTAGACAAGATTATGCTGCCATGAATGCTGAGCCAAGTACAGCTCTTAGACAAAGTCTTACTGAAAGGAATAGACCACAATAACTTTAGTGGCAATTATGCCCCTTCTACCTTTACACATTTTTTTTCAGCTACTTTTGCTTTTTCTTCCTTTTTCATTAGCCAAGGCTTCACCCCTTATAGTCCCTCCTAACAATGAAGAAATAGAAAGCATTCTGAGCACAAATGTTGCACTGCTGCAAATAAAATTGAAGGGAAGAGCGGATAAATCATAGCTGAGAATCTAATTTCTATCACAGGCGTCACTCTAGTAAAGTGTTTTGCTTTCAAGATAAACCATTTTGCAAATCTGAAAGGAAAAAAAAAATTAAAAAGCAAGAACATTAACAATTATCTTAAACCAGAATCCCAAAGCTACATTAGCCAAATAGCTTATGCTATGGGATAAAAATACTAAGCAATGAAGCCTTCTCTCAGGTTACAAGCATTTGCACAACTCTCTGGTTAAACATGTTTACCCCTGACAGAGAAAGTGCTTGTTCTAGAAAGAGAACAATGGAGTAGATAGGCAAGTATTTTAATCTTTGCTTAAATCATATTTTTTAAAAAAAATCCAATGCTTTTCTTCTCTAAGGAAGCAGGAAGCAAACTGATATGCTCCAAAATGGATTGGTCATCATCTCTTACTACTGATTGTGCTTGCTGAGGCTTATGGAATAGGTAGTACAAAATACCTACAAAGCACATGCCTTTGTTTTATAGTATGGATGTAGCCAGCAACCTGCAGATCACATGACCCAACCAGCCTTTAATTTGCAGACCTCTAGCATACTAAAAGTATGCCACTGAAATTTGGAAACAAAATGCCTGATTTCCAAGTCTACTGTAAATTAACATGTTAGCCATACTACTGAATATTTTTCCGCAAAAATGATTCTGCAAACTTAAAATGAGCTGTTCAAAATATGTAAACCTCATTGTTTAGATTCTGTATGTGCCCATATAATGAGCTTCGTATTAATGAAAGCAAGAGATTGAGAAAGAATGAGTTTTTAGAACTTTGAGTACATCAAGAATTTTGTATTGTCACTCTTGAGCGCTCTGATTTTCATTTATATCCTGCCTTTCATTCAAGAGCTCAAGGTGGTGTATAAAATTCTATTTTTTTCCCTACAACAATCCTGTGAGGTGGGTTGAGCTAAGACACTGTCACTGGCCCAAAGTCACCTAGTAAGCTTCTATGGCCAAGGCTACACTAGAACCCATGTTTCCCTGCTCCTAGTCCAATACCTTAACCACTATACCATACTGGCTCTGAAATGGCTTGAAGTCTGAGTTAATGCAAAGATTTCCTGCTGCAGGTTAACTTGCTTCTACCTTGTTCACTACAGACTCCCTCCACAACAGTAGCAAAGGAGAAAAAACATTAAGAGCAAAAGTGCTGTGAAGTCCTCTTCTGCAGCCTTCCAGATATTTTGAGTGTTAAGGGGATGACAGTCAGGTTTAAATAGTTTGATATCCTGAAGGCCAAAGGGAAGCAGCCATCAATTTTAGAACTTACTTTTGAAGACTGCTGCATAACCAATGTGGTATAATAACTAAAAATGCCAAATTAAGTCCTAGAAGCATTATGCAGTTCTGTTCAGGTTCTAAATGTAATTTAACATATAATAATGAACTAAATTGCCACAGGCTTTTGTGGGGTCAGGGGAGGGGGGTCAGGTAGGTGAAGGGGTTTTGTCTTCCAGCTAGTCTTGACTCCTAGTGACTACACGGGCAGTTCCATGCAGTTTTCTTGGCAACATTTTTCAGATGTGATTTGCCATGGGCTTCTTCCTAAGGCTGAGAAAGAGCAACTGTCCCAATCAGCCAGTTGGCTTTGTGTCTAAGGCACTAGAACTCCCAGTCTCCAAGTTTTTAGCCTGGTACTTTAAACCATTTGAACCACTACACCAAACTAGCTCTCAAAAGCCACAGATACTATGGTATTAATATATCTTAACATATGTCTATTAAATTATTCATTCAGGCCCACTAACTATATAACTATAAAATAGTTCTATGTGGACAATTATTCAGTGTAATGTTTCTAGGTCAATAAAGTAATATAGAAGCCAGAACAAAGCTCAATTGTATTTCCTAGAAAAGCAATTATCTACACAATTCCAATTATGTTTTAGTATATGCTTTGGTACACATCAAAAGGAATTCATGCAAGTATGTAATCTGAATGTATTTTTTAAAAAATTACAAATACTTTAAAATAAAAATTTTTTCTCCAGGCAAGTAGCTGTATGCTTAACAACTGAGAGATAAAATGCATCCAGGAGTCCTGGTAATAATAATAAATCTATAGAAAACACTTCTAACATGTGCTTTGTTTGAATGGGAATAATTGATTAATGAACATTATTTTATTCAGATATTAACTATTTAGCCATAGTGGCTGCTTTACCCACGTAGGCCACAAATGCCTTTTCTTTTCTCATGCGCATTTATTTAGAAAATAGATATGAAGAGCTGCTCTAAACCTATTTTATTTCAAACTCTTCTCTATCACATTCACAGCCATAAAAAAGCACATCTATCAGGGGTAGTTACAAATGGCTAATATAACAACATGGAAAATATCAAGTAGCACACTGTTAGAAAATCTATACAGCAGCATGAAGACAGAGGCAAGCCACACATGCAGGAAAGGCCATCTCAGCCATTTATATGTATCTAAGGCTGGTCAATGACCAAAATAAAGTATTCTGAACTTTGAATAATCTGAAAATCTGTGTTTCATTTGCTAACCAGCCCAAGATGAACACTCTCGTGTGCTTAAAGCATGCATTAGAGGCACCCCTTACTTGGTATCTTCCAAATGCACTGGAACTAAGGTTGCCAAATTCTCAGCCTACATGGTCAACTAGATACCCCCAGGTTAAGAATGGCTACTTAAGCAGTTCATGCCACGTGCCATACAAGCTTATTCTTACCATACTATACACTGAACGGCCATAAAGCTTTACACAAATATTGCTATATCTATCTAAAGCTCCTTCAATCTGGTTCCCTATGCTTTGGGCTGAACTTTATCCTGGTGGGAGGAGTGCAACCACATCATCTTGAATGTGCCTTCCACATGTGAAAAGATTCAAATGAGTCCTGCAGTTCTCATATTGCCAGGTCAGAGTAATACCGCCTTGATATTGGAGGAAGTGTTACTTGGAGCTTTTTACTCTTTTTTTACTTTTAATAAATGAACAATAAATGGAAGTGGGGGCAGGGTAATTAGTTTGCAGATCAAATTAATTACCCCACCCCATTTAATCCTGATTTCCAGATTAAATCAGAAGCTATTTCTGCTAAACCAAGAGAAGGAAATGCTTGAAGACAAGCTAACCTGCAATCTTCCATGCTATAACTTGTCTTTAGCTCCCAGAACACATTCTTCTGCATACTCCATTTTTCACCTGTATATATTCATCTGAGAAGTCCAAAGAGAAATTCAGAACATATATAAAAGCCTCCCTGTAAAAAATCTCGTATGTGGATTTCAAATTTTTAAGCATGGGCAGATGAATGTGCTTTAAAATCTTTAGACTTCATACTAACTGAGGAAGGGCCAACCTGAAGGTCCTCATATTTGCTCTTTGGTACCTATTAAAGGACAGTTCTATATCTTTCTTCTCTGTTCCTACAGACTACTACACAAAATTTGGCTACTTTTCTTTATGTTCCTCTGGGTCTGAAGTGGCAAGCAAAAAAGTGGCTGGCAAAGTATTCAGGTAACACTGAAAGGATCTCAGAAGTGGGATGGTATGAATTGCTCTTCATACAGCATAAAACATTCTACTTTAACTAAAAAATTTCATGGAGTCTGTTAACATTTCAAACCATTAATTATCCATCCACATCATAATTGCTCAAATCTCTCCTGATTCTTGTCATTGCAGTTCCCTTTTATTCATGCAACATGAAGCAGGAAAGCGAAGAGCTGCAAAACTAATTATCCTGGGATTTCTAATAATTAATTGCATTTATATACCTTTCCACAAGCGATTCAATGTGGCATTCAGGGTTCTTTCTTTTCCTACAGCTGTATTATCCCCTCAAGAACTATGCTGAGAGCTAAACCCATTCATGCATTATCAATCTAGAGCTCTTCTGGGAGGTAATCCCCATTCCCGCTGACATCATTTAACTGTCTCTACACATATTGGGTTCCACAAAAGCTAGGCCCTGCCTTGTGTGGAAGCCAAATTGCTTTCCAATAAATAACATATTCCTTCTGAATGTGTAAGTGCTGCAGGGAAGCAAACATCATGAGAATTATGGGGGTAGAGGAGAATCTGGATATGCAAGTTCTGAGCATTCCAGCTTGACAGTGCTTGAACAGGGCACTGACCACTGTTCCAAAACTACCCAGAAAGATTCAAGGATGCGTAGATATTTGAACCTGGGTCTTCTAGTCCTAGTTAACTCTTTAACAATGACACTACTATTGATTATGGAAACCACACATGCAAAGTGCTGGTCCAGACTGAAAATTAAGCTTAAAAAGTAATGCCCTCCTTCAGAGGATAAGGATGGTTCCATAAGAAGATGCAACTTCACAATGATCTGTGATGAAATTTAATCAAACAATTTATATAAACAAATTATGTGTATTTCATAATGGAAGAAAATATTGCATAAACTAAGTAAGATACATACATACATATACACACAAACGTTTTAATAATTAAAGAATAAAATTACAAAACCCCAATTGTAGTTCTACTGCATTCCAAGATTGCACTGCATTCCAAGATTGCACTGCCAAGGCCCTGCCTTAGGTGGCAAAATGGCCAAATTTGGCAGCACAATTTCTAGCTGTAGAAGTAGAAAGCTCCTGGGAAGCAGAGCACTTCTATTTTTACCTAATACCACATCCCAAATTGTGCTGCTGAAGTTTGATTCTGACAGCACAATTTGGACCATTTTGGTGAGAGCATTACAGTACTTTCGAAAGAAGAGAAATGGGAACAGATTCCAACCCATAGGCTTGCTTTCTCATTCCTACACTTAACCTCCAAAGCACTAAAAAACAGGTCAAAATATTCATCTATGACTCTTTCTGTGACAACAACTGGCCCTCCAGCTGTGAGGGGAAAAAAGTCAAATCAAGAATAGATTACAATAATTCAATTATGTGCTTATGTAGACACCAGAAAATTAATTTTAAAAATAGTTGGTAAGTATTACAATTGTGCTTTGTTGGTCACCAAATAGATAACTACCCTGCCTCCTCAATACAAATTTTTCCATGCTGTCTCTTACCAGTTTCGTGGAGGAAAACATACAGATAAAGAAGCATAAGACCAAAATGTTTTTTAAATAAAACTACTGCAGATTCAAAATGTAATGATATGACATTGCTTAAGATGCAGGAAGAAATTAAAGTGAAGCTAACATTTTAGATCCAAACTTAGCTTCCACTGATGGGAGAATAGTCTATTTATTTTCCATCACAGAATGCTTCTACAGGTATAAGAGGTGAGCCTTCCTATTCCTGCAGCCACTGATATCTTCTGAAATTCTGTTCCTGATAGCTGATGAATCTCTAGCACAGACTTTTAGTGAGCTCAAGGTATAAGGGGAAAAGACCTCACATTCATCAAATGTCAACCAATATGTTTTCACCTGTTCCTTATGTTGAAAGAGAATAAACATTTTTGCACTGAATTAATCTCATTGCAAGAACTCTAATCACACGTTCAGCTTCCTTGTTGTTCTAACGTGCAAGAGGCTCATTCTCCATAGTATTTTAGAAATGAAATACAGAATCATAATTCACCAAATACATGGTTTTTCTGGGTCAACACATTTTAGTAAGAACTCATAAATCTTTAATTAACACAAATAATGTAGAGTCCCATCCTTTTCACTTTGCCCAATCAATTACAAATTCTGTAATTTTTAAATATTTGCAAATACTGCAAAACACCAATTCAGCAATATTTATCCAAGAATACCAAGCTATTGTAGACTACAAGTCTCATCATTTCCAGTAATTTCTAGATACTGACTAAGCTAACTAGGGTTGCTGTAATACAAAATATCTGAGGCAAAAAGGCAGGGAATACAGTAAAGGTAAATACTGCATATTTCATACTTAAATAGGAAAATAACACTTCAAATCATTGTATCAGTGAAAAAAAATACATTTTAAAGCAATTTAAACTTGATAAATGATCCATGTTAATCAACAACATATAAAAAATCTAATTCCAGTAAATCAAACCCTTTAATTACTTAGTACAAGGAACAAATCCAATAGATTGGTGTTGTATATGAGGCATGTCAACATAAGATCTCATTTCAAGTTCATTTAATGGTATGACAAAAAACCACTCTAGGAAGATCTTCAGAATTAAGCATCAGCATTCATTCTTATACTATGTTGTCAAGTGGAATCTGAAAATGGCAATGATTCCTTATTTGCATGGGTTGACTTTCCTTGTCAAATTCCATCAGATCATGTGTTTTAATATTTTCCCTTAGCAATACTAAACAATACAATAAGGGAATTATGATTACTGTAGCAAATACCATATTCCATACAAATGGCTGTCTGCACACAGACAGTTTCAAGGGCCATATTCTAAAAAACAGATTTAAAAGCAGATTATAAAAGATACCAGGCTACAGTGAAAGCTGCCACAACTCCATTCAATATAGCCATACTATAGCCCATGTGAAAAGAGTGTCCTGTCATTCTCCTGAAAAGAAAAGAAGATCAATTAATTAACAGATTAGAGAGGATATTTCCAGCCATAAGATATTTTACATGGATAAGCTTGTCTCATTTTAATGCTTACCATACATTTTCATTGTCCAAAAACTTCTAATTCCTTCTCAAATATTTTAAATTTGTACAGAATCTTTTGCACTTAAAATAAATTGTTCTGAGATAGTGAGATTTGTATAAGAAGCAACCATCTAAAACTTGCAGCAATGCCCTGTACATATTTATCTGGCACATCCCACTTCCAGATGTCCAGCCAGCCTTATAAGACAAATAAGGCAAATATTGCAGACAGCTTTCTTACATGGTCTTAAAAAATGTACCTGTCTTTATACCCACTGGGTACTCAAGCACAATGTACTTCTAAGAGCTCTTCTTGGGTGATAGCCTGTAGGAAACACGCTGGCCATGTTCCAATCAAACAGGAAATGGGTAGTAATAGTAAGGAGTTGGGGAGGAATGAGCTCACAATAAAGTTTTAGGTCACCCAAATTATACAACTAAATTTTCAGGCATATGTCTGTGGCAGTACAGACTAGCAACTAGCCTAAGGATGCTTTCTTAGTTATTTTAACTATCACTATCATATAATCAGTGTGTGAAAACACTAATAAATATTATTTAACCTATGTCTACATCTATGTACCAACAAGTACAATATAAAGTAAACTACGCATAAAAATATACTGTTCTTGGCAGACATACAGACACTGTTTGCCACTGCCTTCTTCTGGGATATTTTTTCAACCTTTTAGTCTAGCCTACAACCTGGCATTCCATGTTGGCCTCCCATTTCAGTTGCAACCAAGCCTGACCCTATTTAATATCCAAAGTCAACAAGGTCTCTAGCTGTAAGATATGTATTATATTCTGATAATAAAAGTAAGAATAGCAATACATTCAATTGACCTGATTGCCTTATCAAGATCAATTGTACATTGATTTTAAATCTTTTTGACAATATACTTTCATTATTTCTGGAATTCTCAAGAAAAAAATAAATTTTATATTTCAGGTTATAAAAACCTATGCTATGATACACTCTGCTGGCCAACTCTTGAAACTGCTTAATTTGTTGCCTTAATATATGAATGTGAATACAAAAGGCAACAAAAGGCAATTCATATTAGATAAAAGTAAATTACTGAACCTTTTGAAAAAATAAATTTGCAGTTCATGAATTAAGAATTCATTCTTGATCCTATATTTTCTTGCTTTACCACACACACTTAAGTACTTCCTGACATACCCAACTCTCACAACAGCCATTTTCACTTCTTTTGACATATACAATAGATCATATATTATACACTATCTTTCTACCAACATTTGCACATCTTAAAATTTCTCCATACAGTTTCCCATCTTTAATAAACACATTAAGGCACACAAATTACTTACTCTGTTTGTTTTTGCCATTTATGTTTAAATTAAAGCCATTCACTCTATTTTCTTATCAAACACAATTCCATGGCCTTTAATAAATTCATTTTCACATTCATACTTCTTGATGCTTCATACATTCTAACCTGCACTGCAAATCATTCAAGTTCTCAGCTAACAGCACGTTATCATCTACATACAATAATATACATCAGTGTTTCTCAACCTTAGCGACTCTAAGATGTGTGGACTTCAACTCCCAGAATTCTCCAGCCAGCATGCTGGCTGAGGAATTCTGGGAGTTGAAGTCCACATATCTTAGAGTTGCCAAGGTTGAGAAACACTGGTATACAGGCATTCACTTCTTCAGTCAGAATACTTCTAATATCACAAGCATTCCTTATACATTTATCTCAAAATACATTAAATCAAGGGGACATCACACAACACAGTCTTATTCCTTAAGCAACATTGAACCATTTGTTAAGCATTCCATTTATCTTCATGTCTGATTATTTCTATCATACACTGCTCTTACCAGCCTTCAAAAACATTCCACTTTATCATACTCTTCCTCTAAATCAACAAATGTAAAATAAACTGACTTTCTCATATTCACAATTTCTTGATGATCTGCTGCAGAATAGTCTGCCTATACCCCACTCTATCATAAAGCTACATTTCATTTCTCAAATTTTGCTCATTGTAAGCTATCATATTCTTTGAATCAGATTTCTGCCAAATAACTTTCCAAACAACCTTAAACTTCTGTCATGGCAGATGCAGGCTTCAAAGACAAGTTAAGCAAGTTGCACAGCCACTCCACAAGCAAACCACATTTCTATTTTAACATTTCTGCAGCTACATGATCATATCTGCAGCCTTACCATTTTTCAACATTCTCATAACATTATGACTTCTAATTCTTCATTTTTTTCCCTTGGGCAGCTGCATCTATAGTATTCATTTCAGTTTGATATATCATCATCATTTCCACAAAAAAGTCTAAAACTCTCTTCAAAAATTCCCTAGCTTCAGTTTATTCCATATAATTTTATCACTTGATTTTTAATTCTATGCATTCTGCTGGTCACAGTTTCTTTAGTTCTATTCATCCATTTCAAAAACCATTTTTATTTCCAAAAAATTGTTCTGTATTTTTCTGCCTATTTTAATCCTAACCATTCTTTGTTCTCTTTGACTACATTCTTAGCAACTATCTTTCTCATCATTTTTGCAGCAATATTTCACATATATTTTCCTTATCCACAGCCTCTTTTACGTCATCATTCCCCTAAGCATCCATTTACACCTGCCCCATCAGTTTAATTCCACTTATTTTGCTGGAACCTAATTCTTTTTGCTGTATTCCAAGCAGCTTCTTTGTTTACATTCATTTTCCATTCAGTCATTGGGAAATAAATCTAATATTTTTTTCACACAGAACTTGTATTTTTTCTTCCTGCAGTCATTTTACTTTAACTCTATTTCTTCCACTTTTCCTTTTCTTCCATGTTTTTTCTCCCTAAGATCCATTCTTGACACTACCAAACAACAATCTATCCCAAATTCAGAATCTCTCATTACCCTTCTAGCATTCATTTATTCTCTCAAACAATCAAATAAATCATGCTTTGATATTTATAGCCATTCCTTTACCATGTGTACGTATGAGTAAACTTACTATTAAACCATGTATTTGAAACAGAAGGACCTTTTTCTAGGGAGATTCTCACTAATCCTATCACCATTCTCATGCATTCTTGGCCCAATTGCTCTTTCTATACCTTCTCATATTGTTTCCATCCATCCATTCATGTAATCTAATAAAGTGTTTTTTCCCAGATTGCATCTGTTCAGACTGGCACACAATTTTTCTGGTTATTCCATTTTCATTACTCACTGGGGCAGAACATGCAATTGTCACAACCTATATCCATGTAAAACAATCTAGATATCAGACATTCATGACTTTTGATATAAATTTTAGCCCCTTCACTCATAATTAAACCTACACCTTCACTTACATATCTTGCATGTATTCATCAACTCCTTTACACAAAGCAGACCACCTTTCATTCACATCTATTATATACTTACCTTTTCTTTTGGTTTCAGTATCATACAAAATACCTTGTTTTCTTTTTCCCTTCAATTGTTAATTCTTGCTTGTTACCATTTCCTCTTCTTACATTCCAAGTCACAGTCTTCCATATATTACAGTCATCACTAGATAAGCCAATGGATAACTATCTCACTTGCCAATTATGGCTTTTGCCAATCAAGGCTTTCATATAAAGTCCTTTCATAAGAATAAAAAGTATAAACTAGCTAAGGATGCTCCTCAATATTACAGGAGATCATATGAAACTTTAATATGCACTTTGTATCAATTTCTTATGATGGATTTTTAGGCCCAATATCCAATCACATTTGATTAAGTGATTAAATGATACTCACTTAAATCGTGCAGGTGAGAGTGGAGTAGGAGGAAACATTCCTGGTTCGAATGAATCAAAATAGATCACTGTCCAGGAAAAACTGCAACATGACAGCCCAGTCATCAGGGCTATTACAAGAAGACTCCAAAATCCTTATGGAAGAAAAATTCAGCTGTAAATAATGAAATCTCAAAATTACAGCTTTAGCAGAAATATACAGTATGCAAAATGTTGAATTCAAAATGCCACATTTCAAGTTAGAAACAGCTGCTCCAGTATGTCTGGAAGTGTCCCAAGCTCACAATTTTCCTTTGTTTCCAAATGAGGTCATTTTGACCTTGTATACACTTCTGGTACAATTAGTATATATTTCAAATATGAAATGTTTTGCATATCCCTAACAGAAATGTCCCAATTTTACTGCCAGGAAATGTTAAATGTTCCAGGACCTGGAATAAACCACAAGTTAATAGGCTCACACTATGTCAAAGGGAAAAACACAACATAATCCAATATATATTTAGTCAGTCCAGCTGAATTATACAGGATATGCCTCCATGCTTTTAAGATTGCAGTCGTCATTACTGTGTTTCTTGGAGGAATTTTTTCATCTTATTTATCTGTAAAAAGTGATCATCAATTTAAACAGAGAAATGGAATTGGTAGAATAAAGGTAAAATACAAAAAATTCAAAAACTTTTATGACCACCAGCACACCCTGTTGTGATATTACACAATTTGATATAATTTGAAATTTAAATGTTTTTATGAGGAACCCAATCCATGCTAGCACTCATAAAACGTTGTTAAGTCTATAGTGCTTCAGAAAAATGTATAGGTAAGAAAGCAGATCATTTATAGGTATTTTAATGATACAGCAGCATGCGTTCATTTATGAATGAATTGCAATTTGTTCCATTTCTATCAAAAGGGATACGCACTAAACAAAAGGAAATTGTCACAGTTCCAAAATGAAGTTTCAAAATAAGCCTCACCTAAAATGCTGGTTTCTATACTATCAGTTTTCTCTTTTTCATGTCCTGGACCTGTAATAAAAATAGTTTATAAAGAAACTTTAGATCAGACTAATTATTTTGGAAGGGGAGAGAAGAGAACAACAACAGTTTTCCTGCCAATCAAGCATTTTGTTTTAACACTCAGTGAATAAACATTTAGTTATATTTTAAAAAACTGGAGTTAAATTGTGTGCCACTCAAGCTGTGGTGATTATGATCACTGCTCAGTTGTGTGATAAGTTGCAGTAACATGAAGAAATGTCATTACTAGATATAGAACAGCAGTTTATGTTTTTGGAAAAGAAAAATTCACAAAACCTAATTTTATCTGGGTTTTATCAACTCCAGTGGAAATACTTTTACCTTAAATTCTTTGGGGACTAAGCTGTCAGGTACTTTTTATGATGAACAGAATTTCATTTCCTAATCTTCTTGAATAAGGCTTTACTCATATATATTATACACATACTCACAGCATTACACACCACTGCCAAAAGTCTAACCACTCTCAGGCATAATAAACATGATATTGATCTGTGTGCAGGCAATGGTAAAACTCCATAATGCATGTGCACATGCACACATACAAGCATTAATAGCTGTAAAGTAACTTAAAATACCCTGTGACTTGTTTCTCCTTTACCTATATTTACTGCTGACATGTGGACCTTGCAACACCTTCATATTAATGTAGACTCACATGGGCTCACTGATGCCAGGAAAGGTGGCTATGACAATGTAAACCCCACATGCATTCTGCCAATAATATTCAGGGGCAATGATTTTTTCAAAGAGGTACAGATATCAGGAAGCAGCTATAATCACTGAATTGCCATGTGAGAGGGATGTATGGTTATGATACAAGAGTCATTGCTGAACAGATTTAATCATATCAGAGAAAGAACGATGGGTAGCAATTCTTGCCGTCTTTTTATTTTCCCTAAGATTCCAATTCAATTGCTTACTAAGTTTGTACAAAACATAGCCAGCTACTATCACTTTCTTTAAATCAATTACAAATGTCTTTCAATTTTCAATTTATTAACTGGTGTTTAAGCATGACATAGCCTGCATATCCTGATAAATACTGAAAAAAACCACCTTAAGGCTGTATCATTTTATCACAGGTAAGCATTACAAAACTAGATTTAACTTGATTTCATTTAGATTCTTACCAAATTAGATATAACATACATAGGGATCTCAGAAAAATATATAAGAAAAAGCTTTAAGTATGACAGATTAGACAAGGATACACAGAACATACAGAAGCACAGTCCCCTAAATATGAATTGCCCATACATGATCACAACTCAGCATTTCCTGGAATACTAAATGTTGAAGGTTGCTTTCAACATTTGTGCCTTCTTTTAAAAAGCATTTTCATTGTACACCAGAATAGTGCCTTTTCTTGTACTAAGTGTGGGCAAAATTGTTGGATATGTTAAAGTTTCCAACACTTAAAAGCTATTGGATATCACTGTTTATTCCTGCCAGTCTGTTCCATAGAAATTCCAAATGTAACTATTAATTCTACTCAATATCCAATACAGGTTTTTAGAATACCACTTTTAAGACTGCTAGTTGCAGTATGAAAAGCCCTCCTAAAAATGCTTGTATTGTAAACAAAGGGTATGTGTATGCAAAGTACACACACGCCATTTACTTCTTATTCTACAAGAAACTGACATGATAAATGGGGGGGGGGGGTAGAGGGAGGGAAGAGAGCCACTAGGGAATTATATGTGTTTCAAATTAAGCTTTCTTTAGGGGTAATATAAAATGAAACTTTGTGGCCCAGTTCAAACAAGAAGGAAATAATAAGGTATTCTTGTTTGCGTTGGCATACACTATTGTGTGAATGCAGCCCGTGTGGTTTGTAACTTATCCTTTTATGATTTGACACTGATCTCAATCTCTTCTTGAAGTGTTAAGCCATGGCTTTTTTAAAAAATCCCACCTTTTTATATATAACTCAAGGCGGCGAGACTTTGCATGACGTGTGAGCTCCGCCATTGTGTCAGGCGTTGGGCTGCCCCGACAGTGTTTTGTTTTGAAGGAAACGCTTTGGGACAGTAAGAGTTTTTCGAGCGCCAAGTAATTATTTTGCCGTTTCGGGAAGGGGAACCGCTCGGTCCCGCCATGGCTCACCTCGCAGCGCCCGGCAAGCGATGGCTATCAGGAGCGCCAGCAAGGAAACAGCTGCAAAGCAACAGAGCACCGAACAGGTCCTGCTCGGCCACCTACGCCCCACGGCTTCAGGCCCCTGCAACAACAACCAGTCCGCGAAGGTGAAACCCCTCCTAACCTCTGCCTGACACGCCTAACCAGCCCCCTTCACCATCGCCCTCCTGGAGCCGCCGCCCTGCTGGCCATGGAGGACCGAGGCCGTAACTAACCGCAACAATTCCATGACGCGCCGCCATGGCCGTGGAACATTCGCTTTCGGGGGGCAGAAAGGGGAAAAAGTCCCACAAACACCCCTTGAAAACCCTCCCCACCAGAACGGAAGTCTATCGAACCAGAAGCAGCGACAGAACGGAAGTCCCGCTTTGTCTCCCGCGCGCTGCCACTGTAATAGCCACACCCAGAGGTCGGAGTTCCCATGCTGCCCTGTTCCATTTAAGGAAACCCTGCGTAAGCGCGTGGATCGACTCTACCTTCCTTTCGTCGCCACGTTTTTTTCCCGCCTTGTTTTACGCCGTGGTAGTACCTCTTGGGCTTCCGTAGCCCCGCCCTTCAACCTCCGCTGCTGGGAGCGAGCTTCTTTCCCAGCGTCCTCTGCGCTACGCGCGTCTCTCCTTCCCCCTCCTCACCTCCATTCCGGCTCAGGCCCCCCTCCCTACTCCGTTCTCTGGCCCTCGCGCGCCTTTTGCCTTCGGCGAGAGAAGAAGCAGGAGCCCCTCCCCCTACCGGCGTGAGGTTTTGTTCTTTCCTTTTCCAGCCGCGTGCGCGGCGATCCCACCTCGAACATTACGGACGAGTAATCTCTTCCTAGGAGGGCCACCCCCCGCGCCCGGTCTTCCTCCCCCTCTTCTCTGCTCGCTTTCCGGCTAACGGTCTCCCTCGGATCCCGGCGGAGCCAGCAGGGCCGGCTCGGCGGAGCCAGGCCCGCGCCCGGGGAAGCGATGTCAGGTGGAGACTCGGCGGCCGCCGCGGCCTCTCCTCAGCCACTGCCGTTCTCATTGCCCAAGCCACCTCCCCTGATGCAGCTCAACCCCGGCGAAGGCGTGCGCCCTGTGGGAGCCCCCGGCCCGGAGCAGTCGCCGAAGAGCGCCCGCATGGGAGGCCGACCGGAGTGGCCAGCCGGGAAGCCCGTCAGTCTTCTGGCTCCTCTCCTCCCGCCGCGCGGGGAGCCCGAGCCGCTCCTGCCCTTCGGACCGTCCTCCCGCCAGCCTCTCCGGGGGAGACTCCTAGGCAGGGGCGGCGGCGGCGGCGGCGCGGGCAGCGGGAGCCTCCTCAATCCTGCGATGAGGCTGGGCGCCGGTGGAGGCGGAGGAGGTAGCGGCGGCGGCGGCGGCGGCATGGGCCGAGAGTCTGTTATGGTAGGTGGGCAGGCGACTGGGGGGCAACAGTAAGTTACGCTTTTGCTTCCGTCCCGCACGGTCTCAGTGCCCGTCCCAGATTTCATAGCCGCGAGGTAAAAAGCCCTTCTGGCCTCCTTTCCTCATGTGAACGTGAGGGGGAAGTCTAGTTATCCTGGCTAGTCTTAAGTGTAATCCCCAGAATTTTTTATTTGGTTGCTTTGAGTCAGTCTCGAAGCCTGGGCAAGTCCCTGCAGTTTCACCAGAGTAGTTTCAGACCATTTAGCATCTAGCAGGTATGACCTTTACCTAATACCTGAATACTCTGTTAAGTATTAGATACACTATGCAAGTGTAACATGAATGAAAATTTAACTTGTTGCTTGATAATCAGTCTGTGAAATTGACTTTCTGTCTTCATGTACATAGAAGGTATATTGGAAAGGTCTGTCAAGTGTATGGTTTTCCGCACAGAGAATGGTGAGACTTAGTCTTTGCGGCAGTGTATGTAGTGGGGAATCAACAGGAATATGAATATTATATTATCATTTGAAAAACCTACTGATCAGAGTTGTTGATTGATAATGTGCCATCAAGTCATTCTCAACTCCTAGCAACCACATAGATAGATTTTCTCTTTGACGATCTATCCCTAACCTGTTCTTTCAGGTCTTCTAATGGTGCAGTCATCACCACTGTAACTGAGTCCAACCACCTTGCTGCTGATCATCGACTTCTTTCTCTTTCCTTCCATATTTCCCATCATTAGAGCCTTTTCCAGAAAGCTAGTTTTTCAAAGTTGTTAGCTTTATAGTAATCTAATTATAAATGGAATTTGACAGATTGAAACTATTTGGCATGTTCATTTGGAACAATAAGCTAGAATTCTGGAGGACTGCGACTTAATGAATTAACCATTTATTGATCCAAGCAATCCATTGACTTTCGTTTCACTCTTGTCTGATATCATTACTACTCACTTACAGCTCCTGATTTTTGCTCTGCATTGTAAATCATGAAAAAACAGTAGTTTGTGATACTGGCTTAAAAGGGGACAAATAAGCCAAGAATCTTGATTTGAGTGATAAAGAAAACTCATCATTTCTATTTAGTGCTGCAGTTGCAGAAGAAAGGAAAGTAGAAACTTTCAGTGACAAGCCAAGATTCATTGTTATTGTTCCATATGAATATTACCAACATATGTGAAGCATTTGAAGAGTTGCAACTTGATGTCTTCATAAGTTGCCAGGTCTTACAACTTTTTTCAACAAAGTAGGTCACTGACAAAATTGATTACAAGAATGTTTAATAAACTTATATCATTAGCAGTGCTTAATTCCTAACAAAGTTTATACTGATAACAAATCTGCCTAAAATACATGTTATTTTCCCTTTGAAGACTTGCTGCTTAGTCAAAATAGCCAAAATATTTCACAGAAAATTAAGAATATAATGAAGGTAACTTGTGCATCCTGAATAACCTTTCTTACATTTTCAGACTTTCTTGTTCTTTTTAAATACTGTACCCCATTTTAATTTTTTTTAGTAAATAAACTGTTCAAAGCAGATTACAAAATACGCATGTTAATGTGCTTTATTTGTTTTACAATCTAAAGATAGCCGAAGGAATCAAAACCCTAAATCCACCCTCCCAAAATGTTCAATAAAGTTTTAAAATAGCAGAATAACATCTGCTTAATAAGAAGTATTTTCATTTGATTGCAGAACAAAGATGAGTTAATGATTTGGAATATATAGTTTCCTATATGTGGCACTAGAAAAAACCCTTTTGCAGATTACCCTAATCATGACTGAAGAAAACAATACATGTAAAAGATATTTTAGGTGATCCTAAAAGTCAGAATTATGTATAAGGAGATAGCCAAATGTGAATTCATTTAGGCTCTAAAAGTGATCATCACTAACAAGCTAATGTACATGATATAATTTATTATTTTTAGTAAAACTCAGGTCTGCCACAGTATTTGCACTGAACAATCTACAATATATTAGCTGATAGACAAATTCATACAACTATTTCTTTCAGTTTTGTTTTATATAGGTAAAACGTTTTAGAAACATAATGTGTGGAGCAGGTTTCATTTTTTTTTATTTCCATGTTTTTAAATTTTACTGATTTAATTAATTTAGATAGTTGCTTTAGGTCTGTCAGGTGTGCAGATTTGGTTGGCCATAAATAATAGGATGTCTGATTTAAATTTGTTATAGCCACCCACTCCAATGGACTGTGTTGGAGGCAGTGAGCTGCTATATGCATATTTCAGTTACCATTTTCTGAGAAAACAGGATGAGAGCTTAAAGTTCTGATTTTCAGCAGAGCGTTTTCTGACTTATCTGGCAAGCAATATATTTGAGACTGAACCATTTTGAATCTGAAGTATCATGTTTTGACCACAGAATGCCTTTCACCACAAAATAGTTGTGTTTGTATGCAAAATGAGCTGTTTTGACATTTTGAAGTGTTTTAAACTCAAAACAGTCCATAACATGCTTGAAACATTTTGTACATCCCTAATACTTATCCGTTATACTTTTTTTTCTTGAAGACTTGTTCATATGATGAATACATATAGTAATTACAGTAATAGAATAGCAGGTCTTTAAAGTATTGTCAGTTGTAATATCCACAAAGGAAAAAGTATAGAACATTTATGTATTGATAACGTAGGTAATATCACGATAGGAATCAAGAAAGATCTTGCTCTTTATGAGACCTAATTAACCAGATTTGAAACTCAAGATGGCTTGTTTCTGGTTTGCTTGTATTTCTAAAATCCTGAACTATATTTTTCAGATGGGACATCCAGGCATGCCTCACTACCCACCCATGGGAATGCATCCTATGGGCCAAAGGCCACCCAACATGCCTCCAGGATCTCATGGAATGATGCCTCAAATGATGCCTCCAATGGGAGGACCACAAATGGGACAGGTAAGCTGGCTTCTGTGATTTTGTTATATAAACTACTTTAAAACGAAATAGTATTTTCAATCTTTTTAAGGCTTTCCAAAGGTCATTAGGAATTGGCACTGATTCATATCAGTACAGTCTCCTTAATTTCTTTTTTTATTATTCTTGACATATTTGAATCAGAAGATTTTTTTTTTCTTAAGCGGGCCGGTTCTTTTCTGCATAACAGTTGGGATAGGAAGGTATTTTGGCCTCATATTCCTTACTATTTGATTGAATCCTACTTACTCCCAAATGTATTTCTCTTGTTTCTCAGAAATTCAGAAAATTATGCCAGTAAGTAGTTTAGCCCTTTCCGTCTGGGCTTTTATTTTCTCATTTGCAAAGGCTTTAGCTCTTTGTGTTCAGTGTTATGTAGCAGAATAAAAAAGAATACCCTTTGCTTACTAATCTAGGTAGTAATCTGAGTCCTGTCCATAGTTACACTATTTCAGACCTTGAATTTTAAAATCACCGTTAGTGTTAGTCTTGCCACTAGTGCAAAAAGCTTTCATTTCTTTTGTGATGTTAAAGATGAATAAAGGCATTCTGTCCTCATATGGCATTAAAGGTCATGTAGGTCCTTTGCATTGGGGACAGTATCATAATTTGTCAGTGCAGGTGCATGTAGTTTAAACAAGGATCAATGGTGAATAGGAAACATGAAAAGTAATTTGAGCAGTTCAGCTATTTATCTTATTACCCATTAATTGTAAAGCCCCCCAACATCAGCCTATTTAACTTAGCTGATCAAATTCCCTAGGCTATTACTTTGAATTAAATTGTTGTTCTGCTCATGTTACTGTTGCCTAGCATATTTTATTGTTTGGCCATGATATGGAAATCATAGAATGCAAATGGGGGGAAAAGCAAACAACTTGGGGATCTTACACATATTACTAGAAGTGAATTTCGAGAAATATAAGGCAGGATGTATATCTGTTTGGTACTTAAAATATGGAGAGTTATGTCTTGGATATGAGGCTGTTGTCCCATTCATTTAGACAACCCAAGTACTTTCTTCAAGGAATATTATCTTTCTGTTTAAGGAAGAAACTAACAAATCTTTAAAAACTCTTTTTTTATTCTTTTGGGGGCTACAGTGTTCCACCTGAAATTTGTCCAGTTTATTTCATCATATTTCACTATAGTTTATCCTTATTTAAATAATATTTTTTCCTGTTGATATTGGTGTTTCCTTTCTCCAGGCATTGATTTATAGATACCTTGAGTCTGAGAACCAAGTGATATGTCAGAAAACTAAGGCTATCTCAAAGCACTTAAAGCAGGATTACCGCTCAGAGACAGTCGGTTGTATATCCATGTGTTGAGAGCCACCACATAGTTGATAAACCCTGGAGCTTTGTGGCGTTCCTAAAACATGGATTTATCAAGCAGAAATGTTTTGTTTTATGTGGCTAGAATATAATTGGTGGCCTGTGTTCTTCAAGTGTTTCTAAAACGACTTGGATGGAGATATTTAGGGAGCATCTCTTGGTTGGAACACAGTTATTTGGAAGCAGCAGTGGGGCAAGACTCCTTTCTTCTCCTGCTTCTACAGGATGGTGGGGAATGGGAGGGCCACTCCCATTCTTTCTTCTCTTCCTCACGCTTCCAAGAAAACCTTGTGGATTGAGGGTGGAGCAGTAGCCCTACCAAATACCTCTCCCTCCACACAAGATGGAAGGTAAGAGGGAGCAATAACCTGATGCTCCCTGAAGATACATGGGAATGGGGTTATTTGGCCAACCCTCCAGGGATTGTCATTATATATTTGGGGGTTGATTTCCCTAGAACTATTTGTGGGATCTGCCAACAAAATTGGCTGAATATGGCCAATTAAATATATTACTAGAGCTTGTGCAATCTATTGCCATCTTCTTAGTCCCCAAAGAGGACTGATGAAAATATCACAAATAAAACTTCTGCCTCTCTTTCAGAAACTCATTTCTGGTTAAAGGCCATGTGCATACACAAGCAAATTAGTTCTGTGTGATAAATGCCTTGGGTCTTTGCCCAAGCTGGCTTGTATTAGACCCTTGTGTAATTATTGTCTTGCAACATCATTGTCAGAGTAGAATTATCCCTCACTATATTTACATTGATTTAAGGAATAAGGAAAATGATATGGTTTTAATTGGTTAAGGTAGTTTGCATCCTTGTTGCATGCCTTTCTCCGCTTTTTAACAGTTCATGTTTTTGAACCCTGCAGTCATAATTCTTAAACTTTATAGTTCTCTTCATCTTGGAACATCTTTGCAACATAACTCTTACTCCAGCCCTGTGAGACAAGTTCTTCAGGTATTATCCTCTGTTCATAGATGAGGTAAATGAGCCCTCAAGATTAATAGAGTTTACATAGGTCACAGGGAATTGGTTTGGGAACTAGAATTAGAGGTTTTAGAGTTTTAAATGCTTTGGGTCCCATTCCTTCAATGACTTGCAAATAGTCTAATGTTTGGGGTTTTTAATAATAAAACACAAGCCGATGGGCCCATATTCTTGTTTATCTTTCTGCTTTCCCTCTGCACCAGTCCTCCTCTTTCTTCATATTTTGTCTTGGGTTCCCTTTTGAAAGACCATCAAGTGTAGACGAACATTCTTATCCTTATTTGTTGGCCCTCAGTAATTAATATTTTGTCTACTGTAATGCTTCTGGTCATTTAGAGCCTTAATGCTGTTTATTTGGAAAATCATCAGACAATTGCTGGATTCCTTTGTTAAGCTTATACAGCATTTTATAACTATATTCCTTTGTTATGCCCCAGTTTACCTGTTTGGGAACAGGGTTAAACTATATCCTCCCATCAACATAAAATGGTTACAGATATAGCATGTCTAGTTGTAAACAAATACTATAATCATATTTTGATTGTAGATGCCTGGAATGATGCAGTCAGTGATGCCCGGAATGATGGCACCCCATATGTCTCATGGTCCCATGCAGCCAACTGGACCGGTAAATTTTCAGTTTACAATTTGAAAGTATTTGCTGTCTGCTGTACTGATTTCTGTGTTTCCCCCCCAATACAATACAGTATCTTTTTTCTATTAGAACAATTCCTGAACTTAAGGAACTTTTTTGCTAATTATTTCAGATTTATATGGTGAAAAAATGTTAATGGTTCAGAGTTTTTTCTTAGAGTCAGAATATGATTATTTCTTATTTCATTATAAGGTAGCCTGAGATATTTAAGAGGCTCATCAGTAACATACTGATATTTTCATTTAAGGTTGTGTTTGTATAATGAGATGTATCAAAAATAGCTATGTTTAAAATTTATAGATATTTGAATTTAATTTCATTGTTTTACCTTTTTTTTTTTTGGTTGGGAAACGACTGTCACAAATGCAAACTAATAATTTTGCTTTCCCTCTTATGCATTTCATTATGTTCTTAAGATACTGTAGAAAAAAACTTTACCTATTAAGTCATAGGGTATGAACTTAATTCTGGGTGAGATGGACTAATATCCCTAGTTTAAATCTGGAAGGATTTGAAGAGAAGTATCTAGATTGTAAATAGGTAGGAACCAGCACCCCTTTTGGCATTTGAATTATATGTCCCAATCGGTGCTTTATATGTACATACAAAAAATGTGCAACTAATTATTTTACTTGTTCCCTGAATGTCTAGTTCAGCTTTCATAGTTATCTGTTGTGTAAAGGTAGCTTGCTTTGATTCCTGATGATTTAATAGCAGGTCTAGATTACCCTGATTGTCTCCCATCCAAGTATTAACCAAAGGAAACTCTGCTTAGCTTGATAAGGTCAACTGTGTGTTACAATCTGAAAACCAAATTGATGCCAAATTCATGGTGTGAATGGAGACTGAAATCAGAGATGGGGGGTTGACAAATCAGTGAAAATGAATTATAGACAATAATCAATATTTATGCATTGACAATCTCTTTTCTTTGATTTAATCAGTGTTTTAGGTTGTTATTTATTCTATGTGTCTGATAGCTCACATGTTTCTGTTGCAGGATGCTTCTCTTCAGCTTTTTTTCTCTAATGGTGTCTTTTTGGGTTCAGTTTGTTTCATCTGTTCTCTTTATACTGTCATTGCATTATTCACATATTTCACTGCTTGCCTGATCAACATTAATAATCTTGATTTCACATGGGTAAATGTAGATTATATTAATTTCTGTCCTAGCTAGTGAGAAAATGAAATTCCCTCTTTTGCAGTCAGTAAAAAAAATGCAATGAACCAGCAAAGATGAATCAAAACATTTGCTGCAGAATGATTTTTTTTTCTTTATCTAGTTTCCACCAGCCTGTCCAATTTAAGTATCATCCTAGAAAAGTATCAAAACTGAATTACTTACATTTTTTCACTCTATGCTTCCTCAGTTAGTTTTCATTTCTATTGGCAGTGGCCTGATTATTCTTTTAGGTATACAAGCATTTCTTTTCTTTCCTTTGCTCTCCATTTTCACTTAATTATGAAATCATGCTAATTCTCTTCATACAGCATTGCAAAAATCTATGCATTCTTTTTTGTTACAACTTTCTTATCTCTTTCATCTTTGATCTCTTAATTCTCTTACTTTTTTTGAAAGCTGCATTTTTACGTGAGAGCTCTCTGGGCAAAGAGGCAGGATATGAATCAAAATAATATCTCTATCACTAAGACTGTGTGACCTCCCCTCCTACCCCCAATTCTAGTGGCTTTCCAAGCTCTCCATATCTCAGCTACCTGGGAGTGGCTTTGTCAGTACTCCTGTTCTGAACCTTGTCCATTCTGTAACAGCTGCATTAGTTTTTGGTCAAAATTGAAAGTGCTACTTTTAAACTGAAAAACCCAAACAACTTAGGAAAGTCATCTGAGATGATTAAGATGGAGATATAATATACTATTTTCTATGTGGTGATGCCTCATGTCTACAACAGCCTTGGTACTGATTCAGTCTCAGGCATGCTGACTAAAATTGCCTATATAAATGATATTTGAAGATGCTTAGTGTTTCCTGTTTCCAGTAACAGATGATTGAGAGAAATAGATATTTGCTAAGTGGAAATAATAATTTATTAAATTTACAGTATATGTTGCCCAACTCCCAACAACTCTGGGTGGTTTACAAGTTATTTGAAACATTAAAAAACAAGAAAAACAACAAGAGACCAAACAAAAGGGGTAAAGATGGCAGGATGACAAAACCAGATGGGAACAAAGGAAAACAATCCACATAGTCCAAAGGAGGCTTCAAACCAACATCTTCAAGGCCCTTCAAAACACTAACAGGGTGGGGGGCCGTTTTGATCTTGGGAGAACCTCATTCCAGAGGGCAGATGCTACTATAGAGAAGGTGCACTTCTGGGATTCCAATAGATGGCATTGCTTAGTCAAAGGAACCTGGACTGCACCAACCCTGCCAGATCAAATTGGCCGTCCAGATACTTTGGGAGATAGGTGATCCCTCAGGTAACCAGGCCCTATGGCATATAGAGCTTTATATGTAATGACCAGCACCTTGAATCAAATTGGCAACTAGTGTAGCTCATGAAACAGAGGTGTTACATGGGTATACCGAGGCATGCCCATCACTGCCCGCACTGCTGCATTCTGGACCAATGGAAGCTTCCAGGTGGTCTTCAAGGCAGCCCCATGTAGAGCGTATTGCAGTAGTCAAGTCATGAGGTGACCAGGGCATGAGTTAATAGAAGTTGCTGACCAGGATTTCATCCTCTTCTGTTATGTAACTTTTTGTAATCTTGCAAGATCGTACACAAACTTATTCCTATTTTGATGGAGTAAAATATGGGGAATCTGCATGAAATAGTAGTGATTGTTTACTGCCTCAAGATAAATAATAACATGTATTTTTTAAAATGTAGTCTCCTTTGAGATGAGCACTACAGCTGGAGACTTCATGGATGTATCAGTGTAGTTTTCTTTCACAGTAGTTTTCTTTCTTCCTAGCCAGTGTTGTCTGATTTTGAAAAGCTAAGCAAGATTGGATCTGGTTAGTACTTGGGTAAGAGATAACCAGAAAATACCAGTACAAAAGGCTGGGAAGTAATTTAAAAAAAAATCCCAAAAGGTGGCAAGGATAAACCACTTCCATATTGTTATCAAGAAAATTATATAAACGTGTCCATGTTGTCATCTCAAACTGGACTTGAGATAGCCTTTATCTGCAGCATGTAATAGGTGTGATCATTTTTTTTAATTTTTATTTTTTTTACAGCCAGGAGTAAACAGTATGGATTCTCAAATTGGTATGTATAAATAATCAATTATTTGTTAATTAATTTAAGTTGTAAGAAATATTATTTTTTCTAATTAAAATGAATTAAAATTTGGTGTTAATTATCAAAGGAGAATTTGGAAATGCCGATTTTCAAATTCTCCTTTGATAATACTCTTGGATTAAAAGTTCAGAGAAAAGAACAATTCTTTGCAAGGGAAAATACTAACAATTTGTGTAGTTAGGGGAAGGGATCCTAACAACAGAGTGGTCAGGATTATGTGAGCTCATCAGCTACAGAATGCTAGGGGAGAAATTAAAAGGACATGGTTGGCTAATTAGATCATTGCCAGGAGCACATAATAGAGCATGTTGTTATGGCTCCCATTTTAGTATCAGAAAAATATTGCTTATCTTAAACACAGTTGAGTTTAGGTTGGGAAGTGATCTTTAGCATCAATGCTAAAATACTACTAGACATTGAATTTTTAATCCAGTTTCGGAATTAGTTGTCCGAGGCACTAACTGATCTGATTCATGCTATATGCTTACTTAACTACATTCGATCAGCAACTGTTCCAAGTTACAACAATGCTAAACGAATGGTCCCAGCAGCTCCATAGTCACACGATCACAATCTGGGAGCTTGGCAACCTGTTCACATTTAATGACCGCTTGCCAAGTACCCCGCAACCACATGATCACTGTTTACAATCTTTCCTGCTGACTTCCCCAGAAAGTCAGTGGGGAAGCTGGCAGGGAAGGTTGCAAGTTGCTGGAGCAAGTTTCCCCCACCTGCGCACCCTTCCCAGCCCCTCTGTGCTCATGCCAGCTACTTGTGCACCCCCGCACACCCTCCCCGATCCTCACCACACATCCCTCGCACTCTTACATACCCCCTTGAACACTCCCCCAACCCGTGTGGTGCCTCTCGTGCACCCCCTCACACCCTCCCCAACCCATGCGGCACCTCTCATGCACCCCCTTGCATCCTCCTCAACCCACACAGCACCTGCCACGCACCTCCTTACACTTTCATGCACCCTCCCTGACCCGTGCCTCTCACACATCCTGCCCGACCCCCGTGGCACCTCTCACACACCCCTCACACCCTCTCAGTCCTCTTTTGCACCTGTGCCACACCTTTTGCCCACCTTCCCCGACCCCCTCGCTCCCTTCCCCATCCAGCAGCAGCCACTTACTTGCCTGCGGGCCTGGGACTTGCAACTGACTTGGGTTGTGGGAAGCTGGCCAGAAGTTGCCTCGCCTAACAACCGTGGGATTCAGTTAACAACAGCAACCAGGACTGCAGGGGTTGCCATCGCTAAGCAATGCTCTTGTACTTTAGCGATGGAAATTCTGGTCCTTATTGCCGTCATAAGTCAAGGACTGCCTGTATTGTCTTTGAATAACAATTTTTGCTAAGCCATAAAAAGGTAATTACAGAGCACAATGGCTAAGTTCACACAACCAACTAAAATGAATCCAACCAAGCCAACGCAACCTGTTGTGACTTTGCACAGTATATGAATCTAATTACTGCTCTGGCAGAGAAGTACTCAGAATATTTGGCATGTTTAGTGCTCTCTTTGGAAATCAGGTAGTTAGAACATGATGTGGTTGCATGTAATACATACCTCATATCTGGACACTCATGATCTGCCTTTTTATTTTTTATTGTTTCTGCCTTTTTTTTAAGTGTAAGCTGCCCAGTGTCTAAACTGTATTAGATAATTGTGGCCTCTGCCAAAATGTAAATCCATGACATTCTGCCTGAAATAGTTGCTGGCAAGTAAGCTGTTAAATATAGGACTTATGTGCCAATTTATTTCAATACATTTGAAAGCTTTTTGAATCACATTAAGCAAAGCAGGAAGGGTCTATTTTAGTATTTCCATAAAATTGGTTTTTCATTTGATTTTTTTTCATAGGTTTAGCCCCCCCTGGGACTCAGGTAAGAAAGAACATTTTGTTTTCTTGATAATTCAGTTACTTCTAGCTAGTTTCCATATTTCCCCTCCCTCTTATATTAAAGTAAGCACTTTAATATAAATGCTTATATTAATCTAATCTAATGAGTGCTTACAACACTCATACCTAGATACAACATTTGTATAGGATAAATAATGTGGGTAAAATACAACTTGGCTTCAGAATCCAGAACCTGTATCACATTCATACACACAGTTATCAGTTATATATATGCTATATGCAACCTTTATGTGCATTCATTCTGTTCCAATGTATTACATTAAATTAAATTCAAAATGCAGTAAACATTTTCCCTTGATGAGATTGATTCAAAAATGCTTAATTATGGCAGGATCGTGCCTGATGTTTCAGCTAGTTCTGATTTGTTATATTCACACCAGAACAAACTGTTAACTAATAGTAAGTTTGGGTGTTAATAAACCATTGTTAAACATTATCCAGAATTCTTAACCAGGAAAATCTGTGGGGTGGTCAAAATCTACATGATCTGTCATAATACAAGCCTTGCCTTGGCATGTGTACAAATTGGGCAGGGCTTGGATCACAATGCCATGCCTGCTGTCTTGCAGATTTTTGAGCCTTTCTCCCGACATGCAGATACCCCTGTTCTCAACTAATTGTAGTTTATAATTTATTTGTTTTATTAATTTTTTTTATGCCACCTGTCTCCCAGAGACTCTGGTAATGAAAACAGAATGAAATACTTTTTAATCTCCTTGTAACTATGCTGGAACAAGAGTGAGAAGCAAGCTTGTTGCATGTAAACTTGAGACTTGGTCAGAACTGTGACTAAATTAGGCTACATTTCTGCAATTTGAAAGTTCTGTTCCTTAATAGTTAATATAGAATTGATTAGAAATACAGAACTTGTCATATCATGTAAGAACAGTATATTTATCTCCAGTCAGGGTGTTATGAATATCTTAGAAAACATTTTTATAATGCAAATATGCAGAGAAACACAGTTTTTAAATTTTAAAATGTTTATGTTACTTATTGAATCCTTAATCTTTTAGAATTTTCAGGGCATAAATAAGATTTAAATAAAACACTAATGATCGTTCTCATGACCAACACCTCTAGCCTCCACTCTTCTTCTAAGGGAA
Source organism: Liasis olivaceus (assembly GCA_030867105.1). NCBI lineage: Eukaryota > Metazoa > Chordata > Lepidosauria > Squamata > Pythonidae > Liasis > Liasis olivaceus. The sequence continues at coordinate 135,783,585 of CM061349.1, read as the reverse complement.
GTATGTGCCAGTTAAGGAAAATAAAAGTCTCCCTCCAGTGAGCTTGATTCCTTGTGATCTTTATTAACATGTTGATGAATTGTCTTAGCTTCATTGTGAAAGTGATATTCCATTATCATCTTCTTGGATGTATTTTTCAACTTCATTTCCTACAGCCCACAGATTTGACTCTGGTAAGGTTTCTGAGATCAGAGTTAGTTAGGTGCTGCCATCTGCTGTAAATAATTAAGTGTGGCTTATAGAAAGAAGGCATTGAAAAGGACAGCAAGTACTGTCTTGAAATCTCAAATTCCACATCCACACATTTGAATAGCATTCATCTTTAGTGTAAATTTATTTCTCTGTCTCCATCACTTTTTTTGAGTGTTTTTTATTTCAGACATAGTTCTTTGCATATAGGTATAAAACTACCTGTTACAAAATAATTAAGATCATACTCCATTACTTATCAGCACATTTGAGACTAGGTTTGATTACTATAATCAGTGATTGCATTTCTATATAATGCAGATTTACTAAAAATAAATAACACATTAAATTATCGTTAATGAAGCTAGGCTGTTTTGGTAAGTGTTGTTACAATTAATGGAAGCAGGAGCTTCCTGTTCTCCATCATTGTAACTTAAGTAGTTGTCATTTCTGAATAACGTCTATTATGTAAATTGGGTTATGTTTCATGGTGCATACACATAGCTTCAAACTTACAATCTCTTCTATACATTTGAGTCACAAACAAGATCATAAAAATATGATTAGCATAATTGAATAGAGATGGTAATACTTTCTTATGATCTTAAAATGACAATTTCCTTCATTTATATTGAACATGTCAGATAATGTTCAGTAAGGATTGGTTGCAATTGCTTTGCTCTTGGAAATGCAACTCAGAAATTGGAATATTAACTCACAGGATTTGGTCTTGTCTAGTTGGCACATTTTAGACTGCCATCAACAATTTATTAATATGACTGTGTGAATCACTGTGTAATAAACAAGCATGCATCCCTCTTGGTTGTATCCCTAACATTTAAAAGCTGTGAAGAAAACCAGATTGTGGACTCTTCAGCCATTGGGACTATCTAAAAGTATTGTATAACACTGAAAGAAATAAATTGATTTACAGCGCCAAATTATTTGTTTTGTTTGTTAACATTTGATAAAGGGGCAAAAAGCAAAAAGTCTGATCAAAACCATTGTTTTTTAAAATACAGAAATAAAATTAAGGAACAAAGTTATCTCTTTTATCTTTTTAACAAAAACATGCTGCATTTAACTGGTTTAGATCTTAGCTCATATTCTCTTTATTTAGCCCACACCTCCAGTTGTTTGTTCAGTGCAACAGGCCACTCCAACCAATAACTCTACTAATGAAGAGCCTTCAAAACAGGTATCACATTTCTCTCTTAAACTTTTGTCATGCCTTATCTTAAAATCCCAAGACAGAAGTTTTCTATATGATGTTTTGTTTTTCATAGAAGTCTATGTGGTCAGAGCATAAGTCACCAGATGGAAGAACATACTATTATAATACTGAGACCAAGCAGTCTACATGGGAGAAGCCAGATGACCTTAAAACCCCTGCAGAGGTAAAAGAAGCAACTGAGAGTATAATTATTTAACTACCCATGTCTTACTGAGTTAAAAAATGCATGTAGTACTAAGAAAAATGTTCCTTTCTGGATGCAGCCCTGCATGCTACCCTTAATTTTACTCTAGTACCCTAGTCTTCATATACATTTCATGTAAATGCTGCGCTAGGCAGAAGATGCCCAAAGAGTTTTATTCCATGAAAGGAATTATATGTAATTCGTATCTGTCTTTGTTTCTAATGGCAATTTTGCATCTCCAACCAAAGATTCTGAAAGCTTTTTACTGCATTCAGTTCTGTATTATAGAATGGTTTCAAATATTGTGGGTTTTTTTCCCCTTCCTTAGCAATTGTTGTCAAAATGCCCATGGAAAGAATATAAATCTGATTCTGGAAAGCCTTATTATTACAACTCTCAAACAAAGGAGTCACGCTGGGCAAAACCCAAAGAACTTGAAGATCTTGAAGGTAATTGTCATAAACTTTTCTCTGTCCTTTTATGGGCTGCTTCATAGGTAACAGCAGCAATCCCAGTTAGTGAAGGTAGGAAATTCAGACCATATAATAAAATAATCTAAACTATTATAAATGTTTTAACTAGAGGAGCAGTTGGATAAATTATCATTGACAAGAGATAAAAGGACACAGTCACCCTCAGTAACTACAGAACCAGTAGCTGTTCTCAAAATGTTATTGCACTGACAGCAGTTCTAAAAGGTCTTAGGCAGTATTCTGTTTTAAATAGCTGGGACTGGAACTGGCAGGAACTTTATGCTCCAAAATTACTACTGATTTATAGTCTCCTGCTCACAAATCAGTGTTCCATGAAAAGATCCAAGAAGTCTGTGTATTTTTTAAATATAATTTTTAAATATAAAAGAGGGATAAATCCTCTTTTATAGATCCAATAAGAAAACATTTTCCAGGTCATTCTCTTGGTTTATCATTTGTATTTCCCTTTTAATTTTTAAAACTTCAGCAAGTCTCTTTTGTATATCCAGTAAAGCATCCTTTTCCAAATCATTCTCTTGGCCTGTCATTTGTAGTTCTACTTTCAGTACTTTCTCTGTCTTGTCAGATAAAATTTGTTCCACATCTGTCATTTCTTTATTAACATCGTTTGGACATAGTAATGATGTCTGCTTCGATGGATACACTGACACTGTTGATATTGTAGTTACTGATTTCTGGCTCCATTCTTCAAAGATCTCCTTTAATATTTCCGATGCTATAGCAGTTTGTGTCATTTTCTAAGTCCCAATATTAACTGACATCAAGAACAGGCTGTATTTTTTTTTCTTCTGCTTAGAATCTGTAGTCCCCTTTAGTGTCTAGTTTCTAAAATCATAAAGTAACTTATTCTTTGTTATGACTTACAATACCCAGGATAGCCAAAATAAGTCTGTCTCCCACAAGAAGCTATTTATTTTTTTATAGTTAATTCCAAATCTTATAGTGAAAGTCAATATTCCAAATTTATCTGAACCATTAATACATTTATAACTTTCTTAGATCAAAATCTTATTTGGCTTTTTGCTGTTTATTTCAAATTTGTTAAGTTCTTAAGGTTATAATTAATTTTTCTTTTGTTCAGAGTTGAAGATAAACTCACCCAATGACTTTTCAAATTTGTTGTTCCAAAGGTTTCTAATAGCTTTAATATATTAATAGGCAATTTCTGAAAGTGATTAGAAAGTGAGGCTTGCAAACTTAGTGTCCTTTATAAGGCTCCGCCATGGTTGCAAGCAAGGTGTGTAATCCCTTTGTCTCCCAGCGCTCAAACGCATGGAAAATTACTGTCCTGCAGTCTCCTTCTGAGGAGCAGCTGTCTGGAGGACATGTGGGCAATCTCCAGTCCTCTCTTTATCCCAGAGAGGTTCCAAGACACTGGTCTACTCGTTGGTTCCTTGCTCTTTGCCATGCTCATCAGCTCCACTTTTGCAGTGGCATCTTCAGTTTGCCATACCTCCCCTGGAAGTCTGAAGTCTGTGTATTTTTGAAACTGCATTTTGTGGGTCTGTGGCCTGAAATAAAGTTATTCATTCATGAAATACTTTTGACATGTAGGCTATACCATTTTCACTTAAACTAAATTCTCATATGTGATTTTTCACATGCAAAGCATTTTAGGATTGGTCTCTAAAATGATGTACAATACCTTAAATATATAATCTTACTGATCTTGAGTGGATAACTTCTTTTGTTTTCTTTTTTTACAGCAATGATTAAAGCAGAAGAAAGGTATGTTTACAAATACTTTTCTTGAAGGTGTTCTGTTTGTACTTCCGGATATTCCAGGGGAGGGGTTCATGATTTTCTTTCTGCCTTTATTATCTTTTGTTTTGTAATTAAGCCACCCAGACTCATCTGGAGTTGGGTGGCCTCTAAATTTAATAAATAAATGAATAGATATAGCACAAACCATTCTAAAATACAGATGATGAACTTGAGTATTGTGATGTTATATAAATAATATATAAAATTGATACAAATAGAGCATATTTAATCATTAAAGTATGCTTTATTTTTCTCTTAGAAACTTGTTTATATTTTTATGTACAGATTATGATGATTGTTATTATAATTATACTACCCTTTATATATTCATTCAATTCATAGGGCTACACATTTCAAGCAAGTGACTCTGGGTGGCTAACAGTAATAAAAAATAAATAGACAATTGGCAGCTGAGATTGAAAAAAAAGTCAATAAACTAAAATGCAGACAAAAGTGATAAAAATGATTAATTCATATTTAAAAGCTTGTTTGCAAGCAGAAAGGGTAGAGGTTATATACAATCTTGGAGAAAGTACTTTCAGTAGGCTCCTTTGATAAAGTAGACATCTTTAAAAGGGCCTTTCCTGTTGAACTGAAAGCCCAAAGGGTTTAGGATAGCTGATCCCTCTCCTAGTCAGGCCCTAAGTTATATATGGCAACAAGAAGGAAACCAGCATTTTGAATTATTTTCAGGAAACAATTGACAATCTTTTAATGGGGTTGAAATGACACTAGTATTGTATCATTCATAGTTAGCAGCCCAGCTGCTCTATTTACACCAATTTAAGCTTCTCAGCATGCTGAATTAATTGTTCCTTAACTGTGATATAAGCAAAGCATGGGTGTTCCTGGATATCCTTTTTGAATAAGTGAACATTTCTAAGGAACTAATTGACGTTTCCCTAGCAAATGATTTAGCATAATCTGTAAAATCCATTAAAATGAATACATGTTGATAGCAAATTGCAGTATTGTGACCTTTTAATTTTCAGGAAGTTAGCAGTCACAATCTGAAGTACTTGCTATTAATGTGTTCCTTAAGGGTTTTTTATTTTTTATTTAGAAAACAGGTTTCTTGAAGTTTGAGTTGTGAGATATACATGGGTAATCCCCAGTTTAAGAACAAGTTCCGTTCCCAAGGTCTGTCCTTAAATTGAATTTGTATGTAAGCCAAAACAGTGTCACTCCTGCCAAAAAACCTTAGCATTGAGGCTGCAAGGAAAACCTTGATTGATAACGGAATGTCAACCTATATAAATTTTAATTTAGAAATCATTTAATTAAGTATGCACAAAATAATATATATTAGCAACTTATTTTTGTGATTTGGAAGGAAGGTGCTTGCAGTTGTAAGTTTGAATGGTATAGAATGTATAGAAAGACTTTGCCCTGTGTCTTAATGAGTAACTTTAAGTTTACCCAATGAAATTGATGAGCAGGAGGTTAGGAATAATAAAAGCACATTTTTATATCATGTGTAATTAATTTATTAGTAAGTCATTATTTGCACAGAATATAATTCTGATTAATGGTTTAAATGGCTTTTGAAATGTTGAGAAGTATATTAACTGACAGCTCTATTAACAATTAATAGCCATGTTTACTAAATTAAGTGTCCAGGATTTGAATTCTATTTACAACTGCAGATACCTGGAACCATATGTGATAGAACTGCTGATAAGAAGGATTCTGTATCAGCTTGGAGTTCATTAGGCTTTTAGTAGAAATTTTTAAGGCATTCATGCTGTCAAATGCTGTGGCTTGCAGACTCTGCAGGAGATGCAGAAAGTTAAAGACTGATGTAATCCATGTCTTGCAAATCAGTTATAAATCTAACTTTTTCACTGGGAAAAGACATTTATAGACACACATTTGAAAATATGCTCTTTGTGAAATTGGCAGGATTTTTAGTACAAAATTGATTTCTATTTATATAGTGGTAAATCAGAAGAATCTGTTCCAGTTTCATCTGCTGCGGTTGCACCAGGGGTTCCAAATGCTGCTGCCAGTGTCCCTGAAACTCCAGTACCTGTACCATCAGCCCCTGCTGCTCCTGCTGTTGCATCAGCTCCAGAAACAGAACCTTCTGCTGTTGCTCCTGTTATAGAAAATGACAACAGAGTAACTCCTTCAACAGATGAGCAGATACAGCCAACAGCTCCTTCTATTGTTCAAGAACAGAGTGCAGAAGTTGTCACAAACTCTGTGGAAGAAACGCCAAAGCAAGAATCCTCAGAGTAAGTAATTGTTCTTAATGACCTCATCTGCTATTATATTTCAAGAGAATCTTTCATAGTTTGGGAGCAAAATGGGGGGTTTTTTTGTTTGTTTTTGTTTTTAAAAAGGGAGAAGAAAACACAAGAAAAGTACTTTTTTTTTTTAGTTTTTATTAACTTATACACTAGTACCTTTCTAGTGCCTTGTCACCTTAAATTGTGCAGTAAGAAAAGATAGCCACAATGGAGGCTTAGTTAAAGAGATGTTGGAAATAGGTTGTCTTTTAATTTCTTTTCCATTCCCATTAGCAGAGAAAAGGAAGATGGTGAAAGTTTCCAGGATGTCTTTCACTTATCTTTCCTGCTAGAGAGCCTTCTTGCAAAACCTGGAATCTTTTTCCAACTCTTGGTGTTATATATGGTGTTCCTTTATTTTGCAATTTCTGTCCCGAACTTCATTTCATTTCTGAGAGACTGCGTGACAGGTACATCCAGTGAGCAGAGAGCAAGTTGCTGGCCATGTTCATTTTGCTGTAGTCTGGAGAACTGACCAGGAAAGGTAGTTTATAGTGAATTAAAGGATTAAATCTTTTGAATAATGAGTTCTTCAGAGCAGGAAAATGTAACTTGTGTTGGCTCAGAGGCCACACTGGGCTTTGTATAACATTGAGAACTGTATTCCAAAAATGAGAGGAGCCAAAACTCAAAGGGGGACTGATTTTGGAGGATGGGCTTAAGGGATACCCTAACTTTCTTAAAGGCACCCATTATAAGGGGCATCTATTTTGCCCGTTAAAATCCTACTTGATCACAAAACAGGCTGAATGTTTTGGCTTTGCCTGCTCTGAGAAACTTTTGCAGAAGAGATGCATCTTCTGCTGTTGCATAGCTCCTGAAGCTGGGAGATGCAGAAGGGATGCTTGCAGGTTGCATGACTGGTCACAATTTTCTGACCTATTTTAAGGATTGAGAAAACAGTGTTCATCAGAGTTGCTACCCCTTTTTGCAGAAACTGACAGAGTTAGAATATAAATTTCTTCATTAGGACTAGATTGTATATTTATCATTAATATACTAAAAGTTTTTGATAGAAAACAGAGCAGAATCTATACTATATTATTCATGGCTTTAAAAATGATTAAAACTATCCAGTTGGGTTTTTGTTTTTTTGTTTTTGTTTTTTTGAATAACAGCAGAAGAGATCTGAATTAGGATCAGTGCATTTGATTAATTAAATTTAGCATTTTAAATTTTTAGACAAATCAACCACATTTTTTTAACCCTGGCTCAACTTAGTTTTGGGGGTATATCTTCTCACATGCAGTTCAAAAATCAAGTGTGGCCTTGTCCATGTGCTACTAAGCTAAGTCAGGAGCTTAAAATTAGTTAAAATTAAGGTAATTAACGTGAGTAAAGATTATTCCCGATGTATTTAATACTTTTTTCTTGTGTCATATTAATATTTACCATTTTTATAATGGGAACATTTGAAGAGCCTGTCAGGATTTTCATAGGCTCTGTGTGGCTCTTGAGCCTCAGATTATGTATCTGTATTCTTTGTAATGGTGCATTTGAACCTTCTTTTCAAAAAATTTAAGTCCATGACCCTGTTGTCTTCACAGAATTACTCAAGCACATTTGCTGAAACAGACCTCTATCTTTTCTGCATCAAAAAGAGAAAGAGTGTATAGTGGTTAAGGTAGTGGGAAGCCTCAGGTTCAGTTCCAACTTCTCTTAGGGTGGCTTTAGGCCAAATACTCTCAATCCAGTGTACCCTGTAGTGTTATTGTTGGGATAAAATGAAAGAAGATCCCCATGTATGCTGTCTTGAATTCCTGGAGTTAGAGAAGCAAGTCAATGTCAACTTTAACTTTTTGTTGCTTTCAGTAAAACAAGCATAGCTCTATGATCATTTATCAGATGAAAAGCTGAGTATTATCAGAACTGAAATTACTTTGTCGTACTGGGTATATATTATCAGTAAATAGATTTTGTTTGTGAAGAGTATTTCTTTAAACCTATTCATAAATACACAGCTTAATTCATTGACAGCAGGTTGAGGCCCTTAGCTCAGAGACGGTTTATACCCTGAGAGTGCTAACTGTACAGGAGATAGGGTATCAGTCCCATTTGTCTAAGTGAATGGTGGGCATCAGCCGACTGTTAATGTACTTGGGAACCAACCCAGAGTTGGTTAGCTGGGACCTTGCTGCCTATCCTGTTACTTTTGGAAAGGCATCAACCTAATATTTATGATTACTGCCTGAGGAGATATTCCGTTTAATTAGAGCTGCTACTTGTCAAAATAACCAACTTTTTTTTTTTTTAATCTATAGCATTGTACCCAAAAAAGAAGAAGAGGAAGCCCAGCCGGTTAAAAAAACCTATACTTGGAATACAAAAGAAGAGGCCAAGCAAGCATTTAAAGAACTATTGAAAGAAAAGGTTTTTATACTGAGTCAACTATTCTTTAAATTTCAAGAATTACCAATGTAATAGTTGATTAGGAGAGTTGCTGATTTTTGTAAGGAACTTGAAGAACATTTATGGAAAAGTAAATATTAAAAACTAATCTCTGAACAGAATGGATTTTAAAAGCTGTCATGTTAACTATCCTATAAAAATCCATGAGGGGAAAGTTTTTTAATGTAGATATATTTATCAGCTTGTAGGCGAGACAATTGTATGTTTCCAGAGTATTGAGTGGGGTAGGGAAGGAGGAGTTAGGTATGCTTAAAATTTTGAATATTCTGCTTATTCATTGTGACTTCATGCTTGGTGAGTGCTGAAACATAACTGCTGAATCAAAAAGATAATGATTTCTGAGTGTTAGGTTCATACCTTTAAATACAGGAATTGGGCAAAAGAAGTATTCTTGGACTTAACTTGCTTTTTCTAGAAATGATATGAGAAGGATGCTATGACATCATGGTGGTATAAGTGTGTTGTGCATGATGTTAGCCACCACTATTATATATTTGTCACCACTATTGAAACTTACTATATTGGGGAAAAAATCAGTTGTCCTGATTGTAAAATATAAAGCCGGGCAACTAAATTTCCTTCAGATACCAGCAAATTACATAAGATAAAGCAGTTCTTTTTCACTTCCTCTTTTGTGAAAACAAAGTGCCACTTCCAGAACTTATGTGACTTATCTTATATTTTTATAGCGTGTACCGTCTAATGCCTCTTGGGAGCAAGCTATGAAAATGATAATTAATGATCCAAGATACAGGTATCACCAGATCATTTTAAAAGTTTTATTGCATAAATGACTATTTTTTTCAACAAGCTGGATATGAAAGGGCTAATTGTGGTTGGTGTTTCCTCAATTTGCAGCGCTTTGGCAAAATTAAGTGAGAAGAAGCAAGCCTTTAATGCTTACAAAGTCCAGACAGAGAAGGAAGAAAAAGAAGAAGCAAGATTAAAATATAAAGAAGCAAAAGAGTCTTTTCAGCGTTTTCTTGAAAATCATGAAAAAATGACATCAACAACCAGATACAAGTAAGATTATCTAATGTACAATAACAGTCTGATGCTAAAATCTTAGTATCATGACTGAGGTTTTGTCTTTTATGACTTCTGCACCTGCACACAGATTGCAATATATATGTAAGGTAGCCTAGTTGGGATGACAGAGTACAGGTAGTCCTCGTCTTACGATGACAATTGGGACTGAGATTTGCATCGCTAGGTGATACAGTCGTAAAGCACAATGTCACATGACCGCATCGCTTAGTGGCCAAAATCCCAGCAGTGCTAGTTGCCGTCGTAACCCCAGGACCGCGTAAGGTGAGGACCTCACATGACCACATCATGGGAAGAGGCAGGAGTCCCAGGCAAACAGAGCTACAGGCCAGGGGCAGGTGCCATTGGTGGGCGCTAGGAAGCATAGGGTTTGATGTGGCTCAGGGCTTACTGCGGCGCTTGGGCTTGAGGCCAGCCAGCACTGTGGGGCTTAAGGCAGGGTGGGGCGGTGACAGCAGGAGTGGTCATAAATGCAGGCTGGGGCGAATTTTGATCACCACAGGGGCACTGTGATGGCATGAACTTTGAGGAGCAGTCATACATCCATTTTTTTCAGTGCAATCATAACTTTGAATGGTCGCAGAATGAATGGACATAACCCGAGGACTATCTGCATGCCCTTTGGATTGCTTGCCTATTGGCAGATAAGTTGCCAGGGAAACTGAAGGGTTGAGTTAGAGGTAGAGAAAATGGGGAGGAACAGTAATATGAATTTCAGCAGTTGGCCTTCAGAATACTTTCCAGATCTGTGTTAACTGCACATTGGTCCCTTTTTTATTTTTATCAAGAAGAAAGAATATTAATTTAGATACTACAAGTAATTGAGGGAATGAGATGCTGGTAGCTATCAAGGGAGAGTGGAAGTCAAATGAAGGTGTTTTTAATAGATTACTTTTATGATTTTCATATTCCCGTATATAGAAAAGCTGAACAAATGTTTGGAGAGATGGAAGTCTGGAATGCAATTTCTGAACGTGATCGCCTTGAAATTTACGAAGATGTCCTATTTTTTCTGTCAAAAAAAGAAAAGGTAGTTGGTTTTCCTTCCAGGGTAGAAAATTCCTGCCTTCCATTCCAAGACAATAAAATCTACATTTTAACACAATATATTTGAGATTTGGAGTGTAAATTTCTCTTGTGGTTGCTATAAAAATGCCTAATGTTCCTAATTTTTCACTGATAGAATAATTTATTTCTTAAATTATTAACACAGGAATAAAGACAAAATGTGATGTGGTAGTGTTAGATTTTTCTAGAAAGGAGTCAAATTAAAAAGCCAGGTAGTTTCTTGCTAGGATTGACAACTATCACCTTTCCTTGCAAAGAGTGATTTTTACAGAATTGAAAGTTCAGGCAGAAACACATAAATTGGTGCAGTTGCTCAAAATTTGTACATTTCTGTCTTAACAATTAATGGGCAATGCTGCATTTTAGGAAAACATAATTGCATTTTATATGTCTCTCTTTTTCAGGAACAAGCCAAACAGCTAAGGAAGAGGAACTGGGAGGCATTAAAAAACATTCTGGACAATATGGCCAATGTTACTTACTCTACAACTTGGTCAGAGGCTCAGCAGTATCTGATGGACAATCCTACATTTGCAGAAGATGAGGAACTTCAGAGTAAGAATAACATCTTCGTTTTATTTTTCTGCAAAAAATTAAACTTTAAGTTTAGTTGGCAGCAGCAACTCATCTAACAAAGCTGTTAATCAAATCAAAAGTCATGGTAGCAGGCTTCTGCCAGTGCAGAATAACTTTACGGTTCCATTACAACCACCATCTCCAATCATGCTCTCAAAATCCTTTCCAAAGAGTTGAGATCCCTATGCAGTGTATTTGGACAGTGTGGTAGGGTCTGCGTAGAACTGAGTAAATATTTCCCTATCCTCCCGAATCTGCCTCTTTCAGCAGAGACTGCTTCTGTGGTTGGAGGTATATAGCTGGAACCCACACGTAGAGGTACAGTTTTAAACTTGCAATCATGAATAAACACATTTATTTGTAATAGGGAATAAATTATTTTGCTATGAATTAAATAATTAGCATAGTGTGAATATAGAAATAAATACTTTATGTCCAATTTCCGAGAGGAATCATGAATAAATCCTTAACTATGTTATTAGTGCATATGAATAAGACAACTAGGTAGGCATTTTCAGTAAGCTGTCACTTAGTTGTGGAATCCCTGTGTCATACAATTTTTTGCCTTCATAGTGGTATGAAATGAAACCATTTTTATTTTTTCATTACCATCCTAAAAAAGAACTGTAGGTTGGGAACATGTTTGGCTTATGGATGAGGTTATGGAAGAAACTGCATGTTTATAATTTTGGAATCTCACTTTTAATCCTGAAGCCAGTTGGTTAAGAAATCCAGTCCTCAAATTTAATGCTGAAAGCTATTCTTATTTTGTATACCTCTTAACTGTGCTTTCCAGCTAAAATGGCTTCTGATGTGGGTTTTTTGCTAAAATTACTGTGTTATGAAATCAGCTTGTAAAGTGCAGTAGTGACCTTTTGTTTGTTTGTTTGAATTAGAAATTTCCTTTAAGGTAACTGTTCTGGGCAAACTGGTTTACTTCACTGAAACAGTAAAAATGAATTATGCCACGTTTTGATGCAGATCCTGCTGCACTCATCTACCTTTTCAAGTCCATGAAGCAAAACTCAAAAGGTTGTGTTTTATATTATAGCAGGTTGTGCTGAATGTTCTGCATGTGCCATTTTAAAATTAGACTGCTCTGGGGATACTTGAAAAGATCAATTTCAGGGTCAGAGAGTTTTGCATACCTCTGTATTGCAATGGTTTAGCACCCTGTTCAGTGTGACACAACACTGACTTGTTTAATATTTACAGGCATGAAAGATGAAGAAAAAGGGCATGTGTCTGAAGCTTGGGGAAGATCACAAACCAAAAGGACTTGTATTTTAAGTGGCATATTATTTAATTTTATAAAAATCTATTGCTGCCTTTTTAGATATGGATAAGGAGGATGCCTTGATCTGTTTTGAAGAACACATAAGAGCATTGGAAAAGGAGGAAGAAGAGGAGAAACAGAAAGGCTTACTCAGAGAAAGGCGACGACAGCGAAAAAATAGAGAATCTTTTCAGGTTACTGAGAAAATGCTAACTTCTGCTTGGTATCAACTGAAGAGCTTTCAGCTATTTTAAGTATTGGCTGGGTGAAAAATCACCAACAGTTCTGATTCTGGGCACAGAAACTAATCTCTCCAAATCTTGTGTGATTTCTAAGCATTGTGAACATTTCAGTGATTTCACTCCTTTGACTCTATGGAAAGCTGGGGAGAGGATATTGGGCAGAGGTTTTTAGTACATGGGGAGGGCTAACTTTGCCGTACAACTCTGACTGTTACCTTAATCCCTGACTTGCTTTTCACATTAGAAGTTCTTTATGCTTCTTTGGGATTGTAAAAAGGACAGTGCCTGCTTTTTAATTTGAGACTTTTTATTACAAGATTCCCCATTTTCCACTTTTTCCAGATATTTTTGGATGAGTTGCATGAACATGGTCAGCTGCATTCAATGTCGTCCTGGATGGAGTTATATCCAACTATTAGTTCTGATATTAGGTTTACTAACATGCTTGGTCAGCCTGGTAAGTGTATCCTCTCTTGCTTGGAGTAAGTAATATTTGGATAATGTGTGTGGACATTTTTAATAGGTCAGTTCTTACATTGCTAAGAAATGGAGCTCTTTGATTAAAGAGAGCTCTTGACCCATATAAGTTTCTTTCCTTAGGTTCAACAGCACTTGATCTTTTCAAGTTTTATGTTGAAGATTTAAAAGCCCGCTACCACGATGAAAAAAAGATAATAAAAGACATCTTAAAGGTGAAGTAACATAAGTTCTTAAATCCTTAGGAGGAAATCGATGTTTCTGATTCAAATTTATTACATTTGTTTTGAAATCTGGAGCTAGTTTTTCAAATAGTAGTATTGCAATATGAATTTTTGTTTCTGTGGGATCCCTACATTTTCCAGTATTATCAAAGTCATTTTATTGCAGGATAAAGGATTTGTAGTTGAAGTGACTACTCCTTTTGAAGACTTTGTAACGGTCATCAGTTCAACTAAAAGAGCTACCACATTAGATGCTGGGAATATCAAACTGGCTTTCAATAGCGTAAGTTTTTTTTAATTAATAAGTGTTAACACCACTTGATATGAAATGTGTCCAGTGTTATTAAAAAGTGTAAGTCTCTAGTTAGTATATAGTATCAGTATTGTTGAATCAAAAGTATAAATTGTTAATCAGTGATGAAGTATGGATTCAGTGAGCTATTTAGGCAATGCCAAATCTTGGTTTGACATTAAAAGTTGAGTGCTGAGAGATCAGTAGGCTTCCTTTCAGATACTAGTTTAGTGGAAGACCAGGCCAGTCAGTGGTCCCTGTTTTATCTGAACAGCTAAATTAAAATTTACACAAACCTGCAGACCAGAATTTAATCTAATTCTTGCAATGCCCAGCCATGGTTTTGTAGGTATATCTGAACGGCTTCTATGTGTGGCAGATGATAAGAAAATTGCTTTGCAATAACATTGCATTACTACTTTTTTCCCCTTTCCTGCAATGTTCCTTTCATTTAATGGTTTGTTGAATCTTTGATGTAGCTGTTGGAAAAAGCAGAAGCCCGCGAACGTGAGAGAGAGAAAGAAGAAGCTCGCAAAATGAAACGAAAAGAGTCTGCTTTTAAAAGCATGTTAAAACAAGCAACACCTCCCATTGAATTAGATGCAGTTTGGGAAGATGTAAGTATGCCACATAGCATTTTGATTCTTTTTTTCTTTTACTCTAAAGATTAAAGAACCTTTTGCAACTATTCAAGAAATTTAATGTAGTGTAATCGGCAGTAAAATCTTTTCCAAAGTGTAAGAGGAATGATAATCGAAATATTATCAAGGAATGTAATGTAAGTATTTTAAAGCAACAGTTCAGAGAAACAATAATGGAATGGAGAGGTGACTTCCCAATAGAGTTCTTATAAAAAAGGGTGACAGGCGTTTCTTTATGAAATAAAGATTTTTACAGTCTCAGGTTTAATATTATTATTAATTCATAGACTAATATTGTTACTGCTATTATTGCTGGAAACAAAATTTTGTTGCTGATGGGAAAAGTTAATTCCACCTTATGAATTGCTGTCTAAATTCTTAACCGAAATTAATATCATACAGAAGAATACCTGCTTCCACTTTTACCAGTGAATCCTTGTTTAAGATGCAATTACAGTAATATAAACTCACTAACTCTGGTAATTAAATGATTACCCTATAATGAATGCTCCACTGGAAGACAAAAGACAAGATCTGGATGTATGTAAATGAACTGTGCAATTCCTATGAAATATGGATTAGTAAACAATTTCTTTGGTGACATGTTTTGAAATCCAAAATATTTTCTTTTTATGGATGTGTTGCTTCATAAATTTGAATTTCTGATATAATTCCTTTTTGATATAGATTCGGGAGAGATTTGTGAAAGAGCCAGCATTTGAAGACATCACTTTAGAATCAGAGAGAAAACGAATATTTAAGGATTTCATTTATTTACTGGAGGTAACATCTGACATGCCAGTTAAACATAATATTTTCTAATAGATTTGTATAAATTCTCAAAGAACAGGTTACTTTAATGACCAGTGAAGAGTATTATAGTTAGTTGATACAGCTGAAACTGCTGGACAGGAGAAAGATCTTCATATGGCAGCTGCAATACATGTCCAGAGAAATGGGGAGATAAAGGGAAGGAAAAGATAGGCCTACTAACTTCAGCCAAGGGGCTGCTCAGTAATGGCAGGAAACCAGTAGAACATGTTCTAGGAATTTCCTGCCCCTGCCCTTCACTCTCATCCATGATTTTTCCCTTACACATTGGTGATACTTTATTTTTTTTACAGTAGCATTATCATGCACCGAACAGTGAACTCTAAAGGTCACGGTCATTTTAAACCCTAGGAATATATGCCAATTTGTCACAGGGATGAGCATACTACTGATGATTGATAGTTGTCTTCATGAGCACTAGAGTTGTGCAAATTCTTCGAAAAAGATGCTTCAGAGTGCATTTGGTGCACCTGTTCAACAATTAAAACAGCTGCATCTTTCATCTGCACTCATGCAACTGTCTTAGAAGCTGCTCTTGGCAGTCCTTGGTCATGCGCAGTCACTTCTCCAAAAAAAAAGGATTGTGACAGGATATCAGCTGGATTTATTTCTCATCCTGCAGAGACTGCTGAGGAAAGGGATTAATGAGAAGTCCCTGGCAGGCTGTGGCAACAAGATAGTGCTGAACAAGAGTGCTCCAGCAGAACGACCCTGCTCCGTTTTCTCTCCTAGTAGACTTGCTGAGATGTGGGGGGGTGGGGGGGGTGGGCAGTACAAGACTGGAATAGGGTCAATGTAGACCACAGGGAAGGTCTCTGAAAGCTTCTATTACTGCCCGCATGTGATTTAGACATGTACTGAAGAAAGCAGCACTTTATAACTGTTAGTGTGGATTAATATATGCTTGCGGTTTCAAAGCAGTAATTTTGATTCTTTTAATGCTGCAGCATGAGTGTCAGCATCATCACTCAAAGAACAAGAAGCATTCTAAAAAATCCAAAAAGCATCATAGAAAGAGGTCTCGCTCTCGTTCGGTAAGGCCTTTAATAAAATGGTGCAGGGAACTCATTCTTACTTCAAAAGCTATCTTTAAAAGCTAATATTAGCATACTTTTTTACTTCTATAAAGGGCTCAGAATCCGAAGATGATGATAGCCATTCGAAGAAAAAGAGGCAACGCTCAGACTCACGATCTGTTTCTGAACGTTCTTCCAGTGCAGAATCTGGTATTTTTTAAAATCTTGTCCAAAAAAAAAATAATAATAATGCTGAATTTTGGTAGCCTGATTCCATTTCATTTGGTGATTCATTTTGCATTAATAGAGAGAAGCTACAAGAAGTCAAAGAAACACAAAAAGAAAAGCAAAAAGAGGAGACACAAGTCTGTGAGTATTTCTGTTTTGGATCTTTCAATATGATAAGGATTTTCAATATCTTCAGTCTTTTAAACTAAGATGTAAATAACCATTTTGAATCCTGGTAATTTTTTATGCTATGTGTGCTGAGAATAATGGGAAGACAGGATACAGTGGCAGCGTATTACTTGCTTCATAAATTTGTGACATCACTAAATACTTTCTGCTGACATTTATTTTTATAAAACCCATAAAAATAATTGCCTTTTCCCCTAAGTAAATGAGTATATTTAAGCTTAGCTTTGTTGAAAAACATTGTGGTATTTGATAACACACCTTCTGCCCCCAAATTCTGGTACGGATTCATCATAAAAGCCCAGTTGAAAGTTTCTGTTGAACCAGAAGGTCTGAGTCCTGTTTATTATGCTTGCAGATTATTTATGTGCAGTGTATGTGTCGTTATAATGTTATTATCTAGATGAGCTTAGTGTTGAACACATCCTGTTACACCAATACTGTCTGTCTTATAGCTTGTTAGTATAAACAGCAAATGTATGTATTTATTTATACATGCTTTTTGTATAACTGCCTATCTCACTGAGGTGGCCCTAGGCAGCATACAAAGATTAAAACCAAAAAATCAGTATTAAAAAAAAATTATTGCATCACATGCCTGAGTTAGAAGAACCATACGGCTTCAGTGACTCAGAAAATCACAAAGTGTTGAAACAAGGAGGCTTACTTAACCTCCTGACCAAAATGCTGTAGGAACATTCAGGTCTTGAAAGCCTTAGGAAAGGTGAACAGGGTCAGGGCCATCCAGATTTCAGGGGAACTGCTGTCTCACAGGGCAGGCATGGCAACCAAGAAGGGATGACAGTACCTGGAATGTGCCAACTCTGCTCATTCTGGTGGGGTGACCAGAAACAGTCGGAGACGGGCAGCTTAATGCTAATGGATTATACTGCAACCAAGGATTAGGGTTTTTTAAATGAGATTCAATTGTTTTGTAGACCTATTTGCAATAGCATTATTGCATATTTAGGTTGACTGTCACCCATTTCTGTTTTCACATTAATAATATACAGAAAGAAGCAGTACAATTTTTATAAGGGTTGGCCAACTTCAGTCTTGAATTTTTTTTCCTCCTTTTATTAACTAGAATCTCGGTGTGCCAGTGCTTAAGGCATAGAAGTGTCAAGCTACTGAACAAAAGGGAAAGGCCAGAATCCATATTCTAGTTGGCTTGACTTAGCATCTCCTGTTAAAATAAACTTTAAGATTTGGTAGAAGAATTAGTGGAAGTTGGAAGGTGTAGAACAGAGCTTTACGGCACCAGTTTGAGGTACATGAAAATTACTTGGACAGATTGATTCAGAGTATGTATGTAGATGTTGCTTTAGCATTTTTAACAAGAATCTTAGGGTAATATACTGGAAATTGCAGTAGATTACAAATTGCAATTTACTACTTCTTTAGATTTATATTCTTTATTTTACTTTACACAGGATTCTCCAGAATCAGATGTGGATCGAGAAAGAGACAAAAAAGAGAGAGAAAATGAAAAAGAAAGAAGTAGACAAAGATCTGAATCTAAGCATAAATCACCACCTAAGAAGCGACCTGGCAAAGATTCTGTAAGTTTGTTTTATGTTACCAAGTTCAGCAGATTAATGGCTGCAACTCTTCTGAATCATACGTGGCTTACGGAGTTCTATCTATTTCTATTCCATAACCACAGTTTTATTTTGATCACACATGACCCCCCCATGGAGCACATACAATCTTTGACACTCTTTGGTTTGGCCTACTGCATGTGCCCCCTGCTCAGTACACACACACACTCACTCACTCACTCACTCACACTCTTTCTTTTCAGCAAGTTGGGGAAAATATAAGAACAGTGCTGGGGAGGAAGCTTGCAGGAAACAGCCTGCATGCTGCTCCCCACGTACAAATCATTCTCAGCACAACCTGCCAAATAACTGTTCAGAAGACTCTAGTAACACAGTTGGTACCCAGCAGAGCATCTCTGCAAAGCCTCTGTTCCACGAAACAGATAGCTGTTTGGTGGGCTGGATAAGGTGTGGCTTGCATGGGAAAGGTCATTCTGGCATCTCTCTCCCCAGCACAATCCTGCACCCAACAGCGTTCGACTACAAGAAGCATCAGAAGAAGTAGAGCAGATTAGGGTAAGGCCAGATGCGTTTGGGCTTGGGCTTGGGCTTGGGCTTGTGTGTGGGTATGGCATGGTATGGCCTGGGGAGCGTGAGAATGGGGGAGAGACAAAAAGAAGGGAAGTTGGCACAGGTTTGCCCACCTGTGGAAACCAGACTTTCTTTAAAATGCAATGTTTAAAAGATCTCAGAATATTTAGTTGGATATGAAGCACTGTCAATATTTGGGGACTCAATGAAATCCATTCATATCAGAGATTTAATCAAAGAGGAACAGGAGCAGATGAGGTCAGTTTGTACAAGCATTTGCCAAAAATGAGATTCCCATAGCATCTTCTATGCCAACACATATTAAGTGACATTCATCTACATAATGGTAGAAATTATATCCTTTTAATTAGTATGTTTTTGACATGCAGAATGGCGCTTGAAAATAGCAACAAAAATTAAGTTTACAAATAACAGGATCATATCATGACCTCAGAAGGTTTTACACAGGCTATTGTATAAGTAATTATCAAAAACAATTTTTGCTTGGACACATAAATGCCTTACCATGGTTAACTTGGTTTGAGATGTGGGAAGGAGATCGTTTGCAGTGTGACAGTTATTTGCTCATCGTCTAAAAAACACTGGGATAGATATGTATTTTTTAAATAAAGATAGCAGAGTCTGGCTAAATAACAGCACCCAGCTGATCTTAAATTTATTTAGATAGCTAATTAGGATCAGTTCTGGTTAATACATAAATAGGAGTTCATCTGAGGAATCAGAGCTATAGGTTTAAATTGACACTTTAAAATACAGTGGTACCTCAAGTTACGAACGCTCCACCTTACGAAAATTTCGAGATACGACCAGCTCCGGCTGCAAAAATTAACCTCAACATGCGAACTCCGCCTCAAGCTACAAACCAGATCTGCGGCCATTTGCCCTGCTGCCACGTGGTCGCGGCTTCCTGTGGGCGAGATTGCGGTAGCAAGGAGACGTTCGGTGAGGCTTGTGGTGTGTTTTGTGGCGTTTGGAAGGTTTTTGGTGTGCTTGTCAGCATGGCTCCAAAGAAAATGCAGAGCCGTATGTATTTACATTGTGTAAGATCTTGCCCCGTTCGTCAAGAGAAACTCCCGTGACACATGTAATTCACAAAAGAGGTTTACTCAAGCGTAACACAACAGTTACAAGCAAAGCCAGGACTGGCTTGGTACAATACATTGGTTCCTTTATACCTCCCCCCTTCCCGTGGTTTCGCCCCGCGATCTACAGGCTGCGGATTATCAGTGCCCCAATGATCCCCCTTAATTGTCCAGATGGCAGGTTCAGCCTGAGTCCCATGGTTCTTTAATTGTTGTTCGCCCTTGGCGTGGTCATTGCTTTCGTTGGGCTTTTGTCGCGCACACAGCCGGAGCCGGGAGGGAGCGTTCCCTCGCGCACTGATTGCTCTTCCTCAATTCCGAGGCTCTTTCCTTTGTCCATAGCGCCCGCGGCCCTCTGGTGTTAACACAAAGCATCCGCTCCAGATTAGTGAAGAGGCGCCAGGTGGGTCTTTCATTAGCACTTCCTCTTTCTGTGCTAGCGGCTCGAGCGGTGAAACTGACTAAAGCGCGCCTGGGGAATTTCCTAGCCGGCTGACACATTGAACCTTATGGGGAAATTTGCCTCGTGGAGCGACCAAATTTGGAGGGCGGATTAGCCGTATTTACATTGAACCTTATGGGGAAATTTGCTTCAGGTTGCGACCAATTCGAGTTGCGATCAGAGTCACGGAACGGATTAAATTCGTAACTTGAGGTACCATTGTATTTCAGTCTTCCATATGTCTTGGATTGAGGATTCAAAAATCACCTGATCTGTTTCATCTGGCTTTGAAGTGATGAAAAACTTGATAAGCTTTGACTTAAGTGACTAAATGAGAATTTCAAGCATGAAGTTGTATTTTTAAAATATTTAAAATTGATATTTAATAGTAACTAAAAAGTCAATGAATCTTCATCCTAGACAGCATAATAGTTTAGTGTTGTTATGCCAGCAACCATTCCTGATGGAAGTTGTAAAAATACTTTGTAACCAGCCCTTGGGGATCATGCAAGGAATGTCATTCAGATTTTTTTTAAAAGAGTCTTGGATTGGATCAATCAGTTGTCTATCAATGTTAGTCTGCTTTATGGAACGGATTCTTCTGCTAATGAAATATTTCTCAAATCTGTATCAGGCTGATCAGTATTTTGAATGCTGATTTTGGGTGGGTGCAAACAAAGGTGAGTAGGGGAATAGCATCAGACTGCTCACACAGTGTTAGATGTTGCCTTAAAGTTGCTACTTAAGTTCTCTGTATACCGAGATCACCACTTGAAATTCTCCATTCGCATAACAGAAAAGTATATTTAGTTTTAGTGTAAGATTTTATAGAAATAGGTTTGCAGTTATCTGTTTTTTCAGCTTCAAATATTTGAAGTATGAAATCTGTATTGCCTATTGCTAACCAAATTGCATTTCTTAATATGGAATATATATGTGTATGCAGCAGGAATGTATAAGAGGTGCAGCCCAATAAAATAAAGCAATTGTGGAAGATGGGGGTAGGGGAGCTGTTGGTCCCTGATCTGAAGTAACTGAATTCTGAACTATATTCAAAGGTATACTGAACATTTTGTCATTCTCCATTTGCAGGGTAATTGGGATACCTCTGGTAGTGAATTAAGTGAAGGCGAACTCGAAAAACAAAGGAGGACCCTCTTGGAACAACTGGATGAAGATCAATAAGAAATATTTATACCAAATATGTTTACAAATGTGATTTAATAAAGATATAGATGACTAATTTCGGGAAACGGATTCCAATGTTCTGAGTTCCAATGGCATAATGATGGCTTTTCGGTTCTCTTGCATAACTAAATAACTGAAATATTTGACACTGGTAGCAGTTTGGCAAAGACGGTGAATATTCAGGATTCAACCTGAAGTCCTATTTCTTATCATCTAGATAGCCTGTATATATCCCCCATGTACCTTTTCATTCTTCAGACAGCACATTAGGATGAGCAGAAAAACCTTCTTTTTTTAAAAAACTCTTTAAACAGTGGCTTGAAAAAGTATTCAAGCCTTTCAGGCCTCTCATCTCTAAAATGGCTCGTGCTAGAAAGTCATTAACTTCTTTTCCTTGTCAAATAAGGTCTAAGGGCAGGGAGCAGGTGCACATGTTCCTTCTGGAAAGAAGCTCTATAATTTTCTTGTGGTTCCACTTGTGTTGGGTTGTTACTACTTTTCAAACAGGAAAGGAAGAGGGAAGATGGTTTTGTTTTTTGTTTTGAGTTATGGTAATCCAGGAACCAGTGTTAGGTTTTTGAGCATTACCCTTCTGGCCAAATTGATGATGATGATTTCTATTGAACATTGACTGTAGGTTGAAATGTATACAAGAGTTATACTCAGAGCTTAATTTTTAGTGTTAAGTTTTAAAACTGTGAAAACTAGATGATTGATGGAAATCCTATTAGGCCCTTAATTATAAATGTGGTAAAATATACTTACGAAGTATCATAGCTTTCACTTTTAATAGAGGAAAAAATCTGGAATATTAAAAAATAAAATTGGCAGAGGGCATTGTTTCAGCAAATCACAAAACCAGACTAAATTAATTGCAATATGTTGCCTTAAGGACTTTCCGAAGAATGTACCACCAAATTTTGAAAAGCACTTGCAATACTCTTGTTTAGAAAATCAATGTTGATGTAATATTTTTCTTTTGAGATGTGTTGACCTGATGTTTAAAACCTGTTTTCCTTTCATTCTGTTCTCTTCCTTTGTACTAAATAACTTCTATCTAATGTTGATTTGATGAAGTACTATCTGCCTATTCATTCAGGAGTATTGACTACTGTGGTACAGACTAAAATCTTTCTGATTTGAATATTTTTGTACATTTTTATCACTTATTAAACCTTGTCTTCTAGTGTGTACTAGTATTTTTCTGTTTTATAAAGACTTCTGTAAGGTTGACACATACCAATTTTACATTCTCTCGTTTGTTACTTTGAAGACTGCATGTAGAAATACAGTTCTCTAGTATAGTCGTTCTTTGTAACATATATTTAATCATAGCAACAGAAGGCCCTTTCCAGGATCTGTCACACCACTAACATGGAATATTTTATGTGATCATTTAATATGGTGATGTTAATTCAAAGTTGATTTTTCACTAGAATAATTATAGGTCTTGATATTTCAACCTCCTAAGAAATAAGAATTTTAAAATAGTAGGCATACAGTCATACTGACTACATATACTAATTGTAAGTAAAATTATGGTAGTTTGAACCCAGTGGTCACATGTTAAATTTTGCTAACGGGATACTTATTAGAAAGAATGGAAGGTAAAACTGTCAGTCTGGCGCCTCTGTTACAACACTCTCCAAGACAATGTGGGACGTAAATAAGATCATAATTGGGGAACGTGATCTCCCCTTTTTCCAACAGATGTATCTACTGCAGTTCAGTTGCTTCAGTGACTGTTTATGATATGCTCCAAACTCATCTTTCCATAAATTGTAATCTGATCGCTTAGTGGCAAATTATTTTTTTTTCTCATCAATTGCTTCAGATAAAATCATAGTACCATATTCAGGAAATGACAAGGTACTGGGAAATACATTGTTCCAAATGCTGCTGCAATGATTCCAGTGATAAGTTGTGATTACTCCCCAGGTTCTGGATTGTTGATGTAGAACATAATGGAATCATAATATGTATTTTGGTAAACTTGTAAAAAAAACGTATTTTGAAAAACTGTAAGTGCTGTTAGCTAGTTTAAAATTCCATAGCAGTAGCAAAACAAAAACCAACTCAATTATAATAGATGGCTGATTGTGACTAACACTCAGGTTTATATTGAGACTAGAATCCTATCCCACTAAAACAGGTGGGAGCTTCTCTCCCCCCCTCATGCAGTAGTATTTATGTAAAATACTTTTATTACTTTGCATAATTTACATGAAGGAACATGTTTCTAAGTAAATATTAATTTTTAAAGCATTGTCTTTATTTTTCCATTAAAAATAAAATGCTATAAATATAACACTGTTTCTTAATATTTCTCCATATCTACACAGGTTACATGGTAATTCAAATTCTTAGTTTATGGAGACACCATGTAGAAATGTCTTTAATTTTGTCTTTCTGTTTATAAAATGTCTTGTAATCTTCAAAAGATGTGAGCAATATATAGCGGAAGTTCAAGGAAGAAAGGTTGCCTTTTTCCCTTTGTCATACATGGATGTTCTGCTGTGGGTGGAGGACATTTTTATGAGGATGGTTCCTCCCACTGCACTGCCAGGCAGGATCACTGATGACAAGAGAAAAGAAACTTGCCAATTTTTTTTATCCTGCCTCTGCCCACAAGCAAATTCCTACCAAAGCTTTTGACATAACTTTTTTTTTCTTGTAACTATCTTCCATTTGTGGTGCCTGCAATAGCCAGGAAGTTTATACTGGTTATTGCAGGCACCACAATAGCCTACCATTCCTGGGTGTGGCCCTTCAAGAGGAGCAAGGGCTTGCTGGACCAGATTGCTGTCCTACTTGCCCAAAGGGCCATTTTTCACAGCTGCACAATAGGTAAAAGGTCACCCATGTTAAGTTTATTACAGCAACAGGGTTCTATTCAATCTCTGGGAAGTCAAGAAACCCAAAGATTGAAGGAAACAGCAACATGAAAGAATATGGAACTTTCCTCACAACAACAACAGGGCTAGCATCCAGGCTTCTATCACTGGTTCAGGTAAGGAGCCATTCCTGTATTTGTCCCCTTGGATCCCAGTGCTCCCTCAATTCCCTGAGGCCCTACAAGGTGACTTGCCCTTCGAGGAAGCTGACTGTGTGGTCAAGGGCATGGTGGCCACCATCTTGAAGAGATCCAAGAAAGGGAATGGCTTTTTGCTTAGCCCCTTAAGCACTTACCAACAGGCCAGTTGAGAAGAGAAAAACGACTCCTAGGATGCTGGGCATAGATTCCTTGGGTATAGGATCACTAGGTGGTACTGTGTCAGGAGAATGAAGAGCTATTGGAGGAGGATCAAGAAATAGTCATCATTGACTTTATGAGTTTGTCCTCTCAAAATAATTACTTACTCCTGACTAAAGAGGCGTGTAAGAAACTCAGTTTCAAAAGAGCCCAATCCCAGTTTTCCATTGGCCCACTTTCAGATTCTGGGCAGCCCCCATATTTATTGATATACCACATGTAGCACTTTGATTCCAGACACACTTGAGTCAGCAGGTGTGGAATTCTGCAGGCAAACATTCAGCCCTGGCCCCAGCCATTTCCAAGTCTAGTAGATGCTCTAGTAGCCTTGTGATGCCACTGATTGCAAGGGAATGGATGAAAACCCCAAGCAGCCCTGCAATAGATGTAATGGCATTCTTTCAAAAAGAGCGCATGAGACCAATACTTTAGCAATTAAAGCAGTGAGGGCCATATCTTTGTTTAGGCAAGCAATTTTTGGAGCTGATTTCCAAAGAACTACTGATCGGCTGCCAAGGCAAACTGGCCAAGAGTGCAATCTTCACAACCACTAGCCTAGTCTGGTGCCAATTCTTAGCCAAATCTTGAGCTACAAATCTCACTATGTCAAGAGATGTGTGTTGTAAAATCTGGAATGAGGCTAAGTCCAAATCAGTATTTGCCTCTAAGGGCAGCAACAGCAGAAAGGGGACCCTGTCTGTCCTTCCCCAGCTGGACAGATGGGCAGCATGTTAGCTCCTCCCCTACTCCCTTCACTTCTTTTCATCCCCAATCTAGAATCAGCTACAAAGGGATCCAGCCCCTCCCCCCACCTATAGTAAGGGCAGAGGTGGCCTACCAGCTGTTTTCTTAATTATAGGTAGCCACATGACTGAGCAAGACAAATCTGTGTATTCAGATGATATGGTGATGTTCTAGTGGGCTTCTGGGCTCTAGCACATCGATAGCTACAACAGTGGCCTACAGAAATGGCCCTAATAATAATATCCTACAGTAATACATAAGCATAAATCATCTCTTTGTCAGTGCTACATTCTTCCAGCAAAATTAGTTTAGACTGGCAATATTTGGGCTTCTGGGCTGCCAGGAGAGTCTGTGTTCTGTGAATTAGGGCTTTAGTCCTACCTTAGCACTCAGTCTACTGTACAACACCAGGTGATTTCTAGTCATTATCCTCCAATTCACACAAAGTTTTAAGATGGTTTCTCATCTCAAGTCATCCAGTCTAGAAATCCCTTTCAAGGAATGTCCAATTTGTGTGCATCTAAATATATTAGTAAATTAAGGTGTCACTGGACTATCTTGGTCTAATGGACAGAGACAAGTGGTTCTATTTACACCTTCAGATTTAATTTGAAGTCAGAATGGTCCAAACTTCTCATTTAAAAAGTAACTTCCCTCTGCTGAGATGGTCATTTCCCAGGCTTTTTAGGGTTTTTCACCAGTGGAACCCAGAGGAGGTAGCCTGAGTCGACAGAACCAAACGTTTGGATGGAATTACAGATCACGGACGTTTCTTTTACCGTCAGCAGGCAAGTTTGGCTATCTTCTGTTCAACTCATTCCCTTGGTAGATTCTCTACAAATTTACTTGTGAACGAAGAGGAAACTCCCCTACTGTAATCCCTAAATTGAGTCCCACCCTCTCTCATTTATCTACATTTGCTTAATCGAGAAATCTGGGCACAAGGATGGATGTAGACCATTGGTGGTTGAAACTGATGGGGGCGGGGGGGGGGTTGTGTTCCAGTGAACCTAGTATCTTTGTTTCCATTCTTCATGTTGCAGGTTTTCTGACACAATATAGTTATAAGTTGGCTGCATTTTCATTGAGTGAAATTACTCTGAACCTGTTGGCAGATGTACTTTAGTTTTTCCTATAAAGAGAACTGCTAAGTCCACTAGAAAGTGATCCTTTAGTCAGCTGACCTAGGAGTAGTAGCAAATGAACAAGTGGTAACAAGTGAACAACTGCTGTGATTTTCAGCAATCCTCCAGTTCACTATTTCATAGGCTTTATACTTGAAGATTGTCTTTGGATAGACAATCTCAGACCTAAGCTCAAATACTCTAAAGGAAGAAATGGTACATACTTCAGAGGTGCAGTTCTTTGTGGGGTATATTATAGGAAGACTAACTCACTGCTTCTGCAACATTTAAATATAGTAGATTGGCTTATCACCGGACATTCCCTCTCTGATGCTTTGTTCCTGTTTGGAGAGCACTACAGCTCATTCTACAGGTAGTCCTCAACTTACAACCATTCAAAATTAGTGGTGCTGAAAAAAGCGACTTACAACCAGTCCTTGAAATTACAGCCATTGCAGCGCCCCCGTGGTCACATGATCAAAATTCAGAAGCTTGGCAGCCCGCCCGCACTTACAACCAGAGGCGCTTCAACTCCCCCCAGCCCCCTCTCTCTGCCCATGCGGCTCTGGGGGCTGCGTGCCACATCCTGGGAAGCTGCAGCTGCCCCAGCCCAGCCCCAGCCGCAGTCACCTTCACCACCCTGCACTCTGAAACCCCAACTCACCTTGCCGTCTTCTTGCTCCTGCTGCTGAGGCATGCCCAGCCTGGCCCTTCATGCCAAGAAGCCCTTTTGTGAGTAGCTGGCAAAAGCATGCACGTTTGCAAGCGGTTTCTCTGGCGAACGATTCCTACACATGGCTCCCTGAGCTGCTGGGTGGTTGTTGTTGTTGTTGTTACCCCTTTGCACAAAGCTAGCAAAAGCAAGTCCCTTTCCAAAGGCTCAGGGAACCACATATAGGAAAAGTTCGCCGGAGAAGCCGGGTCCAAAAAGGAGACCGCAAAGGCAGCAAGGTGCTTCTGCTTCGGCCGTGGTGGCTGGCCACAAAGGTGAAAGTTCAGTGCAGGGAACTGGAAGAGAAGGCAGCTGGGTGAACAAATGCTTCCTGGGGTGTCTTGGGGAGGCTTTGTGGGGCTGGACTGGGGCAGCTGCAGCTTCGTGCTCTGCTGCAGTTCAGGAGCTTCCTGCTTGGATTGGGGTAGGTCCTTGGCTAGCAATTGGTGAAATTCGCTTTACGACCGCATCGCTTAGCAATGGAAATTCTGGTCCCAACTGTGGTCATAAGTCAAGGTTTGTCTGTACGCAAATGCTCTGCTACCCTGCCCCCTTCCCCTCCTCCTCCTCCAACCCAACTAAGCTTTGTTATGCAATTCATAACTGTAGCCGTATCTGAATCCATCTATCTGCTCTCATGGTCAACTGTATTAGGAGTGCAACCATCTTTTTCTTTATAGGTTTTCAATTGCCAATTAGGATTTAGCAAGAAGGAAACTCTCTTTTGCACCTGTTGGATCACAGCGCCAAAGTCCAATCATCCATGAAAAGGAGATGTAGTTGTGTAAATAGTTTATTCAGTCATATGCCATGAACAGATCAGAAAAGTAACATGAACTGCTTTTATAAAACACCTATAATATTGCTAAGAAGCAGATCTAACGCTAGATAACATATCCAAGAGAACATGCCAATATTACAGCCTACTTAGTCATATTGAAATATTGCAGCATGTTATGAACTATCTTGCAGCTGTTTATGAGACCTTAAATTATATTGCTAAACTGGATTTTACCCAAAACAAAAATGCTCCTCTTTAATAGGGGAAAAAAATGTAATCATGGCATGTTCTCTTTTGCATGTCAAATATACACTGCTGGATTCTGTCAGCATGTTGGCAGCTGTTTAAAATAAACTTTCTGTAAATAGACAAGCAAAGGTTAATGAAACAATTTTGAGCCCCAGACTGTCCATTTAGTTAAATATAAAAACAAAACAAAACTATAAGTTAAGAACATTCAGATTGTATAGCACAGGTTGATGCATTTTTAAACAATATTTACAGTATTACCCGAGGCTAAAGTGGGAATTAAAGAGAAGTGTAAAAACCATAAAAAAGCACCAATTTTGTAGCAAAATATCTGTACATTTAAAAACATTATCATATAACTACACATTATCAAAGGAATATGGGGCCTTGACCAGTGGTTCACAGAAGCACGATATAAAAAAGGAAAAGAATTAAGTGGTTAAATACTATACAATAAATTTTACAATTAATATAATGATGCAGTGCTACCAGCAACGGGAAGGATCCAGGCAAGATGATTCTCTTAACTTCCAGTTTTTTACTTTGGAGAAAAAATTCAAGGGCCCCACCTTGAAGCAATATCGATAAGTAAGATGTTAAAAACTGGTCTAAAGCTTAAAATGTGAGCATTCCAATCCAAAAGGAGGGTATCTGTAAGCATTAATCGTCTGAATTTTCTAAGTGTATCTTGCTGCACTGCATTACATTCAACCGTTGGTGTAACCTGAATGTTAACTGAAGGCGATCCAGTGCAGAAACATCGAAAATGGATTGGTGCAAAGAATAAATGGGACGGACCTATGCAATTCCCATTGTTGCAGAATCCCAAGGGATTCTTGCA
Organism: Liasis olivaceus; assembly: GCA_030867105.1. NCBI lineage: Eukaryota > Metazoa > Chordata > Lepidosauria > Squamata > Pythonidae > Liasis > Liasis olivaceus. The sequence continues at coordinate 135,754,347 of CM061349.1, read as the reverse complement.
ATGTCACGCTAGCCTCGATAGTAGGGCTCTCTTTTCACCCTTTTGAGAATTGAACAGTTTGTGATCCCTATGAATTCTAACACTGATTATTGAGAAGTTAATACCTTAGTGCTAATTAATAAATAACGTTGTTACCCCAAAGGTTAGGGTCAGAGCTGCCACCACTGGAAGAACACACTCCCGGAGTTCTGCGTTTGCAGCATGCCCGTCCTCTTCAGCTATATCTCCTTGCTCTAGCTTTACCACCCACTGGTGTGTGCTAGGTAGAATTTGAAGGCAGGCAAGTGTGTATTTAATCTAAGCCCCACATTATTCCCACATTGTATTTACAGCAGAAATCCCTCTAGCTAAACCAATTAGCTTTAAATCTTGTCAACTGTATTCACGTCTCCCTTAACTTTTGCTTTATGGATATTCCCCTCGGCCTTAAAACGAACAAAATGTTCTTAAAGGCTCCAAGTTATTTTAATGTCTTCTGCTCCTTTATATATGGTAAACTCCTTCTCCATGCATACATGTACACGTGCATGTATATATGTGTATATATACACCCACATGTATATAATCACACACATACACATCTATATAATGCTAGTAAGTGCAGCTGAAGCTCAAAGTTAACTCTTCAAACTGTTCAGGAATGTACTGAAAACGTTGGGGAAAAAAATCTACAGCAACTCTTATCAGAATATTCCCTATTTACAACCTGTTATGAAATCAAAAGAGTCCACTGAAGGCTATTTACTAAACTGTATTTAACAATAGCAAAAAAAAAATACAGTATGTATTTTACATTTTGGTTAAGAATACTGAAGAAATTTTATTGGTGTAAAAAGTTACCCAATCAAAAAAGAGTCCTATTGCTTTGAATAATTTGAGTAGGTCCTTGAAGTGTAGGCACTTGGTAGCTACAGTGGCACGGCAAGCCCATTTTTTTGCTTTAAATTTTTTAGTTTGCATTCCTATGCATCTTCAGTCCTTACAGAGCCCTTCAGAAGACTAGTTAAAGGTATTCTGATCAAGGCCATAATTAAAACGGCAACATAAACACAGTCCGCGTGGTGAGGAAGCGATCAAGGGCACTTTCTGCTCGTTCACAGGCGCGGTTTCCCCTTCCGGCTCACATGGCCAGTTCAGCACCATTGACAGCACGTAGATTCTGATCGTCAACCCGCCGCCGGACGCTTCTCCTCACCGCATCGGCTCGTCGGTAGGGCTGGCTTCTAAGATCTGCAGGAAGGAGAGCGGAGGAGTCAGAAGCCGGCAGCCCCCTACGTTCGGAGCCAGAAAGGGAGGGTCCTGCTGGCAGCCCATCAAAGCAGCTTGAAGCCAAAGAGAAAAGGGACCGCTTAGATTCACAGAGAGCTGAGCAAAGAGCATAGAGGGGTCTGTCTTCACCTACTGCTAAGAAAAAGCCAATGGGAGCAGACTTCTGCCTTCCCCCCCCCCTTTTTCCTTGCTGCACGCCTGGGACAGGGGCAGAAGCTTCTGATCCCTCCGTGGCAGCCCTACCATGCTATTTATGAAAGGGCTTCAGCTGTGGGAGCTGTTTCTCCTTCAGGGGTCCCTGTCCCTCCTTCCTTAATCTCTCCACCTGCTGAAAGCTTTCGTTAGCCCTTTCCTCGCAGAGTAAATTGCTCTCTGGAGGGAAGGTCTCTCACCGCAGGGTTCGGCCACGAGACGTCAACCTGAATCTTCACTAATGATCTTCCTCATGAGGAAGAAAAGGGTGGCTGCTGTTCCCACAATCCCAGAAGGAAGGGGAGAAAGGGAAGATGTTGGTGGGGACAGCTGTGCCTCAGTATTACCCTCCCATGAAATCTGGGATTCTGCTCATTTCTTCAAAAATTCCTCCCCCCCCCCACTTTCTATTGATCAAGGGAGAGCATCTCCCACGCTGATCACTCTGAAGCTTTGCAGATGTTCCACAGCAGAAACAAAAATGGCAAACAGGCACTACTCTCTCTCTTTCTCTCTTTCCACACCTTACCCCAGAGATCCTTCCATCCATATATCCTATCTTCCCAACTATATCAAATTTCCCAACTAAATTGGCTGTGCCATTCCCAATTCTAACAGGAGAGCTGACACAGTAGCAAACAAAACAAAACAAAAACTTTCAGGGGCTAGTAAAGGCTCTTGTTGCTTCCCTGATGGCACTATTAAAAGCAAAGTAGGTAATCTAGCAGCTGATAAAAACGATGGTCTGCCCTTTTCACCCCCCCCCCCGCAATGCCCCAAGAGATCCAGTAGTGAACCCTCTGCTGAGAATCATGGGGTTGGAAGGGACCTTGGAGGTCTTCTAGTCCAACCCCCTGCCCAAGGCAGGAGTCCTTATACCATCTCAGACAAATGGTTGTCCAATCTTTTATGGCTGAATTCAACTGACTTGCTACTATCTCTTGTCTCCAGGGAAAGAAGAGGAGTGGGGATTCAGCAGTGGGTCTTCAGGCCATGAGCAAAGATTGCCACCAGGTTTGTGCCTCTCCTGAGCCACTGAAGTGGAAAGGCTAGGAAACATTAAGTAAAGTTGTGGGTGGACTAAGAAGATAAAAGTTTGACTCCTAGTGATGTAACTTGGCAGTTTTATTGGCAACTTATGGACTTCCACTGCTACTGCCTTTTTCTAGGATGTCTTCTGACCTCTCAGTCTAGCCTACAGCCCTGGCATTCCTTGGTGGTCCTTGAGTCAGGAACGAACCAGTCCAAGTCCTGTTTAACTTCTAGAGTCTGAAAGATGCTGAGACATGGCATAGGGTACTGTAGCATTTTAAGAGTCAGCTCAGAGATAGAACTGGTTTGGTCCTGATTCGTGTTCTTAACAAGGTGACCGTATGGGTAGGGTTGACTGGGGCCTTCTTTCCATTACAACACTGCCTGAATCAGGGCCTCACCATCCTGACACTAGTATGATTAGTAACCCCAAAGCCAGATCTTCCCAGATTGCCCACAACTGCAGCAAACTGAGCAGGTAGTGAATGATGGGGCAAAATCTCTTCTCTTCTTTTTTCTTCCATCAACAAGATTTCCTAATAATTCTTTCTACACATGTAAGAACTGCATGCATATACAAAAGCCTGTTCTCTGGTATCTGCTCTGCTGTATTCTTAAGTTCAAGATGGATGACATGCAGGCATTCTGGAATAAAATACTGTCTCCCACAGAAAGTTGATGTGGATCTCTTTCCACCTGGCTGCCTTTCCTATGCCTCACTCTTAGAAGTCTGCTTTCGTGTACTTGGCTCAGCCCTTGAGAGCTCCCACTGTAACTGAACCTACAAATTGATACAGCAAGATTGTAATAATGTCTCAGTCTTGGACAAGAGGATTCAGAGGCATTACTAAATTCTTGAGGCTCTGCCCCAAGTTCTATGGGAGAAGTATTAAATTGGTGACAATCACAAAGCCTCCCCAAAGTTCACTTAGGCTACTAACTTTCCTAAGAATGAGAGAAGTGATTTATTGCTAGGAGGCAGGTCCAGTCCATTTTCCTTGCCAGCCCAAGTAGAGAACGATCACAAATCAATGCTTGCAGGTGAATCTCCAGCCCTAAGAGGTTTCAGAGTTTTGTTTTTGGCACAGTAGCATTCTCTCTGGCCTTGGTGGTTGTGCATGTTAAACAGTCACAACCTGACCTGCAGATATTTAAAAGCGGTGGGTTTTTTCCCCACTTTATGCTTATCCCAGGAAAAAATTCATGAGCTCAACTTCTATACACCGGGCTTCCCTTGAAGCAGGGGTGGGCATCTGATGCATGCAGTTCCTGGCACCCCTTGTGTGTCCCCAAAACTTTCTTGAGCTTCCGAAGCATCCAGTGGGCTCAGGATCACATTTGGGGGGAGGAAATGTACTTTGGAGGCATTTAAGGAGTTAAGGCACCCATGTCCTTTACAAGTCCCTCACCCGCTCTGGTGACATCATCTCACAGGCTATCCCCATCAAGCATTTTGTAAAGCAGGAGTCCTGCTGTAAAAAAGTGGCCCACCTTTGTAAGAGCAGCTTAGCAGCTGGAGTCTGTGATAAAGTTGGCAACCTTCCTCTATGCAGCTCTCCCCTCCCTCTGCCTCCAATACAGGTCAAGACATAAAGACCAGGCAAAGCGCCCCTCTTCTAGAAGGCAAGGCAGAGATGCAAGGCAGCACTGACCACCAGCGGCGCCTTGAACATGTTATCATTCAGGGCAAGGCAGTGCTACAGGTAAAGCCATCCCACACAGGACACAGAAAAATGGCAGAAGAAAGACCTAAATGCCTCAGCAATGCTCCTAAGCCTTTACAGGATATACAGCTCCTTTCTGTTCCTGGGATCTATCTTGCAGAAGTTTTGTGTGGCATTCAGAGAGAGGAGGAAGCTAAATAAAAAGTGATGCTTGCCAGCTCTGTGTATCCTCCACCACCGGTGTGCTAGAAGAAATCCTTACCCTCGAGTGAACATTTGGAAATTTAGTGATATTATTCTTCTTTAAGGCTAAACAAGAAGGGAAAAAAAAACACAGAATGAAGGTTAAGTTTAAAATGGGATGGAACATGAAGAGCAACTCAATTCAGTGCCCCAAAGCAAAACAAAAACCAAAAACCACACCCTGTTTTAAAGATCCAGCAGGTTAGCAAAAAAAGCAAGAATGAGCAAAGCCAAAAAGGAAGATTAAACAGAGAAAGACACAGGCCACCCTGATCATTAGCCAATTAAACTCCAAGCTGCTTTGAACGTTGGCTCCAGAATGACCAGACAACAATTTCGTTGGAAAGAGCAAGCAGGATTTGGACTGATAATACCGCTTTCTTTAATACCTTCTGCCATCGTATCAAGGGCAACAGCATTAACAGATTCATTCAGCTTCCACTTTTTAACAGTTTACACCAAAAGATTTCAATGCATCCAGTTCCATGGCAATAAGCTTGATATATTTGCTATCCAGAGTCAATTTGAGACATGGTGTCACCAGCCCTGCTTTTTCAAGCGGAAGGTCTTTGACTGTCTCTCCATCATTCTTAATCCTTGGTGAGCTAGCATGAGATTTGTTGAACATTCATGAAGATCTTCTCATTGCTTGGCTCAAAAGTCAAGGTTGCTTGCAATTGTGGTTAATCTGGCTCCTGATTTTTACTTGGTCATTTTCACTTTCAAATTTCGCAAATTATAAAACCCCAAACTGATACTGTGTTTTCTTAAAGGTAGTATTCATATGCCTCTAAGGAGATTTCCAATTAAATTGGCATGGAACTGAAGCTAACACAACTACAGATCTGGCAGGACAAAAATGGGGGAAAAAGAAGATTTTGACATGCAAACACAAACATGCAAGGGATGAGTAGAATGACGAATATGAAAGAATGCTTTTGCAGATCACAAACCAAGGCCCACAAAAAACTAACTTCTCAATAGAGATGCACAGTATTCGGATCCAAAGTGGGCTAAAGTGTTTCTGATCCAGTGTAGGCACCCTTGCTGTAACTACCTTTTCATGAGCTTGCATGGTAGCCATCAAGGGTCAGGAGAATAAGGAGAAACAGGTACCTCCTTAATACCACCTTAACTCAAATGCCTATTTTCCCAGTCCTTACAGCAGGTACCATGGAAGCCCAGAAAAGTACAGATACACTGAAGGAACTCCTATGAGATCTGAAGAATCTCTGCCCACTTCAGATCCAAATACTGCACACCTCTATTTCTCATACATACATGGCTTACTTCCAGATAAAGGTTTAACACCAGGACTCATGCAACAGAGATCAATCCACTAAGAACACAAAGAGCCCAAAGTAGAATAACATACAAAAAACAAAGTGAACCATCTGTCATGATTATCGCTACACCCCTCAATAGTTGCTTGTAAATTGAGTGGACTGGCTGGAAGCACAGCTGTTGCTGGTCTTAGTGACATTCAGTGATCTCCAGTATTGGCTCTGCCGTGGCATTTAACACCTAGACCTTGAAATGGAAGGGGTGGAACAAGCTTTCACACGGTGGGTGAAAGGGAAGGGAGCAAATCATTACTGGCAGACAAGAACGTGCAAGGAGATGATGGTTATGATGATGATAATGTAAAGTACGACTCCACGGGGATGCCAGACATCACAAAACCCATTCAACACCCCGTTGCCGTAAAGTGGAGAAATGTCAAAAACCTACAGCAACCTTTTATTTTTTTAAGAGGATCAGCTGTGAAAGAGGAATAGTTTAGTAATGGAATTCCTCTGTGAGAACAGGTTCGCAGAAAAACCGAGAGCCACGCTTGGCCGTTCGAGCGGTAAAGGGCACCGTCTTCAGCACTGCATGGAAATAACAGCCAAACAAGACATAAGACAGTAAGAAGCAAAGATCTCTTGCATTAGTATATTGTTAGTGCTTTATTAAAGGCACCCTGCTGCAGATCATCTGTCAATTAACCACAATAAGGATTGTGTGACTGGGTTACTGTCAAAGCCTCCTTTCCATTTTGGTGGCAGCAACTGGATTTTCGCACACTGCTTCGTCTCGGCACAACTTCCTCCTGCAGGTCCACATGCCCTCTCCCTGCTCCCCATCAACTGGGCTGAGTCACAGGAATTCCCAGGGTACTTTCACACTAAAGCCAGTGTGACTTTCAAGAGACACTGAGAAGTCCTTGCCATGCTAACGAAGTCTTTGCTGAACAAGGTTCAGCATCTGTGTGCCTTAATTGTGTTTACTTATTATTGTGTGGTTACAATAGTATTTCTTGCATGTGGCGTTACTTTTCTATGCTCAGAAGCATACTGCCAAATACAAAATTCAGAAGAAGTGGATGGATGACTGGTAATGTAAAAAAAATAGTTAAACATAAGATATGAATTGCTACATCCATTCTGCTAGGACAATAGAAAGCATGCAAATCAAACTGCAGCAGGTGACCAGTCTATTTCAGGAATCTAGTCTGTCCATGGTGCCTTTCTCTTATTACAAATGAGGTCCAGCCATTGACCCCTTGTTGTGTTCAGTTATGGACTGCAAATAAGAGGGTGCATAAAGTTTGTTGCAAGAGGAATATGCAATTCCAAAGTTTCATGCAATTCAGCAATTCACATGAAACCATGCCCTCCATTATTCATTTGCAGGTAGTCCTCACTTACCAACTACCTCATTTAATAACCATTTGAAGTTATGACAGTGTTAAAAAATAGCTTTGCAACCAATTCTCGCATTTATGAGCATCGCAGCGTCCTGTGGTCATGTGATCACCATTTGTGTGCTTTGCAACTGGCATGTGACAAGCAGAGTTAATAGAGAAGGTGGACATAAAATCGTAAGTCATGGTCACATGATGTTTCACTTAACGGCCACAGTGATTTGCTTAACAGCTGAAGGGAAGTGAGGTCATAAGCCTGTCACAGTCATGTGATGTTTCACTTAATGACCATGGCGCTTAACAATGGAGTTGCCGATCCCAATTGTGGTTGCTAAGCGAGGACTACCTGTAATTCTGTGACTATTACTGTTAGTAGCATTTTAAGGGTAATATGAGCTTTTAAGGACAAAGTTAAAACACTAACAGATTTGCACACAAATGAAACAGATTCAAAGATTTCTCTAGCATGCTTCTGATGCACAAAAACATACAGCAAGACTATAGGATCTATGGCTTTAGTCATGACAACATGGATAAATACACAAATGGTGTATCTGTGAGGCCTCTGCCACTAAACAGGCCTGAAAGCCTGAAATTTGGCCAACTTAAATGAATGGTGCATTGATTAATGTTCCTACTTGTTCTCATTTACAAAGCATTAACCAGATAATTAGAAATAGATTTTTTTTAGTGTCTTTGAAACAGTCTCCATTGAGTGTTAGGGGGGCTTTACCTGTGATGATATCTTCAATAGCGCCATCTTTTCCTTCATAAACATGTCTGTTGTCCTTGACTTGTCGCCGTCTTAGCTCTGCAATCAGTTCTTGTTGCTGTCGCTTAGTCTTATGAGATGGAGACTGAAAAAGAAGAGAACAGGGCTGCAAAGCTGAGTAAAGATTAGTGCCCAATGAGACAGTAGCACTCCTACTCTTCTAATAGAAACACTACATGTTGGAAGGTAATATTGCAAGCTGTTCTATAGCAAATCCTCTATGGAGGTGGGGAGAAAGAAAACGAACAGGGCAGAAACCATCCCCACCTCCATAGATGCCAAAAAGAAAGAAAGCAGACTGAGGACTGAGGACAGCTCTTAAGGCCTGTGGGCATCCAAATTGGGCCTTTATTAAATCCACTTCTAGATCCAACAAAAAAACGGCAGACAGAGCTGAGACCCAGAGTCAACGGAAGAATCTTGTGATTCCATACATGGCTGGTGTGTCGGAGAAGATAAAACAGATATTTGGAAAACACCACGTACCTGTGTTTTTCAACCACACTAACACACTGAGACAGAGGCTTGTATACCCTAAAGATCCAACACCAAAACATAAGAAGAGCAATGCAGTGTATGCAATCCAGTGCAGTGAGGAGTGTTCAGAGCTCTGCATTTGAGAAACCAGCACAGGAGGAGCAACAACACAGGACCAAAATTAGCAGTTTACCTTCATCTAAAGGAAAAAGGACACTGATTTGAGGACAATAATGTTCACATTTTGGACAGAGAGGATAGGTGGTTTGAGAGAGGAGTGAAGGAATCCATTTATGCCAAAGTGGAAAATCCTTCCCTCAATAGAGGTGGAGGCCTCAGACATTTTTCATGCTGCTCAGTCCCCAGGAAGATTAAGAGCACTTCACAAGGTCACCAGGGAGGCAGCACTTAACGACCCATTTGGGGCTGAATGAGGGATTAGGAGCAAGACATCCACATCCCAAAGACTCTACTAATCACTTCTCCTACTGTCCCTTCAATGAGCCCATCATGTAAGAAACAGCCACCCTGGAAGACATTTATGGGGTCCCCCCAACCAACTTTCTAGACTGAAGAAGCTCCTTGGACAAGCAGCAAAACGTATCTAACCAAAAGAAAAGAAGTCCAGTGGCCATGACTCAACCTCCAGATAATACCAGATCAACTTTCAACAGGGGGAAAAACATTTCTGGTCATTTTATGACCAATAAAATGAGTGTGAATGTGTGTGTGTGTGTGTGTGAACACATACATACATACACACTGTAATTATATAATTCTTTTTTTTTTTTTAAATCTGCGCTCAGTTGTTACCGACTCTGCAGTGACTGCTTGGACGAGTCCTTTGCAGTTTTCAAGGCAAGGTGTTTCGGAAGTGGTTTGCCAGTGCCTCCTTCCTAGAGCAGAGCCCAGCTGGCGAGCGCAGGAGGTGCGGTTTTTCGCGCTTACCGGCAACTGCTCCCGACTCCTTTTTGCAAGGCGCCGCCAGCATTTTTCCTCCCACCGGAGTGAGAGTACCCATTTATCTACTCATGTGAGGTTTTTTTCGAACTGTTGGGTTTACAGGAACTGGGGAGGAAACAGGAGCTCACCCTGCTAACGCGAAGGCTGGACTCGAACCGCTGAAGCGTCGACCATTTCTGGCCGGCAACTTTCAGCGTCATTAAGCCACTGCGCCACCGCGTCCCCATATAATTCATAGTATTGTTTTAATCCTATAAACAAACGGGAACGCAACCTTGCCACAGCTGCAAATGCTCCGATGGTGTGTAAATATGGTTTATCTCTATACAGATAATTCTCTCTTAAACTCTATAGAAATACATCATATTTACACACCATTCAAAAGAGACAATTAAAAACCTAAGAAGGCAACAAAAAGACCAGAACACATCCTCTCCAGCAGCCAGCACCCAGATAAGCAGGGATCAGCACCAGGCAAACAAGAAGGAAACAATACCCTAATCAAGGAACTACCAAGGAGAAAACCACACTCACACCAAAGCTGACAGAACAAGCTACTATATATAAACAGGAAACAAACCCCACACTCACTCACACTGATGATGTTATCTGGTTGGGTAATGAAAAGTCTGCAAGCAAACCACCAAGCTCGGAGTACCAAGGACTGCATATAACTGTTAATTAGGTGCCTCTAGTATAGCAAGGGATAGGGGAAGGAATACCATATCCATGTATAGGTGATCTAGCCTGATCTTTAGGATGGGAACTTGTAAATATACATTACAATAAATCGCTGAGGGAGAGAATTCTGGAAAGCACTTATCTTAATTGACATTAAAAGAAGCCAATTTACCTTATTCTGGAGAGTTTTCTTTCAAGGTTTCCTTCTTATGTGATATAACTGCACAATTACATCTGTACACTAAATGATGTTACTCAACAGTGCCAAAAGCCAATTATTTTTGGATAAACATTTCTGGACTAGGGAGCACTGCATCAAGGATTTGAGGTCTGAAGCACCTTTTTGAGATTTAAGAGTAATCAGAATAGGATAGGAATGTGAAACTCTTGTAATTTTCAAGCTTCCTGAATGTTGGTTTCATTAATTACTTTTTGGGGGGTGGGGTGGGGAGCTTTGGGTAACACAATAACCTGGACTTTCAAAATTCTGACTTACCGTATTTTTCCGACTATAAGACGATACTTTTTTCTAAAATCCTTACCCTAAAAATTGAAGGGCGTCTTATTCAAGGAAGTCAGCCGAGAATCGCGCAGTTGCAAAACTGCCCATACTTTGTTTCTGCAGAGAAGGTTCCTCCTATTGCTAGCCTCCAATCACGAGTGAAATAGCTTGTCTCCCAAACAGACTTCCTCCAATCACGAGCCTGATGTAACTGACGTCAGCTGATCCTGAACAAACCAATTAGAGGAAGGCTGTTTGCAGAGACAAGCTATCGGCAGTTTCACTCGTGCTTGAATGTAATCAGTTATGCAAAAGAGCATGGAAATAGAGCTGCAGAGAGACGGTTTGGACCTCCTCCCACCGAGTGTATCAGGTAAATGTTACCTAATTACTAAATAAAAATGTGTTCTGCACTATCTTTAAAATATTGATTTCTTAATTTTGGGTTGGAAAAGCGGGGGTTGTCTTGTACATGGGGGTGTCTTATTGTCGGAAAAATATGGTACTATGAATGAACTAGCCTTGTAGCACATGTCAATCAAATCACAGCTGGTTGCATCACCTGCCAATGAGAACAGCTAACCAGGCAGCAGAAGCTTTTTCCATGGCTCGTTTTGACATGGAAACTGGGATCTCTGGTTTCTTTCTTCCAAACAAGCCCAAAACTGAAAGCTAAGAACAAACCATGGCTTCAGATCCAAGAAGAGAAGTCAGGGCTCCTGATTTGGATGTCATGACAAACTACAGATAGAGCTTCTATTTTTAGGTAGTAATAATAAGCTTCTAAATAACAATAATAATAAGAAGCAGCAGCAGCAGCAGCAGCAGCAGCAGCAGCAGCCAGCAGTGGTGGTCCCAGTTGTTACCAGCACACTGGGTGCCACACCAAAAAGCCATGGATGCTTAGAAAATCTGCGCATTGATAACATTTCCATCTGCCAGTTACAACAGGCCACACTGCTTGGATCCACACATATACTACGCCGATGTGATGGAATGGAATTATGAAGGCCAGACTCAGGGAGGGAAACATGCTCTTTCGTCTCCTGAGGGGCGAGGAAGAGAGAAGAGGATGAGGCTGGCACCTCCCTGAGGAATTCACTCTGTTGTGACTGGCTGACTTTGGGAACTGAGGTTTCAGTCTGGGAAGACTGATGTCAGGCCTAGCCCAAGGAACTCCAGGAGACCATGCAGATTCAGTTCAGCGATGTTTATTAGCTACAACCTCTAGCAAGAATCTTCCCAGACTGAAACCTCAGTTCCCAAAGTCAGCCAGTCACAACAGAGTGAATTCCTCAGGGAGGTGCCAGCCTCATCCTCTTCTCTCTTCCTCGCCCCTCAGGAGACGAAAGAGCATGTTTCCCTCCCTGAGTCTGGCCTTCATAATTCCATTCCATCACAGCCGATACATTACGACATCCTAGGTTCTTGGAAAGAACTCAATGCAAATAAAGGCCCACACCAGCTAAAGAACTGGCAGCTGTGATTTCACAATGTTATGGATGATGATGATGATGATGATGATGATGATGACGACGACGACGACGCAGCACAGACTGACTACAAACAACGGCATGACAAAATAGCAAAAATGGAGCACTGGAATATCTGCAAGAAATACCATTTGCCTGCAAGCAAGAACTGGTGGGACCACAAAACAAACAAAGTAATCGAAAATGAAGAAGCTGTAGTGCTCTGGGACTTTGGACAAGCAGCAAAGGGACAACAGACAAGCAGCTGCCACACAACACCCCAGACGTAACAACTGCTGATAAGAAAGACAAAAAAGTCTGGATAGTGGACATTGCAATACCTGGAGACAGCAGAAGAGAAGAGAAAGAACTGGAGAAAATCACAAGATATAAAGACCTGCAAATAGAACAACTATGGCAAAAAAAAAAGCAGATAGTACCAATAGTAACAAGCACCTTAGGTACAATCCCAAAACATCTGGAGTACCACTTGAAGACCGTCAGCATTGACAATATCACCATCAGTCAATTGCAAAAGGCAACTTTACTTGGAATAACTTACATCCTGAGACGATACCTTTGACAACATCAAACAACATCTGCCTATCCCAGGTGCTTGGGAAGCACTCGATAGGTGGATAAAAATGCCAAATCCAGTCTAAACATCTGGCTGACTGTGTGACCACCACCACCACCACCACCAATAATAATATAACCAATTCAAGGTGTTGGTTATCACCTTTAAAGCCCTACATGGCATGGGGCCAGGTTACCTGAAGGACTGCCTCGCCCCCATGATTTCAACCCGTCCCACCCGATCTCACAGAGAGGGCATGCTCCGGATCCCCGCGGTAAAAGAACTTCGACTAGCGGGGTCCAGAAGGTGGGCCTTCTCTGCTGTAGCCCCTGCCCTTTGGAACATCTTGCCCCCGGGGGTGAGACAGGCCCCCTCACTCCAGGCCTTTCGGAGGGACTTGAAGACCTGGCTCTGCCATCTGGCCTGGGATGGGGAGGGAGGATACCAGAAATGGGGTTGGCTGGCCCCTTAGCGGCCTGGTGTGGCCTCTATCGGCCTCTTGGATCTTCTAGCCTTTTTATCTTTATCTTTATTTTTGTAAATTTTGGTTTTTATAACTTTTATAACTTATAAACTTTTTATAATTTTAATTATGTATTTTCGATTTTAGTTGTTGTAAGCCACCCAGAGTCCCCCATTGTGGGGCGATGGGTGGGGACAAGTCAAACAAACAAACAAACAAACAAACAAACAAACAAACAAACATGCTTCTACTAGCCAGAAGAACCTAGCAGGAGCAATACACAAGTTCCATCTAAGATTGCTACAGAACTTGGGAATTCTGGTTTACTGTGATGTGCAAATGTTCCCAGCGATTCTAACTTCAACAATTTCATCAATAATTGTCAAATATTTGCTTGTTTGTTACCTTTTGGTCTTGTTGCTCCAGCAATGCTTCCTGCTCCAGCAATTTTTCCATTAATGCCTGTTCTTGCTTTTTTCTCAGTTCATTCTCCTCTTCTGCTTGCTGTTAATGTTCAGAAAAAGAAAGTGTACACTGGTAAGAGCTACTGAAATTTCAAATACAAGGGATTTATTCATTCAGCAAAAGACATATCCATTAGTACAAATTTAACTCAGACATGCTGCCTGGCCAATGGGACAGAGCCCAATTTCTTGGACCTATTGTTGCATTAGCTATAAACTCCTTTGAAATCCCCTAAACTATAAGAGACCTAAATGATTAATTTACTTGCATGAAACCTCAAACCAGATCAAATTGTCCCATAAGCGCTGAATGCAGAGGAAAGCACGTCATGGGGCAGATAGAAGCTTTCTGCTTCTTCTCTGCAAGAGAACCACCCGCTCTTATGGGGAAGGATCCCTGATTACTCAGGCTCTTCTCTTGCTCCATCTATGTAGCTCAAATTGGCAGCCCCTCCCAACTGCCCAATATAGAAGTGCTGCTACATTTTGCACATAAGTGTGTGTGTGTGTGTGTGTGTGTGTGTGCATGTGCATATGTACTCTGGATGCTAAACACAGATCAAATGGAAGAGTAATTAATTCATTACTGGATCCACTGTGACTAATGCAAGAGTCTGGGAATTCATAGATCTGCTGACTTCAGCATGGTGCCCTTAGAATATTTGACTACAAGTCCCATTAACTCTAGACAATTGGAAATTGTGGGATAGGTGGTCAAAAACTTATCAAGGTGCTTCTAGACCACAGGGGAGTTCATTTCAAAATCCCTATGGAAAGAGATCAGTTTAGATCTCCTTTAAGTTATCTGTCTCTTCCTTGGAGCTTGAGGAAAAGAATCAGAAAAAGAAAAGAAGGGGGTGTGTGTGTGAGTGTGTGAGAGACAGAATGCAAGAATGGTTGTCTTTATCCCTGATTGGACACTGACTGCTTGCTTCAGCTCAGCCCACCCTACAGCCCTACTGTTGAAGGAATATAGAAGCAAGTTTGCCCGTTTCTGATCTAGTCCTTGGGTCTTCAAAATCTGCCCCACCATCACCACTTTTTTGAGTCTGCTTTGCACAAAGAAATTACAGAACCCGAAGCTGAGGATATGTTCAGATTATAACATGATCAGTGCTGGTAGTTTTGGTTTACCTTGTAAGCTTTCACAAATCGTACAAAGACTGGGAAGAAGACTGATGGAGGAGTTGTCTTGGGGTTTTCTCCAAAATATTTCACAGCATCATCAAAGGCATCCTGTAAGAGATACACTTTTAATGTTTCTCCCACAGCAAGCAGCTGTTTTTGTTTGTTGCAGTAAAATAACAAAGAGCCAAAGCTTAACTTAATGACCAATTCATTATGGCATAAATAAAGTACATTTATCTCATTTTGTTACAATAAAATACTGATAGGAAAAAAAGAAAGAACTACGCCCACCCCCACATACTTTTACACATTCTAACAGAGTAATGTATCCTTCCAGCTAGTATATACAAACCTTTACTCAACCTCTCTACCCTTTCTTTGAGATATTCCCTCTGCTATCACTACAAAATAAGTCTCAAGATGCCTTCCTGTGAAGTTACAGCCTGCCTCGGGAAGTAGTAACTCCCGAGGTTTTTAAACCAAGGCTTAACAGTCATCCATCAGGGATGCTGTAATGGGGCAGAGAATTGGATTAGATTTACAAAGGGCCTTCCAACTCCATGAATCTATTTTTTACAGTTGGCTGCTTTTTCTATTATTGCTTGGTCCCCATGCCTTAGAGAACCATTGCAGCACGATGTGACTTTCATCAAGAGATGCATTTCCAAGGGGCATGCATTATGACTGCATGCATATAGGATTTCAGTCTACATCTAAAGTCCTTCTGCTCAGTATGATGCATCCCACGTCAGGAGCCCATATTGCTACCTTGTTCTCCCCTAGGAGCTACTGTATTTCAAATCCTCCCTTTCAGGTTCCTCTGAGGAGTTAAGGGAAGCATCCACTGTTTCCTTTGACCCACTGTCCTCTCCTCCAGACCCCCGTCTATCCTCACAATAGTTAGACTCAGCACAAGTTAGGCTGAGTCAGAAAGACTAGCCCAGAGTTATCTAGCAAGCGGGAACATCAGCCAAGGTCTTCACCTGGCACTGTAACTACTATGCCATACTTGCACTTAGAAAATGACTTGTGCTTCTGTCTGCACTGAAGAGGTAATGTGTAGCTTCAAAAGGTGAAAGATCCCTTTGCTCTCAGACCCAGATAGCTAAATCTAAAGAAGAGGTGAACTCTATGGAATACCTGGGCTATTTTTGCATCATCCTGCAACTTCTTCAGTTTCCCTTCGTTGCTCTGAATGAATTCCTTCAGCATGGTATTATGATCGTGCATAGTATACTCCCGCTTGGTTAAGTCCAGACCTCTTTGGAGTTCCTTTACATCTAGTAGAACATTTTCAAGGGATACTAAAAGAGAGGAAAAAATACAGGCTATATTAGACAGCACATGTCTCTAATTTAGATGGCATATCCTTGATCCAAAATCCAGTAAGGAATATTATACAGTAAGGCATGGAAATTTACCTGTTTAGGACCTCAGCGAGTTTCATAAGAGATGTACCATAAGCATAAGTTATACTACAATGTTCTCATTACTAAAATAATGAAGGACCAACTGCATTCAAAGTATTATACAAGTTACAAACAGAAAACAACAAGAAAAAGAGCAAAAGAGGCAATGGGAAGGATGATGCCAAATGCCATAAGAAACAGAAACAGCTCATGGGAAGTACGTTTCTGAGCCCCTTCACCAGCAATGTGCTGCTTCTCCTCCAATTTCTGCCCTATTGATCAAATACAAAGCAAAGGTTTTTGTCCAAGCATTGTGACAGTTAATATGTTTACCTAGCATTGATGACATCAGCTCTTACAGGGGCAAAATTCTTCTAGGTTATGGAGTTAGGAGCAAGTATTGGAGTGATGTACAATCAGAATTATGGGGAAGCACAGCCAATTTACCAGGAAAAGTATATATAAATAGGAGTGTACAAATCTCATTGATTGGCAGTGGCTTTTGGAATTGCAATGCAGAGGCCATATAACAAGTTTTAAAAAGTAGATGAGGATTAAAATATTTGATGCGAACATGAAATGTTATATTTCTTATAAACAACATTATTACTTTTAATGATTAATTTCTGACAAAACTGTTAAATTTTAACACATACAGGTGCTTCTCAAATTGATTTCCAGATTTAAAAGAAATGTAGATGTACATGAACCAAAAGCAACCCAAAGCAATCATTCTCTTACGCATATACTGTCCTACGATACACACTCTCACGTGGAGACGGCAGGAGGACATGAGAGTGAGAGGGGAAGGTGGGGGGATTGGTTGCTGGTGGGTCACAGAATCTGGTGGATGCAGAGGGCTGCACCTGCTGCATATGCATCTACGTTAAAAAGACATGGGTCTTGCGGTGAGACTAGGAAAGCGGCCTGATTGCTAAAAAGAGAAGGAATTGGTTTTAAAATCAGGATGACTTTGTGATCTCCCATGCACAAACTGTCCTCTTAAGAGTCCATCTGCCTTTTACAAGTTTGTGTAGTTCCCAAGCTAACGGCTTTGCCAGAGACTCCCTTCTTATGGGTTATCACTGCATTAAATAAATAGTATACAATAAATCTAAAACTATTTTCCAACTTAAGAAGTAACATATTACCTGCAGCAGCTTTCTCTACATAGTGAAGCTCATTGTAAAAAAGTGAAACCTGCTGATACTTCTCCCTTACAACATTGGATATATAGTGCAATAGAGTTTGTTTTCTGTCTGTTGATTTTGTGTCTAACAACTGCAAACAAAGGCAAAAGAGGCATGTTAAGAATACAATAATGAGAGTACTTTTAACTGGATTCTAAGAGAAAATGCTAGATTTCTGGGAAACAAAATTTTCCACCCCGTCTTCTCTCAAGCAGCAAATTACAACTTCTTCAAAGCCAGTCCAAGAGGATCAGGGAAGGGGGGACTTTCCTGAACAAACTGGGATGGGGGGTAAGTTCCAACCAGGATGATGATATAAGTGAGAACCTTCCTGCCATGACCTTAGCTCATTTAAAAACCAAGACTGATTGGAAGTAATTACTCCTCTCTGCTGATTCTTCTGTAGTCCATCCTACAACTGCCTTTGCAGCTTCTGCATGGAAGTTTTCTCTTCCATGAAAGATTTTCAGTTACCTTAACGTATGGTTCAAGACACTATCTATCTGTTCTGTGCAGAGCAGAATACCAAGGAAACTAGGTTTAGACAATTTATTTGTTCAATTAATCAGTTGAAACTTCATTCAAATTTGTTATATTAGAACTGAGAAGTTGAGTTTCAAACTGAGAAGTTGAGTTTAAATGGAAACTAGCGCTGAATCAACATACAAAAGTATGAACCAAAAATTAGCTTGTTGGGGTTCTGTCAGCTTTTATTATAACCATCTCTCAACTTTCTTGGAAATTAAAATCAGAATGTTTTGTAAATTAAAACAATGAGTATAATGAACAATGAATACCAAAGATACAAGGGTATTCTGCTTAATTTTTGTTCTCTTTTAATGAATGGCCCAAACAACCTGATAAGGATGATTTGCTTATTAGTTGCACTTGTCTTCTTCAAATGTGGCTATTTTTGGTTTTTAATTTTAAAAAATTGTAACGTGTCCAGAAGACTAAATTTATTTTTTTTTAATCCTACCATTCCCTTCCACTCAACTTTCATACTGAAAACATTTCCAACCCTCCATATCAAGCAGATTTACTTGCATGTAAATGACTTTAGTTGGGTAGCATTCCTGATGGCTTTTAGACAAATGTCAGTTTCCCCCTCCTGTGACATAAGCTGATGAATGAATGGGGATCTTTCTAGTAAAGGAAGGCTCCTACTTACCAGATCTAAACTTTGAAGTTTAAATCCATAGACAGCTCCTCGTTTACTGCTGTTCATATAGTTACCCAGAGCCAAGATTATCTGCAGGTATCATAAGAGATGGGGAAAAAAAATTATTATCAGCTAATATTGAAAGTTGCTCCTTGAAATGAAAGGGGAGTTTACACACAAATATACAGCTCAAAAGGCAGCAGCAAAAATTGCACTTACCTCTAAGATTTTTTTGAGCTTCTGAGAGGACTTTATGGAGACAGATGCTGCAATGACTGCATGTAGTTGCTAAAGGCAAAAACAGGAAATAGGGTGAACATCTTTAAAAACTCAGCAAGTGCAAATTAAAATTGAACACTTAGAGATTTCTGCCAGAAGGACTGAATTTTATGTAAGCCACCTCTCAGGGCAGAGTTAAGCCTATGTTGAAGATCCAGTATGCTGTTATTTCTGTCTCCTCCTCCTCTTTTTTTTTTTATTTTTCACTTCAACAACTGACCCAGAATTAGAATACAACTGATTTCAACCCAAAATATAATTTCAAAAACAAGACTGTCAGGTAACGCAACTATTTATTATGACTTGGATGGGTTTTCAATCCAAGTCATTTTAATGTACTTATATTATCCCATCTGAGTAGAGAAGCAATACCGTGGTGTACAAAGACAACACACAGCTTGCACAGATACTCCCCAATCTCTTGTTCCACTCTTGGCCCAACATTCAAGACGGCAGCAAGAAAGACGGCGGAGAGAAAAAACCCACAACCACAAAGAGAACCTCTCACACAAGAGACTGTATCTGATCAGGCAACAGTTAGTTCGGTGCAATCAAGTTGGACTGCATGGTAACTTCACTGAAAAACGTCTGAAGTCTCAACCAATCGCTACTAACAATTGTAGCTCCTCCAAACACAGTCTCTGTAATCTTTTTCAAACCACCCGTCCATCTTAGCCATTGCTTCCCCCTTCTACTTCTCTCAACCCTTCTAAGCACAGCTCTTTTTTCCAGTTCATCATCTGCACACACCGCACGCCCAAGGATCTGACGTATCTGATGTATGCAGCAATACCTCTTGCATTTATCTCAACACAGCTATATGTTGTGGCTAAGAATGGATAGAGATAAGCACACACTGAGAAGGAAATAACGTCAGACCATCTCCAATAAGCAAGTATTTTAGAATACCTGCTCAAAAATGAACATTAACAAATGCTTCATTGTACAGGTAGTCCTCATTTAGCGACCACCTTATACAGCAACCGTACACAGTTACAACGGTGATGAAAATGTAACTTTGCGACCAGTCTTTGCATTTACAACCTTTTCAGGTCTGTAAAGCAAAGGAAAGCTGAAGTAAGATTGTAAGATCATGATGTTTCACTTAGCGACCGCTTTGCTTAATGATCCAGTGCCGGTCCTAATTGTGGTCACTAAACAAGGATTACCTGTAAGCCTAACCCTCAGAATTAAGTTGTAGTAGTCCTTTCCCTTTGCAAAATAGACCTCTGATCCACATCTCACTCACCGGCGTGAGCATCTGTATGCTTTCAGTAAAGTTGCCAATGAATGCCATGATGGTCATTTTCTGCATCAGTCTCTCTATTTTGCTGAAGTGCATCATAAACCGATCCTCGTCTGACAGGTTCTCAAGAGGCTTTCTTTCCCGCTCATAAAGCCGTAACACTTTCACTTCATTTTCTGTTGGCAGGAATCTCATCAGGCATTCAACAAAATCTACTGGCAGAGTCTTCAAATCAAATCTAACAATGCAACACAACACAATAAAATACACTAAGTTGAGAGGAAAGACAGTGAGTGGACAGTTCAAAAAGCTGGTTTCCAGCAAAACCAGAGCATGATATAATTTTCTTGATATTTCAATCAAAGAATCCTTCAGAAGTACAAATCAGTCCTGCTATAATGAATGAAATAGTAATTACTGCAAGTTCATTGCTCTTTACATTGATCTTTTTGGCAATCAACAGATATCGCGCAAGGTAAAAAACCACATACAATATGAACAACAGAAGTGCATCTTTAAATATTTTGCCTAGGAGTACAACAGACCCACACAGTTTTTACAAGCTTTTCAAATTACTGAAGTTATTGTGGGTCTCAACATCCATTTGAAAGATTTGTAAAACTTGAGTGTGATAAGCTTGATTATAGAAATGTATTCTGGAAAGCGATCTGGCTAGATTCCACATTCCTGGAAAGACTGCAAAGCACATTCTGTAAGCTAGGCTCATAAATGGCTCTTAAGATAAGCATTGTTCTGAAGCATGATTTGCAAGTGACATCCAGATACAATAATGGATCATTTAATCGCTAATTGGTTGCCAGATGAGCCAGCTGAACATTTGAAGAGGCAACCTATGCATAATAATAATGAATCACATATGCATAATGCCATTCTACATTTGTTCAAGATACTTGGACTAAATTCAAATAATACACAAAGAACTAGACTCTTTTCATTTCCTTAATAGCTACCATATTTATTTCAAAATGGTACTTAACTTGCTGCTAAGAATGAAAATGTTGCATGACAAGAATTATAGATGAATCCATATATGATGTGCTTAAAAAAAAAACTAGTTGATTATTACAGTAAAACAGATCAGTTTTCTTCATGCTTTTGTGACATGTATATTCGCCCTTAAGTATATCCCAAGGAATTTAAGAAGCTGAATCCAAAAACAGTGTGCACAGGCTTGGAGCTTTGGTATAAAACACTGAGTGACAGTCACTAATCTACAGAAAGTAAAACGAGCAAACCTTCTTGGATCTAATCCAGTTGTGCAAATACGGTTTGGCAGTTCATATATTTAAAATTGTATATACAACCTTTTCACTTACGCTTGAATAGCTTTACATATTTCATCAGCAGTCTTCCCAGCTTTTCTTAAGGTGATAGCAAGATTTTTCGCCCGGTTTGCCTCTAAAAGTGTGACTTTGTTTGATCCTTTCTGAGTTATTTGCTTGCTTGAAGAAAGGTCAATGGCTGGCCCTTGGGCTTTTGTCTTGAATATTTCTTCAAATTCATCCACATTTAAATCCTAAAACAGACAATTTTTAGAAAGGACAAACTGGAAAGAAAAATCTTATAAAATTCCTTTTCTTTTTTTACAGTATTCATCTGTAAAGCGCAAGAAATAGTCCAACTCTACTAACATCTGTACAACCTCAAAGTAAAAACACCTGGAGTCTCAATGCCTCATCAAATATACTTATTACCAGTCATGTGAATTTAGGTCACAGTTATGCATCACAGGGGAAGACAAAGATGAATTCTGAAGCAAAAATGGAAGCTGGCTCAAAGTGTTTTCTTCAGTTAGAAATAAACCTAACTCCAAACAGACAGAAAGGAAAACATCCAAGCATCCAAATAAGTAGGGGTAAAGATATGGATATATGACAGAAGAACATAAATTTAAGTCAGTCTATCAAATTGAGTATTTTCTTTTGATAATGATGAAGTATTTAAAATCTACTAAGTGCATATCACCAAATGTACAATAGCAAATCAGAATGATTCTACTTCAATAGGATGCAGTAATTTTGCCTCCAATCCTCCTGGATCCCTCTCCTCCAGATATTTCAAAATCACAATGTTCAAGGTTCATACCTCCAAGATCCTTTCATCATCAATTTCATTGAAGACAGTCCCATTGATCTGGTTGGGTTTCAGAGCTACCCAGTTAAATACTGGCATGCGGAACTTTGTCTTAATTGGCTTCTTGATTTTCACAGCTTAAAAGAAGGCAAAAGTGCAATTACACATTTCAGAAAACCTATTAAAAACCTCTTTAACCTAACAGGTATTACTGGGGGGTGGGAAGGTGGCACTTTAATCCTGAAGGAGATCTAGCCAGCACTAAAAAAAAAAATACTAAGTATCCAGAATGATTGGACACTCTTGAAAAAAAAGGATAATGCAGAGAGAAAGATATTTTCTTTAAGTTTGTCTATTATTCATGTCAAAATGTGGCAGGAAACATTTTTAAAAAATAAATGCATACTTTTTTTACTAGCTGTCATAAGCTGCAATCCAATACACACTTACCTAAAAATAACTCCAGATGGATTCAAGAGAACTTATTTCTAAATAGGCATGCACAGGATTGCATTTTGGAATGCAAATAGCTTAATCACTGCAAAGTGTACAAAATACTTCATGACTTCCTATCCATGTAACTTTGGTGTGTCCAGTGACAGCTTACCACTCACATTTCTGACCCACTTAAAATTAAAACTCCAACACGCTGCCTTTTTTTGGAGGAAATTATATTAATCTCAATGTCTAAGGAAGAACTATAATCAGTTTATTTAAGTTACAGACACTGCATTTCAAGCTTTCAGTCTTGGCTAAATTAAGATTAATAGGAAGGGATAAGGACTGCTGCAAAGCATTTAGAAGCAGTAAATTCTGATTGCCCCTCCAGTGTTTTAAGAATAAGCCCCACATAAACACTACTTGTTTTCTAGGGAACAATCTAGGGATTGACATTTTTAGACTGATTAGGGAGTCAGACATGTAATTACAGTGATTGAGTGGCACATTATGCAAATGTGACATATAGTGATTTAAGCCTATTATGACACTAATTGCGTTAAAGGCACACTTTTGCAAAGACAGAAATATAATTGTAGGATTCCCCCCATCTCTATAAATGGGAAGGGACTTCATGCGTCCAGTCCAGATTTTCAGATAAAGACTGTGAAATGGCGAAATTACATACATTATCCCACCCATGTAAACAATATCTGAAATCTGACACCTCTATTAGGAAAAATGCATTGCTGCAAAATTTAAACAGGCCAGAATTTTGTGTTTTAAACAATGAAAGAACATCCTTCCGTCTCAGCACTTTTAACCATCTTTCACACTGATTTACCGCAAAAAAAAAAAAAATCTAAAATCGGGGAGGGAGACTTTGATGTTCAAGTATGCATTTACCATTTGTAGGGAGGATGCTGGGGGCAGGGATAGCAGAATGGACTGGGCCACATTAAGCCCATGCGCAGAGCCAGGGGGTCTGCTTTTTCACCATAATTTTTTTGAGGGGGGGCACACAGCCTGTAACCATTATAACATTCAGGGGATGTATGTGAAGACCTTAAACAACTAAGGCAGCTCCTTCCTCACCTATCCACTAAGGTGAACTCAACTCCCTCTTGAAGGTATTTCTGCCTGAAGGAGAATGAGTCTAGACTCTAAGGCATAACGCACCAAGATTCCTCTTTTATGGGGGGGAAAAAACCCACTGATATTTTATTCCAACAAAGAACTAGCATTTCTCAAGATGTGCAGTGGTCTTAAATAGCAAGTTGAGTGCTGGTGGTAGGAAAATATAAACGTTCTGTAAGTACTCATGGAAAGGAAAAACTATGAGGGCAGCGTTCTTAACTTCCAATTTCCCATGGTAGAAAAAGTCAATAGAAAGAGTGTGGTCTTCAAAACTCTGGTTTCTACAACTTTGCAAATACACTGTAAAGTTAAAAGTCCTAGCTATTACCTCTTTGATCACAGAAATAAAACCTGAGCAAAACTTGGGTTTCTAAGTCCAAAGCCTCCATCTTGAACAAAAACAAACAATACCTTACCCCAGATCAAATAATTTGCCCATCTAATCCAGCACCGTATACTCCAACTACGAGTGGCTCCTTAACAAAAATCTGCCCATTTAAGTGGAGATGCCAAGGACTCATCCTGGGATCTTCAAATACCAGGCATGTATCCTGACACTTTTCGAACACCGAGATAATGATATTATGAGCATATGCAAAAGAATTTGGAAAAATCCTTGATATAAGTACCTGTATAATATGTTAACATTATATAAACATGGCATTAATATTTCTATTATTCTATTTATTATAGATGAGTAAATTCATATTTATTATTCTATTATATGGCTATTATAAAGACTCCTGATACAAATACTATTTGTATAATCTTCTTAAAATTTACGTGTAGATTAGATGCAAGACCAACCGTGTCTATAGAGCGCAGACTAAGTAATATGTTAAAGAAGCCAGTAAAACAAACTACATGCAGACAGAATTTCTTGTTTCAGACAGAAAATATACATAAGATTTTAAGATTTGCTCATAAGACAATGTAAAGATAATGGCTTTATAAAGTTTTACATGACGATAATATTTTAACACAACTCAAACCATTTCGTGCTTTTATTTAAGGCAATGCCATTTAAAAAACACCACAATGTTTTTTAAATGGCAAGCCCAGATGCATACACAGAAGGGATGTTGCGTTTTCGTTCAGAAGCTAAAACAGTATTTCAGGATGTCTCTGGGCGTCTGCTGCTCCGCTTGGCACCTCCGTAGAGAAACAGCCTCTTTTCCTGGGCTCCCACAGCAGCTGTGTGCTCCAAAGTAAATGCACATTTGAGTTAAGGAGGCACCAACGGGGAGTGACAAGGTGCTCTGAAGTGAGTGCTGCTGCGCTGTTGTGACCGTTGACTCAAATGTGTACTTTCAAAGGTATATTTGCATGGCTACTACTGTGTAAGCCCAGCAGAAAACCCCGTTTCTTTAAGGTGGTACTGACGGGAACATCATTTATCTGTTTGTTTGCTTGTTTGTTTGTGTATTTATTTATTTAATTTGTATGCCGCCCATCTCCCCCAACAGTTCATGCCCACACTGAATTACCTTTTCAGCTTTTTATCTGAAACAGAGCACATCCATAATGCCAGCGTATGTCCATGCATGTACACATACACACACACAAAGCATAACAGGACAGAAAAGGGAAGTATTAGAAAACAGGGTTAGTCTTGTAAAATACTTAGCAAGAAGGAACCTACAGAAAAGCTTGATTGGCCCATCTTAAAGTGAAGCAAAGGGAATAAAAAAGAAAAGGGTTAACAGTAATTAACAAAATCACAGGACATTTAATTTTTTATTTAAACAAAACAATGATAGGACTTCTTCGTGTATTACTATTTTTCTACATAGAAATAATTTTATTCATTATTTATTCATTTTTTGCCCGTCTTTGTAATCTGGCTAACAGGAATACGAGCAAATTAAAACACAGAAACAAAATATAAAATGTTAAAAGCATAAATTAAAGTTTATATTATACTCAATTAACAATTATAAGCCTGGCAAAGGAGATGCATCTTTATGGATTTTCTTAATACCACAAAAGTGGCTCAGTTGTGGCGGCTAAAGAGGGGTGTGTGCGTGTGTGTGCGCGTGCGTGCGTGCATATTTATTTAACCTCCCTTCAGCTATAAGGCAAAGATAGGGAATCAGTTCCAGAAGTTGCTGTATCATGTCCATCATTCTTGACCAATGGCCATCTGGCCAGAGTTTAATGGGAGTTTATCTTCTGGAGGGCCACAGCACCCCACCCACCTACTCATGCTTTAGGGCAAAGTATATTTCTTGCACCATGTTATCTTAATATATTACCCTGGCATTTAATGAAGCATGGGGCTCTCAAGAATCTTCTACTGATGTCACCTAAGCAGGCATCAAGCAACAGGACATTCACTCTTCTTTCCTTTGGCAATTTAGCAATTAACAACATTTAACTTAAATAATGTAACAGCATTAAGCCATTGAGGTCCATCACATGAAACAGTCTTTCCACCAATGTCTTACCCTAGACAAATCTCTTTTGTGCTTGGGCCTTGGAAAACAGAAGATTCAAGCATTTTGAATAAAGTTCTTAATAGCTGTCATTTTCAAGTCACGTATTGAGCATGACACTAGGTTCAGAGGCAAATACAAAATACAAGTGTTCCAGCTATGCCTAAAAGAGGCCGCAACATTTATGAATTCTTGGAGCGCTTTTCACATTAATGAGCTTCTGCCCCAGGGATTGAATGGATTTCAATGGGCCAATCTGAGTTACACTTCAGTCTCTTCCAAGTCACACTGGACATAAAGAAACTGTATTAATTATAGCAAGACAATGCAGCATTAGCAGGATGACTGGTCATCAGATTTACAGGGAGGACCGTGACTAAAGATTAAGCCGAGCCAATGAGTGCAAGTTGGGAGGAAAAAACTGGAATAGGATGAATAGAGTTGCCCAGACAGTGAGATGCCTTTTGAGAAACCGAAACTGAATTTCTCTGGCCAAATGCACATATACTATCAGAAGACGAACAAGTGTTGGATAAAATTCAAGAGAAAGGTGAAAGAAAGCACTTACTAAAATAACTTAGATTTGGCTAGCTGAAACTCCAGTGGTGCCAAATTAATATCCCAATGGGACACAGGCATCCAAATGTTGTTCTTAAGTAAGAATAGCACAAAAGTCTAAAAAAATAAAACATGCAGGTTGCATGTCTGAAAAAAAGAAAAGAACTGGATCCTACTGCAACCTTTACTTTTTTTTAAGAGGAAAATGGCACAGACAGAACTAATAAAAGGTAAGAATCATTTGTCTGTTTTCAAAATATATTACAAAAGGATACTGAGCTTTTCTCAATCTAATGTAATTTTTTTCATGGTCCAATCTATACACTACAATCTGTATTTACTCATTTGATTATCTCCATTCACAAAAAGCATCATTTTGGAAGTGCTTAGCTTTGGAGCATTTGATGTGAGTTAATAAGCTTCAAATCCAAAGACTATCCTGCTGATTCTAACAACATGAGCACATTTTTTTTTTAGAGGACTAAACTTCTAGCAGAGAAATCAGCATATCCTTCACCTCTTGTATCATCAATATAGCGAGTTTCCATTACATTGTTGTAATAACACTGAAGAGCAAATGGGATAGCATTCTCAAACAAAAGACACTCCACAGACAATCCATCTTTTTCTCCTTAATAGTTCTTGTTGTTGAAATAAATAATAGAAGCAGCAACGGAAAAAAATGGGAGGGTTGCAAGTTGAATACAACACTGTCCTCTCTCTCTCTAATAACATTCCTTAAGAAGACAAAGTGAGAAAAGACAAGAGAAAGACGACAGTTATCTAGATCTCTTGTAAAAGTCTGAATCAGGTGGAGCAATTCAAGATTATAACTTGGATGGACTGGAATAGGTAAAACAGTGCTTCTAGTACCACGAATAGCAGAAAAGCTTCTGAAATGTTAATTAAGTTCAGAAATACTTATGTATTCTGAAACTGAGCTTGGAAGGCTGATTGGGCAACATTCTGATATAGTCACCAGGGAAGTATCCTTTGTAGATAAGTTTAGAAATTCTGTACCATGGAACTGTATTAGGGTGCTTTAAAAAAGTCCCGCTTAAGCTTAATAGCACGTATGAGCTATTATTTTTTCAGTTTTGGCAGACAGAAATAGAATAAGACTTTCCTCCTTCTGATGCATTAAAGTTTTTCTGAGATCTACACTACATGTGACAGTTCAGAAGTAATTATTTCCTGTTTCCTCCTCACTTCAAATGCAGCCATTTGCATTATAACATGGCACGGAAGACTTGCCTGTGATGTACAGGAGAGAAAAGGGGATTCATAACCCCTCACTGGGGCAGTTTTTGATTTAGAATCTGTATCCTATCTGTAGCCTCAGAAACCGTGCTCCCGCATCACGCTTTCTGCGACTTCTTACCTGCTAATCCTGAGTTGAAAACAACTGTAGGAGAGGCCATCCCTGGAAGTGGGGGTGCTGATGGGGGAGGTGGGATGGGGGGAGCTGGCACTGGTTCTGCAGCTGGACCAGGAAGAGGTGGTGGCGGTGGCGGTGGAGGAGGCGGCGGTGGTGGAGGAGGCATTGGTGCTGCCATGGGGCCATTTTGCACTGTGAAATGACAAAGATATACACAGCATTTAGAAACATTTCATTAAGTGTTTCATTGAGTGAGGGGGTTGCTCCTCCGCTCCTTAAGGAAGCATTGGTTCACCCCTCCTCAAGAAACCATCGCCGGATCATACCATGCTGGAAATTTTCTTTCTCCTCTTCAACATTTACATAAAGCCACTGGGTGAGATCATCCGCCGTCATGGGGTGCATCAGTACGCTGATGATACCCAATTATATCTTTTTGCCCCTGGTGGATTAAGCAATACTGTTGATCTTCTGTCCTGGTGCCTGAAGACTCTGGGAGTCTGGATGGGGAACAACAGGCTTCAACTGAAACCTGGTAAGACTGAGTGGCTCTGGTTTTTGGGGCCCTCTGGTTCAGGGACTACGCCATCTTTGGTACTGGATGGGGTTGCACTGCCCCAAACAGACTCAGTGTGCAATCTGAAGATCCTCCTGGACTCATGACTCCTGCTGAAAGAGCAGGTGGCAGTCATGGCTAGGAGGGCCTTTGCGCGCCAGTTACACCCGTTCCTGCACCAGGAGTTCTCCTCACAGTCACTTGCACCCTGGTCACCTTCCAGATAGATTATTGCAATGTGCTCTACATGGGGCTGCCCTTGAAAAATATTCAGAAGCTTCAGCTGGTACAAAATGTGGTGGTGTGGGCAGTTATGTGTGCCTCTAGAATGGCACAGGTTACACCTGTGCTCCATAAGCTGCACTGGTTATCAGTTTGCTTCCAGGTCCAATTCAAGGTGCTGGTTTTGATCTTTAAAGCCCTTCATGACATGGGGCTGGGTTTATGTGAGGAACTGCCTCCACTCAATTGCATCTGCCCATCCCTTTAGGTCTGGTAGAAGAGGTATGCTACGGGTCTCATCTGCGGAGGAGTTACATCTGGCGGGACCTTGAAGATGGGCCTTTTCTGCTATGGCTCCCACCCTGTGGAACATCGTTCCTCATGAGGTGAGACTGACTCCCTTCCTGACATCCTTCCAGAAGTCCCAGTTGTGCCATCAGGCTTGGGGATCTCAAGGAAGTGAATTAGCATGATGGCTGTATCGCCTATCCTGATACCTCTCTTTGCTACTCTGTCGCTGGTAACTTTAATTGTAGAATGCTTTTAATTGTTAGTTTTTATGATGAGTTTTTATTGTACACTGCCCAGAATCACGTTCTGTGAGATGGGCAGCTTTATAAATGTGATAAATAAATAAATATTAAGATATGACAGAATTAACAGAAACAGGAGGTGCTCCCTGAACCGTAGGCACTCCTGATGGAGAGCCTTTCTCTGTCTTGTTCACAAAGTAGAAAAGTGTCCAGATGGATGCTATTTTGATTGACCTCCTAATGGCTAATATAACACATTGAACTTAATCCGCACAATGGCTTGCCTTCCCCATCCTGGAAGGACATGTGTTCATAGTTAAATTAACATAACAGCAGAAGGGAGGAGAAACAGCAGCAGCAAAGGAAAACTGGGCACTTAGCAGTCTTGGCTCCAATTGTCAGCCCTCTGAAAGCAGCACAAGAAGGAGTGGGAGGCAGTGCTTTGTTTTGAGCTAAATCCATGTCAACTGTATGATGGTGTTGCTGCATTGGTGCTTATTACTTTCAGAATTCACAAATAAAATGCAGCTAAAGACATTCATTGGCATTTTTGGCTTATGTTGTCCCAAGAGCATATCCTCCAAATTATTATGGTAATATCACAAGATATCATGTTTTCTAGACCATCTTAAGTCAAAAAGGGTTCAGGCAAAAGACAACTTCCCCTTCTCTGAAAGTAACTTAGCTTCAGCAAAATGTAAAAGTCCTCAAACCCAATGCTACCAGTCTTGACTAACCCATTCAGATTGACACCACTTGTAAATTTGGCTTATAATTTATCTTCAAAAGAAGAGAAGAACCACCTGAAAATAACATCTGTGGATTTGGCGTATAATATCTGTTCAAAGAATATAAAAAAGCCAATCATTTCAGGTCAAGGACACCTCCCTCTTTTTTAATGCTATTATTGGATAATGCATTACCTGTACAGTGGCAAGAAAGAATTACTACAGCTGCTGCTGTACGGTAAATTGTAAGTACAATCCAGGGCAGACTAAACTCACCCAGTCAACAGCTCATTCTTAAAGATAGTTGCTTGAAGGTAGACCTTAAAGGTTTGAAGAAAGTACTTGAAAGTAAGAGTTAGCAAGGGAACATGGTACACTTAATGTATGAAACACTTAACTCCCACTTGTTTCAAAAGAACTTTAAAAATGCTAGGTTGCTGAGAATGGTGTCTCTTCCATGGGAAGTCAGTAAATATTTAATGAACCAACCATCATGACCTTATGTTGGGCAAGTTCTATTCAATCCTCAATTAGCCCATTTTTACCTGTTTCTGATTCTGCTGCTATCAGTGGCAGAGGCGGTGGCGGAGGTGGAAGTGGAACTGAAGACCCAGTGTTGGCAGACCCTCCACAAATGCTAACTGAACCTTCTGATCCTCCTGGTGCCATCCCAGAAGCCACCCCAACAGGAAGGATGTTGATGTCACCATCTCCTTTCTTCTGAATTTTAATGGACCCTTGCTTCTCCAGCTCATGGATCTTTTTCTCTAGTGTTGACTGCCGCTGAATGGCTTCCTCTTTTTCTTTGACCATTTTTCTTAGTGTATGAACTTGTGTATTTGCATCTTTGTAAATTTCCTGTGAAGGAGCCCACAGAAAAAGAATTCGTTTGAAAGATAGAACAGTGTCAAAGAAAATATGGGATTTCCAATAAAGTCACTACCTGGGAATGTATTATGATGATGGTTT
Source organism: Liasis olivaceus (assembly GCA_030867105.1). Lineage (NCBI taxonomy): Eukaryota > Metazoa > Chordata > Lepidosauria > Squamata > Pythonidae > Liasis > Liasis olivaceus. The sequence continues at coordinate 135,723,428 of CM061349.1, read as the reverse complement.
TCTACCTAGATAAGATAATGACGACCATATTCATCTGAAGTAAACACAGGTAACTTGCCTGACAAACTACCTCAGCCAAGTAAATCACACCTTCCATAAAATGTTGGGAATGAAACTGCCTCACTTCTGTTGGACCTATGATTTTTCCCTCTTCCCCCATTCTTTTAGATATGCCTACACACTTCAAGCAAATGGGAAGCACTGACATATTATTTGAATATGTTCTGTATTTAATTAAATGAATCCATCTAGGATCTAGAGAACAAGCATACCCAATGGACAATACAGAAACCCAGAGCTGATCCAAAGGGATTTATGTGAGCTCTAAAGCACTTCTACACATACACACATACAACTGAAGTTCCCCAGTTTCCTGTTTTGAAAATAGAGTCTTATATTGCGTCAAATGGCTGGATCAAAGGGAAACATGTTGCTAATAAGCTGAGAGACATGAAAGAAGACCTTTATATACTCCTTGGAATTACAAATTACAATCATACAAAAAAAGCAGAGACATATGCATATCTTCTACATATTAGCAATTGCAAAATGGCATATAGATATGCTTAGACAAAAGAATAAAGAGATTTAGATCTTTAATGGCACAATACATGCATGACTTGGAAATACATAGTTCCTATATAGTGCAAGTACAGTACTGATCAACTATAAGCAATTAGAGATACAAAGATGCATCTTGAAGCAAAGCCATTGAACATTAAAATCTGAACTTTCAGAAAACTTACTCGAACAACATCCAGTTCTTTGTTTCTTTGCATAAGCTGTTTTTCCAGTTCCACAATCTTTGCCATAGCTTCATTTTCTGTGTCCTGAAGTTTTTCTGATAACTAGATATTATTAAAATAAATGATTAGTTGGTAAGAAATCTCACAGTGAACAAGTAGTTTGATCTGATACAACACATCTTCCTAAGTCCTTACAATAATTGCAAGTTCCTGGTTATCTTTTTTGGGCGTGCATTTGAGATTGAATGTTTTGAGTTAGATTAAAAAAAGAAAGATCCAAAAATTTACCAAGTTCTTTAGATTCATCATACATTACTTAGGATGCAGGTACATTTATTAGGAAAATAGATCTCCTTCTGTTTCTGGAAAGTTTCCATTTTTCTTAGAAGAACAACTAATTCCCCTCTCGGTCTGCAGACCTCCTTTCTTCTCCCCATCTATTTTGGAACAATATTCTAGAACACCAGACATCTTAGAGCTGGTGCCAAAACTGTTTAATTATACTGAATTTCAGCATTTAGATTAACTGGTCTATTGATCCTCTGTGGTAGAAAGGTTGAAGATCCAGCATCTCTTTAGGATACTCTTGGTATGATTTTGTTTTGTTTTGAGTTCTTAGTTCAAATTCCCAGAAAACCTCATACGCCAGAGGAAAGAAGTGATTACTGCTCTTTTTTAAAGATTTTTCTTTTTAATATTGTGCTTTAATTAATATTTTTGTTGGTTTTGAAAGCTATCTTGGGATGTTTTCTGCTCTGAAAGATATAAGTTGCTCAATTACTTAAAATAACATTCTTAATGTGAGGACTTGATTTCAGTTACATTTGTTCTGTAACAAGGAGAACACTATGAATGGAGCAAAATATATAAGTTCACTACAGAAATTAATTTACTTTTATTATACCATAGACTATAACCATTCAATTTAATTTTCCATTAACTCATTCTGCAGCATCAGTGTAGTCACTGTACTGCCACTTTTCCCACTCTTAGGACAACTGCAGACACAAACCAAGACGACACAGCCAGAGTTTCATGCTATACTCAAACAAATACTGTATAGTCAATTGCTTTGAACTAAGCCAGGATATGAAGCTGTGGTTTAGAGTTGGCTTCTGCTTTCTGCCTTGTTTGGAATCACTAGCAGCTTCTGGACAAGGGGAAGCAAATGTTTACTGTGGCTTCTTGGTCTGTATCACTGCACAGATCCTGGTTTGTGTCACTTTGCTGCAATGCAACCAGATTTATATAACTGCTATGTTTCCAGCAATGTGCTGACCTATAAATCACAAACTGAAATGATTTTACTGCACTAAAAAGCTACAAAGATAGATGGGTAGACAGACAGATGATTAAGTGGTGCTATGCTCATATTTTCTGAGTTACCATGCTATCCTTGAGCCTTGATCTCCACAAAACCAAATAATAAAGTTCAAATCCATCCATTCCACTCCAACATAATCTCTACTGCTGAACAAAGTCAAATGTGTAAGCCATACCCTTTTATTCTGGCTCTGTTTTGCAAAGTCTTGCTGAATATCTGGGGTAAAGGGATTTAGGTGCATACTTTTAAGCTATGAAATAGTTGGGTATGTTCTCTGCAACTATGGATTTATATTCAATTAGTGGGGAGTAGAAACAAGTCACAGCTTTGCTGGTGCAATTATTTTTCCAAGTGATTCCACTGGGGATTGTAAAATTGAATACACCAGAGTATTTGGATCAATGACCTACTAAGGGAAGAACAGTTCATATAATGTATGAAACAGGTTTTAATGGGCAATAGGAGACTGTAGAATTACTAAATATTTGGGGAAAGGAGGAATTGCCAAATATCGCCCCTCCCCCATTCTACCACCATAAAAGCACAAGAGACATGCTGATCAGACCAAAGATCTATCTAGTCCTACTTTCACACTTGGCCACAAAGACCCAGGATCTGGGTGAAATAGCAGCCATCTAACTGTATTCCACAAGCATTGGGATCTGAGGCAATGCTATTTTTTAAAATAGAGGGAACATATTTTTTTAATTGTATTTATATATTGTTTTATTGGCCAATGATATGCTTATCCTCCCTGATTTTGTCTATATATTTGCAAGGGTTTCCCATCATCATACCACCTTCTACAACCATGCTCAACCATGTGCTGCGTGAAAAATTGCTTTCTTCATCAGCAGGGGACATTAGATGAAAACTGTCATTTAAAGTAAATGGAAGCCAACTATCCAGGGTAAAATTGCCTTTTCTGCAGCTTAGTTTTTTTTCCTAGTTCTTATTCTTACTGAAGAAGCAATAACTAAGTAAGCAAAAATGTTTTATCAAGAGAAACAGGTATATAGAAGAAAAAGTACATTTGTATTTACAGCCTAATGTGTAGAGACAATGGTTTTTATAAAATATATTTTATATATTTTTTCTATAATATTTTTCTAAATTAAAAAAAAATCTGCATTTTTTTTTGCAAATCCCCATAATAAATATATTTAAAGGAATGGAATTGATACTAACATGAGATATATTTTCTTCCAGTTCTTCAACTCTCTCCAAGGCAGCATTCTTGGTCTCAGCATCTTCCAGCAAAGCTCCCACATCAAAGACATTGTCCAGGTAAGCCTGTATTTGCACCTGCAGCTTATCACTTTCAGTGTGTTTCAGCTTCTGGAAGGCCAACAGCAAATTAGTCAATGAATGAGAAAACTATTAAATGAATTTGGCACCATCAAGCTTCTCAACATTGCCACATATTGCTACATAATGTTGATGTAATTAATGAAATGTATTTATTCATTTAGTATGGAATTTCTATCCCACTATATACTAATAACTCTAGGACTTAAACTGAATATAAAACAGCATCGGAATATAAAAATAAGAGATTGTCTCCAAAGGTCCATTTAAAAAGGGGAGGGGACACTGAAAGCTAAATCCTGCTTCTTCTAGCAGTCATTCATATAATTGGATTCCTGCCCACTGGTATAGAAACATATCAAGTTCCTAGAATTCAAGGGAGGTCTTTAAAGAAGATAATACCTGGGAGCATAAAAGACTCCTTCCCCCATCCCAGTTCTTCCCACCAGATGTATCAAACCTACAGAATCATCCCAGCTCGCTGAGCACTAGAAAACATTAAATGGGAAAAAGTAGATTTAAAGCATCCACTTGTTCCCCCCCCCCCCCCCCCTTTTGCATAAAAATCTGCAGAGAAATCTCGAAAGTATCACAATCATGGATGGTGTTGAGGGTATCAGAAGACCTTTTCCATCATGAGTCTATGTCAGGCCTGTACAACTTATGGGGAGAAAGGGCCACATTGATAAATTAAAAAATCATTATGGCTACCGATTAGCTTTTAGTGGCTAGAGGAGCAGCAGCAGTGCTGGACCTGGTGGCAGCAGTGAGGCCTGAAGGCATTGGAGGCCTTCAGCAGCGCATCTTTGGGGGCAACAGTGGCAAATTTATTGACTTCTTGAAAAATACTGGTGGATTACGCAAGGCTGCTTGGAGGACCATGGGCCTTATGTTGTACAGGCCTGGTCTATATCTTTCAGAATCTCTCTTGCTTAATATTAACATACGCATACAATTAATATATACAGTCTAGATTATATTTTGTGCTATTTTATATGTTTACTGGGGAGGAAGAAACATTCTGGCTGCCAGGTTTCTAACCTTACTTTACTTTCTTGTCCTAAAATTCCTTTGTGAAACTGGAATGTACAAAGCAAAGTGTTGGTCCCTGGCACTTTATTTACAGGGAACATCAAAGTTTTGGAATATATTAATTTTAGAGAGAACTTTATAAAATGGCTAAGACTGATTTACACTTCACAGAAAGCACCAATAATGGTTGATCTAACAAAACCCTGTGAGATACAAAGAGGAACAAAACAGGGATGCCCATCATCTCCTCTCTTGTTTATTTTGTTTCTTGAAATACTGAATAGAGTTATAAATAAGACAAGATGAGAGAACTGTGGGAGTAAGGATTAAAAAAACCCCTATAAGTTAAGGGCTTTTGCAAATGACTTGGTATTTGTTCTGGAAGATCCTTTAAAGGGAATTGAAATATTAATGGGCAAATTAAAAGAATTTGGTGCATCTGCAGGTTTCAAGAGTAATAAACAGAAGACAAAGATGTTAACAAAAATATGAAAATAGAAGATCAAACAGAATTGATGAATAAAACAGGTTTTAAGATTGAGAAGAAGATAAAATATCTGGGTATCACTATAACATACATGAACTGAATGTTGCTTCAAAATTACTATGTTAAGACATGGAATGGAGTTAAGATGGGACAAAGTGCAACTGTCACTGTTGGGGAGAATTTGTGATAAAAATGAATGTCTTGCCTAGAATGTTTTTGTTTCAGACAATATCTGTTTTGACAACTGATGCACCATTTAAACAGTGGCTGAAGGATATATCTAAATTTGTGTGGCGGGGAAAAAACCCACAAGTTAATTACAAGGTGTTAAAAGATGCAAAGGAAAGAAGAAAATTGGGTCTACCTGATTTGAAATTGTATTTTGCAGCTTGCTGTTTGGTTTGGATGAAAGAGTGGGGGTTGCTGAGAAATAGAAGGCTCCTGGAGTTAGAAGAACACGACCCGAGATTTGGGTGGCATGGATATTTGTGGTACGACAAAGTCAAGGTTGATGTGGATTTTAAAAATCATGATGTTATATTTGCTATATTGAGAATATGGAATAGATACAAACCCAGATTTTGCCTGAAAACACCTTTGCAGCTCTCAGCACAAGAAGCGTTTTATAGATGAGAAACAATAGGCAAACACAAATGGCTAACTTATTGTGAGATACTGGTTTTGTCGAGAGGAATGGAAAATAAAATCAAGAGAAGAACTGGTGGCAGAGGGATATAGTTGTCAATGGTTCTGTTATTTACAATTATTAGAAAGATTTAAACTAGACAGAAGAATTTATGGTTTTGAACATTGTGTACAAATGATGAACATGTAATTGCTAAAATGTATAACTTACTGAAATCTGAAACAGAAGAAGAACAAGTGGAAGAATGTATGATAAAGTGGGCTAAATATTTTGGTCATAGTATACAGATGGAATAATGGGAAAATATGTGGTTGAAAGGACTGAAATGTACACTAAGTTATAATCTTAAAGAGAATTTTTATAAAATGATGTACCATTGGTATATGTCACCACAGAAATTGTGTAGAATGTATAAAGGCATTTCAAATTTATGTTGGCAATGTGAACAACATGAAGGGACATTTTATGTTTGGTGGATGTATAAAAAAGCTAGAAAATTCTGGATTCAAATATACACACTGATTCAGAGAATTTTAAAGATTAATATAATTGAGACCAGAGGTTTTTCTTTCGGGATTGATGGACAAACAGTTGGAAAAAAGTCACAGAACTTCGTTTTTGTACATGATAACCACAGCGAGATTATTGTATGCATGAAGATGGAAAGATTCGGCACTGCCCACAATGGAGGAATGGTTGGGGAAGATGATGGAACTTGCTGAAATAGCTAAATTGACTTCTTTGATCAGAGAAAAGACAATTATCTACATTTATTGCTGACTGGAAACCCCTTATGGACTTTTTGCATGAAACAGAAAAAAATGAACTTATGATTTATGGCCTTGATTATTAGACAGGATAGATTATAGATAGAAGAGAGTTATGTTATAACCATAGCATAAGAGGTAAATTTATAGTTGTACTTATAATTGCTGTAAAGAAGATCAGAAGCCATGTTTTGTATCTTTTTTCTTTCTTTTCTATTTTTCTTTCACTATTTTCCTTTCTTGCACTTTTAGCTTTCTCGCTGATTTCTTTTTCTTACTTTATATTAGTTTGTATTAGTTTTTATCTTCCTTTTTAAAAATCTTTAATAAAAATATATTTAAAAAAACAAGAAACACTGCAGCATTCTGAGAAAACTGGCAGCTATTTTGTAAATAGGCATGCCCACACCCCATCTTCAGAAACATTTTGGGAGAACATCCACAAAAGCTTGTCCAAAGTGTCTACTGCCCCATCTCTACTGCACATCATGCACAGCAAACTACAGCATGAGAAGAGAGAATTACTGAGAACCTGACCCAGAGAAGACGTGATACCTCATTTCTCCTAAAAATCTGTGCCATTCCCCACCCAACTTCTTTTAGTAAAAATAAAGAATATTTATTTTTTATTTATTAAGGATCTGCCACATAACATGCTGCTTTCTAAGAATTTTCCACTTAGCAGAGCTCCAAGTGTCTCGAAGGTTAAATAAGGGTGGTTTGATTGCACCACTTATTTGATCCCAATTTGTGCATTTTAGTCAATTAAAAAAAAACTATGTAGATTACTTAATTGGACTGATCTGATGGGGTATAAAATTATAAACAGGTGCTTATTTGGGATCACTCACCTTGAATCACATGAGGACTACAGGTAGACATTAATTTGGTTTTTGTTGTTTTTTGCAGTCTGGAGAACACAACTAGCCATACCACCCTCCCTCCCTCCCTCTCTTAAAACTCATTCATTCTGTTAAATAACCAAATGGCAAAACACGCTTTTTCACATTCACTTTATTCTGTTTGGAGAAGAATGTGTGGACTTAGAAGCATAATACTGACAAGCAAGGGGATTTGTTCTTACCTTTCCTATGGCAAATTGTCTTACGGCTCAATTTAATGTATGTTTACTCAAAAATAAATTCAACGTGAATTGCTCTCAGTTTACATGTGCAAAGTTACACTGGGAAGTTAGGTGTGATAAAGTTCAAGCAATTTCCTTTCGCTGACTCAGAGAGGGTGCCATATAATTGATTCTGAGAATCCCTGTATTGCAAAGTGGCAAAAATATTTTCCCATTAAATAGAATCTACCGAGGGTTAAAAATACTGTATCTTAGAATTTAAGTCACTCGAAGTGGTTCACCATTAGATCCTGTTTTTTAAAGAAACAAAAGAAATTGATGGGCAGGAACTTAGCATCAGAAGGAACGTATTATATTATATAACATAAATATTCTGGTCATAGTATGTGGCAGTACCTCTGACTATTTTATATAATGGGGAAAAAAAAGCCAAAACACAGCAAGAGCGGCTGACCTCTTAAGCAACCAAAACTGCTTTCATTTCATGCTACAAGTTCCTAAGAACTGATACAAGAGGAAAAGAAAAATAAGGACATTTCAGATGGAGAAACAGGCCATAAAAGTTTAAATGTAGTCATTGCCAGTTAATTCCTAACAGGTGTAAGAGAAAAACTTTGGGCTGTATCCAGTGGTGCATCTGCTTACAGATTTCTGTTAGCCCTCCAAAGGATCCTTTGATGCAAACCTGGAAGATGTGGGAAGTGGTAAAAGGAGAATGAAGAAAGGTTTTATTAATTCCCAACATGTCTTCTAACATAATGTTCAACCAACCAAATAAATAAGTAATGTCAGAAGGACTGTAAATAATCTGTCACAAGTTTGTTTGTTTTTTAAGATATGGATCTATAAATTTGTTGTTTAGTATGAATTTGGTGCTCATTGGAAGGATTGATAATGAAGCTCAAGCTCAGATACTTTGGTCACCTAATGCGAAGAGAGGACTCTTTGGAAAAGACTCTGATGCTGGGAAAGATGGAAGGCCGAAGGAGAAGAGGACGGCAGAGGATTAGATGGCTGGATAGCATCACTGAAGCAATGAGCATGAAATTGAGCAAACTCAGGGAGGCAGTGAAAGATAGGAAGGCCTGGCGCAATATGGTTCATGGGGTCACGAAGAGTCGGACACGACTTAACGACTAAACAACAACAAATGAATTTGGTCTTTTTTGCACACCGGCAGACTAACTTACAGTTCTGATTTAATCTGCTGTCAGGTTTCCAGTTATTCTACAGGTAGAAATACAATTCCATGGGGGGAGCCAGGTGGGGTAAAACAGTGCTTATCTATAAATGTGCATTCCCATGTTAGGGTGTTCCTGTATGTCTGTCCAAGCCTGATCAGAACATTTACATCTGAATGGTTTTGGTGGATACCCAAAGTAGAGGAGGCTCTTTCTTCAAAGCACACCCATTACTTTATCTCAGTGTTGTCCAAACTTGGCCACTTTAAGATGAGTGGACTTCAACTCCCAGAATTCCCCAGCCAGCATGGCTGGCTGGGGAATTCTGGGAGTTGAAGTCCACTCATCTTAAAGTGGCCAAGTTTGGACAACACTGCTTTATCTCAACCCTCAGAGATCAATGCAAGGCAGTAACAACAGGGTGACCACCTATGTGAGGATGGACCATGGGTGATGTAAATGCTTGATGACTATTCAAAAGACACATTGCCTATTCCAATATCCAGGGCTATGCATTGATCTCATATATGTATGATAACAGACATATCTGGGATATGTGGCCTGGGATTTTGTACAGGTTCAGAGAAACACACTACACTAGAGTTGATGGCTGCCTGAACTTTTGCATCACAGGAAAGTACACTGATGCACTGAGGCATCTCTGACTGTGCCTGTGTGCTCGGGGGAGTTGAACAGTCAGCTCTCCTGACAAATGCATTCACGGTGAGTAATTTGGTAGGAATTCCAAGAGAAAAAGAACACCTTTGCTTTAGGTTGTGGGTTGACCCCATCATCTCAGACTGGATTTGAGGTGGCAATTTGCATTTCCCCAGACTAAAGAGGAGCCAGAAAGTCCAAGAGAAGCCAATGCTGCAAGCAGTACTTCAGTATAGACAAGCATAATCTGCTGCTGTTGTCATGGCTAATGAGTATCCCAGGAGCTACTGAGTGGTCTGTTCTGCTGGACATGGCAACATACAAAGCCATGTCCAAATTACTTGAGATAATGCCATGATCTCAATATTCTTGTCCTGCGGAAGGAATGCTGAAGCCTGCACTGAACCTCAGAATATGCCTCCATACTGAAGTGATTTGGTAGGAATTAGGCAAGATTGTCTCAAACTCACAGAAAGAGAAGATAATGTGATATTTATATCCAGGTGTTCAGATAGTGCCACACGATGGGCCAGTTGTCCAGATACAGAAAAATGTAGGTCTCCGGAGCATAAATATTCAACTAGAACCACCATGGACTTGAGAAAGACTCATAGAAACATCAACAGAATGAAGGGAAGGATTCTGAAACAGAACACCAACATCTCCTGTAGCAAGGAAATATCCTGATAATCAGAAGTTTCTGATGATTTGGCAGATGGTTTATAGAACTGTAGGTGCTCCAAAGCTCTACTGACAGAACTGGTCCCCATAGGTGAGCAGGGCAGGAATAAGACTATACTATTGCTCTATGGAATTACTGCAGCCAAATAAAATCCTTGAAATTCCAAAGATGCATACAGAAGCATCTCATTTTAATGAAAGACATAACAAAAGGAAGAATAGCAAACAGAACTACTTCATGAGAAACAGGTTGACTGAAGCAAATATCCAGGAGAAATAAAGGAAGAAGGGAATGTTCTTTCAGCCACTTTCACTGTAGAAGATGAAAGGAAGTGAGATAAAAATGGGAGTGGTTCAGCATTTCGCGGTGGAGGAGAAGTCTGTCCAAGTCCACAACGTATAGTTCAGCTGTAGATTGTCCCAAAGAGAACTACAGAGGGGTGCAGAAACATCTAATGTATGGCACACAGAAACCATAATGAAGACAGATTACTATAGAGTCTTCTAGATAGGCCTCCATTCTGCTGAAGTCTTAAATTTCTTGCATATCGATTTTAATTATTTGTTGAATATGTATCCTGCTGTTTCTCCAAGAGCTTAAAGCGGTTTATGTAGGGATTTCTTTTTTCCTTTACAACAACCACCCTTAGGTAGGGCTGAGAGACAGAGACTGGCTCAGAGTCAACCACTGAGTTTCCATGGATGTGGGGAGGTTTCTCCAGTCTTAGTCCTAGACCAACATCTTAACCTCTACACAACATGCTTAAATGTTCCTGGCCAGTGAAGTGCATATGCTTTGTTTGGGGGGGGGGGGGGGGGGGAAGGGCAAGTAGAATCTTGTCTGATACTGTAATAGTCCACAACATATATATCTTACACGAATGAAAAACATACACACTCAGCGTATCATGTTTACTTTCAACTGCACAATGACAATAATAATAAAATCAGCAGATGGTTATGCCTTTATAATACGGTTTCTTTGAACTCAGTTTCTCAAATCCTATTTCCTGCAAGATGAAAAAAGAAATAGCAAACGGTATGAATCACATAGTTTTACTTCATGGGATATTTTCCCCCTCATCTGGATTGTACACTTTATATTGTGAATGGCCTATCTTAATCATTCACAAGCCACGTCTGAAAATCAAAGGTTAAGCTGCCTTAGGGTAGTTGGCTGTGCCAAAATAATTCTCAAAACTAAATGTTTAGATAAACTATGCAGACATTCTGTTATGAATCATTCACTTAAAACCATGTAGGTGTAAATGGGAAATCCAGACCTTAAGCCACATTCTTTAAAGAAACAAAAAGAAGGATTTGCTGAACACACTCTAGCTTGCAGTTCAGAAGTACAACACCTGCTTTTCCTTTGGAGGGTCCCACTCCCAAATACAAATCACCAGCATGTTCTAGCATGGCAGAATAACCTCATTTGAAACCCTGGTTAGCCACTGTCAGTTGATGCTTCTTAGATGTGCAAGGCTTCCAACTCCCAAATTCCCAACCAGCATGGTAAAGCTTATGCTATCAGAGGGTTTAGAAGTTAAATCAGCGAATCTGGAAGGCACCAGGTTGCAAAAGTCTATAATAAACTATACAGAATTAGATGAACCAAGCGAAATGGGGAGAGGAAAGGTGAAGGACATAATGAATCAGTATAGTCTACTTATGTTGTGTTAAGTGGTTTTCAAATGAATGAGCTTCTGAAGTTATATCTTCCTCTTGACTGCAGTTTCTTAGTCACATCCATATCATCATTTGCTCATACTACTGCTATTACGACTGCCTCTAAATCACTGCTGCCAAGAAGGCAGTTACCAACTATGAGTTTTGTAGCTCAACCACAGGGACAACAGTGAGTAAAATGCTCAGAGGACAATGTCTGAGCACTTTCTAACTCTTCTTTCTGAAAAAGGATCAGCAGAAGAGGCATGGGGAACTACCAGTACTCTTGAAATGAACCCAGCTGTACCAGCAGCAATCAGTGAAGTGGAGATGCATGTAATACAAAGTTCCCTGCAGCACAAGGGTGTACAGCATATGGTTTCATTCACTTCTCTTGGCACTGTAAATGGGTGGCCAGTCACTTCCTTGTAAAATGCACACACAGGCCCCCTTCCAAGTTTGCAGATAGGGTAGAAACACGGAGCGTCCAACACACAAAAAAGAGCACCAGTTACCCAGATGAGTGATAAATAGGGCCTGAAGCCATATCCTGGCATCAGTGAGAAGATGATTTTTGCAAAAGGAGAAATCATGTAGCTTGTCTAGCACTGTATCTGCTTTTTAACAGTGATGTTTCTAAGAAAAGGCTACTTGAAAAAGTACCTGATAAAATATAAGATACAATTCTGCACATACAAAGGTCAATCCTACAGAGGAAAGCTAATGCAAAAACTTAAACATCTATTTAAGACTCCATCCTCCACCCTTTGTAAGAGTAGAACAGGAAAGCGAGGTATGTGATTTTAGATTTGTCTATGTTTATTGGATTATTTTTGTAATATGATTGTGTTTAAGAATGGTCAATACTTGGCAATTGCTGAAAATAATGTAAAGTAAAAACAAAGAACTCCCTGTGACTCCTTTTAATATGGGAAGTGACAGTTCTTTCTCTGTGTGATCAGATCCAAGTACAACACTTAAATGCAGGTAGTCCCTGGGTTACGAATGCCCAGTTTAAGGACGACCCATATTTAAGAACAGAGCCTATTGTAGCAAAATTCAAGTTAAATACACAATGATTCGAGTTAAACACACAATGGTTCAAGTTAATTACACAATACTACTTATACAATATTATACAATAATACTGTTCTGGCTTACATACAAATTCAGTTTAAGGACAGACAGAGTGTACTCACATCCAGATATTCATCAAGGCCTAGCTTTGTAAATTCATACTGGAGATGAACTCTGAAATTCATATCTTCTACTGAGTGTACTACTATGTTGATGAACTGCATGCATGCCACCTGCAACAGAAAAAATGGTCATAGCAAGCTGTCATATATACCTCTTGGATTTTACCACAGTCTCAAGATTATGCCTGAGATTTGGGCAGAGATGAAGAGAAGCAGAATTATAGCAAATGCAGTTAGAGAATCTTTGCAGAAATTATAGTTGTCTAGGCTGTGCCATAATCCAGATTCCAAGCTAGGAAAAGACTAGTTTCGTTTAAGGGCTTCCTGACAAATGCTATGCACAACTCACACTTTCCAAGTTACATTTTGCTCTTCCAATTGGGATCACTGTACAGGCCTATTTCCAAGTGGGAAAGTGGACTCCTGAGCAAAGGCTGATCAACCCAACTCAGTATGTCCCATGGAGATGCATTCAATGGGGTATACTCCCAATAAGTGAGCACAGAACTGCAGCAACCTTCTCAATGTCCCTTAATCTGGCTTGCTGCATTTCACCAAAGACTGTGGGTGCTTTGTAATTCTGCAGTAATACTGATCAAATAATAACTATAATACTCACATGAATAATTCAAAGTTTTAAACTTCAGGAGCTTCAACCTAAATATATTCAGTTAAGTGGGACAGCAGTGTCCAAAACAAAGTCAAGAAGCATAGCCCCCAGGTAAAAATCACTGAAAAAAACTTCTTTCTACTTCTCTAACTATAGGACAACTGTAGAGAGGAATGAGGGGGAAAGATGACAGAATAATTTAAATGTTTCTGTAAATCAGGATGTTACTTTTCGTGATACACTAGGCAATGACAAATCTTTAAACTTCCTATCATCAAAGCTTCCATTTCACTCTGCAAGCTCCTGCTGCAAATCTGAAACCTGACTTGATACAAACCACTACAGCAAGAAAGAATGATCTGGGTCAAGTAAGTGGCTGCTCTGAGGGGGACAAATCCTGATTTCCACCCTAATCATGCACCTCAGTAAGGAGCAGGCACTGTTGCCTACTAAAGCAAAATATCTGGAGTGTTTTAAAAGCACCCCTAGCTCACTGGCTTGACAAGAACAGCTGGGTCTTTTCAAATCTTCCTTCTGTTCTTTGTATCATGAAAAGAACCATCCAGGATTCATGTCTGGCTAAAAACAGTTTAAAGAGATTATTTCATTGACATATCGCTCTAATTGCTCAAGTTGAGAGAGTATCACAGAGCCTTGCTGGATCATCTCCCCACCATTTTTTCTGCCAGTTTCTGTTCTCTGAAGGAACCACCAGCAAAAATTAGAAACCAAAATGGTTCCATAATGAGAGTGGGCTCAGGAGGTCACCATACAAAGTTCAGTTCTTTTCCCAATCCTTCTGACATACAGCACGAGTGCTTCATACCTACATGTGGATTTAGTTTAGATCAGATGCAGCAGTCATAAGTGATCTCTCCAAACATGTGCCATTAATTCTCAACTATGCCGTCCACAAAAATCATTGTATTTAATCACAGCAAGGAACGGGGGAGAAATTGATAAAAACGGGAGAGAAATTGATAAAAACAATCGAAGGATGCAAATGTTATCCTAAGCCCAAGATACCAATATCCTTATTCCCCTCTATGTTGTAAAAATATCTCTCAACAGTCGTTTAAGGCACGTCTGTTCATTTGCAAATAACGGGCATAATGTGCTGCCCTAAAGAATGTCAGGATTTTTCTCCTACTCCTACTTTAGGCACTATACTGCTGGGAGAATTTAACTACTCAGATCTCATTGTTCCCAATTTTCCACTAGCTATTACAAAGGAAGGCAAGGAACATCCCAGGAGACTATTGAATATGCTCTGAAGTTTAATCCAACACTAAGATAAGTCTCCTTCAAGTTGATTTCAACTCCTGGTTACTTCATGGACTTGTCTAGTAGTTTTCTTAGCAGCAGTATTCTTCTGGGAATGTTTTTCATCTTTCCAACCTAGCTTACAGTCCTGCTATTCCCTTGAGGTCTCCCCTCCAAGCATTAACAGCCTGATACTGCTTAGCCTCTTTGTTCAGAAAAGGTTGGCCAGATGCTTGGTTTAAGAAAGACAAATATTCACATGTAGGAATGCTTAATACTTCTTGAAGCGCATTGGAAGAACATTCATTTTTCATTCTTCTACTCCAAATGGTCTCCCCCGCCCCCAATGCCCTGTTTTTAGGCCCATTTAGTCACACCAACATTGTTAGCAGGGTTCACGAGTTGTGCATTAGGATTTGTCCACCCCATTCCAAAAATGAACCTGTGAACTGGGGATAGGATGGGAATATGGCACAGAATACAAAAGCTGAGGGAGAACTCACACATTCGTAAGTGAAATATATGCACACACCTACCATGAAATCTATATTATTATCTTCATTTCTAAAATGTTCCATCAACTTCTCAAACCGCTGCTTTTCCCCACAAACCTGGGAAGAAATTGCAGAGTGATTCTATTACGTATCAGTATACTAGGAAACATGCTATAACATCATCAAACCATTTTAAGCTAGAAACATGCAGGGGGAATGTTGCTCTGGACAAATAGATATCAACAACTGGTTCATTCATTAAGGCTGGACCACAGTTTAGTACTAAAAGAAAAAGTCTTCAATTCACAAACTCCTCCCTCCAAATCCAGAATTAGGAAGCATCCACTTTCATTTTTTATTAACTACAACTTGTTGCATTGCCAGCAAAAGATGACCACTTTTAATTATGTTCAGTGGAAACAAGGTAACTGTATACAATGGCTTCTGCAGAACAGACCCAAGATTCAGCATGGTACAGATGACAGAAAGTTGAACTAGCAAGGTT
The DNA here is from genome assembly GCA_030867105.1 of Liasis olivaceus. Taxonomy (NCBI): domain Eukaryota; kingdom Metazoa; phylum Chordata; class Lepidosauria; order Squamata; family Pythonidae; genus Liasis; species Liasis olivaceus. The sequence goes on along the minus strand of CM061349.1, from coordinate 135,707,776 downwards.
CAGATTGAACTGGCAGTTCTGATTCAACTCTTCACTTAGCTACAAATCTCATTGGATCATCTTAGACCGTGCACTGTTTATCAACCTAAAGCCTACTTCATAGGTATGCTGTGATAATGCTGTGATAATAAATGGATGGGTAGGTGGAAATATGTAGACTGTTCTGAACCCTAGGGTGGGAATAGAAGTGGGATATAAATACTAGGGATAAGTGTAAGAATCAGAGGCATTGGGTTGAACTTGACAATACCTTATCAGGGATTACTTTCCAGTCTTCACTTAATAAGTTCAATAAGAGAAAAAACTGAGAAAAGACTAATAACAACATTAACAGTGATGCTTCAGGATTACTAATATTCTTTGCATAAATCCACTTATTTGGACTAACTGAAAGTCAAAGGGAGCAACAAAATACCATTTGCAACTGTTGACCCTGTTACAAGACAAGATAAAAAGCTGTCATCTGAAAATGTTAAAGCAACAGGCATAAGATTTAAAATATTCTTCCCACTGAAATATCAGAAGTAACCTGACATATAACAAGTGTATTTTTTCATCATATTTAAAATCTGTATTATTATTGCTTGACTGAAATAAAATTCAGGAAAAATAAAAGAGAAAGATAGATGAGAGCAGCATTTTCAAAGCAGACGGGTAAGATAAGAACAGAACAAGAAAGAGAGAAGAAAAATAAGTGCCAAAAATAACAGAAGGAAAAGAATGGATGTTGGCTTGGGAGGAAAATAGAAGTTCAAGCATTACATGTAACATACTCTTAATGTAATCAAGAGTAATGACAACTAGTTAACAGCTATATGTTTTCTGTTGTCTGCTATTTCAGACCATCCATATATACCAATGGCTTTAAACATCCCAAATCGGAGATGTTGTCCAAACATTCTCAAGTGTATGGTGTGTAACCCTTTTAGAAACCATTTGCTTACATGGTGCATTCACATGTATAGACAGAAAGTAGCTGTTCGCATATAACTATGGTTTTGCATCCCAACATGAGTTTCCAGACTGATATACTGTATCTCCTCCATTCTCCCTTGCCACACAGAAGAGATCAGAAGCGTTGCCTTCCGCTTTCTATTACTTATAATCAGGGGTATCGGGGAGGGAATGGGGGGACAGTGGTAGTCAATGCTGTCAAAATGGTGGTTGTGACCAGGCAATTGAAGCCCTACCCCCTTAAAATGTATGTCTTGTGCTTTTGATGTTTTTTTGATTGCCCAGTTGGGGCTTCCATTTTAATGTTGTCGACTTCCCCTAACTGATCTTTTTTTTAGCTGTGTATGAACCCGGACTATCTAGAGTTAATTTTAACTATAGGTACTTAGGAAACCATCCTTAACCCTGGCTTAAAAAAAAAAAGCACTGATTATTTCATCAATTGTTTGATGTATGCAGGAGAAACAAGAAGATTGCCAATTTTTTTCAATAAAATCAAGCTTCATAAAATCCGGCATAAATAGCACAAGTTACCTGCTGCTCTTATTAGATTCCAGAACTAAGCACTAAATAATGTGCTTGTCCCAAAATAATTGGATTATCCTATGTATTACAACTTCTAGACATATTATATGCAGAATTAATGATCAGACTGAACTGCAACTTAAAACATTTCTCTTCCTTCTGTTTTATTTCATTTTTAAAATATATTTTGACATGAATCTAAGTGCACTAAATCAGGACCAAGAGACATCTATTTCAATAAGAGTTCCTTCTTAGTAAGTGTGTTTGGAACTGGAATGTTAATGAAAACAGAATGACATTTGCCTATTTAAATACGTCTCAGAATACATTCAATAAGTTCTTTTTCACAAGAGATACAGGCCAACATGTAGCTGCCAAAAATAACAAAGGGAATAATAATACCTAGTACAGATGTACTTTTTATATTTGAGAGGAACAACTGTTGTGGTTGTTAAGTTTTTATACTGAAGGATATAAAATGGGATTTTCTGTGAATGTGGCAACCTGATCCTGCAGATTGAAGTACCTGGAATATGTGCTTCTCATAAAGAAATAAGAGATCATCACACAATTTCAACCAAATGGGCACCCATGCTCAAATCTCCTACTTCCCCAGCAATTACTAGCAATACCTGAAGGTGGTGAAGAAATTCAGAGAAAAGTCAACAGATGAAAGAGTTGGAAAACAACTGTGAACATGATCCATTGTTAAATCGCTTGTTTAAATATTAACATGGCACTTTTCTAAATATTTTTTTCTTTCTTTCTTTGCTCTTCTGTATTGTGATGCCACAATGATCCCTTTTTATTCTTAGCATAATGGTCTGATGTGATCCACCAATTTCACTCCAGGGGAGGGCTGTTTTTGGAGAATGTTTCTTACAGATTGCCATGAAGTCCTGACAGCTTGTTGAGGGAACAAAAGACCAACTTTCTTGACATTTCTGCTTAAGCAAAGAGTCATTTACTAGGGTGAAAACATTTTCTGTTTTAATTAATTTTTTAAAATAAGTTGGCCCTATCATTTACAGATTACAGCTCCAGGAAAAATGGATTGACTCAAGTCTTCCTATGTATTGGTTGTGAATCCTAAAATCAAATAGCTACACTGATCAACAAGGATAAAGCTTGTTGGCAGTAAATTCTTCTTCTGAGTTATACTACATAATTTGAATCTCTATTCATCTCTGTACAAGTCCCAGATTCAGGAATATCCTCTTATGCACTTAGAGAGAAAAAGTAACCTCTGACAATTTCAAGGTAATTTTCTTCCAAGGAGGCACCCTTGAGAATGGCAGCACCCTTATCTCTACCTTTATCTTATCTGAAGAGGGCTGATGGGCACCACAAAGCCATGGAAGGCAGAAAACTTCCGCTTCATGAGGACCAATCTTATCTAATTGGTATCTCTGCACATTTTACTTTTACGTCAGAATAATGGCCAGAATTTTCAAAAACCAAAGGCTGGTAATGAAATTAAACAGAGCCATTTATATGAAACAAAATATTAAAATGTCCTTATTTGATAGCTAACTCAATGACTGTGTTCACACGTTATACTTAACCACAGAGGCTGATTAGCTGGCTTGTGCTTGACCACTGATTCCTCAATCATGAAGCTAGCAACCCATCATTTATTTACAATTATGTCATCCAAATACAGAGCAAACAATTTTTTGTAAATAATCAGACTTTACTCCTTGCAGACAGGACTGGAAACAATCCAAGGAACAAAAATCTAAGAGTCTGGTTAACAGGATTTATCAGGAGGAAAATAAAAGTTGTAGCAGAAGAAATCCATGGAATGCTTTTTATATACGCAACTCTGGGGCAGCAAAACTCTTCATGTTGTCTACTTTGTCTCTGCTGAGGAGTAGATAGATACCTGCCTGTTTTATGAAGGACAGGCAGTTTGCATCTGTTATCAACCCATTTATAATTCTCACCCTTGCTTCCTTTCTGGTTAGCTTAAGTATACTTTGTCTTTTATTGAGATGGTACTCTTAACTATATATAAAACCACCATGGGGTGGATTGCTAATAGCCCCAATTTGAAGAAAGGGGAGCCATTGGCTACAAGCAGGTAAATTTGTGCTAACCAGTGATGGCAGAAATGTACCCAATATGTTTCAATATGTTCATTTAGACTGCAAGAAGAGGTCATAGGGTTTTTTTTTTTTCATGAGGGAGAAATCATTTTATTAATGATCTTTTATTTTTTAAAAAATAACAATCTAAATTTATGAACTAAATAATGTATTCATTTTATCAGCCCTGTCTTGGCAACCAAAATCTAAGAGTCTGGTTAACAGGATTTATCAGATCCTGTACTGTCTACAGTACTTGTTTGGAAGAGGAAGGGAATGAAAATGTTCATCCTCACCCCTTCCATTCTCCAATTCCTTATGAAGACCAGGATGTTCCTAAGAGAACTGTAGCTTGTTCAGCTGAATGCGGTTAGCAGTGCTACATGGGATTGGATATCATATACAAAGAGTTTCACTACGGGAAGAAGAGTAGTTACAATTTAAAAAAATCAAACTCAAACTCATATAAACACAGACTCTCAGAAAAGAGAAAAGAGCATACTGTATAGTGAAGTTTCAGTAGGGTTGATTATGATGATATAAAATAAAAATAAAAATGAAGCCATGTCACAATATTTAAGATAACTGCAATATATTTGTAATTTATTTATCGCAGGATGTTTTAAAGGGAGGATTAAATTAGATTAAACTACTGGAACCAGCTCGAAATGTCTGCTTGACTTCCTGCCTATTCAGCTGTTCATAAATAAAAGTTAACAGGCCTTCATTTATCATTCTAATAAAGTAAAGATCTTCTGTGTTCTTTTGACACCCAATGGTCAAACAATATTGGTATATAAATGCAATGTATTAAATCTTGATTGGGGAGAAGACATATTAATACACACAGAGTAGCAAGCCTTTTTCAGTGACAATATAATTTAGCTGTTTTTCTAGGCCAGCTTTTTTCCTGCAATAAATGCAAAGTTCTTCCTCATCATTTGTAGAACAGCCAGGTGTCTTTTCTCAAGAATCTCCTTCCTCTTCCATTTCATCAATATTATATTTTTCCAGCACTTAAACTAGAAAAATTGTTGCTGGAATGATCCTCCAGCACTCTATTCCTACCCTGCCACTGGGACAGCGTGCTGGGTGCCACACCCAATTACTGAATATTGTCTAACATAGTAAGAAAAAAGAAATAATAGCATATGCATGAATTTCATTCACTATTGTTTATTCTGTGAAGAAAGAGTATGCTTCCCCAGTTTAGAGCCTTCCATACGGTAAATCACGTGGCTGGCTAGGAACTCCGGAAGCCATAGGTCCAACACGGCTAGAGGACATTGAGAAAGGCTGGCCTACAGTACTTCCTTAGTATTTTATGAACATGGAAAGCACCATCTCATTGTTGAGCAACTGTCAATCTGCTGTTTAATTTCACTTTTAAAGATCATTCTGGTTTTGTTCTCCTTAACATCATTTGTTCTGGCTCTTAGTTCCCAATGAACATTACAGTGAAGTTGAAGAATAATAAACCCTTAATTTGGAACTTCCAAATCAGATGATTCCACAAAAACAAAATCTTGATTGGGGTACACACTCTGATCATCTACTGTACATAAGCTTTTCCACAGCTTTGGCACCATCATCTATACTATCTTAAAAGCAAATAAGTGTAGAAGTGGGAGATTAGGACTCTACCCCTGCAACAGAATTGAGACAACATTCATAATGATAACATGTTCATTTGCTTCTACTCAGAAGTTCTGAATAATTCAATTTCAGCATTTAAAATGAAAGAAAAAACAAGGCCAAATACATTTCCCTTCCAAAATAGCCTTTTTCATTTTGGTTACAGTAAGCACAGTAGGTCAAAAGAGGGGACAAACTGATCAAGAGCTGGCATGTGGAGGAAAGACCAGTTGATATGATTTAAGCTTTTATTCGCAAGGTGGAATATAAAGGCTTCTATAAGCAAATGTGCATTATGAAGCATAGTAGCCTGACTTTAATCAGAACACTTTTTTCTGGACTGGGTCTGAACTGGGTGTTGCAAAGAGGAGTAAGATCTCCGTATGTCCAACACAAGCACTTAGCTGATTCAGAGGCAGAGGTCAGCCACCGCATTGCCACAGACCTGATCCAGAGATCTTGTGCAAAGCAGGTAGGTTCCCTCTGACAAAACGGAGTGATTTACCTCTTTAAAATTGTCAAAGGCAGACAAAATGATTTCATGCCCTCCTCGTACGAGACAAACAGCTGCCAGCAGTTCTAAGACCAGAGCCTTTGTTCTGTGCAGAAAAGGGAGAGAGAAGCCCATTAGAATAACATGATGACTCAGTTTTTGAAAGAGAGATGCAGTGACATCTGAAAACAATATTTTGAATGTTCTGCTAATCCTGCCAACAGTTTCAAGCAAGATTTACAAATATTCAGTACTTTCTTAAGCCCTGCATTAAAGTCTCCTTAAGTTTTTATACAAATAGAAATAGAATTTACAAAATCAATTAAGATTAAAACAAATCAATCTCAATTGAAGACAGTACAGTATGCAAATGAAGTTCTTACAGAACTATTTTTTATCAGGAAAAACAACAGCCACATTAAAAAAAATTAAACACAAAAGAGATCTTTACCTGGGATTCTTGTTGTTCAGACTTAGTGCAATTTCATTAACAGCATGGGGGTGTGACATGACCATATTGAAGCCATACTAAAATAAAAACAAAATTCAGCTGTTGCTATCTTTAAAAAGTGTAAAAAAAAGCAAATCTGGGCAATTTAGCATACATTTATAGTAGTACCTTTGCATCAATAAAGACTGGAATGTGTGAAAGGTAGGTATCTAATCTTTTACCACTTTAGTATTTTTACCTAGCTTTGCCCTCTCTATACAGAACAAGCAAAATCAATTATTGGTATGACCAAAGAGTAAATATTAGTTAAATAACTATTTTTTTAAAATGCTGTCATGTTTAGGCACAGTAGTCATTACACATCCCCTTTTTTCCTCAAAAAATAAGCAGCTTTCCCTGCTGCTGTTCTCATGATTGTGATAGAGATGGATGGTTGTTTCTTTCTTAACACCAAAAACAGCACTTTGATTGGGCACTTCTAGTGTAGCTTCAACTGTAATAGAATTAATAACCAACTCATTTACCAGTAAACATTTAATGAGTATTCCTGCTGAGCAATGCTAAGTTTTTCCCCCAGAATGTTTCTGCTCTGGTGCCCGAAATAATGTACAGTGGAACCTCGAGTTACGAATTTAATCCATTCCGTGACTCTGATCGCAACTCGAATTGGTCGCAACGTGAAGCACGCTTTCCCATAGGGTTCGATGTAAATACGGTTAATCCGTTCCGCCCTCCGAATTTGGTCGCGCCGTGAGGCAAATTTCCCCATAAGGTTCAATGTAAATACGGCTAATCCGCCCTCCGAATTTGGTCGCTCCGGGAGGCACATTTCCCCATAAGGTTCAATGTGTCAGCCGGCTTGCACGGCTAGGAAATTCCCCAGGCGTGCTTTAGTCAGTTTCACCGCTCGAGCCTTAGCGCAGAAAGAGGAAGTGCTAATGAAATCTGAGCGCGCGGGGGGGGGGGGAGGCTTTTGTCGCGCGCGCACACAGCCAGGAGCGGGAGCTTCCCCCCCCTTCCTCAAATCCTTCCTTTGTCCATAGCCCTTGGCGTGGTGCGCGCGGCAAAAGCCCAGTGAAATCAATCAGCGTGCGGGGGAAAGGCTTTTGTAGTGCGCACAGCCGGGAGCGGGAGCTTCCCCCCCCCCCACTGATTCCTCTTAATTCTGCTCTTTCCTTTGACAAAAGCGCAGTGAAAGCAATTAAATCAGCCCTAGCGCAGAAAGAGGAAGTGCTAATGAAATCTGAGTGCGAGGACAAAAGCCCAAGGAAAGCAATGACTACGCCAAGGGCTATGGACAAAGGAAAGAGCGGAATTAAGAGGAATCAGTGGGGGGGGGGGAGCAAATGGCCGCGGATCCGGTTCGTATCGCGAGGCGGAGGTCGCACGGCGAGGCAAATTTTTGCAGCTGGAGCTGGTCGTATCGCGAAATTTTCGTAAGGAGGGGCGTTCATAACTCGAGGTTCCACTGTATACAGGTTGTCCTCGCTTAACAACCACTCATTCAGTGACTGTTCGAACTTATGGTGGCCTCATACTTACAACACTGCAGCATGCCGCGGTCACTTGATCATCATTTGCAACTGTCTTCACTGGCTTCCTACAAGCAAAGTCAATGGGGAAGACGGCAGGAGGTTGCAAATGGTGACCACGTGACATCATGCTTAACGATGGCACAGGATTTGCTTAACAATGGCAACCAGAAGTGCCAGAATTTCTGTCGCTAAGCGACGCAGTCATGTGATGTCACACTTTATGACTGCGTCGCTTAGTGATGGAATCTGGTCCCAATTACTATAATTAAGTGAGGATTACCTGTATATTCTTTTCATGTGACATAGCAGACTCCATTTTTAATAAAAGAAACTTAAGAGAGTTATTTCCTTGACTGAGAGAAGAAGCCCCATTATGGCAATGTTTCAGAATCTTCCCCCACCAAAGAATTTCTGAAATTCACATACCTGGTAATTCATGATGGCACGTAAACACATGATGCAGACATGAACATCATCCTTTTTACTCACTAATCTTGAATTTTTAAGAGTTCTTCTGCTGGGTAAGGTGTTATACCTATCAACAAAAGATAATCAGGTCAGCTACTGGATTTTAATTAACATTTAAGAAACCAGATTTTTTTTTTTTTTTAGCTCTGTAATCACCTAAGATTTGCAAATAACCTCCTAATTAAGGACAATGCTGATAATCAGCCATCATAACCAATAGTGTTAATTATAGCCATCATTCTTCCATCCATTCCTGGAAAAATGCATTCCTCAGCAAAGTAAATTTTATGTGAGACAACATTTCAGTGGAAGATCTTTTACAATGATCACAACTGCATTATATTACTTTATTTTGGTGAGAAATTCTAAGGACTTTGAGATTAGCACTGAGGTGCTAGAATACAATAATTCCCAGTATTTCCATTTTTTTGAAGTCTGCACACCACTACCTTTTTGAGGTTAAGGAAGGAGATTTCTTTGCAAAAGGAAATTGAGTTGACAAAAGCATGAACTTATTTACCTTTTACTTTACTTTTAACATGGTGTCTGTCAGATCTTGGCAGTGTGCCCTATCTCCATAATTAATCACTGTTGTGCTGCTTAATATCCGTCAAAATCACATATTTATTCAGAATAAGTTATCTTTAAGTCTCTTTCCAAGAATCACTCATCTTACAACTATATACAGCCAAACAATGCCAGAATTGTTTGATTTATCATTTGCTGTTTTTAATTTGTTATTAGCCATCCTGAGCCACATGGGTGGCCATATAAATCAAAATAAATAAACAAAACACTTCCTTATTGAAAGTATTTTACATCTATCTATTCTGTGTCACAGCCGATCCTGTCTGATTGCAAAAAGCAAGCAGTGTCAGTACTTGGAAGGGAGACCAACAGAAAATTTCCAAGCTAGACAAAGAAGTTGAGAAAACTTTCTGGAAGAAGCCAATGTCTATCCACATTTATGTTGTCCACTAAGACTTTAGGAGTTGAAATGTCAAGGATAACTTCTGCATGAGAAGTAAATCTGATGCAGAATTTAACTCTAGCTGGAAACCATGAGATACGGATTTATGCCACATCCAACATTTGGGTTTTCTTATCTACAGAATTACAGTACCTAGACCTACTGATCTAATGTACTGCTTACTGTTTATAGTTTTGTTAGTGATTTGTACTGTGCTAACCAAGTCTGTTCAATTTGAAGTCCAATGGGGTAATTACTGCTACCTTATCTTTTGTTTTCTTATGTTCTGTATCTTTTTTTTTTTACTAACGTTCATTTTATTTATAGTCTTTTGACATTTTAAATAAAATTAATTCAAAAACTGGGGGGGGGGGGGGACATCAGGAATTGAGCTCCACTCAAGAGAAACTTTGTATTATTTATGTGTCCACGACTCATCAGGGGTTGAATCTGTTTTTTATCTCTCCTTATCATCCACATTTCCATAATAGCAGACATACAGTCATGTCCCTTATGATGAGACTATTACCACAGAATATTTCAATCTCTTAAAAACTCTCTTTCATAGATATATTTTAAATGCATGATCCTGGACAAGATTCAGAAAACGTTTCAAAGCACCCTTTTTATTCCATTCTCTTCCAAATGCAGTTTCTTGGGGAGGTTCATCCCAGAGATCCCAAGGTAGTGCTGGCTGGGAATTCAGAGAGTTGACGTCTATACATCTTCAAGTTGCCAGGTTTGAAAAACACTGGGTTAAAAGCTCAACTGCATGCATGGGCTGCACTGCCCTCTCCTTCACACAGACCTTTGGATCTGTGCCTAATTCTCCAGTGGATTCCATCTGCTAATTGACTTACCATTCATGGAAAACATGCTTTGTGGAGAAGAGAGCATTGGCAAGCATTTTACAAAACCAACCTCTGACTTAATTCAAACACAATGGAATTCATCACGTCCCAAGCCATTAGAAAAATATACTTTTATTAACACATTTATCTTCAGTATCGAACAATGTGGTACTATTCAACCTTGCCAAACAAAAGCTAATTATTCTAAAATGGTTTTAGCTTTCCTCTTTAACACCAAAGATATATATTAGCCATTATACTAACTCATCTAATGTAGTTCAGCGGACCAGGAAGCAAGTCTTACAAAAGGGTACAAAGCCAAGGTGTACTGACGTGGGTAGAATGATCAGTGTCTCAACATCTAGACTGAAATCTTTAGAATTAGTAGAATACTAATGAATACAGAAAATGCTCCCAATCCTGCAGGCTTCCACTGGCAGCCAGTATCACGCAATCACTAAAATCAGCCCAAGTACCAGAGCCTTTGGGCTCAAGAGATCTGCTTGTAAGCAGTACATTCTAGACTTTCCAACTCAGCTGTTGCCATAATCCAGCAAACGACAAGGCAGTTCATGTCCTTTATACTTCATGGAGCACAGAATAAAAGATACAGAAAAACCAATTTCAAAGTCCACTTCCACAACTGTTTTTGTGACTGCAATCAACATAGGCACAGTAATTATCTCTGCAGTTTTACAGCAAGAGAGTCACTGTTTTCCTCAAATGTACATCTCTGCTCCAATGCTAATAAAAAAATCAGGGCACTGTATGTTAGCTTTGACTTAAATTTGCAGTAAACAGAAACTGCAAGCAATTGGGAGCTCCCTTTGGCATAAAATAAATGAGACTGTGTTCCCTTCACTGAACATACATTATAATGAGAAAAACATATCCTGGAAAATATATTTTATACCTGAGATACACAGATATGCTGTGCATCTTGGAACAATACATCCCAATGCTAAGGAAAAATAACCCATTTCAATTCCAATGTTAACCATCTAAATCAGGTTATATTTTAGTTTGCAAAAACACGCATGCATGTATTTTAAATACTCAAACATTTTTGTTAGCTGCCCTATTCTACACACTGCTTTAAATGAAAGCAGGAGCAATTAAAAACGAGTTTGAATGAAAAAAAAATTAGAACTCCACTGAGCATTTGGACTGTAAGCTGAAGACATTCCAGAGGCAGCTAGGTGAAAAGCAACTCTGGAGGCACTTGAACTGAAGTTGTTCAGAGCAACTAACTATTTGGATGGCATTTTTGTGGCATGGATAAGTGTGATGAAGAAAAGAATCCCAATGGAGTTGGGCTGCTTAAATAAATATGACATGAGAAAAAGAAAAAAACAGTGAACCAGAGAACAAATAAGAAAGTAACAGAAATTGAAACTGATCCAGGAGGAAAAGGATGTTTACAGAAAAACGATAGGAAAATGAAGTCCAGAAAGAGTGAATTTAGATAATGTGTAATCTGCATCTGAATTTTGTATTTCAGCTAGAAACACAGAGATATTGAGAACATTGTGTGCTGGGCCTACAACAACTGATTTATTGCTTTTTTAAGAAGTTTCTAAAAATGCAGCAGTCCAAAAGCACAAGTACTGTTCAGCTAGATTTCCTGAGGATTATTTAATATCCTAACAGTTAGTTTAATCCTGCAGAGAAAACTGTCCAAATGATATAGCCAATCAGAAATGTTAAGCTATACTTTCAATAATGCCTTCTTTTCCAAATAATTCACTCAAATCTATAGCTAGTAGCTTAACCTTTATCTTTTGCACTCTTATTTTAAATGAATGTACCTCTTGCAAATTATCCTTCTATAGAAATCTGCTCTAAGCCCATTGATATATCCTGACCATCTGCAGTTTATGTTTGAAGAAAAATAATGGAATTACTTTATTTTTGTACTGCCACGCTCCCATTTGGCAGTTTGCAATATAAAGGGTGGGGGCAGTAAACTTAAAATAAAGTGATATTTAATACCTGTGTGTGTGTGCCTTCAAGTCAGTACTGACTCCTGGACAAGTCCCTGCAGTTTTCTTGGCAAGGTTTTTTGGAAGTGGTTTGCCCTTGCCTGCTTCCTAGGGCTGAGAGAGAGTGACTGGCCAAGGCCTCCCAGTTGGTTTTGTGCCTAAGGTGGGAGTAGAACTCTCGGTCTTCCAGGTTCTATCCTGGTGCCTTAACCACTGCACCAACCTGGGTCTTACCTACACCTACACCTATCTGAAAAGTAATGCCTCCATTGAACAAAAAAGTTGCTGGGCGCATGCATCAGGTTCCAAATCAACCTTGCAAAGCTGCCCTCGCCATGAAAAATCCAGGACTATTGAGAATTGCATATTTATCCCACAAAACTACCAATCCACTTGTTTGAAACATATATACAAGCTGATCTGAAGCTGTTGCTTGTGTAGATCAGGATCTTGACACTGTTTTGACTGCATGCAGATGTCTGTAGTTTTCTCGGAGGCACAATGTCAGGAAGTGCTGCGAAGCAAACATTCACATATTGATAAACAAGATAGGCCACAATTAGCACAATGACCTTTCACATGAGTCAAGCAAAGCTCAGGCTAGTTGCAGAATCAAATTCACAAGAATTTGACAAATGTATTACCAAAAGAGTGCTCTAGATGCAATTGGTGCAAAATATAGCAGCAAACCCGTTGGCGGGGAAGAGACGCTTCTTACATGTAACACTGGTGTTGGAACAAGCTTCTGTGTACAAGTCCTGGTTTTGACCAGGACCTGCAGGACCACCTGCTTTGAATAGAACTTCCCAGACCAGTGATGTGCCTTTATACTGTAATTTGCCAAGAGTCCATGGAGGTGAAGATATAAAAATTAAATAAATAATAAATAGATGAACAGGTTTTTTTTGTTTTTTTTTAAGTGATCTTCTAGGAACTTGAAGCAGTATGGCTGATGACATCATGAATCACTGGAAGAGTAGGTAAGGCCAAAGCCCTAACCCTCTCTCAGCCCTAGGAAGCAGGCAAGGGCAAACCACTTCCAAGAAACCTTGCCAAGAAATCTTCAGGCACTAGTCCAGGCAGTCGCCAGGTGTCAACACTGATTCAAAGGCTAATCATCATCATCATCATCATCAGCAGCAGCAGCAGCAATAGTTTGAAGGCAAATAATTATATATCTTTAAACTGATAAATCATCTATTTGCAAGTTTTACAATCAATTCTATAAGAAGGTGAAGTCTCTCCATATAAAGCCAATAGCCCTCTTTGGCCATTGCTCTGCCCGATCAACTAAGATTGTGTAGTGCAGAGGTGAACAACTTTCTTGCAGGTGGGGAGTATTTTGATTTGTTTGGCAATACATTGTATTGACCAGTGACATCAGGACATCATCAAAATGGATAGGGCCAGGGTTGGCCAGTTAAGGCAAGGGGTAAAATGAAAAGGCTTTAAGAAACCCATTTTGCCTTTTAAAATCCCCAAACCACAAGAACAGCCCAAAAGGTTTGGCCCAACCCATTTCAGGAATGTTCTGAGAGCAGTGGATTTACTCTGCTGGCCCTGCTCCTGTGTTCCTCTCTATCAAGGCCAGCATATTGAAACCCAGAAAACCATAGATTTTTCTGATCAGGAATTTTGATGACCCTTATTGTGTTACAGTTTCACAACCCAAATAAAGAGAAGTAGGAAATGTGGTACTTATTAGCCAAGTATCAAAAACATCACAAAACAATAATTCAAACTCAGCTCAGGAGAAGATCAATATTAATGCTAACAAAAATAGATGTGACTCAAAAAGGGAAAATGCCGTAACAAAACTGGCCCTCCACACTAAAATGTTATGATGTAACTCAACATTATGAAGCAATCCCCCCCTCAATTTTATTTCTTCATCTTACCTTAGAGTAGAATGCCTGCTAGAACAGGAAATACTATTGCCAATTGGAGAAGGTAAGTTACTTCCTCGATGGAGATCTTCAATGGATCGACTCCATGGTTTAGATTTGTCCACTGAATTTTCCATATTATTTTCCAAGCTTTCAAAGTCAAATCTGAAAGGAAATAGACACTTTGTATGACAATGAGAAGGAGGAGAGAGCTTTTATTTTTTTCCTGCTGCAGAACTCAGAAATGTTCCAATACATTACAACAATAAAGTGGCAGAGAACCATGTAAATACATTTTCCTTTGGGCTGAAACACTGTGCTGGTTTCATGTACATTTGACAATAAACTTGGCTCTTGAAATGGTGGGGGGGAAAGGGTTGTCACAAGGAAAGGAGGAAAAAGTCATACAATTTTATAGAGACTCTACCTAATTTCAATTTTGCTTAATTTCTTGGATGACCAAAAAACCCCCAAAAGCCTTTCTATACTATAATAGAGATCAAATTTCAAGAATGCACCTAGTTTTAAAAATAAATAAATAAACTATGTATTCTAATTACTTTCAACTGTCAATATGCAATGGAAATGTTTCTTCCAATATGTTGGCCAAGGCCAAACTCCAAACATATGTAATACATTACTGTAATCATGACAAATCTTCCTTTGTTTCGTTTATTTCTCAGCCCTTGTCTAATGTACTGCTGGTTGAAAGGAGAATCATGTCATCCTTTTGCACAGACTTTGAGGCTACTTCTCAAACTTAGCATGTGAAAAGGAATGGATGGTAAGTAAAGGTGCTTGCTTTTATTTCAGAGGCTGGTTCCCACAGAATCTTAAATCACAATATGGTTTGTTGGTTTTTTGCTTGGTATGATGTGCAAAACACATTCTGTATGATTTGTAAACCTCAGCTTCCTTTTGCAGACTGATTCACACATCACATCAAAAAATCCCCAACAAATCACATTAGGGTTTAGCTTCATGTGAGAATGCAGGCACTGTTTTTCAAGTCAGTTGTTTTTCTGCCAGGTGCCATTCTTCTTTCCTCATTTTTTCCTTCAGCACAATTTAGCCCCCTTCTTATCCAACAGTGGAAGCACGTTTTTAAGGTTTCCAGCCTAAAAATAACATTATGCTTTTTTGCATCTTGGAATGTTTGATCCTGATCCAGAAGACATGCAAGTGAAGCAGAAACCTCTTGTTCTGCATATGCTCCTTCCCTTCATCGCGGGGAAGGAAAGGGGGCTCTGAAGCCCTGCCCCAGCCGCCTTCCATCAGTAGAAGGACAGCTTCATAGGGGAATTTCTCATGGGAAGCTTACAGGCAGCCTGCCTGCTTCCTCTCACTGCTGAGTCTGAGGACTGATTCAAGTATTAGCAAGAAGCAGGGAAAGGGGAAGAAGCATGACCATTGCGTGCTTCTCTTTCTGCTGTAGCACACACCGTGGAATTCATGGGTTTTGTCCACATTAATATCTGGGCCTCAACTTAGCAAAGATATGAAACCTCCTTCTGCAAATTGGAGCAGGCAAACATCTACTTTGGGGACAGACTACAGCTCAGTTATAGACCACACGCTTCGTGAGCAGAAGGTCCCTCCACATTTTATTCCTGGCATCTCCAGTTAAAGGAACTCAAGTAAGAAGGAGATGCACATCAGGAAACTTCTGACAAATTAGTAGAAGCCACTTGGAATAAGGCAACTTCCTGTATGCTTCAACAGCAATTCCCCATGCTTTTGTTTGTCCTGTTGCTGCGTGAACATTTGAGTTGGCTTTCATTGTACATTCTGAAGACTTGGCTGTGGGCAGAGTAGATCTCAGCACATAAGAACCATTTATCATGGCTTTCCAATGTTTCCAGAACTGACACTGCCATTTATTGTCCCTGAAGTGAGTGGCACAATTGACATAACAGAGAACAGAGACTTTATGGCAGCCACCTCTGGAAGACAGACATATAATTATTTGAATAACAGGGTTTTGCACCAACTGTGTTCACCCTTTACTGCAACAGGATGCATTAATAATATCCTTCTCCCCCTCCCTGAATTGTGAATGTGTGGATCATATTATACTTACGTGACTGCATACTGTGCAAAAGACAAATACTCCACCAAAACATCCAGGCCTTTGTTGTCTTCATTCAAAAATTCCCTGACCCACCTGGCAAAACAATAGTCAAAAGAGATCACTATATTTATATCTGTGCGCAAACCAAACCTTACAGGATGGAAAACATGCTCATTTCTTACTCAGAATCTCAAAAAAGGTAAAAGCCTGAGAAGCATATTTTCAGAGCCAGCTCCAGCCTTACCTTGAGTGTGACTACTTTATGCAGGGTTTGGGAATATCATTAGAGGTCAGCAAAGTGGTTATATTATGATGGCTGGTTGCACACTCAGCCAGATGTTTATAGACTGGATTTGGCATATTTGTCCACCTATTGAGTTCTTCCCATGGATCAGGGACAGGCAAATACTGTTTAATATTATTGTTGGTTGCACAGTCAGCCAGATGTTTAGACTGGATTTGGCATTTTATCCACCTATCAAGTCCTTCCGAAGGACCTGGGATAGGCAGATGTGGTTGTTTGATGGTGCTAAAGGTATCATCGCAGAATGCAAGTTGTTCCAAGTAAAGCTGCCTTTTACAATTGACTGATGGTGATTTTGTCAATGCCGATGGTCTTCAAGGGGTGCTCCAGATGTTTTGGGATTGCACCCAAGGGGCCTATTACTATTGATACTATTTTTGCTTTCTTTAGCCACCGTTATTCTATTTCTATTTGCAGGTCTTTATATTTTGTGATTTTCTCCAGTTCTTTCTCTTGTATTCTGCTGTCTCCAGGTATTGCAGTGTCCACTATCAAGACTTTTGTCTTTCTTATCAGCAGTTGTTAAGTCTGGGGTATTGCGTGGCAGGTGCTTGTCTGTTTGAATTCCAAAGTCCCAGAGCACTTCAGCTTCTTCATTTTCAATTATTTTGTCTGTTTTGTGGTCCCACCAGTTCTTGCTTGCAGGCAAATGGTATTTCTTGCAGATATTCCAATGCACCATTATTGTTACTTTGTCATGCTGTTGTTTGGAGTCAGTCTGTGCGATCTTCTTGCAGCAGCTAACTAGGTGGTCCACTGTTTCTTCTGCTTCTTTGCACAGGCAACATTTGCCGTCTGTTGCTGTCTTCTCAATTCTACCTTTGTATGCGTTTGTTCTTAAGGCTTAGTCTTATCATCATCATCATCATCATCATGGCTGCTTGCATAGTCAGCCAGATGTTTAAACTGGTTTTGGCATTTTTATCCACCTATCGAGTCCTTCCCAAGCACCTGGGATAGGCAGATCTTGTTGTTTGATGGTGTTAAAGGTATCATCGCAGGATATAAGCTGTTCCAAGTAAAGGTACCTTTTGCAATTGACTGATTTGTCAGTGCCGATGGGGTTCAAGTGGTACTCCAGATGTTTTGGGATTGCACCCAAGGCGCCTATAATTATTGGTACTATCTTTGCTTTCTTTTGCCATAGCTGTTATATTTCTATTTGCGGGTCTTTATATTTTGTGATTTTCTCCAGTTCTTTCTCTTCTTTTCTGCTGTCTCTGGGTATTGCAATGTCCACTATCCAGATGATGATGATGATGATGATGATGATGATTTAGCTACTGGAGAGGGAACCAAGTATAATTTAGTTTTTTAAAATTTTTCATGCACCAAAGCAGCACGTGCAGATGGAACAAAACAAATCAAGTAATGTACCCAATCAATTGAACTATGCCAAAATAAAACCATATGGATTTTGAATTTCCAGGAGCGTTTTTGCAGGGGGAATGGGACCCAAACTATAGCAAATATACCTCGTTATCGTCTGTTCTATTATTCAACTATTCAATAGAATCAAATTCTGAATATTCTATTTGGATTCCAACTGAATAATGCTAACTGGCTTTCAACCTAATTGTCAGCCTTTTGAGGGAGGAGCCAGACTGAGTATCTTCCTATTACTTTCCCTTTACCCTTGGCTCAGAACATGTTTTTGTACATTTTGGTTGTTTGTAACAGTTTCTGAACAGTTTCTCAAAGTCATCTCCATGGCGCACTACACTGACATAACTAAATATATACATAAGATCTCCAAATAGTATTTGGATTACCAATAAGGCCATCTTCCCTATAACAGCTCACCTGCCTTGAACAGGAAACCTTGCATATAGCATCCGGATAACAGCATCAGTCTTGATGGAAACACATATCTTAGACTACTGACAGTGAACTACAAAGCCCATAATTAAAGAAAGGGTTAATGCTATTTAGAACTCTTTATGACTATAACCATCTCCCATGTATTGGCATGCAAGTGGTTATGCAATACCAACTAAAGATCTAGAACCTGAAACGTATGCAAAGTGCTGTGCAGCTGATCTTGTCATCATCCTGTCTTGCTCACCATTCACTGCTGGGACAGTATAAATTAAATGCAAAAACAAAAAGAATGGAATGCTCTTCTATCTTGTTTTTAAAGGAAATGATGAAGAACTTCATGGGATACTTAAAACGTGAGAGAAATTTCACTATGTGTAGGAAGTCACTACTTCTTCTCTCCAGTAAGTTATGTGCAAAAGCACTGTAAGTAACATACAGTTACTTTGCTCAGCTAACAGTTACATTTAAACTCTTCCTTAGCAGACATGCATGATGTCCAGATCCTAATGAATTTGGCAGGTATAATCTCTAATAAGAAGTCACAGCTAACAACTGCCATCACATCACAATGCCTGGCATTTTCAAAGAGTCAGCAGTTTGAAAAAAAAAATAAAAAGGAAAGGAGAAAGATTGACTTCTGTAAAGTATTTGGCTTAGCAAATACTGCTGAAATATGGAGTTTAATTGATGGCAAAACTGCTGCAACTGCTTACAGATTTCACTGGCTTCTTATCTCCAAAATACTACCTAAATCTTCACTTACTGCCAATTATCTCTTAGAAATGTTGGCCTAGCATTGGTATTTCATGGTCAATTACACTTCACTGCAAAAGGGGGAGGGGGAGGAAGGGGACAGAACCAGAACTTTTTAACAAGAGCAGTTTCTGAGATCTACTGAGGGGATGATTGTTTTGAAGTAACTCTGCATTTATTGAAATTGCTTAATTTTCCTTTCCTGAGAAGCACAATGCTTCTGTAAAACTAAGGTACATCCCTAAGCCACAGTGCCTTGGGGATGAACCTATTCTATTCAACAGATGTCACTTTTCAAGCTGAACTCAAAGGAGCTCTATTGGTACTTTGAAGTCAATCACAGGATTCTCATGCAATGCAACAATAACAGTGACAACAGATTAGATTTGCAGTGGTTATACCCCAAATCATTTCCCCAAGTATCATTACTTTCTAAAAACTTACCCAATGTGATTAGTCCTTAGAGAAATTTCTAGTTCCCGTAAAACTTGTGTAGATTCTTGAACTCTTCTCCTAAATTTCTAGAATTTACAAGAAAGGGGAAAAAAAGAATACTTGTCTGATTCCTAAATTAACAAGAATGATAATTGTATAGCCTAATCTTTATTGATTTATCTTTCTTCTTTCTATCATGAAACAAATCTGGTGTCCTTCAAGATACCCTGGGAGAAACGGCTGGTGGGGTCCCAGTTCCATGAGGCAGAAAATACTGTTTGTGTATCATGGGATTTCTCCCCACAAAAGCTTCCTCCTGAACCCAGCCTTCCAGAAGGGAGGAACCAAGCTTTACTGGAGGGTTTTGGGGGAATCATTGCTTGCCACTAGCCATTTGTCCTTGCTGTATACCGTAAATTGTTACTACTATATAGTCATTGGTACTGTAATTATTGATGTTGTTGATGTTTACTTCTGAATATTTGACACTCATGTACTATGGATGTTTTATTGTAGTGTATGTTTTGTTTTAATATATATTGAGCAGGAAGGTGTCTGGAAAAGATCAGTGGCATTCAAAACATGTAATAGCTTTCTTTTCCTCCTCATTTCTGGCAAACAGAAAGCTTTTCTGCTTGATTTGGCAAAAATGACTGTCCTTAAGTGAGAGAAAGAGACAAAAGACCATCTCTTACCTTCCTAGTTACAGCTGGATCAAGATAGCCTTTTAATTTCTGTATATATGTATGAGGGGGATTCTTGACTTGAAATCTTTCCTGTAAGTAAAAGAGTAATCATTAGCCATTAGTCACTAAATATGTAACTAGTATAAAGAGACATCTAAAAATGATTCACTGCTTTTGTTATTTCTTCATTTAATTAATATTTAATTAATTTAATATTAATTTAAATTAATATCTGCAGACTCTTCTCATCCTGGATATAATCTGTTCCAACTTCTTCCTTCAGGACGGCACTATAGAGCTCCATATGTTAAAACATCTAGACATCGAAATAGTTTTTTCCCTTGTGCCATTGCTCTGTTAAATACTATATGATTTGATATGTACTGGGCAGTGGCTTCTTCTTTTGGAAAAGTTATTTTACTGGGCAGTGTTATTGTTACTGTTTATTAATTTTCTGTTGCTATCCAAACGCATCGTTGATCTTGCTGTTCATCACCGAAGACAAATTCCTTGTATATATTTTATACTTGGTCATTAAAGTATTCTGTATTTTCTAATCTTTATTTTATTTATGTACAGCATCAGAAACAAGAAAGGCCAAATGGTTCAAAACCATCCTGTAATTAAAAAAAAAGACAGAGCTGTGCAGATTCACTACACTACCACCTCCTGTGTTAATTAATGCATGGGATAAATTGTGTATTCTGTTAAAAGAGAAAGAGAATGAATGTTATTGAGGCTATCAGGCTGACCTTATGAGCACAGCTCATGATATTACAGTTTTGAGTCTTCTTGTCCTAGAAATCATCTTGCTATTGTGGATGGGAACTATTTTATATCAGCTCCTCTGTGGGCACGCTGACCAAAGATTAGGGCAGAGATAGTCCAACACATCTGCAAGGAACCACGTTCAAGAAGACTGCCTTCCATTGTGCCTGTTCTTTTATACAGCAACTATAACTGAAGCTGTTATGTTTTTGGTTTCAGATAGAATCTACTCATTTAGTACACACATCCAAGAAGAAGGTAGAAGGTTCCTCCCCTGATTAAGAGTCAGGAAAGGGGGCAAAATGAGTGCTTTTCAGGTGCTGCCCCAGCCCTCTGGAACACTTCCCTCTCAGAGATCCAGATGAATCCTCTTCTCCTACAAGGCTGTTAAAACAGAACTGCTCTGAAGGACCTTTGAGGGCTGCAGAGGGCCTAATAACAACACTGATATCAAATTTTATAATTCAGTAATCATTTTAAATTATGTCTTTGTATTTGTATTGTTCTTTCATGACTACTGTAATTTTAAATTGTAAACTGCAGTGAGTCAATGCAGTGGCAATGTAGCAATGTAGTAAATAGACAAACTGTGGTCTACCGACTGTAATGTGAAAACTGACTGACTTCTAATATTTTTCCCAGGCCCACATTTTTCAGAACTGTTCATTTTATAAACATGAGAAATGCATTATTATTCCTTA
The DNA here is from genome assembly GCA_030867105.1 of Liasis olivaceus. Classification (NCBI taxonomy): domain Eukaryota; kingdom Metazoa; phylum Chordata; class Lepidosauria; order Squamata; family Pythonidae; genus Liasis; species Liasis olivaceus. The sequence goes on along the minus strand of CM061349.1, from coordinate 135,686,400 downwards.
GAAATCTGAGCTCTTTGCTTCTTTAAAAAAGCCAACGTGCTTTCTACATTTTAAAAATCTATTAACTTTTAATAAAAGTATGCAACAAATGTATGTTCTTTGTAGAATGAGATAAGGGAATCCTGATTCTCTGTCAATGTATGTCTCTTTTTCTTTCCAACATTGCTTGGTAGTTAAATACCTGGTAACTACAACCTAGAAAGTTAGGTGTTTCAGTAAGCTACATGATGAGAGAAGACCATGAGGAGAAAGAGACATTAAGTGAAATAAGGAAATTGGAAAAAACGTCAATAAGATAGAACTGTTCAAAATTCAAATGGTTACTCATTTATCCTTATGTATCTGGTTTCATAATGAAAACAAACTTTAGACCTATCCTACCGCCAAATGATAGAAATGTTGTATACACAGCAATATAATAACAGCTTCTTTTTTCTTTTCTGTCTTTAAAATCTATTCTGGGAAAATAGAAGAGGGTGCTTAATCGTTTCCTTCCTGAAAACAGTCCAGCAGTAGCATTTCTCTGTTATCAGAAAAAAAATATATGTTTATCCTTGCAAATGTGGGTCTTAAAGTGAATGTGGGGATACTGGAATTAAGAAAGGAGGAAACCCCCACCAGCTCCTTTTCCATTCCAAATTGTTCCCTTCTGAAATACAACTTGACTGCTAGCAATGTCATTTCTGTTTTGCTGTCACAGTATGGATGGATGTATCTGAGATGACAATACAGAGCAAGCAGCTATCATTCGTAAGCAGCTTATTTCTGCAGGAGAAGCAAGATTCACCTTATCTGTAAAATGAGGAAGACGACCCCCAATTCTTTCACAAAACTATCATTCCAAGGTATCTTAGGAACTGGGGATGGCTGTTAAACTTGTTGAAGTACAAATCTCTTCAAGGCTGAGGAATCACAAATGACTGTATCCGCTGAAGTCACAGATCTTGCCCATTCTGTTCTGTGACAGGATTCAAAATGTTGAATAGGTAGCTGTTGCTGACACAATGGGGCTGTCTCCTATTGGTCTGCTAGAGCAATATTCTAAAATCATTCTCAATGCCATAGAGACCCACAAATTATCATGGCGCTTCACTGGCTTAACCCATTGTAAACACCTACAAGTAGTTGCTTGTGGAATTGAGGCACAATTTTAATTTGGGAGTAAAGCTCACTGAACTCAAGCAGATCTTGCTTCTAAATAAATCTACATAGGATTGAACAATGAACTCTACATCCACCTACTTTGCAGCTTTCAATATACTCCTACTGAGCAAACAATTTCACGATGATGTTCATGAAAGCTTTAGAAAGGCAATAAACTTGAGCTAACTCCTACAGTAAAATTTGCTTTCTTACCCTCAATGGATAAGGATTTCTAAAAGCTTATTTTCCTTGTTTTTATCCTAATTCCATATTTATAAATTATGACATTATTCCCAGCATCGTATGCTGGTTCATACATTGTATTTTCTTCTGCACAATATTTTCAATGTCTGATTAACTTCTGTAGATATACTGTACTGTTTTTAATGGATCTTGTTTTCTATGTCAATGAAGAATCCTGCATATTAGTATGTTTATTCATATTTACCTAAAATCAAAACTATACATTCCAAATATGGATAACCATATGAAGAAGGAAACAGAATGCTCTGTTACTTCATTAAAGAAATGAACCACAAATTACACAACTTTTAATACCTATTTCTGTTTGTTTCCCTTAGCTTAGAATTATGCTATCTTTATTATTATGTGAAAATGTTCATGCAAAATTTCCATGCAAATAATTTGGCAGAATGTAGGTTGTATGAATCAAGATTTTATCTTAGCATCAAAGCATGTGAACTAGGTTGTGAAATGAGTTGTGTCAGTTTGCATCAAAATGTGGCTATGTGAAACACTTACTGGTTAATATTTATACTATCATGAGGGCAACTCCACCTTCTTTCTATTTCCCACAAGATGTATATAACTGTTTTCAAATTATTTCCAGGATGTGTATATGTGCGTGCTTCTTAAGAAAACAAAAATTAAAGGCATAACCCTTTCTGAATATCAGATTTTTGGAATCAAAACCAGTGTGTGGGAAATGAAGCCATCTAGAAAGAGATGTCACTGATTTCCTTCCATTCACGTATAAAATAGCATGCTGAAAAAAGGCATTTACTATATATTCAGGGTATGTCTTTCATCTCAGGGCTATGTGAGGCAAAGAATACTTTCATGATTAATAGTAACCAGAATTTGAATCAACAGCTTTAGGAGGGATACATTTTCAAAACCTCCTTATAAGAGAATTGTGGTATACTATTAATCAAGGTCATATTAAAGGCAATGCTCAGAATAACTTATAGCCATGGTTAAAGATAGTGGATAAAATCTGTATGCAAGAAAGAAGAGATAGCATATCTGAGCAGATGGGAGTGTTAAGGGTTTTGAAAATCATATGTATTTTAACTGTTCCATTTACTTCTTTTCAAGCACTCTGTAACCCAGTCTTGAACCCAGTTCAAAACAAAAGTCTAACAAAAGTAACCATCCAACTGCATTGCACTAAAACATGGAATCACTATGTGATTATTCCTAAAGTCAATTAAAGAAAAAACCATGAGAGGTTTCTTGATCATCACTGTTCCATTTGTTTGTATGCGGTAGATGTGAGCAGAATGGCTGTCTGTTGGATCCATCACACAACAGATTTCCTTTTCAGAGAAACAGTTCTAACTTCCCATGGTTGAAGTTAGAAATCTGTGCATGAATGGAACAAACACGGGTCAGAGCCCACAAAGGTAAGCGTCTGCGAAGACTCAAGACTATGCATTTGAATCAGAGTAAGTCCTGAAGCCAATCATGGAAAAAAAAACCTTGAGAGCTTCATACAGCATTCCCTGATGCAGACATTTCTAACTAACTATGTGGGAAACTGTCCATTGAATCATAAACCTGGCAAGCATGAATTGTAAAATGTAATAGTTAGCTAGAAACTCATACGACACAGAATTGTTTTCCTGCCAACGTCTTGAGCAGACAGCTCTTCCATCAAAAATGAATGACTGCAGAAAGTGCATTACTCCGCTGGGAATATAGTTTCCTCCTATTCATTCACAACAGTCTGCAAGCCATCCCCTCGATTTTTACTTCACATCTCTAGCGCTCCTTCAGCTTCTTTTGTTTCTTTTCTACAAGCAAATGAAGAATTTTGGAAGCTCCAGTTCTGGGCAGGATTTTCCAGTCATAGCTAATATGCTCCTACAGACTTGTAAAGCTTTCAGACAGAGATTTGCTCTGCCAAAAGAAAAAAGAAAAAAGGCTCCAATCTGCTTGTCTGAGCTAACCCTCTTTGCAATGGTTCTACAAGTTGCAGAAGAATAGTTTAGGAACTTCTCACCTGGTGAAATTGGAAGATAACATTTGGGCTAGGCAAGTAAAAGGATAGCAGAGGCACACACTAATAGAAACCTAAGGTTATTAAGTTCAGGATGGAGGTAACAAGAGATGGCACCTGTTACATTCTGAATTTCCTGTGCTTGACATTCAGGCATGAATAAAATTGGGCAGATGCATTGTCCACTTACATTGGAAGGAGATGTATCTTCTTGTTGCTGGTTTCTACATTTCCAAGGATTACAAGCAAATCTGCCTTGTTAGTGTAGGCATTCATCAAGTGTTCAAAGTGAAAATGTTTTCAATAAATGCAGTGTATTTCTACTCAACCTTTTCCCACCAAGAAAATCAGTCTAATATCCATAAAATTTCCTTAATTCCAGACTACAAATCGTTTCTATCCAATATACTGAACAACTAACTTCAATATACTGCACTATACAAGTAGTCCTTGCTTAGCGACTGCCTCGGACAGTGACCATTCGCAGTTATGATGGTAATAAAAAAGTAACTTTGTGACCTATGCCCGCATTTACAACCTTCATAGCATCTCTCTCTCAGTCATGTGTTTGCCATTACAGTCAGTCAGTATGCATTGTCCTGTGTAAAATCATAAGCACAGTCACTATTTTCATTTAGTGACTGCTTTGCTTAACGACCGAGTTGCCGGTTCCAATTGTGGTTGCTAAACAAGGACTGCCTGTATGTACTTTTGCTATATTTATGTATCAAGCTAAGCCAGAATGTAAGCTGCTTGGTTTGGGTTTGCACAGTGTGTAAACTCTACCATAACAGCTTGGTAATTTTCATATGACAGGCCTAGGACATACTCAACAAGCTATAATTAAAACAAACCAAGGTAACATAAAGGAAATCATTGTGATTAAAAAGTCCATTCATTAAATCAGAGTGTGTTTATCTCCTCAATCTGCTGGAAGACAAATGAACACAAGAAAGTGATTGGCAACAGCTTTAAATTGGCACAAGAGATCACAAATACTACCTTTCCCAATTTGTTGCCTTCAGATGTACTGGACTACAACACACATCATCCCTAGTCAAGACAGCTGAGAAAGCTGAAATAGATAAGAGATTCTTTACAATATTTTGGATAGCAAAAATGGTAATAATTAGAACTGGTAAACAAATGAGATTGAGTCAGTACATTTGTGTCTGGGGATTGTGGTCCTGAGTAAGCAAAGGTTCTAGATTCAAAAGAAGAATTCTACAGAACCTTGAGGTGAGTTTTAGTCAAGTTTAATGATAGAGAGTTCTGACAAAATGTGGTCCACTGGAGAAGGAAATGGCAACCCACTCCAGTATCCTTGCCAAGAAAACCCCATGGACAATGTTAAAAGGCTAAAAGATATGACGCCAGAAGATGAGCCCCTCAGGTCGGAAGGTGTCCAATATGCTACTGGGGAAGAGCGGAGGGCAATTCCAAGTAGCTCCGGAAAGAGTGAAGCGGCTGGGCCAAAGCCGAAGGGACGTTCAGCTGTGGATGTATCTGGAAGCGAAAAGAAGGTCTGATGCTGTAAAGAACAATATTGTATAGGTACGTGGAATGTAAGATCCATGAACCAAGGCAAGCTGGATGTGGTCAAACATGAGATGACAAGATTGAACGTCGACATCTTGGGAATCAGCGAATTGAAATGGACGGGAATGGGTGGATTTAATTCAGGTGACCATTATATCTACTACTGTGGGCAAGAAACCCTTAGAAGAAATGGAGTTGCACTCATAGTCAATAAGAGAGTGGGAAAGGCAGTAATGGGGTACAACCTCAAAAACGACAGAATGATCTCAGTGCGTATCCAAGGAAAACCATTCAACATCATGGTAATCCAAGTCTATGCCCCAACCACTGATGCCGAAGAAGCTGAAGTTGACTGGTTCTATGAAGACCTACAAGACCTTCTACAACTAGCACCAAAAAAAGATGTCCTTTTCATCATAGGGGATTGGAATGCTAAAGTAGGAAGTCAAGGAGTAATCGGAATAACAGGCAAGTTTGGCCTTGGAGTACAAAATGAAGCAGGGCAAAGGCTAATAGAGTTCTGTCAAGAGAACAAGCTAGTCATAGCAAACACTCTTTTCCAACAACACAAGAGACGACTCTACACATGGACATCACCAGATGGTCGATACCGAAACCAGATTGATTACATACTTTGCAGCCAAAGATGGAGAAGCTCTATACAGACAGCAAAAACAAGACCAGGAGCTGACTGTGGCTCAGATCATGAGCTTCTTACTGCAAAATTTAGGCTTAAATTGAAGAATGTAGGGAAAACCACTAGACCACTCAGGTATGACTTAGATCATATTCCATGTGAGTACACAGTGAAGGTGATGAATAGATTTAGAGGATTAGATTTGGTAGACAGAGTGCCTGAAGAACTATGGACGGAGGTCTGTAACATTGTACAAGAGGCAGCAACTAAAACCGTCCCAAAGAAAAAGAAATGCAAGAAAGCAAAATGGCTGTCTGATGAGGCTTTACAAATCGCTGTGGAAAGAAGGAATGCGAAAAGCAAGGGTGAAAGGGAAAGATATAAGCAACTGAATGCAGATTTCCAGAGAATAGCAAGGAGAGATAAGAAGGCCTTCTTAAATGAACAATGCAAAGAAATTGAAGAAAACAATATAATAGGGAAGACTAGAGATCTCTTCAAGAAAATTGGAGATATCAAAGGAACATTTAGTGCAAAGATCGGCATGATAAAGGACAAAAAAGGCAGGGACCTAACAGAAGCAGAAGAGATTAAGAAGAGGTGGCAAAAATACACAGAAGAACTATACAAGAAAGATCTTAATGTCCCTGATGTCCATGCTGGTGTGGTCACTGACCCTGAGCCAGACATCCTAGAGAGTGAAGTCAAGTGGGCCTTAGGAAGCATTGCTAACAACAAAGCTAGTGGAGATGACAGTATTCCAGCTGAGTTATTTAAAATACTAAAAGACGATGCTGTTAAAGTGCTGCACTCAATATGCCAGCAAGTTTGGAAAACGCAACAGTGGCCACGGGATTGGAAAAGGTCAGTTTACGTTCCAATTCCAAAGAAGGGCAATGCCAAAGAATGCTCAAACTATCGCACAATTGCACTCATTTCACATGCTAGCAAGGTTATGCTCAAAATCCTACAAGCTAGGCTTCAGCAGTACGTGAACCGAGAACTACCGGATGTACAAGCTGGGTTTCGAAGAGGCAGAGGAACTAGAGATCAAATTGCCAACATTCGCTGGATCATGGAGAAAGCACAAGAGTTCCAGAAAAGCATCTACTTCTGCTTCATTGACTATGCAAAAGCCTTTGATTGTGTGGATCACAACAAACTGTGGCAAATTCTTAAAGAGATGGGGATACCAGACCACCTTACCTGTCTCCTGAGAAATCTGTATGCGGGCCAAGAAGCAACAGTTAGAACTGGTCATGGAACAACCGATTGGTTCAAAATAGGGAAAGGAGTACAACAAGGCTGTATATTGTCACCCTGCTTATTTAACCTATATGCAGAGTACAACATCAATAACCTCAGATATGCAGACGATACCACCCTAATGGCAGAAAGTGAAGAAGAACTAAAGAGCCTCTTGATGAGGGTGAAAGAGGAGAGTGCGAAAGCTGGCTTGAAACTCAACATTAAAAAAACTAAGATCATGGCATCTGGACCCATCAATCCCTGGCAAATAGAAGGGGTAGAAATGGAAGCAGTAACAGACTTCATTTATTTGGGCTCCAAGATCACTGCAGACAGAAACTGCAGCCATGAAATTAAAAGATGCTTGCTCCTTGGGAGGAAAGCTATGGCAAACCTAGATAGCATATTAAAAAGCAGAGACGTCACCTTGCCGACAAAGATCCGCATAGTCAAAGCTATGGTTTTTCCAGTAGTAGTGTATGGCTGTGAGAGCTGGACCATAAAGAAGGCTGAACGCCAAAGAATTGATGCCTTTGAACTGTGGTGCTGGAGAAGACTTTTAAGAGTCCCCTGGACTGCTAGGAGGTCAAACCAGTCAATCTTAAAGGAAATCAACTCTGATTGCTCATTGGAAGGATTGATAATGAAGCTCAAGCTTAGATACTTTGGTCACCTAATGCGAAGAGAGGACTCTTTGGAAAAGACCCTGATGCTGGGAAAGATGGAAGGCAAAAGGAGAAGAGGACAGCAGAGGATGAGATGGCTAGATGGCATCACTGAAGCAATGAGCATGAAATTGAGCAAACTCAGGGAGGCAGTGAAAGATAGGAAGGCCTGGCGCAATATGGTTCATGGGGTCACGAAGAGTCGGACACGACTTAACGACTGAACAACAACAAATTCCTAACTTCATAGCCACATCCACCTAGTCTTCTGGATAGTAGTACAGAAATGGTTTGCCATTGCTTTCATCTAGGTTTGTTTTTTTTTTTTAATTTCTTGGTCTAGCATACAGCTTTGGGGTTGCCTTTCTCCCCCAAGTACTAACCAGGGCCAATGCTACTTAGCTTTTTGAAATCACCCAAGACTGACTAGATGTTGCCACTTAGTTTGGTTTAGGACATTGAAGAAGCTATTGCAAAGGTACTGAGACAAGTGTATCCATTTAATTACCTTTTTAAACATCAGGGTAATTTTTTTCAGTCGCCCTTCTCCTATGGTCCAAAATCTCTTTCTCTCTGTCTTTTCATTTTTACTATTTTCTTTGGTGCAATCATGATTTAAGCAAAAGACCTAAGTTCTCCATTTTTTCACTCTTTCTAAACAGAACTGGCAGTTCTGAGGTCCTTAGAAGACATCAAGCCCCTATCCAGTTTCTCTCACAAGCATCACAATTACCTGTTGTGTCAGACTCACTTTTTGATTTATCATCCTTGATTGCTTCTAGGCAACATGGTGCCTAAGTCTAAGTATCTTGAGGCTTTCATCATAGTGTGAATTTTAATTAAAAGCTGGGAGACTGAGAGAGGCTGAGGCCTACAATATTTTTTTCCAATTGCTTATGACTAACCACAAATGAGACTGCTTTGCTCTGAAACAAAAGAATTATTCCATTTATATTTTCTTCCTTTTCCTCTTCCAACTCAATCAGTTTCCACTCTCATAGTTTACCACTCTTTCCAGGGCATCTATTTCCACCTCTGATTTGACAAACTTCGTTTGCTTTCATTTTTGTCTTTATCTCTATATTAGAAGTGGCATATTAAGTCCATGCCAGTTAGTAAATAAAGAAAATCTTCTCCTCTGTAAACTTAACATGTATTATATGATAATGTCTGGCCCCTTTGATCTGAATGGTTGTTTGAGTTAGTCTGGAAGAATGATTCCCCACTGGTTGAACTACAGCAAGAACATCCCCTCTGGATCCCATAACAAGAGCCAGGTAGCACGGACGCATGAAAATGAAGATGCGGTGTCCTGGCGCTGCATCTGATATATTTTTAGCACCACTGTTATTTGGCTGCTGTGGGTCTTCCGGGCTGTGTGGCCGTGTTCTGGAAGTTTTGTTTCCTAACGTTTCGCCAGCATCTGTGACCGGCATCTTCAGAGGGCAGGAGCACAGACAGGAGCAGTTCTCTCCAGATGCCGGTCACGGATGCTGGCGAAACATTAGGAAACAAAACTTCCAGAACACGGCCACACAGCCCGGAAGACCCACACCAGCCATCGTATTCCGGCTGTGAAAGCTTTCGACAATACATTGACACTGTTATTTGTCCAGGCCTTTCTGCTGCAGAGTTTTCCATTTTCTTCCTATTCAGTTTTTAATGTGTTTACAGAACTGATGGTAGCCAATAACAGGAGTAATTTTGATGAATCCATCTGTTCTCTATGAACAATGGTTGAATAATTTAACTAGGGAATTGAAGACTGTCTTTGTCATGGAAAAACAAAAAAGGACCATCTATTTCTCCTATGCGCTGAATGCAACTTGGCATCTGCCAGTCTGAGTTGGAAAAGTCCTCTGGCAGTAATTCACACAGCATGTGAGTCTGCTGGACTAAACAAGACTAAGTGACATGCATGCTTGTGAGCTGATGCAAAGAATCTCACTACAGATGCATAAGCAATTGCTGCTCAGCAAGAACTGAAGGCACTTAGGAGGCTCTGAAACAAATAATAAAGAAAGGCAGAACAGAACGAGACAGGATGTCAGCTATATTTTCCCAGTATAACAGAAAATAGTCTGAACTCAGGGTTTTTTTTTAAATCACACCTTGTATTAGTTCTCCTTCCTTCCTTCCTCCCTCCCTCCCTCCCTCCCTCCCTCCCTCCCTCCTTCCTTCCACAGAGTGACTGAAAGGTCAAGAACTAATGCTCTACAATAGAAACTCTTGTATCAAAATAGTCCACTTCCCCAATATGATACTCTCTTCAAATACCTTGGGATTCCATCTCCTAGAATTCTTAACAAGCCAACATGGTTACTAATACAGAAGGAAATATCATATCTGGATTGCAAAAGTTTGGCCTGCAAAAAACTCACCACAAAACAGGACAAAGCACTTTCTGCATCTTTTTGCTTCCTTCTAGTGGATATCTGGATTTTTGCACCTGCGATATGATAATCCTACTTATTCACATCTTTATGTATCTTTCAACCCCAGTCCATAAGCCTCAATAGGATCACTGGCTTGTCTATTCTCTCTCTGTTTAAAACTGCATTTCAGTATCTCAATCTTCCATTAGAGGGCATGAAAGAGCTGCATGATGGGTTCCAAAGCCCTAGTTCCCTTAGCTATCTACTGGCTTAATAACCAAGAGACTGGCCCAGTCAATCTCAAATTCCCCAAGGGAATGATCACATGAGTCCTGAAACAAGAATGCCCCTTAATCACATGATTACATACTCTCTCATCCATCTCTATTTTAGCAGCTAAGGTCCTATCTGCAGATTACTATTAACAATAAGGAACAGGCAAGATCAACCTGGTCCATTGCCTTGCCTAACTCAGGTGACCTTCAGTCACATCACCTGACCTCAGTTCCCCCCTCCACTGTAGGAATTCGTAACACTCCAAAATGCAGAAAGTGTTTTCTCTGGGCAAGTGTCCCTGCAAAGAAAAGAAAAAGAAACGCTTGTGTGTTCTGAAGCAGCACCAAGCATAGTTTGCTTCCTTCCTACCCATCCAGGATACCTGGGCAAGGCATCTGAGGAATGCAGACACTTGCTTTGATGTTAGTTGATTACCTGTAAAGCTGCACTAACAAAGGGGGGAGGAGGGATAACATTTAATCATGTCATTCCAGAATAGTTAAAATATACATATGTTTCACAAAAACAGGAAGGTGAGCTTCCTCTCCCACCTTCTCCCCAAGGTTTTCATAACTACATTTGTAATTAAGAGATCTGCATATTCTGAAAGCCTGCAGGTCTACACATTTTTATAATCTCCGAAATACTTAACAAAAAACAGTAAAATCTTCTTCAAGTCAAGCTTGAATCTCAGCAATTTCATGGACACATCCATATAGTTTTGTTGAAAGCAATTTTGAAGTGGGTTGCCTTTGTCTTTGACCTCCCACTCTAGCCTGCAGTCCTAGGATTTAATGGAGGTCTCCCATCTGTATATTAACCACAGCTGACACTACTTAACTTTCAAGATCAGTATAGCATTGCTCTAATAAAGATACCATTACCAACCATAATAAATGATTTTGGAATTGGGAATTGGTCTATGTTCAAAATGCAATTGTTTTCATTGTTTCTGTTGTTTAATAGCAATAACAATAATTTGGGATTATGAGATTTTGGAATGAAGGTATTTAACTCTTGAAATGGAGATGGACTCAATATTCATTTTCATTCTTCAGGTCTTAAAAATAGCACTGAGTTAGATCCATTCATAGAGTCCAACTCCATTTGCACAATGGAGCTTTCTCATCATCTCTCCTCATTTGCACATCATATTTCTACAGTCTGAGGAACCTTGTAGAGTAGTGTTGGACGAAGCACCTGAGTGACTGCGTCACAAGGAAGAATGTTTCTCTGTTCTTTCAAAACCTCAATTTCTAAGCAATCATATTTGTCATATTAGAAACTAGATTTTTTGCACTTCTTATCTCCAAAGAGGCCTTTATAAGGTCCCAGGTTCTTTTGATCAGTCATTAAAAAAGCCCAGAACTAATTTATTTACTAAATCCACCCCTTCTGACCTCCTTTCCCAACTTCACAGAGATTCCAGGCCACAGTCCAACAGCCATTTGAAAAACACATTGCCTGTCAAAGCCAAAGAGGATCACGTCAGAATTGTGTGCAAACTGTACAAATGCAGAATCAATCCTTGAGAAAACAGCTTGAGCCATGTGCTATAATTGCACTGCTGGACTTATAAAAACATCACACACCAAATGCTTCATCTAAATCTCCTTATGAAATTTCTGCTTCATGGCTGCTTTTACTCCCGCTGGTAATAACCCACAAGGAGTCAATGGGTCAGCCACAAACAGGCTGCAGGGGAGGAGGAACATTTCAATATGTACAGGCCTTGAAACAGAAGGAGTTGGCAACAAGGATGCTTTGATTTCTGCCTCAACAAATTGATATGCAACTGAAAGCAAGAATTTGACCTTCTATCAAATCAAGAAAATTCTCTGGACCAGGGTGCTTCAGATACTAAGATGCCAATATATTTCTCATATTTCCCCATTCCCACCTGTCTTCCTCAATTGTGCTATCAGTATATCTGCAGACTCTGAAGCTGAACTTTATATGAAATGGCAGGGCTATGGGTTGTAAACGAGTGCAATTAACTTAGCTGCATGAATGACATTGAGATCTGCATCTGTCCCAACCATATAGTTTGTTCATTTCTTGCATTTTTCATATAATTCTTGTATTCTTCCTGAATCCTTCTGGCTGACAGTGTAAGGACAAAACCCACAATTCATACAGGGTTTTTCACTCTAAAAATGCAGGCTGTTGACAAACAGGCCCAAGAAAATGAGTTACACACAGCAGCTTAAACAATTTGCCACAGTGGCTCAGTAAACTACAGCTGTATGCCATACAATGATTTAAATGCTCTGCACAGAATCTTCAGTGAGTGCAAGCTGCTAGTTCTGTAGTTCCAAGACGGTCTGACAACTGCTTTGGAGGATATATAGGGCATACCCAACAGAGCCGCAATTTTTAGTTATTAAATTTGGGTTGTGTCCTCATAACTTCTGACAAACCTCCTGACTCAGTTTCAAAAGTGCTAAGCGTGAAGCAAACTTGCCCAGTCTAGTCCTCTTTTTTTAGGTCTTCACTAACAGTCCTCACAAAATTAGTGATTCCTTATTTTAGATAATATTTTCTTAAATGCTTGCTTTACCCCTCCACAGTATAAGTACTGATGTATTCTTTTATGACTAAGAACTTTAATTAAAGAACAATGACCAAAAAAAAAAAACCCACTTCCCACAAAGATTCTGATCTCATGTTTTCTACCTACTCCTAGATTGGATGAATCTCATCTAGAATAAAATCCAAAAGTTCTAGTAAATCAAAAAGCGACTACAGGTAGTCCTCGTTTAATGACCACAATTGGGAATGGCAACTTGGTTGTTAAGAGAAGCAGTCACTAAGTGAAACATCACAATCTTACAATTTTACTTTAGCTTTAGTTTGCTTTACAGACTTGTAAAGGTTGTAAATGAGAGGACTGGTTGCAAAGTTCATCACCATCATAATTTTGAATGGTTGCTAAATGAGTCAGTCAGTAAATGAGGATTACTTGTATTAAGCTACACCACTCTCTTGCCTATGCTGCAGAATAATTAAATTAAGCATGGCTGTTTGGCCTGTGCAGAAACCAGGTAGACAGAGTTCCAGACAACAGAGGTCATCACAGCCAACAACCTCATAAAGTAACTGAATGGATTATAATCTGTTGTGATCATTTCATTTCCAGGGGCAAGGTCAGAGAAACCAAGAAAGGAGAAAAAGTAAAATCATATGCTGTATTTTTAATCTGGAATGTTAACCCATCTTTATGCTATGCCACATGGAAATAACTCCAAGGGGGACCAAAAATAACCCAAAAATCCAACTCCAGAACAACAAGAACAACACCCTAACATGTTCAAGAACATAGATAGGAAGGATGTTTTGAATTAGAGCTGCACTGCCCTGAACTTGAACTGATGCAATTCACATGGATTTTAGAACTAAGAGGAAGTCTTGCGTGTTTTTTCAACCATTTTCCCCCTTGCTGTTTGTTGGCTGCTTTTGACAGATCAACATCATCCCGAGCATTACATATCCTGCAGCTTCTGAGTCTTTTTTCTAAATGGAAAAGAGAAGCTACTTCTCTTTTCTCTTAATCTTATGATTAGGACCAAGATGTTCTTTAGGCCTAATCATAACTATGGGACCCATGATCATTACAGTGTAGGCCTTTGTTTTAGGGTGTGAAAATTGAACATTAAATACAACTGGCTCACTCTAGGCAAAGAGCTAAAGTAAAGGCATGTTTTCTAAAAGCTATTGCACACCCTGGCTATATGTGTATGCATGTGTATGTGTATGGAGGGAGAGAGCAAGAGGCAATCTCAGCTTAAGAGAGGCTGAAACCAGCTATTTCTATCTTTGTGTTAACAACCACTATATTTTAAGAGATTTCAAAAACAATCACAACTGGAGAGGTACAGGATCTTAGCAGGAAAGTGCATGCTTCATGAGCATGAAGTCCCAGTCCCTGGAACCACCAATTTAAAAAAACCAAGTTATTGGCACTGGGAAAAAATGTTGCTTGCTTTAGATCCTGGGGAGAACTTCTAGTCAACAATAAGCCATTTCTGGCTTAACCGACAGATCACCGGTCCTGATAAAAGGCAGCTTCCTACGTTCCTGTTATCGTAACCTTGGAACAGTGTTTGTAAAATCAGATTAGGAGACTCTGTACCTTAAAGTGCCTCTTGGCTGCTACACTTACCTGATCACAGATCAGCTCCCATTTCTTCTCATTGTCATATTGCCGGAGTAGCCTTGCTTTGTCGGGCGGCAAGTTCATGGCATTCTGTGAAGAAAGGGAAAGCAAATCTGGGTGACCACAACAGGCTGAAGGTTAAGAGAGCTGTATATGAATAAGCATAAATAAGCATAACAATATGGTTGCAGTTATGTGATTTTTTTTCCCCCAAATTCATGGCTAACAGAGTTTATCCAAAGCATTCCGGGAAAAAGAAACTGCCAAGGAGCAATGAAAGAAACAAGATGCCTTCTCCTCCCCATCCTCCAATCTAAAATGTGATTCAAGTTGAACACTGTCAAGGCTGAGAGGTTTTTCATGTGGGATAAAACTAGAGAAGGAAGTTGTGGGTAATTCAAGGAGAGATGCTTTTGCTTCTCTCCTATCTTATATTACTGCTACATAAAATGCCCAGTGACAAATGCATGCCGTTATCTAGCTAGAGGTGGACTGAAATCCATGTACAACTCATAGCTCAACCATTAAAGCAGCTTGTTCACCACCAATGCATATAACATCTAAAAAGGGAACCACATAAATCTGTTGCAGCAAAAGAAGAAAAAGGCTTGTAGTATCTCAGAAGTAAATAGATTCTGTGGACAACATTCTGCTTCATAATTTAGCCAATAAATTAGTCCTCCAAATGGGATCCATCTCAATAGCTCCTTATCAAAGATATCAAAGTTGAAAATTTAGTGAAAATACACAGCGATGTGTACAATTGCTTAAGATAACATACAAAGAACATTATAGAATACATGGAAGAACAAGTGTTGTTAAAGGGAGCTATATTCCATAGAGTTCCAAAATAAAACTGCATCAGAGAAGGACAAACCTTGTTCTTTTCTAGTCAAAACAAAAACCTATCATACTAAAGAAAGAGAAACAATACAGAAACATGAGACTTGATACATAATGTGTTGGAATCTGCACACACACTTCCACAATGGAATTTCACAAAAATTTCAATTGCACATATCAAGTCAGTAGGACAGTTGGTCAGACAGCCATTCCTTCATATATAGTTACTACTGTATTTAATTTACAGGGAGGAACGAGAGTTGGAGAATACAATCAAGTAGGGCTATATAAACTTTCGCATGGTTCACTGAATACAGATAGAAAAGATTCTCCCTACTTTCTTAATATTACATTAATATTAAATACTAAAGACAATTGCCAGAATTTGTTATTAGAACTATGCGTGAATGAAATAGGGTGGCAGATTAGGAAAGGAAACACAAAGCTTGCTCGATCTATCCATCCATCCATCCACCCATCCATCCATCCATCCATCCCCATCAGGAACTCCAGATTCTGAAGAGTGTTCTGTTTAAATACCTTGTCCTGGGAAGATAACAGGGCTGGTCTATTTTTTTCAAATCTTGTTCATGAATTCCATAAAACCTTTAATTGGTTCCTGCTACGTTTTTATACTGAACCAACAAACTCAGTTGTAGTTCTGGAACCTGTTGATTCAAGGATGAAACCTGATGCTCTCCAGATGTTAGCCAGACACAGAGAAGGTGTAGTTCAAAACATTTTGAGGGTACCAAGTTCAGTATTCCGATCTAAGAACATGACATACACTATATTCAGCAGTGCACAGAATTAAGGCCTTTACATTTCAGGAACTCACTAAATGTATACTTTTTCTTTCCTATATAGCTCAGGCTACTGTTCTTAAAAGTACACATAAACCCAGCCAGGTAAAATTAGGACAAAAATTCCAAAGAAAGATCTTATTACTGTATATATTGTGGATAAGCTGACCCACGAATTTTTAACCAAAATACCATGATGAACCACCTGTGGATAAGCCGACCCTCAAAATTTTCCTATGTGCTTATCCATACGTGGCACATTTTTAATGGTATTTTGGTTTAAAAAACGAGGGTCAAGTTATCCGCAGATGGGCTTATACATATATGGAATATGTGGGTACTTTTTAAAAGCCGAGGGAAAAACCTACTGTATATACTCATTAATAAGCTCATCAATGGATAAGCCAAACCCAATTTTCTGGGGTGTATTTTGGCACCTAAAATTCTTGGCTTATCTGCAAGCATATATTACGGTATATAACTTCAAACATTCTTGAAACAAATGCTGTCTTCACAATAAAATATTGGTAATAATGATAGACAGGGAGCATGCGATCTTTATTTCTCTATTAATCATATTATTTCTTCTCCTGCTGTTCTGGCAAAGGAATAACTGTGGGCCTACATTTAAAATCTCACCAAAGAAAGATATATATTAAAAATGGGAATATATTAGTCTATTGTAAGAAAAGGACTACTTTCTGATTTTGAAAGGTCACCATATACAAACTGAGGTTAACAATTTAGATCCTTGGCTTCTAATCTATTGTCCATAATGATATGGCTCTTCTCATAGGAAAGCAGTACAATGCATGTAAAATATTGGCTGACAAGAATCACTAATAAAATATTTAAAAGGACAGAAAATAGGTTTGCCAATGACAGTAGGAAAAAGTGTCCACTCACAATCAATACATTTAGAGTAGCTCCCAACTCTGTAATTCATACATAGACTCTACAACCCCTCGTGTCAGTCCTGCCCTCCCCATCTCTGATAATACTGGATTCTGGCAGAAATACAGCCACTCCAGACCCAGAGTCTTCTGTGTGGTTATGATCAGGGCTGTGAAGTTGGCACATAAAACCTTTGACTCCGACTCCTTTAATTATATATTGATATAGGAAATAAATTATAAATATACTAATCATGTATTTCCTATATTGACTGCAAGCACGCAACATACAAGGCATTTCACCACTGCCAACGTGAATCAGCAGGCAACTTTTTAGAATCCTAACCTGTTAAAGCTTGGGTCTAAAGGCTATAGCTAAGACATTCTGCTTTTTTTTTTAATGTTATTTATTAAAGAAATTACAAACATTCAGTAACCTTATAGTTTAAACAAAGGATAAAAGCTAAAAAATAAAAACAATGAGGTTATATTTTGATCAAAATATATATTTTGAAATTTATAGAGAACTTGAAATTAAGATATATCCTGAAAAAAATAGGTTAATCAAATTATTATCTATGAAATAGGAAATTTTAACATATTGTATTATTTATATTATATACAATTTAAACTTATTAGGAGTCAGCGTCAGTACATTTTTACTGACGCTGACTCCAGTAACCCAAGAATTGCTTCCAACTCCAACTCCATGACTCCAACTCCACAGCCCTGGTTATGATGCCTTCTTTTTCCTGATTTATCTGAAAATGGATGGCTTCCTGGCCTGTCAACATATTCTGCTAGTACTGAAAGAAGGTTATAGGACTGTATCACTGTGTCAGGAGTCACAGAAGTTTTGCTTTGTTACGCCAGTAGTGGGGAACTCCTAGCCCTGAACTACAACCTCAGCTGGCATGGCTAATGGTCAGTTATGCTGGAGCTGTAGTTCATCACATCCAGTTTTCCATTCAAACATTAGGCCATCACTTTTACAACCTGGCACTTTCCAGATGTAAAAAGCAACAACGCCTACCCTCCCCCAGCAACAGAGCTAAGGACCTGTCTCATGGGGAAATTACAATGGGAACTGCAGTGTAAGTAAGAGTTCAAGGGGCCACAACTGGCACACAGGACCCATCAAACATTGCCACTCAACTCACTTCAGAACAGAAGTACACTAGGATAAGAGCCCCTGATATTACAAACAGCAGTTCACTTGAAGCTAGAAAGGCCAAAGCCAACATTTTGAAATAAATCTCCAATCCTCTGCAATGTGGAAATCAGGGAATGTATGGCACATAGGCAGAAATTTTAGGCAGACATAAATATATGTTGATGACAAGATATAATCTCACTTCTGAGAAACTGATTCCTCATCTGTGATTTTCTGGTACAGAATATTAGCTTAAAATTTGTTAATATGCCAACCACCATATCAAACAGAAGCTAACACTCCAGGTGCCTCATAAAATTTGAGAGCCAATAAAACTAGTATTTACTTAGCAATTTCATTTTACTGATTTAAACCAAATGACACACATTCTGAAATGAATGTGTTCAAGTGAGTAATAGCAGTTTTAACCTGCTTTTCATCTAGGATATCAATGTGGTACAACAGGTGTACAGTCCAAAATTGACTGAAATAAAGTATATAACAAGCCATAAAACAACTTTATGCTAATAACAATAGAGATCAAAAAGCCAAACCACTACAACAATCAACCCATCTTTCATATTTTTATCCTTTCTTACCAAGTTTGCAAACTTCTAATGTTGTTTACTCTTGGGGGCGGGGGCATGGGAAATCTCCTTGGTTGAGTATTAGAGTAGCGACTCCATTATAACATTCCTGGAATTTCCAGAGTGGTGAAATTCCACAGTGACAGAATTAAAGTGATGCAAGACGAATTACGAGTAATGAGCCTCCAAAGTCTTGTTAGCAATTTAAGCTGATACAGGACTACAATTGCCTTTGTGTAATACTTAGGTTAAAAGTTGGGAGAGGAATAGACATGCTGGCAGTTCTTATAAACCATCAAGAATCTTTCAAAAATTATTCTACCATTCTTCTACTTGGCCAGGAACAAGCAGTATTTTTTCAGGGAATCCCTTGTTTCAGATTTTCAGTTAGTAATGGATGGATTCCTTATACTGTTTATGAAAGCACCAGCAACTTGGATTTTTTTTTTTCTGTCTTTTACTTTCAACTATCCCAGCATTGCTTTCTTAATCTCTTTACCACATGTCCATTCCTTTGATTTTTAACAGGAAAGTCTTGCACCTCTTTCTGCACGACGATAAATGATTCATATTTTAGCCTGAAGACATCTATGACTTGTCCTCCTTCCTGTAAGTAAACTGCTTGGAATTGGGTAACACTGGGAGTCATACTGTACTAAACTGAAATAATCTTGATCTGAAAGATAAATGGGCAGCATCCAGCAAAGTTTTCTCTTTGCCTCACTGAAAAGAATAAAAGTGAGAAGACTTCTTTTGATGGTATTGCATGTTACTTTCTCAAGTTCAGAAAATCTTCCTCCTGACTCTGAGACTCACTGTCAGAACCCAGAACCACATCATAAGAGAGATCAGGAGCATCCACAGGAAGCAGACGAGATAATGGCCGCTCCGCCCTGATCTTAAGCTCACCCCTCTTGGATATGTTGATGAATCACCCCTATACAAATGGGTGGTGGTTCAATTGTGATACCATGACACCATCTTGTCTGTTTTGTCCCTCTCCCTGTGAACACAGCTGAGATAAATACCTGAGGTTCTTTCCATATGTACCTGTAAATCTGAAATGTGAATATGAGCCCCACATACTGAGTGGTAACTAATCCTGATTTGCTTCTACAAAATAAAAAAATGTTCCTAAAGCAGCAATTCCAAATGCACAGATTAGAAGAGTGCTCTAACAAGGTCACATGGACTTATATTCCTCTGAGGATCAAGCATCCAATTTCACACTAACTGGTTTTGCCTCAGTTTTACATGCTTCTGTATCGCTGAGGAGAAAGGGGCCCCTTGATCCACTATAACTTTGGAAGACAACGCTGTGCTTATTTGTTTGTTGTTTATTTTATTTTTTAAATTTATTGGCTGCCCAACTCCAGGGGACTTTTCTGGGATTTCTCAAAAGTCTGTCTTGCAACAGCCAAAAGAGCCCAGCTCCCACAAGGCAGAAGAAGAGATGGAAACTTATGGGAAAAAGCATTTGGCCTTTTATGAGATCTGGGAGCACAATATGAAATGAGGTTATAAAAACTGTACTCCACTGAAGTTTATCTAAGGTTGTAGTTATTGCTATCTTGAAACTTGACAGACAGGATTACACTGGGGAGGAGGAAGATGCAACTTGTTAGATACTCCTATCCTCACAACAAGGGGCTAAGGGGTCCCCAGGTAAATAAAATTGCCTGTACAAAGTTATGGGGCACAAGCAGTGGAGAAAGCACCTGCTCACTTAATAAACTCAAATGGCCTTCATTTTTTGTATTTGAATTCTCACACTTTGGAAACTGAAATTCAGCCCTACATCAGCGATCCTGCCTGTTTGTTACAATTACTAGGTTCTTTCCTCCCCTCTAATCTACTTACATTTCAGATAAAAGGACCGGAAACTATTGCATCCCTAATGCTCACCTGATTGTTTGCAGAATTGCTCACTGTATCAGTCCAGTATGTGATTCATATATTCTTTCTACTTTCCTATCTGAGTCCATTCCTTAGCTTTTTTTCTGCTGAAAATATTTTCCCTTCAGGCCAATGTTCTTGTCCGACTCTGTTTTGAAATGACAAACGTCCTCTTTTTCCATTCCAATTGCTAACTCAAGGTAGATGGAAGATCACCAATAGCCTTTCTTTTCCAATCCCTCTGCCCCCATTTCTTTCAATATTGTTATTTTGTACTTGATTGTGTCTTCATCTTATTTTTAGTTCCTTTATACACATACCTTTGCTGAGAGACCTTGCTTTTAATCCTTTGTAGGATTGCATTCCCGGATTACACAAAGCTTCAAGGATATGTAGAAGTATTGCTATTGGCAACCAATTCACTAACACCTTGAACTATGGTCTCAGAAGCTGTATTAGGCTATTAAAAGAGTTTCCCCTTACTGTCAGAATTCACTCAGATCTAGGGCTTTAAGGCACTAGGAAGTGCAAAGCAACTGAGAATCATTCATATATCTCTCAATAAGTATTAAGTATGAGGATCTGGTGAATATCTCCTTGTTGGAGCTTGTAAATTAATCTCTTCTTTAAAAGATATCAAACTTGCTTCTGCATTTTATGATTGTGTTTGTTTTGTTTTACATCTCAAACAAAAGAATTTATATAACATTAGCCAGCTTTGTTTTTGCCGTTCTGACTTGAAATACTACATTTCCAAACTATAGCTTGTGCCTGAATAATAGCTCTTATTAATTAGTAACACTATTACTGGCACAAAACCATCTTCAATTTGTGATGCTTCTATTTGTATACATGAGAAAAGAGAGCACTAGGTTTTCTCACAGCTACATAAAGCTTAGATCCATTACTCTATATCATTATTCTGATTATACTTCTGTGTAAGGATTATATGAATCTTTTATTCAAAATCCAGTTGAACAGTATTTTTTTTAGGATTAAATTAAATGCTACAGAAAGATGTGCAACAATTCAAATTCTCTTATCCAGCCTCAGTCTTTGGGGTTTTCTGTTTTTTCCCCCCACAGCCTTTATCTATTTTTTTTTTAAAGCAAAAGTAATGTAAAGAAGCAGAAAAAATTTAAAATTAAGACACAGGTTGTAGAGATGAGGACTATAGCTTAAATTCAGACTCATAGTGAAGATCACAGACTGAATGTTATAAGATGATTCTTACAACATTTTAAATACTTCAATAAATAAAAGCAAATCAATTAGTATGCATGCTTTAATTTCAAGTATTTCTGAAAAACACAATAGCGATATCCAACTATTTAAAATAACTGAATCATGTCGCAGAACATTACAACTGTATCATAATAACTAAAAGCAATGAGGTCATGCATTAAACATCAAAGAAGCAATATTAAAATCTAAAATTAAAAGGTTTAGCTTTACACTGTTCTAAAAACAGAGAGAGTTTCTAAGGAACCAGAATGTATTTCACAGTTGCGTGTATGGTCTGGGAATATACACAGTTGTGTATGTGATCGGGGAAAAACCCAGCAAGTAGCCCTCTAGCATATATGCTGTGAGATCAACCAGACTGGACAAATTCCAAGATATACAGCACAGAGCCAAGGCAAGGCCAGCAGCAGCAACCGCCATAGTGAAGTCCACACAGCTTGCAGCTAATCAAAACCATAAGACTGATCAGGGGTTACCCGGAAAAAATAAGATAACCCCCTAAGTAGAGACTGTAATTGTCCAAGGCTAAGAGAAAGAAGAATTCACCCCACCCCATCCCCACCCCACTTCTACAGGAAGAGTAAATCCACACATACAGGTTAAACTGTCCTTAAGAATCCTTGCAGAGAATTTATTCCTGAAAAGGTCCTGAGAAGAAGGGCTTCAGCTTTTGCAAACACACATGACTGAAGGGCAAATATCTGTAAGGGTGGACCAAGGGAAGTCCATTCATTTCGAACTCTCCTGCCACAGAACAGCAAAGGTACTGAATGAAGAGTCTGGACGCTGCCTAGACTCACTTGTATAGTGAGATGGGTGGCGTATATAAATGTGAAAATAAATAAATAAATACAAATAAATGTGTATTTTTCTACGAACTCTTTCCATGAAGGACTTCCTGTGTTTTTTCAGGTAGGACCTTCATTATGCATAAAAAGCAATGGCACCTGCCCAGGGTAGCTTCTCCCACCCTTAGGTTTGGTGCACATCGGCATCCACCGAAAACTCAGTCACACAGCACTCTATTGCACCTATGCAGCCTGGGCGCATCTGTGTTCAATATGCATGGGAATGAGATAGGCAAAAGTTGCATTATCTTAAGGACAGCAGAATAGCTGCCTATACGTGACATTTACAGTCTCATCATAAATTTATACAATATACTGTAAGTTCCTCAAACTATACCTTGAACTTTACTTCTTTGGAATCAGACTACTGAGCTGTTTGTGACTGTAAGGTTGCTCTACAATTCTTTGGCTTATTGAATATATCTGAAATACATACTGCTTCAGTCATCCCTACTCATATAAGCTATGGGCTATATTTAGAATGATTAAATTCCACGGGGTTTGCCTTTTATCCATTTTTAAAACTCAGAGGGAAGCAAATATTCTACAGATGTAGTTTTCCTCATTTCAACACAGAAATGTATTGGCATGAGCCAGAGACCTCTGAAGGATCAAAGGCTTTTGCCCAAAAGACAAAAACAGTATCCCATCATCACAATGCAAGCTCCAGTCCTTATGTACACGTGTGCAACTTCACAACATAAGTACAAAAGGGGCAGAGCTTATGCTGTGATGGTGCAGTGCTGTTTTTGTCATTTGCTCCTGCTTGCCCCCCCCCCCCCGACACCTATGACTGAATATCGCCTTCATTGAAATGTTCTTAAAATTACAGAGCAACCCTTTAGGAATGTGGACACCCTAACTGTAATCTCTACCAAGCCAAAAGCAGTGTAATGTTATATAATACACCATCCAAATGAGCATTTTGCTTCTGCTCTCAAATAACAGAGTGAACTACTCAAACAGCAAAGAATTAGAGCATCAAGCCTTGCCAATCCCACAAATACAGCTGCTTACTGCTCTCACCTTTCTACCATGTATGATGACGTGCTGCATTTGTACACTGATAAGGGAACAATAAAAAGCTTGTTGGCTGCTCAGTAGTGCAGGATGTGGCTTGGCTAAGAGTAAGATTGTTTGGTCTGTCTTTGGAATGGAGCCATCATCTAATCATAGCTTACTAGATTGTGTCTCTGCCTTCTCATATTCCTGCACCTTATGAAAGAAAGAAAGAAAGAAAGAAAGAAAGAAAGAAAGAAAGAAAGAAAGAAAGAAAGACAGACAGACAGACAGACAGACAGACAGACAGACAGACAGACAACTTAAACTGGACCTACATCAATTCCAGTATCTGGAATATTAGTCAATTCCTTCAAAGCCAACCATCCAAAGATCATTCAACAACAGGAACTCATTTTTGTATCCAGAACATCAACCAATACTACATACGTCATTAATATTAAGTTAAAGAGTTTATTAAAAATATACTACATTTTGCATTTGGTCCTGTGACTGCATCATCTCCCTATTTCACTCATACATGCACATGTATGTAGAAAAACACACACACAAAGCCTTCCTCAACTCAACTGCATCAATTTGGTTGTGGTGGGGAAACAGCAAGTGAAAACCTCAGCACATCCATTCTTCCCCACTACCCATCCTCTCATTTCTCTGTTGTTCAGCCAGGTGGAGGGACAACCTATGAGACTGAAACTTAAAATACAGTTGATAATAAAAAGCCTGAATCAAATCATGATGTTAGATTTACCTCATTATGAATTAGACAGCAGTTTCTTGAGTGTCAACACAGCATGGAACTTTTCATGTCTTCTTCTGATTTATAAGACGAAGAGTAGGTAGGAGGAAGCATATAAGCTCATCCAAGATACTTCATGCAACAGAAAATTATAACTTCCAGTTATACCTAATTCTGGCCATTGCATCACTATGGCCATAGTAAGATGGTTCCCTATTCCTTCATGCCAGATTATATGTCTAGGCTGTGGGTGGATTCCCCACCTTTCATTTATCTATTGTTATTCAGCAGCTATCAAGAGGACAGAATAAGTTCTTTCTTTACAATTTCTGTTTTCTCCAGACACATGCCCAATATTACTAATCTTCTTTAGAAACCAATAAATTAATTATCTAGACAGTGCTATCATTTTTGATTGATTATACACCATCAAATCACTGTCAACTCTTAGTGACCACATAGATAGATTTTCACCAAGATAATCTTTCCCAACCTGGTCTTTCAGGTCTTCCAGCTGTGTATTAATCACCACTGTAACTGAATCCATCCATCTTGCTACTAGTTGTCCTCTTCATCTCTTTCCTTCTACCTTTCCCAGCATTGGAGCCTTCTCCAGAGAGTTAGGTCTTCATATAATGTGTCCAAAGTAGGATAATTTGAGGCTCATCATTTGTGCCTTGAGTGAGAACTCTGGATTGAGTTGTTTGATGATCCGTTTATTTGTTTGTTTGTTTTTTGGCTGGGTATAATTTTTATTTATTTATTATTAAACTGCAACTGCTTTTGAAGCAAAATATTTCAAATAACCTTTTTCCAAAAATAATTTTAAAACTGAAAATGATTCTCCCAACCTTCCAAAGCAGGTGCCTACCATATGTTCAGGACTTTGTATCCTAGAAATCCTAGTCAACCTGGCTGAACACTAAACATTCTAGGAGTTGAAATTGAACATGTGGGGAGGACTCCAGGTTAGTAAAGGGTGACTACCCCATCAGAAAAAGAGTTCAAGCTCATTGTAACTCATCTACCCTCAAGTCTTTTAACCCGAATGAGGCACCACCACCTGATCATGCCTCCAACTGCTAGTTATTCTGACCTAGTACTAGTAGATATTGCAGGCCTTATCCAAACACATTCATCTAACTGGTCCTGTAAAGATATGTAAGAGTTATTTAACAATGAAATCATCCATTCATATTCTGGGAAACTGATATGAGCTATTGTTCAAAGCCAATTATCATTGACTAAAAATGAGTAAACTCATGATTCCTGTGTAAAAAATGTTAGAGAGTAAGTGACACTGATTAATTTTAACTTCCTGCAATTAAACTATAAAATGGTTTAAGGACGACCATGGACACAGTATCTTCCACCTTCCCCCCCGCCCCCCGCAAGTATGATAGTTACAGGTGAAACTCGAAAAGTTAGAATATCGTGCAAATGCTCATTTATGTCAGTATGGCAACTCAAAAGGTGCAACCAATATATGAGATAGACGCATTACATGCAAAGCGAGATATGTCAAGCCTTACTTTGGTATAATTGTGATGATTATGGCGCACAGCTTATGAAAACCCCAAATTCACAATCTCAGAAAATTAGAATATTACATGACATCAGTAACACAAGGATTGGAAATAGAACAATATCGGACCTCTGCAAAGTATAAGCATGCATATGTACTCAGTACTTGGTTTGGGCCCCTTTTGCAGCAATGACTGCCGCAATGCGGGGTGGCATGGATGCTATCAGCCTGTGGCACTGCTGAGGTGTTATGGAAGACCAGGATGCTTCAATAGCGGCCTTCAGCTCCGCTGCATTGTTCGGTCTCATGTCCCTCATCTTTCTCTTGGCAATGCCCCATAGATTTTCTATGGGGTTCAGGTCAGGCGAGTTTGCTGGCCAATCAAGCACAGTAATCCCATGGTCATTGAACCAGGTTTTGGTACTTTTGGCAGTGTGGGCAGGTGCCAAGTCCTGCTGGAAAATGAGCTCAGCATCCCCATAAAGCTCGTCTGCGGAAGGAAGCATGAAGTGCTCCAAAATCTCCTGGTAGACGGCTGCGTTGACCCTGGACTTAATGAAGCACAGTGGACCAACACCAGCAGATGACATGGCTCCCCAAATCAACACAGACTGTGGAAACTTCACACTGGACTTCAAGCATCGTGCATTGTGTGCCTCTCCATTCTTCCTCCAGACTCTGGGTCCTTGGTTCCCAAATGAGATGCAAAAGTTGCTCTCATCAGAAAAGAGGACTGTGGACCACTGGGCAACAGACCAGTTCTTTTTTTTTTCTTCTGTAGCCCAGGTAAGACGCTTCTGACGTTGTTTGTTGTTCAGGAGTGGCTTGACAAGAGGAATACGACATTTGAAGCCCATGTCCAGGATCCGTCTGTGTGTGGCGGTTCTTGATGCACTAACTCCAGCCTCAGTCCACTCCTTGTGAAAGTCCCCAACACTTTTGAATGGCCTTTTCCTGACAATCCTCTCCAGGCTGCGGTCATCCCTGCTGCTTGTGCACCTTTTTCTACCACACTTTTCCCTTCCACATAACCTTCTATTGATGTGCTTTGATACAGCACTTTGGGAACATCCAACTTCTTTTGCAATTACCTTTTGGGGCTTTCCCTCCTTATGGAGGGTGTCAATGATGGTTTTCTGCACAACTGTCAGGTCAGCAGTCTTTCCCATGCTTGTGATTCCTACTGAACCAGCCTGAGAGACCATTGAAAGGCTCAGGAACCCTTCGCAGGTGTTATGGATTCATTAGCTGCTTAGAGTGGGACACTTTCAGCCTAGAATATTGAACCTTTTCACACTATTCTAATTTTCTGAGATTGTGAATTTGGGGTTTTCATAAGCTGTACGCCATAATCATCACAATTATACCAAAGTAAGGCTTGACATATCTCGCTTTGCATGTAATGCGTCTATCTCATATATTGGTTTCACCTTTTGAGTTGCCATACTGACATAAATGAACATTTGCACGATATTCTAACTTTTCGAGTTTCACCTGTATATATTCCTTAAACTTGGCACAGTTACTAGAAGTACCAGCAGCAAGATGCTGTTTCTTCCAGCCAAACTAAGTGGACATTTTATAAGATTTATAAAATCTGGCACAACTTTCAATTTCTCAATAGATAACAATAAGTTCACCTTAATTTGCTGCACCACCATCCTGCCTCAGTTGCCACCCTCCCATTTTCTTAGATAATCTGTATTTTCCATCTGCCAAAGGACAGTAATCTGTTATGTTTAGCTAACATGCTATATCTTACGGCAGCACCTAGCAAAATTTGACTAAGGTTGGATCTGATGGGTTCTTGATGGGAAACTGTAGGAATTTAGGTAAAACTGAGACGTTAAAAATAAAAAATATTCTGGAAGAATGGAATGGCAAGCCATTTCCATATTGTTACTAATAACTTAAGTTCCAAATAACTCTCTTTTTATTAGACCTTAGCAGCAACTGATAGAGACAGGGTCACACATCCAAAGTCATGGTTGTTTATCCAAGGGTTGTAGAATAAACTACAACTGGCTACATTTGCCTAATAAGCCAAAGCAAAGTAAATCAGATTTCTGCTTAGCACAAATCAAGCCAATATATCTGTGATTTGCTAGTTCTCACTCAGCTTCCATTGAATTTCTTTCCACTTCCCCTCTAAATACATGTTATTTGAACCTTACACTAATTGCCAGCCAGTACATGTTCAAGCTTACATTTACTCTCAATAAACACTGACAAAAGTCAGAACATAAGCTATATTCCTAATGTAAAGAAAAAACAAAATGGAATATAACAAACTGATTGAAATAGCCAACAGTTTTTAAGTGTTACAAGAAGAATTACAGTACATCAAAGTCTAAGCTGCCACAGAGAACTCTGTCTCAAATGAGACAGAGATTACATTCCTGAAAACTGTCCCCTTCAGCCATTTATCAGTGGAGTATTGCATGCCAGTGGTAGGTGGGTCTGAAGCAAACTGTGAGTAGATCTAACCAATCTTGGTCAACTCCCCCCCCCCCCCCCCAATTTCCTTGATTCCATTCCTCTTGATTCCATTCCTCTAATAAATAGGTTACTAAAGAAGGAAGTTTTAGTGAAGGAATGAATTGGTTGCTTGCAACTGGGCTAAAAATCACACAGATTTAGGCTGAGCACCACAAATGGCTGTAAGGAGCTATAATTCTCCCATATTTATTAGTTCATTTGTTTGCGAGAAAAGCAAGCTATGAATGGCTCAGACAGATAGAAGAACAGAACTGGATGTCTCAGGCAGAATCTTTTGCAAACTGTAGAACAGCTTCTAAACCATGAGAATCAAAAATAAACCTGTTATATCAATAATCCACACAAGAATAGCATTTAACTGTAACTATGTTGGAACTGCATTTAAGCAGGTTTGAAAAGCTTTGAAGGATCTATCTAAGCTATCTACACAGATTTTAATGCAAGAATCCACAAGTCTTATGCCCTACCCAGTTGCATCTAGTGTGCTAGACACAGCTTTCCCTTCTTTCCATACTAAGTTAACCTCAATGAGAGTAAAAATCTAGGCTAGAGGAACATGACCTCATGTTAACTGAACTTGTACACCCACTCAGTATTTTGTGAATGTAAACGCTTTCTGTTTCCTACAAAGATATGCTGTGCTGCTTTGCAAGTGGGAGAAGGCTACAAACATCCTGCTACAAGCCAAAGCATTCATATATCCATCTAAACTCAGCATTTTAAAGTCCACCTCCACAATTGGACAAGAGCTTATCAACAGCAGAAAGTACAATGCTGAAATCTGGCCATATAAATTGACCTCATGAATATTCAGTTTTGTTGCTGGTTCCTTCTTTCCCTCTCTCCCTCTCTAAAATAAGAACTTTAGCTAAGGTTTGAACAAACAGGTTCAACTGCTGTAACTTAAAGCTTTACACATGTCATCTGATGCCAGTCCAAGCACACTTAAATGTACACCTTTAAATCTGCCTTGAATTTGCACATTCTGGTAAATTTATCATCCCAGCCACAGTAGTAGTTCTCACACTGAGATCTGCCATCAACTTGTGAGTCTCAACATCTGCTCCAACTATTGTCAGAAATGTAGATAAAGGACATGGAAATTCTCCTCCATGAATGTTTTTTTTAATTGTCGAAGGACAGTAATCTCTCATGTTTGACTAACATGCTGTATCTTACAGCAGGACCTAGCAAAATTGGACCTGATGGGTACTTGATGGGAAATTGCAGGAATTTAGGTAAAACTGAGAAGTTAAAAAGAAAAAAAAATATTCTGGAAGAAGAGAATGGCAAGCTATTTCCAAAAACGCCTCGTCCTCAACGAAGAAGAGGCAGAGTTGCAGCCTATTGGGCCAGAGCCAGAAGGGTGAAAGGTGGGTTCATGCCGTGCAAGGAAGCAGACAGTGTTTGCTCCATCACAGATGGCTTCTTCAGAAAAAGATGAAGATCTGTCTTCAAATTGCAGTGAATGGGCGTATTACTAGGATGTCCTCCTAAGCACTGAGAAGCGTAAAAATGTTCTTCTAATCAGAGATTTTGCCTAGATGGGAACTGTATCTTTACTTGTTTCTTTCTGTGGCTTTCCTTTTTATTCTTTCTATGAAGTCTTCCAAGCTTCTCAAGAATATGAAGAGGAACTTGATGCAGAATTTGAACTGGAGGAAAATAAACTTTTTGTGGGGTTGAGGAAGGATCCAGTTGATTTTCAATGGAGTTTCTGGATGGAATGGGACAAAGGATATATACTGTGGCTTCTTTTTGGTCACTTGGTGGTATCACTGGTATCCAGCATTTACATGGAAAAGTACAAACCTTGGTTTCCAATAGCAAGCTATTTCCATATTGTTACTAATAACATCAAACTCAGTTCCAAATAATTCTCTTTTCATTAGGCCCTAGCAGCAACTGACAGAGACAGGGTCACACATCCAAAGTCATGGTTGTTTATCCAAGGCTTGCAGAATAAACTACAACTGGCTACATTTAATACACTGTGCTTAGAGTGGGAATTAGAAGAGGCCAGTTGGTTGGGAATTGTGGGAGCTGGCACGGTGGTACAAAGACAGGCTGTGATTATTCATTGGACAAGGAAATGCACTCTACTCTTTCTCAGAGGTATTTTATTTCATAGTCAGACTGCATGTACTAGTAAAAATGCCCAGGATGTCCTGAAGGCCGCAAGCAAGCAATCCAAATGAGAAAGGTAACACAGCAAACACATTTTTTTAAAAGTAACTACATAAAGAGTTTAGTGAAGAGTAAAAAATACTGATATAAAAGGCAAATATAAGAAATGAGACAGGTTGGCAAGGAAAAATACAAAGAAGTAGTCAAGATTTGTAGTGACACAGCGGAAGGAAGGCAGGCAGGCAGGCAGGCAGGCAGGCAGGCAGGCAGGCAGGCAGGCAGGCAGGCAGGCCGGCCCGCCAAAACTGGTGCTTTCCTCAAAATGACAAAAGCAGCATTGCAAGCTCTGCCCCTTTCATATGTGTGTGTGACACAGTACTTACCTTACATTGACTATCCTTACCCTCCCTGTGCACACCACTGAAGGAAAGTATGAATGACCTGAGCAACAAAGAATACTAAGAACAAAAAGGGCTTTTCCAGGTAGGTTTGAAGTAGGAGGCAAAAAACCGCTGTTTAAAAAAAAAACATAGTGAAAATGTTAATTGGACAGTCAATGCACTTATGCGTTATCTTTGTGAAGTCCTGGAGAATGAATGGGATGACACCAGAATGCAAATAAGCAAATACCTTTATGTCAAAAAACAAAACAAATAACAAAGATCCAAGAAATTGCCGACTAGACTAATAGATTTCAGGAAAACAAGGAGAACAGCATGAGTTTGTCAAGAATACCTTCTACTGCTCCGCTTCTTTTATAGAATGGACTGTGGGAAAGTTCTGAATATAATTTATCCGTGTTTCAGCCAACGATTCAATAACCTCTACACAGTACTATAGATATTATACATAATTCCCATGTAAATAGTCTGCAAACACTGCATATTGAAAAAGTAAAGAAACAAAGCACTGGATTAAATATATGCTAAAGGATTTAATCGATTTACCAACATGCATAATTGCAGTCTAGTATTAAGAAAAGATTATACCGTATCAGATGTTCTCATTTCTCAGCAGAAACTCTTCTCTCCCCTTTCCTTAAAAAACGTTCTTAAAAAGCAGTTCAGTGGCACACATAGTATTTTTTTTTCAAAGCAAAAGTGCAAAAAGTAGCTAATTTACATATTCACACTTTCTCATGAGCTAAGTTTTAGGCTTGCGAGTTTTCACAGCTAACATGTTACTCTGCCACTTTGACAGAAGGAAGAAACAGCAAGATGATTTTCTTACTGCAGAAAGCCCAATCCATTTCATTTTATGCTTTAAATCTACTCACAGCTACACAAGAAGTCAGGATTATTATTATGGTATCTAGAGTAGCTCAAACTTCCTACATTTTCACATTTTAAAAGCATATTGTTGAAATTAGTTTAGGAAGCCATGTTGGTAAAACCACAGAACCTGGAAGACCATTTAGGCCAGTGTTGTCCAAACTTGGCCACTTTAAGATGAGTGGACTTCAACTCCCAGAATTCCCCAGCCAACATGGCTGGCTGGGGAATTCTGGGAGTTGAAGTCCATTCATCTTAAACTGGCCAAGTTTGGACAACACTGATTTAGGCCATCTTGCCCAATTTCCTTCTCAGTACAGGAATCCAAACTACAGTGGTACCTCAAGATACGAATTTAATCGAATTGGTCGCATCCTGAAGCACATTTTCCCATAGGGTTCAATGTAAATACGGTTAATCCGTTCCACCCTCTGAATTTGGTCGCATCCTGAAGCAAATTTCCCCATAAGGTTCAATGTAAATACGGCTAATCCGCCCTCCGAATTTGGTCGCATCCTGAAGCACATGTCACAATAAGGTTCAATGTGTCAGCCGGCGTTGCACGGCTAGGAAATTCCCCAGGCGCGCTTTAGTCAGCCCTAGCCCAGAAAAAGGAAGTGCTAATGAAATCTGAGAAAGGCTCCCACGCGCACAGCCGGGAGCGGGAGCTTCCCCCCCACCCCCCGCGCTGATTCCTCTTAATTCCGCGCTCTTTCCTTTGTGCATAGCCCTTGGCGCGCGCGACAAAAGCACAGTGAAAGCAATGGGGGGGGGAAGGCTTATGTAGCCCGCACAGCGGAGCGGGAGCTTCCCCCCCCACTGATTCCTCCGCGCTCTTTCCTTTCTCCATAGCGACAAAAGCACAGTGAAAGCAATATCAGCGCACTGGGGGGAAAGGCTTATGTCACGCGCACGCACAGCCAGGAGCGGGAGCTTCCCCCCCCCCACTGATTCCTCCGCGCTCTTTCCTTTCTCCATAGCGACAAAAGCACAGTGAAAGCAATATCAGCGCGCTGGGGGGAAAGGCTCCCCCCCCCCGCGCACTCAGATTTCATTAGCACTTCCTCTTTCTGCATTGCTTTCCTTGGGCTTTTGTCCTCGCGCTCAGATTTCATTAGCACTTCCTCTTGGAAGCCGCGACCACGTGGCAGCAGGGCAAATGGCCGCAGATCCGGTTCGTAGCTTGAGGTGGAGTTCGCATGTTGAGGTAAATTTTTGCGGCCGGAGCTGGTCGCATCTCGAAATTTTCGTAAGGTGGGGCGTTCGTATCTTGAGGTACCATTGTAACAGCATCCCTGATAGAGGGCTGTCCCTCCTCTGCTTCAGCGCACCCCAAAAAACAGGAAGTGCACCAGGCCTCTGCGGAGTAGCTTACACTTGCCTTGACAAAAATGCTTTCTGCCATGGAGACCATAATTCCCTGTATCACGTTAAAGTGGTAGCACAATTTTTCTCAACCAACACCTGCAACAGTCAGAAGAGAGGTGAAACATGCGGCCACTTGGCTTTTAGAAGCAAAGAAGTTGCATTCTTTTGCAAAGCAATTTTGGAGAGGTGCTTTGTTTGAAACATTTTTGAAGCAAAGGATCCACTGGAAGATCTGCACCACCCTAGGATCCAGTGGCTTCCTAGGCAATTGAAATGCTGTAGAAAAATAGGCCTCATGTGGTATTTAGAACCATGATTAATCTGTGAGTTTATCTTAAAAAAACAAGTGACAAGTGTTGTAGCTATGAGTACTTCAAAACACAGGCAATTAGCAACATGATTATCTATATTTTATGGGCTCTATCTACCACCTGAAACCAGAAGGATTCTGGATGGCTTACAGAAATTACATATAAAATGCAATACAATAAAACAATAATTAATTAATGTAGTAATTGTGTGAACTGAACATTAGCTTTTCACTCACTCTCATGCAATGATTATGAGAGACAACTACCATTTGTTAATTCTATTCACAAATCAATATGTTTCTTCAAATATGTTTACTGGCAAGGCAGGCCACAGCACATAAATAGAGAGCAAACCCCATCCCATTCTAGCACTGAAGATGTTACCTAGCTGGGTAATGAAACATTTGCAAGAAAAGAACCAAGCTCAGAGAACCCCAAGGACTCCACAGTTCAACCCTGAGCTACAAATATTCACCTCTATTAATATGTTTATTCGTTATTGCTGGACAGTCAAGATCCTTTTGACAAATTCTCTCACCAAGGATTTCTGTATTAAAATGTCTGAACGATTCTAACAACAAAAGCCAAATATTCTTAACCCTACAGCCTTTCATTTATTTCAAACTTGGTTTTAGGCTTACATTTGCATTTTAGAAATGTCAAAGCTTAATTAATTCACTTTACTCATTAATTACAAATTTGTTTGGAAAAAAAGTGTTCACACATAAAAGATTCAAAACTCATTTCAGAG
Organism: Liasis olivaceus; assembly: GCA_030867105.1. Lineage (NCBI taxonomy): Eukaryota > Metazoa > Chordata > Lepidosauria > Squamata > Pythonidae > Liasis > Liasis olivaceus. Next base: position 135,652,240 of record CM061349.1, on the reverse strand, counting down.
CAGTACGATGGTGGTGGTGAGGATGGTGATGATGTTAATCACTCAATCTGGAAGGTAACACTTGGTAAATATACTTTCTGTTAAAGAAAATACATAGAATCTAAAAAGGAAAAATATACTACGGAAGCCCCGAAAATGAGATAGTTATATGAGAATATTTACAGTGGCCACCTAAATGCTTATTCATATCATCCTATATTCCCTTTACTGTTGCTATGTGTGATTCAGAGGTCACCTAAACCTCCACACCATTGACTTCCCTCATCCAGTTAAAGGCCCTCACATACAGGGAGATCTTCAGTATCAAAGGCTTCCCGGCACAAACCAATTTTCCTAAACAGGACTGAACTTCCCCTCAGAAGCAGACACCTGACCCATGCAGCAGTTTTCTCAGTACATACAAAATGGCTAAATATATACTTGTACTGTCACCTTTGTTTCCTATTGGAACAGGGGGCTCATTTGAACCCAGAATGAAATACCTGTGATGGAATGGAATGATGAAGGCCAGACTCAGGGAGAGAAGCATCCTCTTTCATCTCCTGAAGCGCGGGGAAGAGATAAGAGGATGAGGCTGGCACCTCCCTGAGGAATTCATGTTATGTTTACTGACTGACCCTGGGAACTGGTTCCAGTCTGGGAAGGTTCTTGATAGAGGTTGTAGCTAATAAACTTTGCTGGACTGAATCTGCATGGTCTCCTGGAGTTCCCTGGGCTAGGCCTGACAATACCTCAACATTCCTAACCTGATGGTGATTTTCAAATGCATTGTACCACAACCCCTAGAACTCCCAGAATTCTTCCCCAGTAGCGTGCTATTGCTATTTTCATTTGCAAGCTTTAAGAGGAAAAAATGGGGATATTTTTGAATTCTAAATATATTAGAATTCAAAGTGTAGAATCACAAAAAATTATATAGAATGCACATTGAGCGCGGTTGCAGGGAAAAAACCAGTACTGTCCGCATTAAGATGAAGCAAAATGAAAACTGGCAACAGTGGTGTTTTTGAGATTGCTTATCTTTGACACAATTCTTCATTGTTTGATAGCCCATTTACTGTACAGCTTGTTTGTCCAATTCAGACATTTGTAAAGCTTTTCACAGAGCTGAGTTGACACACATTGTTACAAAATAGATGGCAGATTTGTTGTCTGGAAAGAAGTAATTGAGAATTAGGTAATTCTTCCAACAGCACAGCAACTTTTTATGACATTTCTTAATCTGTACCTCATCAAGATATTATATTGTACAAATGGTTTATCAAGGTACTTAAAAAAAAAAATTAAGGGCAAAAGTAGCTGCTGAAAATTTTTGCATACTGAAGGATCAAGCACTGGTGCATAAAACAGAGGACACTTTGTCCAAAAGCCAGACTCTTCCATTAGGGTGAAATTAATTTCCTGTAAATAGCTAAATTTAATTGGACTTGAAAATTCAACTGAAAACTATCTGTCCAAAGGTTGCTTTTTTATTAACACTTAAAAAAAACCCTATATTTCCCATTTTCTGAAAGACATAATACTGATAGCCTGATTAGTCTTCAGGTATCAATTCACTTCTCCCTTTAACTATGTTTCAACAGTTTCATATTCACCAATGCAAATTATGGATATGGTCAGGAGAATTTCCTTTGGCCCCAGATATGATACTTACTCTGAACTACTGTTTCATGCCCCAGTTAATGCTAGTGGCATAGAATTGCTACCTGCTGCTCATAGGGAAGAGAGAAATATACCACAAGGAAAGAGTGCATATTTCTAAAGCTATCTATGAGTGTATTAACTGTGTTTAACAGGAAAACAGTATGACATTTCTATTGGCCATCCATGCTAAATACTGCTATGCAGATTCTTTACAAGCTTGTTAGCTATTTAAGCATACTCTGTCCCCGCCCTACCATGATCTTTGCTAGTAATGAAGAATGATAAGAGACAGGACAGGACAAGGCAAGAAATGTGAAGGGCAGACACAATTTCCATACAACTAAGTTATACTTAAGGAGTCCTGCCTAGTCAAATAGCTTAAGAGCAACTTCTTGAATAGGAGGCCATAAGTCAAGCAGTGTGGTTCAGCTCATAAAGCAGCAATAGCCCAAATGGCTCAAATTAGAAAGCCCTTTATGAATTGAAACTGCTGAAACTCCCACTGTAACAAACATGACCAAACAACACCCAACATTCCAGCCTGAAGGCATGAAGGTTTCTGTAGGTACTGTTAAGGAGACTTTCATCTAATCAGACGCATAAATGTTCTCTCTTGCATATAACTTGGAAACCAAATGAGAAGGTGGTTTTGGTTTTTCTATAGTCTTCTATACAAGAGATAAATAAATCACGGGGACTCTATATACTTCCTCTGAATGATGACATTGCTACTGGACCAGGCAATACAGCTTCATGTGTCTAGTTACTGGTAAAATAATGCTGAATTCCATGAAGTGTACTTTAAGATACAGAATTGCCAGGTCATTCTCTGAATCTATAAGCTTTGGGCTAATTCATATAGGAACATTGTATATGATGAAAAGTAGACTAATTTAGTCCAGATTGTGATGAACCAATCAAGAATATGTTTCACAACATGGTTAGTTAACCATGTGTTTATGTATATGAATTTTCCAAATCCTGTCTTTCTATCCTTGACCTAGTGTTTGAGGCTCCTTGAGAGGATATATAAAAAATATTAAATCATGACAATATTACTACAAAACTAAAGCACAACAAATGGAATGGGGAAGCATAAACATATGATCTCAGAAGCCAGGGAGTATCATAATCTAGATACTACCACAGAAAATGCTTTCTCTTTATGTCCTGACAGGCACCCTTTGGCTGTTATAGATGTCATTACAAATTTAACACACTGCAGAAAGCTATAAAAAGAGAAGCAATAATGGAATCCCTAATACTTGCTATGAAAAGTATAGTGGATGGTGAAGCAGACATTTAAATTATTGACCATGAAATATGGTATAATGCAAATCAGATCAATATACACTTAATTATGCAAAACTAATTTTATTAAAGCATTCTATAGAGCCATCAAACCTTAAAGATACAAATCACTAATTTCATTTGATCAACAACCAATCACCAATCCAAACTGTTCACATACAGCTGACTCTAGCATTCATCTGATCAGTATCAAATATGCATTTTAAATTAGCCATGACCTTGGAGTCACACAAGAGTTGCATATAATTAAAATGCAAGAACAACAGAATCAATTTAATTCCAAATCACACTAAAAGATATAACTCTATAATTACTAAGAGATTTAATTACTAACTGAAATAATTTCAAACTACCCTTTTCTCCTATAATTGCAACCGAGCTGAAGGGATGCAAATATGGAGCTCCAATAATGGTGATAATCTTTGCTTTACCAACAAAGTAAAGTGAGAGAACAACTAATAATCATCATGCTCTATTAAACTAACTCATAGCATACATAGGAGTGTTACTGTTCTTAAGGACGACAAATGCACAAGCTGAAAAGATATAGTGCTGGGAGGAGCAATGAGCAACCCTCTGCTTGTTACAGAATTTGCCAAGATGAGGGATAAATGGGAACTGCAGTTCAACTCCTGGATGCAGGTGGGTTGGTGTAAAACACATAAAGGGAGCAGCAGCCCAGACAGTTCGGTACAGCTGCATATAAAAATCAACTTAAACAGGAATAGCAAGCTACAGATCCAAGGAAAAATGGAAAGAAAACAAATTATAATCCTGATTGCTTGTACTCAATATTTAACAGTTAAAGCAATTGTTTCTATACTAGCAAACCTTTACACACCACCACTACCATCTACTTTACTACAAGCCTGAGACAAAATGAATACCCATGGTTGGATAGCCCTTCTTATAGCTGAAAGCAAATTATCCTGTTTTTAAAGAGGGCAAATCAGCTGAATCACTATGTACCTGAAGAAAAAGCTAATAAGCGTAACCAGTTGCGTCTACAGCAAAGTGCAATGATGCCAAAATGACAACATGAGCTTGATGATATAACTACCCCAATGCCACAATTATGAATATGTCAGGACATAGGATGGCATTGGGGTGATTATATCATTATGCATGTATCATTATTCCCCCCGAGCCTCCTGTAACATCCGTGCCAGTAACCTTATTTCACAAACTGCTCATATGACTTTAACAATCCACACACACTACGTTGAATTCTGTGAATACAACGAATACTAACAGCAGTAGGAACACATTGCAAAATAACGTCTCCACAGCTTTCCTGAATGATGGTCTTCATCTCTCTGCCCCATAACCTAATTGGCCAGTTTTTCTCCCCTAACTCGCAGAAAAACCAGGAGCCCTTACTCCACAATCCTGTTTACTCTGCAATCGTATGTGTATGCTCAGAAGTTTAAATCCCTAGATAAGAGAATCTTGGATTCCAGTCTTTGTATTGGATTGCTGGCAGTTAGAGTCACATCACTGCTGCACTGCTGAGCCAACAGCTATTCAGAACTTTACGGGGCATAAGATAAAATAATATAACATATTTATACAGGAGGAGGAGGAGCCACGTACAACTTTACCAAACTAAACAACAGCTGTGTAATTGTAATACTGTAAGGACCTAAATCCCTCTGAACCATGGTCACATATCTCATAGCCTCTTCAGTTGCCAGTTTGTTCTGCTGTTTTGAAAATGATTGTTTTTAATTTGTTTGTGTGCTATCCAGAGTTGCTGTGGGTTGGGCATACAAGTAAAATACATACATACATACATACATACATACATACGTAGTATAAGTTCTGTACAAAATAATTATATGATGTACTTTACATAAATGCCCAATAAACAGGATGTTCTGTGCAAGCTTTAATCAAAGTACTGTTTGCATTGCAAATGCCCTTTTTTAATGGTCACTTAAAGAATAAATTAACCTACGCTAGTTTATTTAAGTATATGGAGAGGGGGAAGAATGAATAGATGGAACATTCTACAATGCTTAACAAAAATTCCATTCATAAAATGATGCCCATAGAGTTTCAGAGAATGTTTACTTTGTATTCTGAATATAAGGAAATGGAAAACACTTAATTTTTAAGTAGAAAATATTTTTGTTACAATACTATTAGGCACAACCCTAAAAGTTACCACAATTGCTATAACTTTTGGAGCATTAAATTCATAAAATATTGTTTAACTTCTATTCTTTAAGTAAGCCTTTTGCTTCAAGGAAGCCTATTTTCTTGAACGTAGAAAAGACAGGCAAACTTTCCTAAAGGTCTGAAAGGATCTGGTAATGAGTCTTACTCATACTGAAGCAAATTTTCTGACTCAGTTCCCAAATCAAAAGGATGAACTAAGCAACTGAGGTTAGTGAAACACTCAGATCTGTTTCCAATGTTACACTGAAGGCTGGTGTTAGTAATTTATTTGTTTGTTATTAATATTTTCATGCCACCTTTCTACGAGTCACTAATGTTTTACACAATAAAATAAAATACAATAAAAATAAAATGCACAATGAAAACAAAGCCACACAAGGATGCAAGACATTTTGAAGTCCTGCTCTAAATTCATTAAATGTGAAGTTCTTCTATTCAGAACAGCTCATTTAGGGATCAGGCCATTCCTTGTAGGTCAGATTGGCCAGTTTCCACCATTGTGAGGTCACAACAGAACATTTGTGGGGCCAGAAGGTTTCAGCCTTGCAAAGTTTTGTAAACCTGTATAAAAACAAACATCAAAGATATTAAAAGCAAAATCATGTAAAAGCAATTTAAAGGACTAGATGGATTCAACCTTTACTCCTGATTTATACTTTGGGATATAGTTTGTAAATCCCTGTCTGCTTAAATGTTGAAGGCTTAATCTTCTACTATGACAGTAAAGAACATCTGAATACAAAGTATGCAAAAACAAGGGGAAAAACACTATCATATTTCAAGGTTTATGAATGTTTTTGCAGGCAGAGTTTTATAATATGATGGTTTATGATGGAAGTATTGATTTATCCAATGCATAGAAGTGGAATAAGTAAATACACTTCTAACACCCCCATACAGATGCATGCACTCCATGCATTAGTCCACATGTATTTATGCATATCTGGCAGTCTGCAAAACATGCCTCCTGATAGGTTGAGAATAGAAGTCTCAAAAGCTTTCTATTCACTATGACACCAGATTTGTACTATAAACAAAAGTGGTGAATATGGCATTCTTAACAGGCCTGTGAAGTTAGCATCCCAGGAAATTCTATCAATGTAGAATTAAGCATAGCGAGAATCACAGTGACATGTTACTACTGAGCTTCATAAAATGTTAATTGGCAGATGAAGTGTGACAGCCCCCCAACAGGAAAAGAGACATCCAGAAGTAGAGGATGAATTTGCTGGCTTGCAAGTTTCCTTCATTCTGAAGTGAGGTAGGAACAATGCAAGAAGATGTTCCAAATGAGGAGGAACCAGAGCTTTCAGAAGTCAGCATCACATCAGCATTTGTTCACAATTAGTACTGACCAATGGGGCCACCAAACAAGGAGAGAAAAATCACCTTCTGGAACTGCTCACTGACTGTGTTGATTAAAAGTTCTAGTTTGCCAAGGCACAACTTTTGAAGTAAAAGCACAGTCTGGTAAATTAAATTTTCTAATAAAGATCCGGGTCTCCTTATCATTGCAGTTCACTGGAAAATGAATCAATGAGGAAAAAAAAGTAAAATCCCAACACAAAACCTCTATTCAGAGTCACTATAGTTATCTCTCTAGAAAATGAACAATGCATGTGAGCCAGGCAATAAGTTTTAACTGCACACATCTGGGTTGGAGAAGGGAATTAGCATGATAATGCCCACTACGTAGAAATTCTGTGCTATAGCTTGATTCATTTCGTCTATTTGCTCTACTCCCAAAGCTCTTACTAAAACAGAAAGCAATGACTGCATGCCCTACAGTATATATGGAGTACCCCTGTTCTGCTGATTTCACTGAATGAGAAGCAGAATAAAGGATTAGGATATACAGCTTTGAATTATGCTTCCAGCTTCCCTTTGCTATGCCAACAAATTATGAATGCCCTCGAGCTAGTCATAAAAATTCAAAATTGCCAGAATTTCACCAAGTATTCTGGATCAATAGTGCTCCAACTTTTGTATCTTAAGTCACACCAATTACTTGATCAAAGAACTTGGACCTACCAAGATAGAAATGTCTACTTTGACCAAGAATATTTATATATTTACATCCAGTCTGTCATTCTATTACTTATTGGTTATGATAAATTTTAACTACATAAGTATTGCAAAAATGCTACTAATAATAATTTATGTTTACTCTTATAAATGTACGATCTGAAGAGAAGCAACAATTTCCTCACCAGTAAAGGAATAATATCTACCCTTGATCTTAGCAATCAAGAAATGATATCAATTTTATTAATTTGTAAACTTGCCTATTGCTATGCTCAGACTCCTGGTGGTTAATTATGAACGTATACAGTAACAAAACTAAAACATTTACAGTAAACAAACAATTAAAGCATCCACAAACCAAATCAATATAAATAAAAAATAAAAAGATAAAATCACACAAAGCAGGAGCAGTATCCAAACAGACCAAAACAGAGATATCATTCTCCTATTCTCCAAACTCCTATTCTCTGGAAAAGCTTTGTTTGTAACACTTTCTAGAAAGCAATCAAGTGGGGATACATCTAATCTCCACAGGGAAGCTGTTCCAGAAGACCAATGCCACTACTGAAAGGCCTCAGTCCCCCATCACCTCATGGAAGTAGGGAACTAGATGTTGAGAGCTAGTAGTAGCAGCTTCTCCCAGTGTCTCTGTAATTCTAGCTGGAGAAAGACTCCTGCATGTACCTAGGTGTTAAGCCTTATATGGTTTCACAGATTAAAGCCAGCACCGTGAACTGCACCCAAAAGTCTACTGGAAGCAATGCAGGCTTTCAGCACCAGTTGATGTGCTCATCATGATGTGCACTAGTTACACCAATTGCAGCTTTTGGTCTTCAGAGGCATCCCCATGTACAACACATTGTAATAGTCCAAATGAGTAGTGATGAGAACATGAATTACTAACTCAAGGTTGTCCTGCTCCAGATAGGGCTGAAATGGGTACATTAACCACAGCTGGGCAAAGCTTCCTCTTGCCCATCCAGCAAAAGCTATGAGACCAGGAAGACCCCAGGTTATGGACCTGCTCCTTTGGGCTGCACTTCCCTCTCAGAAGACAATGCCAAGCCATCAGAGTCAATTTGCAAAGAGCAGCTCTATCTTGCTTAGGTTTCACTTTACACTTCACAGTTTCATCCCATCCAGGCTCCAGCAACCTCCAGATATGGGGACAAGACATCATCTCCAGCATGGCCTGCAGGTGGCAATGTACAGATTTGCAATGCAGACAATTGTTGTGAAGATGACATTCTAATAAGTCTGTGACATTAGCAGCAAACCCTATTAAGATTAGCAGAAAAACTGCATTAGGGATCTTTTCCTCCATAGCAAAGATCACAGTGAAATATTACTAAAGTGGGCCTTATGAAATTTAATTAGAGAACTGAAAGGTAGAGATCTGGCAGACAGTCCCTCTAACAGGAAAACAGACACCCACAAATGCAAGATGAATTTGCTAGTTTTCAGGTTTCATACTGACCATATCACACTCTGAACATATGGAAGAGCTTCCGTAGCAGTTTCATGTAAACATAAATAGAGGAAAAGGACTGAACCTTGCAATGCCCCACAAAGGAATGGCTATCAGGTCGGCCTCTCTTTTCCTCCTCCACAAGCACCAACTGGAACTCTCTGCTAAGAAAAAAGGGTAACCCTAATAAAATAGTACAAATTCTAATAGAAAAAGAGAGGCACAGTATTCCATCTAAGTCCCCAACAAGTCATCTACTAGAGTGACTAATGCTGTTTCTGTCTCACACTCCAAATCTCAACTCTGGACTAAAGGGTCCATATAATCTGCTTTCTCTAGGGCACTCTGTTACTGCCCCGAACAAGCCTACCAAAAAGGGAAGGTTATAGACTGAGTGATATTTGTCAAGAATTGACAGAACAAGGGACGGCCTCTTAAGGAGTGGATATATCATAGTCTCTTTCAAGGTTCTCAGTACCACCCATACTTGAAGTGTGGCACTTTGCAGATTCAGTTTGTCACATCCCCTCCAGGAAGAGCAGAGATCTAGCCTGCAGCTGGCAAAGGTCACGCTATCCACTTCATCAAAGTCAACAATCCAGAAGGAATCCCTGCTAACATGGCAAGATGCTACTCCAGTCACAATCTTCACCTCTGAAGAGTCAGGCTTTAACAAGTTTGAGCAATTGTATCTGCAAAATACTTAACAAAACAGTTATAATGCCCAGATAAGAGATCTATTTGCTTAGTCCTCCCAAAAAGAGACTTAGCCACTCTAAAAAGGCTGCTGGCTGATAGCCTACCAACGTAATAGGGGACAAGGAGTATTGGCACTTCACCCTGCTATTGCTATTGTGTAGTCTTGAACTGAAGTCCTGTCCAAACTTGGTCAGGTTCCCTTTTCATCTTCCTCACCAGTGCTCCAAACATGGCTTCTGCTGTTTCATTCCCTGGAGTTTCTTGGTAAACCAAGGGTTGCCAACAGAGAGAGGCTGGTTGAGAGCAACTATGCCAAGGATGTATAGTGCTTCCTGTTGTCAGTGACTAACCAGACACCCAGCAGAACTGCCTGCTAGGAAGTTCTCCAAATTCTCTTCCCACAGTTCATCAAAGACAGATCAATTTTGCCAAGCAAATCAACATATAAGGTTCATCAGATCACTCAATCTTTTAAAGATATAGCTGTTCAACCATTACTCCTATGTGCAGATTTTTTAAAATACAATCTTAATCCTCTGTATAACTAGACTATAACATGGTTTCCCAATGATAAATTCCTAATCTTCACTTTGCAGATGTTCATTTGACACAGAAGAGAAATGGCCCATTCTTACATATTATTTTTCTTCTTCACTAAGAAATTATAACTGAAAAACTCTTATACAGTAATCAGATAATTAATTCATCTAGTATAGTATCTGAGCATGAAATTGAGCAAACTCAGGGAGGCAGTGAAGGATAGGAAGGCCTGGCGCAATATGGTTCATGGGGTCACAAAGAGTCGGACACGACTTAAAAGTCTTGTGGCTCTAGTACTAACACATGGATGAGTAAGTCTTCACCCTAATTTTAAAAGTCCACTGAAAGCAAGTGGTTTACATTTCTACCAAAAGTTATGTCCCTTCTGAGCAGTCTGCTGCGTGAACCAGAAACAGTGAAGAAAATAGAAAACAATGGTACTCTCAACTGCTTTGGGCTTTGGCCCATCCATCACTTATTTTAGCCTTGCCTATCACTGGTGTATAAACTGGCCTTCCACAGATTATTCTGTAGTCCTTCACAAAACAAAGGAAAAATTTCCAGCCATTGCAATTTTCATAACTTGAAGCTCTATATGTGTGTGTGTGTGTGTGTGTGTGTGTGTATACACATACATACACACATACAGACAATCTCTCAAACTAACAGAAAAAGAAAAATTACACACATAAACAGGATTACTATCATAAAATAACACCAATGTTTACCAAATAAAAGGGAGAAAAGGCTAGAAAATTTATCTTACAAATGGATCAACTCCAAAACATTTGACAAGATTGTCTGAAAGCTTTCCTCCATACTCCATATTAAAAAAAAAAAGAAAATCAATTGTTGTCAGGCTACAAATATCAGCAATCCTTTGCTGCAAGTCCTCTAACCTTGCATAATAATCTTTTGGCCATCTCCCATGAAAAATCTACCTTCTTTGATTTATTCTAGTCAATGTCATAATAAAGATGTTCTGTTCTAACTTCTTGATAGATTCCAAATGCTGGGTATATTGCCAAGCATAGTTATCTAGCAATCACAGTTCTAAAGTAGTACAGTCCCAGACCATATGGGTTAATGTTCCAACTTCCGAACTATATCCCTACCAGCGAGATGATTATATCCAATCTTTATTAAACTTTCTCTGACATATCCAATATAATGAAACAGAATGTTATGTTGTATTAACCTTAATTTCATTTTAGGATCAAAGTAAGTTAGTTTTACATTATTTAAGGCAACCTTGCCCTCTTATACAAAAACTACTCAAGCTATTATTGATTTCATAAATGTCTTTAATTTTTTTATATTGGTTCAGAAGTGTCAGCTGATTCCTCAAATGCCCTAGCAACTGTGGAATTTCAGAGCCAGAGGTGGCATCAGGACCAAATAACCCAAACATCAAGTGCTTACACTGAATAAATTGCCATGATGCACTCTGAGACAAATTACATTTTCTTTTAAATTGTACTGAAGTTTAAAAAATGGTTTAATCTGTACTAAATTGGTGTAAGGTAATAAAGCTATGAAAGCTCATTTACCCCAAAACAGATTTCCCAGTTATTTTAAAACTGAGACTGTATCATAATGTAAGTTTTGCACGGGCACCAAAGATTAAAGTTGTGACTGGATTCTCACATTTTTCACATATATCTTACGGCATTAAATGTAAGTTAAATTAAACTATTCCTGAACAATGAGTTGTCACACAAGGGTTGTCAGACATCAGGGCCAAAGGGTTCCAATTACAAGGCAGGAGATTCGGGCTATATTTAGGGCCAGACATCAGGAGGAACTTCCCAACTGTACAAGCTATCAATCAGTAGAACAGGCTGCCGTGTAAAGCAGTGAGAAATCTGGAGGATCATCTGTTGGAGATGCTCTAGTGGAACCTGCACTGGGAAGGGGGTTGGACTAAATGATCTTCCTTCCCACGCTATGACGTGACGATTCTATGAAACAAGGATCATAAAACTTGCTAGGATTTCAATAATTGTCAGGATGAAATAAAAAAAGAGCTGAATGCTGAAGATCCTCATTCCAACCAATAATCAAAACTAGTACAAAAGTCCAATTAAAGGATTGAATGTGTTAATAAATTCATCTTTCCCAAGTGGTATACTATGAAAATTTTGGCAATACTCTTACAAAAGAAAACACTTTAATGTATTCTAAATGTGGTCAAATACTGTGAAAGAATTAAAATAGGAAGATGCCATAAAATATAAATAAATCTTGAAGTTATATGCACCTTAATCACATGTTCTGTACTTTATACATTAGCTCACCGGTCCAGTTCTTTCATTTATGCCAAAATCTGGATATAATTAGTAAGTTCAAATTTACTAATCGAGAAAACTTTCTAAGAATCCCTGTATCCATTTGTTTACCTTTTGCAAACTGAGATCCAATGATTGCAAGTTTCATTTGCTCCAATATAATACTACTTACAGTGCAACACAGTGATATGGGTACGGGTATGGATAAGCAGGCAAGCCCCCATGTCATATTTACTAACAGCTAGATGTGTCTGAGTTTCAATCAACATTCAATCATCTCAGACATGGAATCTATATCTGCACAGCTGCATGCCACAGGTCACTTACACAGTCAGGTTATCCTAATCCCACCTTTCTGCTAAGGAAAAAAATGGTTTGTTTTTTAAAAACAAAGGCAGAAGTTGGAAACCAAGGCTAAGAAAAGCAGTGGGACAACTTTTGTCTCCCTAGCAATCTCTGAACTGACTAGAGTCTTCAGAGATCAGAACTGAGACAGAAGGAAGTCGGTTTCAGGAAAAATGACTATCTCAGAAAGGATAAGTAAAACGTTGAGCTAGAAATACTGCACAATATTACTTTTAATTTGACAATGTGACTTTAACTTTTCATGTAACTAAGGTTAAAAAGGAAGTTTACCTTTTTAACTTTTTTTTTTAAATAAAATTTGATTCTGTTTATCTCTTGTGAGATTGGTCTATCTTTCCACAAAGGAGGAGGGGCTGATTTCCCTAGCCACATACCTCAGCACTACAGGGCCAGAAGGTTGTGATGTAGCAGTTATTTTTCTTTCTCATTTTTTTTTCCCTTTTAAACTGCCAGAGTTTGAGTGTGGGAAACCCGCCTCTTTCCCATGTTGGGGTTAGGGGAACGATGCCCAGAGGCACTCCCTAGAAGAGAGATGGTTGCAGCAGGAACTACCAAGCCACACATGAAGGCAGGAGGCTGAATTAGAGGTCAAACCACTTATAAATGTTCTTGAAAATTAGGCCAATGGCCAAGTAAAGCTATGGGTTCCCTACCCTGGTATATCAACAAGTTGTTTCTATGCATACAGATCATCTTCAATGTGACTGTAATTTAGAGTCCCTACTCTCCTTTCATGCTCTTTGGTGTTCTTTCAACATTTGTATTATCACAAGCTGTCAGCCAATGCAAAAATTTTGAGAATAGTTGCACCTGACACAGGAAAAAGCATTAACAAATCCAATTTTTAAAAATCTACTCACTGCAAAGATGAAAAGCAAACTGTTTAGGAATTCATTTTTTTAACATGTGCTCTATGCCACAGGTTCAGCACTGCTGGTCCAGCACTGTTGATCCAGGTATGCATTATATCTCTTCTCTAACCCTAACCCTTTAAGAAAACAGCTCCTGTTTCCCATCAGATTATTACAGTTGGCTTTTCATTAATGCACTTTGGTATGTTTTTATGAAAAAAAAATTATCCAAATTGCTGAATCTAACATGGTACCTCTGAGAAATCAATAAGTAAATGTTCCTCACTACATTGTCTTATTCCAGCACTGAATGTCTTTCCGTTGGTCTCATGAATTACTGGTTTTACCTTTGGGTTATAAATTGTTGGAGTATATTGCTTAGAACTCCATGTTCTGAGCCAGCTTTGGCACCCTTGGTTCAGAACAAGTACCAATTTACACTGTATTTCCATCCAACCAAGCCCAGCTCCAATGCACTATCTAGCAAGCCTGATTTAGCTATGTCAGGATATTATTCAAGTGACAAGCAAAAGTTACATTTTCGGCAAATAACCCCCTAAAAATCCCAAGAAATATCTAACAAAGACTGCAGCATATTTTTATCTTCAGATTGGTCTGAATCTCATCTAACAGTACTGTAACCATATGTGAGGCCAATTAATGTCTTCGCCACAGTAAGCAAGTCCAAGCTTTTATCAAGCTACTCTTGATAATATATCCTTTCCTCATCAGAGTGAAAAGCTCTTACTTAGTTAAAGAGAAACATATGTACAATCATATGGCAGTTCTTAATGGTGTTTCTAATCCAATCAATAATGCGGCAAATGGCATGTTGATCCATGTATTTTAATTATACCACAGCATGAGTGGGGTGGTATAATTAAAATACACAGACTTGAATGCCACTTGACCAACAGAAGCCCTTTACTGCTTTTATGAATTAAATACTTTGAATTTTAAACAGAGCCAAATATTAAGCCGATACAGTACTTTGATCAAAGGCAACTCAAGTGAATAGATTTAATTACCTGCCCTTACGTTGAAGAAATAGCAGTGGCAATCCTAGATCATCTGAGCTGCATAGTCAAAACCAATGGAAACAATGCAATTTGCTCTAACTTTTGTCATTTAAATCCCTGGTGGCCAAAGTTTAGCATGCAATAAGTAGATGAGATGCTTCACAGTGCATTATGTCCTGCAGAAGTAGCTAATTGCTAGTAAGCATTGCCTCCAATGGAAAGTGCTTAGTGGAGAAACGGTGCCCTTTCTGAAACCCACAGAAAGTACATAAAGTTCCCACAAAAAAATCCAAACAGAGAGAAGTGCAAATTTTAAATTGTGCATTGATTTGCGCTTAGAGTAGGCTTTAAAAGAAGATGAAGATTACAGTGACACAACGAACATTAAGAAGGTGGCGATGGCTTTTTAAAAAGAATAAAAAGGAAAAATAAAATAAACTTCTGCCAAAATGTACTATATTAGAAAACTTTTAGAAATTTTTTAGAAAGCAAGGAAATTACTTTCCACCTTTATTTTAAAGGCAAAACTACAACTTGGATTATTTGCACATTATCATTTTTCCTGCAATAAAGAGGCAGCTGCAATTCCCTCAGTCAAGTACTTGTATGTGAGGATATGCAAGTTCAAAAATGTGAACTTGCCTTCTCCCGTCACAACTTCCGATGCTGTTGTGTGTCCTTGCAATGCGGGGCCATGTGAAGTCACAGGCAACTCTCTGACAGACAGCATGTCGCACATAAATGTTAAAGATTAGTTCAGTCCAATATAAGATCCCAGCACACACCGACAATATTATCAGAAATTTCTGAAAGTGTGATTTCTTACCATCAGCCAGAGGCAGCGTGGCCAATAATGAAGAATGCTAGGAGTTTTACATCTGCAACATCTAAAAGACTAAACTTACTTACATCAGAAAGGGCTCTAATTTCACCAAAAAGTCCTTGCTTCTTATATGAAAGATCCCCAAATCTTCACATTTGGTAGGGTAACACTCCTCTCTGAATTCTTGAATAAAAACTTTTTTGCTCACTATAAGCAGTACTGAATTAGCTAGATCAAAGTCTGACTTTGTGACTAGGTTCACACATCACACTAAGGCATAATGTAATTTATTTGGGTTGGCTGAGAGTGTTACGTGAACCCAGCCATTCTGGCTTATGGCTTAGCATTGTCTGAGTTCTAACGTAGCAATCTGCACTGGAAACAGTTAATACAAAGTACAAGTCTCTCTGAGCTCTGATTAGTATATTTATTAGAAAGGAGGTTAAAGTTAACTGTACAAGAATTCCAGTACTCTAGTTTCAAATGAGAAACCTATATATAGGCAATTTAAGGCGGCAATCTGGTTCTTTCTCTTGTCCTTTTTCAGGGTAAAGACTGGTCTCTTTTGTGAAGGGCAGGCTGCATCAGCTGATTATTGGGGAAATGGCTATTTAGCCTTCTTCTCACAAGCAGTATATCTAAGTCCAGCCAGTTATGGCTTATTCAACAAACCATAATCAAACCATGGTTTAACAGGTGTAAAGCAATTCTGTATTTATTTATTTATTTATACAATTTATAGGCTGCCAACTCTCAACAACTCTGAGTGACTTACAATTAAGAATAAAAAATTACAAAATACAAAGATAAATCATGAACAGCCCCAAAATGTAGAGAGTAAGGAAAATGACCTGGATGGAGATATGCAAGCTCCATGATCAAAGCTAAAGGGGAGAAATGTATCTTAAATCCATAACAGACAGACAATATTTGGAAGAAGCTCAGACAGTCACTTCCCTAATTCACAGGAGTATAAGATGGGGGAGAAGGTACAACACAATCAAACTTGCAAAAGTCTCTTATTATAGCCCACTCTCAGTAAAAGTATTGTAGCCTTTCTGTGGAGCTGATTTCCTGGTCTGGTGGGACTGACACAAAAACAATATATAACAGGGAGAATAGCCAAGTCTTTAATAGCTTCCTGAACTGAGCTCATCAGGGAGCGTTAAAGAGCTTCCTATGTTCACTTTGGTTTTCTCATGGTTTTGCTTCTTGACTCAGGCCCAATGTTGCTGCAATACTTGTTATCTGTCTGCCAAGCTCTGCAATCAGTAAACTAATAATAATAATGTATCACATTTGCATTTAAGTGCAATAAATGCTTCTCCTATTTTAAACTGTAATCCTAACAGCCAGCTGCAGGGGACTTGTTATATTACCCCCATACTGCAAACAAAAGTCAGAGCAAATTCACAGCAGCTCTTCCCTTCATTTCTAGTTCAAAAGTCACTCTCCAACACCAGTAACTGGAGTGCAGGTTGTTCCCACCTTGCCCTTCATCATTACACCAGGGATGCCCTTGAGAACTTCACTCACAACAGAAATAAAAAGAGGAGCATGAGTTGCTAAATTGTGCCCCAAGGATTTCAAGCCTCGTCATGTCTCTTCTGAATAAGCTCCATTAATAAGAGAATCCCACTCGCAGAGTTGTGAAATCTGACCACAAGACGAGAATTAGCCAGTGTCTTAAGACAGCATAGGACAAACATGGTCAGTCACTTTGCTGCACTGACTATTATTCATCACAACTACAACATCCTTATTGAAACAGAAGTAGTCTTTTTAAAAAAGTTTCCATGTCCTTTGTTGAAAAGAAAAAGGGGTTTGCTTTTCAACTTCTCCAAAAGTTATCTTATCTCCCAAATCTGCTTTAAATAGAAAAGCAAGATATATCTATTGCTCCACTTTTTTCACTGTCACCATTATAATCCTTTGCAGACCTATAGCGCAACCCCAATGTATGCAGGACCAATTGCCACTTTTCAAAAGAGATGTAGAACTAAAAACAACAACAACAGCTTAGTAATAACCAAAATGAACAAACAGCTGAAGTAAAAGCAAATTGCTGCATGTTTGTTTCATTATTTTTCTGGAAACAGGGTTATTCTGGTGGCCCTAATTTCCTCAATTTCTTTGGAGACAGAAGCTTTGAAAAGTAAATCCTCAAATTCTGTAATTATTTCTTTATGGATTCCTGGATTATTTTATTTTAGTCAGTTCATCATATACAGCCTAAATGGCAACTGCCCTTGAAGCGTTTTATAAAAAAATAAAATCAATCAGCAGCAAAGATAACAGGAAAATGTATAAATATTTAAACATTTTACAAAGCCAGACAAAAAGAAAAGACATTAAAACCCAATGTCTGCTGGAAGTGGAAGATTTTACTCTAGATTCTAAATATAGGCAATGAGGAATATCAGTGTCAAAAAGATTAATTTTCCTAAAGAACTGGATGTTGAAATGGCTTTTAAATATGAAAAAGGAAAACCTGGAAACGACGTTAAGAATTTTAAGAATCTGAATATAGTAAGAACAACATGTCTTAACCCATATTAAACCTTATTCAGAAGAAATGTTCATTTGGAGGAAAACACACATTTGTTGTTAAGCTATGTCCCGAGCCACAGATACAGGCAAGAGTTTCATTCAACATGCGAGAATGTTTCTTTTTCCTAATGAGAAAGCCCCTTGGGGGGACTGAAATCAGCATTCTTCAGAGCTGCTAAAGAGAAGACATCTCTGTTAAATCAAGCTTCCTAGCTTCTCCAACTGGGAATTAAATCCCTCAGATGGAAATTAGTTAAACAGTTCGTCAGCTCCTCACTGAGGAGCAAAGTATGGCCCAGAATGAAAATGGCTGTACAAGCTAGCAAAAGCTTTGAGACAAAGTACTGTCACAAAGAGAAACAGAATTGTCTGTCATTAAACCTCCCCTTATAAACAGGCCTTCCAATACGGTAACAGCTAAAAGTACTCACTGACAAGTCAAAGAATAGTTGTATTCACGATACTGAATACGCACAAGCAAGCAGGTTAACTTTAGGGTCAAAAATGTCCTCTTGATCAAGGTGAGTAAACATTCTCATCACACAATAATCAGGTCTTCTCAGGGCAGGCTGCTATGACAATAACCCAAATGCAAGTGATAAGCTTCATTAGAAGAACAGAAAGACCACCAAGGGGTGGGAAATCTTGGAGAAGACAACTGTAAATCAGCCTTCCAGACTGACTTAAACTACACCCCCTCCCAATTTCCAATGCTATAGTTCAGTCATTTTTGGGTGACCACAGATCCCCATCCTGGTTTTAGTTTCATCTCCAAAACTATACTCCTCTCAACCAATCGTATCCAGCCCCATCTCCCCAACCTGTCTGAAAGAGATCCCATGTCTTCTCCAGACCTTCATTTCAAATGGTCAGGAGTAAAGGAAAGAAGATCCTGATGGGATCCAGAGCAAAAAGAAAAGTACTACAGATTTTTCTGTTGTGAATATCTGAAAGAATATTAATGTCTGGAACAGTAGCCAGAAGTAACAAAAAGAAAATAACAGATATTAGATGGACCAGAAATTCAGCAATTCAACTTTCCAATTTGTTTGCCCTCTGTATTTTATTAAGCTGGAATAAATGAGGAGTAACAATACAGTATCTGTGAAAAGAAATATACAGCAGGGGCATTCATTTCTAAGTAGCTTCAAGATCCCATAAAAGGTGTTCATTATGTGTAGTCCTTTAAATTAAAACAGCGATTTCCCTAGTAGGAAGGAGACAAGCTGTGGATGCTATGAATCTTATATAAGAAAGTAATAGGAGTTAAAATGAGTGGGCACCCTAAATTTACTCTAGGCAATTTGATTAACCATGATTTCTTGAATAAGCCATATCCTACAATTGCCTGGTTCACACATTACGTTAAGCCCAAACCAAATTAATGCTTAGCATGTCTGTGAACCCCTCCTTAGACCAAGAGATTTACAATCATGCTGTTCACTCCAAATTAACCTTGCAAGACTAATCTCTTGGTGCAGTATTGTTGCTTAAGAGTGTAAAATATTTACAGTATTTCAACTGTCTACTTGAAATGTAAAAATCACAAAGCCGGGAGGCGAAGCCAGACATAGAGAGGAGAGAGTAGTATACGGTATCAGACAAAAACTGGTCAGAATGGCAACAGTCCTGAGCTATTCCATATTCCATCACCTCCAACTGGGTACAGCTGTTGGTGCTGGAATTCACCTCTGGAAGTGCCTACCCAGTTGGGAAAAGCTGCTCCACAGTAACTATATAACATTCCCTCCTCCCTAATTTACTGTAAAATATTTGACCTCTCACTACTTCTATGGCTAGCACAAATCTCTCTCTGTTAATAATAGAAGGGAAGGTAAAAAGAAGAATAACAGTGTAAAATGCTTCATGCTACTGAAAAATTTGGGCAAGTTCAGCATATGTTGTAAGGCTCTTTTGAGCAGACAGCAGCAGCAGCAGTCGCCGCCTCTACGGCACCAACCCAAATCCAGTGGCCGAGTAATCAGCACATGATAGCACACAAGCACATTTCCAGATGGCATGACTTCCTAAATTTCAATCCTTGGCAAAAGGAAAGAGAAAAAGAGGATTTTTCTACATATCTTTACTAGGGATGTATGTTGCAGATCAGCAACTACAAGTGTAAATGTTTGGACCTGCCCAAACAAGCAACTGTGACTCCTGAAGGCCTCCTCCACCCATTTTTGAGAAGCAATGAATCCTACTTTGGAATTAGTATTGAAAAAGGTCTTATAGGTTCATTGAATCAAAGGAATATCAGCAAGAAGATAAAGAACAATGAGAGGCCCAACCAATGGAGAGGCAATGGATGCCAGATAGTTGGGTCACCTGAAGGACTATTCCCATCACCAACTCCAGTAATGGTTAGACCTGTTGGAAGAAGGAGAGGGAATTACAGGAGGTGATTATAAAACTTGGGTGTGGCACAGAGGGAGATACATTTCAAGTGTATGATTATCTTAATTTAAACAACCTCCACTTACCATGGTGGCAGCATAAAGAGCCCAACACTGATCTATATTTCCTCAGATTGGAGATTATTTAACTTAATGGAACACAAAACATAAACTTGAGCGGAATGTTTGGAACCTATGGGTGCTGACAAATCAGGAAGGCAAATACCTAACTAGTGAACTGGCATACAGGGTTATTAATATCACCATTGAAAGCTGCATGCATACACACCGTTACAGTGGGAAAGCCTCCAAAATTATACCTTGCCCAGGGCTCCAAGTTATCTGTAACTCTTTTTAGAGCTTGTTTTTCTCTTTGGTCACATTCACAGTACAGTAGTTGCCAGAGTCGTGAGAATAGGCAGCATAATGGTTGCAACTGACTAAATTAAATGAATAGCTAAAATGTAGCATAGCATACTTGCGCACCTCTTCACCCTGGAAACTAAACCCCATATCTGCAAATCAAGCAATCTATTATTTTTTCCTTTCCTTCTCCTCTAAGTTCTTATCCTCCATGTCTTATTGGTGGGAGAACTATTTTCAACCATCATGCAATGTTTTCATTGTACAATCACTATCCAGACTGGGCAGTCTAGCATGCAATAATAAAACGAGCTCCTATTACTGAGAACTGTGTGGGCCAGAAATTATTCTAAGGTGGCCTCATTCTTTGCTGCCCAATTGAACCCCATTCTTGGCTTTCCTCACAGAGACTCTTCCTCATGTGCCTTGGTCACATAGCAACCTTTGCAGTAAATTTCTGCATCCAGTTACTGTATTCAGCTCAGCCTCTCTGGAGCCTACAGGCCGAGACACTTCCTCTTCCAGTTTCTGCAGCAAATCTTATTGACACTGATTAGCACCTACTTACATAAAGTCGTCCAATTGCTTATGAAAGAGAAGTCATTAGCACACATAATCCTTTTCACAACTCGGGGATTTCATTAGCAACAGCTGAGCTTTTCAAACATATTCACACATACCATCAAGAAACTACTATTGATAGTCAGTTACTACTAGGACAACCCTATTGTAGAAAAATGAAATGGGTAGTAAGCTGGAGGGGGAGCAATGGCAATGGGAGATTTTGTTGTTGATTTTGGATGGTGGGCAAAAGCACAATGCTAACCTCAGGTTGCCAAGACACAGATACACACTTTTTTTCTTGCAGAGCTTTCAAAGCCAAAACTTGCTCCTCAGTGCTCCTTGCTTCTTTGTGACTTGAATGCTATAGTATAGAGTGATGCCGGTAAATCCACTGAAAGAGTTTTTTAAAAATCCCCTAAAAATTAGCCTGTTACCTGGTATCAAAATATAAAACACAAGAACAATGTTTAGAACATTTTCTTAGCCAAAGTGAGATTAAGGTGATAAATGTTAATGGCAAAGAAAGAAAAGAGAGAGAACTTTGTCCTCCAGAAATCCCAGGGCAGGACTACAAATAATCCAAACAGCAGGGTGAGTGGTGGGGCACCTTAGTAGTTATACTCCAAAATCAAGTTGCCTATCCCTGCCTTAAGATTTCCTAAGCAATTATTTATAGTCAGTTAAAAGTGAGCACACAGTAAACTATCCACATAATAAATTTGCAGAAGATCCAGGTTCCACTGACTACTTGTGAAATATTGGGGGGGGGAGGGGGGATGGAAGAAGTTAGAAATAACCCATACCATTTTCTTGGCAGTATTATGGAAGTGGTTTGCATTTGCTTTTAGTGATTAATATTTCTCCCCATTGTTGTACTTTATATTCCAAATGCTTGGAATGTTTCCTGATATTAATACTCTGATAACGATATCCCACACTTTTCTTGGATTAGATTAAGTGGATTTAGAGTGCAATACAATGCATATTTATTCAAGCACAAATAAATCTAAAATGCTAGTGTTCATACAATCTCCAAAATTCAGCAAGCATTAGACTTTCTTTGGATATGGTAAAAAGGCTCAAATGAAACTATGATTATTCCATTCTACAAAAGAAAAAGAATAGCAGTTTCAAATGTACTATTCTTACTGTTAAAACCCATATTTAAATAATTATTTTGACAGCTACACACTTGATTTAATTAAAAAAAACAATACTACATAAAATTCTATGCATGTATTTAACATATTTAAAATGTTTTAATATTGTCAGTATTTTTTTTTTTAAAAGAGGATCTTCCCATTTTTCTTCATTGCGGAAACATACCTTTGAATTAAATTTTAAGATACAAAAAGTTACTCTAGCATGAACAAATTGTCTACAAGTATTTCATATAGCTATTATACAGTACTTGACTGCTGGGATTTTACCATACCAACAGCCATATTCTATAGGGAGAAGACAAAAAAGGAATAGTCAATCAGTGGCTGCATGCATATACTACCCAAAGACAGGATTTCTTAATCACGTTACGGCAAAATTCCGAATACCTGGCTCAACTCGATAATGATTCCAATCTGCAAGAAAGGTGGGTTTGATCAGCCCAGTAATTTTCGTCCAATCAGCCTTTTATCTATTTTAGGCAAGCTTTACGCTAAACATCTTGAACGCTGTTTACTAGATTGGATGTATACAAATGATGTAATCGGGCCTGAGCAGGGGGACCACTGCCTTACATTGAACTTCCTAATTGAAAAATACCTGAATTTAGGAAGGAAAAGCTTTTTGTAGCACATTGTATAAAGTGACACCTGACACTACATTGACATTACGTAAGTGCCAAACACATTTGACGGGAATGCTATTATGATTTTGATAACAGAAAGTAATCTAATAGGTAAGAAAGTAACAGGGCATAAGTTACTAACAGATATTCCAGCATTATCCCATCTAAACATTGTAGGAAATATGTTTATTTTTTTTAATAGCTAACCTAGGAGCAAACAGTTTCTTTTATGGTATTGGGATAACTGGCAGGAAGTGTTTGGTACAGAATATTAATGCACAAGATCATGTTATGTGAAATAACAAAAAAAGATATATGGGAACTGCTTTGATAAGTGCTGGAATATGAACATTCAATCATATTCAATAACATTAAAAAAAAAAAGAAATATGGAAAAGAATACTTTTTCCTTATGTAACAATGTGATGTGTGTGTTCTCCATCATTGCTTCTCCCTGGCTTTCCATACAGCCATGCTTCCATGCAGATACCTTAACAAAACAAGTCTGTTTTTGTTTTGTGGATAAGAGGCTAAGAGTAAGGTTAGTACAGATCAGTGTTTCTCCATTTTGGAAACTTTAAGATGTATGGACTACAACTCCCAGAATTCCCCAGCCAGCCATGCTGGCTGGGGAATTCTGAGAATTGTAGTCCATGCATCTTAAAGGTCCCACGGTGGAGAAACACTGGTGTAGATTCTCTTAGAAAAGCTGGGCTGGTGCCTACCTTAGATGGCACACTGGCATTAGAAGTGAAGTTAAACATCATCAGAAACAATTCTCGAAAGGAAACCTTTGAAGATCAAAAGACTGGAAATGGCAGTAACAGTTGGCAACTAATTGGTGGAAAAGAACTTAGACAGCAACTGGTTGTTGAAGTTGGTTGCTGTTTTAATAAAACCCAGCATGAACCGGTAAACCTGAGTTGGATTAATTTGTGGGTAAATGGGAAGATGGCTGAAAATAATTGGATACGGCCAAAGAAGCCTACTGAAGAAGAGAAGGTGTCACCTTCTGACTCAACACAGACAGCTCTGGGCAGAACTGAAGATGAGGAAGACAAGAACTTCAAAGGTTTACCTGCCATAAGGAAGATACAAATAAAACAAATCCTAACTAATACAAAAAAGTCATATTAAATCTGTCATGGCTCCCCCGTTCAGCTTGGCACATTAGAAATAGGACTGATTTAATCCTCTTTCAAAAAGCAAAGAGGGTAAGAGTTGCACATGCTTTTTTTTTTTTGGTGCCTTCAAGTCAGTGTTGATTCCCAGCAACTGCCTGGGCTAGTCCCTGTAGTTTTCCTGGCAAGATTTCAGAAGTGGTTTGCCCTTGCCTGCTACCTAGGGCTGAGAGAGAGAGTGACTAAGGCGTGTCTAAGGCAGGACTAGAATTCAACATCTCCTGGTTTCTAGCCTGGTGCCTTAACCACTACACCAAACTGGCTCATACCTTTGGGGTGAGAGAAATATGTAAAGGGAGGTTGCTTCTGAGAAAGCTACCTTGTCTGTACCTGTGTACCTCAGAGAAACTCTCAGCAGGCCTTTTCATGATGACCAACCTGGACAGGTAGATTCTCTTCTGGTAAGACCTTTGCAGATAAGCAAAAAAGGCACTTGCATTCAAGTGAGACATGACTGTGAAAGAGGAGGTAACTGCTGCTTGTGAACTTGACATAAGACATGAAGGACATACAGTACTATGCAAAAGTTTTAGGCAGGTGTGAAAAAATGCTGTAAAGTAAGAATGCTTTCAAAAATATATATTGTAATTGTTTATGTTTATCAATTTACACAATGCAAAGTGAGCAAACAGAAGAAAAATCTAAATCAAATCAAATATTTGGTGTGACTACCCTTTGGCTTCAAACAAGCATCAATTCTTGAACTTGCACACTTTGTACACTTGCACAAAATCAGGGATCTTGTAGGATTAGAGTCAGGTGTACAATTAACCAATTATACCAAGCAGCTGCTAATGATCGTCAATTTCATATGTAGGTTGAAACACAGTCATTAATTGAAACAGAAACAGCTGTGTAGGAGGCTTAAAACTAAGTGAGGAACAGCCAAACTCTGCTACTAAGGTGAGGTTGTGGAAGACAGTTTCATGTCACAGGTCATACACCATGGCAAGACTGAGCACAGCAACAAGACACGAGGTAGTTAGACTGCATCTGCAAGGTCTCTCCCAGGCAAAAATTTCAAAGCAGACTGGGGTTTCAAATGTGCTGTTCAAGCTCTTTTGAAGAAGCACAAAGAAACAGGCAACGCTGAGGACCATAGATGCAGTGGTTGGCCAAGGAAACTTAATGCAGCAGATGAAAGACATATCATGCTTACTTCCCTTCGACCTGGGAAGATGTCCAGCAGTGCCATTAGCACAGAACTGGTGGAAACCAGTGGGACCCAGGTACACCCATCTACTGTCCGGAGAAGTCTGGCCAGAAGTGGTCTTCATGGAAGAATTGCGGCCAAAAAGCCATACCTCCGATGTGGAAACAAGGCTAAGTGACTCAACTGTGCGTGAAAACATAGGAACTGGGGTGCAGAAAAATGGCAGCAGGTGCTCTGGACCGATGAGTCAAAATTTGAAAGAGTTGGCTGTAGCAGGAGGCAGTTTGTTCGTCGAAGGGCTGGAAAGCGGTACAATAATGAGTGTCTGTAGGCAACAGTGAAGCATGGTGGAGGTTCCTTGCAAGTTTGGGGCTGCATTTCTGCAAATGGAGTTGGAGATTTGGTCAGGATCAATGGTGTCCTCAATGCTGAGAAATACAGGCAGATACTTATCCATCATGCCATACCATCAAGGAGGCATGTCACTGGCCCCAAATTTATTCTGCAGCAGGACGACCCCAAACATACAGCCAATGTCATTAAGAACTATCGTCAGTGTAAAGAAGAACAAGGAGTCCTGGAAGTGATGGTTTGGCCCCCACAGAGCCCTGATCTCAACATCATCGAGTCTGTCTGGGATTACATGAAGAGACAGAAGGATTTGAGGCAGCCTACATCCACAGGAGATCTGTGGTTAGTTCTCCAAGATGTGTGGAACAACCAACCTGCCAAGTTCCTTTAAAAACTGTGTGCAAGTGTACCTAGAAGAATTGATGCTGTTTTGAAGGCAAAGGGTGGTCACACCAAATATTGATTTGATTTGGATTTCTCTTTTGTTCGCTCACTTTGCATTTTGTAAATTGATAAACATAAATAATTACAATATATATTTTTGAAAGCATTCTTACTTTACAGCATTTTTTCACACCTGCCTAAAACTTTTGCACAGTACTGTATATTTCTCATCCTCCTCTACAAATGTCTTTCCTACAATCATCTCTTCTAGCAGGGACAATCACTAATATCAAATGGGACAAAAAAATACAGTATACAATGTCACTATATCATACAGTGAACCAGATATTATAATTTATTTATTTACTATTCCAATTTACATGGCCACCTATCTACCCAAAGAAACTCTGGACAGGGAATAAAACAAAAACAAGGCAAAAACGAAACTTTCCATTCCAATAATGGAAAGAAATAATGGGTTAGAGAGTCATCATGCTGTTGCATGTTCCTTTCAACATCTAAGTTTCCCTGAATATGCTCTGAATATTCAGATGCTCATAGATATTCTACAAAGTGTAATATATTAACCCAGGGAAAGTACTTTCTAGAGTAGGTCATTCAGTGTGAGAAACTGATAGAGGGAAAAATGTAAAAACTTCATAGAAAGACAGTCTCCAAGTGTTTTCCAGTAGGTTCTCACTGGCAGGCTGAACCTCCTAAGATACCAGTCTGACTGACTGTGGAGTTCTTAGTCCATCTACTAAAGATTTTAACCCAGCCCTAAGAAAAATGGAAAGGATGGCACTTTGGATATCCCTATCCAAACCCCAGAAATACCTAATGCATCCAGGCTTCTGTTAATTGTGAAATTGAAGGGGTAGATGAGCAACTGTACAGTTTTGCATATAGTTTTATTAAGAAATTTGTTCGTAAAACCAAAGAAGCCAAGTGTCTAGATATAAAAAGGAATTTATTGGGAAAAGGGCAATATAGGAAAAACGAAGAAAGTAACAATCATGCGCAAAGCATTCAAAATCAAATCAATAATCTTCTAGTTGCTACTTAACTAATTACTTATTACCTCCTTGAAAAACATGTCTATGTTCAGCACATCTTCATAGTTCATTGCAAAGAGTATATTTCTGAAGAGAGAGAAAGATCATCTGGGTCTTCTGTTTGGACAGAAGGACATCCTTCTTGCTTTGTCTTTCTTTTCTCTTTAGAGCACATCTCACTTCTACAGACTACAGAGGTTAATTGAAAGCCAGCCTCTTTGGGAAGACTAACTGTTGCTTTGTCCAATCTTTGACTGCTAGATCTAACCAGCAAATAAGAAAATATCTAGCAACAAAACCTACTATCCCAACAACTTTTGGTGGAATTATAAAACTCAGTCTAATTTCAACCAATTGTGTCATTATATAAATGGGATTACATGAGGGAGACTGGGGCAGGGGAGGGACAGTGATTTGCATTTATTTGGGTTTCTTAGCACAGCATAGGGTCAATTTATTACAAGGTTTAAAGGGCATTTTTGTGCCATATTAAAACTAGGGTTTTATTATACTCATCAACTGACCTATTCTTCACATTCAATATGTGTCTATTGTATGTCTATTTAAATGTCTATATTTAAAAGCCCAGTAGGAGTAAAACAATTCTACATGTTCAGCAGTAAAAAGAGGAATGGAAGATTTTAAAATCTAGCAAACTTTGGGGCATAATCACTGCTTTGCACTTTATCCATACTAATTCATAGAACTAAAGTAGGATAGTATGAATAATTAGTCACTGAAGCACCTAACTGATCATGTGTTGCATGGGGAGGGGGTAGAACAAATCTAGAGTACATATTATGATTATATATTAGAGTTACAGGCTCAGTATTTGTATAGATTGACTCTCCTTACTCAAGAACATTGGGCTGGTTCCTAAGATATGAGTGGGATTCTACTTACAGAAAGTGTTTTCCTGGAGCTCATTACAGTAATGGAAGGGAAGAAAGCCATTTTCACTAATTTCCTCTGTAATCCTTTGAGAAATGGGCATCAGCAACTTTGCTTCTCTTCTTGCAATTAGTAGGTGTTTCTACTGAAACAAAGGGATTGTTCTCTATCTGAAAGGACACCTTAAGATCCAATTAACTGGCTGATAATCAAACATATTTTCACTTGTCCTCCCAAGTAAATGTTTATAGTCTTTAAAGCCATCTTGGCCTCTCAAATTATCAATATAAAGAAGATTGTGAGGTTTAATACAGTAGTATTAAAACTGTAATGTTTTCTTTCTGCTATAAAGTGAAATATTTTCAAACTAAAATATGAGAAGTTCTGCTTGCTGAATGGATTCTCTTACATACAGCGATAGGTGTTATCACACAAATCACACATATTGACTGATATGAAAAATGGTATTTTTGAAAAGCTTGCTTGATAAAGTGATGTTTCTCTAGAGAAAAGATCAATTTACAAGACAGTTCTTTCCAACTAACTTGTGTTTCAATTTTTTAAAAAAATATAAGAGTTCACATCATTTACACATAAATATGTGAGTAAGAATAGTGGGTCTGCAGCACTGGTCAGTTGGATAATTTATTATACCTCTTTACATAATCACTAAATGAATTACTTAATATGAAACTAATGTTGATGTTACTGGTATTATAAAGATAACTGATATGCTGGTACATTTTATGCTCAGGTATTAATGGACTGAGCCATCAATGCCTTCCTATACTGAATTAAATTTTGAGTATTATTTATTATGGACATTTTTGTTGTTCAGTCGTTAAGTCATGTCCGACTCTTCGTGACCCCATGAACCATATCGCGCCAGGCCTTCCTGTCCTTCACTGCCTCCCTGAGTTGGCTCAGTTTCATGCTCGTATTACGGACATATGGGTTAGAGATTCAGACTACCATTGTTCATAGATGGCTTCATTTCTTATGAATTGTTTTGGCAATGCAAGGAATTGTGAAAATCCAGTGTGTAAATATAATGACACCGATTCAACATGCAGCTTATGAAATTAAAGAGGCAAGAGAAACTGCCATAAAAAATTAAAAATCAACATGGAACTTTTTGCAGCTTTTAAATTTGCACGGCACTAATCTGCAAATAATCAAGGAATGCCCTCAAACACCTACAAAGTCTTTGAATAACTTCAACTATCACAGCTGTGCTGCTACACTTTTATCACTGAACAGTAATGTCATTTGGCAGTAATATTGTTTTCCCTATTCCTGCTCCTACCACACATACATAAAAACTGAAACTGCCAAATTATTGACTCCTAATGATACTCCTGTTAATCAAACCAAGGCTTCCCACTGTTTCCAGGAAACATCTCTTTATTGCTAAAAGAGGCAGACAGACAGGCAGACAACAAAAATGTCCCCTCAAGTGTCATGTGGCAAAACATCTGTTGCCTTCATTGTACACTTGTCAAATATTCCTCCCAAGTGGTTATTTTACCAGAGCTACAGGGCAACCTCCAGCTGCTTGGGAAGAGTGTAAATGGTGACAAGGATTCTTCAGCATGCAATTAAAATTTAGTAGATGATATTAAAGTATATAATTTTTTGCATTTTGTCATAAATGGACCCCACAGTTTACATTTGTGAAGTTTTTGAAGTAAAACTTCATTGTTATTTAAGAGCTCTCTTTTCCCTTATAAACTGAAGATCAGGATGCAGCAATTGTGCATTATGAGTCCCACTGTCTTATGAGTTCTGATACCCTCTTACAAAACCATTCCTAGATGCCCCAAGCAGGCACCATCAGCCCACACATTACCAGTTTCTCTCACAGCTGCACTGTGAGCTGATTCTTCTGAAAAAAAACTGGCATATGATGTGCTGTGATGCTAATGAAGTTATACTTGTAGAGTATGATCTGTGAGGACTCTTTCACACATTCAAGTCATCCTTGAGAACTGGCAATTAGTCAAGTGACAAATCACCAATATGTGTGAAACAGTCACAACATCATATGGAAAGATCTATAATGTCTGGTCCATCCTAGATGATATACTGGTGTGTCGTTATTTTCAATCCCCCCCTCCCCCCCCCGCATCAAAACGCAAAACTGTGTATGCATAACTCTCAGATTAAAATCAAAAGATGTAACTCCAGAATCATCATTCTGTTTTCAGGTTTAAAATCCTATATATTGGGACATGCCTAAATTAA
Source organism: Liasis olivaceus (assembly GCA_030867105.1). Taxonomy (NCBI): domain Eukaryota; kingdom Metazoa; phylum Chordata; class Lepidosauria; order Squamata; family Pythonidae; genus Liasis; species Liasis olivaceus. The sequence goes on along the minus strand of CM061349.1, from coordinate 135,622,107 downwards.
AATTCCCACTTAGCCAAGAAAATTATGAATATGTTTTAATTGTTTTGAAGAAAAATATACTCTATACATATAAATAATAATAATTGTGATAAGTAATGGTAAACTTCTTCAGTGTATGACTGTATGGGAAGATGTATAGTGATGTATTAAATAAGTCAATTGGTTATTTTTCTCATATGTTCACACATGGTATTAATTTGCAAAGAAGCATTCACTCCTTTAAACAGATGTATGTAAGACAGATCTAAAAAGTGCTCTCAAACCACTTGATTTCCTTGACTTTACAAAGGCTGACATTATTTCACTAAAATGCATTTATCTTAATATTCAGGAAATTTATGTTTATGTTATATATTTGGGGTCCCATCCCTGGAATTCAAGCATTTTTGTACAGTAAATCCTTAGCAGGCACAAGAGACTGCCCATAACAATGCCACATTTTAAAGATGTTCAGAAATTTGAGATGTATGAACATTACTTTCATTTCATACATTACTTTCAAAGAGAGATTAGCTGTTCACAGAAAGACACACACACACACACACACACACACACAATGCCACAATAAAATATCTGGGTTATCCAGCTCAAGCTGGTTACTATCTCTCATTGTAAGACTGCCTCACATGACCGTGTCAGGATAAATGAGTGGAACAGGAATTAGATACATCATGCTGAACAACTAAGAGGAAGAACAAATTGAATTAATGAACAGGGTTAATAGCAAAAGAAATTATTACGACAGCTGCTCTCTTGAGTTATTCAAGGACATTTACCCTCCCCAGCCCTAGCATTGTTGTGACACCTCAAAGATTAACTAAGGTTTTGTGGAATAAGCTTTTACAGAATAGAGACTATTCCATCTAATGCAAGAAAGGTATCTTCAGTCTACTTCACACCATGTCAAACTTCTTAAAAGGTTCTGATCTATGAAAAGAACATGCATAAAATATTTATTGGTCAAGTGCTGCAAGTTGCTGCTAGCCACAAAACATTTAGCTCTCTGGGTGCTTCTGTGATGAAACAGTACCTTTGACCATTGTTGTATATTTGATTGTGATCCAAATGCTACAATGAAAATAGCTTGTATTATATTGTTTTGTTGCAGGTCAAGTTAAGCAAATATTAAGTTGCAGCAGAATATATTTAAAAAGTGTTCTATCCAGTGACAGCACCACTGCACTTGGAACTGGAACTGGTTTTGATACTGTGGAATATTGTGTCATGGGCCATGGAGCAATCTTCTCTGGGAACTTTGCTGAAACTCTTTTCTTATCAGCGTTAAAGATCAAGCAGAGAAATTTTTGGCAGACACAATTCAGGCACAGGAAATCCCTTCTCAGTACAGTGGGCTGAGCCAGATTATCTTTATACAAACTGTCCAATTTTGTGACCACTTTAACTTTTTCAGGATTTAAAATAAACAGCTGCAGAGATGAGTCTGGATGTAGGAAATCCAAATTCAAAGTCTCTTTGAGCCAGTAAGCATACAGGGTGGTCTTTGGCAAGGCTATATTTCAAGAGAGGGTCTTTTTATCATTTGAAAGAAAAAAGAGCTGAGAGAAGATCTGAAACAACATCCCCCTTGCCCAAATGTACACCTTTCAGCTATGCAACCTAACCTTGCAGAGATAGGCCCTTTCATAATAGCAGCTTCTCACCTCTCCTTCTCATGATCTCCAAGAAACAACACTGACAAAATAAAATAGTGAGATAGTTGCCATAAAGAAAAAAAGGGCACAAAAACATTTTCTTATATATCAGATACCTTGGAAGAACAGTTCTTTCCCTTCCCCAGCAGAGATAAGGGGATGGCAGATTATGAGACCAGCAGAGGAGAGGTGAAGGTAAGAATGTCAGGAAGGAAGCAAGGCAGGCAGGCAGGCAGGCAGGCAGGCAGGCAGGCAGGCAGGCAGGCAGGCAGGCATCCCCTATACTTTAAACTCTTGCCTCAACCCACTTGTTTGCCTCTACCCCACAATAGAACACTCTTGGGGGGGTGGGATTCTTGTATAAAAAAAAAAAAGGCTGCCTAATTATACACAGTCTTCTACATCAATGATTATCTTCTAAGTAATCATGTTGTGCCTTGCCTATCAACTTTGTTCACAAGTAAACTTTAATGACTGCAAGTAAGATGCCAAATGCTCATTCATAAACATGAAACCCCACCCAGATGTGCAGACATACTAGCAACCACTACTAAAATACACAGGATTTCAGAGAGACATTAAAATATATGTATTGTGAAATCTCAGACTAGGAGAAGGTATATGGAGAAGAGCAATCAGTTTGGCTCCTACTGAGGCCTGTCATTTCCATGACTTTCTTTCCAAACCAAAAGAGAGTTAGTAATAATAGCTGCTTGTGGAAAAGCAGGCTGCTTAGAAAAACTGCAGGCCCCGTGCTGCCTGCCTCCCCTCCTCTCTGAGCCTTCTCCCAGCACCAGCACTGGGGAGAGTTGCCAGTAAAGCTGCAACCTTGAAACCGGTGCGGGAGGAGATGCGTGTTTTGGAAGCGCTGCAGCCGGCAGTGAACAGAGAAAAGCAGCCGGAGAAAAGAAGGCATTTTTCCTTCACAGAGCCTGGATGGTCCAGAGGCAGAGCAAGGAAAAGTGCAAGTACAAAAGCCCAAGGTGGAAAGTTGCAAGTACCCTACACGCTGGCCGGTAACAGAAGAAAAAAGCAGAAGAAATTCCAGAGAGGGGAATTAAGGAGAACAATGTTTGTAAGAAGAAAACATCGTTATGGAATAGTTATACAACAGAGTATAGTACAGAGGAAATATTGTAATAGTAGAGGGTTTTTTTTGTCTGCGCTCAGTCATTACTGACCCTGCAGTGACTGCCTGGACGAATCCTTGCAGTTTTCAAGGCAATTGTTTTTTGGAAGTGGTTTGCCAGAGCCTCCTTCCTAGAGCAGAGCCCAGCTGGCGAGCGCAGGAGGCGGGGTTTCCGTTGCTTCGCGCCCTTTTTGGGCGAGCGCGGTTTCGCGCTTACCGGCAACTGGTCCCGTCTCTCTGTGCAAGGCGCTGCCAGCATTTTTCCTCCCACCGGAGTGAGAGTCCCCATTTATCTACTCACGTGAGTTTTCGACCTGTTGGGTTGACAGGAGCTGGGGAGGAAACAGGAGCTCACCCTGTTAACGCGAAGGCTGGACTCGAACTGCCGAAGCGTCAGTCATTTCTGGCCGGCAACTTTCAGCATCATTAAGCCGCTGCGCCACCGCGTCCCCCAATAGTAGAGTACTGTATAGTAATTGTTGTTATAGTAATAATGACCATAGTAATATAGAAATAATAGAATAGAATGTAGGATAGAGGCAACAGAAAACCCTCACATATAGATTTATAAGTTTCATATTTCGCTTTTGTATCCTGGGTATTTTTTTTTTTCAAAATAAAACATCTCCCCAACCCTTATTGGGAGATCTAAGAATCCAAGTCTCTAAGGCCCAGTGCTTTTGGTGGATCTTCTGAGTCTGAGTCAATCACACTGGGTATAGTTTAAAAGAACCTGTGACACTGTGATGCAATGTCTCAAGTCTTTACTGAATCATCCCACGGCAGGTCAGAAAGGGAGGAGAAAATACACAGACTTTCACGGGCTGGGCCTGACTGCAGAACGATCGTACTGCCATGAGGCATTCCTGAACAGCCTTCAGAAAACAGAACGCACACCAGCTCACAGTATCATTGGTTTATGATGAAAGCAACCACCTGGCATGACTCTTCTTCCACAGCTTCAAGGCATTCCTGGAACATACTTCAACTTTATCAATGATTATTCAGCAGCAAAGTAGTCAGCCAGTCTAGCCCATAAGCATCGAAAACACACCACTAAAGAAAGCTTGGATGATTAGAATCAATTTCAAGTATTCTTACAACACACATTTTCCAATTTCAAGGTCTTAAATGCAGATTAGAGGAGGTTGTTCTACTTTACTTTTCAAAAGGGGGTATAAAAATAGTTTGCAAAAAATGAAAGAGCCATACCTTAATCTCTGCCTCTCTTTCAACCAGCACATGTTCTTGTACTGAGAACACCCAGGTCAACTGTGAGTTTTCTTACAGTCAGTTCTAACTGGGTGCTTAAGAGATGCACATACTACTGCTACTGGATAAGAGGCAGAGGGCACATTTGCTCTATAATCTCTTCTGGAACAATGAACATTACTCTTGCCCCAGTGTCCTTCGGAAATAGACACTACTGAAAGAAAAAAGAATGAATCAAATCTGACCAAAGGCAGCTCAGCAGTGTGTGGATCACTCTTGCTTTCTGCAAACAGGTTCAAGAAAGTAGACTGCAAATTTGTTCATTACAAATTGCATTGGCTGGAATTCCAGCACCACAAGCCATGAACTAGAAAGACATCTTGAGTAATGGCAAGAATGTCATCAGACAAAGCAAAACACCTTCCATCCACAATGATCACAAAATGAATCTTTTCAATACTGCCCAGTCTTAGGGTAGGGAAATTGAAGAACAGGACAACACTGCATCTATCTTGAAACAAGTAGTCAGTACTTTCAAAGCAGTTAGTAAAATCTATTCTGCTCCCTTTCCTGCTTTCTGGTGTGATTCTCTTCTATTCAGTTGGGAGCTCCCAAGATTTGTCCATATGACAGCCAGAGATCAGTGGACTCCTACACTGGGTTTACTATCTGCAGGACAGGAAACAACTCTCAGGTTTGGTAATGGAGGCAATGTAGAATATAAAACTTACTAAAAAAATGATTATTGGTGTGGCAAATATATGGAATTGAAATAAGGCAAACAAACAAACAAGGAAATTTACAAACAAACAAGGAAATTCTGCTTTATATCTCCTAAATTAAACACAGTTCTTAAATAATTTAATTCTATTCTCAATTTCTCATTGCAACTGTCAATGCTACGCTGTCCTATGGGAGCCCATATTATACCCTACCTATCAGAACCAAGCCCTATCAATCCATTCCAGCCCAAAAATTAAGCCACAAGACTGGGATTATGCAAAATTAAGGTATGCTTTTTATCTTCTGCATCAGTCTAGACTTAAGGTAGGGAAAAGCACCGAACAAAAATAATTATGAAAATAACTTTATCCTGGTCTACGACCATAATAAAGATTTGATTTGATATAAATATAACTGTTTCAAAGACAGATTTGGGATGACTTTAACAAACTAATTCACAGACGTGTCTCTGGAACTGAACAAACAAAATTGCTGATCCAGCAAAGAAACCATTGTTGAATTTCTCATGGGAAACACGACCATTACAAAAGACCTGCAGTTCCCAGTTTTTTGTCCAATTACAATACATGCAGGTCCTATTCTGATTATAGCCACACTGTCACTAAATAATTTTAGATTAATCCATACTTCTATACTCTTCCATTCATCCAACTATTATTAACCAGATCCACTTTAATCAAAGCAATATCCAGATACAGCATGTAATATGGAAGGTGGAGGTTCAGATTCTGGTACTGGTAACGAAGAATATGGCCTGTCATTCTGATTACACCATTTCCTCCCCTTCCACAAAAAAACAACAACAACGAGTCAGGCAAAAGCAGAGGAAGATGGAAAATATAAAGTAGAAAACAAAAGCATTCAGAGGCCTAATGTTCATTAGTCAATAGTCCCATGATCACAGCCTGGCATGGTTTATTACACTTACAGGAGCAACATCTTTACATCTGGTACACTGCACTTTCCAAGATTTTCTAATCTAGCATTAACAATTTCCAGATAAATAACCAATATTGTCTGAGTGAAGAAAACAGCTATGTTTCCTAAACTAAACTTCCACTGATGTTACTCACTTGGGCTCTTTTAGCTCAGTAGCTCCAAGACCATCTGACCTTGCATACAAAACCCGGGGGGTGGGCTAGATAAATGTGGCGCCCAAGGACAGAAAGTAAACCTTTGTAGAAGGAGTGTTTAATTATTATTTTATACCCATCATTTCTTATTAGCTTTCCATTCCATGAAAATGGGGTCACTTTATTGTTGGATCTTCAATAAATACTAGTGAAAATTAGGAAAAAAGTATTTTAAAATACTTTTAAAATGGGGCAGAAATAGAATATTTTTAGTACCAGTGCCACTTTGCTAATTTCACTCTGCAGGAGTGCATTAAGAAGCTAGCTGTAAAATGCCTATCCTTATAATGTGACAAAAGGAGGGGGGAGAAGGAGGAGCCCAATATTTTCACAGTCTAAATCGGCTGAGGGAGAGGGAAGAAAAGGCTGAAAGCAAAGTGATTTTGTAGAGAAAGGAACTGATCCCAATTGAATGTAACCCCAATTAAACTATTCCTCAACTAAAATAGCCTCTGTGTTAGAAGATCCAGTTTAATGATTTGGAAATTGCCCAAGTTATACCAATTGGCCAAAGGAAACACTCCCCACCAGTGTTTCTCAACATCTTAAGAGTTGCCAAGGTTGAGAAACACTGCTCTAGAAAGTACTAAGTTGGAAGGATTGCATACTCCCAATTTGTCACCTGCCACCTTCCGGATATATTGCGTGACAGTGATTCTATAGTCCAATACATCTGGAGAACATCAGATTGGAGAAGACTAAACAGAAGCATCCTCAACAGTAGTTTTAGTGCTAAGATTTCCAGCAGGAAGAATTTGGAAATGATTAGGCAATGTTCTTCAGAAAAAAGAACAGGTCCTTTTTTCCCCCCGTTTCCCTTATTTCCTACCCCAAATCCTTTTCCATTTTGTTCTGATTCACTTTTTAAAAATTCAAATGGCATTCAATCTCTACATTTTAGCAAGAGATGTCATATTTAAAAAAAGAGTGTTGCAAAACAATTTCTCTGACATATACATTTATTGTCTTATTGAAAGACAAAATGGAAAGACAAAATGTACTGAATGCAAAATGTTCTATATTTAACAGGAATAACAACTGTCCAGATGAACTGTGCAGTAGTAACACCATAAATACGCTTTATTCTTTTTTTTTTTAACAAAGTATAGTTTGCCAGTGTAATATGACAGTCTGTGCAACAGATGAGAAGTCAAATCTAAGGTTTTATATCTTGGGGACACTGGTGAATCACTCATTGTGTCCTGAGTATCAGTGAGCTTTCATATAATTAAAATAAACACAGTGCATAATTAACAATTCTGCCCCACGTAGACATGCACCTTGGAAATCATGCTGATTTGACAGACAGGAGAGAGGGGAGAAAAGAAAATTAAGAGGAAGCTCATTCAGGAAGAAATAGTTGCCACAAAACTGAGGTCAGAGGAATAAAAGGCATTTTGAAAGGGCAGAGTTAACAGACACATAAGTCAAGTACAAATGCTGCTGATCTTCAACCAGGCCCAGATGTACAATTGAAGGGGTGACAGAAAGAAGCAGAATGTTCCAGCTCCAGGCATCTTGCCTTTGCTTCAGTATAGGAGGTACAATGGGAGCAATCCTAATCTGTATAGCTCCAGTGTTAGAACAAGGCAGAAATAATTTCCAATGATCTATGAAGTCAGGATTTGGCACCACTCCCAAGTGTGTGGAAAATGTTAGGCTATGGAGGAAAACTAAAGCAAATGACCATGACAAGATGATTCTCAATACCACTCCAGAAAAGAGACTGACTCCATATTCACAAAACAACAGTCCATAAAGCCTCTGATATACTATTTTTGCACGCAGAATAAAAGCCAAATAGATCGTGATAATTTATATAGGCTGCTGCTGTGGCTGTTGCTGCAGAGGCCCCAGGCACCCTGGAAATTATGTGATACAGCTATCAAAGAAACTTTAAAACAGGCAGGCAATCCACAACTCGTGGGCTGCCTGTGGCTCATAAAAACTTTTTTTTTTGGGTGGCTCAGGAGCTCTTTGAGTTAAATATCAAAGGCAGAAGAAAAACTTATGTGTTAATCAGAGAGGTTTAAAACCCTTAAGGAAGTTTAAATGCTGCCCCCCAACTCCCCAAAACAGAAAAGAAAGCCAAATTCCACCAAGTCACCTACAGCCAGCTACCAAACAGTTGGCCTCCCCTGGTTTAAAAAGATGCAGGCAAGCCTTGAACATACAATGATGGACTTGCCGAGCAGGCCACAAACTTCTTCAACCAGAGAGCAGAGGTTCTTAGCAGTAAGTCTCAGATTAGAGACCCTCTGGGTCATGATGTGCTCTCAAGCTTTCTACTGATAAGTATCAGGAAGAAGTGGTGGAAGGGGAGAAATTGGCACCTCCGTACCTCCTATCATCCCTCCCTTACAGGCCTGACAATCCCATTTAGCACATTCTAACCATATATATTTTCAACACCAGATAAGGAGACTTGCTGTCAACAACTGGTGTCTGCTAAACCTCATGATCCAGCTGTAAATGGGAAGCTTGTTCATTATGTAAGAGCAACAGTGTTCCAGATCTTCATTGTCAGAGTAAAGCAGGCATCCTAGAAACAAAGCTGGAGGTGGCAGTGAGCCGTTACCAAGGTCACTGGACGCTGAAAGATCCTGCCTTTTCCTTTACAGGAAGTCCAAGTGTAGCACTCAGCAGGTTGGCCACTTCTGTTCAACCACTCCATTAACAAGGCTAATAGCTTCTCTGGCAAAGGCAACACCTGAGACCAAGCATTAAATTGATAAATATGAGAAAACTGTGATTCAAGGATAGCCAGGAGAACTTGGCAAACTTTCCGTAATTCACTATGATCCATCATTATAGACTCTTTTGGACATTTTTCCATCCAGGTTCAGTGTTACTTCCAAAAGTAAAGAAAGAGACTAATTTATTGTTAATCATTCAAGAATGGGTTGATTGCATCATTCAGCTTAACACAAGCATCCCCAATACAATAGCCTTTGTTTCTAGGACTATTTGAATACATTTTTCTCAGACACTGTTCTTTAACTAATATGCTGTAGATACTGTAGAATAGATGATGATCTCATCTATTCTTCATTGCTGTTTGTTGCACCTCAACTGGATTTTCATTAATCCAACTTTCTCCAGTGATTACCTTACAACCATTGCTTGCTTTTCAGCCTCTCAGGGACTTCCCACCTTAAACCTCAAGACCCGTTATACACTTTTGGTGTTTCCTCACCTTTAGAGAAGAGCAGTAATAGAGCATATGCTTTGTAGGCAAAAAAATCCTAGGTTTTGTCTTCAGTTTCTCCAGACATAACTGGGGAAAGACTGAAACACTGGAAAGCTTCCATCAGTCATTACACATTGTACAAATGTGTTGTTTATTTAAATCCAGTCTATTAAAACAAACTATGAGTAACAGTTTACTGAACAAACCACAATTACCTGAGTTTGCACAATGCTGTAAGCTATAGACCATGGACAATGCTGAAACAAATAAGCAAAGATCTGATTTAGCATAAAATGGCTCCCCGTGATCTTGTACTGCCACTAAAAACTGGTTGACTCTTCCATGAAAAACTCTTGCCTTCTTAGAAAGTAAATACTCTGGTGACTACTAATGCTTTTTCAACTTCCCAATCTAACCTACAGTCCTGGGGTTTCCCAGTGGTTTCCTATCTGAGTACTAACCAGATCTCTCTCTGCTTAGCTTTTTGAAATCAGCCAAGATGAGCTATGTAGTTGCCATTTGCTAAAATCTCTCTTCTTTTACTCCCCACTTTTCTTGAGGGTAGAAATTTATGCACTGAGATAGCACTGGACTTCTTGATGGTACAATACAAATGAAATTCCATTTGCTTCCCCCAAATATCCTAAGTCGCTTCAAGGTATTCCTATTTAAGTACAAGTACAGTAATGGAAGTGTATGACCACTGAAGCTACCTCTGCCTTTATTGATATTCTAGAGATACTGTACAACGTTTTAGAGGAGTTCAGAATTATTCTGTCAGAAATTAGTTCTGTGAACTTTCCAGACTAGAGAGAAACTTTCTATGACCAAATCAGTGAGCCAAGCAACATTAATACTGTCTCACAAAGACACCAGGAATGAGAAACAAAAACATGATGAGCAGTTCCACCCATACAGAACTGAAATTTGGGTGTAGCTAAGTGTCAAGCCAACAATTATTACATTACTCCTATTGTGCCTCCATATCCCTGGGGACAGCATTTCCTTTACTAGACAGCCTAGCCAACAGAAGCAACAGCAGAAACCAACAAAAAATTCAATCCAGTTCAGAAGAGCTATAAACTTCTTGCTGAAAGTATATTGAGCCTGGTCTCACTGACAGTCTACTCAATGGTTTTAATTTCAGACTAAAAACTAACATTATAGGTATTAAACAGATAGTGAACCAAAGTAAAAATAGCACAGAGAAATTCATAACAAGGAATCCAGAAATCATAAATCTCAAGATTTAACTAAATGATTTTCAGAGTTGTGTGTTCATGTTTTGGTTTTTCCCAAATAGTCTACATTTTATCCTTAACCTTTCTATCAATCTATTTTAATGACCTATGATATAGCTCCTATGAGTTTCCAGGTCTATAAAAGTCTGTTTGTAGTTCTTTAACTCTTTCATCCTTTTTATTCTCCCCTTTCCACCCATCAATTTTTTTTTAATTTAAAAATCCTCTGTTTTAATAAATGATTATTGTCTGACTTGAGCTACTGAGGCTGCATCAGAAGTAATGCAAGAGCCTCATCCCTTGTCATAGAAAGAGAGTGGACAGCAGGAAAACTGTGCTGCAGCAAGAAAGCCTTGCATTTTCCTATGCAAACTTTATTAAAAATCAGACTGAATAAGCATTTCATAACTAGAATGAGAAAATGCGCAGACTTAAAAAAGAAAAGAAAAACAATGGGGTTGCGGGAAAAAAAGCTAGTCCTGCCGGTATTTCCTATCTTCCTTTTGCCACTCAAGTAATGCTCAAGTAATACAAAAAGATACTATTCAAAGAAAAGCTTGGCAACAGTCTGCTTATAGGCACAAGGGCCACACTCCTAAAGGGCATCCATGACCCCAAAATTGGTTTGTGGTGTAGTTTAAAATAACTTTCAAATCTTAAGGAATGTGGCAGTCTTACATTACATCAGAACAGGATGCCACATTACATCAGAACAGGATGCCAACCTACCCCAGCAATAACTCAGCTAGGACTAGTTAAGAACGTTACATTAGAAACTGATATTGGGCTGCTTTGGGGGAAAGTAATAGTGTTTTCAGGATTCCCCAGCCCCAACTACAATGCCATCCATCATGCTGAGTCTTCATGGCACATTCCAGACCTGTCAGCCTAATTAGCTCATGTATGAAAGGACTTTAAAAGTGAAAAATGCTATTATACAAATGCTAAAGTGTTAAGTGTGTGTGTGTGCCTTCAAGTTAGTGTGTTGACTCCTGGCAACTGCCTGGACAAGTCCTTGCAGTTTTCTTGACAAGATTTTCAGAGGTGGTTTGCCCTTGCTTGCTTCCTAGGGCTGGGAAAGAGTGATTGGCCCAAGCTCACTCGGGTGGCACTGGGCTTAAGGTGGGACTAGAACTCATGGTCTCCCAGTTTCTGGTCTAGTGCCTTAATCACTACAGACTGGCTCTCACCAAAGTGTTACACTGTAGCTCAAGAGTTTCTCTCTTACATATCATACTGATCTTCTGGTAAGCAGCATCTTTTAAAATAAGCATGACTTATCCGAGTTAATTCAGATTAGGATGAAAAGATTTGAATTTCTGCAGAGATTTACCCTTCTGCTGCCCAAAACGGCAGTACATTTGACGTTTTTATTAAAAATTAGCATGCCCGAAACACCTGCACTGAAATTGTATGCCAACCTACTGTACGGCTTAGGACATAGGTATCTGTCACTGTGCCCCTTCCCTTGGGTACCAACTGAGCAACTAAAATCAAATGGGGATGCTCTCTTGATGGCATAACATGTGTTCGAGGTTCAATAGTCGACAACCCAACAGAAGGCTGTTGAATTTTTCCCCTGGCCACAGAGTCGTCTTAGAATCCAGCATTAGCTGAAGATCTATATATTCACTGAGTCTTTTAGTTGAACTAATGTTGCTGGCTCATTTAGTGGGTTGCTGTTGCTGTCCGTTACAAAGTTGTTGTATGGTTTATTCATTTATCTGCAGAATATATAGGCTGCTCCAATCAGCCAAATCTGAACTAAATTGTAACTTTTGCAATTATACACGGTGGTACTGACGTGTATTGTTGTATTCGGATAGCTTTTTCAGAAAAGCAGACTAAATCCCACCTGGATATAAGAGGTAGCCTGAATGAATCGGTGAAATTATCAGGTTCCCATCCATGAAATGAACCAAGTTCTGCAATATCACCTATGGAAAAGAGGGTGTATTAAAACGATAGTTTAACACAGCCTATGAGATTCTTTCACTGGTTGGTTCTTGTTAGTTTACCAGCTATTGCATAGCATTGATGATGCAAATCAGCCACCGAATAACGATTTTCCACATTTTAGTCAGAATAGTACACATGGTAAGTTAAATATGAGTAATTCATTTTTATTCAAAGATGCTATGTAAATTCTTAATTTGGAATGGATGTCCTGATTTTCTAAAAAGATCCATTAGATATGATTGTAAGCTACCTAGAATCACAGGAGCCCACCTATAAATGTATGTAAACAAATAAGTAGTAAGATTTTCTTTTTCTGAGAAAAGCCTCTTCAGATGAAAATAAAAACACAAAGCATTGGGGAGAACAAGCCTACCAGATCCACTATTTACGTTAAGTCACTTCTTCAAACACCAGTTATTTGGAGGAAGAGGAGGATGCAGAGATATAATATCGCCAAAAAACAACTCCATCTGCATCCGAGCAATCAATCTAACATAACTGGGAGTAAAGAACACAGAGGCGTAACAGCACTGGCACCCAAGTTCCAGGAACCGAACAAAAGGTAGATAAAATCTTACTGATCCAATGATAGTTGCAACCAGATGGCTTCTGAATGCTATTCAAAAGAGTAAGGTGAGGTCAGGCCTGTTTAAAAGCAAACATGAGTTGTTTCTTCAGCTTAAAAGTGTGCAAAAAAACCCACAACTCTCTGAAATTTGAAGGATTTTGAATCCCTTTTTCTCAGCAACCCAGTCTCTAATTATTCTCCTGAGGAGAAAAAACATCTAACCTTTCACGAGATTTCTATCTTTTAGCAACCATTTAAATGCTCAGTGCCACACAATACAGCTTGCTAATTAAAGCAGTTACTCTTAATTTGATTAGTTTACCACAAACACCTGCCAAATCAGTTCTTTAAAGAGATATTCCAGGAGGCTTTCCACCACAGCAGGATTTACCCTCTTCAACAGCAAAGGTCAGTCAAGGTACTGATGTAGCATTGTTGTTGATGTGTTTGGAACAGCAACACAGGAGACGGGAAAGGCTGGAGTCTGAAATGTCTCTGAAAATATTTTATGCTGTTTCTGTTTTGTTTTCACTGCACATCCCAAGCATAATGCGGTCAGCTTGGCCAGAGATACTCTTAAGTGATTAATGAAAGAGACAGTTGATGATCCTGACCAGTACACTTAGGCCCAAATTACAGCAAAACCAGAAAACAATGATATCATGGTGTCAAGTGTTATCATACCAGAGGACACAATCAGGCAGTGTGGGTGTCAAGGAATGCAGCATCTAGGCGCAGGCATCAAATTCAACAAAAAGTCTTCGAAACCACTTTCTCTGTGAAGATGCCCAGTAAATTAAGCCTAGATGCACAGGGTATCTTGCTACTGGTTTGCCACAGACTACCAATATAGAGTCCCAGCCAATGGTAGCTCCTAACTGACCTTGGCTGAAGTTGACAAAACTAAGCAGGGTCAGATCTGCTTAATGCCAAAATGGCAGGCCACCAGCGTATTCAAGAATTGGAGGCTAGATTGGAAATTTTCAAAACAAAACAATACAAACCCTATAAAAACACACATCAAAACTGGCCCCCAAAATAACACAGATGTTATTGACTCAAGGAGACTTGATCTTTTCACTACCAATATTTCTTGAGTGAATTTCAAATTCATCATTTTTGGCAGGGGGGGGCAAACATGAGAACTAAGTGATGGGATTTAAGTGTTAAAAAGCACCTTTTTACCTACCTAAGAGCCCGTCAAACAGTGCTTTTGCCCCCTTGAAGCTGCTTTTGTGCATCCTGCCAAGTCTTTGATTTATGAAAGAGGGAACATAAAAACTGAGGTCTCATGACCTTCAGCCATGGCAGCTTTTTACATAATAGTTGTGTTTTATCCCAGAAAGAGTTATCTGGACAGAGGGCCAGTGGGGTGTAGTGATGGAGGCCTTGGATTAAGACCAGGGACACTCAGGTTCATCTCCACCCTTTGCCATGATTTTGGGCCAGTCATTCTCCCTCAGCCCAGCCTACCTCGCAGGGTTGTTACGTGGGGAAAAAAATTGGAGAAGGGAATGCTATGTGTGCTGCTTTGAGCTCCTGGAGAAAGGCAAGGTATAAATGTAACTAATAAATAAATAATGGATTTAAAATGAATGCATTCTCACACACAGTTGTTACGCAGTTCATGCTTGAGATGCATCAGCTCATTCTGCCCAACAAATTCTGAATCAAAATAAACTATATAAATAAGTCATACACCTAACAATATAACTATCAAATACTTCTCTTACAAGTACAGTCTGTAAATCTAGAACTACTTGAAAGGTGCTCGATAGATCAAAAATTTATATTAGCATTACTGACTAAAATATCTAATCTAACTTATTTAAAGTTCCATGATACATACAAGTACTTGGATCATAACAGCCATCTACATAATAGTACAGTTGGCAGGGAGCAAACTAATAAAGTTTTTTGGGGTTTTTTTTGTTTTTAGGTTGATGATGTCAACATGGTTTCAATATGGAGACTCTGCAGATTCTTTTTTTCAGCTCCACACAAAATCTATTGTAGGTGTATTAACAAAAATCAGACACTGCTTCTGTTCTTAAACATACTTTTCCAACACAAGTGTGTCCATCGCACAGTGACTGGAAGACCAGTTTTAAATGGTTTCATAGCTTAGACTCTCCGAAGGCTGAGTTGCAAAGCTGACTGTGAAAGCATCTGCCAATCATTCACAGTGGGTGATTATGAAAGCACTCACAAAGCATAAAGGTCTGTGATTTCAGGAAGATGAAACAAAAAAGTGGTGATTAGACGCGTATGGTTCGTTGAAGTATTATCACAAAAAAGAAAAGGGAACCAACCATTCACCTGCAACTAAATAATTGTCCATCCTTTTGTTAAGACCATTACAGTTCATACTGGCTACTTACAGACCACAGACTTCCACAGCTGTCCATCCCAAGGTCTATTCCATCTTGTTCTTCAAAACAGATTTTTGCAGTATGTTAAAAATGTGGAAAAAGCAGTGGGGAAAAGATGAGAGAAGGGGCTCCAAAATGGAGGGGATCAGAAAGAACTATGTTCCACTGCTCCTCAGTCATGGAAGCTCACAGGGTGATGGTGGGCCAATTGCTCTCTTTGGGCCCAATCTACCTCACAGGGTTGTTGTGTGGAGGGAACAGAAGGAGAGCGTGCCTTGAGCTTCTCAACAAAAAGATGGGATATAAATCTA
Organism: Liasis olivaceus; assembly: GCA_030867105.1. Lineage (NCBI taxonomy): Eukaryota > Metazoa > Chordata > Lepidosauria > Squamata > Pythonidae > Liasis > Liasis olivaceus. The sequence goes on along the minus strand of CM061349.1, from coordinate 135,606,596 downwards.
AGAAATAAATATCACTTCAGCACCCTGAACAAATTCTGCAGATGAAGTGAGATTTTGAAGGATTCTAAACTAATTTTACAGAATTACATAAAAGCAAATTGTCTCCACACCTTAACGATTTCAGCCCTAAAGGCAGGACTGCTCTGCCTGGGCCATATCGGGCAACAAGCAGAAAGATGGTTGCCTGATATGCTTAGCTATAGAGAAACTCCTTCTATGTTAAATCATGCCAACCAACTTTTTATTAAGCCAGGACATTTTTAAACCACAGTTTAATGCTGAATATGCCATAGAGGCTTGCTCACGCAGACAAAAACACAGGGGGTAGGTAAACACATTATGCTAAACCCAAAACAAACATATTATGGTTTAGTTGACATATGAACCATATCATGTTATCAGGAAGCACAGTTCTAGCTTAACCTTTCCTTTAACACCCTAGTTTTCTGAATAAAGAGATATCTTCATATCTAGGAGAATCAATCATTTGAACAACCTGAATTAATTCAGCACAGATACAGATGGAAGTAGACACAAGTTCCTAGGGTCACCAGCTAAACATTCTGCATTCTAGACTGAGTATCTGCAGTTAAGGATATATCACCCCAACCCCCAATCCTAAACGTTTACTCTGTGGCTAAAGATTTCCAAAGTTAAGGACAAGCTATCTGTTTCAGGATTCAGAATACTGCAGCAGTATCTTGGCACACTGGAGCAATCCATTAGATACCCAATAAAGAATAGAGACATCTTTCAGAAGCTCATTTTGGCACTGAAACCAAATCTTTGAAATATGTTTGCTTTCCTTAAAATCTCAACAAAGACTTCCAGTCAATAATTGTGCTTACAGCGAGAAATGTAACTCACCAAAAGCAGGAAATTGTCATTGATGCATGTTCTAATTTACACAATGGTACCCCATGCTCACAACAAACAAGAATGAAGAGATCAGGAAGAAAACCCTCACTGTGTAGCATTAAAGTGCATTTGAAAAAGAAAAGTCTATTTGTTTCATCCAAATAAAAAGGGTCTGTTTTACCAAATTTGAACAGCTTATGATCAAAGGCAATACAAATGAAAAATGTCAGCATACCATATATTATGCTAAACTATGGTGTGTTTAACTCTGGTTTAATGAAGCCCCAACTGGCTGGATTCTCCCCACATGCTAAACTATAGACCATAGTTTAGAAGTACAATTGCTGGGTTTGCAATTATGCTAAGCCAAAACCAAAACCCTATTATGACTGGTTATGATGAATGAACCCATGACTCATTGACTACTAGTGATTCATGGGCAGTGGTCTTAGCTGAACCATCAGCCAAAAGGGTTCAACACAGGTTGTGCAGAAACCAGGAGGACATAAACTGTTCAGTTCCAAATGAAGAACTGTAATAGGGCTACTTTCCCACCATTGTATTTACAACATTAGGAAACAAAATTTGAATGCCTGATGTAAATGTTCCTGAAAGGAGATTTAAGGATTTCTATTACTGCATATATATTATTAATCAATCTGAAATATACCTAAGACACCAAACAGCACACATTTTGTAGTCCAAAAGAACTTCTCTTGTGATACACTGTACTCTTCCTAAAGTTCCTATCTGCAACTTCCCCTAAAAATTAAACGAATGACATATTTGAATGTTTAGTAGGAATCAGCTGTGGCTCTGGCCACATCTAGGGCTATGAAAGAAGAGGAAAAAGGAACAACAAAGCAAATGTAAATACAGTAGGGTTTTTGCAGAGGTCATAATGTGAGGATTGGTCGTAAAGTTACTTTTTCATCATTGTCATAACAGTGAATTGCACTAAATGAGTCAGTCACTAAACAAGGACTACCTGTAGCCCCATCAACAACTACTCCTCCCTTCATCTACTCCAATCTACTTTATATTACTCTACTTCATAGAGTAATCATCTACTCTATGATTCTCAAGAGGCACTTTTGAAACGTTGAGTTTTTCTTCTCAAGCAAAACTGCCCCAATAAATTCTTATTTCTTCTTTAGTCTGGTGAAATACAACTTTATTAGCCATACTGTATTCAGTCTGTCTTTTCTCTCATTTTCTCTATTTTTAACCTCCAATTCCAAGCCATTTTGTGATCTTACTGATTACCAGATGCACCTCTTAGCTTTCAAAGCAGAAATAATGTCTTCTCCTTTTGGATATAAATAAAAATCTTCCAACTTCAAAACAGATCATGAGGAATACACACGTCATATCCAGTAGCACATCTATTACATAGCTGCTAAATATAAGAATAGCATCCCCGGTTCATAAAACTTGCCTGAACCTTCTCTTATCTGTGATGTTTCCCAACCTTTTATGTAAAAATGCATCTCCTCTATTCAACATCCAGCAAAGGTGAAAATCTCTCAGCCTCAGCCAAGTCCCCCAAGTTACAGTGAGAGAAAATCAGCCTGCTTGAAAGCAGAAATGCAGCAATGATAGTGTTTTACTAACTTGCAATTCAAAGTGTATCTTCCATCTTTGAATATGCATATCTTTCCTAACAGATGTACAACAAACCATGTATTTGTGAATAAAAACAAACACCAATTAATGCACATTAAAAAGAGAGAGAGAGAGAGAGAGAGCGCTTCAAAGTTAATTATCAATATTTGATTTTTGCAATGCTTACTTGCTGCTAAGATGCTTTTCCAAACACAAGGTGGGAAACCTCTGGGGCTACATTTTTTAAAATCATCACCATCCAAGTGACAGATCAGCAATATCTGGTGGGCCACAGGTTCCCCAGCCATGTTTTCAAAAGCCCATGATGAACCACTAAAAAAAATATGAAGCAGTAACATCCTTTTTTTTAATTACTAACTCCTACTGAATTCAGCAGAACTATTCTATAATTTCATAGATGATGATCTGCCTATTCTGTGTTGCTTACTTTAGACATGACTAAATTCTCTTCTGCTAAAAATGCAGAAGGTAGAAGTTCTAGTGAAGATAAAGAAAGTTAATACATTAATACAAATCTGCTGCTTTTATGGGTAAGAAGTTCCATTTATTAATCCCTAAATCTCACTTGTGAAAAGAGTTCATGTTTACGTAAATGTATTTATAGCTTATATAATTTTATAAGTATTGGAAACTGAGAAAGAAGATAATACTGTGGAAGAGGAAATATAAAACACAGTTCAGATTCTCCTGAGCATTATCCTTTACTGATATAAGATTTTTTTTCTTTTATTGTGCTTGTTTCTCATAATTCTAAATTCTACCTTGGTTCCACAAGTCAAACATACATATCACTTATAATGCTGTTTTTATGCTAATAAGTGTTGCACTCAAATAACAAGGCCTTGTTGGTGTCATCTATCTACTAGGTATCAGCAAATTATTAGGCAAGCTTTAGGTGATGTAGAAGACAATTTTCTTTCAAAAGTGAAAAATAATCAATTTTCCACGTAGTCATAAATGAAATGTCCTATATTTGCCTCAGTTCATATTTCAACTAGTATCCTTTGGCCAGTGCAATCAACAGGTGGGGAAGCATGCAAATACATGAAAGCCAGCTCTGTCCAAAGCACACTATTCCTTTTGTACATTTCCCCACAATGACTGACAGCACACTCTATTCTTTTGCCCTCAATTGACAAAAAGCCAACCACCTGACATCCATATAACTACAGCAGATGGTGAGACATCCTTGTGAACAGGAAGTAATAGAAGATAGGAATCAGAAGTTACAGGCATTTTCTATGTTTTCAATTAAGAGGTATCTGCTGTCTTGGAAGATTCAATGGTACAATACCTGAATTCTGTACAGCCTGTACTGCAATTTCAGTGAGGTGCTCCTTTGGGTCACTCTTCTTCTGCCAAATGGTGAATGCTGTAATTTGGATTCCTGGACCCAGCAGGAGATTGGATGCAATGGCCTAAGCAGCTCTTCCAACTCTAGAAAGGTTGCCCTACCATGACAGACAGTGTCTAAGAGGGGGAATTCTCTACAGTGTCCAGAGGAATGACCACATGAATCCTTTTCAGAAATCTTTAAAAAAAATCCTGAGATGCTGGAGAGACTAACCAATTGATCATGTATTATAGCTTGTGCTGACAAAGTTCTCAAATTCCATTCTGAAGCTTGCTCCCCTCTTTATCTACTTGTTACCAGAAAATCATACTCTGAGTGTGAAAGAGATGTTTTCCTTAGCTGTGACATTGTAATATTCATTTTTCCCTCTCTGATTTTAATATTGTTTTCAGATTATTTGACTGTTTCAGCTCATTGTTTAACACCGTTCTTATTTCATATCAATGCTGTAAGCTGCCTTAATGAAAAAAGACATGGTAAAAAGAAAAAAATAAAGGATTGCCATCTCTGTTCCTTCATAATGAAAAAGCAGTTTCTTCCTGTTTGCATTATAAGAAGGACTATTTAAATCTCTGCAAATATAAGCATTCAGTTTCCTTTTTAGCCACTATTTCCATCTCATGTTTCTGAAACTCAGAGGATTCTGAGGGTATATTCTCTGAAATAGGATATCCCACCACTAGATAATATTTCAATATATTATTTTTATTGACTCTGTAGTCCCAAAAATGAAGGAATAACAATTACAGTACTTTCTTGTGTTTTTTTTTCCTCCAACAACTATGGAGAGAGTTCTAATACAATCTGATGCTACTTCTGCACTTGTTTCCATGCACGGGGACCACTCCCATATTCCATCTAAGAATAACCTAGTGCAGACTTGACATAAATATCCAGTACATTTTCCTACCATTCCATTTTTCTCCTGCATTTTTATCATCTTGCCTGATGAAAAAGATGAAAAGAGGAAGATTTTAAAAGTCCTCAACATCCATCAATTTTACTCCATGGTGGATGGCAAAACCAGAAGGCCAACTTCACAAAATGCATTTGATGTGCTATGTCTGGTTTTCTTTAGGAGGTTGCCATTCAGCAAGCCCTAGTTACACAAACCCTGGTTTAACACAGTGTGTGAACCCAACCAAAGACAATCTAATCCACAACTCTGCTGAACAGCTTGTGTGTATTTAACCAAATTCATTCCCAATGATATGAACAATGCTTGAAAATATATGATTTTAAGATCCTGTGATGATAACCTCAGGATGTGGCTACTGTCACAAAAAAACATCTAAGGAGCTACATTATTTTCATCTTTGTAGCTTCCAAAGCTATTGTAGCCCCTTTGCCTTCCTTGACTTCCATCTCCTGTTCTGAACTTCCATGACAATGCAAGTCAGGAGAGAGACTGCGCAAATACTATCTTGCCTTTCAGCCTAGATTCCACCATTTATATGGGGGAAACAAGCATTCAGTTCCAAAGCAACCATTCCTTAGACACCATTTCAAAAAGTGTTAACTGAATTGGGCTAAAATGTACCTCAGGTTTCTAAAGTCAAAAAGTCACCATCTGAAAGTCACCTTTCCTGGTAGATAGACTTCATTCAAATGCATTCTAGAGCAATTCAGTCTAGCTTAATGCTGCTTATTTCAAGATGTGACACCAAGAAGTAAAATCAGTCCAATTTCTGGAGGCATCCAAGAAAGTTTAATTGGAAACATATGGCAGCTGTTGCAAAGGGTTTACCTTAAATTGGCTGATCCCCCCACCCCCATTTCTGGTGTCCAAAATTAAAGGTTTTATTCCTGGTTTTATTATGGAAATTTTCCACAACCAGGGCCAAATTCTGCCTTCAGCTGCTTTGCTCGAATTCCTAAGATAGTTAACTATGGTTATATAGCAGGACCTTAAATCCTAATCTCTTGTAGGATGTGAGAATAAATCTGCCTTTTCCTACATTTTTGCCTGCTCTACCATATCTCTGTAAAAGGCTCCATTGTTAAACTACAGTAGTCATTACAATGAAGACTCTTTACAGTCATAACTGTATGTCTGTCATTACAAGTAAAGCCATTTAGTTTATTGAATCCAAAAAGAAGATTCAAAAATAGCTTATAATAAATTAAAATGGGAGGTGGATGGCAAATTGAAAAAACAAAAGGAACAATGATTTCGCTCAATAACAGACGTTCTTGTTTGCAGACTGAGAACGAACTCAGCCCTCCCAACAATCCCTATGTTCTTTCTCTGACATACTTAGTAACAACTTCCTCCTCTGACCAAGTCATAATCACAGGTTTATCCAACCAACCTCCAACCCATTCCAATGAGCATTGCAACCAATTCTTCCCATCTGCCATTCCTAAACTGCCTCGATTTGATTAGTGCATAACGAAGTTAATGTAGTGGTTATGACTGTATAACCATTGCATGATTCAGGCTCTAAATCTCTGAGTGCTTCTCCACGTAAAAAACGTTCCTACAAGTAAAATACAGTCTTGCATATTGGTGCCAGTTCATTCCTACCTATGCAAGTTTTCGGCTTGCAGCTAATCATTTTTGCACAGCAAGCAAAACAGAAAAAACAGAAACATGCATATACCATAAGAGTGACACATTTTTTCTCATATCAAAATATAATCACCTCCACATATAAAAGAGGCATCAAAGGCAGGCTGTGACAGCTGGGTAAACACACTTTATATTACATTACAGCTAGACAAATAAAAATCACTTTTATTATACTGGACTAGTTTAGACATAATGCTAAATTATAGATTAGCATTACAAGCATTACAGAAAACATAGGGAGCATTATTTTTCTAGTTTCATTTCTAATTAATCAAAGGTTGCTGTGTGTTTTGAATCAGAGATAAATCAAGATTATTTGTAATTACTGTTAGAGGAAACACATCCATTTCAGGCCATAGTTTATTAAATTGGCTTGTTTCAATTACCTGCAGTTAAATATAACCCAAATATAGATGCTTAAATTTCTTTGTATCAACATCGAAGAAAAGGGAGGGATGAAGCTTATTCTCATAATACTAACAATGGTTTAGTGTTACTTCCAAACACATTATAAAACAACTTTCAAGAAGTCATCAGTTGCAAAATATGTCCCATGGGAAGCAAAATCATTTGATGTATCATATAATTGTTAAAAATTACAAAACAATTATAAATACATTATTTCATAACTATTGCACCATAATTCTCTAGGCACGAGATGGTAACTGTCTCTAATCCAATTTCTACTTTCAATCATTCTAATGTCATCCTGTCTCATGGGCATAAAACAGGAGAATTTATGGCATCTCAAAAGTCCACACAAAGGCCATCCTGTGACTTCATCAGAATCGTTTAGAATGGTTAAAATTATTTAATCATCCCAAAGTGACTTCTAAATACAGATTTAAATAATAAAAGCAAATTAATCTTGATTTTGGTCCCAGAGAGAAGTATTCCTCATTACTTCAATGCAAAAAGAAACAAATTTAGATGGACTCTCCACTACTCTAGTGGCTGAAAAATCAAAACCCAACTGAAATGTAAGCATCTGTAACCCTGGTCATGTCTAATCAGAAGCAAATCTCACACGGTCTTGTGGGACTTACTAGATTGCAGTGAAATTGTAAGGATGTGTCTTACTTCCACATAGTAAAGTACACTGCAGTCCTAAGCCCATCAATCTACAATGTGGGAATAACAGACATGCTTAGAATGTGTAAATCAGCAAATGAACAATAAAACACTTGTGAAAACGCCTGTCTCAACATGTTGTTCCTAAGTCCACTACAGCATTATACAAGTAATCAAATTCACTTTGGCAAAAGCAATAATTTTCTTTTCTTAATAAACCCTATCTTTTGTTTAGAAAAGAGACATCCTCAGAAGAACTTCAAATTCTAATAGTATATCTGAATTCCATATGTTTCATGTTTCAGCTAAAAATGCCTTTACAGGTTATCTCTCAGGTTATTTTGTGAAGAGGGGTTCTTTCTAAACAGGTCCCTATTGCCCAAAATTCATCTCTCAAGATCTGAAAGTTAGACTAGGGAACAAAGTCTAAAGCAGGGGATGTCAGGAAGAGTCCTCACATGAACTGTTTTAAAAATCAGTGCTCTGGCAAAGAAATTGGGAAAATATAGAACAAAATGCAATTATGAATTATACCAGGGCAACTTTACAGCTGACAATGAAATATTTCCCAAGCGCAACACATGCTTGAAAAGCCAAGTTTTAGGAGAATTAAGTGGCTCTTTCCCTCCTTGAATGAATTCATGTTTTTTCCAGACAGAAGCGACTGCAGGAATGAAGACATATCTAAAAGCATGTAAGAAAAATAATGCCTTCCTATAAAAATGAAATAAGACTACCCTGGATACTTACTGAGTTCTTTTTCAGGCATTTTTTTTCTTCTATTTATAATTATTTAATCCAGCGTATCCGTGCATGTATATAGACAGCTCGTTTCCTCAGTCCTTAACCATTTCTTCTTCTTTTTGCTCTACTGCAGTTTCTATGCTGATATTCTGAAAATTAGGCCACTGGCTTCAGATATGAAGCTCCACCAGCATGAAAGGAATGAAGAAGAAATGACAGTAGCTACATTGCAAGGAATTCTAGGGCACTCCATGAAGCATGCCATAACTATGGACTGCAGTTACACTTCCTGCCGAGGAATGGTTTGTTTTAACTATGGTTTGCTGAAAAAGTTAGAAGAGCTTTCCTTCCAATGCACTTTGGTATACAAGTTACAGGCTTGGTCAGGGCACAAAACAAAGCAGAAATAAACCAGCACAGCACAAACCAACCACGTGTCCCTGTTCAAACATACTAAGTCCCACCTGTCATCAGAAAGTCATAACAAAACATGGCTTTACCTTCGGGCACTGGCTGAAAACAAATCTTGTTTTATTTACTAATCCCAATCACAAATTATGTTAAGCAAAAAAGTAAGCAAACCACTTTATAATTTAGCTAATCATGTTACAATTTTTCCTTGACCAAGAACAATCTTTTGGATCTTTTCAAAGAATTCCAAGATTACTCTAAAAAGGGGTACAATCAAGATTCCCCTAGTAGATCATAAAGCCAAACAGATACCCTCCCTCCCTCCCTCTTACACACACAATTTTCTTCTAACCAAAACACATGTCTGTAATTATTTTCACACGTTTTCAGACCAGCAATAATCTCTGGAAGGCAGGGTGCCTGCAGTTTCAATCAGCCCAAGAAAATGGCATTTCAGAATGCACTACAAAGTCTTCTTTCTAAAAGGGTTCTTTCTAATGGCTGCCAAATATGGCTGGCCTCAATGACAGATACACTTTTAAAACTTGTATTTTTATAGCAGCTAGAGATTGGGAGATAGTTTTAAAGGAATGTGAGACCACCAAATGTGCAAATAGACGCTTCTTTAAAACAATACACAGAAAGAGATGCCAAACCTTTCGTGCTGGTTATTCTGACTACATCCAGTTGTTCATTTTTCAAGGACTTACAACTGGGTGGGCAAACTTCAGGATAAACATATCCAACCACAATTTTGTGCAAAAGTAAAATAATTAAATAACTCTTGAATGCAGGAATTTGAGCATCAGGCGTATATATACATTATCACAGTAGAGATAAAGTCTCCTTCAGATCCAACTAATGACTTCATGGACATAACCACGAAGGTTTTTTGGTTATAGTACGGAAGAGGCCCACAACTGCCTTTTTCTGGCAGTTTTTCTTTTAATTTCCTGGTCTAGCTTCAGTCCAGTGTTTTCCTGATCGTCTCCTCTCCAAGCACTAATCAAAATCAGCTTCAGACCAAATTCTATGCAAAAGAATAGGTCTGCTTCTTTATTAGGGTTTGTGATTGCCTTTTTCCAAGAAAAGTTCACATCAATACAATAAACCACTTCTATTTACCTTCATCTTTCTTCCTTTTAGCAATATTGTTTTATTATTTGTATTTAAGATTTATTAGCTACAGAGTGACAATTTTTATTTTTTAAAAACGGAAATAATTTAGGAAAGAAGTGGGAATCCTTTTGTCACTGCAGCAATTCAAACTTCGTCGCCGTACTGAAGCTAATGCAAAAGTCTACAAGGTTCCACACAAAACTCAGTAACAGAGACGTTTGCTAAATCCAACCTTTTGTCAAAAATGGCACATGCCTAGTGATGTCATGGCACATGTACAAAAGAGGCAGCATCTGTATTATGATGCACCTTTCTCCTTGCCCCACCCCCACAACCACCCATGTTTAGCAACCCTGTGCTCTTTATATTCGATGTGAGAGCAGAACAGAGAACCGTTTCCGATTTTCCTAGCATGCCCTTCACCAAATCCTTGGTTCTATATTCAGGATATACTATTGTTACTATATTCTGTGGAAGAATCCTCAACATGGCTCCTATAATCCTGTTTCTCTACAAGTTCAAAGCACACCACAATCTTGTTTCTAAAGAAAGCAAATGGCTGGTTTCTTCCTCCCATGTTTTACAAATGATGGTGAACTAGGCAAGGGACAGGTGGAAGCAACATCTAAAATAGGCAGAATGAATCGGCTGCTGCATCTTTCAATCTTCACACAGCTTCTTAACTATTTTAAGAGGGGGAGAGAAGAAAAGCAAGTAGTAGGCTAGATTCTCAGGTCGTATTTTAAGAAACAAGTTTAACTGCTGCCAACTGCTGTATGTGTATCCTTTATATCTGCACACCAGATGGGAATTTAGGAAATCCTATGAGCACATTAGCTACTCTCCAAAAAGATGTTAGAGCTCATCTCATGCACAAGATTCCTTTTTATTTATTTCTTGAGCTCTTAACATTTTTTCTCGTTTTAGGTTATAATTAGTCCCTGGAACAATGGAAATATGAGAGGACAGGACAATCAATGAGGTAACAAAACTAGTTTATAGAAAGCAAATTGGTAGTGGTTCAGACAGCAGCCCACCCTGCAGCCATGATAACCCCCATTAAGGTGACTACAACACTACGGAAGGTTCCAGTGCATGGGGACCCGTTGATGCAGCTGTCGTTCCTCTAAATCAGAGGTTAAAGTGGATTGTGTCGTGCATGAGGGCCATACCTATAACATATGCCCCATTTGTGGATTTGGGGCAGAGTCATAGTGAATCAGGTGTGCTCAATGGGAAAGGCAGATGCAATACAAAGGGAGCTTCATATAAGCCGCTTCTTACTCAGCACTCCAGAAGTTCCACCTTCTGTCATTAACTGTTATATAAAGCTGCTGGAGGAAAGACAAAGAAAAGTAATGCTCGTTAATTGCCAGAAGTGAGGCAATTACCTATCATAAAAAATGTACCTACTTCCCAATCAAGGCAGCATGTCCCTTGGGTATGCTCCTGGACTTGGCTTCAAAAGTTAGGCGAATCATCAGAATAACCAGGAATGCCTTTTACAACGATCTACTGATTCTATGTCCCCTCCTCCCCTGATAAACAAAAGCTAGTCTTATACTAGCTTTTGAATCCTCAAGTACCGATTCTTGAAATGCATTCTTCAGTGATGTTGATCTTAAAGATTAACAGGAAATCATAGCTAATCAAAACTATTTCCCATCTGCTGAGTCCTATCCTCATACAGAGGGTGTGACAGACTCTTTTATGTACTAAGCCCCTTCCCACTGATGTCAAGGTTTCTACATTTCAGGAAATCAAGAACATTTTGACTACATGAAGTAGTATAATGTCTGTGAAACCAACCTAGCAGAATTATCTCATCCTAGATGTACATTTCTGTTCCTCCTGTGTTCTAAGTTATGAAGACTGTTGAAAATGAAAATGTGTCCTGAGTAGCATCTTCCCATCCTGAACAGCCAAATGAAGAAAGGATACATCTCATTCCTGCTTCCTCCCCCACACAACCAGGGAGGGAGGGAGGGAGGGATGACAAAGCAGACCTTTTCTGTGGCTGCCTCAGTCCAGTGGAGCAGCTTGCCATCCAAGGTTCAGATGACTTCTTCATGCCTTGACTATACTTTCCCAATGCACCTTAAGTTTTTGTTTGCTTGCTTTAAGGTTTCAATTTAGAAACACAGCAGCAGTATCATTAATATTTTTTGTCTCTGTTTTACCTTATTGTAAACTGCCCAGAGTCTTTTGAGTTGCTGTCCAAGAAATGAAATAAGCCACCTTGAGTACCAAGGTGAGTTAGTTCTTTTTAATAAGCTAAAATAAAGCTTCTATTCTCAACCTGATTGCCGGAGATAGGCATTGTCATCTGACACATCTGGAAATCACTAAGTTGGGGAGACAAATCAGTCAAGTCAGGTGAGTAGGTTAGCATTACATGCAAAAAGCTATGAACTCATCGTAACACTAAAATCTATATAACGACTAGCAAATGGGTTCTACATGAAATGAAGGCTTTGTGTAACATACTACATACAGTATACAACTGTCAATATATAAAAAAGCCCATAGAGTGGATCAAGACTAAAAAAATATTAAAATGTTTCCCTATACTAAAGTTTATGATGAGATCTAACAATAAAAAATAAAAGTAAAAGGATAAAAAACTAGTGATAATAAAAAATAATACAGATATATGTATGTGAGCTTTATCTTATCTAATTAACAAATTATAAGATATAAAATAGCAATACAATCTTAAAAATTGATTGTTAAATCATTGCTGTTCTAATACAGCATAGAATATAGTATATATTATAAATACACACACATCCTGTCCCTACACATTTACCTGGAGTGGGAAAAAAAACACATAGTTGAGAATTCTGACCTTTGCTGCTATTTTTATACGAGGCTAGATATATGCTGTCAGAAAACGATCGTTTTTTAGAAAAAGGAAATGAAGAATAAAGAGACAGAATATAAGTTGGGAATATGAGACACTAATCACTGATCTCTTCCACAACCACCTTCTGTTTTTATCATATCTTACTCCTATTCTTCTTTAAATAAGCTCTCAGTCACATAAGTTGATTTCACTCTCACAACAACTCTGTGAGGAGGCAGTTTATTCTGATACAGAATTTTGAAGAGCACTTCCAAACGTTATCTACATTTAATAATTTATTTATGAGAATACTTTATTTATCTATTTATTTATTATTGATGATGATGGATATTATTATTTATTATTTATTTATCAGGGTGTTATCTAGCTGCTGCTGCTGCTATCTTAATAGGTTTGCTTAATGTTGTATGTGGTGAGGGGAGCTGCAGTTCAGGAAAGCTTATGCCTTTTAACAAAATTTGCTAGTCTAAAAAAGGTGCTACCGGACTCCTATTTGTAAGATCCAGGTAATGCAGATTGCTGTCTGGGAAAAGAAAAAAAAAACAGATTGAAAAGTAGACCCAGAGAAGATTTACAGGCAAAGTCTGAGACGGGTACCTAGACATAGCAGGAAGCACAGAAAAATAAAAGCCAGCCTTCATCGCAATGAGGTTGAGGATTAAAACCACTTCCTCATATCTTTTAAAACCCTCCATTCCATTACCAAAGAACCTTCTTTCCCAGTTATTGGATCTTTTACTGAATTACAATGGCAGAAAACAGTGAAGGAGAAATACATTCCTTTGCTTATGTTGAAAAGAACAGTGAAACATGGCTGAGAAACTGTTCCTACCTCTCTACTCCTTCCACCCAACCCAGCCTTCTGCCAATGCTGTTTCTCCCCACCCCACTCTGATCACGGCATCACAGCATTGCACAATTGTTCTTTGTCTTCTGGACAATGTAATCTACCAGGCATTTGCTGGAGCACTGTGTATGTGTGCATGTGTGATTAATAAGGGGCATATTTCTGTCCCTTGCTGTGGCCAGTTTGGGGATTTCACCAGCAGGGCAAGAAAGCGATCACTATCCCTATTATCTATACTCAGAATTGGAACTTTTGACATCAAACGCGGAAACTGCATGAGTAACGGCTACTCATCAGCATTTCCCACATGAATTGCCAACAATCATTAGAAGTGTTGAATGATACTTGCTAGCTATATTTTACAAAAACATTGTATTAGAGCTTAATGTTGCCTTTAGAAACTATTCAGGAAAATATTGCCTTTGGCCTCAAATAGATCCAGCACCTGCTCAAATAAGGAACATTAGTCCATTGGAATGATTCCACTGCTTCTTCCAACCACTTTCAATCCCTCTGCTGGTGTCCGCTAAGTAAACAGTTCCTCGTGGAAAATACAATGCATCAAAACAACACACAGGAAAGAGAACCATGGTAGCCTGATTTAGCCTGCATTTGATCAGGAATTCATTCATTCCAGGAAGGTTCCATGGTCTTGCCATCACACTTACTCAATGATATAAAAAGCAAGTCAGAACTGTATCAGTAGTTCAATCCTATACACATTTGCTTGACGTAAAACATCACTGACCGGACTAATAAACGTGTAAAGGAGCAAAACATATCTAACAAAGTAAGCAGAAAGGACTTGAGGAGGTTTAACGGACAGGGCTAGATTCAACAGGTTGCACTTACAGGTACAGTATTCAACCCTAACAATATGTCTTTTAAGCTGGCTTTCCTTTTTGTATAGTTTCTCCTGCCTATGGCTGCCTTTTCCAACACTGATGCCCTCCACATAAGTGGATTTCAACTTCCAATGACCATCCTAGCTATGGAATTCTAGGAGCTGAAGTCCACACCTCTGGAGGATACCCAGGTTAGGGGACAATGAACTATAGCAGTGTGTGTGTGTGTGTGTGTGTGTGTGTGTGTATTATTGAAAAAAAAATACATGAATAAAAGTGACTTGAAAAAATAAATAAGACAGAAAATTAAGAAGAAGAAAGATGAAAGAAAAAAGTGCAGAAAAGAAAAAAGATACTAGAAAAAAGAACCAACTTCTGGTCTTCTTTATAGCAATTACAAACAAGCATATTTTCTCCCCTTCCCCTTTAACATTTCATACATATCCCCTCTCCCCATATTCAACCCTTTTTAATTAACAAAAACAAAAATCACCCAGGTAATTTTTAACCCTTTTCAGCAAAAAGTCCATTAAGGGTTTTCAAACTTTTATGAAAGTACTTATTATTGTACCCCTGATCAAATAAGCCTATTTTGTATTCTTTCCTCCTAGGCAATCTTCTAATAGATGTTTCTTTGGGCAAAATTAACTTGGTGTTGAAGCATTGTTGAATAACTTGATCTCTTGTCGTCTTCCTACCAAAGTGCACAGGTGCATCTCTTAAAACATTTTTTATCTTTACATATTTTGTGCTAATTCTGTCCATACTGTTTGCTTCTGTACCTTCATCTTCCCCTTCCCATTCCATAAACTCTGTTAAAACTTCAACAGCTCTCTCCTTAATGCCTTCCCCAGGTTGTTCCAAAATTACTCTCAATCTCAGACAAATTTCTTCCTCTCTTAATTCCAATAATGCCACATCCAGATCTTCATTCATTTCTCTAGTTGTTGTTTCCATCTTATTTTCTGGGATCCCCATTTTCCTCAATTTAACTCCTCCAATCATTTGTATTGCAGATTCTTCCCATTTCTTATTCAACTTCTTTTCCATATTTGCAAATCTTTCAGCCAGTAAAGTTGTCATTGACTTTATAATATTCTTCCTCCATTCCTCAAACATCCTTTGTAACATTACTGGTGTAATGCCTTTTCCTGGTGTTTGCTGTGTTAGCGATCCTCTCCTCCCCTCTTTCACTGCATCCCTGGTAATAGCCATCTCTCTCTCTCTCTCTCTTTATTTTTTATTTGTCCAACAATGGAAAGCAACATCCAAAAGGGAGCCCTTCTCTCTCTTTTTCTTTTCCCTTTCTCTATATTCTTAACTCATTATCCCATTCCATACATTCTACACTCTATGCACAACAGTCCCTTGACTTTTTGTTTTTAAAAAAAACAATAATTTCTCTTGTAGAATCCAAACAGTCCTCTTTCCCACAAAAGTCTGTACCATTTATTTATTAATTTTGCTTGATTCAAAAATAAGCAAAATCAAAATTCAGCCACACCTTTTATCCGTTTTACATTTTCATAGTCAAAACTCTTAGCAAGCTTTTTGCTGTAGATTATTTTTACTTATTGTAGTAAGATACTTATTTCTTTCTGTTTACCCTTATTCACATCCTGGGTCATAGGAACACGCTCCAGGAGATCTAATTACTCTGCTGCTCTGAAGATCTCTGTAGCTTTTAAATAATTATAATGCAAATGTGTTTTAGAAAGCGGAGTTAGATCAGACCCAGTGTCCACTACAGGCTCCACTGAGGCTTCAAGCATGACCTTTCTTCCTTGGCTTCTGGTGCTTTTACTCATGAGTCGCCTGCAGGGCCTCTGCAGGCTTCCTTGTGAGGAGCTGTCTTCCAAAGCACACATGTGCAATCTCTTCAGCATCTCCTTATCCAGAGAAACTCCACTGGTCCAGGCTCACCACCCAATTGTGGTTTTCCACCTCAGTGTCATCCCTGCTCTTCAGACACACATCAGTCTGCCATCTTCTCTGCCCGAAAGCCAGCTATAGAAATGTTATTAAGGCTGAAAATTATGAGCATTTCTTCCTTGAGTTACTGAATATATTCCATTGAATTAATTGGGACCTCCTTCAAAGAAAACACCCAAGAGCTCTACTTGCACAAGTTCAAACAGTTGTCCCCTTGGTAAAGAGATGTGTGCCTTCAGCATGCAGGTATACCCATTACATGATGCTGGCAATTATTAATTATAGCCAAGCCACTGGCCAGATTTTGGAAGCTGTTCAGATATATGTCGAACCCTGAGAAATAACTGAAAAAAATGGAGGGGGAAAAAATGGAAATGCTTATGCAACTGTAATTGATATTCTTAAAGTTCCTTTATAGCTTCTTTTGATCATGGCCATGGAATGCATAGATAGTAGATGCTAAAAGCAAAGATAAAAAGTCATGTCTCTATATTCTAAGGAAGAGAGGGGCTGCTTTTTAATGAAGAAATTTAGCAGCAAACCCCACAAAACAGCATGGCTGAAACAAAGAATTCTGCTTCAAAAGTCTGTGAACTTTGGCTTTCCTTAGAAAAAGCAAATCTGCCAAGAAAAATGCAATTTTCAGCATGTCTTAGTCTTCCCAGTTCAAAATGTCAAAAGAAATCACTTTTTTTCCATTACCTGCACTGAGACTAGCAGCCAGAGAAACCATTATAAAATATTACACAACCTTCAGAAGAGGTCTCTTCTTACACATAAAACAAGCACAGATATTCCATATTGTCTTAGGCCATTAAAGAAATATGTGCAAGAACTTACAGATCCCCCAATTTGGGGATAGGAAAATTTAAAAAATGCTTGATAACACAACCAATATTTACCAATCTAACAAAAATGTTAGTATTCAACAATAATTGTATTTAGCTATAGCTGCAAGATCTTTATACGCCAGCAAGGAGCCTGCCATTTGGCTTGTCTCAAGCACATGCTTCAGCAAGCTGGTCACAGCTCTTGAGATTCAAACATTTATCCATAGTTTGTCCCTAGAGTTTTTTTTTTTTTTAAAGGATCCCCAAAGGATTGCACCAAGAAACATATCAGAATTTCCTTTATCTCACCTGCTCGGCAACCATCTTTGCTCCATCCTCAGGATCAGGATATATAATTCTTGGGATGTATCCCAGAAAGTGTGTTGGATGTCTTACATTTTTTGCATTTGTTTTATTATTTCTGTTGACCTTATGCCATTCCAAACTCATCTGACTTTTTTTGATTGAAAGGGGGAATAAATGTTTTCATAACTACAACTTTGCCTTCTAGTTCCTGGTCTATGTTATGCCAGGGCAGGTACACCACATATCTACGACATCGAGAATATCCATTTGTCAGACAAGACAATGGATTCATCAGCCAGGGCGTAGGAGTAGAAAGAAACTCAGCAGTATATTGTTTAAAGAGTCATAGTCTAAAGGGGCCATTTAGGCCATCACATCTAACACCTGCCAAATGCAGGAGTACAAATTAAAGTTTGCCCAAGAGATGGCTTCTCAGCCTCTGCTTAAAAACATCTAGTAAAAGAGGAATGCACCTTCTCGCCAGGTAATTGATTTCATTGTTGAATTGTTCTTACTGTTAAGAAGTTTTCCTAACATTCAGTAGGAATCTGCCTTTTGTAATTTAAGACCATTGTTCTGTATCCTGCAATCTGGCACAATAGAATACAGGTCCTGGCTTTCTTCTGCATAGCATCGTTCAGGTATTTAGAGAGTACTATCCCTCCTCAGTCTTCTCTGCTCAGGGATAAACATACTCAGCCCAGGTAAGAGTTAAGTTTCCAGTTCTCTGATCATCCTCTGCATCTGTTCCAGCTTCTCTGAAAGTGGTGCAAAATGCTGAATAAAGTGGAACTATTACTTCCCTTGATTCAGATCTGTTGCTGAAGCGTTCAACTGTATTTGATTTTTCAGCAGCTGCATCATACTGATGAGTCATACAGAACTTGAGATCAATGACTATTCCGAGATCTTTTTCTAAATACTATTATCAAGCCAGGTATCCCCCCTTCCTATAGCTATGCATTTGGTATTTGTTCTCTAAGTGAAGAATTTTATATTTGCTCTGTTACATTTCCTTTTATTAAGCCCATTCTTCTGCCTTAGGGAAAAAAAACTAAAATGAACTTCAAGTCTTCTATGGTATTAGCTGTCCTGTCTAGTTTTGCGTCGTCTCCAAATTTGAGAAGCATATAATAAAGGCCTCAAGTCCAATCCTTGATCTTTCCATTTCAAAAGGTTTCAAGTAGAGATATGTAAAATATTTCATGTGTGAACCATTCCATCTATGGCACAACTGGTTTTAGATGATCCATGCCTGAACCAAAACATGCATGTTTGGGATGTTCGAGGGCATATACAAAACAAACTGGCACTGTTTCATTCTAGATACAGATCAAAAGACAGAAGTTGTTTGACGGGAGAAGGACAAGGGGGAAAGAAACCAAGGTTGAAGGACGTCATTGGCAATAGTGTCTGTGAACATCACAAGTGGCAGGAACAGTTTGAGGAAGGAGGGAGGGGAAGCATTAGGAAATTTGGGGGCTTGTAGACTGGCAACTGAGGACGATCAAGAGACAACTGAACAATTGGACAGGCCAGGCCGAGGAGGAGGGGAGACGAGTGACACACTCCAGCCTTGGTCCATTCACCAAGGGTGGTATCACTCTGGGATCCCTCTGGATTTTGTTTTGGGCACAAAAGAGAACATGGCATGGAGCAACCTTACCATTGTGAAATTCACAAATCCACTAGGACAGCCATATTATTGGGGGAAAGCCGCCAGCAATCATTTTCTCTGATACATACTGTATTCTCAGACTGTCCAAAGTGGCCACTAGCTGAAAAGAATTCAAGACACCTGTATTAATTGGTGCAACCCAGAATACAGTGGTACCAAAACTGTCTCTACCCAAAACGTATGTTTGTATGTAATTCAACTGTCCTTCATTATTCTGTTTCATTTTAAAAGAGAGGTGAATTTAGTTAATGTTCTTTTCAGAACAGAACCACTTTTGTGAAAATTCAAACATAAGGAATGTTATGAATTCAAGCAAAGAAGATCTCAGCCCTCTCTTCTTTCTGCTGAAACCTTAGGCAATGCCTCTTTCAAGGGCAACAATTTCTAAAATCAGAACCAGAGAAAACAGCAACTGAAAAGGAGCTTTACCATTTCTCTCTATTTTGAAATACCACTTTAAAATTAAATGAAGTATAATTAAATCTCCATAACCATATATGTGGCTCCAAATTTAATCCCTGAATACCAATAAGGTTTGTGTGTGTGTGTGTACACACACACATACACTTACATATTATATTACATATTGGTTTGGGCCCAGAAAAATGCAAGCAGAGCACCATTCATCCATCTCCTCCTTACTGCTGCCACGCGAGTACTCTGAATCACCAGACTCGGAATGGTCTGCAGGACTTCAGGAAGAGCCAGAAAAACAACAGAGGGGGCTACAGCTGGCAAAGGAATTAGAGGGAAATTTAAAGCCCTCCCTGCTGCACAATCCCAAACCACAAATGCAAAAGAAAGATCTAACACGTTAAACAAATTCTGTCTTCTTTATTAAACTTGCAAAGAGTTATGAAGTATTATTAAAGAGTTGTACTTAGGAGAACTCAACCTTCAAAATATACCAGCCACTGGCTGAGTCCCCAAGTTCACACAGAGGCACCAAATTTTTCAGCCACCACCCAATTTCGACCCATGTAGGGCTGCTTCCCAAGGACAAAGGTAAAGATGGAGCTACAGTTAGAAATTAAAACAGCTAAAGCTCTGTCCATAAAATGGGATGGGGGCAGAGGGTCCCCCCCCGACTCCTAGATGAGTCTATTCAACAGAATTATGAAAAAAGGGTTATGTTTCTTTTCTTCCCCCCCCCCCCCTTAATATAATTGGTGTCTGTGCCTGAAAAGTACAATATTCCTTTACTTAAGTCTTCTACAGCTAGATTTCAGGTTTTGCCATTTGTATTTATATGCTGGCTTGTTCTGGGGCTATCAGTAGATGTTTCATTTTGGACTGATGACTATGCAGTGCCACTCCAAAGTCAACTAAAGAGAAGAGTGTTTCATGAGAATTAGGTTTAGTAGGGGAGAGAACATAATTTTGGTTTCCCTTCCAAATTGTCCCTCTAGGTCAGCCTTCCCCAAACAGATGCTTTTCAGATGCTAGACAACTCCCATCATCTCCTGCTCATTCTGAAAGGAGGAAGAAGACAATAAGTCTCATATCTCTGCAGGACACCAGATTGGGAAAGTCCAATCTGGACCAACTACTAATTGGTGAGTTATTTACTGGGGAGAGGCTAAATAAAAGGAGGAAGGAGACATACCCATTCTTACAATGGCAGACAGCAGACAATGACTGCAACAAATGACTGTCACCCTCCTAATGAGGGTCCTACTTTCAAACAGGGATGAGATGCAGAAGCCAGCACTGTGCTGCCCTGTGAAAAAGTAACAATACTCCAGTGTTTTCTTCCCCTTTGGGAATTAGCATAACACGTTCAATTGCGAGCCCTTGTTTGCCAAAGGGAAGAAAGGGTTTCAGTTCTTCCTTGCGCTTTTGTTTCGATGGCTCACAACTGTCACTGCAAATCTTGCCCCTTGTCTTGGATCGAGTGATTAAGAACCTATTGTGTCAGGCAAAGAGCCAGCACCCTATTTCTGCATCTTGCCTTCTGCCAAGGCAGCAACCAGTGCCAGGTACTCTATGAAATCGCTTGGGCAAACAGCATTCCCACAAGGCTGAAAGAGCAGAGATGATGCTAGCTGTCAGTCCTGGCTCCCAATAGCCCCTAACTAGCCCAGTTCCTTTCTCACAGAGAAAAGAAACATCCCCAAGCCAGCCCCTAGTGAACTTATTCCACTAGCAAAAAGTATTTTCTGCAATAGTTTTCCATTGGATTGTTAACAAATTAGGAGTCTACAAAGCATTTCAAAGAAGTGCCTTGAAAAGTGTGTCAGTCCAGGCAAAGCACCTCCCCTCAAAGCATGAAAGTAGCCACATCCTCTAGAAGGCATGCACAACTATTTTGAAGTTGACCCTGGTTGTTTGTAAATGTATGCACGCGTGTGCATATAGGCATAGTTGCTTCACTTCACTGTGCTCCCAGCAAAGTCATTGCATGCATGCCTGGATAGCCAGAAACAGCCTTTAAAGCAGCTGCAAAAAGCTTTCCAGAGGATGTGGCTGTTTTAATAACACTTCAAAGAGAAGTTCTATGCTAGTGCTAATACACTTTCAAATGCTGTGTACCATCCTATTAATGCTACATTTGAATTTGATACAAAATATATGATCACTATTACTTTTCAGAATCGCTTTATTAAGGCCCCCAATCAAATTGGATTAGACATTCTTGTATTTAATTTATAAACCTAAAAATTGGGTCGCTATTAGAAGTAGAAAATCTGGCTAATGAAATTTATGTTCGGCAAGGCTATGATTCACACTTCATGCTAAGCTATGTTGTTTGTTCTGTAATGTTAGTCATTGTGTAAACTTAACCAACTATATTTTTTCATGGTTTAACATCATGTCCCCTTGAAGCTGGCTTGGAAGGAGGCAATCAGCTGAAGATTTCACAAATGAGAATGGTCAACAAGTGGTTCTAACATTCAGTGGTTTAATGCTTAATTGTTTTATTCTTGATCAGTCTGGTTCCTGAATATCTCAAGGAACAATTTCTGCTGGATTAGACTTGCCACATAATTATTACTATTATTATTAATTAAATTTGTATGCCGCCCAACTCCCAATGACTCTGGGCAGCTCACAACAACCAAACAAAAATTACAATAATAATAATAATAAGAGTTGCCACATTTAACCTTGTTGAGGGTACCATCAATTGTAGACAGGATACCTCCACAAAGATGGGGAGGAAGATGTTTCTATGTAAATTCCTCACACTGGAATCTTAAAGGGAATGTTAACTATTATTTCCAGCAATGATAAAACTTACTTGTTATATAGTCTGCTTATTCTGCCAACCTCTTTTTATTCTCTCATGGTGCTGCAGTTAGATTAGATTTTTTTGGTTATTAGTTTTATTTTGCTTTTTACTTGAATTGTTAAATTTAATTTTATACTGAAAACTGCCTTGAGATTCATCATGGCTGAAAAAAATCTACTATTCAGTCAATAAGCAAGCAATTTGGTTTAGGGGAGTATTTTAATGTTTTCTCTCCCATACATATTAATCATTGAGAGTCAGGCAGCATACAAATTTTACAAATAAAATAATCACACATATACTGGTACTCTTTGACATAATTCATACAATATGTTTAGCTATATTGTAGTTCAGTTTGATTATGTGCCATCAAGTTGTTTTTGACTCCTAGTGACCACATAGATTTTTCCATGATGATCTATCCCTGATCGACCTAACCTGTTTTTTCAAGATTCCCAATGGTGCATTCATGGCCACTACAACTGAGTCCATCCACCTTGCTGCTGGTTGTCCTCTTCTTAGGCCATAAGCAACTCTTCTTAATCCACATACAGTGGCTCCAACCCCAAATGGCTTTATTTTATAATTGTCTGCAAAAAATAATAACTAAAAAAATAGAAGGACCAATTGGCACAAAGCTTGCTAGGATGTCAAGCCATGAAAAAGAAGAGGTAGGGTTAAATTGAACATCTGTAGGATAGTTGACTAGCAATAAATACAACATCAAGAAAGGATGTTCTATTATGGAACACAAAAGTTGAGTAATCTGAAAAATCTGGACCAGGTAAACACAATAATGCAGAGGATATTTTTAATAAAGTTCTGTGAAGAGAATCTTTGTTGCTTGTCAACACCTGCTTCAAGCAACAGAAATGCAGACTCTACACTCATCACTGGATGCACAGTGTCAGAATTATATAATTATATAACAGGACAGGTACAATCCAGTCAGCCTGGAATGCTAAGAGATATTGTGAAATACAAAGTCGGAAAAAAATCCCAAAAAATCCAAACAAAAGAAGACCCAAGTGGGTTTTAGGACATGCTGTCATGATAGCAAAAGAAAGAGGATGAAAGCCTTGGGCAAAAAGAAAAATGTATAACAACAGAACCCAGACTATCAATATTAATCAAGAAAGAACAAGAAAATATATATCAATAAAGAAGGTCAAGAGACAGAGGAAAATAACAAAGAAAGGAACAAGAGATCTTTAAAAGATCTGAGAAATCACAGAAAAATTCACTGCTAAGGTTAGCATAGTCAACACTAATCAAGGAAAAAAATCTGACAGTCAAATAATATTAAAAGAAGATAAAGAGACTAAACTGAAACTTGTGACAAACAAGAGCAGATACATTTATAGAGAATATATTGAGGAACCAATTCCAGTAGAAATTGAGGTGTGGCAGGGAAATCACCAGCTGTCTAACAGAAAAGTACCAGGAACAGATGAAATTTCCCACTGAAATATTTAAAGCTACAGAAAAAAATACTAACAGTTCTATATCAATAAATATGGAATAAGACTGCAAGGCCTAAAAACTGGAAAAGATCATGTATACTTGCACTGAAAAATGGAGAAGCAAGAAAATGCATAAATTATCAAACTATTCTACAAATACTTCATAAAACCAAAGTTTTGCTTCAACCTGAAAAAGACATATAGAGCATATGCAGAGAGAGAAATTCAGACTTAGAGAATTTATACCTGAGGGCAAGCAAGTGAAGGTGGTAAATCATTTTATTTTCTTGGCTCAGGAACAGATAAAGATGGGCAGTGTGCTGGAGAAATAACAAAATGGATGAAGAAGGAAATACAAATTCATGAAAGAAAGGGATATTACTATAACAAGAAAAATCAGAAAAGTTAAAATAATGGTCCTTCCAGTAGTCGTAATATATGGCTGTGATAAATGGAAGCTGAGAAAGAAAGAGAGAAAGGATCTTCATTGTGAACTGCAAGAAGAGCAGTTAATCAGTTGTACACCAAATAAAAGTGGGCAACTTCCTTGAGGCAATGATTAACAAGCAGAAACTTACACAGTTGGGCACATGATAGGAGCAGTCGATGAATTTAAAAGGCTGACTATATTTATATATGGTGAGGGAAGAAGGGTAAGATAATACTTATGGTGGAAGAACCAAGTCAAAAAGATTACCAGAATGTTCTTGGAAGACTTACAAGTTAGTACTAATAGGTATAATGGAGACCTGGTGGGGGGACTCCCATGACTGAAATATAGCAATTAAAGTACAAAATGTGTTCAAAGGCAAAAGAAATAGAGGAAGAATTGTACTGCAATACCCTGCTCAGAAATCAAAATAAAAGAATTTTGCAATCCTTTTTTTTTAAAAAAAAAAAGGAAGAACAAGTGAAAATTACATTTGTTTTATTTTAAAGGAAAGTAAAACTGAGCATTGTCAACATGTACCTTGGCTTCTAAGAAAACAAACGTTGATAAACTCAGGGCAATGACAAGTAGGATCACATGGCCGGGGAAGCTAATGGAAAAAGCTGAACAGCTGAAAATTTTAAAAAGGACAAGTGGAAAAATGGAAAGTAGATCAAGTCACTAAATTGATCCTCTTTGTAGAACTGTAGATCTGAGTTAGGAAAGTGAAAGTTTAGAATGAGTTGAGGTTAAAGAAGGATGCTACGAACTAAAAGGGCTTCTTTAGTTCAGAATAAAAGGAAAAGAAAAAAAATTATACCAGCTATTCAGTACACAAGGCTAACACTAACAAAGGAAAGAGCGAGCTACTAAATTTGTATTTAGTCTGGTTTTTCTCCCAAGAAAAGTGTGTGTTCCACCATTAAATTGAAAAGAGCAGAGCGAAGGGACAGTGCTGAAGCCCAAGTCTGATAAAGATACAGTCAGGAAATATTTGTAATCTGAATTAGTTTAAATCTCCATGGTCAGATTAGTTGCGCTCTTGGGTGCTAAAGGAAGTAGCTAATGGTCTGTGTGTATTATTTGTGAGAAATTCTGGAGGACTGATGATTGGAAGAGGATAAATGTTGCCTTTATGTTCAAAAAAGGGAAAGAGGAAGATCCAACAAACTACAAACCAGTCAGTCTGGAATGAACACTTGGGAGGATTTTAAACTGGTAATAAAGAGGTTGATCTGTGACCATTCTAAATTTAAAGTGATGTGCCACTTAGAACTCAATCATCTTAGAAAAACTAATTTAGAAGGTTGTTGCCGTAAAAAAGAGGAAAAATACTGATCGAGGAAAAATACTGATCGCTGTCCTTCTGTTCTTTCAGCTGGTGATTATGCATACAAGTTCCATAATGGCATTAGATTAAACTAATGTATTGCTTAAGTGTGAAGTATTCTTATTTCTTTGGCAAACAATGGAAACAGATTTTAATCTAATAAGCCTTCATTCTCCATTCCCTGCCCTATAATGCATACATTTTGAAGACAAAATTTGGAGGGGGGTAGGAATTACAATACTTATTTGTATGTCCATCTGTCTGTGCTGTCAATGTCTTTCAGTAAGTAAGCAAAATTATGCATCTATAAATTGCCTTTTAACCTCCACTGTTATTCTGACTATGTTGCATATGACTGCTGGTTTATTCCAAAGTATCAAAGGGGGAAGAGAAGCATCTGCAAACCATTTTGTGCTGGTGCTATCCATGGCTATACATATAATGGCTTTACTCTGAAGGCTTAACTCAATTACATTTGAAAATTTGCAGTTGCCAGTTCTGAGAACAAGGGAGTTTGCATTTTGCAATGAAACATTTCACTAGAGAACTGGAAAAGTGCCTGCAATACAAATCCATTTATTCCAAAGAGTCTCACTGTCTATTTCCTTTCCTCTCCTTTCCTTTCCTTTCCTCTCCTCTCCTGCTCCAATGGCTTTGCCATTATTGGTTTTAGGACTGCAGCCATGCGTATATTTACATTTAAATTGAGACATACGTATCAGAGACATCTTCACTATACAGTACTTGGCAAAAAATTATGCTGCTAATCTCCCCATCCCCCCCATCCCATTTTCCCATTCTACCACCACTTGGGGACGCTTGATTCTTCATCTGTGTATCTTGCCAAGCCATGTCAGAATGCCATGGCAACCCAGTTTGAGCATGTAACTATGCCACATCTGAAAAAGCATGCCAACTGCAAACACTGACAGAACATTTCCAGTGTTCACTTGATTCCAGCTATGAGTTCTCAAAAAAAAAAAGCAGCTGATGAAACAGGGTGGGTGAGTTTAAACATCCCATCCTTTTATCTATGAAAAGTGAATATCTATATAATCAAGTTTCTCTAAATCAGAGGGAAATATTTCATGTCTAGTTAGCCATATGATCTGGAAGAAGAGATGTACATTTTAATTTTTTTGTTTGGAAATGATTCTAGGAGGGGGAATAAACTCTTATTTTCCCAAGCAAATCTGAAACCAAACTTTTGTTGCAAAATTCTGTTATCCTTAAATGGCAGTTTTAAATTTATTTAATCTGTGAAACACAATTGATAATTGCTAACAGTGAGAGGCAATTCAAAATGAAATCTTTAATCTTCTATTTATTCCTTTCCAGGGCTATTAAATAAAGAATTACGTTTAACACAACTACAGGGTCCCATCTGCAGTTAAAATAAACAATCCGTGAGGCACCTTTCCCCCCTACTTTCTTTTCTCTGGTAGTCTTGCTAAACAGGTAAAAAAGAACAGAATAATCTGTACAAATATCCATACGGATGTTTGTATGCTGGGCTGCTACCACCTCAAAATGGGAAGTATCTGGCAGAAACAAGATATTTAAACTTGAAGTAATGAAGGGAAAGGAAACAGGTCTTCCCATGAGGCCACTCATTCTTCTCACTTGCTGCATTTCTCATGAATAAACCCAAAACGTTGCTCTGGCCTGACTGACTCTTCTCAGAATATACCATTCCTGCTTAAGATACAATGAATGCAAAAGTGAAGGAACTCTGGGGTATGAGGCTGATACTGACCTCCAGGGCAGTATCTGCAGGTCAGACAGGATATATAAAGTGGCAACTGCTTGCTTGCATGGTTTGGACCTCTTCCCCGTACCATCCCAGAACACTGCATTCAAATCTCATGCCACATAAGATGCCTCATGGCTAGCCCAGAGGTTCCAAGCTAGCCATAACAGAGGCAGAAGGATAAGGCTGAATTCACAGATTATCAGTTACAAGCACTTGCTCTACTCATTGTGTGCTGCAGAAGTGGGCAATCTTTTTTCTCCTGGAGTCACATGGCAGCAGAATTAATGGCAAGCAATTGGTGGGGCCAGAGTAGAAGGTGGTGGTAATACCCACTCTCTTCCTGCCACTCTTGTTTCTCAACTTCTTGACATTCCATTTTCTTTTCCAAGCATGAGGCTACAAGGAAGAGGCAGACACATCTCACAAATAACCTGAACTTCAATACTGCATTTGCAAAGTGGGTGAGGGCTCCACAAAAGGAGCCTAACAGCCATAAGCTGTCCAGCTCTCACCTAGCATCATGCTGTTATCACGGTCATGAAGAAATTCCAGTATGTGCACTGTCAAAATCATGGGTTCAAATTCCACTTCATGTTTACTACGCCAGTAACTGTTCAAAGCAACCCATGCTATCAAATATTGTGTATGCTACTTATATACTATTGGCAAAAGACATGCTATTTCAGCAGCATATGAAGCAGGCTTAAACTCCACAGTGAATTGGGGAACCAACTCACTATAGCCTACTTCTATGGGCATATCCATGGAACTGCTCTGGTTAGTTACTTTGGGTTTGGTTTGAAATATAAAATTTATATAAAATATAAAATATATTTGTTATAAAATTGTTTGGAGATGATGATGATGATGATGATGATGATGATGATGATGATGATGATAACCCTCCAGAAAATGGAAGCCTTCCCTGTTAGTTCCAAAACTATGAAAGAACCAGAAATATCAGGTCCCCTCTTAAGAAAACCTTTATTTGCACTTTCTTACATTAAAAGCATATCTGCTTCCTGCTATGCTAAATGTCATTCAAATTCTCTTTTGCCATCTACTCTCACCCTCATCATCTCACAGCCCCTGACCCTATTCAGTCAATGTACTCACTTTTAGACATCTCCCTGCTCAAGATAAGCCCGTATCTCAAGTCACAAGCAACTAAATTCAATACTGTTTTTTCTTTGTGTTAATTGTTTAAAAATATCCACAGTAGACTAATATGGGCTTAGTAGATCTGATTCCATCACCTCATCTTCATGGGCTGCCAACAGCATATTGGATCCCAATTCTAGTACTCTCTAAAGGCAGCTGTTTGAGCTACAACATTAATCACCAAGCATCCATGGCATTAAGCCAACTATGTAGTCTCTGAGGCAATAAAAAGGCCATTTTCACTTTACACAGTTCAGGGCTTAACCCAGCTGAGAAACAGACAAGCAGCAAAATTCAATTTAAACATCTGTGAAGCAAGCCTGTGCCTCTTTACATTATACAACATTTAACTGGGTTTGAGTGGAATCCCCTATAAGCAAAGGGATGAATAGCGTGTAACTAAGCTCTTCCTCTTGCAAGAACCACAACAGGTCAATTTATTTTAGAGTTATTGTCCCATAATATCCATGAAATAGATCATGTAGTCCAATCTTCTCTCTTTAATAGGTCCTAATAATCTATACTCACAAAAAAATCCCTATAAAACAAGGAAGGGAATCACATTAATTTCAATGGAACAATTGTATGTATCTTCTTCTCAAACCTTCCTGTTGAGTTCTATCACTTCCTCCTGAACATTTTTTTTGGGGGGGAAAACATACTGAGATACTATTGCCCACAAGAAACAAGCAGGCACCTTTAATCTCCAAGGGAATTCTGGAAGCAACTGAAGATCTATCATTCTTTCCATGGGAAGCCTAAGATAAACCAGCAAACACAATGACAAATACTTATCTAGAACTGAGAATGAATAAAACAAAAGCAAGGCTACTCTGTTTCCATAATTTTGAATCAGATGACTTCTAAAAAAGAAAACAAGTGAAGTCTCTTTTAAGTCAACAAGCGGTGAGTTCATGGATAGAAACATTTCGCCTTTTTGGCTAAACTGTACAGAAGTCTTTGCCACTGAGTTCTTTTTGACTTCCCAAGCTAGCATACAATCCTGGGATTTCCTTGGCACTTTCCCATCCAAGAACGAAACAAGTTTGATCCTGCTTAGTTTCTGGCCTTTGACAAGATCAACCAAGTGATGATGCCACCTGTTGAGTTGTAATAATTGTCTCCAACTTAAATCTGTTCTTCTTAATTTTTCACCTATTAGGCCATTTGTGCACCATATGTGGTTAACAACCATGCCAATTATCAACTAAGAAAAGCTTTGTCAGCTAGTAGCTCAGCACAAGATTAGCATGTTCAACCATATAACCCATGACAAAACACTTATCTACACAAGAGAGAATCCTGGACCAATCAAGATTGCCTTTTGTACAGAGAACATAAATGTTATATACTGGAACAGGTATATAGCCCCTGCACTGTACACATGGCTAGCATGGGCACAAAAAGCCATCCTTCAACATGTAAGACTATTGAATTTTCCTACAGAATCGAGGAAAGACCTCAGGCTTCTCATGCATCGCATGAGTGAGGCATACAAACCTACCAAGTCTCCTCTCTCACAGACCTTAATATCTGAATGTGCTGGGTATGTAGAGAATTTTGTCTTTGAAGTAACCTTAATATCACTCATCCATGAGTAATGCTTGTCCCACAATTTCTCCTGTCACCTCTGGTCAGTTTGTAATAAGTGTAAGCTATGACATATCTATTCTTTTTTCCCCCCCTGATCTCATGATTGAGAAAGTGTTGGTTGCAGTAACACACAGGCTGCAGTTTTGTAATTGTGAAATAGAACTTAAAATAAAATGGAGACCAAGGATCTCATGCCCATTTATGCGGGGTAAAAAAAGGTTCCCTCCCATTCCTATTATAATGAGATTATTATTTTAATCGTATTTAAACAAAATGACATTTATGACAACATCGCTGACTTAAAGCTAGCCCTGAAGACAAAGTGAACTTGTAAAGCAAAGACATTAAGAGATGGACATTTATTGTTCTACATGAGATAAAAGTAACATGGTAGGTAGAAAAGAGGCAGTTGAAAGGAAGGGTGATTTTATTGTAATTTGAACTAAAGTCGAAACACACATGTTCTGTTGTGAAGAGACAATGGACCTGGCCAGAAAACAGCGCACGGATTGTACAACTGCCAGGATTTAGCTGCTATGACTTGCATCAGGCATCAGGCAGTCAAATAAGAACAAGATTTGTGCAAAGCTTAGAATTAAAACTCAATGAGCATGGTGTATGTGTATGTATGCAAAATTAGGTCCTGTAAGGCAAAAGATCCAACATCAAAACATAAGAAGAGCAATGTAGTATATGCAATCCAGTGTTCAGAGCTCTGCACTGGAGAAACCAAACAGCCTTTACACAAGAGGATGGCCCAGCACAGGAGAAGCAACAACACAGGACCAGAATCAGCAGTTTACCTTCATCTAAAGGAAAAAGGACACTCATTTGAGGACAATAATGTTCACATTTTGGACAGAGCAGATAGGTGGTTTGAGAGAGGAGTGAAGGAATCCATTTATGCCAAAGTGGAAAATCCTTCCCTCAATAGAGGTGGAGGCCTCAGACATTTTTCATGCTGCTCAGTCCCCAGGAAGATTAAGACCACTTCACAAGGTCACCAAGGAGGCAGCATTTAACAACCCACTTGGGGCTGAGTAAGGGATTAGGAGCAAGACATCCACTTCCCAAAGTCTCTAGTAATCATCTCCTATTGTCCCTTCAACAAGCCCATCATGTGAGAAACAGCCACCCTGGAAGACATTTATGGGGTCCCCTTTAACCAACTTTCTAGACTGAAGAAGCTGCTTGGACGAGCAGCGAAACTGTATCTAACCAAAAGAAAAGAAGTCCAGTGGCCATGACTCAACCTCCAGATGGTCCCTCAACATAGCAAATAGAAGAGCTATACTAGTTAAGTCAAAGATTTAGCTAATTCAGCATTCTATTATTCAGAGTGATCAACCATATACTTCTGGAGAGCAGGTGATGAGTGCAATAGCACCCTACTACTTGTGTCCTCCAGCATTCAGAGGCCTACTGTCTCCACTACTAGATATATAATTGGTACCTATGGTCATGCCATCTTTAACAGGACAAGGAGATTCACCTATAGATGCCCGTCCTCTCCCCAGCACACACACATGCATTACAAGCACATATCACTTAATCTGGATATCCTGTGCACTTCAAAAAAACAAATCACTTTTGGCTCTGCTCATTTTAATAAAACTATCACAAAATAAACAATAAGATGACTACATTTAACTTCACGGATCTTTCAGATGGGGACCCAACAGAGACTGAATCTCAACACCACTGAAGGAGATCAAGAGCAAATCACATCAGTGCCTATCAAACAAGATTGCAGAATAAGTGTTAGAATTTCCCCCAAAAGAAAGAACAATATATCTGTATCAATGCCTCAAACCTATTTTATTGTTATCAATTGCCTAAGTTGTATCTTGTATAGCAAAGCCCTGATTGGCACTTGTGCTACTGATTATGAAATGTGGAGTCCTTGGTGCTCTCTAAGCTTGGTTGCATTGATGATGTTACCTAATCGGATAATGAAATGTTTGCAAGCAAACAACCAAGCTCAGAGAGCACCAAGGACTCTACACTTCAACCCTGAGCTACATATATTCTCTTCTATTGATTATTAAATTACAGGTGTTGTAATGTATGACCCTGCAATACATTTCAAAATCACCAAAGTA
This sequence comes from Liasis olivaceus, assembly GCA_030867105.1. Classification (NCBI taxonomy): domain Eukaryota; kingdom Metazoa; phylum Chordata; class Lepidosauria; order Squamata; family Pythonidae; genus Liasis; species Liasis olivaceus. Next base: position 135,574,473 of record CM061349.1, on the reverse strand, counting down.
ATTTCAATCCTTGTAAAATATTTCAAACAATTAATCTGCTTAATAAAATTCAATAAGCAGATTTATTGGGCGAAGTCAATTCTTACTCTTTGACTTTTTGAAGGAATTCAGTGCTCACCTTGGCAGGCAGAAAATTCATCAGTTAAAAGGAACTTTTTTTATCATCTGAGAATTATGATGCATAGGTTGAAAAACAAATAAGCTGACATTTGTAAATTGAACACTGCAGAAAATACCCTCCCCTTTCTCTCTCCTTCCATTAGATGTGCATGCTTAAGTGCTGTTTTTTGGGGGGGAGAGTATCATTAACTTAACGCACCCATTTCTGGTCACAGCATCTAGTCAACCTTGGCTGACCTCAACAGAGTTCTACCTGGTTAATATTTGGATGGAAAGCCACTAGGAAATCTCAGGGCCATAGGGTAGACTGGGAAGCTGAAAAAATATTCCAGAAGAAGCAATGCCCAAAGAGGTATTATTTGAGAAAACATGGATACAGACTGTCTCCATGCAACTTCCAGGAGTGGAACTCAAAACAATAACAACTCCTTCAGGTAAGCAGAGTGAAGGGGGCAAGAAATCATTCAGTGATTGGTGAGGCTGAAATTCCCAACTATTTTTTTCAGTTATCTTTTGGGGTGGGGCATTTTTCCACAAAATGTATAAACTAAATTTACCAAAAGCTTAAGCGCTTCTACTCTGAACTTTGTAGAAACAAATCTGCAAAACTAATCATACAACAGAAAACCACAATAGGCCTGGGGGGGCTGGGAATCAAGGTGGGCTGCCCCACCCTATATAGCGTAACAAAAGATCTGCCAGAGTCAAGCTACACAATAGCCAAGTTCTGAACGACTGGGGAGGAAGCAAGATTTCTAAAGTTGCAGATGTTAGAGTCTTTTCAGTCTAGGCTAGGGATGAACTCTACTTGGTTTGTTTAGAAATAAGTACAATCTGTGGAAAATCCATGCAACTTGGAGGTCTGTTGCTCATTTTTAGCAATTCAAACTGCAGGACTGAAAGAGAATGTCTGGCCTAAAGTCACCCAGTGAGCTTCCATGGCTAAGGGAGGACTCCCTGTGCCAGGTCAGTACCTTATCACTAGACCACATTGGCCCTTATAATTAAGGATACAGGATAATTTGATTTATTGACAATTCATACATCCCCATCAATTACTGCTGAAAACATAACACACAAATCTGACTTTTATTCCTTGCTTTTCCCTCCAAATTAGTTCCAACAGTTTAGTAGTAGTAATTGCCACACTAACAGTTCAAAATTGAATTTCTGCTTTGGTGACAGACCTTATAGCGTGACATGCATAAACAACTTTAAAAAAAAAAGCCACCCCCGACTTCAAGTGAAAACCCTATCCATCCACTCAGCCCCATTAACCTAGAACTGATGACAATGCCTATAAACAAACAAAACGCAACAAAACATCTAGGTAACATATAGCATAACTGCCAATGAATAATGGTTAGTTCAGGTGAGCAAAGACTAATACTATATTAGACATTTTTGAGGACACTAGAAGGAAAGTATTTTTTTTTTTTGGTAAAGATGGTGTCTGTGGGTAACTGTTGGTTGTGGACTCAGAAGGTGCCAGCTGTATGGTTTTTGAGTGGATGGACTGGAGGACTGTGTTTGAGTTGATGGTTAGCATCTTTGTAGTGGTTCAGGTGTCAGAGTGAATTCTGGAGGGGATCTATGGACTGCTGGAGGATCAGAGCAGGAAGACTTTTTAATACCTACACTAAGCCATTATATCTGCCCACCCCACTCGGTCCAGCAGAAGGGGCATGTTGCAGACCCCACCAGTCAAGGAATTTTGACTGGCGGGGTCTAGGAAGAGGGACTTTTCTGCTGTGACCCCCACCCTGTGGAACAGCTTGCCAGCTGAGGTGCGAGCTGCCCCCACTCTCTTGGCCTTCCGAAAAGGTGTTGAAACATGACTTTGCCAGATGGCCTGATGGGGGCTCACATTGCTGAAGCTGGCTTGTGGGATGATTGATACTGCTTCCCCCATCTTTTTGATTTGTATATTGCTTTTATAGATTTGTTATTTGTGTTTTAATCAGGGGGGTATTTATATTTTTATTGTCTTGGTTTTAAATTATAAGCCACCCAGAATCACCCTCTGGGGGAGATGGGCGGCATATAAATTTAATAAATAAATAGATAAATAATTTTTAAAAGCTTCTGGAAGATCATCCATCAGCATGGGGTCAGGTATCATCACTACACAGATGATATTCAGCTGTGTATCTCAGCCCCTGGGCAGACAAGGTTTTGTTTGCCCCAGTGCCTGGAAGCTGTTGGAACCGTGATGGGATGAGGCACAGGCTTAAACTCAATCCTCAGACACAGCTGCTGTGCAATTTGCAGGTCTTCCTGGACTCACAGCTCTTGTTCAAAGAATGTAATGGTGTGGGAAAGACCTTGGGAAAATGGCCCAAGAAATGCTGCCTAAGGGACGATCAGCAAGAGACAGCATAGCCTGCAGCTGGATAGTGGGTGAGGCAAGAGGCTCAAAAGAGACCCTCCCTAGTTTCCTGGGCTATAAAGGAGACAGGGGAGAATTGCACTTTCAGACTTGCAAGGTTCTGTTAATGTAGCTTTATAATAAAGTAGAATTAGCTCACCTGGTCGTGTTTCCTGTCTGGTCTACCTAGGAAGGCTGACAAAGAACAGATGAGCAGCTGTGGCCAGGAACACTTTTTGCAAAGATTCATCTTGTGCACTGTTTGTGCCATTTCCTCAAGACTCATGCCCTAGTTCCTTCACATGCGGATTAGAATGAGCTCTGCACAGGGCTGCCCTTGAAGAACACTCAGAAGCTACAGCTGGTCCAGGACACAGCAGCACAAATGGTTATGAGCGTGCCTTGGCACGCCCATGTAACACCTCTGCTATGTGAGCTGCATCATTTACCAGGAAGCTTCCAAGTGCAATTCATGGTACTGGTTGTCATCCACAAAGCCCTACATAGCATAGGGCACAGCAATTTGAGGAACCATCATTCTCCCATTGTTTCTGTTCATCCTATAAGGCCTAATAGATTTGGCCTGCTTCAGGTCCCATTTATAAGCAATACCATCTTATGGGGCCCAGCAGGCATGTTGCCTTCTGCGTCATGGCATCTGCCCCCTGGAATAGCATCCTTGGAGATTCAAACAGCCCCAACCATGTTTTCCTTAAAATGAGACCTGAAGACGTGCCTTTTTCTTCAAGTCTTAGGAAAATGTGTCCACTATGGGATTGGTTTTGGACATTCACAGCATAGGCTTGTTCCTCCCATTATCACTGGGGTGGGGGTGGGGTGGGAGTATTGTTGTTTCTAACTTTGTTATGTCGCTCAGTTGGTGATGAGTTTGGTGGCCCTAGAAATCAAAATTTTAAACAAACACTGTAAAGGCTTTCCAAAAAACCCACCAAGAAAAGTGTATGCTAAGAGGGTGTTTAAGTTTTGGGTTTGTTTTTTTGTTTTGGTGCCTTCGAGTCAGTGTCGACTCCTGGTGACTGCCTGGACAAGTCCCTCCCTGCGTTTTTCTTGGCAAGGCTTTTCAGAAGCGGTTTGCCCTTGCCTCCTCCTTCCGAGGGCTGGGAGAGAGTGACTGGCCCAGGGTCACCCAGCTGGCTTCGTGCCTAAGGCAGGACTAGAACTCATGGTCTCTTGGTTTCTAGCCTTTTTTTTTCTATATATAATTTTTATTAAAGCTTTTAAACAAGAAGATATAAACTAACACAAACTATTATAAAGTAATGAAGAAAACCAAGGAAAAAAGTGCAAGGAAAAAAAGTTGAGGAAAAATAGAAAAGAAAGAAAAAAAGATATAAAGAAGTGACTTCCGATATTCTTCACAGCAGTTATAAGTATAGATATACAGTGGTACCTCGGGTCACAAACGCTTCTGTTCACGACCAATTCGGGTCACGAACAGCATCGTTCGCAAAATTTTGCTTCCGTTCGCGAACGCCGCATCGGGTGACTAACAGGATCCACGGCCATTTTCCCTCCCATGACACGTGGTCGCGGCTTCCTGTAGGGAGGGGGACTCTCCCTCCAAACAATAACCGCCTCCCACCCGCCTTCCTGTCCTCCACGCCTCAAGCAAGGTTAGTGTTCTCTCTCTTCATACTGTACTGTACTGTACTTTGTGTCATATTTTTGTGGTTTAAAAAAAATACATATGATTCAGAACGGATTAACCGTATTTACATTAAACCTTATGGGAAAATTTGATTCAGGTCGCGACCAAAATCGGTTGGCAACCAAATTTGTAGGGGTCAGAACGGATTAACCGTATTTACATTGAACCTTATGGGAAAATTTGATTCGGATTGCGACCAATTCGGGTCGCGACCAGAGTCGCGGAACGAATTAAGTTCGTGACCCAAGGTACCACTGTATTTTAACCTCTCTAACGTTACATCATATTATTCTTCTTTCTATAATCTATCCTGTCTAATCATCAAAACCATAAATGACATATTCAGTTTTTTCATTTTTACACAAAAAGTCCATAAGAGGCTTCCAGTCACCAATAAATCTAGATAGTGTCTTTTCTTTAATCAAAGAAGTCAATTTATCCATTTCAGCAAAATCTGTCAATTTTACCAGCCATCTCTCCATAATAGGTAGTGTTGAATCTTTCCATCTCTGTGCATATAGTAATCTCACTGCAGTAATCATATTGAAATAATCTTCCATGGCTTTTTTCTAACTGTTTGTCCATTAATCCTAAAAGGAAAAGTTCCCGCTTTACTTGAATACTGATCTTTAAAATCTTCTGTATCAAAGTATATATTTGAATCCAAAATTTTTTAGCTTTTTTACATGTCCACCAAGCATGATAAAATGTCCCTTCATGCTGTTCACATCTGCAACATATACATTTGAAGTACCTTTACACATTCTAGATAATTTCTCTGGCGTCATGTACCAACAATATATCATTTTATAGGAATTCTCTTTGAGATCATAACATAATGTAAATTTCAACCTTTTAACCACATATTTTCCCAATGATCCATCTGCAACCAAAATGTGAAACAGAGGAAGAAAAGGTTAAAGAATATATGATAAAATTGGTTAAAGACTGTATGATAATGTATGATAAAGTGGCCTCCCACTTTTCTAGCCTGATGCTGTAACTACTACACCAAACTAGCTCTCATGAGTAAGTATTATCCTCTGTTTAAGTCAGGACTAGTGAAAGCAATCTCAAAGTGAGATGTATGAGTGGAAGGAGACAGGAAAAAATAGAACAGAAAGTTACCTGAGTTTTCTTTTCTATTGTCAAATTTAGGTTCACATATGTGAGGGAGGTGACTGTTCATATGTAGTGTAATTTCTTTGTAGCTTCTGGGACTAGTAAATACAAATGAAAACATATTCTGCAGATTTTGGGAGGAGGGTATTAAATCTACAAGGCCTAGAAAGATTAAGCCACAGAAATAAGGTGGAAGAAACCAGGCGAGTCCAGGCTTAACATTTTCAAAGATTCGTAATTACAAGAGGCAATTAGGAAAGGAAGATTGGAATTTTGGTAGAGGTTTTCAAGAAAAACTGGATTACCAGTTTTTGTCAAAGTTTCTTTCCTATTTAGTATACTGTGCTCAGGAAGTAGCACAGTGTCTGACACTCCATTAAATCCTGTGAAGTTTTCCATAGATAATCTAATCCAGGATCAGTGTATAACTTGATCTGTATGGGATTGTTCTACCTGTAAAACATCAGATTTGTAGTTTAAGGATTTCCCAGCTTAGCATTACTCTGGGGTTCACAGAGAGTGCTAAACCATGGCTTTCAAATCAAACCAGTTGTTCACATATGATTACAAGTCACTTTTTGAGTTGCAATAATTCAAAGTGCATAGATACTTTGCAATAGGTCCTAGCAACTAACATTTTTATGCCAAGCCGTTGCATTTTTTCCTACTACATGGCCTTAACTTAATCATCTGCTGATTTGATACAAAAATGCAAGCAGTTTGACATCGTTCTATCATAGAACATTGTCAAATTGCTTTAATTTTTATATCAAACTATATTGCTAACCACATCTTTATCTTTTCTATTAGTGTACAGCAAGTCTTTTGATTGTGCCACACTGAATAAAACCACCAAGCAGTTTTATTGTTAGATGGTTGATCTTAAATTCAGGAAATCAAGATTAAAATATCCATATAGTCTAGAATCTCACTAGACTGTCATGGACATGTATAACGATAATCTGTCTCCCAAAGTTTTGGAAACTTCATGTTAGCCTCTTCATGTTTGCTTTAAAAATGCCATAGTTTTACAGGGTAGTCTCCAATACTTTGTTGCCAGTCACTTAGTCAACTCAGGCATATATGAGATATGGAAAGTGCTACTCATGCATACTAACCAGCATACTTCTCCAAACAATCCAAGTCCTTCTGTGCACTGAAGAGGTCCATATGCCTCCTCCGATGTTTCTGCTGAACCCTTTCCCACACCAGATGAGCCCAAGAACTGCAGACAAGAATGCTGGCCATGGGGGCATGATGACTTGTGGCAGTGACTACAGACATGATCAGCAACGGGTAGTCAACCTACTGGGACCCCACTGCTGGATGGCTTACTATAGCCACTGTGTGGCTTCAATTAACCTGGCATAATTTTACGTAACATGTGAAAGAGATTATCACTTGCACCAGCGATATCCAAGGAACATAGTAACTTAAGGAACACATAATATTTGACATTGGAAAGACATCTGGAACAAATTTGTTTCTTCCTCCAAAGATCAGCATATACCATACATGCTCCTAGACAAGCATCTGCTGAAAAATCAACCAGATGGATAACAAGAAAGATAAAAGGAAACTGTGACTAATTTGCAAATATTAAGAAAAAGGCAAAAAATGATCTTGTAACACAAGGGCCGATCGCCAGCAAAGTCTATTTAAAAGAAAGCCATCAACAAAGCAAGTCCAAGTCATTTTCTTGGGTCATTCTCTGGAGCATAAAAGGAAATGGCAGATACTTACATGAAAATGATAGCAACCAAGCTTAGTTCAGAGGAGCTGAGCTAAGCTAAGTAGTTGACAAAGGGAAAATCAAACTCAGATTCAAAGACTTAATCAACATATTACTTTCAAGAAAAAAACTTACACCTGAATCTTTCATTCCATTTCTGTAGCAATAAACTGTAAATGCGCCTATCCCTTCCACTCTGAAAGGAAGGCTTCTTGAGGTACATCACAACATCTGCCCAAATCAAAACAAGAGAACAATGAAGGGAACAATGAATTTGAAAGGGGGGGGGCAGCATAAGGTCACTTGGAGAATATTAATAAAGAATGAGGAGTTTTTTAATTGGATCTAAAACACATCTTGGCCAGGAAAACTTTTCAATGCAGACTTGCAAACACTAGGTGTTCATAGTAAAAGAACCATGTTAATAAATAATAGCCAGCAATCAGAAGGAACCTGATAATGCTTTTTCCCACTAACAGATTAACAGGCAAATGCTTTCGTCAGCTGCAGCTCTATCAACTGCATAGAGTGGCCTGACCGACTGATGTAGGACTAAATTGGGGTCAGGCAGGGGAGGAAAAGAGGGTATGACAGGTTGGTTATGCAGTTGCAGGTTACATGTGAGACAGATTACAAGTGCCTCATCAATTAACAGTTGTAATGGGTTAAAGACCCATTACAAAACTTGATTACAGACTTCAGGGAAACTCTTCTGTAAAAACGGAAACACCAGCCTTACAGAACAAGAGACAGCAGACCTCACTGTATCACAAGGTTTCAGGCTCACTCAGAAGGCCTTAACAAACACAGTGCAACACATCGCATTTGCTAAGCAATGAGGTACTTGTAACCTGTCTCCTATGTAACCTGCAACTGCATAACTACTCTTTCTCCTGCCCCCCCCCGCTTCATCTCAATTTAAATCCTACATCAGTTTAACCACTATTATGGCTCTGATGAAATGAGTTACAGTTCAAGAAAGCTTATGCCTTTTTAATAAAATTTATTCATTAGAAAAGGTGCTGCCAGACTCCTCCTGATTTTAGGCTTTCATTTCATGGGATTTAAACAATGTTAAATCATATCACATATTTTTGTTTGTGTGTTTGTAAAGCTGGTTGTCTGTAAACGAACCCTCAGAGGAACAGCAGAACAGATGGCAAAGCCATCCCACTGATGATGAGATCACCAGAGAAGGAATCAACCGCTTGGCCCTTCAGATGACCTACTTTGCCCCTAATTGGGGGAAGAGATCCTGCCTCACGAAGTATCCATTGGCTTATTCTGCTCTCTGCCAAGAAGAATGCAAGAGAGGAATGAGGAGGGGCTTAATTAGATGGTTTTCCCACCCCTGACATTGGCGGGGGGATGGGGGGGATTCAAAAAAGTCAAGATGGCAGCTGTGACCATGCCACCAAAGCCCTGCCCCCTTTTTCTGTGCTTCACGCATCTGACACCCATAAAAAGGGGGCTGCCATAGTGGGGGCTGCCATCTTGACTTTTCTGAACCCTCTGTGTATGTCTCTCGGCGATATCTGAAAGTACAGCAATGATCAAAGCCATGGTGCAGCCAAGTTAAGGAATAAAATAAAAGCCGCGCAGAGTCACCCGTTGGGGGAGATGGGCGGCACACACATTTAATAATAAATAAATAAATAAATATTTGAGGAAAGGGGTAAACATAAAATAAGGCGGCTGGAACCTGCCAAGATTTCCTTCTCTCAGCCCAATAATGCAAAAATGTGACCTTCCATTTGCAGTCAGGTTTCTATTAAATGCCTGCAAAGGCAAGACAGCTTCACTCACGGAGGTTTTCTCTTCTCATTTGCAGTATATGAACAATTAATTGCCTCCACTAAAGGTCACCTTTATCACTGTTTAAAACTATTTGTCTGGATCTTGTCAGCTTTTAATTATCTCACCCATGTCATGATTGCAAATTTGCTACTGAACTCTGCTCAACAGCGGAGGCCCTTGCAGGATAATTAACTTCTGTATCATTAACCTGCAAAAATCAATGCTGTTCACCTTTATTCAGCACGCCCACCAAGATGTGCGGCAACAGCCAAAGACTGAAGTTTGGATGCAGGAAAACATGAGGAAGCCCTCACGTGCCGGCTCCCAGTCCTACATTTTACACAGCTCCTTTTCAAGCCCTCCAGAGACACCAGGAGACACATTTCCTGTCCTGCTGAAATCAGACCATGTGAACTCTTACACATATTCTCTGGCTGAAAAACACACCCACCCCAAAACAGCTTGCATTTCAGTTTATGGCAGGAATCCCATGCATGAGTACTGACAAGGCCCACCCAGATTCTGGCCTGTAAGTGACTTCTTCTGGATTTCTATGCAGTTAACACACCCAGCAGTTCGCTAACATCATCATCATGAAGTTATGAGGAATTACATTTGGAATGTATGCAAAGTGAAAGGTAATTAAGGAATACACTGCCTGTTCGAATTCAGAATAAACAGCACCTGTAAAGCACTCAGTTCCTATCATGACCTCTGCCATGGCCAACAGTAAATAGTTTAATACATTCACATCCCTTTTCCTTATCATGAAACTCACAGTGGCATATAAGGCACTAAACTAGACCTTTTAGGTTCAACAGTTTATGCCTTGAAGGTTATGCCCTGGGACTTACATTATAAATTGAGCATGGGAAACCTATGGGGCTTCCGTCGTGGACTCTTCCCACCAGCCCTCACCACTGGCTCTACTGTCTGGGCTGCTGGGAATTGTCATTTAGCAAGATCTGGAGGAACATCATTTCTTCACCCTGGTCACACACTAACTTCCAGAGTAGAGCAATGTTAGACTTCAGTAGGATCCAGGAACATACAAGGTCCTTAATTTCACTTAGTATTCCAGAAAACACTGAGCCCTGACTTGACCTACTTGGCTCCCCGTCAGTCACTAGAACAAATCAGGTTCCTCTTGAAATTTTCCTTGGAGCCTCTCCCCCACCCACTCCCAAAGCAGCCCTGAGTTCCAAGATCCATGTCTCACTTTGGCCACAGCCACTGTCTCTGGCAGCTTTGTCTCCTCAGTGAAATCTCAGTCTTCACCTAGATACAAAATCCTGGATTTCGGCTTTGCTATTGCCAGGCATCTTGGTTTCCTCTGCTTCTTCCAAACCTCTGAAAGAGAAGGCCAATTCCCTTCACAGTGTTGCCTTAAATCTTTCAGTAAGGCAGTTCCCCAACCCCAAAAAGATGGAATAGCGCCTGTCCATCAAGAGCCCTTTGCCCTACTAAACTGAGTGTCATGGAAACAGCTTTTTCCCTCCCCTCCAAAGTGAGATTAAGAGTGTCCTCTTCCCTTCTTCAGGCCTCAAGAGGCAATTTGTTTCAGTGCAGAGCTCTCATTCAAAACACATCCATATACATTTCTTTCTTGAGATTTATGGTTTCGGAAGACAGCCTCCACCCTCAAAAAACAGCAGAAAAGGAAGAAACTGACAAAACACAGAGAGAGCCACACAGAACAGTTAACATGCCATATGAAGGGGGGAAAAGTCAGGAGTCATAACAATCCCCAAACACTCTAAAACAAGAACATTTTAGCCAATAACTTATTTTGTTGTTAGTATTTACACTGTGCATCTTTTTTTAAAGACACAAGAGTGCCTAAAAATATTTCCAAAACAATAGTTTACCAGTTTACCAATTACTGATATAATCCACAGCAACACAGTAAGAATTCTATATTTCTAAATGCTATACAACAGTAAAGGGTCTGGGCTCTTTTCCATTTTTTGAATTCTATTTTACACATGGTTCTTTTAACACATGGAATGTCCTCCTCTCTCTGTTTTTAGACCGAAAGTCTCCATGTGATTTCCACTGGATGCAACTGAGGGAACTGCAAAAGCTATGAATGTTGTTCTGGTGCATAAACTCTAGCAAGGGTGCTACAGCTATTATCACCTTCTTTCTCTCCCTTCCACACAGTTCTCTAGAGCAAGATCCTAAGGCTCAAAATACTTTAACCTTATTATTATAATATGCTAATGATGTGTACAAAAGAGAACATATGCAAGCATGTATATATGTGTGAGAGAAAGAGACGAGGCAGCCTGTATCAAGGATGTAGTAATAATTGCTGTGTCAAGGGTACTTTACTTGATTGGGCAAGAAAATGTCATATCCTTGAGATAACTTGAACACTTTACACAAACACAGGGATATAGTTATCAAAATATATACCAAAACAGATTATATTCATCAGGAAGAAATGCTCCAGCAGTAGTAGTTCCATCAGGAATCCAATTCTAATTTCCAATTCCTGCCTGACACTGCAACGGTTGTAAAAGTGACTACACTGTTTTGCTGTTCATTTCCACCCCCTTGCCCCCAACCAAAATCCTGCACCTGGTTCTGTTGGATGAAGCTGGAACATTGGCAAGATCCTTTTGCTGCTCAGAACTAACCCTAACCCTAACCCCCCCTATTATATTTAATTCCTCAAACCTTTAGGAGGCAAATAAAGAGGAATCTACGTTGTGTTTATAATTTAACACTTTCCAACTAGCCACTTTCATCGGCGGGTGAGGCCAGATATGTGAGGAAAATCATCAGAAAAATTAAACAGAAAGCACTCTCCCCCAAGCCATCTTCCAAAACAACTAATTTCTCAATACTCAATTCCTTTATGAAAGAAAATGAAGAATTTTGCAGATGAACTATGTGTCTTTCTATAGAGCAAGAAATAGTCTTATCACCAAAATGCTTCCCTGTGCAACAACGTGACCATGTTCCCAAGAAATACTTGAACTACTTTATGCCTTTATCATATGTAATATAATAACACCATAACAGTAAACACTGTAATAGTTCAAACATTTAATTGCTTTTGCACCGTCTACTTTTACTACTGCAAACAGTTAAAAGATATGTCATGAATCAATGTTTCTATATCAGAGAGATAATTTCACTCCTTTGTGGGAGGTGAGAGAAATGCAAATGCTACTAATTTTCAATGTGGCAGGATAGGCAAATTTTTGGGTGCTGGGGACACACTGGAACTTGGAAAGCATGACTGCCAAGGGAGACTATACCCACAAAAGGGCATAAAACGTTCCTTGTGCAGAAGGAGAACCACACAACCCTCAGGATGCTTTCTAGCATCCCCAAGGCACTTCTGTGGGGCCCAAAGAATTATCTGTATGATGCTAGTGACGGCTGTTTTGCTTTGCAACCTGACAACTTCCTACTTATCTTTTCAATTAAAAGAATCTTTTAAAAAGCCATGTGGGGAAGAAATCTTGGGGCCCCAGTGCAACCCTATCCCACCTACCCTTCCTATATGACAAAGGAAAATCAGTGGGGCAATGTGAGGTCCAGTTCTTATCTGAATTCAAATCAGGCCCTGAAACTGTGCACTGTAGATTATGTAGCACAGCCTCATTCAATGAAATAAAAAGGTAACCAGAGAGGTAATTTAGTTGGGGTTTTGTTAAAAATTGCTATCTACATTGATGGACAATATAAATGTTATAGCCTTAAAAAAGGTCCAAACCAGGCATGAAAATAGCAGGCTAATCCCCAGGTTAGGGCCCGTCCTCGAACTCTATGCCTGGTTCACACATTTCGGTAAACCATAATGTGGCATGATTTGTGATTAGAAAACACAGTAGGGTTCACACAGTATGCTAAACCATACAGCATGTGTTACAAGTACCGACAGTACTTTTAATTCTGATTGATAAAAAAACACTAAGATAAAAGTCAAACGGGACTGTTGACTTATTGAAGAAAGTATGGTTTAGCATGACACACAGGCCCAGCTTATATTTATGGAGATGATATTTTATATCTTTCCTCACTGAAACCTCTAGCACTTTTCTATTACCTCTGAACCCAGGAAAAAGGTAACAAATTAGTCCTATCAAGAAAGAAATTGTTAATTAAAAAACAAGACTCTTTTAAATGAAAGACTGCAGACTAGTAAGAGTAATTTCAACTTCCACTCCCATACCCATTTTATGGGAAATCAGCAGAACCATCTCCTCTAATCATGCTCTAAGATTTCATGATGCACTGAACAATTATTCTTTTCATAGGACAATTCACACTCCAGAGAGCCTCAAGGCATAGTTATTGACCACCCTCATTGTGTTAAATGACTGTAAATTCTACCAAATGACATTATTAACTCTTCTTATGTCAATTTTTACAGAAACACCAAACTAAACGATGGTATTCTCATAAATGGAACATAATTTTCTTGACATGCCTCCCCAAAAGCACTCTGAACGCTGGCTTACAGTTCACTCCAAAATTGTTCGAGTGAGTTATATAAAATTGTTGGAGTGAATTATATAAAATTATATAGAATTGTTATCTGTTATTTTAATTGTGGATATTTATATTTTTATCACTTTTATTGCCTTGGATTTTAATTGTAAGCCACCCAGAGTCACCCTCTGAGGGAAATGGACAGCATATAAATTTAATGTAAATAAATAAATAAATAAATAAATAAATTTATCACTGGCAGAAGTACTTACTACCACCACAGTACAGAAACAGCATAGAAGAAAAACTCAAATCATGAATGTATCTGGAGTTACAATATTAGTATGTTCAATTTAAAAAAAATGCCTTCAACCCATATAGACATTTAGAATAAGACATTTAGAGCTAAAGTCTACCTGCACAAAAAGTTCCTTGCCCCCCACCCCGACCCCCAGGTACAGCGAAACAATATTAGTGGCATTAAACGTATTTATCTTAATGGAGCATGTATTTGTGTGTGTAGGTATATAAAAAAGAGAGAGAAAGAGAAAGAAACAGCATGCCTATTTAGCCCATCACACATAAAGCAAAAAAACCCCAAAAGGACAGGTTCCATGGTTCCTTTTACTGGTTTCAAATCAAATAAATGTGTAGTGACAAATAATAAGACTTCATTACTACCTTTACCATTATGCATTGGTTCTGCCTTCTGCCACTTCGCTAGTCCAATGCAGATCCTCTAAATACATGTCACTCCTGTACACAGGGAGGAGAGTAGGGACATTTCTGGAAGGTGACTCCTTGCCCTCCAGGGTCAGATAGTCCTTGCAATGGAGGCTTTTCAATTAATTTCAATCTCTCATTTTCCAAACCAAATGATGCACACAACTTGACAGAATGAGTTCATACCTTCGCCAGTCAAGACCCAATACATCCATTATTTTGGATGGAAGGATGCTACCAGTAGGCACACAGGGAATTGAAAGTTTCATAACTACTGTATTCATTTCCTGGCTGCTATTCGCAAGCAAACACCTTCTATGGCCAGAATCACACATTGCCTCAAGCCACTCTGTAGTTTTTATTGCAGCTGGTAAACCACCCTTTATGGCATCCATGGGATACCAGCAGTTGCAGGTCCAAAAACAGTCGTAAGTCCTTATACATAGCCCTTAGAGTTGTCATTGCTGAAAACTGGCAGCATGGTCTCCTGGACTGTTAACCATGGAAGCTCAAAAAAACTATGTAAGCTATAAAATAGAATGAGTAACATTTAAAAGCAAATAAATATTAGCAACTTTTGAAAAATAAAATCTTTTTTTATTTAAATCAGATTTTTAAATGTTTCTTTAAATGTTTTGCAAAAAAAAAAATAAATTAACATAGCTCAAAAATATAACCATCAGCATAACTTCTAAATATATTTTATTTTACTTGCCAATAGGGAAATGAGAGATAAATTAAAAGGTCTGGTAATTAACCTATCTCTGAAAGTACAAAAACCAAAAAGTTATTGGAAAAACCAATATGTGAAACCATACAAAAATATCCCCCCCCAAATCCTAAAAAAGGGCAAAATTCACACAAAACTTAAGCATATTACATACATCTCAGCTACTCAGATTTTAAACAATAAACATTGTCCATGCAGAGTCATATTGACCACTTTTTCCATTTCATTGTTAAATAGCAAATTCAAAGGCTGACAGCAACATGCATCCAAGACTTTAAGTCCAGAGTAGCAGTATCTTTCCAACAAAGCTAAACCAACTTTTTGGCAGTCCTCCAAACTCAATAAATCTAAACTTCTTTATAAACTGATAAATTCCTGGTTTTTAATATATAATTCAACATTACATGAACACTTTTACTTGATAGTTCTATGTGTTGCAAAACCTCAGAAAATTGCTTGAATAAATCACTTAATAAAGATCAAGGTTAGTACGTCATGTGAACAAAGTCTAAGGCTCAAAAATACGTGCGAATCCAGCCATGGATTAATCAATTAAGGCAAGCCATCACAGGTAAGCTAATGGGAGGATTTGCCAAATCCTTCAACAACTAAAATATCCTCCCAGAGAGAGATATCTTCTCAAACCCTCTCTGCATAGACTAGATAATCTAATTAAAGATAGTTGCCAGCTATTCTTATTGCACTACCTCTCCAACAGAAATTATACAAGTTATGGTTAAGCTCAGAAGACTTCTCTCCACAAGTTGCCAAAAACAAGAGGGAAAAGAGTGTCCCTGAAGCGATATTGTCAATATGTCATAGCACAGTCACTTTGGGATTATTTGATAGCCAATGTCAAAGGGATTATAGTCCATTATGTTGATCCCTTAATTCAAATTAAGGGTTCAAACACTCAGATAGTAAGATATGGGTGTCTGCTCCGTAGGGCTCTCGGCTGCAGTGCTATATTGCTGTCCCCTGCACACCCAGGCTGCAGCTCATCCTTGCACCCAATAAACTCAGTAAGGAAACTGTTGCTGTATCATCTCATACCCTTCCTCCAAGCCAAGAAGGAATCATTGGATTGGGGCACTTATCTCCAATCGTACAATATAGGCATACAAAGTCTACTTTGAAACTTCTGCTAGATAGGCCTGGGCATCTGTTCACATTATGTCAGAATAACAGAACTTTTTTAAAAAAGCAAAAAAAAAAAAAAAATCACCAAACCAGAGAGGGGGGAGTTTGTATATTTAGATTTTTAAAAGCATGAATATGAGAACTCATCTGATCCCTCTTGTTCTGGTTCTTCCCCCACCAGCAACTCTGTATTCAATAGCCACTTGCACAATGCAACGTTGCAGCCAAAGGGGAAATGGGATGCTTCGTGTGAGAAACACCCCCAATGTGTGAGCCAGTGATCACTTAATATCAGCAGCACCTCATTAAGCTACACAATCCTTTCCGCAGCCTCAGTCCTGGCCGCCGCCGCCGCCTCCTCTGGCCACGTGTCTTCCTTCAGAAACATTACATATTATTAGAGGCTGGGGGGGGGGACACCCATTTGGAAACCCTGCCACATCCGCTATATTCTCTGGGGTCCCAGCCCCAAAAGTTTTTCTGCACAAGCCAGAAGAGCAAAAGCAATTCAGACATCCTCTCTCTCCCAGCTCCCATTTTAAATACAGAAACAGAAGAATGAAAAACAAAAAGAGGAAATATTCAGAACGAGGAATGATGTAAGATCCAATGATGTGATTCTGGCTGCACACGGTCATTCTGAGTAAGGCTGGCAAGAACTATACAAGCTGTGTTCACAGATGCTAGCAGACATCATGTATACGCACACAAGGTATTTGGATAAAAGCATCTCCTCTTACACTTTTTATGTTTGTGTGAGGGGGTAGTAACTAGGAAATCATAAATGAAGGTGCCATTTCTTCAGAGATTAATTTCCAGAATGAAATCAGTTTGGGGGTGCAAATCATATTCTCTAATCCAGCATTTCTCAACCTTTGCAACTTGATGCGTGGACTTCAACTCCCAGAATTCTCCAGCCAGTGTGCTGGCTGGTTGCAAAGGCTGAGAAACACTGCTCTAATCTATAAAATCTAACTCGTGAAATCTTGAGTTATTTCATGACAGAATGGCACTCTGCACATATTCAAGGGCTTTTTCAACATAGTTTAACATGAATGGTGTTAAGACGAGATGATCTCCAAAGTCTCTTCCGACCCATACATTCTTAGGCAGGCAATCATAACTAATCCTGGAAGAAAATCCTAGCCCATCATCTCACAAATTAAATGTTGAGTCAGTCAACAGATTCATAATTCATCTTGAGAATGACAAATTGTATTCTGCTCCTAGCTTGGTTTTCAAAACGCAAAACAAGCTTGGCTTTGATTAGTACTCAGATGAGAAATCACCAGGAGTTACCAGAACTATAGGCTAGCGTGGGAAATTGAAAAAGCAATTGCAAACCGCTTGGATGCTGTTGCCGAAAAAAGTACCTGAGCATGCCATGAAATCACAAAGAGATAAGCTCAACTAAGAGATGATTTACTTTAACCAGTGATACAAAAACTTGCTTTGAAAAGAGTCTTGACATGGATGGAGGAAGAAATAACAAGACCCCAAAAGTCCAGCCAAAGCAAAACTGGTTAAATATATAGCTTGTAAAAAAAATCCATTTGAAATACAGCTAATTTTAATTATTTAACCCTACGGATTTTTTTTTCCACTTTCGGATAGACCCAGCTTAGCTTCTTTGTTTCTCACCCTTTTTCACAGGCAATACAAATTTTGGAGCAGTTAGCATCTTCTCCTCGCTGATTAGAAATTCTGTCATGATAAAAAGAAGAAAGCAGAGCATGCTGTTGCTACTCTCTGGCTTTGAACACAGCTTAAATTAGTTGGAAGCAAAATGACATTCTGCAGGCTTTGTTAATTGGAAAAGATACAAATAGAATTGCTTGGGAAAAGATACATCACTATTCATTTTCAGATGCAAGTATGAAAAATAAAAGGTCAGGCAAAGCAGGTTAGTGAAATTGGGGAAGCACTAGCATGATATTTTTTCACTTTAGGTCACTCAACCTTTCTCATTACCAAAAATGAGAGCTTTGACATTTCAGTCATAAGTAGTGTTGGAAAAACACAAATTACTTTGACTGCTGGATGCCTTCACGGTTATTCAACATTCTAATACTCTTCCACAAAGCATAGATTGTCAAAGAAAAACGCTGCCAGGAAAATCTCTATCAATTCAACCAGCTCAGATTTTGTAAAAACCACATATCCAACTCCCCCCAAGTGGATCTGTTCCTTTATGACATTGCATGGGAGTAAGGAAAAAAAATACAAAAAAAAAAAAAAAAGAATAGAAAAGAATCTGCGGTGTCCACAACACTATACATTGTAGTAAGCCCTAGTTCAATCCAAAACCGAACGATTACATGATGGCTAAGGATAACGCAAAAACCTTGTCACTTATTCCATCACTCCATTTCAATAATTTCTAATACATTTCAAAAGTTCTTTGAAATACCAAGGGAAATTCTGAAAGGGTCAGTGTCCACCATGTACTCAAAACAATTAATGCGTGCAACTAGATCCAACAACCATCTGCCTTGTGCATAGGGTTTTGAATATAGTTTTGGGTAGCAGAAAAGTTACCCCACTGAGGTTTTCTATGGGAGTGTGGATCAAGAAGAAATCCATTTTACCCAGGGAATAAGGGCAGGTGCCTTCTCCAACAGAAAAAGAGTTAAATGAGTCTGCTGAACCCTGGTAATAAATGAATAAACCACCACTAGAGGAGAAAAACATGGTTTTAAAACCAACAGAAGCTGCTTTTGCACCATACGGAAACTAAAGAAACCCCACTGTAACTTAGCCACTGATTTCAACAAAAAAGATCTAAGCGAAGGCGCCTCTGGATTTTAGTGACTGTTGCCATGCACTGACTTGTCAGCAGCTGTCCAGGCTTCAAGAGTTTTCTTTTCCCCAGCTTTACGTGGAGATTGCGAGGGTCAAACTTGGGACCTCTGGCATGAAAAGCCCCAGCTCGACCTCTGATTCTTCCTGACCCTTTTAATGATTTCAGCAACAGTGCCAGCACTTTTATTTCCCCACATCATATCTCGTAGAAGAGCGAACTTTTTCTTCTCTGGCTGACATCCTGGACCTCTTATCTTGTATACCAAATACTTTTAGCACTTTTCGCTGGCCAGCTACCCATGAGTATCCAGAGATGCCTTTCCAGTGCAATCGCTGCATTTTTCAAGACAGACCGCCACCACCTGTTTTAGTAAACAGAAACCCTCTTTACATTTTTGCTTTCAGATCTGAGATAATGATGAAAAGCCTACCAGCTGGGCCTTCCTACACATAGTATTCAAGAAACTAACCCTCAGGGACCAGATCAATCCAAGAACAGGAAAAAGAAGTTTCTTTTTCACATAAAATGATATTTACCTCAGGTTGCTACTCGGGAGTGTTTCTACTGATGGATTTGGACTGAGAACAAACTGTATACATATAGTAAAACTTACAACTCAATGCAGCTGTCTCATCACTGTGCCCTCTCTACGGCATGGGTTAAATGTCCTCCCTAAATCAGAGTTATCCTGATCCTCTTCCACTTTCCTCCATCAGTCCTCACCCTCCTGCCTACCAAGGGTCATTTTGCCCTTCCTAGCAAGGGGAAAGAATTTCATCCGTTTGCAACCATCAGCCACTACATTTGGAGCCAGAGGCAGACTAAGAAAAAGATGGGGGGTATGTGGTTGCAAGGAATGGGGAGAAAGGTTCCTCCATGTCTTCCAGGACTGAAAAACAGGGAAGAATTTGCTGCAAGTTGCATCTGAAAAGATAGAGTAAAGGCAAGGCAGGGAGAAAAAGCAGGTAGAGAAATAGATCCACAGTACAACATTCATATGTATACATTCATTCGACAACAACCCCCCCCAAAAAAGTCGGGGAGGACTCCACACGATGCATGTTTAGACCATATGAATTTTTCTGGGACCCAGGATGCTTTTCAAGTGCTCAGCCCCTAATGGGCTGAAGAACCCAGACAGTATTTATTAGATTCATCTCTCGCCGTTTTTGCGGGGGGGGGGGGGGTCTGACTACAGGCAGCATACATAATCCTCTCATCTCCTATTTTCCCCACAACCACCACCCTGTGAGGTGGACTGGGCTGAGAGAGAGCGACTGGCCCAAAGTCACTCAGTCAGATAACTACATGATGTTATACAAGTAGTCCTTGGGTTGCAACCACTCGTTTAGTGACCATTCAAAATTATGAGAGGGACTTATGACCAGTCATTGAAATTGCAACTGTCGCAGCATCCCCATGGTCACATGATCTCAATCCAGGCACTTGGCAACCAGCTCACAGTTATGATGGTTGCAGCGTCCCACAGTCACGAGATCGTCATTTGCAACCTTCCCTGCAGGCTTCCCACAAGGAAAGTCAATGGGGAAACTCCCAGGAGATCACAAGTCACTCCCACTGCTTTTTCACCTACCCGCCCTCACTCCATAGTGCCCGCCCATGGCACCTGCCCACCCACCCTCCACAGTGCCCACCCACAGCACCCACCCACCCACACACACTCCATAGCGCCTGCCAGTGTTACCCACCCACTCACAGCTCTTGCCTACTGGCCTGCTTGCCTGGGACTCCCACCGTAACCCATATTGTGGTCATGTGAAGTCCTTGCTTAACAACCTGCATGGTCCTAAGGTTACATTGGCAACCCAGACTGCCAGGATTGCCATCACTAAACAATGAGGTCATGTGACATTGCACTTTGTGACCACATTGCTTAGCAACAGAAATTCCAGTCCCAACTGCCGTCATAACCTGAGGACTACCTGTAATGACCAGGCAGATACCCATGATAAACTAAGGCTGGATGGCCATCTCTCAGGGATGCTGTAGTAATAGATTCTAGCACCAGGGAAGAGGTCAGACTGGGTGATCTCCAAGGTCCCACCAAGACTTACTTTCTATAATTCTATGATTCATCCAAAATAAAACCTATGACAATTCAAAATACAGGCCTGTGCTTTATTGTAAATAAAACTGAATCTGAAAAGGAAATAAATAAAACACAGATGAGATATTTTTATGAACCAGCTCAAATTCACCAACACAAATTGATTTTTTCCCTAAAGCATTCTAAAATCTCCAAACTTCTTTCCCTGAAAGCCACCCAAAGAATAGGATCCCCAGTGCACACCTCAATCTCATGGGATATATACACAAAGAAAACACTCTTAAAATAAATAGGTGTATCTTCCAAATATTGGTGCCACAGGGAAAGGACACAATAAAATAATCAGCAGTGAACATGCACAGTAATTGTATGTATCACACTAAAAGTATAATGTATATCAGAATGGTGAACATTTAGGGCTTGGCTGTTTTTCCTTCATTAATGTTTTTTTTCCCCAAACCATTTAATCCCAACTGATTGCTTCTACTCCTCTTCTGTTTCCTGCTGTGAAATCACACTGATGAAGCAGTGCTTAAAAAGAGGGCTGTAGGAGACTATATTGTGATCATCAGCTGCCTTCTCAACTAATTTTGGAGTTGCAGATATTATCTGCCCAAGTCCAAATTCCCACAGAGTCTTGAGTTGGAAGCCATGCTGTGGGTCGATGCTGGGTGGACCTAAAACAAGGCCAGAGCCAAAGTGGACAGTGCCCAAGGGTGGATGGGGCCAACCACTCTCTCCGTCTTTCTAACACTCCCTTTTCTCTGGACTTATATGATCTCCTCCACTCTTCACCACACAGCAGGTTGCCAAGGACCTAATATCTCTTTTAAGGATCTGAAATAACCATTGCAAAAAGCAACAGAAAATTAGGCTGATGGTTCCTTGGGGCTCCAGAGTTAAAAGTTGACCATCACTGAAACAGAATTAGGATATATCCATTTCTAGATTTCACAGTGAATTCTCCCTGAACATGCATTCCACATCCAGCACCACAAATAATTATGGGAAATACTGTTCTTTGAGTTCTGAGACACAGATTGATGACCACTGCAAACCTTTAAAGAGTATGATCTAGTTCACCTGCTCTACTATGCCATGCTTACTTAACTATGGTTTTTTTAACTAAGCCACAACTGGCTACACTAACACATCATACTAAGCCATTAACCATAGCTTACAAATCACAATGGATTCAGACAATCATGCTTTGTACAATATACAAAAACAAGTCACCTGGTCAACTGGAAACACTAATGACATATTTATTGCTGTGTACCTGTACTGGCTCAAGGGTCAACACTTCCATGGTTTCTTGTATGCCTGATCCACTTCTATCTTGTACATTTTCCCAATGTTATATATACATAGTCCATTCGAGCTCAACATCTTGACAGATCTTTTGCTTGAGTGTTATGTACAAACAGCTTAATGTTCCATGTCCAAAATGGTCACATCACACAAAATCATAGGCTGTGCTCAAACACTTAAACTGAAATTCAATTGATTAGGTTTTGGCTTTGGGTGTATAGAATGAATACCATCACTGTAGTTTGTAATCCTGACTGTTTGTTTATAATGCATGAACCCAGCCAACTGAGATTTATTCAATAAAGCCATACATAGCTTTAAGCAATAGGTGAACCTCTTCATAAGTTGTTTGACTCTAGAGTAGCATGATGTAGTTTATAAATAATTGTTTATGCTTTTCTGACTTAACATAATGTGTGATCCTAGCCAACTATGGCTTATTCAACAGGTGATGGTTAAGCAAATTTTATGCATAACGTTGTTGTACAAACTTTATGTCCAAATGCAGTCCAAGGATCTACCCATTTTCAATCACAGATATTAATAGTTTCAGACCTGGTACATATCTCACAGGAGGTCATGATTTGTTTCACCATGGATTACTGAATACATCACAATTGGCTGCGTTCACACAATACACTGTCATAAGCCATGGCTGGGTTCGTACAATATGCTAGGTCAAAATAATTAGTATAACACATGAGCCCAGATCTATGAATCAGATTTCTAGTGTGTGTTTGTAAGACATAAGGAACCCCAACTAGCCAATCATAGCTTAACCTGGCACATTATGCAAACCAAGCCCATATAGTTATTTAATGGCTCAGTGTGTGATTATGTTCACTGAGTAAACCATAGTTCAATAAGTATGTCATAGAAACCTTGCCCTAATTCCTCAAGATGCTTTCTGTCTCAAAGTTCAATAACTATCCAGATTGCATACATCCTGGAAGTTCATAGGCTCTTGTCAAGGTCTTCGGATTTTCCAGAGCAATTTAGAAAACACTAATTTACTTTTTTAATGGCTGATACCCTGTAAGAGAGAAGGATGTTTCCAAGCCAAGTCACATGAGCAGAAGCCATGCAACATCAGCAGTCAGGAACCAGTCTGATGCAGACAGGTATGAATAGTGAAAACTTTGATAGCAATAGACCATGTATCACTATATGTCTTACCACTGTTACATCATTAGATAATATGAACCTCTAGAACAGGAACAGATAGAGGTTAAAAAAAATATCAGGGTGAAAGTAGGAATAGGTAACATTTATTTAATACCTTTATCTCTCATTATTCCTCCAAGAGTGCCCACCCATTTTATCATCTCAACATCTTATGAAGTAGGTTAAGACTGAGAAATTGGCCCAAAGTCACTCAGAGAGATTCATAATCAAGTGTGGATTTGAACTGGGGTTTCCCCAGTCCTAGTTCACTACAGTACACCCCACTGGCTCTTCCACTTAATCAAATGCAGGACATTACAGACATTATCTCACTACTGTTTCCACTTAAAGAATAATTACTTCTGCTGCATGGTTAATTGTTCCTTCTTCTTTTTTTTTCTTCCTAATTTTACAAGACACCATCTAGCAGGATAAAACTGCAAAATTAAGAGTGCTGCAAGTACAGACAAAAAGTAAATGCAATTTTGTCTTCTTCCTTTAAGGCACATCGTTTTTTTTCTTACTGGGTATGAACTCATAGTAGACACCTCCCTATTCCAACTGTATTTGTGCTTTGACAAAACTATTATGCTAAAGGTTTTTTAAAAAGGAACTATTGTGATGCTACTGATGACAAAATTCCCAGCCCAAAGGTTTTGAGAACTGACACATCACTCCTCCAAAATTAAGAGAACAGACTGACTTCTGAAGCAGCTTAAGAAAACCTTTACCAATCTCCATTGAAAGCATAAAATGTTGCTTGCACCTACTACACAAATAAACGCTAATGGACATAATCTATAGAGTTTTCATATTACAAAGTTAAATTCACAAAACAATTTAACTTCCTCAATATTTTAAAGAAATATTGAGATTCCTTAGAACACATACATGGATTTACAAAATATGTAAATCCTTGGGCCAAAGGCTATCAAGGGCCAAGTTATGACACTCAAAAGGGGAAACATTCTGTGGGCTGAACACCAGTCTTTTATCCAGCACCACCCATCCAAAATGCGAATCTAATGAGAAAAAATATTACTCTCTTATAGATACCATACTACAGAAAGACACAGTTAAGGTCCTTAAATCTTTCCGGAGCAAAAGAGGGAGACCATTCTCTTTCCCTCTCAGGATAATTGAGATATGCAGGCTGTCAATATGCAGCTTCTATTAATCATTCAAGAAATAAGGAAAGCCCAAAACCTAACTGCTTCCAGTGCACCACAAATATTTAAAGTGCAATCCTTTTGTGCACATTTAATTGAAATCAGTGGCACTAAGATCAGTAACACTTGTTTGGAAGTAAAGGTGCATATAGAATAGGATCCTTTCCCCTGATCAGATTTAATAACTTAATAACCAACAAGGCATGCAGGTTTTCCACCCTGATTCAAGGGGGGAATGATTTTCCCCAGGTCTTCCCGACCGCTTTTCCTCTTCCACCCCCGCTTGCAAATGAGATGCAGATCTTTGCTCAGAACAAACCAGTAGTAGGAAGTGAATGGCCGCCTGGAAGGCAATAACTTTAAGCGGAGCCCGGATCTCACTGGATTGTACAGTTTGAAAACCATGCAGGGGCTGCGCCGTTCGCTTTGAAGAAAATCTGTGCCGGAGAAATCCTGGCACTGCTTTCTCGCTCCCTGGCTCCCTTGCACGGGGACAGCGACTCTCCCCCGAAGCCCGTGGCCCCACTCCGCTTCAAACAATGGATCAGCTGCTGCAGCGACAGGGAGATTTCCTTCATAACATTCCGAGCCGAGGGCGCCCTTTTCCCCTTGGGGCGATAAAATAAAAACCCACCTAAAGATCGCGACGGGATGCGGACCTCCGCCCCGCCCCCCATCGCTGCCTGTTAAGAGTCCTTGGAGTACGCTGGAAAAAGGAGAATTTAAAAAGAGAAGAGGCCGACGGAAACCCCCCGTTTTCCGCCTCCATTAGACTGTCTGCGCCGCGCTGGACCGGGATGGGGAGGGGAGGCAAAGCCCACTCGGTCCGCACTCACCAGCACAACGGCGAATCTCTCTTCCAGCTCGCCCGGCTCGGGCATCGGGAGTTTGAGGGGCATATTGTGCGCCCTGAAGTCCGTCTGCTGAGAGTCCATGCTCCCCGCATTGCCCATGGCGACGGCCCTTCCTCAAGGAAGGGGAGCGGGGGAGCTCCGTCCACCTCTCTCTCCGGGTTTCTCCTGCCGGATTTCGGCTCCAAAGCGCCGCTGCTCCACCAAGCTCCGCGCACTGCGGCGGAGTCGTTCGCTGGCTGCTCCGGTACTCCTTCCCCACCCAGCCTGTCGCGCTCTCCTCTTCTCTCCTCTCCTTCACGCGCCCCACGCGCGCAACCCCCCAAAATTAAGAATTAGAACCGCGGGGAGGCAAGGCACACAGATCTCTGTCTCCCTCTAGGACCGGCCTTGGAAATGCCCGCCCTCCTCCTCCTCCTCCTCCTCCTCCCCCCCAACACAATCGGACTCCCTTTCTTCCAGCGCTCGTGTTGGGAGCCCGGGATCTTAGCGGCAGCATGTTGCACGCTTTTCACTCCAAGCAGCCCGGGCTGGAAGACGCATGGTTGGGGCGGAGCGGTCCTGCTTAACAATCCCGCTGGTGGCCTCTGGACGGTCGGCTCCAGCGAGAGCCGGGCTCGCCCCAACCCCGTGCAGCCCTACCAAGCGCAACCCAGAGAGGAGAACCAGCCGCCACGCTAGACAGACACCGCGCACCGCAGCACAAAGCCCCCTCCGCCTCAGACACCTCCTACGGAGCTTCTCCACGCCCCTGCCCCGGGGAGAGCTGGGAAGCGTAGTCCTAGGCTTTACCAGTGGACCTCATCTGTCGACAAGGCAGCGTCTACCTTATCCCAGCTCATATAAATACAACGAAACGGTATGGTTTGGTTTTTTTTTTTTTAAGTAGCCGATTCCACTTCTGCCATTTGCGGGTAGAAATGTGGTTTGCTTTACACCAATGAAAATGAGCTGCGGGATGTAGAAGTCACATGAACAGAAGAGCATGTCTTTTCCACAAAAGATTGGGATACCCTCTTTTGAGATGCTGGCTGAGGACACACACACAACATAGCTTATCCAGGGTTTGTGTCCCAGAAAGCAAATTCCTGGATTCACCCAACAAACTAAGCCAGAAATCCTGGTTTACAAATAAACTACCTTTTAGCTTAGCATACTGTGTGAATCAGCCAAGCATGCCATGAAAGGGCAGCCAATTTATTCTTATGTATTTATTCAAATTCTGCCAGCAGTTACAATATCATCAAATTACACTAAAACATCTATGGTACAAAGTAATAAAAATAAATAATTGTAACTCTAATGCCTGAAAAAAGGTGTCATTTGTAAGTTTTTTGCTCCACGTGTTGCCAAAAATCCTTGACTGGCCTTGAAATCTATAAGCCTAGACTAGCAGGGATACACTTGACTGCTCACCTCATTTCTCACTATTATTTCTCTCCCCCCCCCGGGGGGGGGAAGTCTTCATGGTACAGTATCTCCTTCTTTTCATACCCTACTACCACTGTTGAAAAAAGGAAGATACAAAGAATTCCTACCCAGCGCATGAGGGACCTGACTTCTTCTAAAAACCAAGGGTGTATTGGTTATTCTAACAGCTTCACAGAAACAAACCTGCTTTGTCATCAAGTGAGTATTTATCTGGAATCTGCATTAGACGATGGGGTGTTTTATGCAATGTTCTTAAAATGTTCCTATACCCTTACATCTTAACAGTACAGCTTATCAAGTAATGTGTGAAAAGGCATCTGTGAGTAGGATTGAGCTGGGCTTCCTTGCTGGAATTCACGGAAATAGCAGAGCGGTTTTCACTTAGAAGTATTTGTGATCCCAGTCAGTAAATCTTTTCTCTTCTTGCCTTCACTGATTTCACGGCTTGGTCTTGTTCAACAAAGAGCAGAACTATGGGAAGGTCCCCTTGGAAGGCCTGCTATTTTTTTAGGTGAAACCGAGCCATCGTTACATTTACCTAACATTCATCATAACTGGATTATGACGCCTGGTTCTTTGCGACTTTGTTCCTTCCTTATATTTGATTTAATAAAATATGTGGCATGACATTTTGTTTGAAGACAGCATTAAGACAGAACAGGGTGGTTTCAGTCAGCACTGCTATTGTGTTGGCATTCTGTGATCCACAGCATACATTTGCTTTGTAGCTATCAGCGTCTTCAGGGAGAGTCAAAATCAGCCTGATGGCAGATACAGCATCACAATCTAATCCACACCACTTCTGAACTTGTGACATTGACACACATACAAAAAGGTGGGACTTGCATTGCAACACTGTCCACCATCTTACCAATTCTGACCTCCACTGAGGACGTTGCTGTTTGTAACATTTGCCACCAGATAAAAATCCTGACATATTTTGGTTCAGCCTTTCCAATCTTCTCCCGATACGTTGGAGGCTATATCACAATTTCTAATCAGTACAGTTTTTGAAAATGCTGGTGTGAAATTACAGGAGCTGGAATCCAGCACAACTGAAAGGTGGTATTTAGGAAAGGCTGTCCTGGTTCATACTTTGGGTTCAAATTCTGTAATGTTCATCAGTTTTTTTCTTTCTACATAGTCCAAACAAAGCCTTTGAACCTCTCTTCATAACTGAGAACCCTCACAGGCAAAGAAGATTAATGTTTCTTATGGTAAGGCAGCACAATACTTTGTCTCAAATCAAATTTGGAGCATCTTGGAAAGTAAGAACCAATGTGTCCTTATTTAAGGAAAAAGCATTTTTAATTTACCTGATAAAATATCATTGGTCTTGCTAAGGACAGAACTACAGGAGGTGCCATAAAAATATCTTAACATCACACCTCATTATTACATTTATTAAAGTCAAAAGATTAAAGTGTTCCTAATATCACTGTTAATTAAATCAGTATATCTGTTATATATTTATTTATTTATTTCCACCTTTATTTTTTGATCAAGGCAGCAATCATACCTAATGGTCCCACCTTCTATTTTCCCCACAATGCAACCCTGTGATGTGGGACAGGCTGAGAGAAAGCAGTGGGCCCCAGGTTGCCCAGCATCTTAGCCCTACATCAAGGCTAAGAAAGTCTGCTGGTTCTTACAGAACAGTAGATCCCAGATAACTTTTGTGTAACAAGTGTGCCCTTACAGTGACTGCAAATAAAGGGAAGTTCTAATGTTTGGTCTTCTATCTGGACTTATATATCTGTTTTTTGCATGTATTTGTGATGCACATCAAAGGAGTGGGGCTTCAACTGAACAGTCATGGTCACCATGTTGACTTTTTTGACTTCCCAAGACATCCCTGCCTCCTTCTTTTCCCAACCATTTTTATAGTTTTGCATACAATTTGATTTCTAATTCCTGCTCTACAATTGAGTGGTCAATTTTATGTATCTTATCTTATTTATTAATTTAACATTCTATTAGCTACGTTTTAATGTGTTACTGTTTTTCTGACAGGTTAAGATTTTATTTTAATGCTTCAAGTAAGAATGAAATCTGCTCAGAAAATTTCATTTACTGAACATATTAGAAATCTAAGTGATAAGAAATAAGATCAGTGCAAAAATCCCCAAAATGAAATAATTTAACTACGTACCAGAGAGTAAGACCTAGTGGACATAGCAAACATACATAACTTTTCTGCAGAAATATAATCATAAGCATACCATGAGCAAATAAGTTCCTCTGAATTCAAGGGAACTTACTTCTATTACTAGATTGGGATAAAAGAGATCTGTAACTTTTAAAATTTATTATAGATGACAGCTATAGGCAGGCATCAGAAAAATCTCTTTAATGAATATCATTAAATTTATCGTGAAATATCTGCCAGGAAAATCTCTTTGATATATATTTGGACAAAAAAATTAAAAAGTGAAAGTGATATATCAATATATCTTCTTTAAACATTGGTCCCATCATATAACATCAGATACAAAGCCCCAAGAATGTGTGAAAAAAGTCAAGATGGGGGTGGGGATTTGGTTATACAGCTGGAGCCACCATTTTGACTTCCAGCCACCTCTGGAAGGATGTCTTAGTGCTCAAAGGACATTAAAGTCGGTGCTGGGCTTGCCTCCTTGGGTAGGTATTTTATCAATGGGGCTCCACAGGTGAAGAAGCCCTCTGCTTCATCTCACCTGCCGTCCTTCAGATATGTTGGATTTCCAACTCCCATAATCACAAAGTATTTGGGATTCTCAGGACAACTTTGTTGGTGAAGGCTGATCTGAAGCCAACAGTGGACAGATAAGGGATCCACAGCAGAGAACATGAGTTTGTGACATAAATGCCTCCTTTTCATCCAAAAGCTTCAACTTTAGAATTGGGTGCGCAATATTCATCAACAACTTCTACGTACCTATATCTATACAGTGGTGGTACCAAGTAATATAAAAAAATTAAACAGGAGAAATATAGAAGGGCCACTATGAATTTCTATGTGGGTGAACTATGTCCTTAATGTTAGATTGTTGATGAATATATTTCACCTTAATTTCAAAGTGTTTATAAATAAGAGATGCAATATAATACAAACTCTTTATATGGACAGTTCTGACCCCACCCCCACCCCGAATGATCCCATCCCTAAATAATGCCTGGCCTAATACTAAACCCTTAAGGTAAATTATAAATGAACATTTACAATGTTTGTAGCTGTTTTTATCATATTTCGAGTATTTTTATTGTTGCGCGCTACTTTCAGTCACCATCACCATTATCATCATCGTGTCTATATATCAGTATGGCTTAGTAGTTTAACAGTACATAGTTTACCAGTATAACACACATCTAGGCCTCAGTTAGGGCTACCATATCTGGGCTGCAAGAACCTGGATAACCACTAGATGGCAACGAAGAATATTTCTGTATCCTTCCATGGACAGCTAGTGGTCATCTAGATTTGTGCAGCTGAAATATGCCAGCCTTTTTGCAATAATGCTAATTAAAAATGGTGACAAACTCATCTACTAGGATTTTTGTATACAGCACCGTATTCTGTTCTCAGCAGGTCAGTGCTCCAGACAATGAACAAGGCACAATGGTATTGCAGCAAACGTTATGCTGGTCAGCCTGCCTGCCTGCCTGCCTGCCTGCCTGCCTGCCTGCCTGCCTTCCTTTCCTTCTTTCCTTCTTTCCTTCTTTCCTTCTTTCCTTCTTTCCTTCTTCCTTCCTTCCTTCCTTCCTTCCTTCCTTCCCTCCCTCCCTCCCTCCCTCCCTCTTTCTTTCTTTCTTTCTTTCTTTCTTTCTTTCTTTCTTTCTTTCTTTCTTTCTTTCTTTCTTTCTTTCTTTCTTTCTTTCTTTCTTTCCTAAACTTACTTTTATATTTTGCCAAAAATCACCCACCCAAGGGCGAAAAATGGCCTGACTGGGGTTACAGCCACCATGTGTAAGTGGGGAAAACTAATACATCCCTCACCTACTTTGTAAATAAAAAGCTTCTAGCCACAGGAAGGAGGAATAGAAATTTAAACAGATGCAATGGAGATGTTGCTATAAGAAGAGTTTTTATTTTTTGTGCCTATTCCTGTCCTCTGCCTGACTTTTTGAAGGACTGACATCTACTTAGACATTCTGTTCAATTAATTAGCCATTTGTTGAGGTTCAGATGACACCCTGGATTGTTAAAATAATCTACAGAGGGCTGTGAAAATACACAGATTTCATATCTGACTACCAGCAGTTAAATATTTAGAAGTTGCATCACAGTTCATTGACTCAAAAGCTCTACTACAATTTCTCTGCCTCTCTTTCTCTTTAAATGGAACTAGTTTTAGTGCCAACTAATTTATGAAAAGCAGTTGGTAGAGCAGATGTTTTCCCATTACGAACCATTCATAAGCATCAAACAAACTGGGTTAGGCCAATGAGAGAGAGCACCTCCCCCAAATTAGAAGGGAGTTCACCTCCAGTTCTGTGGTCCCTAGTAAAACCAAAATAATTTCAATAATAATAATCAGCTAAGAAATATTATCCACTGCATTTTTAACTGACAACATTTCATGAGCAGGGAGCTCTAAGGCTTCTGAAAGTTGTCTTCTCCAAATATAATTATTTCAATTTCATGGCCTCAAATTTGGTCCTTTGCATCTTTGATTCATTTTTTACTTGTGGCGACTGCCTGGAGATTTCCAGCGTGGTTTGCCATTTCCTTCTTCCTAGGCCTGAGAGAGAAAGACTGGGCCAAAGTCACCCAGCTGGCTTTGTGCATAAGGCAGGACTAGAACTCACCATCTCCAGGTTTTTAACCTGGTGCTTTAAACCATTTAAACCACTACACCAAACTGACTCAACTGACTCTCCAGACTTGCTTGTAAAAATCTAAATCAAAGTTTTACCTTCCTTCAAGATACTATCGGATTTAAATTAGGTATAACGTTTGGAATCATCACTTACAATTTAGAGATTTGTTTATAATAAAAATTTGAGGGTTGAAAATTCATTCAATATTTGTGAAAAATTCTTTCCAGATCTATTCCTTATCATTATTCCATTGTTAATTTACAATATGAAATAACCCACACAAATAAATCACTTTGAGAATTTAGCTACTTTTGTTACACGTAGGCAAGAGGTTTATCTGTTATTTTGTAATAACAGCATCTATGCCTGTGTATACATGCTTCTTGTGCAACAGCTGACTCTACCAGATGAAGGATGATATGGACTTGTCTGTTGTAGGCAGCTAGCAATAGATCAACCTAGGCTAACACTTTAGTCCTCTGAGCACTGCATTATGCAATTTCCTTTTCAAATAGATATTAACCAACAGGCTTCAGCTGTGACTTAACTTAGAGCACAATCATATACGTGCCATTTTTTTCTAGCATCAGCAAAGCACTCCTGAATTACTTAAGCTGCCATCCTACATGTTGCTCAACAATGCAATCCTATGCATGTCTACTCTGAAATAAATTCCATAGATTGCAATAGGACTTAACGGCCAAATGTGCAAAATTATCTCATAGCATTAGGAAAGTTGCCAAAGACCACAGGAATGGTGGAGACACCTGTGGTAGGCCATAAAGGGGATTTCTAAGGGTCACGGTTTGCCCACACATTGGATATACCAAGGCTGGGTAACATTTGGTATCAGCAGGTTACTATACCATTGGAGCTGCAGTGGGCAGGATAGTGGTGCAGAATAGCAGCCCTGTGTCACCTTGTAAGCCACCAGGAGCCCACTGGAGTAGGCGGTTATAATGCATTTAATGACATAAATAAATGTGGACAGAGACAGAATCTGCTGAGATTTCCAGAGTTTGGGGAATGGGAACTTGGGTGATTTCCTTTGTTTGTTTTTAACTTAGGCTGCAGATTTCATGTGTTTTCTGTTCCCTGTGTTTGCCATTTGTGATTAATGGGGAATTGAAAGAGTGCCCAAAAAGGAGGGCTCAGGAGTGTGGAATCTTTGAACCTTCAGGTTGCCCTCTGCTGCTAGATATAATGATAAATATATAAATAAATATTTGCATGATATTATAAAGTTTGAAGGTTTTACAGGTGAAAGGCAGATTCGTTTAAATGGGCCTCAAACACAAAACAAGCCCTAGAAATAAGCTTTTAGCAGCACGGTCCACAGGCGCTGTCAGGGTTGTAAAATGGTTA
This sequence comes from Liasis olivaceus, assembly GCA_030867105.1. Taxonomy (NCBI): domain Eukaryota; kingdom Metazoa; phylum Chordata; class Lepidosauria; order Squamata; family Pythonidae; genus Liasis; species Liasis olivaceus. The sequence continues at coordinate 135,541,661 of CM061349.1, read as the reverse complement.
CTGGGGTCCTTTATATGGTCTGCAGGTCACAGACAGTGCGCCCAAACAAAAAAGAAAAAAATAAACCATATCAGTCTTCTCCAACATCCTGGTCCAGATGTTTTGGACCATACACTCTAGCTACTGCAGCCAGTTTTGCTAACACATCTGGCAATACTCTATTTCATTATTGTGTTGTGTCAACCTAGCCACCAAGACCCCAAGAGGCTGCCAGAGAATACCCCAAATGCTTAATCACTCTGTCCCCTGGAAATCTATTCCTGCATGAACCAATAAACTAGAAAGGCATACTAAGTCCCTTTAATTGCTCTGAATAAGTACATGTTGGCACATGATGTTCAGCACTGTCATGCTGAACATGTTCCCCTCCTTAAGGACACAATACTCCAGCTACCAGTCAGAGGTGTCCACAGGAAAGGGTCCAAAAGGTCAAGATGGCGGGCATGACTACACAGTCATAATCGTACCCCTTTTTAATGAGCATTGCATACATTGCATGCATGTAAATAATGGACATGGCTTTGATTACATGTTCACAATCACTATCTTGACTTTTTTTATCTGTCCTGTGGATGCCCCTGTTACCAGATCTGGGGTACTAAAATCCAAACGACTAGATGGCAGCAAGGAGTTTTCAGTACCTCTTTGCCATCATGTAGCAGTCATCTGGATTTCAGTAGCTCAGATGTGGTAGCCCTAGACAACACCAAGCTAGATCAGTAATTTGACTTATAACAATAAAATCGCTGTTCAGTTACTGATACAACGCAGTAGTCAAAACTTCATCTGCTAGTTCATATGTGAAATAGCAGCTATGCTGTGCCTGATTGTTCCTACAGAGCTGCTTCTTCAAGCAGTAGTAGGTACACAAAGCAGAGAGCCTCCATCTAGAGTTTCTTTAATAGTATATCTGAACTGGGAACCCAAGCTAGCAGGGCCGGATTAAGTCCTACTAAGGCCCTAAGGACAATGCAACAATGGTGACCCTCGATGGAAGCAAAACTCTCATACCGTGGTATCTGACAACAACATCAGACCAAACTTTTAAAACTGAGTCACCGACCATGCCAAAGAAAAAAATTTTTTAACAATGCAGATCAGCAGGGCAGATAAGGACAATTACCAAAAAAAAAGAAAAAAACCTGACTAAAGTCGAGTGTGGCAGGGAAAGAGTTAAGGGCATGACAGCTAGGGGCAAAACCACTGTGGTGCCCCCCCTTCCCTTGCCCTAAACACGTGATTAATGGCTAATCCAGGGCTGCTGGCCAGGATTTCTTCTTGACTTTAAATCTGTTTTAATGATGAGCTTTAAGTCTGCTGATCATTACATGTGTAGTGGGCCAATTTGTAATTCACAGTGCCCTAGGATAGGCTTTTACTCTTTTCCCTTTTTTTTATTTTGGAAGACCAATTTTTAGTACAGGAATTATTTTGCATCTATGATGATGTTAATGAGATATATCCAACCCAATCCAGCTGACCTTAAAATAATTTAGCTCTCTGCCAGTCAGTTCTCCCAAATGACCTCATATTTTACTACTGAGAAAAATTACATAACGTTTGCCAATTTTATTTTTTTTTAGACAGACACGAAATAGGTTTAGGACAGACAAAAGAGACAGTGATTCACAGCATGTCGGTATATTTAAAGCATGGAAACAAGACAAACTACTGGGATTTATGTTCATTCTTACCAAATTCCTGGAACTAAAAACGAACACACTCTTTACTGGCCATATTCACAGATTTCATAAAGCCATAGTGCGGTTTATTTCTGCTTAGCATGATAGATGACCAGCCATTGACACGATGTCAAGTTTGCTCAACTATAATTTGCTAACTCTAACCCTAAACCAAAATTAGCTAAAATCATGCAATATGTTATGGCATAAACCATGATTTACAAATGGCAGTGGCTGGGATTATTCCACAAACTAAGCCAAAGCCAAACATACATGATGGCAGAGCATAATGAATGAACTTTGTGCTTATTCAACAAACCATGGTTTGGCACAAGTGATTGAATCATAGACTGAGCTGTGTTTCCCTAAGCAATAATTCAGTGAATTAGCATTCCATCAGGAATCCTTACTAACAATTTTTAAAAAATCCAGTTTATATTTGCATTTGTATTACTACAAATCAGTTCAAAGATAATTGAAGAACCTTCTTTCATGCAGCAGGTTTAGGGCCAGTGGTATGACTTGAGCTGAGCAAAATAGGCCTCTTACTACTCTGGTATGATTACTAAGCCCTCTGCTCAGGTCCCTGCTGATGCCATCTGTCAAGACACCACAGGAAGTAGGATGGCAGCTTGTATGGAGAGTGGCCTGTCTTCTCCCTGTTTCTTGGAAAGTGCAAACGGTCTTGTCTTTTATTATACCGTCTCCTCTCCCTGACTGTTTAACGACTGTGCCTGCTGTTGTTTAGGCAGTCCCTCAAGACTGGTTATGTCATCAGGCCTGGGGGGTCTTTGGGAACCGGAGACATTCTTAGATAGCTCCACTGTAACTGATATTCTCCCTCTCTGTGGGGTTTGTATATTTCAAAATTTAAAATTTTTAAACTTTCTGATGATGTTGTATTTTAAGAATAACTTTTTTATCTTTTATAATGATTGTTTTTATCTATTTGTTATTTTATTTAATTGTTGTATGCTGCCCAGAGTTGCTTTGTGTGAGATGGGCGGCTATATAAATGTGATATAATAATAAAGATAAATAAATAAATAAATAAATAAAAGATCCTGAACTAGGCAATTAAGTAAGTAGATCCCTGAAGACTTTGGCTGCCACCCTCTGTATGTGCAACACCACTTTCTCTAATCTTGTCTTCATTCCCATTTTCGTAGCCGCTCCCATCTCTACAAGTGTTCTCTTGCTGGGGAAATAGACTATCGACATACACATTCTGTTCCCAATGGCATGGAACAAATACTGTTTTCTTCAAAAGCCCATGTGATCTGCTTGGCTCTCTCCAACATCATTTTGGCAAACATTGGGGGGGGGGGGGGAAGAAAAAGGCCATTTGCTCAGACATTTATCACTCAATTGGGGCATACATCAAGCGCATTCAAAAGTCAGTTATCCCCTATTTCCTGGATAAAGTGGTTCTCTGTTCTGCTGTCCTCATGGCATCTCAACGATACATTTTGTGCCCAGGGAATGAACCAAAGACCACACGTTCTGATACTCAGCTTTTCTCAAAGCAGTCTCTAGAACCTGCTGCAAAACGTATGCAATGGGCTCTTATCCACAAAAGCTTTTGCCACAGTACGTAAAGTGATCCTTAAGATGGTGCAAGATGTGTTGGTTATTTGCAAAAGATTAACATAGCATCCTCTCTTACAGAGGTAAAAAGCAGCTAAGCCATCACCGACCCTCAAATAAACCATCATTATGATAAAGTCTCTTTTAAATTGAGCTCAGTTCTTGGTAATTTCGTGAACTTGTCTAAGTACTGTTCTTAGTAGTGCTGTGGAAGTTGTTGCCATCTTGTGCTTCCCAAACTAGCCTATGGCCTTAGTATCATCTGGAAGTCTCCCATCCTTGCTGCTACTTGCTGACACCTATCTTTTTTACAGTAACACTAATTATTCTGATTCTGCGAGGCAGGAGTAAAAAATCAAGAGCTGATGCTGAACAGTATAACTCACTGGAAATCCTTATTAACTTCTTCTCTCCTTTCTGTCTGCTTAATTTTATCATCCATTATCCACACCAAAAATAAATTCACACACACACACACACGCCATCTAAATCTTTACTTCGTGCTGCATGCATTTTCTCTCTTTTTTCCCTTTGTGGGCATTCAGGTAAGTCTTGACTTCTGGCGATGCCCTGGACTGATTCCTACAGCTTTCTTGGCAGCATTTTTGGAAGTAGTTCGTCACTGCCTCCTTCCTAGGGCTGAGAGAGAGGGACTGGTCCAAAGTCGCTCATCTGGTTTTGTGCCTAAGCAGGACCAGGACTCACAGTCTCTTGATTTCTACCCTGGTTCCTTCAACCACTACACCAAACTGGCTGTCACATTTTGTCTAGTTTTGTGCCAAAAAAGAGGAAAAGCCCTCCGGCTGCTTTCCCTGTAAAACATCTGAAGTTCAGGAACTGGGAGGCATACAGGGGACGAGTTCTTGCAAATGGAGAAACAGTCCAGTTTCACAGAGCAGTTTCACAAAAACAGCTAGATATATTGCACTACCAAGCAGACCTCGGCTCCTCCTTTTCTTCCCTTGGTTGTGGCAGAACTGCCTGGTCAGCCCAGCAGTGAGGCACTGCTTGACTTCCTCGCTGCAGCTGGCCTTCTTCCCCTTCAGAGCTCCTCATTTGGCTAGTGATGGAGGGAGCCATCTCACTCAGGCTACTTGCCTCCCACTGGCTTCCCCACTCTGCACGGCCCTTCCACACTCTTGATGGAGGGGTCTCTCAGTCAGGTTGCCAGATGCTAGTGCTGCCCACAAACCATTTCCAGCTGCAAGCAAGGTAAGTTTCTTTCAATGGTGATTTATATCTAGCACCTCTGAGAGTTGACTTGGAATGATCTCTTCCAAATCACCCATTCCTTCATTTGGATGGTTTAGCAGATACAGAAAAACAAGTCACTACCAGATGATACTCTTGGCATCAACATCAAGAAAAAGAGAAAGCTTCTTTGTTTTTTAAGAGCAGCAATCTCATATTTTGCCATTCAAATACACTGGAGCTCCTAAAGAATCCTGTGATGGGGCAGAGCCATGTCATAAAATAATAATTTTATATATATTGTTTATATTCTGGCTTTCATTCAGGAGCTCAAAGCAACATACATAGTGCTCCCTCCTCCTACTTATCCTCATAACAGTAGCCCTATGAAGTAGACCGGGCCTCAAGTCACCCAGTGAATTAGCTTTGGTAGCTAAGGAGGGACTAGAACCCAAGACCTTAAATGCTACACCAAGATTAGCAAGTGAGTTCAGGACAAAATGTTAATTGTCAATATTATGAAGCTGCTTGGGGAGGAATGAGGGCATCAGGAGGTGATAAGAGGAGAGGATGATGTGGTGGTGGTGGTGATATTTTTTGCTTAGGGGAAGGAAGATGAGAGAATGGCAGCACTGGGGGGGTGGGGAGATAGCAGAGGAAAGCAGTGGTGGTAGGATGAGGCAGAAGGTGGGGGAGAAGAAGAGCAAGGGCAGTGCAGACTGGTGTCAGCAGAATCTGGGAGATGTCTGGGGTTGTATGACAGCCTGGATGTAGGGCCTGGCCTGATTCTTTGCAATGTGTCCCCATTAAGAAAGGAATGGTACAAGGATCAAAGGCAAGAAGGTGAGGGAAAAAGAGAAAGTTCATGGCAAGTATGCTGCCTGGGGAATTCTGGGAATTGAAGTTCAGACATCTTAAAGTTGCTAAGGCTGAGAAACACTGGTATATAGTGTAGGCATGGTGGAATTTATTGTAGGGTAAGCTGCTTTGAGAAACCAAACTGGCTGTTAGGAGAGAGAAGCATAACTGAAATGCATTGAGTTGGCTCTTTTTAAAACATTAACTATATGTTTAATGCATCTGATGACTCAAGTTCACCAAAGAGGATTAGATGATAATTTTCTAATAATGAAAGACAATGACATAGGATAACAAATAGCACAGAGAAGAAAAGAAAAGCCATCATGCAGGTCCTCAACATTTTCAAGAATAAACCATTAAACTCTAAAATGTCTGGGAGCAGGGGAATTCATATCTTTGCTTGGGCTGATGCCAAAAAGATATCAGAACAGTATAGATTCCAGGTGAACTTCTTTAGGGAGGAAATGTCATCACTGATAAACCGAAACTGGAAAACTCTTTCCTTTTAGCCCCCTCCCCCCAACTTTATTGCTGAACTTCCCTGAAGAATCCCACAGATACAAATATATTTTGCAAAGAGCAGATGTGATGGAATGGAATTATGAAGGCCAGACTCAGGGAGGGAAGCATCCTCTTTCGTCTCCTGATGGGCAAGGAAGAGATAAGAGGATGAAGCTGGCGCCTCCCTGAGGAATTCACTCTGTTTTGACTGGCTGGCCTTGGGAACTAGTTTCAGTCTGGGAAGATTCTTGCTAGAGCTTGTAGATAATAAACATTGCTGAACTGAATCTGCATGGTCTCCTGGAGTTCCTTGGGCTAGGCCTGACAGCAGACTACCTTAAGCTAGATATTCCTGGAAGTAGAATTTTCCCCCACCAAAAATTGCCTCTCCACAAAAGATGGGAAGTTTCTGAAATTCAGAAGCAATTAAAACCTAGTTTTTCCCCTCATTGTTTTAGCATCCTTTAAAAATACAACTAAATTGCTGCTGGTGGTAGTAGTGCATACTAATAGTTTGGTCCACTCCCAGTGTTTTGAGATCCTAAGGAGGTTCGGAACAAGTCCACGAATTCCTAGATCAAAAGTCAGGTGCCCAAGAGAAGCCACAATGACATCACCTGCTGTGATGGTCTGGGGGAATGACCTTGGGAGACAGGAAGAAGAGCCACAAATTAGACAACCATCATGCAACAGGTATCTCAGGCCACAGAAGGAAAAGGGGCATAGGAATCAAATCAGAAGGGACCCTTTCTAGCTTTCTGGAAAGTAAAAGTAAAGAAGGGGAGAAATGCTTTCAGACTTGCAAGATTCTGTTATTATATCCATACAATAAATGTAGTGTTAGTACTCATGGTTTGTGCTTCTTGTCTGGACCACCTCAAAGGGCTGAAATCTGCATCAAGACATCATTGCATAAATGATGCAAATTATATAATGTCTGTCATTTGGGTCATGACACATAATTTGTGTCACATGCACAATGACATCATGATGTGGGTGAGGTCACTTGATTTTCTTGCTTTTATGCTACAAAGAGGAATCCTTCTTCTCCTATGACAGTAAATGTTATTTTGTCCTTCCTATGTGGCTGCTCTGTTTTTATATTATTTCAGGCCCCTGCCATGGAAATGGTGGGAATGATCAGAGCAGAACACCCTTTCATGGAATAATGCTGCTCTCTTTAAACTCAAATTATGAGCTGCCCTACTCCAGACTAAACAAATTTCCAAGAGAGACTGTTCTGAATTATTTAACTTTGGTCAATGTGGAAGAAAAATCTTTAAAACAGATAGAAATAGTAAATCAGTGAGATTAAGGTGGGTGCATCTAGAGCAGTGTTTTTCAAACCTGTCAACTTTAAGATGTGTGGACTTTAACTCCCAGAATTCTGGGACTTGAAGTCCACACATCTTAGAGTTGCCAAGTTTGAAAAACACCACTTAGAGTTTGGTTTGACTGTTAAACATATAATATAATGTACAAAACACCCATGGCAAGTGGCAACTGCTAGTAGAACTAGGCTGATTTAGAAAAAGCTAAGCATGGCTGTATCAGGTAAACACTTGGATGGGAGACTGACAGGAAATCCCAGGATTGTAGGTTATACTGAGAAAATCACAGAAGAAGAGAGTGTCAAACTACTTCCATATTCTTGCAAGAAAATGACATGAATGTACCAGGATTAGTGTTTGTCTCTTTAATATAGAAAATATCATCATAGATGTCATTTTTCTAAATAAATTATTCAAGCTTTAATGCAGAAATGCCACTTTATGGATGTTAGAAAATTAAAACCCATCATGCCCACCGGAGCCAACAATGCTTCATTTAAATACATTTAACATCAACTGAACTGTGCATAGGAAATGAAGCGAAACATTTTCTAATCGCATTCTGTTTGCTAACAGTAGACTCTTTCTCTGAATGACAAAATAGGGCTATTGAAACACAAGTTGAGATGGAAGAAGCCCAAACTTTGCAGAAATATAAACTGACTGTAAGAGAAAAGAAAGTACCCAAGGTATTGGGGGGTGGGGGAGCAGAAGCACCATATTGAGAACTAACTCTTGCTTAATGGCTGCAGACTTCTGGCTGACCATGAAAATGGAAGGAAACAAGAAGGGCAGCAGTGGCATTGATGATTCTGGAACAAAATATGGTTGACTGGCTGGATTGACTCTTAAGAAGAACATCCCATCTCACGACATTGCGTTGAAAACCCAAATAACATCCTGAAGTGATGCCCTTAAATCCTCACTTTCCATCCTTTGTTATCTCATTGCCTCTGATATTTCACAGGTGAAAACTAGGTAGACTTTTGGTATTTCAGACTCCTCCCTCCCATATTGATGCCCACTACAACCTTAATGATCTCCTATCTGACTGCCACATCCTGTAGAATGTTACATTCACTTACAAAAAGATTGCCAAACTGGCTTCTGTGGTTGGTGAGTTACCAAACTAACCAGTGAATTTCCATTGGTAGGTGTCTTGAATCCCTATATTTCTGAATACACAGTTCCACCACTAGATCTACTACAGTCCATTGGAGTTGAGTGGCTTATAAATTCAAATAAATAAATAAATAAATAAATAAATAAATAAATAAATAAATAAATAAATAAAATACTTGTACACGAGTGTACTGCATTTGCAACTCAAAGAAGTACAGCATTTTTTAGGATCTCAAAAAAAAAAAAAAGCCTACTATGAAAGATATAAATGATGTTTGTATACTCAGATGCCCAAGAATGCCTACTTAAAAGAGTTCTTTGTGAAATCCCTTCCTTGCAGGAGTTTGTTTTTCCTCACTTGAATCTTAGATTCAGCCATTCTGAGCAAGGCATAAAACTAGAACTAGAATTAGAGTGATATAGTCATTAAGCTTGTATTGGACTAAGGGCAGGTCCATACTTTTTCCTTGGCCCATCACCAGTACAGGCCCCTCGCTGCTTCCTGAGTGTAGGAACAGATGACGCTGTCCTCCTCCCACTCCCAGCCCACCACAAACGCCTCCCGCGCCTCTGTTTCCCAGCCCTGATTCAAAACTGCTGTTTTCCAACCTGAGCCTTCCAAAGTCCTTGAGGGCAGAGGGTTGCCAGAGCTTCATCCCACCCCAGGAGCAGCCCAGCTCTGACTGGCTGCAGTGCCCGGCACGCCCCTGGGCAGCCATTTTGTCTGGGCTGCTGTGTTTTCTGCTGGCCAGCGGTTGCTTTTTTTTTTTTAAATAATCTTGTGGCTGATCCAGTGACAGCCCCTTATGTCAATGAACTGTCCGCAACCCTAGAAGCCCTTCAACTCTTGCCTCTCCCTGTGGACACCCTTTCACTTTCTGCCCCGGCTGGCTGAAGGACGCTCCCTTTGCTTCCCACCCCTGCTCCCAGGACTGTACTGCAGAGTTTCCCTTCCCTTCTTCCCTTTATTTTTTAAATGCATATTTCAGTTACAAGGTAGAAACGTTGCTATGGTGTTTCTATAAAGCTGACTGATCAGTTCTTCCTTGCTACAAACTTTCCCTGGAGCTAGAGAGGAAGTAGGAGCGAAAGAGCAACTTTTCCCCTATTGCTCTGATTGTAGCATCAGAGCTACGATGGTGCCATAAGAGGAAAAAGAAAAGAAAAGAAAAGAAAAAAGAAAAGAAAAGAAAAGAAAAGAAAAGAAAAGAAAAGAAAAGAAAAGAAAAGAAAAGAAAGGGTTCTCCGTCAAAGGAGATGATGGGGTGGAGGGGGGAATATGAAGGCATCTATGTGTGCAAACCTCTGGGAAAGCCACGGAAAGGCACAGGGACTCGTGAGGAGGGAAGACCCCCTAAAAGGAAAGAGCAGGCCCTGGTCCACACGAGAGCCAGCCAGTGAGGCTTGCCTTCCTTGCGTAGGTAAGAAGGGCGAGAAGCAGGGGAAAGACCAATCAGGCCGTAATCTGGACTGAGCACAAGACCAGCCCTGTTGCCATCCCACTGCAATCTGGACTGGAATTTCTGAAGTCGGCTTAACAAACAGCTGGGAGCACCCTGGGAGACAAGCAGCCGAGGCTGCTCTGCAGAACTGCCCTAAAACTGGGGACACCCAGATTCACGTCTATTCTCAGTTAAGAAAGTTCACTGGGGGACTTTGGGCCAGTCATTGTCTCTGTGTCCAACCTACCTGGCAGAGATATTGGGGATAACAATTTTGGGGGGCAGTATTATATGTATCATCTTGAGGTCCTGGAGGAAATGTGGGACACTAACCTGACTAAGTGAGGGAAGCCAACTGTCTCCTTAACTCCACCCTAGACATGCACAACTTATCTTTGAGTTCTGATAGATTCTGATAGATCCCTATCACTTAGTTTCAAGAACAACAACTTGGACAGTTAGACATGTGATTCTGATGTGAGCACAGATAGGGTACCCTTGTTTCTATGATACATCACAAGGGTGGCCAATTTCCCCTTCCAGATAACTTTCTGAATGTCTGAGAATCAGCTTGATTACCAAAATAGCTGATAACAAGGAAGCCCTACCTAAACTTTCTCTCTGAGAAAAGGAGCATTTTCATAAAGAAGGCTTCAGTGTACCAGGCATTGAGAGAAGTTCTAGCTACTATAGTGTTTTAAAGGTTAGAAGAGAAGGTCCTGCCAGCCCCTGAACTATAAGAAGCAGTTCCAGCAGTGTCTCTTCCATGAGAGAGGGGGAGAGGGTCAAAAAAGTCAAGATGGCAGCCAAGACTGTACAATTATCTACTTATAGCCACTGTCTTTTTGGACACCCCAGCTGCCAGTAATGGATGAAATCAATCTTGAGGGTCAAATCAAATTTTTTTTAGGAACAGACTGCTTTGCATATTAAAGTTACAAGGCTTCTGCTGGTCCCTTTTTCGCCACAAACCAACAGTTTGTATCTCTGCAGATAAGAATGGAATTTTGTTTAATGATGGTGATTGAACAGGGCATAATTGAATGGGATTGTGCCACAGGCTAAGTCCTAAACCATAATTTATAAAAATAATGCAGTGTTCATTTAATACCGAGGGCGTTGAAATTCTAGTGGCAGCAAAGACTCAGGGTTTTCAGCATTCCTTTGCCTCTCCTTAGCAGTCATCTGGGTTTTTGCACTTCAGATATGGTAGACCTATACAACACGTTAAACTATAACTGAACAAATCACATTTTAGGTTAGCACAACATGCTAACCAGGTCAATTTCTGCAGGAACTTTCTCCTCCTCCTCCTCCTCCTCCTCCTCCTCCTCCTCCTCCTGGGAAGCCAGTGATTTCACTGCATCACATGCAAGTTAGTTCAAGGCATCTAGAATGTTGCAGGTTGATGGCAAGGGAAAATCTCGGACAAATTGCGGAAATTACACAAATGTGGCAGTTCCCAGCAAGAATGGTGTGCAGAAGCTCCTCAAAGGAGGGAAAACGCTTCTCAGTTGCCTGCCAGAGGCAGCTGTCGAACTTAGTCCAGGAGTCACATCATGGGCCGATACAGCCACAGAGCAAGGAAGAAATCAGAGTGCATGAAGAAAGCAATTGTTGCTCAGGCAAAACCCTAGTTTAAACAAAAGTCTGTTGTCACAGAAGGCCTAGAGACCACACCATCCAAAAGTCTTATTGTATCTTTTCCATAGTAACAAATAAATGAAACTCCTATATAACCAAATCCAGTGGCTGCTAGTGAATTAATCTTTCAAATGCTTTTTTTTTTTTATCCGCACTCAATCGTTACCGATTCTGCGGTGACTGCCTGGACGAGTCCCTGCAGTTTTCAAGGCAAGGTGTTTCGGAAGTGGTTTGCCAGAGCCTCCTTCCTAGAGCAGAGCCCAGCTGGCGAGCGCAGGAGGCGGGGTTTCCGTTGCTTCGTGCCTTTTCGGCCGTGCGTGGCTTCCGCATTACCGGCAACTGCTCCCGTCTCCCATGCAAGCACCACCAGCATTTTTCCTCCCACCGGGGTGAGAGTCCCCATTTATCTACTCATGTAAGTTTTCAAGCGGCTGGGTTGGCAGGAGCTGGGGAGGAAGCAGGAGCTTGCTCTGCTGTGCAGAGCTGGGCTCGAACCGCTGAAGTGTCAACCATTTCTGGCTGGCAGCTTTCAGTGTCATTAAGCCGCTGCACCACCGCGTCCCCTCTCAAATGCCATTATCCATGCATATTTTATAGCAATTCTATCAATGAAAACCAGTGGCCCGCCTGCATGAATGAAGCTTATCTTAGGATGGCACTCATGGGGACCAGTGTGCTGAATACCTCCCATGTTGCTCTCTAGGTTTCCTCCCTGCCTAATTTTTTAAATGAAAGTAAACAGGAAGTTAACATGCTACAAAGCGAGGCAGCAGCTTCAGGCAGAATCTTATTTTCAAATATGACTTTGGACCCCATGTAAACCCTGGAGGCAATCTTATTAAACAAGTTGATGGTGATTGCAGCCTAGAGTTTTGTTCAAAATGTTTCACCTGCCTCAAAAAACAAACATCAGGTGATAACTTTAAGTTATAGAGAGCATCCTGAAAGGCTGGAGGGGTGATGAGGAGCAACTTCACTAGTTTTGCCTTCTGGTTAATGTTTGTGATTGGCCACACCAGCTTCCACCATCCGTGGGAGTGCTCATAACATGCTTTCAAAAGCTCACATGTGCTCACTGGTCCAGAAAGATTGGGCAAGTGTGAACTAGTCCAAAAGTTTTGCTGCCAGGCCTTTTGAAGTCTAGCCAGGTTTCTAACAGTCCCCTTATTTTTATAGTGCAGGTGGATAACACAAACAACAAGTTTATCGTTTCCTACTTTCTGGTGGGTTTCACTGTTTTTAATTAATCAATCCATTTAATTAATTTAAGCCATTTCTACCTTGCACTTCAACTAGAAAAATTCTCATAGAAATTAATAAAAAGACTTCCAAATGATTGTACCGTGCATAGAAAGTCAAAGGAGTGGGCCAGAAAAGAACACAATGATTCATGTTCCAGCTCTTAATGCTCTAAGAACTTAATTTCTTCCTCTGCCATTGCCCAGTGGAACAGCTGTTGAATGATGCCACAGGAGTAGAAAAATCTGATCAAGATGGTTTCTCAGGAGGCCTGACGGTTGCTCTATTTTTTGATAGCAATGTTCACACAACACATTAGCCCAGTGTTTTGTTGGCTGGGGAATTCTGGGAGTTGAAGTCCACACATCTTAAAGTTGCCAGATTTGAAAAACACTGCATTAGCCCATGGTTTACTTTACCACAATTTACTGAATGATCAAATTGTTCACATATCACCCTGAGCCACAAACTAGCCAATCACATTTTAACCTAGAGGATTATGTAAAACAATCTGCCATGACTGATGGACTGCCCAGAGTTTGTCAGGCACAAGTGACACAACTCACAAATATGGTACATAAGAAGGGCAGGAATGCATGGCCCTTCAAGTTCCCTACCTCTGTTATCTGAAACAGTCTGGAGAAACTGATATGTTGATGCTGAATTGATCTGAAGAAATACATTTTTCCAAGCATCATATTATGATGGTGTCTAGTCTCTGACTGCCAAGTACTACCATTTACACAGACATCTGCAGTGATGAAATGTTCATCATGACGTCCCAATGCAAGCTGTGTGACTTACATATTTGTATCTGATGTGGGAGTGCAAGTGCAAAAGACCGGAGCCTGTGTTGGGAGGTCATGAGGCACATCCCATCATTTTTTGTTATCATTGTTAGTTATGGATGTAATTACTGCTCCTGACAGGAAGATGGAACTGGGTCTGACCAATGACTATTTACTGACTGTGCTATTTATGAGATAATGACTTACACGATAGCATGTGAAATAATACTGTGCAACAGAATGTATTACCGGAAAGCCATTTAAAAGAGCACCTTTCCACCCATGAGGGTTGTGTTACTCCAGTCTTGCCAGCTCAGTTTTTCTTTGTTCTGTTTTCTCCATCTCCATCCAGGTGCCACCAGCAATGGTGCTGCCTCTGATAGGTTGGATGACCTCAGGCTCAGCACCAAACAGACGTCCAACACGAAACACTGAAAACTGAATGCGTTGTTTTCTAGCTGCAGTGCTCACATTCTTGAAAACAGAAGATTAACTCTTCTAGTGCTTCATGCAGGCTTAACCTCCAAGGATCTTTCTTGCTTTAGGACCATGCCAGGTCTCCATCAGGTGGGAAACCATTTTTCATCTATAATGTAAGGGAAAGCCTACAAATAAAATTGTATTATGATACTAAGCAAACTTAGTACTGCAATTTGAAAGAAATGAGAATGTGGCAGGGGCTAATCAAAGTCCTAAATGCTAAAATAAAAACTCACATATAGTATTTGTCATGATATTATTTAGGCACAATGTGCAAAAATCTATGGTACATCTGTGTTTCAAATGTACATAATTTTGAAAATCATTTTAAGTCTGCTGCCAGGTAAAGAATTGTAAGAACACTCCGTGCTGGAGATTGAAAGTTTTCACACACTAGTTCCCATGATTCACTGGGTAGGCATTAAACATGTTTGAAACTATTTTTCACCTATAGCATATCTGACACATACAGTGGTACCTCAAGATACGAATTCAATCCGTTCCGTGACTCTGATCGCAAGTCGAATTGGTCGCATCCTGAAGCACGTTTTCCCATAGGGTTCAATGTAAATACGGTTAATCCGTTCCACCCTCTGAATTTGGTCGCATCCTGAAGCAAATTTCCCCATAAGGTTCAATGTAATTACGGCTAATCCGCCCTCCGAATTTGGTCGCATCCTGAAGCACATGTCCCCAAGTGGCTAGGAAATTCCCCAGGCGCGCTTTAGTCAGCCCTAGCACAGAAAAAGGAAGTGCTAATGAAATCTGAGAAAGGCTCCCGCGTGCACAGCCGGGAGTGGGAGCTTCCCCCCCCCCCCCCGCGCTGATTCTTCTTAATTCCGCGCTCTTCCCTCCCTGCATAGCCCTTGGCACGCACGAGAAAAGCACAGTGAAAGGAATGGGGGGAAGGCTTATGTCGCGCGCACAGCGGAGTGGGAGCTTCCCCACCCCCGTCCTGCTGCTTAATTCCTCGCTCTTCCCTCCCTGCATAGCCCTTGGCGCGCGGGACAAAAGCACGCTGAAAGGAATGGGGGAAGGCTTATGTAGCGCACACAGTGGAGCGGGAGTTTCCCACCCCCGTGCTGCTGCTTAATTCTGCGCTCTTTCCTCTGTGCATAGCCCTTGGTGCGCGGGACAAAAGCACACTGAAAGGAATGGGGGGAAGGCTTATGTAGCACGCACACACAGCCGGGAGTGGGAGCTTCCCCCCCCCCCCGATTCCTCCGCACTCTTTCCTTTCTCCATAGCGACAAAAGCACAGTGAAAGCAATCAGCGCACTGGGGGGAAAGGCTTATGTTGTGCGCACGCACAGTGGAGTGGGAGCTCCCCCCCCCATTCCTCCGCGCTCTTTCCTTTCTCCATAGTGACAAAAGCACAGTGAAAGCAATCACCAGGCCTAGAGCTATGGCCAAAGGAAAGAGCAAATTTCCCCATAAGGTTCAATGTAAATACAAACAGTTCTGAAACATATGCATTTTATTTTTAAACCACAAAAACATGAAAAAAGCACAGTATGAAGAGGGAGAATGGGGTGGGGAGGCAGTTATTGTTTGGAGGGAGAGTCCCCCTCCAAAGGGACTTCAGGGAGATCTCCTTCAGGGGTTTCCTCTCTTCTTTGCCTCTTAGCTGCAAAGCCTTATTCTTGCCACGCCCGCTCTGCATTTTCTTTGGAGCCATGCTGACAAGCACACCAAAAACCTTCCAAACGCCACAAAACACACCACAAGCCTCACCGAACGCCTCCTTGCTACCGCGATCTCGCCCACAGGAAGCCGCGACCACGTGGCAGCAGGGCAAATGGCTTTTCCTTTTCCTTTTTCCTTTCTCCATAGCGACAAAAGCACAGTGAAAGCAATATCAGCGCGCACGCACAGCCGGGAGCGGGAGCTCCCCCCCCCCCGCGCGCTCAGATTTCATTAGCACTTCCTCTTTCTGCATTGCTTTCCTTGGGCTTTTGTCCTCCCGCTCAGATTTCATTAGCACTTCCTCTTGGAAGCCGCGACCATGTGGCAGCAGGGCAAATGGCCGCGGATCCGGTTCGGTTCGTAGCTTGAGGCGGAGTTCGCATGTTGAGGTAAATTTTTGCAGCCGGAGCTGGTCGTATCTTGAAATTTTCGTAAGATGGGGCGTTCGTATCTTGAGGTACCACTGTACCTGGGTTAAGCTTGGTTGCAATACTAAACATGATTATCTGAAAATATTAGAAAAAACATAGCCTTTTCTTTCTAGTTTAGATTGTGCTACGGAAATAGTGATTTAAAAGCCACCTGTCATGTATCAGCCGCTGCTGCTGCTGAATACATGTGACTTGGATTCCCATACACTGTACAACTCAAATGGCAATAAAAGAGATGTGATCATTTAAAGCAATTGACATAAGTGTGCTTAGCATCAATGTTGTGTAGTAATTAAAGCAGAAACTGCTGCCTTCCAGATCTTTCAGAGTATATTTCCCACAATCCTTTGCTACTGGCCAGGCTTGCTGGGGCTAATTCCTGAATGTTGGGAAGTAACATTTATAGGTTATAGCGTTCGAGTGGAACTAGGCAGTCTTGGTTCAAACGTCCTGAATTCATTGGGTGATAGGAGTTAATAATTCTCTCCCAACCCAGCCTACCTCACAAGATTGTTGTGGGGAGCATAACTGAAGAAGAGAGCACTATAAACATTGCTTTGAGCTCCTGGAAGAAAAGTAGGATATAAATAAGAAAATAAAATAGATACCTCACAGGACTGGCATGAGGATAAAGAGGGAAGGTTATTTAAGAATTGTACTTGCCAGTTTGAGCTCCCCAGTGGAATTGTAGAATAAGAATTAAAAGAATAACGGTCTGCTTTAATGATATACGTTGTTAAGCATTTGCAGCCCCATCTTAAAGGATGAAAAGCATAGCTGAAAAAACAGCAGCAATCAGGATGTCTTTCAAACATTTACAACAATTAGGTAAGAGTCAAAATATACATTTTAACAACTGGTAGAGAAGGGATTTAATTTACCTTCCTCTGATATTACTTCCCATGCATTGTGGCCTTAACTCTCTCTGATGGTGAGTACAAGAGAGACTGTTTGATGCTAGGTTAATAGTTGTTTAGGCCCTCCTGCTAACTGAACCAGAAAATGCTTTCGCAACAGAAAATAAAAATAGGGCTGTGCATCTAAATCTCCTTATCGTTTCAGCAGCTGAGAAGGCATGTTCCTTCTTCTACGACTTCCTCTCAATTTCCTTGGGAGATGAAATCGCAGTTCTGTTATTCTGGTAGGCAAGGCCCATCTGCTTCAATCGGCTGTAAATTACCAGAACAGAAGTCTGCCTCTAGTTGATGAATTCTGTAAACAGCCATCCAGTTAAAGGTCTCCTTGAAAACAGTTCTACTATTTTTCCCCCTCAGTGTAACAACTAGAAGCAAAGGTACTTCGGTCAGACATGGGATGAAGAAGACTTAATTTGAATGATGAATTGATGATCATGCTTTTTAGATTTTTTTTATTAGAAAATAACATAGGACCGCACATCTGCCTTTATTTATTTGAGGGGTTATGTATCTGTTTTATTGTGGCACATTACCAATATCCAGATACTGAGTGGGAAAACTGTCTTGTTTCTTAACATGAATAGGATTCCTGAAGGATGCAAAATCTGGGCTATGTACATTGACTACAGAATTGACGATGATAACTTTTCAATAGCAGGTCAATGACTGATTTATAGGCGAACTGTTCTTTCCCTATTATCAGTCTGCTAAATTGTTTTTATAGCCAGCTTGGTGTAGTGGTAAAGGCATCAGACTAGAAACTGGGAGACTGTGAGTTCTAATCCTGATTTAGGCACAAAGCCAGCTGGGTGACCTTGGGCCAGTCACTCTCTCTCTGCCTTCAGAAGCAGGCAATGGCAAATCACTTCTGAAAAATCTCGCCAAGAAAACTGCAGGGACTTGTCCAGGCAGTCACCAGGAGTCAACCCTGACTTGAAGGCACCAACAAAACAACAAAACAAAATGTTGAAATGGTAAAATAAATAGAGATGCCTTTAATACCTAATTGCATTATTTGTTCTTTGGAGATGTGAGAAATGGGTTCCAGAGTGTAATTCCTTACTGTATTAATATTGTAGTTTTCCTTGCATTTAATGACCATAGTCATAGGATGAGAGTCAATTTGGTGTAGTGGTTAAGGCAGCGGGCTAGAAACCAGGAGACTGGCAGTTCTAGTCCTGACTTAGGCATGAAGCCAGCTGGGTGACTTTGGACCAGTCCCTCTCTCTCAGCCCTAGGAAGGAGGCAAGGGCAAATCACTTCTGAAAAATCTTGCCAAGAAAACTGCAGGGACTTGTCCAGGCAGTTGCCACAAGTAAAAAATGACTCAAACACTAGGATTAATTGCTTACTTCTGAAAGACAGTCCAAAGAATATCCCTGCTATTTGGGACACATATAATTTTGTTTATAAAAATCAGGGATCTCTGCAAATGAGCAATTACTGAGTTGCAATGATTCCTAAGACAAAGCAACAGTTGCATGTAAATACCAGGGTCCCAAATTATATGTCATATATGCCATAAACAGCCTTTGCACTCTGCAGCTTTTCAGATGTCTACAGTTCCCACAATCCCAGAATGAAATGGTCCAATCAGGGAAGGCTAACATAGACCAATGAAGGTTCAAAAAAAGTTGTTTTGTCTCTCACAAAAGACAAGATTTCTCTGAATTTGGGGGAGAAACTATTTCATGGGAGTCATAGCCACTCACTGGAACCTCCCATAGCAATAATTGCATTTAATAATCTGGAAGAGTCAGTGGAATTCCCCACCCCCCACCTCAAGTCTAAAGCAACATTTGTGAATATCATATAATTAATTCCTGTTACAGTTATTGTGCTTTGTGGTTTCATTTACATAATTTGGAGTGATGCAATGTTATGCATAAAGGTGATAATTAAGCAACTTTCATTGTTTTTATCTTCACCATTTGTTGGGTTATACCCTACATAAAACACAGAAAATCTCTATATGAATCTGCTGTTATGTTACTTTAATGGGATATCAAAGAATTCCCAGATGATCTAAGAACAGGTATAACAGACTTGTTAATCTTAATGGAAGATAAAAGCGTTCCAAATAAATAAAGATATGATTTAGCAAATTGCAAGGAAACTGAAAAAGTAAGCACATTCCATAGGCGGGGGGGAGGGGAGTGATGAAATTAGTGTCATGACACACAAACTCACAGGTTACATACCTGCATCAAACATCAGGACAGAGTTGGTATCATGACACCAGAAACACACATCATTGCTTCATTTTATCACTGACGCAGACTGGCTTTGCTGCATGCTCTGATGGCACATTGATTTGGATGGGAAATATTGGAATCTACATTGGAATTCTCACACAAGGCAACGAGTCTTAAATGGTATTTAGCTTCAGTTGGATTATGAATAAAAGAAAGGTGTAAAGCAAAGGCGGATAAACCTGGTCTTAAGATGAAGAATAGCTAGCTATCAGCTGTTTATTGATTTATCTATCAATTGTCCCCCTCTGTGTGTCTATATGTTTTTCAGACTACCAGCATTTCTACAAGGTGCATTCATGCACACCCCTGAAATGCTTCCTTTAGATAATTATCATGTTGGTAACCCTTTTGTCTCATTAAATGGCTTCATTACTTCAAAATAAGGTGGTTATCAGGGTGTTTTAAAGCATTCTGGTAGCATTCTTTCTAATTACATTCTGAAAGAAATCCACATTTAAAGATTACCCTCAAAAAGCAAGTCATAGCTTAGGGCTAAAACAGGAAAAGAAAAAGTAATCTTTTTTTCATGTACAACATTATTGTGCTTCTTGGGGTGGGGCCTCCTAGTCTGTCCGAAAGTTAACATAATAGATGTTCGCTAGGATTCCCAATAGCAGCCTCTCTCTCTATCAGCCTGGCTCCAGGTTCTAAGGGCATCCAGCTGACATCAACACCTGCCCTCCATGAGCTTATGGTAGACTGCATTAGCACTTTGTTGTGTTATATATAAACAAACTAGCAATATAACAATTTACTTCTGGTGTATAACTGTATTACGATTATATCCAAAATTTGGATATAAATGATAGTTTAAAAAAGAAGCCTAGCTTGTTATACACAAGAAGCTATATAGTGGGGCGGGTGGGGTGGGGGGGACCAGCTATACTAAATTACCTAGAGAAGAAAAAACAAGAAAAATGAAAAACCTTAGAAAATAAGGAAAAAGGAAAAAAACTAAACATTAAAAGCAACTGAAGAAAACTAAACTAAACATTCTATCTATCTATAATTTCAAGAATGAATTTATTCCATTTTGTCAGTGTTATGACTCAGTTCTTAAACAATGAATTAAACCTAGGCCATATGGAATCATATTGTCTGATCTTGCCTTCCTTTTGGTACAAAGGCCAAGAATTGACAGATTTCACTAAGCCAACATTTGAAGATCCACCTGAGACTCCATTTTCAATTGTTTGGGGTTGTTTCAGTTGGACATTGCTCTTTCATCATCACATTCCCTTTAGGAACAATGTTATTCCTTCATCAGAAACAACAGAACTAACGTTTTGCTGGGAATCGAGTTTAATCAGTCTGAAATTTGGCTAGTTTCTGATGTCCTGACTAGGTGAGACACAAGAGTGCTTTTCTGCTTTCTACTAAAAGCAATCTGGAGATGAACTTTGAAACAAAATATTATAAGAAATGAAAGGCTACATAAAAACCTCTCCCCTTCCTGCTATTCCTCTGCTTAAATTTGCACTCTTTTGGGCTTTTGCTGAGGAATCTCCAACCCGGAAGTTCTCAGCCCATTTGGGTTTTTGATAACATGTTGTGGCACTTTGGGAAAATGACTGCTGGAAGTGGTTACAATGGGGGCATAACCAAATACAAAACATGCCTGAATATTATCCAGCATTCTCTCCAACCTCATTCCTGCAGACTGTTCTCAACTTCCTTGTCTTACCTTTTCTTTTTTCTGGACAACAGGCACACTTCCAAATGAAACCCTGGACTGCTGCCACTCACCATTTTTAGTTTCTAAGAAAACTTAATAACTTAACAAAACTTTCTAAAAACTTAAACATTAATGGCCCAGAGGTATTCGTGGAAAGTGTGTGTGTGTGTGTGTAGAAACTGAGATCACCAAAATCAGGGCACTAAGACAGATGTCCAAAGGGACAATGGAACTTATAGGCTCCATCCTGGGAACCCAAGCTGTAAATTCAATTTAATATGAAACAAAAGATTTACACACATTTTTGCCGTGTCTCCTAGGACTCAAATGCAGGAGTAGCTTCTAGTGTTCTCCTGGAGATTTGATTCCAAGCCCAATTGGAAATAAATTCTATTAAAGCTGTAGGTAATACTGAAGTGTTGCAACATAAAGTTATTGCAGGTTGGAGCCGCAAGCAGTCCTCAGCACAGCTATATTTTTCGCGGGTGACACTCCAATTATGGCACTCTCCCGGGGGAATTTTGGCTGCCACCCCCTCCCCTTGTATAATTTCAAAAGTTAACTTAAGACCTGCTTAGTCATCTGGAATTTGCAGGATAACAACTGCTTCAGGACCAGAGTGAATGTTGTTATTATTGTACAGCCATACTCTGCACTTAATTGCTTTTACTCTTCTATTTTGTGGTGGCTTGTTTTATTGCAGATTGTTTTATTTAATCGATTTTATTGAAGATTGTTTCATTTTGTTGTTTTTGCTTCTCTGCATTGTTCCAGGCTCCCTCAGAAGAGTAAAATAAAATAAAATAAAATAAAATAAAATAAAATAAAATAAAATAAAATAAAATAAAAGCAAAGCTATATTTAACAGGATGTCCCATGACACTTAGTTTCCACTTTTGTTCAAGGCAGTGACCAATTTCAAACTCTGTGATCCTCACACTTTCAATCCATTCTCTGTGAGCTTGGTCAGTGATAAAGCCTGAATCATCAAGTCTGATTCAGTTCGAGCATCCTGGATGTCTGTCAAATGCAAAGGCTTCTGTGGCCTGGTTCACACAACAGACTAAACCATATTTTGATCTGCAGTAGGAATCCAGCTATGGTGGTTTAGAAACCCTGCTAATTCTGGTGCCTTCAGAAAATCATGGCTAAATCATGGTTCTGTGCAATGTGTGTGAACCCGAACTATGTAATTTTAAAGCAGCTGTCAGGCATTACATTTCTAGGCTGTTGTGCAGTTACATGGGCTTGCAGCACAATGCTGGCTGACTTCAAATGCTATCAACAGGAACTGATGAGATTAGGATGGTGGCAAGATGCTGTTAAGAGCAAGGAGAGGCAGGAGCAGGCCACAGGCCTCGGACAGCAAAGCAAGAATCTCTCCAAAGATAAGTCCAGCTATTAGCTGGAGGCAACCTTGATCCCTCTGAATGCAGCTGAACAAATGCATGCCACTGTGACTCCAACTGACTGTTAAGAAGCACCTTAAGAACCAGTGGAAATGTGTGCATGAGTTCAATTCATTCCAAAAACCATACAGGCGGGCGGCGTTGATCCAAGTTTTTGTTGTAACAGGGACTCCATGTCTTGGAGCTATTGCTGCATATAATCTTTCCCCTCTAAGCTGTGTTGATAGCAAAAATTCATTTGTAGATTATAAGACTTCATATGCTTTGATCCTAACAGTTTTACTGCATTAGGATGGGAAGGGTGTTGAAACGTGTCTATTCGTGCACGTCTTTGCAGATAAACTCTCTCACACATTTGTTGTAGTGCAGAATCTCTACCCCATACTTCTAAATTAGAGAGGCCGCCTGTTAACCCTGTTTTGCACCTGCCGAGCCCCCACTAACATAGTGTTGGCCTAGAAAACATTTTAAAACCCATCCTTTCTCTGAAGACAAAAATGGGCTGGGAGGAGAAGAGAAAAGGGAAAGGAGAACAAAACATTACTGTATGCTCAGCAGGCAAGAGCCTTGCTCTAGCAACTACTGATCTCCAGGTGAATTTTCAAAGGCATCCATAATTTTCAGCAATTGGACGAAGGCTTGCTACTGTACCTCAGCCCGTTCCCTTGTTTTCAAGATGGTCTTAACATAATCAACTTTATTCATAATGACAACTGTCCCTCCTTTATTGGCTTGCTCGAGTGTGATGTTATTGTTTTTCTTGAGGCCCTGGATGGCATCTTGTTCTGCTCTGCTAAGATTGTTGCATGAGGGAAAGCTTTTTAAAATTCATAATTGTGACTTGGGCTTGTTTGTGAAAGCATTCAATGTAGAAATCCAGTTCAATGTTATGTCCATCTGGGGAATCCATACCATACTTTTTTTATGCATTTGGGGTTTGATGTGATTGTGTATTGTTGTATGCATGTTTTTATTGTTAGGAGTATTGTTATTATTATTTTTAATTATATACTACCTGTGGACTTTTAAAACTTTGATTGCATTTGTAGATGTTTTATTGGTGATTCTTGTTGTAAGATGTCATGAATTTGCAGCTGATTTGATGATATACCGATTTAATAAATAAATAAATTCCATCTTTCCTCTAGGAGTTCAAGGCAGCATGCATAGCGTTCCTCCAAATTTTATCTACAACAGCCTTTAGCTCTTGAATGAAAGGCAGAATATAAATCTAATAAGTAAATAAAACCTTATGACAAAGTTGGGCTGAGAGATAGTATCTGAAATTATCTAGTGAGTTCCCAAGTTGAGAGGGGTTTTCCCCAACTTGAATTCAACACTTTGCCATCTGGCAACAGTGATTTGGAGGGGAAAAAAGATCTTTTTTTTCCGAGCATGGCTCAACATGGAACATATTTCAATAATCCAGACAAGTTAACTAATGGGTGAATGTACATAGTGATCATGTAGGGAGATGTGAGTTTTCTACAATTCCACAATGTGATAATTTTGACAAGGAAGAAGGGTCATGCCTGCATAGAAGTAGTGAGGAGAGGGGATCATGGCACCCAGTTCAAATATTTGTCAAAATGCCTCTTTCCCCACTGGCATATAAAGGAGTGATTATCCAAAGAAATGTAACACCATATTTGATTTCAACACCCCTTGGCTCTTCTCCAAAGGTTTAATCTTAGAGAGGAGGGGTGCGCTGTTTGATCCACCAAAGGATGTCCAACATGGATGATTTTATTGACTCGTGGATCAAGTAATGCTGGCACATTAAAAGCGTTGGCTATCTGTGCATATGAAAACATTCCTGCCTGAGTAGATGCTTTGGGGCTGAGGACAAGACTCCCAGAGTATGAGCTGTCATGCATTTGGGGAATGGAGCCAAAACTTAATTTGTAGTTGGAATGTAATACGGTTGACAGGTCTCAGACAGGTTCTGACAGCACTGCTCCCTGCCACCCTCTCTGCAAAAGTGGTGCTGCGAATCTGCAGGTGCTTCTCACAATTCATCCCTGGCTGATTTCAGGCAGCTGTTCTCTGAGGAGAAATGCATGTAACTGTTGCAAAAGCTCCTTGTCAGAGCTTGTGCTTAAGGCTTAAAATGCACACAGTCCTTCCATAGATTTCGTTTTACTGATTTATTGTAAACTTCTCCCATGAGAAGTTAATGCTGTGAATGTTCAGCACAGTACGTAAGAAACAAAGCAGAGAAGGAACCGTAATGATTTGAACATTCCTTGGCAAAACCAGGCATACCTGGTTATCGAACACCTGCATATCGTGCTTGTTCCTTCACATAAAGCAGCAAAGGACAACCTGGGAGGCTGAGGGTGCTCAGTCTCAGGTGTGGCCCTCAGAATCTCTCTAAGAGTTGTTGCTGAATTCTCATTTGTAATGTGGCAGGTGAGGGAATGAAATATGCAGAGACAATTGTATTGAACTAATTTAATAGGAAAGTTTAATTTGATCCAATTTAATGTTTGCTCTGGTCCCATCATTTTGCTGAAGGTTGGCCCTCTCAAAGAAAAAAATATTCCCTCAGTTTGAACTGTGTACCCCAACTTAAGTAATCAACACATATCTTTTCACATGAAAGTATGGCTATTTTACATTAGATTTAAAATATATATATATATATATATATATATATATATATATATATATATATAATGTGATTATACTGTGAGGGAAAAAGAGTTAAATTCCCTTTATTACCAGTTGATGCCATGATTTGCCAAAGGTCTCCTTCAAGTCTCCAGATCAACCCAGGAGGATCTGTGGAGGCAGGGTCATCTGTGCTGGTTAAGACAGTGGAGAATTCAGTTTGCCCAGGATCTCCACAGGTTAAGGCTGGGTCAAATGAAAATATTGCATCTAATGAATGTAGTATCTTTGGGCTCCAAGATCACCACAAATGGAGACTGCAGCCATGAAATTAAAAGACACTTGCTCCTTGGGAGGAAAGCTATGGCAAACCTAGGCAGCATATTAAAAAGCAGAGACATCACCTTGCCGACAAAGATCCACATAATCAAAGCTATGGTTTTTCCAGTAGTAATGTATGGCTGTGAGAGCTGGACCATAAGGAAGGCTGAGCGCCAAAGAATTGATGCCTCTGAACTGTGGTGCTAGAGAAGACTCTTAAGAGTCCCCTGGACTGCTAGGAGGTCAAACCAGTCAATCGTAAAGGAAATCAACCCTGACTGCTCATTGAAAGGATTGATACTGAAGCTCAGGCTTAGATACTTTGGCCACCTAATGCGAAGAGAGGACTCTTTGGAAAAGACCCTGATGCTGGGAAAGATTGAAGGCAAAAGGAGAAGGGGACAGCAGAGGATGAGATGGTTAGATAGCATCACTGAAGCAATGAGCATAAAACTAAGCAAACTTAGGGAGGCAGTGAAGGACAGGAAGGCCTGGCGCGATATGGTTCATGGGGTCACGAAGAGTCGGACACGACTTAACGACTGAACAACAACATCTTTACAGGGGACAGTGTTCCTTGGGATGGTCTGTTGTATGGGATTTAGGGGCCTGCAGGCTACTTGGCAATTCTACATAATGTATAGCTCTAGAAAGTTTCTGTCCTTTTCCAGTGAGAAGTGTGGGGTAGGGGGTGGGGATTCCAGTTATAAAAGACAGCTGCAAGTTACTTTTTCCTCAGAGATGAGTACAGATCTTGAGAGTTACAAAAACTAAGAAACAGATTTCCTGACCAAATTTGAGTCTTGATTTATTTAGTGATTAGATTTTATGCCACCTTTATTTTTGGTCAGCTCAAGATGGCATGAACCCCTAACGCTCCTGCCTATTTTCCCCACAACAACAACCCAGCGAGGTGAATTGGGCCGAGAGAGAGAGCGACTGGTCCAACGTCATCTAGCCGGCTTTCCTGCCACAGGAGGACAAAAACTCACATCTCCTGGTTTTTAGCCCAGCCCTTTAGCCACTACACCACACTGTCTTCATCCCTCTGCCTCCCAGGAGCATCAGAAGTGTTTTATTTTTTTTCTGTGCTGCTTTGCTGGTAGTTTCACTTGTGCTCATATTAGTATTCCCCAATGTCTGTGTCTGTTTGCTACTTACTGATTGTTAGCTTTTAGGGCTAGAATTACTAAAACATTTTTCACCTATCCTATTGCTCAAGAACCTCCCTTTGTTGTGTTTGTTAAAAATCCTTCATTCACTGTAATTGCAGTACTGGAGTACTGCACCATGCATTCCCAAATCATCTAGTCACTCTGATTAAAGAGAGAAACTGAAACTATTTGCATAAATGCCTTACTATGTCCTGGGGAGAGGGGATCTCCTGTTCTTCTCCATCCAAATTCCAGAAAAAATGAGGGGGGAGGGGGCTTAACAACCTGCATCAGGTGGAACTTTACCACTTGGGGCAACATTTACAGCCAGATACCCCAGAACATAGCTAGGGGTGGGAAGGTGGAGATCCAGGAAAGGATCTGGTAGGCTGATATGTTTCTGTCAGAAGCCCTGTTACAGTGGGCTTAATGAATAAAAGCTTGTTGTTCATTAAGCAAGAACTAAAGGTACAGGTAGTCCCCAGTTTAAGAACGAGTTCCATTCCCAAGGTCTGTCCTTAAGTCGAATTTGTATGTAAGCCAGAACAGTATGATTGTATAATACTGTATATTATATATTGTATAATACTGTATAAGTAGTATTGTGTAATTAACTTGAAACATTATGTGTTTAACTCGAATCGTTGTGTATTTAACTCAAATTTTGCTACAATAGGCTCCATTCTTAATTATGGATTGTCTATAAACTGGCTGTTCTTAACCCGGGGACTACCCGTTACCTTAAATTTATATTTTGTAAAATTGCTTCAGCTTCCTCAAGTGTAGTCATTAATAGGACTTTATCTACACACAACCCTGAAATAATATTGTTCCTCTCTTCTAACTATCTGTATGAGGAAGGTGACCCTTTTCTTCATCCCATCTGACAATCAGGAATAATGTGCCTGCCTAATTGATTAACTGATCAGGTTCACTGATTAGTGAGAAGGCGGAATATCATTGTGCAATTTTGCAACTTCAGACAAAATGCCATTGCGGGACTGGGACTGAATCTTGACCTTTTGTGCTGCTGTCTCCCACTCCAAATATCCTCATGAACTTAAACCTATTTGCCTCAGGTGCCTTAGCTATGCTAGTTAGGTTGCTGGTGGAGCAGAAACATCCTGATCCCCCAAAAGTGCTTCTGTGATATCCTTTATAGATCAGACCTCCCACTCCTGAAACCCTAGGTTACTTTCATTCAGGATTTTGATCACATAATCAGTCTACTTTTAGATGAAATAGGCTTCCCTTGAACTGCAAACCTTTGTTCCATCCACCTATATCGCACCAATAGACTTAGGAAGACCTTTAATGGGCCTGGCTACCTTTTTGGAACAATATTGCCACCTATAGGGCATTTCTATTCAAAATATAGTAACAGGTCAAAGTAGGTAATACTGTAAATTCAGTAGCATCTTCAGAACTAAGCAACTTTATTGGAACATAAGTTTTTGTGAGCAGTAGCCCACTTTATCAGAGGCATAGAGTGGGTCAAAGTATGGTTACTGGAGAATCTAAGGGAACCAGACTCAGTCTGGCAGGGGAGGGGTTACAGGTCCAACAAGTTGATAATAATTTCATTCAGAAAAGCTGGGTGCCCATTTCTCAGTGTGTGACACTGTCCATTCTTCTGGTTTATCACTCTTAATACAAGTATATGTCAACTTCTGTACAGTTATTGGACCCTAGGCCAGTTTGGTGTCAGAGTAACTTGTATGAGAGTTAGTGCAGTATAATGGTTAAGGTACTGGACGTGGCTTTCTATTGTTTGTCATCCTTTCAGGTATTTGAAGAGTATTATCATCTTCCCTGGGACGCGGTGGCGCAGCGGCTTAATGACGCTGAAAGTTGCCGGCCAGAAATGGCTGACGCTTCAGCGGTTCGAGTCCAGCCTTCGCGTTAACAGGGTGAGCTCCTGTTTCCTCCCCAGCTCCTGTCAACCCAACAGGTCAAAAACTCACGTGAGTAGATAAATGGGTACTCTCACTCCGGTGGGAGGAAAAATGCTGGCAGCGCCTTGCACAGAGAGACGGGACCAGTTGCCAGTAAGCGCGAAACCGCGCTCACCCAAAAAGGGCGCGAAGCAACGGAAACCCCGCCTCCTGCGCTCGCCAGCTGGGCTCTGCTCTAGGAAGGAGGCTCTGGCAAACCACTTCCGAAAAACAATTGCCTTGAAAACTGCAAGGATTCGTCCAGGCAGTCACTGCAGGGTCAGTAATGACTGAGCGCAGACAAAAAAAAAATTCATCTTCCCCCCTCAATTTTCTCTTCTCAATTTTCTCTTCATAAGTCTTAGTTTCTAGTGCCCTGATCATCTTTGGTTCCCTTCTCTGAAGCTGTTCCAATTTTTCTGAAACCTACTAAAAATGCAGAACTCAGAGTAGGCCACAATATTTGAGATGGGGTCTGACCAATCTAGAATAAAGTGGAATGTTACTTTCTGTGATTTGTTGACCCTGCCTAAAATTGCATTTTAATTTTTGGCATCTTCATCATAATACTAGTTCATTTTCAGATTGCACTTTGACTGCTATTCCACAATTGTTTCACAAGTGTTACTCTCAAGCCAGGTATCCCCTATTCTGTTTCCTGAGTGAAAAACATTGCATTTATCCATTACATTGCATTTATCCATTATCCATTTCATTCCATCATTTTCAGTCCATTTCTCTACCCTACAAATACTTTGAATTTTATTTTTATCTTTTAGTTTTAGGTGCTCCATCTAATTTTGTGTCATCTGAAGATCCCATAAACATCGTCCTCCAACTCCCATCCGAGTCATTAATAAAAATATTGAATAATACAAAACCAAGGGATGAACCTGTAGCATTTCGCTTGATTCCTCTCTCAAATGAGGTGGAGTGATGTGTAATCATTGAGGAGCACTCTGAATATGAATTTTGTCAGCTCTACATCCACTTAATAGTTATGCCATCCAACTCACACTTAACTAGCTTGGTAATCAAAATGTCATGAGGTACCTTGTCACATTATTATTACTATTGGTATTATTATTATTATTATTATTATTTGCTAGACATACAGTATATGCTTTCTTGAAACCTAGTATCATCTTGATACTAGATTTCAAGAAAGCATATACTGTATGTCTAGCAAATAAGGAGAAAGATGGCATTAATTAAGACTAAGCAAATCAGCCCTCTTCAAATCCACTTTCCCAGGGAACATAAAACTGTCATCTCAGCCATAAAGCATTTTAGACACAAGAACATTGACTAAATTGTAAAGGAATATTGGGAGGTGAAAACAGCTCTGGAAAGCAAGATCATTAGAAGAGAACACTTAGGGAAAAACAACACATCAACAGTAACTTTTATTCCAAAGAACCAGCCTTTGTCTTCTCAATACACCATTGTCTCTGTAGTACTACCCTAATTACTTCACTAAACACATGTAAGGCTACATGCAATCAAGTACTTTGCTGTGGTATTAAATCATAAATTTTAAATTGCATAACTCTCCACCCTTTTTTAGGTCTCCTTTTGACAGCACTTGTGCAGTAGGTATCAGATATCATCTGCTGAAGCAGATTGGTAAGGTTATGATCTTGTTCACCTTTGTGTCAGCTAGCATTAACCAGCACCCAGAGGGACACCTCCTTACTTCATCGGTTCCCTTATTGTGTGTCTCTGTGTTGGTTTTAATAATGGGAAATGTTGGATCCAGGTTTGCAATTGGCACAAATGGTGTCCCAGGTGCAGGTGAGGCCACTAGTCTCGAGTTGGGGACTAGCCAAGTCCAGGTTCTTTAAGGTGCAGTGAGTGACAGCCTGAGTATAGCTTTGGCTGAGAATCTTTAGGGGACAGTGAGCAATAGCCTGATTGCAGTCTCAAATGAGGAAGTTACAGCTAAGGTAAGGTTGAGTATTTAAAGCTATTGGGCTATTAAATGGCTGAGGAAATGGCACACCAATACCAAACTCATCAAGGAGCTCCAGTTCCCGCTCATTGGAACTTTTGGTCTTAAAGTGTTGCAACATGTATATTTTTGTTGGGAAGTTGCCCATCCTAAACAACTCAAAGTGTTAAACTAAGTCCTATGAATAAAGATGAAAAGAGCTGGGATCTGTTCTCTTGTTCCAGGGTATAAGACACAGACTAGTGAATTTAAGTTACAGGGAAGCTGATTCCAATTGAATTTTAGAAAACACTTCATAGTAGCTGGAGGAATTTGTCAGTGATATCAACTATTGAAAGAGGTGCTGAACTTTGGTTCACTGGATGAGTTCAAATGGAGGCTAGACAGTACTTGACTGAGATGCTTTAATCTGGATATCTGCACTGAGCAGGGTGGTTGGACTTTATGGCCTGAATGTCCTCTTCCAATACTGTGAATCTATAGCATACAACTTTCCCACAATTTCCCCAATCAAAACATCGGGAAGATACTCAATCAAAAAACGTTATACAGTTCATTTGGCAAGACTTGTTCTTGACAAATCCATGATGACTTCTGCTAATTACAACATCGTTTTCAAGGTGCTTAGAGATTGCTTTATGATGTATTCTTGAATCTTCCAAGATATTGATGACAGACTGCCATCATCTTTGTTTTTCTGAAGAGAGGAACAGTTGCCTTCCTTGTATTGTTGAAGGCTTTCACAGCCGGCATACGAAGGCTGGTGTGGATCTTCCAGGCTGTGTGGCCGTGTTCTGGAAGTTAGTTGCCTTCCTTCATTCTTCTGCCCATTCTCCAGTATTGCTCAAAAGATAATGAATAAAGATTTGGCCCAATCAGCAGGAATTTCTTCACTATCCTAGAATGCAGTTCATCGTCTGCTAGAAATTTAAACTCATTCAAAATAAATTGACATATAATTTGTTATCATGTTCTGATCAATCTGTTTATCTGTTCTTATGGATTTTTTTGGATTTTGTATACCACCCAGAGTCTATTGGAGTTGGGTGGCTGTAATAAATTTAAATTAATAATAATATGTCAATGTAGCCAGGAACGCTCAAATTGGTGAGAGATGATACTTAAGATTTTGCTAGATGACCTTCTGTTTGTTAACAAACAAAAGATATTGATATATTTTTAAAAATAAACAGTCAACAAATGTGAGGATTATCTGAGATGCATTTAAAGTGGTAGAGAGATAAGACAATAGCTTCTGTCTCTTGATGGGGAAAAAATGGAAGAATTATATTGTAGACAGATGGAAAAGGATGTAAAAGAAACTTTGAATATTTATGCTATAAATCAACACTGGAATCCTACTATGTTTTTAGATCTGTAAAAATGGGAGCTTGACCAATTATACGCACTGAACACCGAATGTTAATTAAAGTATATTAAGCAGATCTGTTGGGAACAGGGTCTAAAACCTGACAAACTGCTGGTTTCATGACTGAAACAACTGAAGAAAAAATAAATAATGCCCGCTATAAGAGATTTCACAGGGAGACATCATAGTAGTTATAAAGCAATTCATTCTTAGTTTGAGTTTGATGCAAAAATTTATTTGGTGTGTGGTTTGTCATTGACAATGTTGACATTGTCAAAACCACCTTAAAACAGAGGCTACCTTTGGCCACTCATACCCAATCCCAAGAAAAGATTTCCTGAGATTGTGTACAAGCACCCAACGGTAGCCTCTGTTTTAAGGTTTAAGATATTCTGACATGTGCTATGTACATACCCACATGAGCTCTGAATCTTATTTTATTCTTCTAATCTGGACCACTACTCAGCCCTATAGCTTTGCCTTTTCTTGGTTGTTAGCATTTAACTATGGTCCTTGAGTAGCTGACATGCTGGTTGTGTTCTTCGACAACCTCAGTTCATTATAAAAGGAGAAGGATGCCAATTTTCATCAGTTCCTCCTTCCTTGCATGGTTCTACAGTACTATCTCCTATAAAGGACAAGGTTAGAAGTGGTACTTGGACATGTAAGGGTAAATCAGTGAAAATCTTTTTCTTCTAGCAAGATATGTATGCTAGAAACAAGTTGCCCTTACTAATGCAAAACCTGAACTTAAGGTTGCTTAAAAAGGAGCTGTAAAAATCTAAACCACAACACTGGAATGAGTAAAATAAGCATCAAAAATAATTCCTAAGCATGCCAGTGAGAAAATTAAAAAATAAAATAAAATGAAAAGCCTTTCCTAATGAGTATTTGCCATGGAGAAAATCTATCTATGCGGTCGCTAAGAATTGACAATCACTTGATGGCACATAATCAATCATCAACTTACATATAAATAAATGACTGCAGCTTTATTGTTACGCAAAATAAGAATGTTCTAAAACATTAAACATGATTCCTGCAGGAATGCGTTGATACAGTGCACTAAACAAGCACGCGCTGACGCATCTCCCCCTCTCCACCAACCAATTTGCTCCTCCCCTTTTTCTCTCTGCTCCACCTTCCTGCGCCTACTTGATTCGCGAGAAAGAGACAGGAAAATGACGCAAGCGCAAACTGCTCTTCAGTCGAGGCATTAGAGCTAGAATATTGAAGAGTGTTCCAACTACAATTACATAAAAAACTTACAGATAATGTTTCCTGCTATTCTTTATCGGAGAAAATCGGAACTGTCGTTATGTCTATGTAGCAACTTGTCTCTTCGTTGTTTCAGAACTGAAGGCCGAAAACAGTTTGAATTTGAGACCGATTTGTTCGAATCGATTCCTAACTCTATGCACATCTCTTTTTCCAAGGGCCCCAAACCCTTGTCTACAACGTTGCCTGTTTCTTACGGCGGGGGTTCTCCATTCAGTAGGGTCTACAAGCACACGTCGGTGCTGAATGCTGAAATAAGGAAGTAGAAAAGGAAACTCTTTATGGTCTCTTCTTATCGGAATACCGGATTTTGGATTCTTCTAATCCGATTGAGTCAGGCGGCTGAAAGACGACACGGGCAGAGAGGGCGCGTCAGGGCCCTTCGCGATGGCGGAACAGGAAGTGGAGGAGAGGAGGGGCGGGGTCGCATCGAGGGAGGAGACTGCTGCGAAGCGAGTCGCGTCCTCCGCTGGGGCGGCTGCCGAACCGGACCGCGCCGGGCTGACCGCCTCGGGGTGTTGTCGTTAACGTTCGTTCCGCCGCCAACCTTGTCATGCCGCTCTTCGCCCCCAACCCCTTCGAGCAGGATGTGGGTGAGTCGAGCGGGAGTGGACGGTATTTTTCTGCCCGGCAGGGGAAGAGCAGCCGCCCTAAAAGCTCCCGGCCCGACCTCCAGGCGCGGTCATAGGTCGGTCCTCCCTGGGGATCAGCTGCGTCCGCGTAGCCAAACGCTGCCCACGCATTTCCCTCCGGCGAGGACGGGGGCAGGAGGGAGGCTCTCCTCCTCGTCCCGTCCCGGGACTGTTCTCCCGACAAGGACGTCGGTCATCCTCTGGATCTAGGTTGAAGCCACCTGTGCGGGAGAGGAAGTGGAGTAAGAGGCTCGGCCCCTTGAACTGCGCCGATACCTGGAGGGAGCAAGTTTGTCTGTCTTTAGAGGCTCTAATGATTTACGAAATACTCTCTGGCTGGGTAGACCAGATCCTCTTCCCCAGGGCAGAGGTGAAGCGGAGAGCGAATGATTTGTCCAAGGTTAAATTTAAGGGTGGATCCTAATTTAGTTATTGTTTTAAAGGCGATCGGCTTCTGAAAAGTCCACAGGCCCACCTCTGGCAGTCTATATTCAAGCAGTCACAATGCCAGAAATAGAACTATGGACGCTTTTTAAACCAGGTTGCCTTTAAAAAGAAAAAAATATTCAGAAGCTAAAATGAAGTGATTTAATATCAAAAGAAGCAAGAGTTTAAACTTTCAGTTGGAAAAAAATCTTTACAGCTAAGTAGAGTGAGAATTTTTAATGCTAATAGAGAAGGAATTCCCTCATTTCCCTGAATGATGGTTTAATAGAAAGGAATTTATTTTGCATTCCCAACAACTAAACCCTCTTTGGTGGATCTCTAGAGATTCTTTCAATAAGTGCAGGCTTATAAGGCAGGAGATGGTCTTTAAAATATAAGTATGCATCTGGAATTAGGAGAGAAGGCTAATTGTGTTAACATGAATTCAAAGACCAGTTTTGGTAGGTAGGAATAGAAGTTGCTCAAGGGTTTTATATAATTGGTTGCTCTCTTGGTTTAACAACATAGAGCTATTGTTTTGCTAGGCCTCAGAAACAGAGATATTTATTCCAAAATCTAATGACATAAGATTTCTAAAAGGTACTGAGGTTGAAGTTTCTGGATTTGTTTGCCCTATTTGCTGCTTTATACCTTTATTTTAGCTTCTCTTGCTTAATTGAATTCATGAGCATTGGATCTCAAAGTGCAATAATTCATGGTATTAGAAATGATACAAACCTGTATATTACTGAAACGGATTAGGCAAGAAATCATGTATCAGCAGAGATGACAAGACACTTTTTCTCATTTGCAATAGCACAGCTGTAGTCATCTGCTTGTTACAGGATATCATTTCTGATTGGTGGATATGCTGAAATTAGGGAATGGGTATCTTTATAAGCTGTAAGTATCTGAGGAAAATGTCCCATTAAAAGTCAGGTGGGTTTACAATATTTTACATGTAGATATGTGTAAGATAACAGGCTTAGTAACTGTGTGTTTGCAAATTTGGGCTCAGTTGTACATTATTGTCATGACTTATGTTTTTAAGAAATAAAATGTTTTTTTCACACTAGGTCTAAAAGTTCTAGGTCTAATATTATTTTAAAAATAAACCAGTTATTAAAAAAAATTAAAGGCCTTTAAAAATTGCACAAGAGCATTGAAAAAATCAACGTAAAGTACTTTCAAAAATTAAAAAATGTCTTCTTTAGGCTTTTCAAAAAAGTTATAAGCAAGTAAACATATTTCTTCAGAGTGGGAGTTTGATGTTTTAGTATTACAACTGAGAAAGCTGACTTGCCAGTGTTTGCCAAATGAACCTCTTGAGATGAATCTTCCTCATGGGCAAATACAAGAGACCACATAACTGGCACATAACATTAAGCTGTAATGTGGTTTAATCTTTCCGTTGGTTTAGCCTCACTGTGAAAGCCCCCAAGAAGGAGCCATTGTTACCAACTGCAGTGGCTGA
Organism: Liasis olivaceus; assembly: GCA_030867105.1. Taxonomy (NCBI): domain Eukaryota; kingdom Metazoa; phylum Chordata; class Lepidosauria; order Squamata; family Pythonidae; genus Liasis; species Liasis olivaceus. The sequence goes on along the minus strand of CM061349.1, from coordinate 135,506,268 downwards.
ATTCACATACAGTATCACATTAAAACAAACAAACAAGCCACAGCCTAAAGCAGCCTTTCTCACCTTTTTACTCTGGAAGAACTCTTGAAATAATGTTCAGGTCTCAGGGACCCCTCCATAAAAACCACAAATAATATAAAAACTTTACAGTGAAGTTCACTTCTAGCCTACATAATCCATGTTTTACAGCAAACCACCAATCAGCAAGGTGACAACTGAGTTCTGGTGTGTAAAAATCCACTAGTGTGCATGCTAGCATTGCGCAGTGCATAACATTCAAAAAACGATGTTTGCTTATTTTTTTAATCACAATTTCTCATGGAACCCCTAGCAACCTCTTGCAGAACCCTAGTTGAGAAAAAACTGGTTTAGAACCTAGAATATTGGAAGATTTGTTCTTTGATGTGTGTAGATTTTAGGCTGTAAAAGCATTCAAAAGAGGTTTTAAATTGAGTAAGTGGGAAACCAGCTGCAATTTAACAAAAATTATGGACTTTATGTTAAATTCCTGTCAGAAGTAATTGCATTTTATGTTAGCTAAATCTTCCAGAAACTTAACACAAGTCCCTTCTCAGATTTATATAATATGAATAACCTTTTCTTATTAATGAGAAAACAGTTACTGTCAGAACCAATTTTTACTTTTGAAAACTTAAATTCTGAAAATAGTTTTGCAGATGAAAGTTGCAATCCTGTGCATGATTCCTCATATTTTATTGACTTAAATTGTTTAACTGCTGTTTCAATTTCTGATAACAAGCATGTTTTTAATTCCAGTTTGTACAAATTGTGGAATAAATGTATTTTTAAATATTTCACCAAGAAAAAGGATAAATAGATTCAAATCTTAATCTTTTTAAAATCAATTTTTATATCTATAAATGTTCATAAAAATGTTTAACTGTAGCACTATGCACATCATGTACCTTTAGAAGAGTCATAGAAAAGATGTTCTATGTTTTTGTTGAAATAAGTGTTTTAAAAGTAGAGAATCATAAGAGATAATTTAGGAAGGATCCTAGAGATCATCTATTCCATTGCAGAAATCTAGTATTATAGCATCCCTGGCAAATGGCCATCCAGACTTAGTTTAAGCACAGAGCAAAGAAGGATCTGCTATCTCCTATGACAGTCTGCTCCGTTACTCAATAGCACTTACCCTCAGGAAAATATTCCTAATGTCCACCTGAAATCTGCTTCCTTGTATTTTAAACCCACTGTTGCTTGTCTTCCTGAATGCTACCACACAAATCTACCCTGTTTTATATATGATGGCCCTACAAATACTTCTATTCTCTAGTGCCTTTAGCTTTGCTTGTTAGTTTTTCCTCCCAGGTCCTTTATCATCTTGTTTGCTCTCCAATGGATATACTTCATGTTATCAATTTGCTTCTTAAAATATGATGCACTGAATTGGATGTAATATTCTGTAGAATGGATGCAATATTCTTTCTTCAGTCCAAATGAAGGACTGTACTGAAATTCATCTCAAAAGGCTGACATTCTTAAGATGTTTGCTACTCTCCTTATCTTGTGTTGTTTGCAAATTTGATAATCATATTTTGTAAACCTTGATCCAGATGATTTATAAATACAGTGAACAGTGCAAAGCCCTGTACTATGCCCCTTGGCACATTCCATTTTTAGCCTGCACTCATAGGGTATGATTATTCAACCAGCTCTGTATCCATCTAATGATAGTATACTTCAACACATATTTTGTCATCTTCTCTACTAGGATCTCATGGGAGACCTTATCAAATGCTTTGCTGAAGTAAAGGTATACCATGTCCACTGTATTCCTGTGATCAACTAAACTGGTCACTCTGTGAAAAATCAAATTGATTTAGTATTATCTGTTCTTGATAAATCCATGTTGGCTCCCATTAAGCAGTGCATTCTTTTCTAAATGTTTGCAGTCTGACTGCATAGTAATTGGTTCCAAAATTTTGCCTACTATCAATGTCAGGTTAACTGGTCTGTACTTATCTGGGTCTCCCCCCCCCTACTTTTTGAACATAGAAACAATCCTTGACCTTCTCCAATCCTCTGACATATCTCACAGACACGATTTTTCCACAGGAAATTGGTATCTGCAAGCTTTTTCACGATTCTCAGATTTAATTTGTATGGTCTGGGGTACGAAAACTGATTCCTGGTAGCCAGACTCTCCCTAACTATCTTTTCAGTTACCTTGGGTTGCCATTCTCTTCTAGTACCATTTGTTCTTCTTAGGTCTATTTGAACACAGTTCCTCTTTGTGGAGGAGTCTGAAACAAAATAGGAGTTGAGGAGCTCTGTCACCATCCTACAATCTTGTTCACGCAGCGGCCCTACCTTTTCCTTTTTCTTCATCTTCCTTTGATGTGGCCAGAAAAGTCCTTTTTTCTGCTTTAACTTCCCTTATGAATCTTGCTTCTTTTGTACATCAGCCTTTGTGACATTTTTCTACAGATACTAGCTACTTCCTGGCACGGGTATCTTTGGGGGGTGCTAAATGATGAAATGTATATTACGATGTCATAATGCAAAGTCTGCTCCTTATATTCTTGTACATGATGTTAGAATACAATATGAAAGGGTGGGGTTTGTGTCACGTAACCATGTGTATCGTTTTTCTGCCATCGTGGCTACCTGTAGATGCCTGTGCTAGGTGGTACACGTCTTTGGAAATTATATCCCTCTTCCATTTCTTATACCTGTTTCTTTTAATTCATAGTTCGGTAGAAGCTCCATATCCATCCACAATTGTTCCCGAAGCTGTCCCCTATTTTTTCTTTTCATTGGAATGGTGTGTGATTATATTTCTGGTATCTTGTTTTTTTAGAAATTCCCAACCTTCCTGCATTCTCTTTCACCTGAGGATTTTTGTCCATGACATCCCCCCAGTGCCTTTCTAAGCCTGGTGAAATTGGCTTTGCTGGAATTTAGTGTGCCCATATAACTATGCTCTAATTTTCCTTTCTTCATTATCTTAATAATCCTTTCTGCATTATCTTAAAATCCAAGTTGGCAAAGTCATTTCCTCTCAAGTTTCCCACTGCTTTTATCTTTCAGCCAATTCTTTCCTCCTAATTAGGATCAGATTTAGGAGTGCCAGTCAGGACAGAGTAAAGTCCCTGTCAGATTCCCAGTCACCTAAGCTTTGTATATTAGAGCAAATAAATATATTCCAATGAAACATCCTTACTAATTCAGGACATTGAGGGGCCTCATTTAGACTATTCAATATTCACAAGTTAGGGTTTTTTTTTCCAATCCATGTGGGAACAACTTGATAGCACCACAGACTTTTAAGAATAGAGATATTTGATATCTCTGCATGTTGGTTTAAGTTCAGCTGACAACAAAGTTGTCCCTTGGTATGTGACAAAATCATGGTGACATGCAAGCAATATTTGAAATGTATTATTGTCCCTTCCCTTCAATCAGCATTAACAAGTTTACAGATGCAACAAGTGGTATTGGCTATAGGTGCCAGCCATTTCCTAGAAATCTCACACTCCCAACAAGTCTACTCTTGTTCCTATGTCTCTATATACCTGTATACTTTTGTCGCAGGTAATGCCACTTCTCCCTTTTTGTTCAGTCCTTGTATTCCCCTCATCAGTTTCATTCCGCCTTATTACATTAATGCCTATTAAATCGTATTTGTCTTCCTATTACAATTTATAGTTCTTCATATTTATTTTTCAAATCATGCGCATTTGTAACAAAAACTATAACCTGACCTATTCCCCATGTATTTACATGCTCATTATTTAGTGCATCCACATCCTCCGTATCACTCCAGCCCTGTTCCCAATATTTGGGCATCACACAATTTTCTAGACTTTCTTCTCTGACTACGGGAGTATTTATCTTAAATCCCCCAGCATCAGATTTGCAAGAGGCTTCCTAAATTCATTCTTCTCTGTTCTTGTGAGTTGTAGCCTATTACTTGCCAAGAGACCCTCATCTTGGAAATATATTCCATGATCAAACCATTCCCAGTGATATCATCTGCATAGCCACCTGTTTGCTTCCAGTAGTCATCTCTCTCTTCCTGGACCAAGAAGGAGTAAAGAAAACACCACCTGTGTCCTCAGCTCCTTTTTGCCTGGTGTTTCACAGTACCATACAGTGTCTTCAAAGTTGTGTCATTTGTTTCCATATGGATTAGTAAAAAGTGATAATGGTTAGCAGACATCAAGTGTTTGGGAACCTTATGTATGTATGTATTTATTTTTTGTATTCCACCCAGTCCCAAGGGCTCTAGGTGGCTAAGAATCTCATCATAAAATAACACCTGTAACAAAAGAAAAAAAGAGAACCCCCCTCCCAAATATACATAAAATTAAAAGTAGAATACGTAAAAAGTAGAAAATTCAGAAGTCATGCACTCACAGAGCTGACTGAATATCTCCAGGCAACAAGTAGTTGTTGAAAAAGCCTGTCAGTTGGCAGTCTTGTAAAGATGGGACTTGGAGGGAGTTGACTATATTTGAACTGGTGGGACATGCAGATGAATATGGGAAAATATGGTCCCTTATATAACCAGATCCAGAACCATGCAGGGCCTCAAAGCTGGCAAGATGGGTGGCCATAGAAATCTACTAAATAAATAAACAAAACCCAGTGCCGCCCCCAAAGCAATGGATTTAGCTATACAAGATAAACTCCTAACTGCCCAAATTGATACAGTGTATTCTATACCAGCTGTAGATTTTGAATATTATCTGAATAAAGGCAGGCCCATGGAGAGTGCATTACAATAATTCAACAGAAAGTGACTAGGACATGAGTGACTGTGATCAGGCCGCCTGATCCAGGAATGTCCATGATTGGCACAATTTAACATGTAACCATGCTAAAGTTGTTGTTATTACATTTTTAACCTGCCCTTTATTTATTTACATATAGGTCAACTCAAGGTGACAAACATCTAATACTCATGCCTCCTATTTTTCCCACAACAACAACACTGTGAGGTGGGTTGGGCTGAGAGAGAGTGACTGGCCCAAAGTCACTCAGCTGGTTTTCATGTCTAAGGAGGTGTAGAATTCACAGCCTCCTGGTTTTTAGGCCAGCACCTTAACTACTACACCAAACTGGCTTTTAATAAAAGTTCAACAAGTTTTCACAGAAACTGTGAGTCTGGGAAGATCCCGAGGTTACAAACCATCTTTGAGCAGAGGAATACATTCAGAATCAAATAATGTATTAGTTCTTAAGCCCCTAGTGTCTTAGAGGAATTCAAGCTGTCTGTTCCTCCCCATCCAGACCCTCATTGCTTCCAGGCATTGGGTCAACACTTCTGCGACATTGCTGAGTTCTGTCACTGGATATTATCATTATATTGATGATACTGAACCCCATGCTGACAGATTACCACCCCCCGCAGTTTCAACAGGTGTTAAAGAGAAGTAGAAGAGAACAGAGCCCTTAGGCACTCTATAGAATAGGGGTCTCCTTCTCTCCCACTGGAACTGGCTCGTTAGGAAGGAAGGCAACCACTGCAAGACAGTGCCCCCACCCCCAATCCCTTGGAAACAGTTCAGAAGGATACCATGGTTGATAGTACTGAAATCCACTGACAGATCAAGGAGGACCATGAGGGTTGTTCTCCTGCAATCCCAATTTCTCAATACTGTAGGTTGTCCACAAGCATAACTAATGCAAGCATGATTGTGCTGTACCCTGGCCTTAAACCTGACTCTGTAAGTCCAAATAATTCCCTTCCTTTAGGTTTCTGTGGAGCTGTGGGCCTGCCATTCTCTCTACACCTGCTTCCAGAAAGGGGGATTTGGGGACAGGTCTGAAGTTACCCAGAACAGATAAAGGCTTCTTGGGTAGGGGTGACAGAACAGCCCCTCACTGAAAGAAGCATTGATTATTGCTTGAATGCAACTTCCTGCCACCTCATAGAGGCCTTAACCGATCATGAACAGGGATCCAAGCAGGAAGTGATAGAAGTGACACTAAAGAAAGTCCCATCTGCTTCCTCAAGATTCACAGACTCACAATGATCCCAGACAAAGCCCCAATCATTTCCATCAGTACAGTCCTGTTGGATTCCAACTCTTTTTCATCACATCATGAATACAAGGCCCTGAGGCTTGTGGTAACTCCACTAATATAAATAGGGAGGCTCTGGAATCTATTCCGAAGCTCCAAAGAAAATGACCTTTCTTGGCAGGTTTGGGTCTTTCATGTCGCATGCTTCCATCTTTTCTGCCTGGCTTTTTTTGTTTTCTAGGAGGCTTCTTGCTACTATTGTCCCTCCAATAAGCACTTTCTGTATTTGATCCAAAAAATTCCTCATCTTCCCTGATACATTGGAGGATGGACAGGTTCACTTCTCACCCCTTCGCTTTTCTTCCAGGAAGGCAGTCAACCTACACTTGCTATATTTGTAGTTCTTGTCTTCTCCAGGGAGGAAAGCACACATGGTACATCCCCAACAAGTATGAGAGCATTTCTCTTTGTCTACACATTTCTCAGATGAACAGAAAGGGGGGGGGGGATCTCATTTCTGAGGAACCCCAGTATACTCCTCCACAAAATAGCCACACAAAACACCTGATCGATTGTCCCTGGCCACTGGCTTTCCAGAGAAAAAAGAGAGGTAGGAGTTTTGTTATAACCTCTCTCTTGACTTTGTCACCATATTTTTGTTTGCTTTCCCTATTTGCTCACTCAGTAATTTCGTTATTTCTGAAGCAGATATCTTCACTTGATCCTTACTGAGGAGCGAATGAAGTTCAACACATATGGAGGGCACTAGGTTGGGGAAAGTTGTTTTAGAAAATGTGGGAAGTCATTATTATATGTGAGAATGGATTGTCCTGCTAGAGGTTCAGCTTGCTAGGATAAAGCTGATACATATAGAGCTCAGTGTATATGGACTTCTCTTTTTAACATGAACCCCATCTTCTTTATCAACATTATAAAAACCTCATCTATTAACTTATTTGTTTCAGTGACTTACTTGCTCTCGACTTAAAAAACACTATTCAAAGAAAAGAAATAAACTGGTATAATCTTTTTTTGCTGTTATACTGAACCTGATGAATATTATTTTGAGTTTCTTTCAATGTGTGGAACCTAAGGTTGTGAACAAGCAGCTTGAAGGATTGCTACCAGTTCTCTAGATTCTTGTCTCCTCTAGATTTAGAAGCTATGAGGAGCAGCTTGTTTAGCTCTTAGTAGGGGCTAGCACATCTTTCAATGAAAGGGTAGTTTCTGCTGTTCTCAGAAAGATAACAGTGAATATTCTGTTGAAAAAATCCCTAATCTAGATTTTATTGTACAAGATAATTATAATCTCAGAACAGATGTTTTTTTCTTGAACAAAGTACTATGGCAGGTAAGGGGACAAATAATCTTGCATAATGATGAATATTTTGAATCTACTCCCATTTGGTTGCCAACTGATTGCCCAAGTTTGTGTCTTCTGCCAAGGAGTGCAGGCCTGTTGTTCTCTTGGAACTCTTAGTAAACTTTGATTCCACTAATCATGATGCCCTTCTGGATGATTGGAATAGTGTGGTAGTGGCTTCAAACCTTTATGTCAGGTTAAACTCACATAATGATCTTAGGAGCTCTGGTCTACTTCATGGATTTTGAGATGCCATGAATTTCATTTTGTCCTCAGTGCTTTTCAGCAATCATTGGAAGACTTAGATAACACATTTGTTAATATTAAACAGGCTGGAACTTCTGAAGTATGATCTAAAGGTCCATTTTGAAGGGAAAATGAGAGTTAATATATGGAAAATATACAGGAAGTGGAAAAGCTGGCTAATATGGATGGAATTGTTCAGCCACTTTGGGCGAGGTTGCATAACAGATGGTAAACAGTTTACCACTTGAGTACAGTCCTACATTTGGTGCTACTTGTGAGAACCCTAATTAGCAGTAGATTCACTTACTCATTCCATAGTCATGTTCATACTGAACTTTGACATTATGCTAGTTGTTATTGGTCTGATATACAGTGCATTCAGAAAGTATTCAGATCCCCTTCACTTTTTTCAATTTTGTTATGTTGCAGCCTGATACTACAATCGTTCAAATTCATGTTTTTCTCATTAATCTACACTCAGTACCCCCTAATGACAAAGTGAAAACAGAATTTTAGAATTGTCTGTAAATTTATTAAAAAGAAAAAACTGAAATATCACATTAGCATATGTATTCAGACTCTTTGCAACAACACTTGAAATTTAGCTCAGTTGCTGAGCTGTTTCTACACCTTGATTGGAGTCCACCTGTGGTAAATTAAATTGATTGGACATGATTTGGAAAGGCGCACACCTCTCCATAGAAGGCCTCACAGCTGACAATGCATGCTGTATCAGAGCAAAAGCCATGAGGTCAAAGGAACTGCCTGCAGAGCTCAGAGACAGGATTATTGCAAGGCACAGATCTGGGGAAGGCAACAAAAAAATTTCTGCTGCACCAAAGGTTCCCAAGAGCGCAGTGGCCTCCATAATTCTCAAATGGAAGAAGTTTGGCACAACCAGGACTCTTCCAAGAGCTGGTTGCCCAGCCAAACTGTGCAATCGGGGGAGAAGAGCCTCAGTAAGAGAGGTGACCAAGAACCCGATGGTCACTCTGACTGAGCTCCAGAGATCCTGTGTGGAGATGGGACAAAGTTCCAGAAGGACAACCATCACTGCAGTCCTCCACCGATCTGGGCTTTATGGCAGAGTGGCTAGACGGAAGCCTCTCCTCAGTGCAAAATACATGAAAGCCCGCTTGGAGTTTGCAAAAAAGCACCTGAAGGATTCTCAGACTGTGAGGAACAAGATTCTCTGGTCTGATGAAACCAAGATTGAACCGTTTGGCCTCAATTCTAAACGTTATGTCTGGAGGAAATCAGGCACTGCTTATCACCTGCCCAATACCATCCCAACAGTGAAGCATGGTGGTGGCAGCATCATGCTGTGGGGGTGTTTTTCAGCAGCAGGGACTGGGAGACTGGTCAGGGTTGAGGGAAAGCTGAATGGAACAAAGTACAGAGATATCCTCAATGAAAACCTCTTCCACAGCACTCAGGACCTCAGACTAGGCCAAAGGTTCACCTTCCAACATGACAACGATCCTAAGTACACAGCCAAGACCACACAGGAATGGCTTAGGGACAACTCTGTGAATGTCCTAGAGTGGCCCAGCCAGAGCCCTGACCTGAAGCCTATTGAACACCTCTGGAGAGACCTGAAAATGGCTCTCCACTGATGGTCCCCATCCAATCTGATTGAGCTTGAGAGGATTTGCAAAGAAGAATGGCAGAAAATCCCCCAGTCCAGGTGTGCAAAGCTTGTCGCATCGTACTGAAAAAGACTCGAGGCTGTAATTGCTGCCAAAGGTGCTTCAACAAAGTACTGAGTAAAGGGTCTGAATACTTAAGTACTTGTGATATTTCAGTTTTTTCTTTTTAATAAATTTACAGACATTTCTAAAATTCTGTTTTCACTTTGTCATTATGGAGTACTGAGTGTAGATTAATGAGGGAAAAAATGAATTTGAACAATTGTAGTATCAGGCTGCAACATAACAAAACTGAAAAAAGTGAAGGGGGTCTGAATACTTTCCGAATGCACTGTATTATACCTGTTCTACAGCTGTGCTAGTTGATTACCTGCTCCCAAGCCCAACTTAAAATTTTACCTATAATATTACTGTATCCTTGGACCCAACAGTCTTCAGTAACTATCGACCAGTCTCCAACCTTTCCTTTTTGGGGAAGGTTGTTGAGACAGTGGTCAGTCTACAGCTGATGAGAACCCTGGAGGAAATGGATTATCTAGACCCATTTCAGCCAGGTTTCAGGCTGAGATTTAGTACTAAGACAGCTTTGGTCACACTTGTTGATGACCTGTAGCAAAGCTGGGATGGTGGTGGTGCATCCAACCTTGTGCTCCTTGATTTCTCAGTGGCTTTTGATACCGTCAACCATGGTATCCTTCTGAGCCAGCTCTCTGGGCTGGGGATTGGGGGAACCATTTTATGATGATTCTCTTCCTTTCTCCAAGGCCGGTTCCAGTCAGACATGGTTGGTAGAGAGAGGGTATCTCCTAGGCCCTTTGCTTGTGGGGTACCGCAGGGTTCTATTCTCTCTCTCTCCTCCTTTTCAACATCTACATGAAACTGCTGGGCGAGGTCATCTGCCAGTTTGGGGTTCAGTATCATCAGTATGTTGATGATACCCAATTATATCTTTCTACTTCAGCCAGCGAAGTGAAGCTGTTGAGGTTCTGTCCCAATGCATAGAGACTGTGTGTGTTTAGATGGGGAGGAGCCATCTCCAATTCAGTCCTACCAAGACTGAGTGGCTGTGGGTGTTTGGACTGCCCAGATCTAGGAATATTCCAACTTTGATCTTGGATGGGGTTGCACTTCCCCATTCAAGGAAGTTGCAAAATTTGGGGGTCTTCCTGGACTCACAGCTATTGTTCAATGAACAGGTGGCAGCTGTAGCCAGGAAGGTTTTGCCCAGCTTTATCTGGTGCACCAGTTGCACCCTTTCCTAGATTGGGGGGCCTTTCAGACAGTCATTCATATCCTGGGCACCTCACAGCTTGACTACTGCAATGCACTCTACATGGGGCTGCCCCTGAAAACCATCCAGAAGTTGCATGTGGTCCAGAATGCAGCGGTGCAGGCAGTGATGGGCATGCCTCATATGCCCATGTAACACCTCTGCTTTGCGAGCTGCACTGGTTGCCAGTTTGCTTCCAGGTGCAATTCAAGATGCTGGTCACTACCTATAAAGCCCTACATGGCACAGGGGATGGTTACTTGAGGGACTGCCTGTCTCATAGTATCTGCCCGACTGGTTCAACCTGGCAGGGTTGACATGCTCTGGGTTCCATTGATTTAACAAAGATACCTATTGGGGCCCTGGAAGCGCACCTTCTCTATAGTAGCACCTGGATTGAGGTTCCTCCTGAGATTTGAATGGCTCCCACCCTGCTGATATTTCAAAGGGCCTTAAAGACTTTGCTCTTCAACTGGGCCTTTGAAGATGACTGATGCCTCTTTTTTCCTTTCTGTTCTCTTCTGGGTTTATTTTCTTTGCCATCATTGTTCTTGTGTTTTGTGCTGTTTTGTGTTTTTCCCCCTATTGTTTTATGCTTTTAAATGTTTTAACAATTGTAAACTGCTCAGAGTCACTGGGAGTCAGGCGGTATATAAATTTAATTTATTATTATTGTGTTTTTATTATTTATCTGGAGTTATTTAATCAGCAACAATTGTGTCCTACTCTCACTGAGGTAATCATTTGATTCAGCAAAGCCTTTTATGGACAGGAGAGCTGGATCCAAACCCAAATCTATTGTTTTCAGTTCTTTGCAAAGAAAACAGTATTCTTGTTTTATAGTTGGAGTGCAAGTTAATCAAGAGTGTAGTTCAATAACTGGATCACATTTTTAAAAATTATTTTAGCTATAATGTAACCAACCAGTATCATTTTTATGTCTTGCAATTAGTTTATTTCGAGCTAAGAAAAGGTGTGACAGGTGAGTTTCTAAACTCTCATTATTTATTTATTTACCATATTTATATAGCCGCCCATCTCACACAAGGTGATATACAATTAAAAAAAAAAAGAATAATTACACATAAAGAACTGTAAAAACACACAAAATAGGGGATAAAATTAATAAGGGAGCCATCGTAAAATCTCCCTGGTCCCTTGGGAGCCCCAGGCCTGATCACATAGCCAGGTCTTGAGGGACTTATGGAATGTTAAGAGGGATGGAGCTAATCTCACTTCCGGGGGGAGAAGATTCCACAAGACGGGCGCCAAGCAGAGAAGGCCCGCCTCCTGGGAACCGCCAAATGTAATTTTCTAGCAGACAGGATCTGCAGCATGCCTTCTCTGCCAGAACTGATGGGACAGGCAGATGTAATCAGGGAGAGGCGGTCCCTCATGTAACCCAGCCCCATGCCATGAAGGGCTTTTAAGGTCAAAATCAGCACTTTGAATTGGACCTGGAAGCAAACTGGCAACCAGTGCAGGTCGCGAAGCAGAGTTGTAACATGTACCACCCTAGGGGCACACATAACTGCCCGCACCGCTGCATTTTGCACCAGCTGAAGCTTGTGATTGGTGTTTCTTATGCAAGTTCTTCATTCTTTGTTGTTCTTTTGCAATACATGATATTAAATGATATAGATTTCAGATGATTGTATAACAATAAGGCAGTTGCCACAATTTAGTTGGGAACCATTTAGGAACAGAAGAAGATGTCCACATGCATATTCATAGTTTAGTGAAAAGTGACCTATGATTATGGAATGTTGATATGTAATTGCTTAATTTTCCCTATTTTCTCTGATCAAGTATGTTCCCAGTTCTGACAGGTTGGTCATATAGAAAAACTACAAAGTAGCATCTCTTTAATTACACAATTCCTCATCAAGATCCTGTAAATGCTTATACATAGAAGCTTTTTGAATTGGAACATAGTACAGTGATCTTATTAACTTAGAAGTGTTTACAGTTTTACCTCCTCTTTAAGATACAGTTGTTCTTAGTACAGTAGAATTTTGATGAGCTCTAGGACTCCAGTTGTATTTCCACTGACTGACTTTAGCTGAAATGTGAGCTATCTAACTAATGACAAATCCTTATTTAATTTAACTGGTTGTACTGAGCTGAGATTTCCCTTAAATGTGTTCTCTATACTTTTGTTAGTTCTGTCACAATCCTATTCTATTGAATTAAAATTGTTGGTAAACTTTGCCCTAATATCCCCAAATTTACTTTGAAAAAAATTATGATAGTCCTTGATTTTTGTGGGGCGACATGAATCACCATTCTGAATAGGCTTTCTGGCTTTGGTGAAGAAGCAACCCAAGTCTATTGCCCTGCTCTGAACTGAAAGTTTCACTTTCATAGAGTGTCACAGGGAAAGCCGTTGCTTGCATTATCCTGATCTTTGTAGGCATAGACTCATCCTGGCATCTGAATATCTTTTCCAAGAGCTTCACAGCTACCCTATAAAGTGCTGTGTGCGGCATGTTTCTGTTAGTTCCTTTATTGTTGATAGTCAATACTAAAATAAATTATCCGTCACTTCAATATTTTCCTTGTCAATTCATTTATATATGTATATGTATATGTATATGTATATGTATATTTGTGTGTGTGTAATTTTTATTAAACAATTTTTAAAAGAATAAAAACAATACACATTTTGAAAGAAAAAAGTAAAGTAATAAGTAGGAAAAAAGTGCAAAGAAAGAAATAGAGAAGAGAAAGAAAGAAAAGAAAAGTTACAAAGAAGTGGCTTCCAATCTTAACAGCAGTTACAAGTACATCTATATTTTATCCACTCTAAGTTCCTTCTTTCCATAGTCTACCCTTTCGAATCATCAAACCCTAAATCACAAGTTTATTTTTTTTCTTTTTTCAGCAAAAAGTCCATAAGGGGTTTCCAGTCACTAATAAATGTAGTTATTGTCCTTTCTCTAATCAAACAAGTCAATTTTGCTATCTCTGCTAATTTTGTCATCTTCACCAGTCATTCCTCCATTGTGGGTATTTCAGAGTCTTTCCATTTTTGCACATATCTTGCAGCAGTTATCATATATAAAAATTCATTGTCAGTTCTAAGGATGGTTGCTGTACCTGTTGTCACTTTTTTGGTCATCTTTATTACATCTTAATCCCATTTTTTCTCTGTGCTACTTGACTTTGATTACTAGAGCTTGCAGATCATTTGCATTTTCAGCTATCAGAGTAGTGTCATCAGTGCAGGTTTTTTATGTTTCTTCCTCCAACTTTAAAACCATGCTAATCTTCCAGTACAGTCCCCCCCTTAATATATATTCAGCATATAGGTTGAATGAATAAGGGAAGAATATACAACCTTGTCTCACTCCTTTGCCAACAGTGGAGCCAGTCTGTTTCGCTATGTTCTGCCTGTATTATGGCTTCCTGATTTGTATTTAGGTTTCCCATGAGGACAATGAGATCTTCTAGCAGTCCCATTTTTCTAAGGACATTCCTCAGTTAGACATGATTGACACAAAGTCCTTTTTATAGCCAATAAAACACTGATTTCTTTTTGGTATTCTTTGGCTTTCTCAATTATCCAATATCCATCAGCAATAATGTTTCATATTCCTGGGCCACTGAATCCCTGGGCCACAGTTGTGCCACTGAATAACAAGATGTGTGTGTGTGTGTGTGTGTGTGTGTAAATATGCTTTTAATGTTACTCTAACAAAGATAATAATGCCCTTCATACTTGATTTGGAGATTAGAGATAAAATTATTAAATGTCTGTTTCAAAATAATTCCATTCTGTTGGCAGTATCACTTCTAAAAAAGTTGAATTCAAATGTATACGTTATCAAACATGAAGATTAGTTGCTAATATGTCCCCAAATACAGCTCATATTGATGGTATGAATAACTTGCCCTTTCGTGTGATAGTGTACTTTGTTCACAAAGTGGAAATGGTTGTGTTTATTTGTAATTTCCTGAGAGTGAGCTTTCTGAATTATATGAATGATGTCATATAAATCAGCTGTCTGGATTGAGAAGAAGACAAGACAATTATTAAACATTTGTAGACCACTAAGAGGTAAAATATGAATATTTGAAACATTCACATTTTCTTTCAGACTCCAATCTGTCATAGCTTGGTGTTCATTTGAAATTGTACTTTGTGATTATTTTTCCACTGCACTGAAGTAAATGTGTCCAATTGTAGACATGTATTATAGTCAGAATGCAAAACAAACAAACATGTTTGTGAACTTAGGGTTTTAGCAGGATGATGAAAGTGCTTTTTGAGCTAGTGACCATTTCAGACAAAAGATGCTTGTATCCTGCCTGGAAGGCTGTTGATTCTAGTTATGTTATTTTTCTCCACAGAAAAGGCTACAAATGAGTACAACACTGTTGAAGACTGGTCGGTTATTATGGATATATGTGACAAGGTTGGAAGCACTCCTAATGGGTAAGACCTGCCAACATATCTTGAATATTATTTTAGAGATGTTCTGAGTAATCTGTGCCTTGTGCCCAGATCTGTCAAGCAGCCTTATTCATTCCAGTTTTTTTAAAGCATATATGTATATGTATATGTACACACACACACACACACACACACAGAATAATGTGATTATGCTACATTATCTAGTTTGAAAAAGGGGAGGGGGAGTAGATCCAAACAAATCTACTTTAGACCAAATGAAAACTGTTAACTTGAAACTAGCTCACTTAGAAGTTGTCCAGAACAGAAAATAGCTTTCTTATGTGTTAGGAAGAAGGAGAGCCAGACTGTCATAAGGGGAACATAGATAAGAACAGTGAACTTCTCTGCTAATCATTAGTTCTACTCTGGAGCTCTTGGAAACTGGTTATTATTAATTTCCATTGTTAAGTGTTAATTTACTAAAACTGCCTCCAGCGAAATGCTTGAGGTTAGACTGGACTAAAAAAGTAAAATATGGATGGTTGAAAGACATCAGCATCTGCTTTTATTTGAATAATAAAAAAGTATTTCAAGTAGCAATTAGCATGCCAGGGCTGTTTTGCTTGTAATTATCTTTATTTGTTGTATTGTTCTGTAAGGTTACTGTTGTCTAAACTAGACACATTAAACATTTCCAAGTGATTAGGCCCTTTCAAATTATCTTTTGAATTAACATGTGGAAAGGTGACAGGTTTGCATCTTGCTGATTGCTGCTGTATTGTTTGTGTTCATACGGAGCCAGTAAAAAGTTGGAACCCAGCCTTTCATGAATCCCGAGTCACATAGAAAGAATCTAAGTTTGTACACTTTGTACATGTGCATTCAATCAGTGCTGAGACAGCAAGTGTGCTTCTGCTGCCATTCCCTGCATTACTGTTAGCTTTTCGAGGTAGGCTAGTTCAGGAAATGGACTCCACAAGAAATACTGGAACTCTCCTTTATTAGTCTTCTTGAAAGCCTAGCAGCGTTACCCCTCCCTCCCACTTCTACCATGGGGAGTCAACATGGGGCAACTTTAATTTCTTTCTCACACTATCTTGTTTTCCCAGATTGACCTCATGTTGTGCTAACTGCTGCATTTCTCCTCCACGGCCATCTCCATGGTTCTCTACGGTTAGGTAGATATTGGGGTCACACAAATTGTATAGTGGCATAGCAGCTGTTGTGTTTTGGAAACTGTTGTTTATGGCTTGGTTTATATGTGAATTCAATTACTGTGGTTTATTGAACAAACCATAGTTAAACCAAGGTTCAGAGTAATGGGACCCTGACCAAATCAGAAAAACTGAAAAATAGCATTAGATTAATATAGCAAATCATGATTCAGACTGAAGTGTTAAATGATTGAAATCTATGTATTTCATCCTGAACATCTTCTCTTAGAGATAAGTCTACCGAACTGAGTGTGGCTTGCGTTGCAGAATAAGATTGTGTTTTGAGGTAGAAGTATTAAGTGGGGGAACTTCCTTTTGTATCACTAATAATAATGTTATGCCCCAAAGCTCTTTCTTCAGTGTCGTCTTCTTTGTGGGACTTTTTGTTCCTTTTTAAGCAGGTAAAATAAGAGACTGATACAGATATTATTTTATCTAGAGCAAAAGACTGCCTCAAAGCCATTTTAAAGAGAGTAAATCATAAAGTACCCCATGTTGCACTGCAGGCACTAACTGTAAGTATATACATGATTTATTTGGGGGTGAAAAGTCTCAAGTTCTTCATAAAACAATCCTTGTGAACTTCTAAAAACATTTTAAACTATATTTATATTGATGACTAAATATTTGTCTTGTTATTTATTTATTTCTCAGTATTTCTGGCCTGCTCTGTTCCTATCCTGCTCTGTGGGGGGGGGGGGGCAGGGATTGATTAGGATCAATATCTTTGTAATTGTTTACATGGGGAGCTTTTTGCAGTTTATTGTGGATGGTCTCATTTATTGAATTTTGTCTCCATTTTGTTAGCTGTTGGGAGCCTGTGTTTCAAACTGTGGAAAGATTTTCCACTTAGAAATCTGCTCACGTGATTTTGCCAGTGAAGTGCGTGTCATAATAAACAAGGTGAGGTTGTTAGATGCATCATATTTGGGGAAAACTAATAGAAAAGTATATTGATAGTGACATCACACTTATGCTTTGCATTTCTGGTATTAACTTAGAATATAGAAATGAAATAAAAGACAAATTAATAGGATGAATGGTATAAATAGAGAAGGTACAAAATTACAGAGTGATCCTGGGGAGATTTACTTTAATCATGAATACTATGAAGAGCATTTAATTTTTGCAATATCTAAAATGACAGCTTCCACAGAGGAACAACAGATTGCATAGAAAGGTTGAATATTCTCCTATGCTGTGGTAGAGTTAGAAGAACAGGAACATTTCATAATAATTTGAACATAGTGTCTTTATGAAACTGGTGCAGATATGTCATCAGTGTCTAGGATAGTGCTATGACTTGAAGCTAAATCTAAATGCAGTGAGGACTGGGGCAACTCAAGCTAGTTAACTCAATTGGGGTATGATGGATGTCTTGAACTTGCTCTCTACTGTGCTGGTAAATGTCTGTGCTGCTGCAGTTGTTGTAAGCGGCAAAAATGAAAAACCTTTGGAAATTTATGTAAAACACTGTAGTAGATGGTAGAGTATTAGATTTAGTGACCAAGGCATTTGGCTATAGCAAAAGACAGGATCCATAGTCTTTTAGTAAAGTAAGGGGTTGGGGGGAGATTGTGGGCTGTGTAGAGGTAGATATTGCTTTGGCAATGTTTAGACTCCATGGAGTCAGCCAAAAAGATGGGGATAAGCAGGGTAAGGTAGGATCTCAATTTGCACTCACAATGGGTTACTAGCAGCTTTGGGAATGCTACGTAGATGTCTGAACAAATAGTTGGTAAGGTCCAGAGGCACCCACGCTCCACCTTGTCCCAAAATATGTCATGAGATGCCTTGGGAGACTGTGGAGGCACTGTCACCTGAAGGGGCTGCCCAGAAAATGTCAGCATCTCAATCCCTCCCTCCCCAGTCAGTTCTTCTTTCTAGAGACTTACAGCTTGTAAGCCAATGTGATCAGGTGGGGGAGGCAATTTATATTAAGAGCTGAAGTGCGTCTATCTGTACAAAGTTCTACTAGAGAAATGCCAGGTAGATGTCTGGGTCCTGATTGCTGAACAGAGGAAATAATTTTTTAAAAAAATACTATTTATGGTAAGGCCTAAGGTTACCCTATTCATGCCCCTGAACTGAGAATAGGTAGGAATGGACCGTCTCTTTCTTGACCCAACCTGAGATAGGCTGGCTACTTCTGGAGCCTAGCATCTTGCTACCAAGTTGGTTGGGCAGTTCCTTTATAGACCTAACCCTCCCTCCCTCCCTCCCTCCCTCCCTTCCTTCCTTCCTTCCTTCCTTCCTTCCATAACATCCTGCCTTCCGTTCAGGAGCTCTGGGCAGCATACACAGCACCTTCTTCCCATTTTTTCCCACAATGCTAACTTTATGGAGTAGGCTTGGCTAAGAGAGGGTGACAGGAACAAAGCCATTCTTCCATGGCTGAGGATGGACTTGAACATGGGCCTCTCTAGTGCCAATTTAATGCTTTAATCACTACACCACATTAGCTCTCATCAGTTTCTAAACTGTGAAGCTAAACCATTTGAACTATGTATAAACATAGGTTATGATACAATGGTCAGCCAGGTCCAATATCACTTTTTAAACCTTTTTTGTAAACATGCCAGATTATAGGTTTCTTTTGACAAACTTCATCTCAGAAAAGCTATAGCTTGGGAACTTGCTATAAAGAGAGTTATTAAGGGCCTGGGATACATAGAACTAGTTTCGCGGCAGTTCATTTTGTAAACTATTTAAAGCTAATTTCGTTTCTGTGCTGTGGTGCTTTCTTTCCCTTCTTTTTTAGGCACATCCTAAAGTATGTGACAAATTAAAAGCTTTAATGGTAGAATGGTCAGAAGAATTTCAGAAAGACCCCCAGTTTAGCTTAATATCAGCCACGATTAAATCTCTTAAGGAAGAAGGGATTGTATTTCCTACAACTGGGTCACAGGTAAGAGATTAGATTTTATTTATGTCTACAAAAGTTTGAAGTTTTGGCGTTAAGAGGACAATGAATTTAAATGCTGAATGTGAGTTCTGTCCAGGGGTAGCCACCCACTTTTTAATGGCATCCATCAATAAAATAGATTTTTCTTCCCACAAGCACTCCCCACACTTGTGCCACAGACCCTCAGGGCAAATGCACCTTGGGATGAGCAGAAGCCTGCTTATATAATATTACTTGCCTCATAAATACCTGGTTTTAACCCTGACAGGACTTTTCAGAGTTGGGTTATACTGTATGTTGAAGTGAGAATGATTACTGTAGAACATTGATCCTGCTTTTGAAAATAAAATATATAAGAGCAGTTAATAGATCTAAAATACAATTATATTAAATGAAGCAGTAAAATGGCATCACTGTATAATATCATTCATGTTGCTTAGACAAGGAACTGTTCGAACCAAATCCATATGTATAGGACCAGGTATATAGCAGCTTTAAAAACAAGAACATATGGTTTGCTCATATTGAGCTGCTTGAATGGAGGGAGACTGTGGCAAGTATCAGCAGCCATTTGTTGTGAAAAAAAATGGTTTAGTCTTATAGGTAGCAGTCTTTCTCCAGGACCAGCTCAGTCTATTACTCCTTTTGTTTAACAGTCAATATCTGACTTTGGTTCATTTCATAACAGTAATGGCCAAAACATGGTAATTGCTCCAAGCACCTGTTGGGTGTGATTCCTATGGCTTCTGGCTTTAAATAGTTCAAAACTGCTTACCACAAGGTAAGCTAAATTAACACCAGTATTGTTTTCAAAGTGCAGGCAAATATAGAACTTTTCCCACTTGAAGTAGCATATTTATATTGCAAGTACATTTACAGAGTCCCTCGGCTGCTGCCAAGAATGGTGCATCATCAAGCAAAAACAAAGAAGAAGAAGATATAGCTAAAGGTAAAATATTAGTCATCATTTCTTGAGTGATATAATATTTTACACGTTTCTACGTTTGTATTTGGGAACATGTTTGATGGTTAAAATGTATAACCTTCTCCACTAAGCGTAAATTGAACCCTTGCTGTAGCAAGTAGTAGCAAAGAAAAGTTTGAGCAATTGTGTTTTTAAAGGAAGCAAGGGAAGCTATAAGGAAACAGATGTACATCTCAGAAAATATGTTTTTTTTTTAAGCTATTGATTTCTTTGGAATTCTTGGGATGTTTGCCATCTCTTAAAACAATTTTCTAAAAGCATTAGCGTTTTATGTTACAACTTGTCAGGTTCTGACTTTTGTTATTTTTAAATATTTTACACGTTTTTGGTTTTGAGTTCTTAGATGCTCATAAACCTAGCTAACAAATAATAGAATTTGTATAATTCCTTATGAGTTGGATTTAATTTCACTTTCATAATATAAATTGTATATTGATTTCATCAAAGCAATTCTTTGAGAAATCTTGGCTTACACTTTGTGTAGTTAGTTTCTTGTTGCTGCCTAGTTTTGAATCCTTTTATCTTTTTGCTTTGTTCAATTCATGAGTTAGAAATTCTTGTCAGAGAAAATTGTAGTTACGTTGACCTCTTTTGGAACATGTTAATGCTTTAAGAACTATATGTGACTTAAAAAGCATGCTGTTAATTCTGGCTGTGTATGGTAATACTCTCTCTGTGGTTATTGAGAATTGACATAACCAATTAGACTGTCATGGTAATTCTGTTCAAATACTGCCTTCTGAAAGAATCTCCATATGTATTTGTTTAGGTCTATATAATAAACAGTAGGTTCAGTCAATCTAAGCAGTTTGCAGGCTAGAGTTAGTCTGTACCTTAGCTAATATTTAGTATATGAACATCTATACTGATTTTAGTACTTTAAGGTGGTGAATTTGTACATAATTATAAGTACTTGTATGGAAGGCTGCAACCAGTTTTGTCTTTCCCCCCCTAATTATGCTGTAACAACAGCTGTGATGGAATGGAATTACGAAGGCCAAACTCAGGGAGAAAAACGTTTTCTTTCATCTCCTGAGGCACAAGGGAAAGATAAGAGGATGAGACTGGCACCTCCCTGAGGAATTCACAATGTTGTGGCTGGCATTACTTGGGAGCTGGGGTTTCAGTCTGGGAAGATTCTTGCTAGAGGTTGTAGCTAATAAACATATTGATGTCAGGCCTAGCCCAAGGAACTCCAAGAGACCATGTAAATTCAGTCCAGCTATGTTTATTAGCTACAACCTCTAGCAAGAATCTTCCCAGACTGAAACCCCAGCTCCCAAGTAATGCCAGCCACAACATTATGAATTCCTCAGGGAGGTGCCAGTCTCATCCTCTTATCTTTCCCTCGTGCCTCAGGAGATGAAAGAAAACGTTTTTCTCCCTGAGTTTGGCCTTCGTAATTCCATTCCATCACAACAGCTAACTCCTGCATCAACAACTTCAGTTTTCAAATTTATGTATGTATGTATGTATGTATGTATGTATTAAATTTTTCACCCACCCATCTCCCCCCAATGGGGGAACTCTGGGCAATTCACAACAAACATTAGAACATAAAATAAATAAACACATAAAACCTTAAATTAAAACATTACTAAAAAGAAGAAGGAGAGACCAAGAGGATGAAAAACCTGAGGTTGAAGGCAGAGGCCTCTATGGGGCTAGCCGTCCCCATGCTTGTATTCTCACCCCACCCCAGGTGGCAGAACCAGGTCTTCCAAGCCTTACGGAAGGCCAGGAGTGTGGGGGCTAATCGCACCTCCGGGGGCAGGATGTTCCAAAGAGCAGGGGCTACCGCAGAGAAGGCCCACCTTCTGGACCCCGCCAGTCGAAGTTCTTTCACTGCGGGGGTCCGAAGCATGCCCTCTCTGTGTGATCGGGTGGGATGGGTTGAAGTCATAGGGGAGAGGCGGTCCCTTAGATAACCTGGTCCCATGTCATTGTATATTGTAGTAGGGGTGATAACTGTGAAGCATTTAGAGCAGTTAGCACCTTCTTTCCCATAGTCAGTAGGACTTGGGTGGATTGAGTGGCTATATTCAATCATAATGGATGCTACATTTAACTCTGGTTTATTGAATAAGCAATGGTTGAATTCACACAGCTTGCTAAACTAAAACTAAGCAAACCACATAGCTTAACAGCTTTCTTACATTTCTGGAGCGTGGTTACAGGTGGAGTTTTGGGACATCCAATTTTCTCCTAACCTCAGCGTTGGGATGTACCTCCATTCACAGATCTTCTCATCCAGAATTGGCTATATGAACAGAGTTGTGAATAGCATCTTTGTATATTTTAGACTCCCGAAGCTAAAATCAAATGAAAAGACACCTACTTTGAACATTTTAGAGAGCTTTGTGCTACAGAATGGCATGCAATTAACTCACATCATTTTAATATGTGTTAATTGTTAATATGTGAGTTTTACATCATTTTAATATGTAATTGTTAATATGTGAGTTATACATTTTATATGTATAAAATGTTTTGTTTTTCAAATTATAGCTATTGAATTATCTTTGCAAGAACAGAAGCAGCAGCAAACTGAGACCAAATCTTTGTACCCATCTGTAGACGTTCAACATAACAATCAAAAACTCTCAAGAAAGGTGCGAGCCTTGTATGACTTCGAGGCAGTCGAGGATAATGAACTTACCTTTAAGAGTGGTGATATTATTGTTGTTTTGGATGACAGGTATGTTTGTACTTTGTGACTTAACTGTTTTGGATAAATTGGGTCCTTCTGAGCTAGATGAAGATTCAAAGAGGAAAAAAATGGGCATTGCTAAGAGCTGTTTCTCATTAGTTTCATTGTTTCTCATTAGTTTCCTAATGCATAGGATCTCATCAACATTTTTATTACCATAGATTTCCCCACCCTTACGTCCTTCAGATGTGTTGGGATTCTAGCTCTCAGAATCCTTGGAGTTACAGTCCCAGTATATATTGAATACATTAGATTGGGAAGATGGCATATACCATTTTTGAATCTTGTAAACATGAAATGAGAGCCAGTTTGGTGTAGTGGTGAAGGCATTAGGTTAGAAACTGGAAGACCGAGAATTCTAGTCCCATCTTAGGCACCAACCCAGCTAGGTGATCTTGGGCCAGTCACTTTCTCCCAGCCCCAGGAAGGAGGCAGTGGCAAACCACTTCTGAAAATCTTGACAAAAAGACTGTAGGGATTCAACTCAAGGGTGCCAAAAAGGAAATAGGCAGCCTTTTTGAGCTAGTGGGCACATTTGGAATTGATACTTCTCCTTGTCACTTTCTCAGTCCATTCAGGATACCTTTTACAGTCCTACCTTATTTTTCCTTTTTTCAAGCAGGAGAAACAAAGCATTGAGCTACAGCCATTTGGCATTTTTATTTTTTAAGAATGGATATTAATTTATACATTTGTTTGATTTATATCCTGCCTTTCATGTTCTTTTAAATACATTACAACATGCCAAATTCTGAGGTAACTTATTAAGTAAATTAAGATGGAATAAAGAGCCTGGTGAATCACATTTTTTTTTCATAGCAAATAGTTTAGGATTGTGCGCCTGACTTTTCCTTAATTGAACTAAGTACGGATGAAGGCAACATAATACAATCATAAATAGTATTAACTGATACATCAAGAAGAGTCTGTTTTTAGAGTGGAAGAAGAATAAGAGGCTTAACATCACAGTTCTATTTTTTGTATGTGTGATAAAATACTCATTTTTATCATGCAGTGATGCCAATTGGTGGAAAGGAGAAAATCACAGAGGAGTAGGATTGTTCCCATCTAATTTTGTTACCTCTAACTTAAATGATGAGCCTGAGTCAGGTAAGCTGAATAGAAATTTGATTTTCAGAATACTTTAAGAGTCATTCATTCATTCATTCATTCATTCATTCATTCATTCATTCATTCATTCATTCATTCATATAGACAGACAGACACAGGAAAATACCAAAAAACCGAATGATTTGTCCAAAGTTGCTGAGTATGCTGGAAGGGCATTAGTCCTTTTCCTCAAAATGCCCACTTGTGTTCTAACTGTTAAAGCACTGTTACTTTATGGAGTTAATCAGAAGATCTTGCACTTGCTGAGAAGTAATTTCTGTCATGTCTGTTAATGGTGTATTGTTCTGAAGCTGCATATGGAGATGATACGAATTCTGTTCGTGAACAAAGTTTATTCTTAAATGTCAT
Organism: Liasis olivaceus; assembly: GCA_030867105.1. Lineage (NCBI taxonomy): Eukaryota > Metazoa > Chordata > Lepidosauria > Squamata > Pythonidae > Liasis > Liasis olivaceus. The sequence goes on along the minus strand of CM061349.1, from coordinate 135,482,054 downwards.
GTTCATGATCCAGCTTCTTTACTGTTGCCAAACAAAAATATTCCAATATCATGAGTCAGACACTGCCAGAAATCATGATTTGAAGATAATTTGCTCTGAATTAAGCACTTAGATACAAAGTGCGTTTATATTTTAGAAGATATGGTCTTAAATCACACAAGCAGAATTTAAAACTTATTTTCCCTGTGTTTATATATTCTTCACCAGGGGTTTCCAACCATTTTGGTTAATTAAAAATATCCCAAGCTACTGAAATATATACTGAATATCCATGGGTTACTTTATGGAGTTTACAGACCAACAAGAAATCAATTTCTAGAACAATGCTACTATGTTGTTAAACTATGAAATGCCCCCACCTTTATTTATGTTATCTTTATTGTAATATTTATTTCAATCTATAACTTCACCCTGTGTTGTATAATGTTCACCATGCAAAAGTGTTTTTTTGCCTCTGCATCCATTATGTTTTCCTGCCACACATTACTTTATAAACATACCCAAACCAGATTAAAAACTATATTGAAACAAGTCCTGAACATTGTGTCTTCCATCTTAGCTTGTCATATTTAAAAAGCTCAGCTTTCAGAGTTAGCTCCTCTGCTGTCTGTTTGCACACAGTAATCTTGAATTGTTATAGCAATCTGAGTTGTTAGGCCTGTCTTCATGCCTGAAAAGTAGTGCAGGGACACAGCAATGGAAATATTGACAAAGTGAAGTTTCTGTACTGGATGAAACAATCAGAACTTTAGTTATGACAAATTGGCACGGAAGACAGACAAGGAAATTGGGAACAGCTAACAGAGACCTTCACCGTGGGAAAAGTCCTGAGTTGGTTTGAGCAAGGACCAGCGTAGTCTGCTAAATTTATATGCGCGCACTCCAATAGGCAGCCTTCAGAGTGAGAGGCCTTGGAACCAGTCCTCGTTAGTGATGTCTAATTATCAGGATTCTTCTTTCGGTAGCAGGCTAAAAACCCTTTTCAAAGAATAAATCTTTCTACCGATATATAAAGCTGCTCCCATGGCTGGAACAGAAGAACTGCAGAACTGCAGCCTTAGCTAGCTCTCTAGAAAGGGACAAAGTCTTGCTATTTACTTCAGAGAACGTAAACAGCCTTCCCTCATGAACCCTTCAGCAAGCTGTGTCCATTGCCCCAAGGCCTGTCTATTGGAGACTCCTGTTCTACACCCAGATTTAACAGGCCACATGTTAAACTAATCTGAAGGTGGGGTATATTGGCAGAAACTTACTTTAGGCTGAGAAACTAGATTTGGAGGAAGACTAATATTGTCATCTTCTGTTAGCAGGACCTATTGATAAGGATGCTTCTGAAGAGGCTACTGAAATTACAAAAGCTGAGCCAGAGCCAGTGTACATAGATGAGGTATGTATTGGCTTTCAACTGGCATAATACATTTTAGGCAACTTTTCTTTGGAGAAGCTACTATGTCCCCTTATCACAGAATAAATACTGAGATTTGAGAATTTGCACTCCCAATTTGAATATTTTTCTAAATATATTTTCTCCATCTTTCAGAATAAGATGGATAAGGCATTGCAGTTACTTCAGAGCATAGATCCAACAGATCCTAAATCTGATTCTCCTGATCTTCTGGATTTAGAAGGTATCACTACTGCTAAATATGCTAAACATCCTAATCCAGAGCTATTGTCACTTTCATGTTTTTTATTTGCTAAAGCAAGAGGCAGTCTGAAAGGCAGGTGAAACTCCCCCTTTCATTTTGCATGCTAGGCAAATTATTCATTGATTGCATTCACCTCACTACTTTTATTTATGAGCGATTAACTAAACAGATATTAATATTTTACTGTTCTTAGATGTCTGTCAACAGATGGGTCCCATGATAGATGAAAAGCTAGAAGAAATTGATAGGTAAGGCAATTGTGCAATACTTATAAATAAAAAAGAAATGTAATTTATATTTAAGCAGTACAGCAGAGGAGCACAAAATAGGGTGGACCATCAAATACCTTCAAAAAATTCAGATATTCTATGTAGTGTAATGATTATGAAAACTAAGCCCAAAGGACTGAGTGTGATACATGGCATATTATGCAGAATGGCTTATGACAAATATTTAGAAATTAATAATTTATTTCCAAGAAACTTTAATTCATAGGCTGAAGTTTTACTTAATTAAACAAATTAAATTAAACAAACCAATGGACCAATGACAGCTAAAAGTGCTTCATTTACTCCTGAATTAGGAAGCATTCAGAATTGTCTGAACTAAATGTGAAAGTAATGGAAGCTTTGGAACTCTACAATAAACTAATGAATGAAGCTCCTATGTATTCTACGTACTCAAAGATGCATTCAGCAGCACAGTATGCACCTACATCAGCCAGTGTTCCAGTGCAGGTCAGTGCCTTATTTTTAGTTCTGCTTTCTAGAAGGATTCCTTTCACATATAATGGCTGCTACAGTATGAACAAGAACAGATCACTACATTATGAATGACTTGAAATTCCATAAAGATTTTAAAATTCTGCTGCAGAACATGTCAACATATGCTTAAACAGATGTAGATCTTACCTCTCTTCCTTAGGATTAATAAGTGTTAAAGAGTGTTGTAATTGCAGCCTTCCCATGAATTTGGATCCAAAGATTTCCATTAGTTGGAAGCAGCATTTCATGATCTTTGTCAGTTCTGTTTTTTCCAGAGCCCTTCAAAACAGCTCTCATTAAGAAGGAGGTATTGCAAAAGCTTGTTTGCCACTGGAATTTTGTGAGTCTTGGTTAGGATTAAATTAAACATGTCTCCATTGAAGCTTTATTAATAAGTAAGTGAACAGAGTTATTTTCTCCAGCATGACTTGGATAGTATATGTAAGACTTGCTGGGATAGCAGACAAAATCTCGGCACTGTGCATGACTGCCCTCTCCAGAAGAGCCGCTTCACAGATGACACCTCCACATTCATGTATCAGTGCATACATTTTGAGTTGCTGTGTTGATTTTCAATGAGATTGCAACTGAGACTTGTTTTTGTGTTGAGTTAAAGGACCTCACAATTTGACATGCACAGCTACTCTGAATCTACATACTCCCCTTGGTTTATTTAGTTTGTTTTTATGTAAAGGAATTGCTGAGGGATGGGGCTTGAGGGAAGAAAAGTTAGAAGCACAATTAAATGAAAAAGATGTGGTTGCATATTTTAGGTTGATTTTACATAATACAGTATGAAAAGAATAGTTACTATGGTAACTGCCACATCAAAGATAGTGCATTCAGCTGTTATGTTTTCCTCTGAGCTCTTTGAAATGATTGACAGTATTTGGGGATGTAAGGGAAATAGAGAGCGTTAGATGAACTAATGTTCCTCTCACTTCAAGGTAATATTGTGTTCAGTTGAGGACTACAGAACAATAAGAGAACATCTGCAACTGAAGGAGAAAACAATTTTATAATGTTGTTTAACCTCTACTTATATACCATTGAATCCTGAAGCAATCATTTTCTGTAAAAAAAATGCTTTCCTTAAATATATTCCTTCATTTAAGACTGTGTTTAGAATAAAATCTCCTAAGGCAGAATATAATATTTAAAGCCACAGCTGTGATATAAATAAAATGTTATTGAAACATTGTAGACATAGCAATATCCTTCAGTGCTAATAAACCAAGCATTTATTTACTGAAGTCTTTCTGTTATAAATTCTGGACTGATAAAAGATATGTATTTATGAAAACAGCCATATAATCTGTACCATATGGGATTGCCTTCATTTAGAGTGAAAACATATACACACCTTCTTCATAAAAATGATAGGCCAGAAGTTTTTAGGACCATGGGATTTAATATTTTTTTTTAATGAATAACTCAAATATATATGACATATTTCTCTCATCCTAATATACTTTGGAAGACATACATAGTTTTTTTGCCATCCATGTTATTCTGATAATCCTATGAGACTAGTCTGAGAGACTAAGACTGTCCTATGGTTATTTAATAAGCTTTGTAGCTTTAGTAATGTCCTGACCTAATCTTATTACTTCAGTATAGCAGAAATATAAAAAAGCTGCATGAACTCGATTGTAATGGACGATGGCATTTCCTCTTGGACTAAAGTCATATTCAATCTTATCTGGCATGTCGGAGGTTGCATTAAAAATGGGTAGTTTGAGCAAGAAGAAACTAGCATCACTTAATTTTCTCAATGAACTACCCTCTTCATTATTCATTATTCATAATTTCCAAAGTGGGTGTGGGTATATATATGCTATAACTAGATAAATCTGATAAGCCTCTGATAAAGATAGTAGTCACAGAAGAGCTGCAGCAAAGCTTCAGTCCTATTAAATGCTTCAGTCCTATTAAATACAGGTGAAACTCGAAAAATTAGAATATCGTGCAAATGTTCATTTATGTCAGTATGGCAACTCAAAAGGTGAAACCAATATATGAGATAGACACATTACATACATGCAAAGCGAGATATGTCAAGCCTTACTTTGGTATAATTGTGATGATTATGGAGTACAGCTTATGAAAACCCCAAATTCACAATCTCAGAAAATTAGAATAGTGTGAAAAGGTTCAATATTCTAGGCTCAAAGTGTCCCCCTCTAATCAGCTAATGAATCCATAACACCTGCAAAGGGTTCCTGAGCCTGGTTCAGTAGGAATCACAAGCATGGGAAAGACTGCTGACCTGACAGTTGTGCAGAAAACCATCATTGACACCCTCCATAAGGAGGGAAAGCCCCAAAAGGGAATTGCAAAAGAAGTTGGATGTTCCCAAAGTGCTGTATCAAAGCACATCAATAGAAGGTTATGTGGAAGGGAAAAGTGTGGGAGAAAAAGGTGCACAAGCAGCAGGGATGACCGCAGCCTGGAGAGGATTGTCAGGAAAAGGCCATTCAAAAGTGTTGGGGACTTTCATAAGGAGTGGACTGAGGCTGGAGTTAGTGCATCAAGAGCCACCACACACAGACGGATCCTGGACACGGGCTTCAAATGTCGTATTCCTCTTGTCAAGCCGCTCCTGAACAACAAACAACGTCAGAAGCGTCTTACCTGGGCTACAGAAAAAAAGAACTGGTCTGTTGCCCAGTGGTCCAAAGTCCTCTTTTCTGATGAGAGCAACTTTTGCATCTCATTTGGGAACCAAGGACCCAGAGTCTGGAGGAAGAATGGAGAGGCACACAATACACGATGCTTGAAGTCCAGTGTGAAGTTTCCACAGTCTGTGTTGATTTGGGGAGCCATGTCATCTGCTAGTGTTGGTCCACTGTGCTTCATTAAGTCCGGGGTCAATGCAGCTGTCTACCAGGAGATTTTGGAGCACTTCATGCTTCCTTCCGCAGACGAGCTTTATGGGGATGCTGACTTCATTTTCCAACAGGACTTGGCACCTGCCCACACTGCCAAAAGTATCAAAACCTGGTTCAATGACCATGGGATCACTGTGCTTGATTGGCCAGCACTCGCCTGACCTGAAATTGATGTCATGTAATATTCTAATTTTCTGAGATTGTGAATTTGGGGTTTTCATAAGCTGTACGCCATAATCATCACAATTATACCAAAGTAAGGCTTGACATCTCTCGCTTTGCATGTAATGCGTCTACCTCATATATTGGTTTCACCTTTTGAGTTGCCATACTGACATAAATGAACATTTGCACGATATTCTAATTTTTCGAGTTTCACCTGTAAGTATACAAAAGCTATAGTGGCTTTAAAATAGTGACATCTCTAAAATTGGAATCACAGTTTATGCTGAAGATAACCTGAGTTGGGGCTCATAATTTCGATACTGAATTTATATTGGCAAACAACTATGCAACTGAAATTTGGCAGTCTGCTGTATTTCATAAACATTTGATGTGCAGATGATTTTTATAGGTGAAAAAAGGGTATTCTGATCAGATCTATAGTTCAACATGGCTACTAATTGAAATTGCTCCACCATTTTGCCTTCCTTCTATGGATGTGCACATACAGATTTGAAATGAAAAAGATGCTTGGGAGGGCCAATAAAAAAAGCTATGCTTTTAGTTGGGCTTGCATGGTAGCCAGATGGTCTTAGGCCTTATGGTCAGATTTAAGTTAAGAAAGGAGCAGCAGGATGCAATGACCTTGTGCACAAATTGCTTCAGACCACATGGTTAAGTGTAAACTAAGAAAAGGTATGGGTTCCTTACAGAGGCACCAGCAGTGCCACAAGCATGTCTCCTGCCCCCCTCAGCATCTCTTCTGTTTCAGATCTAAATAACTGTTTTCTTCTACACCTGAAGGAGATTCTTACAAGCTTTGAAGGCCAATGGATTCATTCAGTGATAAACTATTTCACTTCTCATGTAGTGAACATTCTTGTTGTGCTTCTTCCCGTTCTTTCTATCTCTTCCATGCTCAGATCGGTTTCTGTAGCAGATTTGAAAGGTGGTTTTGATTATCAAAAATTGGTTCCATCTTCATGGTTTTGGTGCACTGTTTGCATTCTTGTATTATTGACTACTGGAAGAGTTACTGTTCTTTCCTTTTGAGAAGTATCCTTGTGCTTCAGAGGGTCAGTTCTGTTCTGTTTCCATTGTAGTCATATCCCATCCATCCACACAGTGGGAATTACGTGGTCCATGGTATGCCTCAAAGCTACAATCCAGGAAGTGATCAAATTGGTCCACTGAGGTCCTTGCCTCCAACTGTGAATTCTTCAGTAACATCTCAGCCTGCTCAGACTTACTTAAGGTAACCCATTAGCAAAACTAAGTTAACCAACGTTATCCTTATCTCTCCATAATGCTTGTGGGGTTTGCTCTAGGCTAATGTCTTTATTGTATTTCAGCCCTGGTCTAGATTCTGTGTCCAGTTCTACTTACATGAACCAGAATTCTTGCCTCCCGCCTGCTGGTCCCGTTTCTTATGCCCAACCTATGGGCCTGCCTGTGGATATGCTAGCCTACCAGAACACTGCATCCAGTTTGCCTCAAGGTCCCTGCTATCCAGCAGCTCCCACTCATTCACTTCCACAGCAGCAAACAAATTATCACCAGCAGCCTCTCCTGTGAAAATGCAGAGTCTGAGCCTGGAAACAGTTTTAGATGTTGCTGACCCGTAATCTTTTAAATTGTCCTTCCATTGATTTAAAAGGATACTTCTGGTCAAGGGAACAGACAACCAAGCAATTTCAAAGTAAAAGTTAATTCAAGCTTAAGTGTCTTTCTGCATAGCTGTTTAAACTAGGTGAGCTGCGGGTGCGTTAAAAAAAAAAAAGCTTTCAAATCTTGACTTCTATAATATTCTATGTCTCCTCACTATTGATAAAAATGCTACTTCAATTTTTCCCTCGTAATAGAAACTGGGAAACAACGCTGATATATGCAACTCCTCCTGTTTGCTCTTTCTGGACTTTGGGAACATAGTAATTGTGTGTTAATGGAACCTTTACATTTGAAGTGCTTTCTTTGAAACCCAGTTTAATTGGTTAATTTGGATTTTGGTTTGCATCCCTTTGAGATCATCATTTTAACAAGAATGCCTTTTAAGATTGTATAGTAGTTATGAACTTAAGAAACACACACACACACACACACACACACACTTTGAATATCAGAGAAGTTAATGGCTTTTATGGTTTCTGCCAGAATTGATTTCTTACTTGCCTTTCTCAAAAACTAGTTATTTTTATTGCTGTGGAGTAATATTCCTGGTCTGAAGACAGAGAGTTTAAAGAGTGCATTTTTAAGTTCATAAATTAATTCCCAAACACAAATGGCCTGATCAAATTTGGATCAGTCTTTTCTCTCTGTTCTGGCGTTACTGAATATTCACCTATATGAAGGAGGAGCTGATGAGTTGATTATGTTGTGTTTTAGTCACAGCAAGAATTTATGTGCAGATTCTTTTTTTACCTTAGCTGGTAAATACGCATTGTAAAAGGGTGTGTGGAAGGGGATATGGCAATGTATTTTTCTAGTGTTGAGAAGTCAGAAAGAGTTCCTGTCCATATTTTTAAAAAGAAAAAAAGATTTTCTGTTCTGGATATTCCTTCTTCATTTCTTGCTGCCCATGGATTTATCCTATTAATAACAGGATCATCCTGAAGGGAAAAAAATACAGCATACAGTATAGTTGGAAAGGGGAATGGACACATTATTAAAATAAGCAGAAATGTATAAGTAAATGCAAGGAAAACCAAAGGCATTTATACTACGCTCTCAGAGTTGTTCTGCAGTATCTGTTGCCTGTGGTATCTATTATCAAATGACCCCCACTCTTCACTTCAAATACTGGTGCTAAGTAAGCTATTTAGATTTATGCTAATAATGACTTGGACCAATATGTCTTTGGGAAGGCCGTTTCAGAAAAACACAGTTGTTGGTCATCTCTCTTTATCAGCAAGAACACTTACATTTTCCTTTTTTGTGTTGATTTTGTTTTAATCTTCTCAAAAATATTTAATTTTAAAGGCTGCTTTTTAAAATCCTTATTTAGAGCGAAGTCAGGGTTTTCTCACTCAGCTCCAACGTTTTATAAACAAAATGAGGATTTTGAATAGTGCATTGTTCTTTCACATTAATACATTAAATGGTCCATTTATATTTATCACAATCTTTGATACTACTTTAAGCGGTGCCCAATATCTGACTGTGATGTTGAGTTGAAACAGTCTTTTTTCACTGCATTTTGTCCTTTATACATAATGTATAAATAATAAATGTGTATATATATCCACTGGTCTGAGATTTTATACACGACTACATATATACAAATTCTCTTAAATCACTGAAGTTTTATATGTAGCTGCATTTGGCTCTATTGTTAATTGCTGTAATCTTAAAATGCATTTATGCAAGCTGTAAATATGTATAAATTCTAATGTTCAATTGGTGTATTTAGTGTTTTGGTGTCAGTGGGGATCACGTTTCTTCCCTTTTCTAAACTAAAATATTTATTGTTAAGGCATGATTATAATGATGCTACCAAAGGAATTAACTACAGATTTCCATAGTTAGGGCCTGGACTTCATTTGCATCAGTGAGTATTTAGCCATTGATTTGAATGGAATTTCAACTATACTGCAGACATATACCTATTTTTATATTAAAAGTAAACAATACTGTGCTTTGCTTGACATATACATTAACTGAATAAATAGAAATTCTTTACAGTTCATAATGAGTGTTGTATTGTGATTTGTTTTGTGGGCATTCAATTAAGGTTCAGTTTATATTAGTTTAGAGATAATTTACTATCTTAAATTTGTGTTTGAAAAGTTGCCCACAACAATTATTTGTCCAATCTATATCACCATCTGTTTCAGTTTTTTCCCCAGAGATAGTCATTCTTAAATAACCTTGTGATTCCAAAGACTTTATAGTCTAAATGTTTTAATACTTCCATTTGCCTTCCTGCCGTGCCCCACCCCCAATTAAAGTTGTTAGACTTTTAAATATCTCCTGCAACTTTTGTGCTGATTTGGTTTTCCTGAGAATAGGAGAGCCTGGAAATGAAATACTGGCAGTTAGGGGATAGCTGTGTCTTGGCTGTTATTTTTCCACCTGAAAATGCTTTCTTTTTCTATGTATCAAGTGCTGGCTGTTAACCAACATAATGGGAACCAGTGGTGGAGCTACCCCCACACCTTCATGCAAGCCCTCCAAATCTATTGCTGATTAGATTGGGGGAACGTGCAGAATGGGTACAGGGAGGAAAGCAAAAGGATGTGTTTTTGTAAAAGCAGGTATTTGTTCATGTAATGTGGATATAACCCATGTTTTCTCAAGAAATGTGTCAGAGTGCTACCCATAAAAAGGTAGTGTGTTTTTTTTGTAATAAAGTTATGTAGAAAGCTTAACTCTTCATGTAGAAAAATTTGGCATGACACTGAATTAAATTTACTTTGAAATTGCATTAAGTGAGAGAAGAAAAAGGGATAATACAGAGTGCTTGGATCAGTAGAATGCATTCTAAAGATTTACTCTGTAGAAAAATGCTATTTTTCTGGTTACTTGTTCAAGTTCAGATTTAACCATTTCTTTCCTGCAACAAATTACATTTTGAGTATTTCTATACAATATTTTTCAAGCAACCTCTGGTATTAATAATGTGCAATCCATTACTTTGGAATATCTTGTCTCCAACATATTTGCACAGACTTGTGCAAATAAAACTTGTTTAACAAATTATTTAGTTGTCTTTTATTTTTGTTTCATGGTTGATCGCCAGTACTTTGAATTTGTTCGTTTCTTGGAATGGAACCTGGTTCTTCTTCAGGCCAGCTCCAGGGTTGAGGGGCCCTAGGAAGCTGCCTTCTTGTATCATTGCATTACATTGGGCAGGCGGGATGGGCAGGGTGTCTTTTGTGGAACTTAAAATGGTGACTGTACACAATTCCAAGTCTCAGACTGCATCCACAGCTGGCATCAGAAGACTCAGCACTCCAAGGGTGGCTGATACTGATGCCAGCTGACTCGTGCACCCAGGTTAGCTTCTCCACATATTCGGGTGTCTTTTTTGGGTTGTAAAGGAAACAGTGTGCTTAGAACAAATATCAGCCCAAGCCTATGCAGCTTGAAACAGTGTGATTCAGAACAAAGAGCAGCTATGTTTGTAAACCTTTTGTGGCTAATTGCTTCTCCTGGAAAATTGTTTCTTTGAGTAGCCCAAAATCTCTGGAAAATATGGGATCTTGTGGTATATGATGCTGGAGGTGATGATTGATAGGTAGTGGAAAGACCCAAGAGATGTGCAAAATGTTTTTAAAATGGAACAGTTGTGAATTTGAAAGGAGCCGTTTTGACCTCGTAGGAAGTGTTTCAGTACTCCTCCCAGTTTAAAATAGCCTATACTTGCACTCAGGTAAAAATTTCTGCAGAACAGCCCATTCTGGCCTATGTTCACATTTCAAACATTTCACAACCTCTAGATAACTCTACTCCTATGAGCAAAGGTTCCTTCAGTTCCTTCAAACAATTACCTAGATATCATTCTCACATTGCAGATTTACAGAATATATATACTCAGTCCATGTATGTGGCAGTAGGCCATCTCTAAATATTTGTACTTTATCTACAGAGCTTTATCTACAGACTGCTCATGTATACGAGTCCATTGTTTGAGAAAGGAACCGTAGTTCTCCTTGCAGTGTATCATGGTCCTCCCCCTTTATAATTATGGTATTGGTTAAACTATATCAGATTTGTCCAACCTGGGCAGACTGTATATATGTGGATTTCAATTCCCAGTATTCTCAGCAATTACTATACTGGCTGGGAATTCTAGGAGTTTAAGTCTGTGTATCCAAAGCCTGTCTGGTTGGGAAGGCTGGGTTACATGCATAGCGATATTTGGGACAATAATGCTGTATTTATATTGCAGATTTTTAACATACTGTGCTGCTGTGGATAAATGCAGTTGCAGCATATTTCGCTTGTTAACTTCACACTGACATAGTGGTGTTGAGACACCAATTGCTGGTATGTCTTTTCTAAAAAATTAGGAAGGTGGGAGAATGATGAAGAGTCAAGGGAGAAAAAAAGTTCAGAATATTAGCAGTCATTAAGATAAAAGATTGCTCAGAACGTAACACAAGCTAAGGATACCTTATGACCCAGTTAAGAGTGGGAAATAAAGGATTATGTAATTTGCCATCCTTATAAGGCTTGGAAACAAACTGTTCCTGTGAGTCATTCTTCCTCTGTAATTCACAAGATCCTATACTGTCAATTACTTATTTGCATTGACGGCATCGCTTGAGTCTTTGGTGTTTTGGTATCTACTAGGTTGTCTTAAATTCAGGACATTAAGTTTCATAACAGAAGAAAAGAGCCCCTCTGTTAGGATTGCTGAATCTTCCAAGTTATCTTGTATCATTCTTGAATGTCAGATTCTGACAATCTGACACCCTGTTAAGAGAGACGGAATGCATATAGATCAGAGAGGAGAATAAAAGTTTAGGATGGTGTAAAGTTGGTTTGAAGTTCAATAAAGAAAGGGCTTTGAACAGTTATTTCTCATTCATTAATGTATTTGATTTCTAAATAGAATGCAACAGATAACAAAAAATGGTGATCTTTACATGTGTAACTTCACTTTCAAAGGGCTTCCTACATCTTCTAATTTTTCAAAAAATAAAGCTGCCTTTTTGATGCTTGCTATGTTTATTATCTGTTAACTCTTTCATTTTACACCTGATTTTGTTTAATACTTCAGAACTGATGACAATCTATTGCTTTATTTCCAGAAGAAGGAAAATTTTTCTAACAAAATATTCAAAATTATTAGCAATTCTTCATTTTATAGGGCTGTACATGGCTGCTTTCATAATAAAACTAATTCAGATATGGAATACAGTATTATTTAGATAATACTTTTATAGGGCTGTTCATGGCTGCTTTCATAATAAAACTAATTCAGATATGGAATACAGTATTTAGATTGCACATTTCTCATTACAGAATTTCTTTACTCTTTTGACCTCTTGTCATCACTGTTGCTTTAACATTATATATCTGTTAATTTTGCGGGTATCAGGCCTATGTCTGAATGAGACAAACTAAGCTTCAGCTGTCTTGTTTTGATGTACCCTGATAAAGCAAGAAAGAAGGTGTATGGCTTCAAGCCCTTTACCAGCAGTGGTTGGAGGAATTGTATTCTGTGTAATGTGCTTGTGTGTGTGTGTGTGTGTGTGTGTGTACTTGGAAGCCCAGAGAGGGCTGTGTATGCGCTGCTCTGGATCCCATGATCAGGAGGAAGGTCAGCTTAGAATACAGGAGTCTCAGCAGCATTTCAGGCTGCTATCTTACTTGTCTTTCCCATGGGGCTGCGCTGGGGGAATTTTTCTGATTTTTGTGTTCCCCCCAGCCCCAATGCTGATTGATCAGACTTGATCTTTCTTTTGTCTACTTCTCCCCTGACACCCAATGTAGTCCCCTCTGTTAAATTTTCAGAGTTATCTTGTTGGTGGACAGAGTACCCAGCCCCTTTGCACAATTTCTTTTCAATGTACCTGTGGTTTGAAAGAGAACAATAATAAGAGAGGAAAAGCATGCAGTGCATGGCTTCTAGATTGCTTTCCAACATCTTTATCAGCATCAATTTGTGTTTCCATGTTTCTACTCTCCTCTTGTATGTACTGGGAAGCATAGGATGGCTGTGTACATATTCTCTGGACTGGAGAAAAGGGGGCTTAGAATGGAACAGTCAGCAATATTTTGAACTGCTACCCAACTGCCTCCCTCTGGAAAGAATCCCCTAACTTGACCAAGTCTGGTTTTGAACTTGGTTTTTCTTTTGCCAGCAACTCCCACTACACTAAATTTGTCCAGTTCTGTTTTGGGACAGTTATGCTGACAAAGACTGAGACAGGGGTGTTCATGATGGTGGGGGGGGGGAGGCAAATGATAAAACAAGCATTGCACCATCGTGATGCCAGCTCCAGCCCTTTTGACCTGCACCATGAGGTTGCATATGTGGTTGGAAGGGGTAGAGCTTGTGACACACCATCACAATGCGCGTTTTGTCCCTTTGACCCAATTGTCAGATTCTACAATCCTATGCCTCTGTCCTGAGCTGCTTTGCATATTTTTTTTTCCAATTGTAGAAAGTGCAAAATGATATTGGATACAGATATTTACTAAAACTATCTCAAGTATTGAGCTTGCTTTTATCGTTTGAGATTTAAATTCTTCCAGGTGTCAGGGATATGCAGTTTAATCCACTATAGTGAAGTTGATCAATGTAGAATTCTGATTTTCAAAGGATAAAGAAATAAGCCCCTTCTTCCTCTTTACATATAATATTTTGGATGAAAAGTATTTCATCTGCACATTTTCATTATATCTTGGTCAATTTTCCCCAGACTGGTGCTTCCTGATACAATGCACTGCAAATCCTATCATATAGGGATTTTTAAAAGATAGGACCAAAATAGCACTGTGCTTTCTCACAGCTATGGTGGCTGTAATATTACAACTGCATTTATGTTTACTATTAAAAAGAACTTCTAATCCATTCTATAAGAACACATTTTTTCCATAAGATAGTTACAAAAGATGGACATTGTAAACATAAAAACAAAAAATAAGTATCAAAGATAATTTCAGAACTATTAGTTAGAACTACCAGCAGCTAAAAACTGTTTCACAGCACATTAACTAAAATAGCTTGGAATAACTAGCAGTGATGAAACTCTGAATGTATCTCCCTAGAAATGGAATTTCAGATTAATGGGGTCAGTGCAGAAAAGGTTCTGACTCTGGTATCCAGCTGATATCTCTTATTGGTGGACCAGAGCAACGTCAGAAGATTGTACTCAAAACAGTAGATGCCAGTGGACCTTCAGACAGTCTGACCCAAACACTGCAGACACTGAATATCAAAAACAGCACTTTAAATTGGATTCAGAAACCAACAGATAGCTAGGAGAATCAAGGCAGAATTGGTATAATATGATTTGAACATTTTATTCTTGGATGCATTTAGCTACCACAGGCTGAAACAGTAATACTTTCTGAATTACCTTCAAGGGCAGCCTTGATATAGGCTGCCCTTGAAGGTAATTCATATATACCTATAGATTGTATTCTATAATTCATAAAATCTGTTCTGCAACCACCATTATGAAAGCAATTGTTACAATGATGAAGAATTTGCCTTTGATGTAAATACAATCTCCAACACAATGTTGTAATGTGGTATGCTCTTGTTCCAGATACTTGATTCCCATCTGCTTCCTATTCTATTGCTTTTCACCATCGAAATGTCAATATTCCATGCCCACTGAATATAATCAGTCTTCGTGGGACTATTTTTACTCTGTTCCTTCTTTCGCCTTTAAGTTACCCCACCTCCAAAGATTTTTTTGTACTTGGGGAACCTCCAAGTTTTCCTTTTATGCATCAATAGTGCTGCTATGACTACGGAAGCATATGCATTCACACAATGCGTTGGCTATTGGTATATAGCTGGGAACTTGGAAAAATTAGCTGATTCAATGCAGTTTACTTCCATTTGAATACAGTATCCGAGACAGTAAGCCAGGAGACATTCAATGTCTGATGCCTGAGGGAGGATCTGAATATGCTGCTGCTGTAGGATAAACATATGTATAATCTTGATACATTTAATAGGCAGTTTAGATATATGTTAGCCTCTATGTTATAGCATTTTTTTTTTTAAAAACCCTAAACTCCTACCTGACCTTCTTACTACATTTGTGGTGTCTCCTAACAGCCCTTTGTGTTCTACTGTTGCTATGCAACCTATTACTGGGATAATATTCAAGTTGTCCCTTTTGTTGCATACTTTATTCACCAGCTGCCCTTTTATTAGCAGCAGCTGTACTGAAAGATACGTGTGTGTTTGTAGGATTTCTCCTTCAGCCTAGACACGGTCTAAGAATTACTGGGTGCTGCTTCTTTGAATTGCTACTTAAACCTAAGTTAGTAAAACATTTCATACCTTCTTCCTCTCCAGAGCTGTGGGCAATGGAAAACAAAAATGCTAACAAAATATTTTAATGTCCTGCCTTTCAATGTATAACTTCTAGCTTTGACATAAATTGGCCTATATGAGGAACTTGAATAAGATGTGGTTTTCTATGAATTGAAAAAGGACAGGTTTTAGAAAATCTACAAGTCTGTAATTAAGTGAGCACAAAAATTACTTTTAGAATTGCCTAACTAAAATTAAGATTATTGTATAATCCATAGAGTTTGTTAATGTGCAGACAGCGTAATTTTAGTAGTTTTCTGCTTAAAAGGTAAAGCATAAGAATGCATGTTAAGCTCAGTCACAGAAAAAAGAAAAATCCATTTTTAAGGTTTGCCCCTGTCTGAGATAGAGGAAATGAGAGCTAATTCTACAATTGGTAGCTTTTTTTCAAATGGGAGGTCCTTTAAAAGTATTGCTTTATGCAATTGGGCAATCCTTAAAATGCCCTTGGATTCAGACTGCAACCATCTAATCTTCATTTATTAATAAGGTTTTAATTTTTTATTGATCAATCAAAAACATCTCAGTGAATGATGACATCATATAAATGTCTTCTGCCTAACAGCATAACAATAATTAATAAATGGCATTGGTCTTTTTGGGATACCCCGAATCAAATGTCGTCTGGGCTTGGAAGCTAAGCAGGATTGGAGTGGGTTAGTTCTTGCGTGGGAGACCATCATGAAATTCTACAGGAGTAGGCTTGACAGGGAATTTGGAAAAAGAAAGTGCTGGAAAAAGGCAATGGCAAACCATTATAGCCAGTCGTGTCATTATTTATTCAGTATAACAGTCCATGGGAGATAGTTATGCAAATCTGCTATTATGTAATTGATCATTTTCATCCAAGAATTCACTTTATGTGGAAAAAAACAAAAAAACAACTACTATGCAATTTGTGCCAACACTGTCAATTTGCACGAGAGGTTTGGAAACATGCCAAGACTTCTTCCCTCCAAAACTACTTGACCATTTTCCTGCCAAAAGCCTTTTCGGCATGCCCTCACTCATACATTTACCATTGTGTTGTGTAGTTGCTCTAGTTGTGCATCTTGTCTCCCACTTATTTCCATGCATATTGTTTCCATGTTGTGAGCTGCCCAGTCCCCCATTGGGGGGAGATGGGCGGGGACAAGTTTAATAAAATAAAATTAAATAAATAAATAAATAAATATTACTATGTTACTATAGAGTCAAACCAGCTATCAGCGTCTTGTCCAACCTCCTTACCCAAAATGAAAAGGAAAAAGATATTTCTAATACTAGAAACAAAATTAGACATATTACATTGCACAAAACCTGGTGAAGGATCCTAGTATGAGCTTTTAACTTGGGGAATTTATTGTGCGCAATGTAACAGAGGGTGCTAACAAAATTCACAGTGCCATGATGCATTCTACCTGTTTGTCTGCTACTATAACCACGTGTTAAAAATCCAGCTGTAGAAAAGATGGAGAAAATGTTTTCACGTACACAGAAAATGAGTCAAGGAAGGAAACATGTTTCAACATCATAGTGCTTAAAAGTAAGGCTCTTAAAATTTATGAGGACATTTGTTAATTCATTTGGGTTACAAAGTTGGGGTTATACCGTTTGTTTGTTTGTTTGTTTTGGTGCCTTTGAGTCAGTCTTGACTTCTGGTGACCGCCTCGACGACTCCTTGCAGTTTTTTTGGCAAGGTTTTTCAGACGTGGTTTGCCCTTGCCTGCTTCCTAGGGCTGGGAGAGAGGGACTGGCCCAAGGTCACCCAGCTGGCTTTGGGCCTAAGGCAGGACTAGGACTCAAGGTCTCCCGGTTTCTAGCCCAACACCTTCACCACTACAACAAACTGGCGCTCATACCATACCCTGCAACCCCCTTTTCCCCCTTTGGTTTAGTGCCTTATTTTAGGGGAATTTGCTTTATGGATGGCTTTCAGGGAACGTAACCCTAGCATAAAGTGAGGGAAGCCCGAACATTGGTACAGGTTTGCAATTAACTAGGATAAATTCACTTCTGCCCAGACAGAATAAAAAAAAAATACTATCACAGAGACATGGAAGATGAATGTGTTTTATTTCTAAACAGACTGCTGAGAAAATAGGGGCATCTGCCGTGTGTGTGTGTGTGTCTGCGTGTGTGTCTGTCCAAGAAATCAGGACGGCATCCGCAACTACGCAGTTGAAGCAGCCACTATCTGGAGTTTTATTAACCCCCATGCCCCCCCCAAAAGATAGTTTCTCATTTCATCCATGAATGTACATTGATAAAGGAGTTGGGTGATCATCCACCTGTTTTATTTTATCCATCCTATCAAGAATGAATACAAGGAATTCAAGACGTGTGAAGACCTTCTGAAGAAAGCCTTCCCTCCAGAGGGTGAAACGCTGAGGCAATGTGAATTTCTGAGTTACGAGAAGGGCTCTTGTGTAGATGGTAAAATGCATTTCTCTGCCTACCTGGCAATCTCTGTTTTACTAAGGGGAAGCCCTGGATTCCTGCTCCAAACTCCTGCCGTAAAGCCTTTGCCTACTTGGGCAGCTGACCAAATTTGTGGGAAACAGTTGAGAACAATGTAGGCCTGCCTCATTCACAGGCTGGAGACAAGATGAAAGCAATAACATGGGGACATGGCAGAAAAACCATGTTTATGCCATGGTGCGATTGGGGAAAGGGCCTAATGCTAAAGTTCGGGGGGTCTTTTATGAATGATACTTTTGAGAGAGGAAAAGCCCCTACGCACACCCATACCATCTCCCCATTGCTAATCCTTGCCTTGCCTCTGTTCCCAGGCCCAGCAACATCTAACCTTTCCCCTCCAAGCAAGCAGGCAACCAAGCCTGGCAGATTTTATGGTATGCTCATGGTGGGTATCCTTGGATGGTATCAGTGTTGGTTGAAACTGCTTTTACGATTGCCTGGTCTTCAAAATGGACTTGGTTTTAACTGGTTACTGTAATGTATTGCTTTGAAGAGTCGTTGGTTTTATTGTGAAGGCTTTATTTAAGGTTATTTTTCTCTGTTCTTGGTGCTGAAGGCACCAAGCTAGAAAGCAGGAGACTCTGAGTTCTAGTCCCGCCTGAGGCATGAAAGCCACCTGGGTGACTTTGGGCCAGTCCTCTCTCAGCCCAACTCACCTCACAGGGTTGTTGTTTAGAGAATATAGGAGGAAGAAGGAGGAGTATTCAGTATGTTCCCCACCTTGAGTTATTTATAAAAATAAAAAAGGCGGAATAAAAAAAAATCTAAATCTAAAAACTGCTCCATACTCTTTGAGAGGAAAAGTGCTATAGAAAATAATGACAGCAACAATGCAAAGAAGGCACACGCAGAGTGTCTTATGGCTATGGTGAGGTGATTACGGCGGTGGTACCTTTATATTCCCGACTGCTAGGGCACCTCGGGGGCTTAGGGAAAACTTCCGCGCCCACCACCGCCTCTGGATGCGTGGAGTCGTGGGCGAGGCCTCGGCGCCAAGAGGCCAAGGAGCCGGGAGCGGATACAAGAGGAGGCGCGAATCCCCTTCAACCCCCCTCCCCAATGCCCGCTGAACGCCGCTCGGCTTCACCGCCCCTCCAGCGCTTGGCGAGGGACAGCGTGACGCTGCCGCTTTAAGGATTCCGCCGCTTTGGCAGCAGCGCCCGGAGCCGCCTCCAGCCCCACGCGCAGGAAGCGGCTCCGAGAGAAGCGGCAGCGGCAGCAGCAGCAGCAGCAGCAGCAGCAAACGCGGCGAGTTCCCGAGGCGCTTGGGGAGCTCCTGCTGCTCCCAGCATGTCCAAGCATCCTTCGTACGGCAAGAACGGGCTGGCCGACCCCATCTTCCAGGTACCTCTCGCTCTGCTCTTCGGGGGCCGCCGGATCGGCGGGCGGGCGGGCGCGCAGGCAGGCAGGCAGGCAAGCAGGCAGGCGGACCCAATCGGAGCCGCGAGCCGAGCAGCTCTCTCTGGAGAACCTGTTCCCGTGAGGGGTTCCGGCGCCGGCGCCTTCTAGCACCGGTCGGTTCTCCCCCGGCCTGACTGGGTGAGCTCTGATGGAGATTTCCAAGGCTTCGTTCAAAAAGAAAAAGAAGCTGGGGGGTGTCGAAAAAAACGGGGGGGGGGGGCTGGGATAAGCGTCAATCGGAGGTGGTATCCTGATCTTGGGGTGCGAGTTTGTAACAACTTGCTTGCTGGAATTTCGATTGCCTTCCATCGTCTTTATTATGATCATCGCTTTATTGTCCCTGCCACCCGCTCCGCTCCGCCCCGCCGCCGCTGTCGCTCCCGCCTGCCTCCAGGGAAGCAGAGGCACGGCCACCCGTAGGAGCCGATTAAAGCGATCCGATGGCAGCACAACTTCTACCAGTTTCATCCTCCGGCAGGTAAGCTGCGTTGGGGAGAGGAACCGCCGCTGGCAGGAAACAACCCCGCTTGGGGAGGGTCTGGCGCTGGTGCGCAGCCACCAAACTGTGTCGACCCAGGAAAGTGGATGGCGGAGGCCAACCTTCTTTCCCTCCCGCTGCTGGTATTTAAAAGGCTGGTGTTTTATTCCACCCCATTCTGATGGGAGTGCATTTCTTGGCTGGAAAGGATTGGTGTGGGAAGGTGCATTTTGCTGCCTTCATTCTGCAACCTTCTTTTCCAAATGGTAATTTTTCTAAAAAAGTGGAGGGAGTTTAATCAGTAAAGATCTCCTGTCTTCCGTGCACGTAATGCATGTATGCACATGCGAAAAGCCAGATCCATTGGGTTTCCTCAACATGGGTTGCGTTCTGATTCTGTAATCATTTTTAAGAAATAAATTCCTGTGATTTGACTGGAATTTTAATGGGCATGATCTGAAAGGAATCATGATTTGGTTGTATGTAGCAGTGGACAGCTCAGGTACAAATGCATCCTAGCCTGTATGCAAGCATGGATTTTTTCAGCTAGGCAATCTGACTTCCATATCGATTTTCATTTTTTGATGTATTTATTACTGGCATTTCTCTGCTGCTGTTCTCTAAAACAGCTCTGAGTGGCAGAGAATTTTGATGGCTGGTGGAATGAATAGCACATTCCAACAATGTCTTCTAGCAATCTGTGCTGCTGACTTTCTCTCACTTCCACATCCACTTTTCCTTTGCAGTGATTGGATGTGTTTGTAGCAGAGAATTTGAGGATCGAACTGATAGTCAATTACCTGCTTGAGTTCTGTGAACTCAGAATTCTATCATGTATTTTCATGTGGGCCAGATAAATGTTTGCACTCAACATCTTTTCACTTATATGTTTGACCTGTTGAGAGAGAAGTTTGTACAAATTCAAAAACAATACCAAAATATAGATTGGGCATTTAGTCCTGGTCAGGTTTCCATTCTGGAAACTCTTTATTTCATAATTGGCCCTAGCACCTGTCAAACTGAAGGGAAAGAGCATGTCTGAACAAATACAGTACAGGGATCATATTACTTGACTACTGAATAACCTCCAGGTCACAGACAGTGAATAGATAGGGCAAAGGACATGATGTCCTCTTAGAACTGGAGACTACGCATTTGTTAAATGATGTAGCTGGTGAATGGCTTAATTTGGAAAATAAAAGCAACAATTCAGTCTAACTGGATTTGTAAGTATAAGGTTGTATTCTTACAACATAATAAATTCTGTTATAGTTTTGGTTGATGGGGTACAATTTTTTTTTCCCAAGATGAGCGAAAGATCTCTTGTTCTTCTGTGGATGGCTATTCTCAAGGCCTAAGGCACCATCTTGATCTGCTAAATCTTAGACTGGAAACATTGAGATTAAAATCTAGGTTTAGAGATAAGAAGAAAGGTACATATTTAGCCCTAAGGATGTACAAGAATTATTGATAGGAGTTCTATGTAGAAAAAGTTTGGTTCTATGGGGATTACTGGAAGACAGAAATAACAAATAATTGGCACAAGTGAGGGAAAGAACTGGAAATTAGTCTGGGCCCTTATATAGGAAAGTTGTAGCATTTTCCCCTTAAACTAGAAACATGGTGGGATTTGGTTTCTTAACTCCTTCAGACTGCCCCACCCGGTCCGGCAGAAGGGGCATGTTGCAGACCCCAGACCCCACCAGTCAAGGAATTTTGACTGGTGGGATCTAGGAAGAGGGCCTTTTCTGCTGTGGCCCCCGCCCTGTGGAACAACCTACTTCCTGAGGTGCGGTGTGCCCCCACTCTCACGGCTTTCAGGAAAGGTGTGAAATCCTAGCTATGCCAGAAGGCCTGGGCGCCGGATGGGGGCTCGCACCAGTGGAGGTGGCTTGTGGGGTAATTGACTTTGCCCCCCCCATCATCTTGAACGTCTTTAGTATTTATGTATAGGGTTTGTTTTTACAGTTGATTTTTAATGGATTAATTAATTTTAATTATTTATGGGTTTTTTATTTTGATTGTGAGCCGCCCAGAGTCACCTGTTGGGGGAGATGGGCAGCATACAAATGTAATGATAAATAAATAAATAAATAAATAAATAATAAAATATTCTTCATGCTGCTACCCAGCAGCTTCTAGTTACTTTTAGCAGCTGTCTTGTTGGATTCTTCATGCAGTGATAGAACGTGTTAGATGTCCTGAGTCAAACTAGGTCATATCCTGTTAGCTCCTTTCAGTGATGCACTGAGCATTATATTTAGACCTGCACCCAGGAGATTTCTTTGTTACTGCCTTGTGCTCCACAATTGTCTCAGAGCACCTTCATGGGTAGCAAAACTGAGTGGGTGCATGTCTGTATATAGTATATGCATTCCTGCCTGCATCAAACGAACAGTGATTAATTATTTGTGCTCTATTGAGCTGTTCCTGAAACAGCAGTTCCCCAATCTCACATGGCAATCCACTTTTGAGACTGAAGAGTGTTTCAGAAAAGGTTGGGAATATTAAAGTAGGTCAGAGGAAAAAAGTGAATCCTCTGCTGGACATGCTTAATCTCTTGTATAAAATAGATATTCTTTGGAACACAGCCACAGTGAGCGTGTGCCTCTGATAGCTATCTGTCTTTCATACAAGAGTTCATGTGGTGTTCCAGGTTCAAAGAAACTTTGGGGATTTAAGTGGCGACTTATATAGAGGGTATAGTACTGTGTTTCTGAAATGTTTTCACCGGCTTAGCCCACGTGCTTGGGTGTGTATGCTAACATAAAGTGCTCCTGATTCAATCAAAGCTGAAATCCTGCTGTGTTCAAAGGAGCTTACTTCCAGGTAACTATGGATGTCTCTGTCTTTTTAAATGGACCAGACTCTATTGTGTATCAGGGTTCTGTGACATTTTTGTTCAGACAGAACATGATCTCAGGACCTTATTGCTATCAGCACATTTTTGTTATGATCATTTTCTCCCCTTAAGCCAGCCTTTCCAAAGCATTTTAACCTGTTGTCCTCCAATATGGTTTTGATTTTGGCCATGCTGATTGCGAAATTACGGAAAGGTTGCTATAAGATTACCCACTAAAAAGCTATTAATAATCCCTAATGGGAAATCCAATTGTACAGTAGTGGATTAAATAACAAATTATTTCCTTTAAATTACTTTATGGAAACTCCCTGTTCCCTCCTCTTTTTTTTTTTGGCCCTTGATATTGTATAATTTCAGTTCAGGAGAAGAATCCTGTATGTTAGTTCTTCTGCTGAAGAACTTACAAGGGTAAGTAACCCCTTCCCTTCCCTTCCCTTCCCTTCCCTTCCCTTCCCTTCCCTTCCCTTCCCTTCCCTTCCCTTCCCTTCCCTTCCCTTCCCTTCCTCCATGCCCCAAGGTGTTGGAAAAGGGATAGAATACTATAACTTTCAAAGAGTTTTGAAATTAGGCTGAAAGTAGCATGAAATAAAGCTGAAGACTACATATAGGTCTACTCCAAAGGATGGCCTTAGGGTTTGGGAGAAGTTTAAATATGCTACTGGAACCTGTCAGAAATATTGATGAAACAATCTGCCCACACTGCTGGTCTGCTGGTGAATATACATTGGTGCAGTAGAGAAAAGAGCAGAGCTATGAGGAGGACAGGAATGGTCTCCAATTATACCAAATGTATTCCTCAAGAGGAGTTAAGTGATTAGAGCTTTATGCTGGCCTTGGATCTGGTGCAAGGCATTTCCCTTTCAAAAGATGTTCCTTTGTTGACACCTGTCCTGTCCATATTGCCACAACAGAACACAAAATATGGTATAACTCAGCGTTTAATCATGGCACACCACCAGCAGCAGTAAATAAGCTTTACCCTAACCCTAATCCAAATCACAGAGTTATAGTTCTCTGAGCTTAGATCACCACTTTTAAAGCTCACAAAGGAGAACATTAGCGATGGGAACTATGGAGAAGGACACTTTGCATAAAATGTTTATATTACATGTTTTACTTAAGGAACTGAAACCAGCATCCTTGCTGCAGGGTTATGGACATTAAAATCCAAACCTGCTCCTGTTGCCACTAGTACAGAGCATCAGATAGGAAGGAGGGAAAGGAGAAGCCTATTTTAAAAAATGATCTTCCAGTGACTCTTCCTTTGCTCTGTGTGAATGTGATATCTGTATTGCTGTAACTCCCTTGCTCCCCACCCCCAGACCACATTGCAACAACAATGTGATAAAGGTACAGTGAAGATCTGCAGGACAATTCACTATCAAGCCTGAGGCACCTTGGGCAGAAGAATCTTGTAACTTACCATTAAGAAGGCTTAACGGTATTGATCGATACAGTTAAGAAAATATTATGGAAAGCTAGTGGAGAATAATGTGATGAATAGAACTATTCATTGTTGGTATCCTAGAGCCTTTTCCTCCTTGCATTTAACCAGGGTATGAATGTGTTCTGGCATCCTTTTTATTTTCTGCAATGTCCCCATGATACAGCCTTCATCTAGCCCTCACCCCATAATTGAGACAGGTTCAAGGTTGTCCTTAGTTCCAGTTTTAAAGAAGTGTTTGCCCCTTTAAGACAGCAACCAGCAGCAGTTTAAAGATGAGGACGATCTGCCACAGTTCCCCTTCCATGTTAGTGGTAGCACAGTCACATGATCCACTGTGGGTGGGATGAGCCTACTGGTTACTTTGGGCTGGTGCTGTGCATGCCCCTTCCCTTTGGGGAACTTTCTTCTCTATTCCAATTTCTTTTTTGTTTCTGGAGGGAGAAAGGACAGGGCACTGTTACTGGTTGCTTGGTACCTGTTCCCTGCTGTCCTAAGCAATTGATGATTGGGGTGAGAAAGTTGCCCAGTAGATGGCTTTTGCATGCTGAACTCCATCTCAAACCACGTGAAGGATAGGAGGGGAGTCCCCAGTAAAAACTGGTTTACTGAGCACGCCTTCCACCCTACCCATCAGCTGACACTTTGCTTATTTTGAGAAAACTGCTCTTCAGAGGAGTGCTTAGTGTAAATCCCTGGTTTAGTTTGGTGTGCAGTTTCTCCCTAGTTGATGGCCTCAAGAAAGAAGAGAGTAACAAAGCTGGAAGGTTTAACCAGTAACTTCATTTAACATGCACAGCACACCCAAAATCAAGATACTACCATCTTTTAGCAAGTGAGAGCAAAGGCAGGACAGGGATCAAGAGTGGTAACAGCACATTTTATTCCAATTCAAGGACGATGGCAGAACACTTTAAGATTCTTTCTCTATGCTCTGTTCAATCCTGACCTCTGAGGCGGCAGGCAGAGAATTTGATGGATCCAGTTGGGCAATGGGTTTGTCTCTCCTGAAGTGAGATTTTCAAATCTTAAGAGACAATCAGCCTCAGATGTAAAAGTGAGCCAGTCCTTCCTGGGGTGTATGAACCAGTGGGAGGGATAAGAAAGAGAAGGAAATGGATCATATGGATTAAAGCTGGAGGATGATGGGCCCAAAAGACTGTCTCTTGGTCCATATCCTGACTGCCTCCCCACTTTACCAAGTTGTTGTGAATTCCAGTCTGGGTTCCTTGCATGTGTAGATATTAGGTCTGTGCAAAGCAGCTTGGCTCCACCTTGAGATGTTGTCTTGCTCTAGACCAGTGATGGTAAACCGTCTGGGCTTGGCATGTAAAAAATTCAGAAAATGCCTAACTTAACTCTGCGGGCATATCTCACACACACACACACCAAACAAAAGAGAAACAATTCTTTATATATTCATTTATGTTAAAAAAAAATACAGTCCAATTGTGTGGTGCGAGGTATTATATAAAGAAATGTCAAATAATTACAGAAATGAAATACGAGTAAAACAACCTCAGTTTCTTTGATAACTCAAACAGGGAGAATAGTTGTTGGGCGTTGGTGAATGCTGGTGTGTCACCCAAAACGTCATGGTGTGTCACCTTTGACACATGTGTCATAGGTTCGCCATTACTGCTCTAGATTATTGATCCAGACTGGCGCAGCAATTCAAGTGCCTTCATTTGGAAAATAAAGACACCCCACCTCCCCCTGAAGCATTGAAGCAGGCTGACTTGATCTGGCCATCTGTTTTGATTCAGTGGAACTAATTCAGACTGGCTTCAAAGGGCGGGGGGATCCAGAACATTGAAGAGAAGCAGTACTTCAGTCTGGTGTTTTGCTTCAGTTAGGGTGCTTCAGCTGAAGCTTCATCAGACCAAAGGAGACCTTTAAACTTCACACATCTCCAGTAAATATGAGCTGTTTCAATTATCCAGGGTGCCTTCTGCAAGACCTTTGTTCTTCTTGGCTGCTGAAAGCAGCTCAGAGTGGGAAAGAATTTCTTCTGTATTATTTGCAATGTGGATTTGAATTTTCTCTTTTCTTTTTCTTCCCAGACCCATAAAGAGGGGTGAGAGCATTTTCCTTCCTTCTAAAAATGCACTAAATAGAACTAGTCCTAAATCTATTTTGACATCATGGTGTATAATTTAATTATTAATGCCTGTTGTTTTGTTTAACAATAAAAAGTAGGAAATTAAGTATATATGCAGTGTATGCAGTGCAAGTTTCTGAATAATCCCCCCCCCCAAATGAGTTTCCAAGGGATAGAATGCTTGTTCAAATATGAAAGGAGAGGTAAATTCTTGTACCCAAAAGTATAATTGATGAAAAATGGGTGTTCTTCCACCCTTGTAGTGTTTTTTTTTCCATCCACAAAAGCAATTAATATCCATATCCATTGTCCAGTTTGTTTTCCAAGTTGTTGGTGAATTGTCCAAAAGTACATGTTCCTCTCTCTCCCAGCCAAAATCTGATGAGCTTTCCAGAACAAAACTAATATGTGAAATTTGGATAGAAATTAACTTCTATCCAAAAGGGGCCATCATTGAACACTTGACCACATTATACACACCAGCACTGCTTTTCAAGTACCAGTCACCAACAATTAGCTGAATCCATTCATGCATAAGAAGATGCATCATAAATGTTTTAAGACAAAGAAGTATCCACAGACATAAGATATTTTTGTTGAATTAATCATAATTTTAAATCCATAGCACTACGACATATTTAATATCCAAATAATCATCCATTAATGTTCATGTTCATCAAATATTTTTAGTCCCTTCTTCCATCTCTCCCTGTGCTATTGAACATCTAATTTATTGTAATCCAACAATTTATAAATAGCAATTATAGGCATGCTGTTTTGTTAAAAACAACTAAATCCTCTGGTGGATTCTAAGATCCTAATGGCTGCCTTCCCATATTCAGATATCAGAAGATGTTTTAATTGACAGTTGTCTTGCTGTTAGCGAGTATATACTTCCTACTCTTTATCTTTCATGATACATGTCTTTAATCATGTATCTTGCCACTCTGCCTCATTGTGCAAGGTAGAGTTTCTGAACAAATAAAGGAGAGTGAGGATAATCCTGCTGTATGCTTCTTTCTCTCTTGCTCTCGCTCTTCCTAAAAAAGTGGTTAGATAAGCTTTGTTTCTGGTTTTGGAAAAAAATAGAAAATTATAATCCAGTTTAAAAACTCCCAAGGAAAAGAACATTTTGAAAGCATAAGTATTGCTAATACATTTTAGCATAAATATTGCTAATACGTTTTATCAAACAGCTTCCCTGCATCCATTAAAAGAATTACAGCAGGATCCATCTAAATGTTGTTTAAAATTGCAACATTTACTATAATCTAAAACTGTCAGCCTCTTGTCAACTACAAAAAAATCCTGCTTGATCAGGTGTATCAAGTTTGTTAATTCCTTCTGGAGTCAGTTAACAAGAATGCCAGATAACATTTTAACATCTACATTATTAATGAAACAGGATTATAATTTGCACAATATGTATGATTTTATCTGGTTTAGGAATTATGGTGATATAAACTTAATTACAAGAACTAATAAAGTAGTAAAGCAAACACATTCTGATAAAATATTAACAATTTAAAGGACAAAATATTTGTTTGTGACATACAGTATATCATGCTAAACTATCTGGCTCTTGTGTTTTACCATTCTTTATGCTGCTAGTAATAGGTTTAATTTGTTCCAGCTAGATAGGCTTAGAAAGTAACCTTTTTCCTGGCAAAATTCAGTGGGGGAATAAAGGTCTAATTTTCCATGTAATATTTATATATTTTGCAAATTTTAACATCTTAAATTTGTGTCCTGAAGAGTTGCAGATGCAGTATATTATTATCATCTTCAAACATTAGAATAAAATTCCAAGCAGGTCGCTGCTTTAATCAATATGCCAAAATGTGAGCCGGTCCCCCTTTAGATAGATCAAACCTGAATGTATAGACTAAAATGGCGGGTAGCTGCAATCAAGTCCTTCATTTAAAGTTTGTCTATATATCCAGAAAAAAAGGTAAAGGAAAGCTGAGATGATAGACAGCATCTAGAAAGATAGAGCCTGAAGTGGTAGTAATTTTATCACCTTGTCTTTTGGTGAAATGGGTATTTTGTGATTGGCCACTATCATGAAAGTTAGTTCTCACGTGGTCACAAGTGAGCAGCTCGATAGTTGATCAAGCTCTTACCCAAACAAGGAAAATGTATCTCCTGTCCCCAAAAGAATTGCTTCTTACTCTTTATATAGAGTGGGCAGGAGAAGAAGATGCAAAAAATTGACTGCAGTATAAAGAGGGCTCATATTTGATACATAGCAGTTGCTCAATTTTTTTTATAACTTCATAGTTTTGTTACAATAAATCTACATATCTGAGCCTTCATGTTTTGGAAAATATATTCTTGTAGTATTTTGCCTTACCAGCTAAGGGAGGCCTGACAATCATGCCGGTCCCAGCAGCTGTTTTGTGAAAGTAGTCTCCAAATCCCTGATATGTCTTCTAGCCCTAAAGGATTGGAAGCCCTTTTTGTATGGAATGCTGGATGGTAGAATCATAATTCTCACATCTCTGAGACTGTGACATGGAGGAGTCATTTTCTAAGAGGTTGAGCTGTAGACACGTTACCATAATCATGCGCTTATGAAATGGCTTTTGAGCACAGATGGTATCATTAATAGGAAAGACTTTCTGATTTATGGGGTGTAGCAGTGTTTCAAGAAAAGCTGAGGGCATGTTAATGATTTGCATACTGTTTGGGGCTCTTTTTTTTCAGCAGTGAGTTTTGTCAAAGCATATATATAGTCTCATAGCTGTTCTGCTGACTTGGCTGTTCAGCATTTTTCTCTGCTGATGGGCTGTCCTTAATTGGGTGATAGAATTGCTCTGCAAAATTGGATTTCAGAGGACTGTTGGCTGTTTTATATAAACTCCAACCAAGATTATGCATGTAATGTTTTTAAAGTTTGAGTTCTGCTGGAGAAAAAAGCAGCAATAGCATGTTGAGTGAAGGATCCTCAGAATTTAAATCTAGTTGTTAATGTCTACAGTTGAATCCAGAATATGGATATGGTGTTGCATGGCAAAGATTATTCATTGTCTAGCTTTCAACTATGGAACTATCAGGGCTATAATTTTTGTTGACCAATCAAACTGTAGGCAACCCTCCCACCCCCTGCACGAGAACCTCTCTTCCTTTTGGTAGAACTAAAACTAAACCTCTTTCCATGGATGGGTAGCTGTGGTTGCATGGAGACAATTCTGCTCTATTCTTTTAATTCTTATAAAAGTCGGTTAGAGGGGAAAAATCCTCTAGGGTGCTTTTCATATTCTTTGAGTGTTTATTTTTATCCTGATCAGTGATTAAAAACATATATTGTTCAAATATGTTTATTGTCATTTATAACACCACCGAGTGGTAGAATGCAATTTCATTGTTGAAAGCGACTTAGAAAAGATGCATTTGAGGTGTTTGATGTCTTGTATAATCTGAATTTTACTTTTATTCCATTGTCCTCTTTTATTCCAGGCAAACATTCATATTCTTTATTTGATGGCTATTTGAATTGTGCAAAATGAAATGGAAGTGGGCAGTTGAGGAATATTTAAGCTTCGTATAAGTGAAAAGGCTTGCCTTGCTGATCTGAAAGTATATCAATAGATTAGATTGAAAGGAGCACATAAGCAGTTCAGCTTAACCTTTTGTGGTGACAGTTATTCTGCTGTTTTACTGTCACCGTGGTTTTACAAAACATAATGACTGCAATGCCAAGCAGAGCAATACTCGCTTTTTTTGTAGGTGCTCTGTGAGTTGAATGTGTGAGAGGCAAATAGGAAAAGAGGGAATAAAAGGAAAAAGAATGTGAAATTATATAACTATTTCAGAAAGAGAGTCATGTTAGGCTGTGGTAGCCAAAAATCAAAAGGAGTGTCACAGTTTCTTTTCCAACTAACAACGTTTATAAAAAGGCATAAGCATTCACAAGCTATAGCTCAATTCATCAAATGCAGGCTGTGGTTAAACTGATCCCAGATTTGGAAAGGGGATGAGGCAGGTGGGGTTAGAGAAAGGGTGGCTACGCAGAGACAGATTGCCTGTACTTCATCAATTTTGGGGGGGGGGGGGGAGGTTGGTGATTTTGAGTCTATCTTGACTCCTGGTGACTGCCTGGACTAGTCCCTGCAGTTTTCTTGGCAAGGTTTTTCAGAAGTGGTTTGCCGTTCCTTTCATTCTAGGGCTGGGAGAGTGACTGGCCCGAGGTCACCCAGCTGGCTTCGTGTCTCAGGCCGGACTAGAACTCCAGCCTCCTGGTTTCTAGCCTGAGGCCTTCACCGCTATGCCAAATTGGTTCTCTCTTCATCAATTAGTCATTGCAATGTGTTAAAATTGCATTGCATTGCTGAGCCCTTCTGAGATAGCTGAAACCTTTTGATATATGTGTGTTTGGCAGTCACTTGCTCTATGATGCTGGTGCAGTTTCTTTGTTTTAAAAAGACAGCTTTGAAATATTTAATTGACTGTCCTGGGAGACTAAAATGATCTGATATTACTTTGGCCTTGCTTTGTGTCGTGATGTCAAATTTTTATCTATTGATCCTTTGGCGTAAACTCTGAGCTGTTTCTCCAACACAGAATCCAGAGGGAAAGTGGAAATTGTTTCCCCAAACTCACACCCTTCAGCTGTGTTGGACCTGAACTCCCATAATTCCCAGCCAGCATGATCAGTGCCCATGCTGGCTAAGAAGGATTGGAGTTGCAGTCCAGCCTATCCAGGAGGTATCCAGTTGGGAGGTTTGCATGTTTAATTGCAGCCTCAGGCTGTCATTGAATTTCTCCTGAGATAAAAAGAAAACAGGAGCTTTTTTCGGGGAATGTATATGATTCTTGTCTATCACACTGTTTAACTGCCCTTTGTAATAAAGGCTCTCCCATATAATGAAATGCAAGGGCGAGTTGCATAGCACGGCATTAAAAAGACTTTAAAACTGCAGAGATTATTGGACAACTAAGCAATGCAAGATAACCCGTGTAGAATAGAGCAAGTTATCTCTTTCGTTGAATGAGAAGGACTGTTTTGCTGACTTGCTTAATCAGTTGCTGATTTCAATTAAACCAATATCTAATTTGATCGCACTGGAAGCCAGAAGAAATGAATTGAGAAAGTCTTTTTTCCTGTGAGTTTTTTGGCTGTTTTATTTTGAGACATTGTATTAAAAGTAGCTCTTAGGTTTGGCATGTAGGAGGTGAGGAGAGTCCCAACTTCAAGAAAATCCTGTGGTAGGGTGCATAGAAGCAGTGGTTTCCTACTCTTGCAAACTAAAGGAACTGATTCAGAAATATCCAAATCTTTAATCTTTGAAATGCACTATTATGAAACTTTCTCCTGTGGGAAGTATGATTGTTCCAGAATCAATCTACTGCAGAATGAAGGCCTTTTCATTGAAGGCTAGAGTCCATAATCTACCATGCTGTATAAATACACACAGATGCACAAATGTAATCACATGCCTTACTAGTTCAGGCTGCAAATGTAAATGCATAAAATACTTTTATTTGTGATCAAGGCCTCTGGCCCCCAAAGCCGTAGACTAGCATTCTTTAAATAGCATTCCTCCGTAGCTAAGTACCCTCCCTGTCAAAATAATTGATGAAAATCTTGTTCTTATTCTCTTTTATCTTGGAAGTTAGAACATTTGGAAAGAGGAACAGAACCATGGCAGAAGCTGGGTTTCTAAAATACTGTTTTAGCCGGGATTTTCCAGGGGAGGATTTTAACTGTGTTATACTTAGCACTGGAACTTCAGATTCTAACATCAGATGCGGTTGACCCATGTAGCTGGTGAGCCACCTCTTGGCTTCTCCTAATCTAGGTCTAAGGAACCCTGCCAGTTGGTTATCGCCAAATGATCTTACCACTTTAGGGTTCTGTGAGCTGGTATTTGCTGAATTAAGCTGCTTCTGTGGGCTGACTGCATTCTCTTACATTTCACAAATTGTTCATTCCAAATGTTCCCTTCTATATTGCAATTTGCTCAGTACCGCTTATTTCAGTCCTTACTGAATTCCTTACCTTTATTCTGCAAACCTCACAACACATGAGTATCTGACACAGATATCTATTGTTACAGATAATGTTCGTAGATGTATCATTTTCATCTCACCAGTGAAGGGACTGGGAGCTCTGTTTATAAAATAAGCTGCATATATGAATTGTGGGCTTGATTCCTTCCCAGCTGTTTTCTTTACTGAGATTTGCTGCTTTAATTAAAATGTGCTCTCTTGCCTGATCTGCACTGAGCATATTTTGCTTTTTTATTTATGTTTTCAAAATCAGTTTAAACTTTATTCTCTTCCAAGAGCAGACAGGATTTTATTAAAATGAAAGAAACTGTAACTGTAAGAAACTGTTTTATACAAATCAACACTACACCATTCCTATTACAGGATAGCCTTTCCTGATTTTCGAACTTCCAGATGTCATATTACATTTCCCATAATTCCCAGCCAACATGGCCAATGCCTAATGTAATGTTGATTCTCACTGACGAAAACAGGCAAAGGCTATTTTCCGTTCTTCAGGTTATAAACTGGTTACATGTTTCAGCTTTACATATAAGACACATACTGCACATGTGTACATAGACCTGGAGTGAGCAGTTCTTTGCATATAGCCTTATCCTTGAATCAGTCTGCCAACATTTATAGTTTTTTTTAAAGGTAATGCTATTTTTGTGGCACTTGGCAACAGTTTCTGTGTTGCCAACAGCAGAGACCAGCAGATTCAGCAACCAAAACTAATCCAAGAACCACATTGACACAGTGAACACTCCAGCACTCGAATCAGATTTGGCATGATTGATACTCAACATTTTGAAGTTGCTAAATAAATGCTGGTAAAGCTCTGTCCAGAGGCCTGCCATAAAAGTAAAAAAACTATTCTCTATCCATCTGCATTTTCTACTTTCCAATGCAAGTGGGAGTTTTAAAATAAAGATGTCTTTGAAAAAAGGGGGAAATTCTTATAATTTGGGGAGGGCATATTGACAATTAAACCACTCTCTTTTTTTACTTTTACTTTTTTATTTACTTTTTATTTATTTTTATTTACATCAGTAAGTAAAGGAGTTTTTATTTTCATATCCTTTCATTCTTCGTAATGGAAAGGTTGATCCTGGAAGAAGCAGAAGCTACATTCAAAGGGTTCAGCAATTGTGCATGTAGTGTGTACTTGTAGTGTGTTAAGCAAACAAACCTTTTGCATGGAAGCAGGGGAAGAAGAAGAAATTACATCTTTCTACATAAATTCAGTTTGGTGTAGTGGTTAAGGCACCAAGCTAGAGACCATGAGTTCTAGTCCCATCTTGGGCACAAAACCAGGGGGACCCTGAACCAGTCTCTCTCTCTCTCTTTCTGCCCTAGGAAGAAGGCAAGGGTAAACCAATTCCAAAAAAACCTTGCCAAGAAAACTGCAGGGACTAGTTCAGGCAGTTGCCAGGAGTCAACACTGACTCAAAGGCACATATCCAAGGTAGGCTGCTTGACCCATAGTCTTTTAAGGGAGCAGATTTTGAGGTAGGGAGATTATCAGGATGGCTTATGAAGGCATTCCTCTCTTTGTGGTCAAATGCTTTCTCCTTTTTAAAAGGTGTAGGAGACAGATTTAGGGAACAAAAAGTCAACTTTTGCCTGTTAAGGACAGCCTTCCACAATTACTCCTCCTTATGTTGCAATGTATAGAACTGGGGATGGTGCACTACACTCAACCTCTATATGAAATGGCCGAGACCCTCTAGCTAGCCAGCAACTTTCACCTTCTTGGAAGAAACATGGAAGCCAAAAGTCACTCTGCTTATACTTTTTCTTCAACTTAAGCCAATTGGGAACATAATACATTCAGAACCATAATCCAATAAACGTTAAGTCTTTTCCAGAAAAAAAACTCTTTTCCCAAATCAAGGAAGCCCTTCCTAAAAAAAACAGGGGGAAGAATCCACCCTCTTTTCAGGAGCTGCACTCTTATAAATGTGTATATGTGTATACATGACAACAGTGTTCATGTTCATTGTGACAGACCCTCTAGGCCATATCCTTCAACTATGTTTTTATTCACCAAATGGGTTAAAACCATCAACTTCCATGAGCCCCAGTAGGTACCAATGCCACCAAGTTTCCAATAAAATCTCTTAATAACCTGTATAGTAGCTATTGTTTGGTTTGGGTACTGCATTTTGGGCAGTGTTGCCAACATGGACAGGAATTGCATATATCATAATAAGTAGGTAAGTATTAATTATAGATTATATTTATATAAATATGTATTTCTGGGCACGGAAGATTGTTAATGTACTAAACTTCTTACTTTGAAGAAGGTCTTTTGAAACCACCAGGGCCGGTGGGTAGCCTTGGTTGTTAAAGGCCATACTTATCCTTTTGGGGGACCTGAGGTGTATAAGTGGGCAAGCAGACAGACAGACAGACAGACAGCCACTCACACACATGGGTAGAACTTAATTTTGGAGAGCATTTGCTTTTTAACCATAATATGTCAATTTTAGGATTTACCATAGAGTTTTCTTGTCTTTCCCACCTCAAAATAGTTTAATTAATTGTTCAGTTCCTGCAGGTTTGAAGTGGTATCATTTCTCATTAGTTGTGGTTAGAGAATGTCATGAGAATCTGTATGCAGTCCTGCAGCGAAAGGTTGCCCATTACTGGTCCACTTCAATCTATGCCTTCCAGATTAGATGGATTTTAATGGCCATTATTCCCAGTCAGATGGATTAAGGCCCAATGCATTTGGAGAGCATCAGGTAGGGAAAGTCTGGTCTGTGCTCTGGTCCCTCTCTTTGTCACTGTTTCCACTGATGTTACAGGAAGCAAGGTCACTGATCGGTGTCCGTAGCATGAATCTAAGACTGTGGCATTCTTTTGAATGCCATGCAACTAACATTGCCTTGTGTGTGTACAATCCTTGAAAAGGATACGATCAGTTCCTTGCATTGGAACTTAGTGTTAATCCCCACCCTGCCAGGCATAGAATGCAGAACCCAGAATCAACAAAAGAGGTAAGGTCCCCTGGATTGTTGCAGTTATTAAAAAGTCTGTCATTCCATTCAGATAAGAGTGCCCGCACCATTTGTGATTTTAAATCAGCAATGCAGGAAAAAAGGAGCAGGTTTGTTTCTAAATTAAACCAGGTATCACCTTTTATAACCATTTTATTTCCTGAGAATTTAGTCCATTGTTTGCTTACTATGCAGATTAAAGCAGTAAGGATTTGTGGGAAGTATTAAGCCTGGACATAAACTGAGCTTTTATGCTTCCTAAGGGCATAATCTAAAAGCTCTGTCATATAACCTACGTGCATTTTGCACTGCAGAGTTATAGTTCCTTAGAGAAGATTGTAAAATTAATGTGTTTCTGTTTGGTTCCTTCCATACACATGAGGGGCAGCGAGCAATATTAGTCACTTGAACTCTAAAACATTCTAGAAGCAAGAACTGAAGAGAACAGTACTTCTTCAAGAGATGGAAAGTGTGCGGTTTGACAGTCAAAGTATGAATAATGTGCAAAACTGGCACATTGCAGTGCACAGGTATAAAATAGGAATGGATTATCCTGAGGAACTATATGATTATGTTTCTAGATTCTAATGCCAGTGAGAACTTTTGGTTGAAAGTTTGAAACACCTTTTGGTTTGAGTGAGAAGTATACAATAAACATAATGTACATGACATGACACGACACGACACGACTTGACTTGACTTGACTTGACTTACTGGCATGGTTTGGACATACTTTCCCAGATTGCTTAACTGCAGCACAGCCTTTCCCAATCTGGTATGCCTCCCCATGATGGTGACTGCAATCTGTTTTCTCTAGCTATCATGCCAATATTGGCTGATTATTATAGGAGTTGCAGTAAAGAGTATCCGGTTGAGGAAGCAGATACAGCATGTTAAAACAAAAGTTGGACACATTTTTTCTTGCTTTCTTTCTTCCTCACTGCACAGATTATTTAGATCTGAAATAGAACTGTAGTTTCATATTCAGTTCAGGATTTAAGATCCTGGCTAATAAATGTATGTTAAATTACAGTCCTCTGTTTCAGAGGTAATAGGAAAATAATGTAAATTAATCAAGATCAGACCAAGGAGAAGAGAAGTAGGGTGGCCGTGTATCTTCCTATACAGATGATGTTTGTCCAGTTTGAATCCAATTTAAAATGTAAACATTATATGAAGAGAGCTTGACGTTATTCACTTGCTAACAACTAATATACATCAGTGGAGGCTATATGAGCAGACTTTTCCCTCATGTCAAAGCATGGTATTTCTCCTTAGAATCATAGTAAATTATTATGGCATTTATACATAGGAATTAACACAAGAACATCAGTGTAGATCTCTCCTCTCTTTTTCTCATAGTTGTGTTACATTTCCTCTTTGAGCAACGTACTGTACAGGAATGTATCCTAGGAAAAGGAAACATGATCTGTTCCTCCTGGGCCCAACATTCATTCCCAATTTGTAAGCCAAGAATGTATATCCAAATGTTCTATTTTACTTATAATCTTTGACTTCTAAAAAATCAGCATACTGTATCTCAGTATGTGTACTATAGGTCATAAAGTCAGATTTAAAAGGTAGATGTGGATTTTTAAATGTTGTATTAAATTTTTTAAAAGGTCGTTGTAACCCGACCATTTGCTTAATGGATTACTTAAAATAAAACCCTCTTTTTCTGTCCTGAAGACCTTGTACTGATCACCATACCTTAATGCTATAGCATATGGCTTCCTGTAGAAAGCCCTAGATCAAATCCTTACAATCTTGAATTGCTCTCAGGAGCAATATACTCCTTTTATCTGACAGATGCTGCTCATTAGATTCAAGAAACTCCTCAAGGGACAAAAGTCAATTTTCAACATTCTGGCACAAAAGAATATATAGGTTATCAGAGTGATTACTAGAATCCTACTGAATATTGAAACACTGGATGCCAACTTCCTGGAAAACCTGATGTTGCTTCTTATTAATGGAGTATCTGGGACTAAAAAGAGAGTTCCAAGTCCTGTTGGTTCTGTTAAATAAATGCCATTTATTTATGAACCATTACTCAGTAAAAGTCCATGACATCCAATCCCTGCCTTATTGCAAGAGAGGCCAGTTGGTTTTGTTATGCAAGCTAATGAAAGTCTTCTGGAGACACGTGCCAGAGACAAGAGCCTTAAATTGTCATTCAGGCACACTGTTATATAATGAAGTGTGAGGGGGGGAAAGCACTGGAATGAATAGTTTTCTGTGAAGGGTTCAAAGAAAATCTTTGCCAGCCACACATATTGTTGGGCAGAGCTAACAATTGAGTGCGTATTTAGATGTCTCTCATATAAAGTAAGGAAATGGGAAACTGATTCATAAAATAGAAGAGTAGAGGCTAGTTGGGGCTAGTTGGGGCTCTTATTACTGTCCAAACGGTACTTTGATTTCAACTGAAAATCCCACGTGACTCTACCCTGCAGGAAATTGGCAAATTGTGGGTGAGTTTTGCTTTTTCAAGAACGTCTTGGCTGCCATCACCCATACTGAAGCTCTGAAACCACTTCAGAGGATGTTTCCCCAAAGAAGTTCAATAAGCTGGTAGAGTTATCTATGGCGTATGTAATGATATGCTGGAGAAGACTCTTAAGAGTCCCCTGGACTGCTAGGAGGTCAAACCAGTCAATCTTAAAGGAAGTCAACTCTGATTGCTCATTGGAAGGATTGATAATGAAGCTCAAGCTCAGATACTTTGGTCACCTAATGCGAAGAGAGGACTCTTTGGAAAAGACCCTGATGCTGGGAAAGATGGAAGGCAAAAGGAGAAGAGGACGGCAGAGGATGAGATGGCTAGATAGCATCACTGAAGCAATGAGCATGAAACTGAGCAAACTCAGGGAGGCAGTGAAAGATAGGAAGGCCTGGCGCGATATGGTTCACGGGGTCACGAAGAGTCGGACACGACTTAACGACTGAACAACAAATGTAATGATATGTGGGAATGACCTTGGGAGACAGGAGGGAAAGCCATAGACCGGACAACCAGTGTGTAAAAAGTATCTCAGCCAACAGAAGGAGGGAGAGTGTGGGAAACATTTCAGAAGGGACCCTCCCTAGTTTTCCGGAGAGTAAAAGGAGAGGAGGGGAGAAATATGTTCAGTCTTGCAAGATTCTGTTAATGTAACCTTACAATAAAGATAGAGCTAGTACTCCTGGTTGTGTTTCTTGTCTGGACTACCTTGTAGGACTAACAGTGTATCATTTAAAAAAATTACTAGATAACTGGTGACCCGATGGGTCATTGTTTCAGAGATATTTCCTTACCTAAACAGAGAAACAGAATGACCAAGGGCAAAAAAGCAGTGGGAGTGTGAGCAACATGTGACCTGCTGCTGGCTTCCCCACTGACTTTGCTTGTTGGAAGGTGACAGGGAGCATCAGAAATCTTTCCTGCCTGCCTGCCTGCCTGCCTGCCTGCCTGCCTGCCTGCCTGCCTGCCTGCCTTCCTTCCTTCCTTCCTTCCTTCCTTCCTTCCTTCCTTCCTTCCTTCCTTCCTTCCTTCCTTCTTCCTAGCCAGCCAGCCAGCCAGCCAGCCAGCCAGCCAGCCAGCCACTTTACTGGGAGGAAGTGGAACAAAGGGAGCCATGGACTGTGAAGAAATCTGCACCTCCCTCCCCATTCCAATGTGTACCAAGGGCCCCTTTCCTCGAGGAAGGGTTGACTGTGGCAACGCAGCAGCACAGCAATGCTGAAGTGGCCACAAACTTAAATCTCATGGGAGTCATGGGTCTTGGATTTTGGACGCATTCTTTAAGTTAACCCATTTGAGGTACCTTGGTGGAAAAATTGTCCTATGACGTACCGTTTCGCCTAGTTGAAGGTTACAGACACAAGAGTTTTAGTAATATATAGATTTTAATTAATAGCCAGCCTGAAGCATTATTGCATGGGGAAGGAGGAAATGATATCTGACCCAGAATTTGAGTTGATAATATTCATGTCTGTCACTAAAATTTTAGTAGTCAGGGTTATACTTTGGGCCAAATATCTCCTGTACATTTTCTCCCAGAATTAGATCCTTTTTGTGATCTGCCTACTCCATTGAGTCCATTAGCATGTACATTGTTAACAGCAATCATTACAAAACCCTGACTTTTTTTGGTGGGGTGTAATCCATGTACTTTTTGCAGTAAGGTTTTAATAGTCACCTTCTGAAAAACCATAGGAGTCTACAACACACATAATACACAGAGACTCCCTAGCAGATGTGCTGCTTAGCTTTCTGTTTCCATAGCAACAAGGTTGCATTTTTTTAATAGCCTAAATCGCAGGAAGTTCAGATATTAATAGCCAACGCTATGTATGTATGAACAGTAATATGCAAGATATAGTTATTTTGATTTCCATGATTCAACATTTTTACCTCCATTAAAGAAAAAAAATGTGTGTGTGTGTTTGTGGAATATATATATTCCTCTACCCACAGTTCCCATAATAAACTTAACCTAGTCACATAGGGTTATTATAGGGACATTTGTACTTGCTAGATCTTCTTGACTTGATAAAGAAATTAAGCTTTTTCAAAATGTGATGATCTGAGAAAAGTTTTGAATGGAAGTGTTAGTCAGCATGAATAGTTTATTTATTTATTTAGAATTCTGTCCTACTCCTGTCAAACCAGATGCTGAATGGTTTACAGTTTGTCCTTATGGTAATAAGGTTGAAAGCCATATAATATCCCAAAACCCATGAATGCATAAAATAATATAAATTCCCCATTCAATACCCCTTTTATCTTCATAAAACGTCCTGGCACTTCTTCCTCAGGAGCAGCATTCACAAGTCCATTCCATCTTCCAGATCTCTGCAAAACAGCCAGGTTTTCACCACACTCTGAAATATTAGCAGGGACAGGACCATCCTTATCTCTGGGGGCAGGCTATTGCAGAGGAGTGGGACCTCCATCTAGACAGCTCATCCTTGACCCTTTATCAGAGGTGTGCAATTTCTCTTCTATATCTCATTGGATAGGTAGAATCCACTCAGAATAGTTAACCTTGATTGAAGAGACCCAGGTCCCAAGCATAAATGGCCTAAGGATAACAATCAGCATGTTGAAATTTATCCAGGTAACTAATATAGCTTCCACAGTTAGCATGTTACATGGGCAAACTGAGCCAAGTTGGTTACTGCTCAGGCTGCAGCATTTTTAGTTACCCCTAGGCAAAAGGGGCTGAAACATTTTTGAAGTCCTGAGAATGAGATAATATTTGGAAGTGGCTCAGGTAGATGCCTCCCTAATTCACTTGGAGTACAATCAGACTTGCAAGATTTTGTTAGTACAGTGGTACCTCAAGTTACGAACTTAGTCCGTTCCGTGACTCTGATCGCAACTCGAGTTGGTCGCACCATGAGGCAAATTTTCCCATAAGGTTCAATGTAAATACGGTTAATCCGTTCCACCCTCCGAATTTGGTCGCACCACGAGGCAAATTTCCCCATAAGGTTCAATGTAAATACATACGGTTAAACAGTTGCCAAGCCTGCTCTGCATTTTCTTTGGAGCCATGCTGACAAGCACACCAAAAACCTTCCAAACGCCACAAAACACACCACAAGCCTCACCGAACGTCTCCTTGCTACCGCGATCTCACCCACAGGAAGCCGCAACCGCGTGGCAGCAGGGCAAATGGCCGCGGATCCGGTTCGTAGCTCGAGGCGGAGTTCGCATATCGAGGTAAATTTTGGGGGCTGGAGCTGGTCGTATCTCGAAAAATTCGTAAGGAGGGGCGTTCGTAACCCGAGGTACCACTGTATAGCCAATCTCAGTAAAAGTGGTTTTAGCCCTCCTGTGGAGTTGATTTCCTGGTCTGGTTTACCTAGTGGGCTGACAGGTAGACACATTTCCAAAAGAGGTATGCTTCCCTTGTCATCCATCCAGGTCTCAGTGATGGAAGCCAGGTCTACCCTTTTATTTGCTGTTAAATTGTAGCTGAGGATAGATTTATTACAGGCAGAGTTGGCATTCAAAAGCACTGGACAGAATCCAAGACTTTCTATGGTCAACTGCCTGACTCACAAGACAATGTTATGGGACCGAAAGCAGGGATTGACCTCAAAATTGCTATTTTCCTTCCATGAGAGTAGCCCATCCTACCATTGCTCCTTGTCACAATCCTTCACCTTTCCTCTCTATTTCCTTGCACCTCATCAGTTCCAAGCTTCCCCAATATATCACATGAGGCCATCTAGCCTAATTCACATCTCCCTAGCCCCAAAGCCTCCAGTAACATCCAACCACATATCTGACTCTCCTTGTAGCTGTTCCCTGGCCAGGTCACTCAGCTTGCTCAGTTCTTACCTCTTCCACCATTTCCCTTTCCCCCTGCCTTCCAAATCAAGCTATCCCTTGGAGCTACTCTCACTGGGTCCAGTGGGAGCAAGGCCTCCCCTTGAACTCTACTCCAGGTTTAGGATCCCATAACCATTTTCTGTCCTTCACCCGGAGACTTGTTTCACCAATTATACACAACTACACATCTCTTTCCCCATTCCCCACCCAACCCAAGTTACAACACTGGATACTCAAGTAGAGAGAGATGATTTTATTGCTTCAAATATTTTTCATGCAGAACTTCTCCATAATTGTGATATCTAGAATCTGGTCTTTATGAATGAAATTCACAATTCATTTATAATTTAAATTTTATTTCACTAGCAAATACTCATGCTTTAATTTCTGGCACCTTCTACTTA
The DNA here is from genome assembly GCA_030867105.1 of Liasis olivaceus. NCBI lineage: Eukaryota > Metazoa > Chordata > Lepidosauria > Squamata > Pythonidae > Liasis > Liasis olivaceus. The sequence goes on along the minus strand of CM061349.1, from coordinate 135,440,113 downwards.
AGAAACGATCTCCAGTAAAAGATTAGGAAAACACTCTGGAGAGCCAGTGAAAGTCAGAAAATCCACTACTGGTTGTAAGTGGCCAATGGATAGATTTCAGTAAAAGATAGCTTAATAACTCCAAATGAATGTACCAAATTCAGTGTGTGTGTGTGTGTGTGTGTGTGTGTGGCATGGATTGTAGGATTCAGTTGGAACTGAGAGACAGTTGACCCAAATCACTGTAGGAGGAGAGGCATGTTGGTCTATAGTGGTAAAAATCAGGAGTCTGGAGCACCTCTTCTGACTAACGAATTTTATTATTAAGTTTTATTAAAATGTAATAACATTTGTTAGTCAGAAAAGGTGCTACTGGACTCCTGACACAGATCATTGTCTCTGCTGATTTTTTAAATGGACTTTTGATTAATTTCTTTCTTGGGAAAACATCTGAAGCCCTAATTCCTCTTTATGTCTAGCCACATACCACAGACATCAGTAGTATTTAAAGTAAATGATCACAGTTCCTGCTTGGAGCAGAACTTGTGATAAGAATCACAGGAGCAGGAAACAGAATGGCTGAGTTGTAGTTTCTCTCTCTTTTTCTACTTAGTTATTCTTAAGACTATGGCTTGCCATAAGACTATGGCTTACAGAGCTTTAGGAAACATGCTTAAAAATTAATTAGAACTCTAACTTCCCTTACTGTTCAGGTGCCATTACATTAGCAGACTGTGGGTGGAGGTTTCCCAGAATATATTCCTCCAGTGGAAACATACATACATGTTTGTGTATGTATGTGCGTATATTTTAAAAAATATTTTATATGGCACTTGGAAAAAATAAGCATTTTGAAGCATGGATCATACATTTATTCGAAAAAGAAATGATGTTGCTAGATATTTTTCTAATTTCTTTTCCTTTTAATTTTTTTTAAGAGATGGGCACAAACCTGTGGAGTAGGACCTCTGAACTCCCAGTCTGAGGAATGCACTATAAACACAGATATTGATTTATTGAGTCTGGTATATATTCTCTTCCTATTTTGTCTTTAAAATGTTATTAGCACATCAGAACCCTGGGGGAAAAATGGTGTGTAGAATTTGCAACTAAATCTGACAGTATAATTGTTTGAAGTAGTTGGTGATGAGATTAGGTGCAGCAATTATTTGAAATTTATATTCTACTTTTCTGAAAACGTTTCATATAAATGAAGCACATCCAGTAAGCTATGTACAGTGGAACCTCGGTTCACGAACGCATCTGTTCACGAACAATTCAGGTCACGACCAGCTCAGGCCGCAAAAATTTACCTCCGGTCGCAAACGCCGGATCGGGTGACGAACAGGATCCGCGGCCATTTTCCCTCCCGTGTCACATGGTCGTGACTTCCTGTAGGGACTCTTCCTCCAAGCAGGAAGCACGGCCATTTTCCCTTCCGTGTCACGTGGTCGCGACTTCCTGTAGGGAGGGGACTCTCCCTCCAAGCAGGAAGTGTGGCCATTTTCCCTCCCGAGCAAGGTTAGGTTTCTCTCTCTTCATACTGTACTTTGTGTCATATTTTTGCGGGTTTTTTTAAAAAAAACATGGTTCAGAACGGATTAACCGTATTTACATTGAACCTTATGGGAAAATTTGATTCCGGTTGCGACCATTTCGGGTCACGACCAGAGTCGTGGAACGAATTAAATTCGTGAACCAAGGTTCCACTGTATTGATAAGTGACTAAGATTCCTTATTTTTTTTCAGAGCTTTCTGAAAATCTTTTATAGATGTGCTAACATTTATTTTGGCATAGCATAATTTTTAATGACAAACTGTATTCAAAGTGGCTAATGTCCTAAATATTCCCTGTCCTAAATATTGAATAATTACCTTGCAGTTACAGTGGCAAGTTATGTAGTGCTGATACCTGTTTTATGCAGCATCTGAAAACAGGCAAAGCAACAATGTTTGTAAGAAACCTTTGCTGCTATGAGAGATTAAGTATTTTCATGTTTGCTAGTATGTTTTGTTTGCACTTGTCAGTTTTATAGTTGTGTGTATACATGAATAATACAACTGAAATAAATTTAGAAATCAATGCAATGGATGTTTAAGGCAAGTAAATAAGGAGTATATTATTGAATGCTAAAATGATTGAATTAAAGAAAAGTGAAGAAATTGGCCAATATCAATGCCCAATCAAGAAAGTACATATAAGATAGTTCTGATATTCCAACAACGTACGTTGCTGCAAATCCTGTCTTTTTAAATGTTTAACTGTTTATTTTTTCTTCTAGCATCATATTCCACAGTCATATGTATCTGCATATGTTGCAACTTTACCCTCTAGCTAAATAAAAGGCAAAAATTCTGCAAAGTTAAGGCATTTTAATCCTGTTTATGTTCTTACATATCTTTTTTAAAGCAGGGGGCTTAAGGGCTTAATTTTAAACAGACTATGCACAATGTTAAACCAGATTTTTTTAAAACTAGAGTTTGTTGAACAAGCCATGTTGCTGTGAATCACAAAATGTTAAGCCATTATGGGTCAGGTCACACACCACATTAATCCAAAAACAAACCATGTTTCAGTTTCACAGAAGCCCAAAACAAATAAACCTTGTTTGTTTGTTTTTGCCATAGAAGTTATGCTTCTGCCCTATGTTATTTTCTTTAAATCTGTGCTGATTGTATACTTGTTGAGTAAGATATCGCAGCTAGATATGATGGCCTAAATATACAGCATAGATTTATTTTTACAAATGGACGCATGACACAGGTATACTTCAAAGCTGTTTTGTGCTGAAGCAGTTAATATTCTGTACCAGGGAAATGTCAGATCTTTCTACTGCTCAGTGTTGCAAGCGAGAGCAAAGCACTTTGGTGCACCTATTTGCCACTGATGTTTGCTCTGTTTCACACAGTTCAGGGGATAGGCAGTCTATCAGACTTGGCAGGCCTTGCTTATGATAAGGATAAGTGGGAGTTCTGGTCTATCACGTTTGGAGGGCACATAAGCAGGAATGTGAGGGGGCAGCCCAGTTTATTGACAAAGCAGGCAAAATGTCCTTGCTTCAGTCCCTAAAATGACCCAACAGCAGATGAGGAGAAAGATCTCTGCCCCAGGCGATGGATGGTCACTTCCAGTCCCAGTAGCTTGGACTCTGACTTAGGAACCAGTTAAGGCAAAAGCCAACAAACCACATTGTGATTCGGTGCAGATAATGTGGCATCTGCAGACACTTTCTTTGACACTTGCCAGGTTTTCTGTTCACTGGAATGGAGATCCTCTTTTTACAAGCTCAAACTGGGAATGCAGAAGCTTCCCATAGCAGTTAAATGGTCAAATATCCTGTCCCAGCCCCTTCAGCCCCTGGAGTCAATTAATTAGCGATGTTCACATCATGAATCCAGCAGGCAAAGGCATGTTGTAAATACTGCCAAGTGAAAAGACATACATTTCCTTTTGGTATTCAGAGTTCACAGGGCAAAGCTGCCTTCATCCTCCAAGTCAAGCCAGGCTGAGTTTTCTGAGCAAGTTTTTTGCAAGATTTTCTATGGCACCGTTTAAAGCAATGTACAAAGCACATGAGATGGGCTCTCATGGAGAGTTGTTCCAATGCCAGATTGCACTCAGGTGAGATCCTGAATAAAAGCAGCTCTCAGTCTCCACTTGCACCTAGTTGGCAGGGATCAATCCAGTTTTTCCGCACCAAATTACTACTAAGTTGCTCGACTTTTCTGTGCCAGATGCTTCTCTTTTGCCTCTCTACCTCTTTCATATGGAGAAAGCAGTGTCCCACCTCATCTGACTCTTCCATCAGGGCATGGCACACCCACTACTACCTCTCACAATCCTAAATGTGCTCATCAGCCAAAGCACAGTTTGAAGCATGGTTTTTCATGTATGGTTTTATCAGGATGAGCCTGAGAAATGTTGCTTGCTTGAAGCAATGGTAAAATTTATTTGTCTATGAAATTTATGAACCACCTCAATCTCAAGGATTCTAGGCAAGTGTGCAGGAGCAAAGGTGACATTGCCAATTCAAGAATGGAATACTACGATGAACCACAACATGATTTTATATAATAATATCGCATTCACGCCTGATGCCAGCGGCTATGGACAATCAAATCCCAAAAGGTTTCTGGAACAGCCAGATCTTTACAAGGATCTTGGAGGCCATGAGAGAATAGGTTTTCTCCGCCAACAGAAGTCAGCTGTCCTGGCCTTTAAATCTTACTTGGACCCTAGTGATAGGACAGTATTGTTCACTATATCTGATGGCAGGAGCTGAGCTTAAAAGGTGCAGGACAGACTGGATCACACAACCCTACTGTCTAACAGAGACAAATAATTGTTGCCTAAGGCAATTACTTCATTCTGCCCAGTGATACAGCAGGTCCTGAGTTTTATCTTAAAACATATTAAATCCTGTTTTTCTCAAATGAATTTGAGTTGGCAGGCTTAACTGCCACTTCTACAATTGTGAGAGCCAGTTGTATATCCCTGACTTTATATTAGGCAGCTGGAGATACATATTAGTTTCCTGTGGCAGTTATATTTTCTACAGAATGAAACTCATTATGTTTCTCACCCGTTTCTTATGCCGTCATATTTGGCCTTGGGAAAAACTTATTGAATGGATAAATTTCCAAACACTTGCTCATTCCTGCCAGCTTTTCTGGGACAATTGTGGAAGCCTAGCAGGTGAAAATGTTATATTTGTGTATTGCTTGGTTACTAATGATTTTTCTGACTTTCCACAAAGCCATAAAAACACTTTATGAACCCAGTCATTGTTGTGTATGAACCATAGTTTATGGCTTAGTGTTAAGTATGAATCAAACCCTGAAGATTGGTTTAATAAAATGGTGGTTTGGTGCAATGTGTGAACTCACATATTAAGGCATTGCTTACAAGAGTTAATCTTGTTTAAAGATAATTTACCATGTGAATCATTCCGTATGGGTTGCTATGGAACTAAAGTAAGGTTATCATTCTGTGATGAGACTATGAGGAATATAATTGAATTGCAGCTTTCATCGCTCCTGTAGATTTAAACACATTTTAACTGAAACAAGTTTAAATACTTCAAAGTGAGGTAATGGAGATTAAAGAGAAGGAGAATGCAAAAAGAGCTATGTTCACTACTGCAATGAAATATCAGTGAAAATAAAATGAAACTAAAAATATATTTATTGCCCACCCAGATGCTTATGCTGGCATAGCACCTTTTATGGGAGTTACTTTTGATGTGGGAAGCTGGTTGTACTTTTGCTCATCCAAGTCCTATTTCTGAGGTTTAGAAGAATAAGTGAAAATAAAACCAACTTCAACCCTACTACTTTTCTGTGTTATCCTCCAAGAACCCTTAAGTTGTACGTAAAGTGGCCACCACCTGCCCCTACAGCAGGGAGTAGTCTTTGACACAGTTAGATTCACATGCCATTAGCTAGGTAGGTGCCATCAAGTTGAGCCAAACCATGAACTATATTCAGAAATAGCTTGTAGCACTTCCAAGGACTGTCTTGTAATATCTTTGATTCCACCCATCTGCCTTAATTATTGTCTTCTATTTCTCTTACTCTTGTTCAGCATAGTATTTTTTCTTTTCCATCCTCTGCATCATACATTGAAGGTAAATGACTTTTTGCTTGCTGATTATTGCCTCAAAGAAAAAATCTCAGTCTTTATTTGATCAAAAACAAACCATCAAACAATCCTGGATCAAATTAATTGATGGTTTGTTTTTGAGGTCTGTGGTACTCTGAATAATCATTTTCAGGTTGATAATTCATAAGTTGTAACTTGTTCTTCACCTCTATCTGAATGACCAAGTTTCCCAGCTGTACATTATTACTGGAAAGATCATTGTGTTACCTGTTCTAATCTTTATTGTCACTGACATATTATTTTCCTTCATGATTGTATAAGTTTGTGATTGACTTCTTCCTTAGGATTAATCTATTTTCTAGCATGCTGTCCATCTAGACAGCATGCTAGATTTATTTTTGAGCTCAAGAAAATAAAATTATCTTTAGTTCTTTGCTGGCTACTCTAAGTTCACTAAGCATATTCATTGGCATTACATTTGTCTATTTAATATTTAACATTCAGCCAGATTTTTCACTTTCCTTTTAAAACAAAACAAAAAAAAAACCTGGATCATGAGTCCATCTCTTGTTCCTTTTTTGTCTGCCACTAGCATTAAAATATCACGTCCAAAATATCATTGCCCATTGTGGACGTAATCAGTTGTTGTGATTGCAGAAATAACTGTCAACCATTGATTGATAATCCTAACCCTCATCCATTTGGTGGGGAAAAAAGGGTGAGGCAGCCAAAATAAGCAGACATAATCAATTGTGTGTGAAACCCATAGATGGGCAAAAGTTTTTGACAGGCAAAAAAAGAATAAGATTGATGAGCCCTTTTCTGTTCTTTCAATTTACAAAGTGGCATCATCTGTTTCTCCCAAATTATTAATGTTTTGATTCCACCTGCTATTTCCTTCTAATCCTGTGATTCTTGTGATATATTTGCTGTACAGGTTAAACAGTTAAGGGAACAATATACATTCATCTCTTATTCTCTTTCCTCTACTACTGTGAAACTACTGTGTTTCTCCAAAATCATGTGTTACAATGGTTCTTGTTCATTGTAATCACACATTCTGGCACACTTATTAGCCTTACTGTAGTCTATATTACAGTTTAATCCACATAGATAGAGGCTTTACTGTAGTCAATGAAGCAAAGGTAAAACTCCTTAAATTATCTGGTTCTTTCAATTATCCATCATACCTTTGCTGTGCGATCTTAAGTTTCTCTGTCTTTTCTGAAACCTCATTCATCGGAATTTTATTTGCTATGTATGGTTCATTCTTCTTTGCAAGGTATAAGGCAAAACTTTGCTTGTATGAGGAAAAATACACTGGTTACTACTCTGGGTGAATTATAACATTTACCCAACTAGATCTTTCTGTAGTACCAGGTTCCTCCATTTCTCCAACATTTATTTGTTTCTTTATTGTTTCTTCAGTTGATTTATATCCTGTGTTTCATTTAGGAGTCAGAGCAGCATTCATAGCATCCTCTCCTATTTAAAACAACCCTGGGAGATAGGTTGGGCTAAGAGAGAGTGACTGGCCCAAAATCACCCAATAATCTCCCATAGCTGAACATGGATTTAAACCTGGATTTCCCCCTCTTGTCCACCATCTTAATCAGATTCCAATCATCCATGAATAGTACATGACTTTCCTTGATGTTGCATTTAGCACGTCTTGCAATTTGCCATTGATTTTTTTCAGTGTATTCCACCACTACATCTGTAATAGCTGTACATATTCAAACCCTCCTATGACAAGAACAGCAGAACCCTACAATAAATTAGACTGTGAAGCTCATTGTGTGAATTTAAGGCAATGCTCTCTCTCAGTGCAACCTATGTCACAGGCTACCCCAAAGATAAAATAGAAAAGTGTGATGTTTGCTCCATGAGTTTTTCAAGCAATGGTTGAATGATGGATGGATGGATGGATGGATGGATGGATGAATGAATGAGTGTTGCTCCTTTTGTTTCTCCTTCTTGTTTCTTTTCCTATCTCTGCATCTCCTATTTTCTTATAGAATAAAGTTAAAAGTGATGATAGGCCCTGTTTGGCCAACTTCGGCTTGGACTGTGACTCACTGGTGAGTCAGACTCAGTACCTGACAGCTAAAACCCAGCACTTTAGACAACATAGACTTTGGGAGTGTGTGTGTGTGCATCTATTTTAAATATTTATATCTTAAAACTCAATAAACAAGAATAAAATACCTTTCTAACAAGAGAATAAGCCCTTTCTCAAGGAATTAGTTAAATAATGCAGGATGGAGGCAAAAAAGGTACAGAAAGTTTGTTCAAAATAAATGTAGATACTTGTCTTTTGTGCAAGTATCATTGGACTATAAATGATGTGCAGTGACTTAGTGATAAGAATAGAAGCGGAGATAAAGAAATGCAAATCTCCCTTTTTTCTTATTCTTCTTTTCTCATCATACATCAAATGGACAGTTCAGAAATCAATCAAGAAATTTAACTTGCTAATGTATAGGGCATGAATTTTTCAGAAACAGAATATACATATCCATTGAAATGGATCGCCCATTATGTATTCTTCCTTTTGTCCCAGAATGATGAGAACACCTTGGCATGGGACATTTCATGAAAATGTATTACTTGTTATGGTCAGTGCTTTAAGGGGCAGTAACCTTCCCTCTGGTTTTAATCTGCTTAAATGCACAATGTGTTCAGGTTTTCTTTCATTTTATTTTTGCTAAAAGGTGTTTCAGTTCTGAGTTGACCTCAAGTTAGTTGTTCCTATGGCAGCCACCCCAATCTGGCATCTTTCAAATATAGAGGGGATTCTTGCCTCAGCTTCCTTCTGGTCCTGAGTTTCAAGTCCTATAAAAGAGAAGTCTACCTTGACAGCTTTGCAGCTTCTTCTCAGCCACTCATACAAAACAAGCAAAAATGAATTTGACCAGAAGGTTTTTTATTAGTTTCCAGGCTCGTCCCTTGAAAGAACCTGAATACAAGTGCCAAACTGTTTGGATTCCCCCTCCCCCCTACTTTCTTTCCATTATGTTGCTGGATATTCTCTTCTTGGGTAGGGGCACTGATATTCACTCCTTGGAGTTTCAGTGTTGCATGATTGTGAGTAATCTTCATTTGCTTCAGCTGTTTGGGGGATGAAAATGGGCAGAGTGTGGCAGTACTCTTAGGGCTGTGGAAAAGGGACAGAATGGATAACTAGTAGGATGAGAAGCCAGGGGCCATTCCCTATGGGGAGTGGTCACAATGCTTGGAGCCCTTCATTTAGAAAAACAGTGAGTAGAACAGGACAAGAGAAAGGTATGTCAAAACTGCACATGATGTAGAGAAAATGGATGGAGGTATTTCCTCTTTCATAATACTAGAACCTAGGCTCATCCTCTAATGAAACAATGCTGCATATAGTGGACTGCAGTGCAGTAGACTGACCCTGGAAATAAATGCCCCAGTTCACATCTAAATGCTCTAACTGTGCCTCTTGATCTGTTTTCATTCTTGTTTGATCTTACTGGCTCCTTAAGTGAGAGGGTATGACTTGCATGCAGAGGAAACAGGAAGTGATGAATTTTGGACCCCAATAATTTAGGTGGCACCAGTATGGAGAAATTTGTTTTTCATAAATTATGCATGACTTCTTGGGAAAATGTGAACAAAAATGTCTTTTGCTCCCTCGGTTAATGAATCATGCCCTAGATTTCAGTGGCACACACATTCATTCAAATGGCACTTTTGGTTGTTGTTGTTCCACCTGTATTTTTAGTTCTTCCATATGCTGCTCAGTCAACTTGCTCTGAACATTTTGTTCTGGATTTTTAACATCTAGAAAATGTAGCTCTTAAGCTTGATTTTCAAAGAGACATCATCACCTAGAGCTTAAGCTTGTAACAGTAGTGTGCTTCTTTTTAAGTAAAAACCTGCCTTGAGAGTCTGCAGTTTTGACGGAGGGAAAGAGGGGTGCTTTCCCCTGTTGATGGTTTATTGATAATCTCACTCCTGGAGGGGCTCCAAATGCAGGCACAGTTTTTAGTAGATCTTGTTGAGAGAAGCTGGTTTTTGCTCAACTTTGAATAGTTGGAGGCAGAGGTACCTACAGGATCCGATGTTTTGGTCAAAATAAGGAAAGCAGTGTGGCACTGTTGCAACGCAAGCTCCACCCCTTTTGTACATGTTTGCAGTGTCACAACACACATACAAAAGGAGCAGAACTGGGTTGCTGTGTTGCGTGAATGAATCCCCCCCCCCCCCCGGCCACCTATGTGGATGTCTCTGGTTGGATGTACCTGGTAGTCTGTCAGGATCAGAAAAAGGAACCATGGTTAGTGCTAATGTTTTTGTCCTCCCCTTGGATCCTGCCTCTCAGGCTCTAAATGCCAATAAAACAAAACTTTAGTAACTGGAGCCTCAGTGTGCTTGGCACAGTGGGACCAGGTTTTTGTAAGTGCTTTTGGGGACGAAATGATCCCCTCCTCCCTAAACCTTGATTGTCCTGCCCAATCCAGGATGATGGCTGGTATGGTAGATTCAGTTGCCTATGGAGAGTATGTGTGCAACATTCTGTGTGGCCCCTATGATCCACAAATGCTAGATATAGACTACACTTGCAATGAAGGGTACTCAGCAATTTCCTTAGACCTAGACAAGAAAGGTCTAGCTGCACCTTGACAGTTCCAAATCAGGTGCTAAGGACTGCTTAGGGCCCTTTCAAATAATAAATGGAAAGCACTTGTCTATTCCTCCCATTTTGTCTTCTTTCACACCTTACTTTTAAGGCTAAACCTATTTTAAAGCTATAACTACAACTTAATTATATATTTTGGGTTATAGTGTAAACATTTGCTTCCTTTATATTATACTCACATTATAATCAAATGTGATTAGACTAAACACAAATTCTTGTCAAATAGAGTGACTGCTTTTGTTTTGCCAAAAAAGAGATGTGTCATCAAAAAAAGGTTACAAGGAACATGCAGTGCCATCCAACATTAATTATTAATATGCATCAGTGCCAATTTAGGAATAATTATTGTAAGGCAAATAGACTTCCAGTAGTGTAGATTTCCAATGAAGAAAATAGCGCCCAGCGGACTAGCATGCCAGATGCTCCATATGTGTCCTGGCTGCCCACTTACTGCTGAATAAGCTCAGAAGCTCTGCTGGTCCTCCTCTTTATGGTTCTTTGACTTTGAATCAGAACTGGGTTAGACTGTCTATCAAAGGGAAGACGCCTTCAAGCAGAGCGCCGTCTTATGTGAGACACATGGGTCGTCATCCTGCCAAATTTACCTTCTTGACTGCCATAAAATGTATGTAATGGCCTGTACAACCTAAGATAACTCTGGATTAGGCCAGTGCCCCAATTTCAGTAACCAGCAGACCCCACTTACTGTTCATTCAGTCAAAGCAGTATCTAGGAGCAAGTCCTTGTTCTGCATTATTGTTCCTAAGAGGAAGAATGCTTTGTCTAGGTAGACCAGGATGCTTTCAGAGCTGCTGAATTTTTGTTAAAGTTGCAAAACTAGAAAGAAAAAGATCCATTGATCTGATGGTTCATTCAGCTAGTGGATAACTTGTTTTGTTTTTTTATTTTTATTTTTTTGGTAACAAAATTGCTTCATTTAAATTGCCCGTTGAATTTTGGGTGAATCCAATTCTTTCCCTGAAGGAAAAATAATTTCTAAGTTGTTCTAACCATAATCTGTAGAAGTTGTCTAACATGACTAGTAGATGCCATGGATTTCAGTGTGTCTAATCTACTGGTGACTTAAGTTGTCTTCATAGCATCACCCAGCCATTGTCAAAGTGATATAAAGCCTGTCCTCATTGCCGTTATTTTGGCACAATGATGGTTGGATGATTCAAGAAGACACTATAAGTCACTAGTAGGAAAACAAGCTTAATCTAGCTAAGTGAATCTCCTTCAGCATCGGTTTTTGCTGAAAAAGAAAATTATGAAACTGAGAATTCTCAAAGACCAAGGGGGGGAAAATAGCATTTTTCTACCATGGTTGATTGTACCTTCTGTTGTGATAATATTCATGACTGTATTTTACTTTTGTGTTATAATTTTACCTTCAAAATTGACTGCATCATTATACAAACCACAGTCTCATTGTGTTCTTTTGCTATAGCAAGAGTTCTGCATAAGTGCCTATTGCTGATAGCAGGCTTCCTCTATTGTTCCAAAGGAAAATCCACCCATATTGGCTACTCCAGGAAAATCATAAGACTCTTGCTTTTTAATTTTCTAAGATGTGTTATGCAATTACCTAGTCCTTCACTCTGGAGTGCTCACTCTTCTGAAATTCATGAAGCACTCATATTAACATTGTTAGGTGCCTGTTCAATGCCTTCCTCTTCACCAGGCCTTCTCTGGATGAAAAGGTACATATGGTTTTGCTTTTGCATTTCTTCTTTGTTTAATTCCAAATTAATCATTACTTTTTACTGTTGATATTGCATGAATCCATTTTTTGTAAATTTGAATTTATTGTAAACCACTTTAAAATGGGAAGCCATATGCCAATACATTAAATAGATAAAATAAAGGATAATCTTATATATGTGCCCTTTTTTGGCATATATTTGAGCTGTGAGTTGTGTTGCAACATTCTGAAAAGTACAGATTTCTGAGTGCCAGTATATTTTTTATTTCTATTTTATATTCAGCAAGCCTAGAATTGGTATGGACCTAATTTTTCATATCCCCCCTGCCCTACAGTCCATTGATTGATGGTCAGTTATCTATTAAACAGGTATGGACATGTATACAGCAATGCCAAGGAGATTTTTGTATCTGAGCCAATGTGTCAATGCATAAAACTTCTCTGAAACATTGTACTTGGAAGGAACAATTATATTCTTTCATAGGCTGTTCATAGGCATATTGTTGCTGCTGTAGGTATGGTTATGGTAGTTGATTGTCAATACAAAGCATTTGCTTCTTTCCTTTTTAATAGCCTTGGAGTAGCACAGTTCAGCTCCTGGGGAAAGATGAATGGCTAAATTGATCTTTCGGGTAATGAATGATCCCTGTAGTTTCAGAAGAGGCAATTGATGCATGTTATTAAAGTTAGTGCTTTTACTTTTTCTGTTTTCAGCTTTGCCATCTGGAGAGTTATGAAAAACTGAGCTGCTTTAAGAAGTGGGTTAAAATCTTGGTAACTTCTTTCTAGACTTGACTGCATTTACCATATTGCTTTTGGAGCGAAAGAAAGATGGCGTTGTACTCTTGTTAAATTTCTCATCAGCCACTGACCACCTGGGCCAGGAATACAAGTTTTTCAGAGTGAAGGCCCCCTTTGCCCTTGAATGGCAAGCTGTGGGCCCATTTCAAAAAAGAGATGGGACCCAGGCAAAGCAGGCAGGATCAGGAGAAAAATGAAATCTGATTGAATTTGATGTGATTCGTAATTGCCCTCTTCTGTTAGATTGTAGCATTATAGTTCAATGACAGCTTTAGAGAGCTGTACCCAATGCTTCTGCAGACCACAGGTTGCTCACCCCTGCTTTGAACCAAATTATCTTTACTCGCCTTCATCATCTCACTTGTAAAATGGAAACTTTTGCAAAAACCTGAAATGTAATTGTGAAGACAAAAAACCTAAAGATCATAAAGAACTTTGCCCATTAAAAGTACCATCTTACTGTAATATTGCAAGTACTTTTTTGTGAGAAGGTCCTATTTCTTTTTTTCTTTCCATTCAATACTGGGGAAAGGTCTTTGGATGAACTTCAATTGCAGTTGTACTTTTAAGCCACATGGTGGAGGTGTTACTTTAAAGCAGCAAACTATGCTTTAATTAGGTTTTGTCTTGTCTCCCCCCCCCCCCCCCCGCTTTTTCAAACAAGTTTTATTTTTCTGTTTGTCAGTACCAAAACAATTGTGACAATAGTTAATTGCAATAATGTAGTTTTGTGTAAAGCTACTAGCCAGTTGATTGCAATAAACAGCAAGATATTGCTTTTAAAACTGGCAGTATTAGGTAAGATGGGGAAAAGATGTATTTCATCACCAGCCCTAATATTTTCAAAATTTGAAATATAACAGTACAATAAAAATACAGTCAGTTCTCATATAGCACATGCTTATATAACACCAACTGGCGACTTCATTATTGATAAATAGGGGACTGATGTCTGCATAGCAGAAAGTCATACTTACGCACCATTTTTCCAAGTTTCAGTTTTGCGCCAACAAGAAATGGCAGGTGAACATGATGAGCTCTATGCTTACTGCAGGTGAAGAAGAAATCAGGGTTTTTTCTCATGATAAAAGAGAAAGCATTAACAATATATGAAGACCTCAGGAAAAAAGCGAAGAACTTTGAAGAAATGTCTCCCTCAACTGTGTAAGTACTTTAGTAGAATTATTTATTGAGTTTGGTAATGTTACAAACGTGTTTTCATTCTTGAGTGGTCTGCCCCTAACCCTCTTTTTTTCCATAAGCCTTGTTATTCATCTTGCACAATTTTGCATAGCACTAGCGTTTCTAGGAACACAACTATCATGCTATGCAAGAACTGGCTGTACTTACATTCCAATAAAATCAGTTTTTTTCCTTTTGACCTCACTCTACCCTTCCTCATAAAACTGTGAACCCCTTTTAAATGGTTTTCTAGCCAGAGACCTAATCTCAAAATGCCCAGATCATTTAATGAAGCTAACACATTGGCAAAAAGAAAAAGAAAGAAAGGAGTAGAGTGAAAGAAAAAACAACTAAGAGAAAAGGTTTGACAAAGTTTTGCTCCATTTAAGTAACGGTAGCCAAAATTTGATCTCTTTTCATCTCCTCCCTTCCCGGCTTTTGAAAAACACTTGGGAATGTAAAAGCTTCATGCTCACATGTGACCTTGAGACAGCCTAATAAAGAGATGTAATTTTAGTTCTTTACGACTGATGCAGACATTATTATGATATTTGGATTTTCTTTTATCTGTTTTCCTTAGGTATAACAAATGTTTCTGGTCCTTCTGGATTTTATTTCATTTCTTGAATCCAGAGTTAGCTGTTGAACTGGAGTTTGGCTGAATTTCTCTGTTGTACAGGTGAAGGGACAGAAGAGGTTCTTTTCTGTTCATTTAAGGTACACGCAACAGATCTGCAGTGTGGGGTTGTGGGCTCAGAATGTCATCTTGGATGCTGCTATTTTTGCTTTTGATAAAAATCAGTTCATCTGACCAGCACTGTATCTGAGAGAAGTCCCTTGGCGCAAACCCCATTCCTCCCAAGAGAATAAATCTTGGTCTTTGTTTGCCTTGGACAGGGTCTGCTCCAGATTAGGATGAAACCTTGCATAACCTTTTCCCATGGACTGCTCTGCAGCCATCTCGGTGCAACAGAGATGGCTTACTTAGCAGTCTGCCTTTTTTCTTCAGCTTCTAGCTGGGCTATTCATCTGTGTAAGGAATACTTGAATTGGGATTTTAATGAAATTTGGTCTTATGAATTAGAAACTCACTGTGGTAATTTAATCAGTCTTTATGCTATCTGAGCTATGTGTGGCATATCTATCCATAGGTTTGATTTGGTTCCCTGTTCCAGAAAATCTTGGGAATTGTATTTCGGTAAAAAAAATGAATGCTAGAGAACTCAAACAGCTGTCTCATCATTTTGCCAAAATGCAATTCCCAGAATTTTGGATGGGGTTTTTTTTGGGGGGGGGGGGGTAATTGTACTGACATAGTATAATGATATAAAATACATAGTAATAAATAGGGCTTTGTGTCCTACGTCAGGGGTCAGCTTACAGGTACCAAGGTATCTAGAACATTTACAGATTGCTTCTGTGGAACCTCAAACGTTAAATAATATTGAATTAAAACAAATTAAATGTGGCTGGAATTTCTCAAGATCATCACCCTCATCAACACCACCCAAATAAATAAACATTTAAATACCTAGATGCTCTCAAGTCAAGTTTGATTCCTAATGACTGCATGAACACAGATACATTGGAAAGAGGTGAGTTTTCCCCAAAGTTGCAACATTTGACAACTTCACAAAATACAGGACATTTTAATCTTTTTTTTTTTTTTAAAGGACATTATTCAATTGTGCAAGATCATGCAGTGATATTCAGCACCTGAGAAGGTTGCCGACTCCTGATACAGATCCTTGGGGGAACAAGCTGCACCTCTTGGAGCATAACAGGCATATTACTGCAAGACTTAGTTTTGTGTAAAACAAGCACAGTCCCATTCCTGCCCTTAGCTAGAATCTGGGCTCAGTGTTGATGGTATGTGGGCCTCTGCGTGACAACTGGCTGTCCACAGTTGTATTTGTTGCATATATTTTTTAAATTTTTCTTTGGTAAAAGGGGCTCTATACATTTGCATCTGGCGGGGCTGAACTGGTATTTCAGCAATATCTGATTTGCAGGCAGCTCCTGGACTACTCTTAGTCAGTTTAGTGAGTTAACCAAAAGGATCCTGAATTTGCTAGTAAGGTCTTCATGCTTGCTGAAATGCAAAAATTCTGAATTCCAATGCTCTTTCAGCATTGGTATAACCACCCAGAGTCACTCCACAGTGAGATGGGCGGTGACAAATTTGAAATATAAATAAATAATAAATAAATAATGATAAGGGACAATTCCTGATTGTGAGTTCGGTGCAGCATGGAATAATTTCTAATGGCCAGTCTGGTTTTTGTTTAACTTGAGCAGCTTCATGAAACAGAATCACATTGGCCTGGATTACAGCAATATAGCTCCAGGTTCAAATACCTCCACCCCCAGCATCCCAAAAATATCCTATGTTCATTTTTGTGCACCTTGATCACATTTGTAGTGCAATCCAAAGTAATTTTTTGAGACAATCCATGCAACTAAGAACATGATTCAAATCTGATCACTGATATGCAAGAAAGACTATAAGGACGGATAATTACGTAGTTGTGAGAGCGATTATATAGTTAAGGCAGGTTGTGTTCAGTATTTACCATAAAATGCCTGAAAATTCTATCATCTTAAAATCAAAATAGACACCATTTTATAACTAACCAAATCACTGATCAATTTTGCTCAGTATTTCAGACAGGAGTCTTTCTCTGTCTGCTTGATGATGACATAAATTGAATCTGGACCTTTCTCTAGGCAAAGTGTGTGCTCTGACTCTGAGTGAAATATCCAATTATGGATAACCAATCTGCTGAAAGGTATAATGTGGTCCAGTCTTCTTCACTTAGGTTTGGAAACCGACATACCCAACATTCAGAACAGTCTGATGAAAAATGATTGATAGCAGAGCTCCTATACCTGTACATTTAAGTGAACCCAAAGCATTTCCTTTAGATTTTTTAAAATTTTTGTTGGTTTATATGATCATTTAGGTTGAGTCATAAATCCAATGCCAGCATTCTACCCAATCTACAGAAGAAATCAATCAAAGCTAAACAATCACAGCCTGAATGTGGGCCTAAGCATAATTGGAGAAATCAATAGAACATATTTGCTTGATTCATTTTATAGAAACCAACAACACTACAACTTCCATGTGTTTAGATTTGCAAGCAATTTGTACAAAATTGTGAATACTTTTTCTAAGGAAGGATATTTGGTTTAATGGCTTTACATTTACAAAATCTATAAATACATTGAGAGATTCTGTACTATTCACAGTGGCAACTCAGATGAGTATCACTCTAGTTTCAAACCACATTTTTAACCCCAGAGTTGATTCATTTGGGCTCCCTAGTCTATTTTGAGGTGAAATCCTTTAGGTTTGAAGAATTCCTCTGGGCAGTAAGATCAGCTGCATGTTCAGGTAGAAGCTATTTGCCTATGGAACTATGGAATTCTGTCACAGGGTCCTAAGAATGGAATAAATAGTCTTCTTTCAGAAGAAACTAAGGCAGGAGTGGGTTATTTGCTATTTAGGGATGCATACAGCTTTCATCCTTATTCCAAAAGCTCTCTAGAAATGTGCAGACATCTGACAGTGATCCATACCTTTTCTGGCAGTCTACAATTTGAGAAAGCTGCTTCAGAAGGCACTTGCTGGATGATATAGAGCAGAAGCAAAATGACAATGGATGGAGCCATGTGAATCATGCACTCATGACTCTCTGTTAGCCAGTTGTCCCTTGTCACCAGTGTTGGAGTAAGTTTCAGCTGCTATCTAGTTGGTATCTGCCTGTGGCATGGAAGAAGAGGAAATGGCACTATCTTCTCTGTGGCAGCAAAGTCTCCTTGGCTGACCTTGGAAGAGGAGAGAGGAAGGCACAGAATAGAGATAGAGAAAGGAATGTCCCTGATATATTAGCTCCAAGCACTTGCCTGAAAAAGCAGGAAGTTCCCCCTTCTGCTCTAGAACTGGTCCCTCTTCCACTTCCTAATAACTTCCAACATGGATTTTTCACCTTTAACTTTCCACATAACAGGATTCTCAGTGTTGATTTATGCAGCAAAATGAGTAACCCTTTTAAAAAAACTCTTGCCACACAGAGTTTTGTTGGATAGATGGGCAGCCTTATTCTGTCTGTCTGTCTGTCTGTCTGTCCATCCATCCATCCATCCATCCATCCATCCATCCATCCATCCAACCACATTTGTACTGAGAATAATACTAGGACATCAAAGGATACTTTTCTAAATAGGAAAGAATGTCCCACCAAATCACAAATGTCTAAATGATTTGTTAAGGGGGTATAATTTCCCCTGAAAACCATGACAGTGAACAGTTCAGACTCAGAGCCCTAAACAGAAATAGATTACTTTGCCTACAGCCCTTGAATGTTCTCCACATCTTTAAAAAGCAAAGAAACACTGTCATGTGATATGCAAAATAGTTGACTCAATAACTATAATAAGGAATTTAAGTCATTCACAATCTCTTAGTCTAAAGGGCTGCTGTGTACAGATACCTGAGGAAAATGCATATTGTGTGTGTGCAGTTTTGAACAGGACAGGATGATAACAAAAGTAGTAAAACTACGGTAATGACAAGTTATTTCTGGTCTGCGCTCCATGCCTTAATTTAAGTCAAAGAAAGCTTTGACTCCTAAACACTGCTCATTTGTTCAGTATTCTTTTGAACTGAACAAATAAATTCATAGAGGAAGATAGAGACAAGAATTGTAGTAGCTGATTTTGCCCCCTGACTTTTCCATACCAATGTGAAAATGAATGTGTGTAGACTTATACCTGCATATTCCCTTTTCTGCCTCATGAATGTCAATGTCTGAGTTAAGTCAATCAAAAGACAAAAAACAAAGTTAGCATACTTAGAGGAGCATATTTGTTTTATGCAAAATACTGGCCTTCCTCGGTGCCATCTAGAAGTACCAGCCAACATGGACCTTTTGATTGGGAGTTTTGGTTCACCACATTTGGAAGGTACCAGGTTGGGGAAAAACGTTCTCCAAACATTCTGAAAAAAGCACATATGGAAGGAAGATGGTGATGTCCCTTCCAACCTTCCCCCCTACTCTACACTTTCTCAGTGCTCCTTTTAGAGCATTAATAATAACACTAGTAATAATAGACGGTATTAGATAGAAGTAATATGCCTTATGCTGTTAGGCCAAAATCATGTCTTAACTATAATGAAACAAAAATCATTGCAAGATCACCATGGTAACCAATGTTGAAAATAGAAATAAGAAAAGCTACCCTCTAATGTAAGAACTGCAAGTGTTATCCTTGAAACCTAAACTGATGGGCAATTTGATAAACTAGTTCACAGAAGCTAATGTATTTCTTAATTCAAGCATCCCTTATAACCCAAGAAGTAGACAGACCATTGCAGTAATTTTAAGACTTTGTGTCTGAACAAGGACTTTTAATATGTGTGTAGCTCTCCCCTCCCATGTCCCCTACATTGCTCATTCTTCTCTATCTAAACCTTCCTGCACTGAATTCAGAGACGTCATCTCCAGGTAATCTCTGTACTCTATGGAGAATCCCTAAATCCTATATCCCTAAATAAAAAAGAATTTCTGAACTCAAGAACTTTTCTAGGTGTCTTCAGTTGAATCTATGGAAAAGTCTTAACATTAGAAGGCCTGAGAGCATGGCTCAACAAAATATTAAACCATTTAATATACACATATCATCTACAATTCTTTTTTCTAAAAAAATATAAGCAGCAGTGATTATTATTAGTCAGTTCAGAATGCTTGGCTGAAGAAAAAGGCTCGGATTCTTCTGAGGGCTGAAAAGAGAGAGGACTAATTCCTAAAGTAGTATGTTTTGTAGCTTGATAGCAGTGCCAAAACAGGTTTTCTTCTATGTACTTGACAAATAGGCTGCTAAAATTGAGATACCTTTTAGAGGTCTCTTCTGTTGACCATAACGCCATCATTAGCAGATCAAAAATCCAGATCTTGGCCTCTACCAGAGAACCAAGTTTTGATTTTCCCTTCCTTCTGGCATGGCTGGAACCATAACTTCAGCCATCTCTGCCAGCTGTGTCTCCCTCTCCTGGATCATGTTCTTTTCCTTACAGAGGAAAAAGGAGAAAAAGTGAATCCGTTAGAAGTGCCAGAGACTCCCCCCTACCCCAAGAGGATCCTTAAAAAAAAAGGAAAGAAAAAGAATGAAATTAAGTAATTAATTCCAAAACCAGTATCAGCGGGTAGTTCTTCAGGAAATTTAGAAAAGTGAGAGACACTTTTAACAGGATAATAAACAGTTTTTAAAAAGCTTTGGAATAACATTAAAGTACACCTGTACATTGAAAAAAATGCTCAAACCACGCTACCAAACATTTCATGCTTGCCTATTCCATTTGTCCACCAAAAGCTTTACCCTGGTTTTGCTAGAAATAAGCAGAAAGCACAGGACTTGTCCTCTCCTCTCCCTCTCCACTATGGGTGCAGAAGGAGTCTAGTAGGGTTTGCTTTCATTTTTGATTACCTACAGTTTATCAACCCAATTCACAAACTGGTTAGACCTGAAGTAATGTTAACTATGGTTTGCTGAAACTAATCTAACTTCAAGCCTTTATTGTGGAAGGACAGACTACCTGGGCAGATTCTAAGCCCTGTGCTCCTTCCTTCCCCTCCCTTCTTGGCCCTCCCCCAGTGTTCAGATGACCCAGCTGCCAATTAAACATCAGCTGCCAATCAAACAACAGTGTGGGGCAGGGGAGGCAAGGAGGAGGCGAGACAAGAAGTCCACCCGGGAGCTCTGCAGCCAAGGCTTGACGACAGATAGACAGAATCAACGGAGCTCAAAGCCCAGGAGAAAAAATACAGAGTGAAGCTAAAGGACAGACACCATCCACCCAGCCAAAGCCTTGCTGAGAAAGAGACAGCAGGAAAGGAGGCAGCAGCTGAGAAAACTGGGGGGTGAGAGCCGTTTTTTCCTCCAAGATTGGGAAGAGGAGAAGAGTCAAGAAGGCCAGCCAGGAAGACCCCAGCAGAAGAGGCAAAGAGAAAGTCAAGGCTTTGGCAGAAGAGGCAGAGAGAACAGAAGCTAAAAAAAAGGTGAAGGACAGACTGAATCCGGAGAAAAGGAACATAGCTCTCTAGAGAGTGACAGTTGGGACATAGAGGGTTTAAGACAAGCTATAGAAATGGAGAGCTCAGCAGTGAACCAATATATTAGAGATATAGAATAGAAAGATATGAAGATACAATGAAATAGGACTTGAAAGAATATGGTGTAGATAAACAGCCTATAGAAAATATAAAGTTGGGATATTCTGAAATAGTTGAAGGCATTTATAATTTATAATTCCTTTTTTTTTTGGTAAGCTTTCCTTGTTTTGTAAAATAAAAGTCTTCCCAGCCATTGAAGGGAGATTCAAAAAACCAACCAACTGTCCAAGTTTCCAGTGCTTTGTGTCTCTATTGAGTCTGGGTCAATCTGATTATTTGTGGTTCAAAAAGGAACCTGTGACATTTATGAGGCTCACTGATTTCATGGTTTAGATGCCATGGTTAATTAGAGAATTAAAAAATATATATATTTGCAAGATTTATATCAAACTTTTCTTCTAGAAGCTCAAGACAAGGACATAAGACTCCCATAAGTTGAGCTGAAAGGGAGGGACTGGCCAAGGTAGCTAAAGTTGGCCCTGAACTTGAGCCTCCCCTTGCGAGTTCAATATCTGAATATCAGAGGAGAGACAAGAGGTGAGCCACAGCTTATTCTTGGAATGGCACATTGCAGCCATTACTCTGCAGGAGTTCATTTTCTTTAGAAGTGTCTTTCTTGATTGTAGTTTTATATACTTTGGCCAAGCCCTCTCTAGTTCAGGGCTACCAGATTCTGAGATGTAAAACTCCAGATGACCATAGGATGACAGCAAAGAGACAGAAAGCTCTGCCATCTAGTGGCTGTCTGGAGTTATGCAGCCTTGATCTAGTAGCTCTACTTATGGCACTCTTTCTGTAAGATCATCTGTTGCAAAGATTTATCTATTTAACATCATAGTTTACATTATGTCAGCCTTGTGAGGTAGTCCAGACAAGAAGCACACCCAGGAGTACAAGCTCTATCTTTATTGTAAGATTACATTAACAGAATCTTGCAAGTCTGAAAGTACATCTCTTTCCCTCTCACCTTTACAGCCTGAGAAACTAGGGAGGGTCCTTTCTGAGATGTTTGCCACACCCCCATTTCTTCTGCAGGCTCAGCTACCTCTTATCTGACAGTTGCCTAGTCTGTGGTTTGTCCTCCTGTCTCCCAAGGCCATTCCCACATACCATTACACATTCTTCATCTTTCATTTTGAGTGTCAAAGCTTATGCCAGGTGAGACTGGGCCAGAATATATGAGAAAGCAAGTCCTACCATTAGATAGAGCAAGGCAGTGGCTACCAAGGGTAGATATTGAGGGCCACAGAGCTTCTCCTCTTAGCTAATCTACTGGTTTCAGATACAGTATTTTTCCCATTATGCTTTGACTGCTTAAAATGGATTTCCATATAATAAGAGTGGAAATAAGTTCAGCTGAGTTTGTTGTTCATGTCATGCCAATTCTCAGTGCCCTTGTCTCCAACCTTCTCCCATTCTTATGCAGCCCAAATGGTTGCCAGCCGCAACCCGCGAAAACTCTGAAAAGGCTGGAAGACCCAACCGGTAGCAGAAGAGGCTCAGAGTGCAGAAACGGGGTGGGAAGGCTTTGATAACAATCACAGGCATTGAGCCGGCTACCTTTTCTGTATCCATCAAACATAGCAGACCTTTTTAGAAAGGGCTCTGCAAACATGGAGAGCTATGAGGTTTGGTTTCTGAAATCTGCAAGTAGGTACTGCTGAGTATCTCTTTTTAAAAAATTCATTTTCAGGTTTTGGGGATCAGTACAGGGCAGGAAGTTAACCCCACAAATTGTAGAAAGGAAGCTTAGCTCACATCAAATTGCCATGTGGCTGGTTTCGCTGGGCTGACAGATGTTGCCAGAGGTAAGCCGGGGAGGCCAGTATTTCCCCATACATGGAGCTTTTCCTTCACCTCAACTTTCTGGGCAAATGGTGACAGACACCCACTGTTCAGAAATGTATTATGTTCCCATCCCATTTCTGTCCTTTTTTTTTTCTTGACTGTGCTGTCACTGTAACTCATGGCAAATCATTCAGCTATCTTAAGAAAAACCAGGCAAAATCTGTTTTATCATCTCAGAAGTGCCAGGGGTGGGGATGGGGGAGGACAAATTGAAGGGTTGGTTTGTATTTTGGATTAAAATGATTCTGTAGCAGAAGTGGTTTAAATGCATGAGTATAATCATATCAATAAACATTAGATCATGATATCAGTTGAGGAATTAGTGAGAAGACTTTTTCAAAGTTGGCATCTAAGCTACAGCATAGCTTCCTAGGAGCAGCCCACCTCTTTTAAAGCAGGCTCTTTATCCTGATGTGCATTTTCTTATTCTGTGTCTCTAATGATAGATTAGAACATTCATTTTTGCATCATTATTGCATAAAACTGCTTCTTTTGGATAAATGCTTACAGGGCCAAACGTGGGGGCCAGTGCTGGGGGCAAAAGCAGGAGGCTCATGCCAGTTTCCCTGCTGCAGGGCCCGTCCCTGCCTTGAGTCAATTCTGCCTGGACTACTGTAAATAGGCAGTGTGGATGTCAGCCCTGTGAGATGGTACACTTTCATCACTCGGAAATATACAGAAGTTTATTCATTTCATTTCTATTTAATTGTAATCCTCCGTTCAAGCAATGCCTCAGATGGACTTGCTTTTTTGGAGGGAACGTTTATTTCCTTGGCCTTTTGTTTATATTTGTGGAGGGGCAGAGTAGCAGGAAAACAACCAGAAAATTCTGTATTTCCAAACAGATTTCCAATCCAAGTTGTCTCACTGCTGAGCTTTATAGATTGAATAAAATTAATGGGCATATAGGTTCTCTGCCTTCTGTGGTACAGTAATTCACCAATCAATTGTAGGTTCCTGGGAAGAATGCTGGAATTATCATATTTAGGCACAAATAAATGTCTTTCTAATCTGGAATCCTTCTGTCAGCCTTCCCAAAGCATTGTACCTTGAACATTAGGATGTGATCCTCCGTTACTGCTTCACCAAAGCAAACCCCTTAAAGACCCCTTAAAGTTCACAGTGAGATGTAAGCTTAGTTGGACGTCAAAGCTGAGACCAGTGGACAAGAGAACACTGCAGTCAGTTGCTGCAGTGACGTTAAAACATAATCAAAAGGTATGCCCAGCAGTCTCAGACTAAAATACCTGGTAAACTTTTATTGCCAGACTCTAAAAGGGATATAAACCAAGTCTTACAAAATAGTAATCAAGGATGTTAATCTTTCTTTTTTTACATCTAAATACAACTTTTTGGGGTGGTTGAATTAACACTGCCTTTAATTAATTGAGTAAATTAATGATTGCTTGTGCCCTTTGAGGGTGTTTCACATAAAGATAATGGGATACTATTGCAGTCAATTTGCACAAGCATTTTAACCGATCACTATGAAGTCTAACTCAGTCATGAGGTACATACACACTTCCCAACATATCCTCCATAGCTACAGTGACCATATTTCCTTGGAAAAAATAAAGGACAAACCTGAAAAAGAGCAAATCTGAAAGAGATTCATAAGAATTTTTAAAAAATTAATTATGTTTATAACTTTGCTTTAGAAAGGAAAATAGTTCACTCTCTCAGACCATTCAGTACTTACAAGTTATTGCTAATGCCATCTAAATGCCAATTAGTGTAATTCCTTTTGTATTTGCTGGGTAATGGCAGGAGTCCACTGCTAAGCTGAATGTCACAGCCAACAAAAACTTTTGGAGGGTATTGTAAACAAGTATTTCTTAACATGAACACTCTGGAGCTTTTTATTCTTTTCAATCCAACAGACTGTGGGAAAGAAATTATGGATAACTGATATGCATTATTTTTTCTCCTGGCCCTGTTGTATTTTAGGGAGTGGTTCCGGGTAAGTATGTATACATACTGTAAAGAAATTTAGAGTTGACCTTGACAAAGATATGAATGGGGGAAGGAAGGAACGAGCTGAAGAGGGACTTGGACAACAGAATACACAGTCCCACGATAGCAGGAAGTATGAGAAGGAAACTCAGTATGATTGACATCAACCCTCTGAGATAGCCAGGTTAAGAGACCAGCATGGCAGGGATTCCAGGAATGCCCTTTATTGTTATAGGGTAGAATAACCAAATCTTGAAAGCCTCTCAGAGTTTCTCTCTGACCCATCATATACAGTATTAAACAAAATCAAGGTGAGGTTATTTTGAGTTTCTTTCTCACGGTTCCTTCTAGGAACTACAGTATGTAATCTCTTCTCCGAGTCCCCCCTTAATGGCTGTCTCATACTTTCCCCAAGGTCAGCTCAGTAAAAGCGTTCATACGTAGACACACTACACATATAAATATAATACATGCATCTGTTGGCGAGGGGGAAATGGGGAGAATTGATTTCAGGTGGAATTGGCGAGCCTATGTTAACAAGATGGGGAAGCTGAGCTTTGTACTGGATTTCTGTCTGCATTTATACAGTACTACTTTTTCCTCTTGCCTATTCTTTCTTTGGGGAGAAATGATCTTAAATTCAGATTGTCTTCTTTTTGGGTAAATACAATAATTCATTGGTCATTTTTCTTGCCTCTTCTGTCCTATCCACCCTCAGGAAATAATTAGTAATTAGCAACTTGAAGATTTTCTTTTACATTTCCTGTGAAGAAGAGAAAAACTCAGCAGCTAAAATATAAGATTATTAATCAAGAACCTGTCTTGTCTTTAGTATTGACTTGCTCTGATTTTGTAATGATTGTGTTATAGGTTTACTGTTGGTGTATGATAGAAAAAGCATTGGGAGGACCCACATTAACATGCTCACCTATCCACAATTATGAAATGGTACAAAGTAAAAATAAAATCCTGGGTATCTTAAGGTAGTAAAAGCTGACAGTGTGTCAGAAAATTTAGTACCTCATGCCAACAGTTCCACAGAAAGATAATAAATCAAAACACGCCCCGTCTCATTTAAAAGTGACTTTATGCATAGTCTGAATTAGAGTCACAAGTAGAGTCTGTTTATGTATGTGTGTATGGTGAGGATTCTGTGAAAGTGTGTCAGCACCTCCGTAGGAGAAAGGTGTTCAGTGGGAAGGAACTCTTGTGCCCGCTTCAGAACTGGCACTAGCTTGCTTTTGTGGGCATACTGGGGCAATTAGAAGAGTGTGAGTTCTGGAAATACATAGACACCCTGACCTATCCCCAAAATGCCATGTTTATATCGACTATTGTAATGTTCTGAAGTGCAGGTTGCCTATTGTCTCCAGTCAAAGGAAATAGAGAATGCTGTGCCCGGATTGTTTAACAAGTTCTCCTGTCTGTGAAGTGCTATACAGTATGCCATAAAAATGTATATCACCCACAGATTGTATTAGTCATTTATGCTTATTAGAACTATTTTACTTAATATTTACCGCAATACTATTTCTCCTCCTAAATTTACTATTAATTCACTAAAATAATGATTGATTGTCTTTCTATCACTGCATAGAATTGGAAGGGACCATTTAGGCTGTCAAGTACAATCTTTACTCATCGCAGGAATCCAAATGAAAGTATCTTTGATAAATGACTGACTAGTCCAGTGCTTCTCAACCTTGGTAGCTTTAAGATGTGTGGACTTCAACTCCCAGAATTCTCTAGCCAGATTTTTTTTTTTTTGCAACTTTCATTTGAATGAAAGAATCTGCCTTCTTTTAACTTAAATCTATTATTTTGTCTCCCAGTCTTTGGAAGAGAGGTGAAAAAAAGTGAAACCTTCTTAAAATGTGGTGCCCAGAAATGGGGACAGTATTCAAGGTGGGGTATGACCAACACAGCATAAAGTGAAGCAATTACTTCCTAAGAATTGCTGCTGATGCAGCCTAAACTGTGCTTATTGTATTTTGCAATCACATCACACTGATGACTCATATTCAGATTGTAATCAACTCTTACTTCAAGATCTTTTTTACAAGTGGTATTGCCAAGTTGGGAATATTCCATTCTATGCCTGTTAATTTGATTTTAATGCCAGGTGCATGACTACATTTGTTTCTGTTAAATATTATTTTGTCATTTCAGCTGATTTTATTAGCATGCCAGGACTGTTCTGAATTCAACTGCTATCCCACCCAGATTTTTGTTTCATCTGCAAACCTGATAAACATGCAAATCAAGGAAAACATTGAGAAGTACAAGACTCATGATTGAACCTTCCCTATGGTTTGGTGAGGAGCCATCGATGAGCCCTCTGAGTATGATTTTCAAGTCAGCTATGTATCCACTTAATTGTCATGCCATCTAACCCACACATAACAAACGTGTTAACCAGAATGCCAGTGGGTACTCTGTCAAATGCTTTGCTAAGATCAGGATATGTCTATAGCTTTCCCAGTAATTACTAAGGCAGTTATCCAATAAAACATGAGTAAGGTTAGTCTGGAAAGACTTGTTCTTGACAAATCCATGTTGATTTTAAAGTAATTATTGCATTATTGTCAAGGGCTTATCAATCAATTACTTTATTATCTGGTTTGGAATCTTTTCAAATACTAATATCAGATTAGGTGATCTGTAGTTTGCTGTATCCTGCTCCTACCTCCCCACTTTTTAATATGTCTGTTAAGAGTTGAATTGAAGGAATAAGCTCACATCTTCCAGTTCAGATTAATTTCTCTTTGATGGAGGGATGCTGAGATCCAGTTTTAATACCTAACTATAAATTTCTTGCCAAGTAATTTCACTGTGTTAGCTCAAGATGCCCGTGAATGTGATGAATGGTATGATCTAGAACAGAATTACTCAGAGGAGAATGACGTTAGTTGTATTTCTCTTAGTGATTCATTGTTTTGCACCTCCAGACTGCTGTAAGTAGGAGCAACTGTAATGCCTCCTGATACATTGACCTGGTTTATACAATGGGCTAAGCCATGGCTTGCTTACTAGGTAGAAACTTAGTGTACAAACTATAATACTCAGATAACAGTTTAGGTCAAAATTACACATTTTATGTGTAAAGCAGGGATATGTAGCCCCCAGGCCTGGCCTTATTTCTGTGATCCAATCCCCACCGATTACGCTGCCTGAATTAAGTAACAAACATTTGGTGTCAGGATTTTTTTCTCTTTTTTTCAACAAACAAGAGCATCAGAAATAAATGCATTAAGCCCCTGTGTGGCATACCACACACATTTTCTTTCAATCCTATAGCAAGCTGAAAACTTGTCCCTACCTACGTACCCACCCACTCCTTGAATATATTGAAAAAAGTGATGAAAGTGCAGCTCCCAGCAAAAAAGAGGTGGAAGCCTCCAAATTAGTGATGGGCAACCTCAATCATTGGATTGCATCCCGTGGTATCTGGTCATCTCAGATCTGCCCTGAAAGCTTGGGGGGTCATGTTTTATACTTGTAGCTATTTTTTGGAGGTCTGGAATTCAAAGGTATGATTTTAAAGATTCTGAGACATTTTAGTTACCTTGATTATTACAGACAGGAATATAAATAATAAAGATTCATAATATTGTATAATAAAGTAGCATCAGATTGAAGTAATTCTATGAAACCTATGCCTCATAATTAGGGCTTACAAACCCAAGTGGTATATTACAAGTATCACAATAGCTGTTTCTAAATAATATTTTAAAAACTTGGGGGAAACTTTATCCCAAATGTTCCTTCCCCAGGACTTTGTGTTACTCTGCATGTCACTCCAGCCCTTTTAATTTATCCTTCTATGCCTATGCTTACTTGGAGGAATATATTGCACTGTCTGTATTAGGATAAACAGCAAGTTTCTTAATAATGTATAGGCCCTAAAATCTACCCCTCCCACCAAATGTTTGATTCATATAATTGTGGGAATAAACATTTAGAATATAGAAGGTGTAATGGGAATTTAAAAAATAATATCAGTATTAAGAAAAATATATTTATTAATTATATTTTAATGCATGCAATATCGGACGTAACTTTAAGAATGCTGCCAGGATTTTTTTTTTTTTTATGAGAGACCTGAAATGCAGCAAAATTAAAAACAAAAACAGTCTGTTCTCTTGGGAGGAGGGATTAAAATTAAAAATTAAATAGTCCTGGCATTGCTCAGTATATTCTGTAAAGGGGGGGGGGGGGAAGCTTGTAAGCTGATCAAGATAAAGAAGACTGAAATGTGATATCAAAGTACTTAAATGTCTCCACTTTCTGTAATGGATCCTCATCCAAGACCCATCTGTCTTTTGTGACATTTTTTGAAAAAGAATGAAATCTTTGTTTTATCATAATTTATATTTAATAGTTCTTATTAACAAAGAGGCTGTTTCAAAGGCATGCCTCAGCCCTGCTTTGTTTTCTGAACACCATACTGCACAGTCCTTATAAGGAGAAATGGACATCTTAACCTCTGATAATGCAGGAGGATGGCAGGGATTTAACTTGCTTAAACGCAACACGTGACAGGCTTCTTTCTTGTTGAAATGCAAATTAAAAACAGCATCAGAACAAGAGCACACCCTTATTAGGTTCCTTTAATTATTAAAATAAGAGTATGCCAATAAACAGGAGCTTATCAGTTGCAGGATATTTTTCCAGCAAGTGAGCAAAAGTTCTGCCATGATCCATTCTAGGTCTCTTTAGTTTCTATTTAAGCCTCACATTAATAACGTGAACATCCCGTCTCCGCTTTAAGCAGTCAAACTTACATCCAAGCGAGCATATCTGTTGGATTATGTTGCACCTTGAGAAAATATAGACCACTTTGCCATTTGTATCGGGCAGTTGGTGCTTATTCTGATTGTCCAGATTGGTTTGAGATTTAAATTGGGGTCCAGCGTGGATAATGACTATTTGCCCATGACAGTATAGGCCATTTCGGAAATAAACTTAATCACTCCCTAAAAGTCAGGATCAGAAAGCCAAGGGCCAAAGTTGCCTTATAAATCCTGACTTTTTTGGAAATACTTGACCACAGTTCTTTGATCACATATCATAAGTGACACATACTGATTTCTAGGCTGATTTCTAGCTTTTATGGTGGACGTGCCTGCCTTATCGCCAGAATTCTGCGAGTTCCCGTGACGATGCCTTTGTTGTCAGAAAAGACAGAATTGATGTCTTCTGATTCGGAAAGTCCACAAACACCACTAGCTCACTATTATTTATTTATTTAGCTTTGTATTCTGTCTGTTCTCCAAAAGCGGAAGGCAGCTTCTAAGGGAATCTCCCTTCATTTTATCCTCACATCAAAAACTTTTTGAAATAAGTTGGGCTGAGGGTGTGACTGGTGCAAAATCATCCAGTGAGTTTCCATGGCTGAAAGTGGACTTGAACTTGGGGCTTACAAGTCTAGGCCTAACCCCTTAACAACTACATCACAGTGCCTCTCTGTTTTTCTGCTTGGGCAAAGTGTGAATGGGTTGCATGTTTATATCCTGGCTATTTAGCTAGGATTGCTAGCTTAGCGTGCTATTCAAACTGGGTCAATGGCAGTGGACTGTCTTGTAAATGAATTTTGGCTTCCCTGCATACTTCTGTTGTCGGTTAAATAGTTTTAAGAGTTTTGGCTGAAATATAATTTGCATCCTGAGGAAAGGGTGTTTTTTTTATTGCTCAGACAATTCAAAATAAGCAGACGAAGCAAATTCGGAAAAGAAGTGAACTCTTTTTCCTCAACTATGAGAATGGTAATTAAGTCTCTTCCTCATGGGAAAATCGTCACAGCATACCTCATTAAAGCTGGCCAGTTATCCACTCTCAACCTAACTTCCTTATTAATTACGAGGTGTTGTTGTTATTGTTATTTTCATCATTATTAGCAGCTGCAGGCAAGATCCTACACATGCCTGTTCCGAAGAGACAAGTCCTCATGTTTGTCATCCCCTCGCACGGAGGACGTCTGTGAGTTGACGAGGCACAGCGACGGAGCCAATCAGGGTTTTGTCTCCTGCCTCTGTCATCAGCCTTTGGTTGGGGAAAACGGTTTTGCTTTCCTGCTGGGTCTCAGAGAGGCAGATAAAATGCCAGCGCTGGGTTGCCTCTCAGGATGACCTCTCCGCCTAGGATGTGAATGAAAAGCATCGTGGCCGGGGGGTGGGGGGGGAAGCCACACGAGCACAACTGACAAGCCTTTCCCTGCCTTTTCAGTCACAGCTGTGTTTGCTGCCAGGGTTTTACTTTTTGCCTTGAAAAAGGGGCTCTTTGGATTATTAGACCTCCATGTATGACAATTTGTACCTGCATGGATTTGAAGACTCTGAGGCGGTAAGTGGATCTCCCCCTCCCTTCCTGCCTCCCTCCCTGCCTCCCTCCCTTTCAGGGTTTCTGCTTTTGGCATGTTCCCCCCTCCGCTTTCTTCAGAAAGAACAAAGTATGCAGAAGGAAAGGGATATCGAAGGGGTAGGCTTTTGTTTTGTGGGCTGATGGCGATGCATCCGGTCTGCAGGCACCTGAACTAATTTCAGGTTATATAATTCCTCGTTCAGCATCACTGAAAAGAAAGACAGAGGCGGAAAGCATTTTGCGTGCTGTAATTTGCTAGTTACAGACTGCACCCCTGTCCTCAAGGCAGGATGTAGGAATGCTTCCCGGCTTATAATTTGGAGAAATGTTCTAGCCCTTGTGCTACGATATTCAGCATCTAAAGAAATATGGGAATGGTGCACCTAATGCTAGACTCTCTCTTTTGTTTAGCCAGACTCTGTTTTATTCCCAACCTGTTTTTGTTTTCTTTACCTAGGCACATAATCAGGGTAGATGCATTTGATTTTCTTGGACAAGTGGTTGGGGTAATGCAATCCTACAACATCATAAAGGCAGTATGGATGCTTCTAAGAAGCTGATTACGAAGGCAGAGGTGTAATGTTCACTGGTCTTGTCTTTTTATGGTATAGATGGTACCCCTTAGTAGATATGTACACTAAACGCTAAGCCAGAATAGGCATTTCTATTTTGCCAGAATTGATCACCAGTTATCTGAAAGCCTGTGCTAGTTGAAAGACAGTTGAATGTAGACTGGAAAAAGATAATTGGAGACTATAAAGCATAATACTCTGGCTGTCCTAATCAAGATTTTTTACTTCTATAGTTTAAAAAAGTCCTCAGGGGGCAATGTTTCCTCTGGACAAAAAGAAAATGCCTAGACTGACACAACAGTGTACATGCTGTTCCATATTAAACAGGAATGTGTTACATAAGATTTATCGCAAAGGCATAAAAATACAGTGATTATAACGTAAAACAGTCTATGCATCAGTACAGGCATTTAAGTTCAGCGCTGATAAGATCCACCAGAAAATGGATAAGATCTCATGTATTTTTTGCAAATGTTCCTGTTGCTCTAATTCTTTTTGGAGTATAGCTGTAGAATACTGTATTTGTAGATTGATTCAACCACCAATACTTCTTATTTTTACAATTTTTCTAATGGGAACGTTAAAATATAAGGTAAATTAAAAACAAAATAATCTTCCTTTCCTCTTTTGACTTTGGAAACTTGCTCTTTGATTGATTTTATACTGGTAATTCTATGTCCTGCAGCTATTTCTTCACAATGTAAATTTTCCAGAACTGCCCTGTCAATTCATTATTATTATTTAATTACAAGTTAGGGTTTGTTAATACATTCATAACTTTCTTCAAAAAAAGGCAAGACATTTTCAGTTAATACCTATTTGAAAGAATGGCTGGCATTGCAGAAAGGTACCAGAAATATTTTTAAGTGAAATAGTCAAGCTCAGTGGGTAAAATGCCTGGACTTGAGGACACCTGCATTCCTGGATTGCTCATCATTGGCTCTGCAGATGGCCTAACCTCTTTTTTCAGACTCATTTTCCCACTCAAAGTGCAGCAGGCACAGTAGCTTCTTGTTCAAGATTGTTGTGTGGATGAATGAGAAATTGCTGTAAAAAAAAAAAAAAAAGAACCTGAAACACAAAATATGTTGAATAAGAAGAGATTAAGCCAGCTGCGGTACAGAAGTTCTACATAATGCACTTCAAACACTCAGCCAATACCTGCTGGTTTGTGCACAGACCAAAAATATTCTGCTTTGGCTGAGGTATCATTCCCTTCCCAGTAACCCCTGGATGTGGAATGAGCCACACTTTGTAGCCCAAAGTACATTCTTCTTCCAAAGAGCCGTTAACACTTACATGGTTCATCCTTCTGCCAGCAGAGTGTCACAAGCACTTGCTGGATATTGCCGATGATGTGAGTGATAATGCTCATGCCACTGAGTGAAATAGATTATTTGTGCTTAAAATACATGTTGGGTACATATGTATATATTTATATACAGTCTGGATTTGGAGAGTAATCGTGGTGAGGGAGGAGGTCTGCTGAATTGGTGTGGGAAAAGATCCTTCACTGCACTGGGATGTTTGTCCTTGTAAAAACACATCTTTGGGTGTGTGTTTTTTTAAGACAGCATTTCCAAGAAGACTTCAGACTGACCATTATTCCATAATTTAATTTGGTTTCCCTTACTCAAAAAGCCTGTCTTAAGCTTTTCATTGCAAGAACTGTCTTTACCTCCATAAACCAGGATTATGAGAAGTTATTTGCTGGCAAAGGGTAGCCTGCTTGCTTTTTCTAATAATCTAAAATTGTGACCTGTTTAGGGGAATATTAATTGTAGTTTTGTATATGAATCTTCTCTCCCCCTCCTTTTCTTAAAGAGGAAGCTTTAGGGCAGAAATTAAATTATACTGCTCATGCTGCATTCATAATAATGCAGAAGACTATATAAATCAGGTTCAGTGAATACAGAGTATTATGTTCAAAGTTGAGGCTTCCATCATTGAGGTAATATTCTGCAAGAGTGGGCTGGTAAGAACTCAGGGAAGAAAAAGGGAATTTTAAAAATGCATTATATGTATATGTCTCACTTAAAACATATGAGTTAGAAAGAGGTTGTAAACAATTCTGGTTTGATAGAAATCTAAGCAAAGCAACCAAAATGCTCAGCTGGGGTTTCATGTATAAAAAGCACAAGGAAGTGTATTGAAATTGGTCTTTTTTTATAGTAAAAAGATCTGTAGCTAAAGACTCTCATATTGTAAAATGAATAGATTGGAATGAAATAAGACCAGTACAGCATTTTTTACTGCAGTGTGCCTTACAAAATCTAGGCTGGTCAAGTTTAATATTTGGCCCATGCTGCTGTGCTGCAAATTCATGCATAAAGGGAGAATTTTGAAGAAAGTCAAAATATCATTTGAAGATTTTTCAGATTAATTCCAAATTTGTCTTGGATAGAAGTACAATTTGTGGAGGGAGGTGCTAATTAATGTTTCACAGCTGTCATTTTTTAATGAGTGGTTTTGCATGTATAGTATACAGTACCTCGAGTTACAAACATTTGGAGACAAGTAACTGTAGCAGGTGGTAGGATCTTGCTGACCTTGGCTGATTCCAAAAATGCTAAACACGTTACTACTT
Source organism: Liasis olivaceus (assembly GCA_030867105.1). Lineage (NCBI taxonomy): Eukaryota > Metazoa > Chordata > Lepidosauria > Squamata > Pythonidae > Liasis > Liasis olivaceus. Next base: position 135,405,686 of record CM061349.1, on the reverse strand, counting down.
GGATGGGAAACCAACTGTAAAACCAAGATGTGTAAGCTACTCTGGGAAGTTGGAAAAAACATCTCGGAAGAGAGCAGTGGCTAACTACTTCTGCAATCCTGCCCAGAAATCTGCATGGAGGTCTTCAGATAGTCGGAAAGACTCAAGCTGGATTCAAGGGAATGTTTATCTTTATCTTATACTTCGTTAGTGAAAGGGGCTCACTCATATTTCAAGTCAGAAGAGAATCTAATTTCTTTCAGAGATAAGCAATAGAAAAAGGTTTGATCATTTAAGAATATAATATGTGTTTTTATTTATGTTTATTTATAAAATAAGAGTTTTTTATTTAAATGTAGATCCTGGTCTTACTTGATGGTTCTGAATACCAGTGCAGTGCAGAATGTCTTTTTGAAGCACATCTCTGTCTTTCCAAGAGGCATGAATGAAGTTGTGCTTAGAGCAAAAAGAGTTAGTCCACAGTATTTATTATGAGTATATTTTAATGTTGCATTTATTTTATAAGCCATCCAAAGAACTTTTTGTTTTGAGCGTATAAAGTTTACTTCCTTTTTTGTTTTTGCTACTAAAACAAACTAAAATAGTATGTTTTATGAGAGGTTTTAACTATATTTTATTGTATGTAATTGAAACATCTGATTGATGGAGTTTCTGATTTATAAATCCAATACATACATACATATATAACGGAAACAAATCAGTAACTGATTATCTGTGGATAATGACAGTTCTTACCAATATATAAAACCAATGTTTTTCTAAATCATAGTTAAAACTAGGGTTTTTGCACTTCTGATAATGCATTAGATAAGATGTGTCTCTGACTTTGTTTTCCACCTGCTCAGGACTCAACTGCATAACTTTTTTTATTTACACTCCTCCACCATTGGCATTTCAATTATCTTAGGTTTAATGATGTGCAAAAGAGTTAATGTCCCTATTCATCAAACAACAACTTACAGGTTGTAGAGTTCCTATTCAGGTTTTTCTGATTAGGCTGCGGAAAGAGCAGCTTCTCTTGTCACATGTGCATGATTCATGTTAGTCTAATATGAATTCTTTAGCAGATCCAGGAAAAGGAAACATTCATAGTTTTTCTATAATGATAGTAAAATCAAACAACAACTGTGTTTAAAAAGAAAACCATTAAAAGTAAATCCAAAATCCATGTTAGGATCAGAACTTTAGTAGGCTAACTCAAAGATTACAAGAATAAGAAGAATTTCAAGATTTTCATCAGGCATGAAGTTGCAAAAAACAAAACAGGGCAGAGAAATGGTTGACTGTGACACTGTGAAAGCCACATAGCTGGCAGGAAATGAAATAAGCTATGATTGGCTTTAGCCAGAACCCTGGTTAATTAAACTAGGGAATTGAAGATGCTGTGCATTTCTTTTAAAACTAAGCTTTCAAGGCCTGAAGGTGCTGTAATGGGGACATGGTGAAGTCTCTGAGGGCCTTTTTGTGGTCCTTTTTATTTTGAAATTTTGGGGAGAGGATCACTCAGAAGAGATGTGTTAAGCCTGCTGGACAATTAACACACCAGTTTGAATGTTTCCTCATTTTTAAAAAATCAAAAGGTAATGGCACACTCTTGGGGGGGTTCTGGGAGCTGCAAAAATGGGGTTCCACCCTAAACTGCTGTTCACAAACTACAGTGGGTGGGTTCATATATTGCTAAGCCAAAAAATCAAACCACACTATGATTTGACAATGTGTGAATGCAGCTAGAGACATTAAAATTAGGTTTTATCAAAATGTTTGCCTTGCTGCAGGGTTATTGAGATAAGCAAGAAAACACCAATAATTTTCCATTTTTTTAAATTAGAAAATTTAGATATAACATAGACATAAAGAAAAGCATGTCAGTTTCTTGGTAAGTGGGATACAAAAGTAGATGAACTTCAGTAGTCCTGAGGGTGTTGTCCTAACAAAAACTTTCGGAGACATTCCTGAGCTTTCTGAAACCTAATTGTCCATGTCTCAAAAAAAATGAAATCAAATTGTACTGTGCTGTTCCATGAATGCTTTTCTGGCTATTGGCTTCATTTGGAGATACTGTTTATACATATGGCAATTTGCAAATACATAAGCTAGACCATCATTCCCCAAAGGTTGGGCTTTCTGGGAATACCAGGAGATACAGTCCAATATGGCATTTATTTGATCAAGTGGTAAATCCTTCTGTAGAGAGCCAGTTTAGTGTAATGGTTAAGGCATCAGACTGGAGACTGAGAGTTCTAATCCCACAAAGGCAGCTGGGTGACCTCAGGCCGGTCACTTTCTTTCAGCCCTAGGAAGAAAGTAATGGCAAACAACTTCTGAAAACCTTGCCAAAAAAACTGCAGGGACTAGTCCAGGCAGTCACCAGAAGTTAAAAACTGACTTGAAGGCACTGCCCGCCAAAAAATCCTTCTGTATATGTATTATTTCTTTCTTACTTTATCTGTAGGATGAATGTAAAGAGTTGTTCTTTCAAACTGGTTCAGCTAATATGGATATCACTGAATAAAAAGACAGCTTCATGTGTTAATATTCTGTTTACATTCCACATAGGTGAAATACTGTACCTGTATTACAAGTTATTTTGTGAGGTTTTTCCCCCCAAATTTCAGGTATTCTGTACAGCAGAAAGGCACATGGTTTATCCCCAAGCTCTTGCATATTGGCGTCTCAGATATGCTTGTTCTTTTTTTAAGTTCCATATGTGCCACTTTTAAATCAGTACCTGCAATGGTGCAGTTATTTTCCACACTTCCTCTCAGAAGGTGTAATATTAATTCTCATCAGCTGGTGTGTTTTTCTCATGCTCTTAAGATAGATCTCCAGCCACCAGAAAAATGCTACCTTTTGGAACAGTTTGGTCTCTAACTTACTCCCAGCCACCACATTTGGATGCCACCTTGCAGAAATCAAGTATGCAGGGATTTTCAGGTCAAAATAGATGTGGGGAAAACAATGGGTGGAGTAGAGATGCATGCAGTGGTTTGAATTTCATATTGTACACTGTACTTTTCCATCTAAGAGTTACTGTTGTCTCCTGACATTGTGGAGTTTCCAGCCATTTTGCACATTTATCATTTCAGCTCTTGCTGCAGTGGAAAAATGGCAATAGTGTTGCAGTGCTTTCTCTGGAATTGCAGGATGGTTGTCCCCCTCCTGTCTTGTCCTGTCTCCCATTTCTAGAATTTCTCCCTCTAGAAACCAATAGTTTTCCATGGTGGTTCTTTCAACTGTTCCCCAGTGAATGGAGAAGTAGCTTCCCAACATAATTAGGTTGCTTTTCCCCCTTTTCCTTTCCATGAAAACCTCACAGGGCAAGATGAAAACCAAGAACCAGGTGAGGAGAAAATGGGGACTTTTGGTAGGTCCTGCAAATCATCACAAAAGTACTTATTGTAGCGAGGGGGCAAAGCCAAAAACTGTGGAAGGGGCTCATATTATAAATTGGTTTGTCTGGATTTGTCTTAGTGTGATCTCAGTCACCTGTACCTCTCTCAATACATCCCTCCTGTCCTCAAACTGCCTTCACTTTTTGTTTGCCATTGCATTTGGATGGAATTAGGAGTAGAAGGATTTGGAATACATTCCTTGTAAATCTTTGTAATTACATTAATCTGCCACTTGGATCCTTTACCCTGAATCTGGTTTACACAGAATGGTGTGAATCCCATAGGAGTTGTGCAGTAGTATAAGCTCCCAGTTTATCTGAGCATGGATTTAAATTTTAAGATATATAATCCTAACCTGTTTTAATGAGTACCGTACCACACTGGTTGCTGTATCCTCCAAAATGTATGTTTATAATTATTGTTATAAATTGGCCTACACTACTGCTTTTAGTAAATTTGAATCAGTGCAGTAGATAACAGCTGGAGCCAGCAGTTTAGTTATCAGAAATACACGTATCAGCAACAGTTGTTTGTTAAGGGGAGGATTAGAGTGAACAAATGTTACACAACTGAGAGTTTTGTAGTGTAATTCTGTTAATGACTACTCAGACAAAAGCCTTATTAAGTTCACTGGGACTTGCTGCCATCTAAGGATGGAGAGGAATGCAGTTGGTCACTTTTCTCTAGCCAAATTTAGAATTATCTGTTGTATGGATTTCTAATCATTCAGATGATTGGAGTTTTCAGAAAGCGACCTAATAAAGTTTGAATTTGTTTCCTGACAGCTGGCTTAATAACATTGATCTTTGAGGACTTTATTTCCTGGCATATATTAAAGAAATATAACAATACAATTATGTTATTGCTTTGTAAATAGATCAGGAGCTGACTTGATATGTTTGTGGTGAAATATTTGCTATTTGACAGGCCACTGCGGGAGATGAAAGGTGTTCACCAGGAAGCAAAGTGGTACAACTCTTGCCTAGAGTGGGTTTCTTAGGATCTAATCACAATAAGTCAGGGACACAATCCTGAATATGCTTAGTATTACGTACCATTGCTCTCAATATGGCTTTTGAATACATATGCTCAATATCATACTTCATGCTTATGATCTTGCACTGGCATATATTTCTAAAGAACCTTGTTTAGGAATGGATGGTATATGGAGTAATACACCGTATATCCTATTCAGATGCTGTATGTTGAGCTGTTAGCAGTGAGCAGAACAAAACTATCAACACATGGTTGTATTCTCATGATATGCTTATCCATGGAAAATTGAACCATGATTTACCTAATTTTATGGTGTACAACACAACAAAATCATGATACACTAAGATTTATACTAAGCTAAAATGGTGGGTTTATATGATACACTAAGGTGGGTTTATATGATACACTAAGATTTATACTAAGCTAAAATGTACTTGGCTGGTTTGTAGTTGAGTGTGTTGTGTGAACATTGCCCACTATCTGAATCTCTTACAAAGTTCTGTGAATGAGGCTGGAGCAAGTCTTTGTCCATAGGCCATGAAAGGAAGGAAGGGTCCATTCAGCTCCAAGCTATATTTTCTTAATCTGTGTGGACTTTTTCAGTGTTTTTGTTTAACAAAGGAAAATTAATAGGCCTGGGCCAAGCAACTTAAATTTGTTGTGGAGGCACCATGATGCTCTGCATTGCCTTGAAGCTTCTCCACATCTCCTAGCTGTTAATTGCCTAAGCTAGAAAGAGTCTTCTGTGCAGGCCCTGCACATAGGTAGAAGTTTCTTTAGGTTTTGCAAGAGTGTGCGGGACAAGGTAGAGAGACGTATTCTCCAGTGTGGCTTGTCAAAGCATGGGGTGATCTGTGCTATAAGAGGTGAATAGTACATCCTCTATGGTGTTCGCCATTGGTGCTGCTGGAGGTAAGCCATGCATCCCATGCAATTTCACCAAAGGTTTTGATGAGTGATGCTGGAGGAGGGAAGCAATGTGTCCTCCAGAATGCGTGTCAAAGCTGTGGGTGAGTGATCCTGACAAGACTGAGCAGCACTGTCTTCAGCTGCATTCATCCAAGCCTGGCTGTGAAACATGGTTGCTTCACTCTAACCAAGATAGCCAAGTTGCTTCACAAAGTGATTCAAGAAAGTCTTTGACACAAAACACTTCTTTGAAGATTGATCTGAATTACAACCAGGGGATGATAAGGGAAATAGTCTTTGTAATGGTGGGAAATCTGTCATGTCTTTTTTATATGGTGCTTTCTCCTGACCTTCTGTTTCTTAATGACAAAATTAATGCTCATAAAAACACACAGTCCCTCTTTACGTATGTTATCCCAACAGACAGATGGTGGGGTGCAAGGCTGAGGCTTATAGATACTAAAGTGGTTGTTACAGTTACATGGTGGGTGGAATACAATAGCATGACCCTTAATGTAGGTGGACAACTTGCTGTCTTAAGACTACTTGTGGCATAACTTTCAGAAGCCCTCTGTAAGAACTCTCTGTCCATTTCCTGCTGCCTCTTGCTTGGGAAAGAGTAAAGAGGATGTCAGAACCAGGAAAAACAGAATGAGAGAGAAAGCAAAGATGTCAGAACAGAAAAAGAATACTAGAAAGAAAAAAAAATGAGATGAAAAGATGTAGTAGAAAAAGTGGGCATTAGAGAGAAAAAGGATATCCCCATTCATTTCTACTCTGGTCCTACTCACGTATTCCCCATCCAATTACCCCTGAAGGAATGTCCACAGGGAAAAAAAAATAGTCCTTCCCCTCCTCCCCATTGAAGAGCAGAGCTCTGTAATAAGCTTGATTTTTAATAACTCAGACTGCAAGAGGCAAGGTGAAAATATGACTTCCACCTGGAAGGCACCTTTTTGCTTTCCCCTTAAAGGATAATTTTGGGGCGGGGGGGGGAGGGTTAAGTCAAAACGGAAAAAAAATGATGAGAGTGAAACTCTCATTGCCCCTGACCAGTCTGGCTGCCAATATGGATCCCACAATAATTGAGGTTTTGCAGAGCTTCAGAAATAATTTTGGAAGTGTTTTGGAGAGCCTAATGAATTCATTAAAGCAGCCATGTCTTTCCCCAGTAATTACAGCTGCTCTCTGCAGTTGCTCTGAAATCCAGGAAAAGATGTGGCTGCTTTAAAGAGTTGCAGGTTGGTGCTATGCTTCAACTCCTGTGCAACTTTTTGGAATTGAATATTTAGTCTTTATCATAACTGTAATGTGTGGTACATACCCTGGATTCTTGTCATATACAGAGACATATCTTCATTTGCATATATGTTCATCTCATTTTGTAATTCTGTCTACATTTAATTATTTTCTGTTGCAATGTCATAATCCATAAACAGCAGAGAAGCAGCTCTTACAAAAAGCATGACACTTAGAGAAGAACTGTACCTTCCTAAGAAGCAATGTAATGATAAAGGTAACTAGAAAAAGTAAAGCAATCTAAAATCCCCTTCATGTTTCCAACTTCCTTCCCTATCTCTAGAAAACATATTTTGGATTTCAGATATTAAGCAATTGATTTCCCCCCCAATTGCTAATACATCTGTAGAGAAAACAGTGTATTGCTTTAAGCCATCATGTAGAGAGAGAAACATTTTGCACTTAGGACAAGGAAAAAACAGAGTTCATGATCGCTGCAGGAATAAATAACATTAAATACTAAAACATCCACAGACTGCAGTTTTGACTCCAAGTGGGCTTTAACTGTTCAGATGAATTACTCCTCCCCTATAAAACTGACTTCAGTTTTCTTCGTTGCTCTAGTCCTCATTTGCTTCTCATCTCTTCCTGACTTTGGAGTTCTCATTTCCTGACTTCAAATCATTGGCTGTGCTGGGCTACGATGAATTATTTCTGGGGCAGCAGATCTGTCATAAATCAGCAGCAGCCACATCAGTTTTGTCCTTTTGCTGCCGCTAATAAGTATGGATTTTGTACACAGGGAATGAATTCAGCTTTTTAAAAAGATGGCTACAGATGTGAACTCATTTATCAGAGCTAGTAAAAATTTCTAAGTACAAACAAAGCTAGCCCCATAGAGGCCTTCTGCCTTCAGCTTCGGATTTTTCATCCTCTTGGTCTCTCCTTCTTCTTTTTAGTAATGTTTTTAATTAAGGTTTTATGTAGTTATATATTTTATGTTTGTAATGTTTGTTGTGAATCACCCAGAGTTCCCCCATTGGGGGGAGATGGGCGGTTGAAAAATTTAATAAATAAAATAAATAAATAAATAAATAAAAACTACCGCATAATAGCGAGGCTTACTGGCTTTTCAGGCTACGTTGTGTGAGCAAAATACTTTGGAGTGCTATGTTATTGTTTGCTTCAGGATCCAAAATAATTTTTGTGCATCTTTCCCTAAATTCAGGATTCACCTAATGGTTGAGTTTATACTTGCCTTCCTATTGGGGTGCCTTTCTAATGTGTAAGAATTACACTAGCTGTGATGGCTGGGGAATGTTGGACACCACGTTGAAGAAGACTGTGGTCCTCCAGAAAGGCTAAATCAAGGTTGGATAATATATCTAATAGATTTGGTACAGTTCTTATGTTTACTTGATTCCCAGTAGCTACAAATAAATAGTTTGAAAATAGAATAGTAGTGACATATTCTACAGGGACAATCCAGTAAGATGAGCTCACCTCAGAAAGAAACATTATCTTGGTCTCTAAAATGCAAAGGGCATTTTGGAAATCAACTTTAGTTTGGGATGAGGAGGATGCTGCATGATTCAGTTCTGATCATTTTTTACTTTTACTTTTGCTTTTACTTTTTTGTCAAGTCCTTTTGTTCTCTTTTCCTGTCCAAGCTTGAAGGAAGGGCATGGAACCTACAAGATTCCAAACCACCAGATATTTGGTGAAATCTTGCTTGGTTCCTTTTCATGAAGCCTTGGTTTTATCAGAACTTAAGGTTCAGACAATTGATACATTTAAAATACAAATACACAATTATCCTTCCCTCACCCCATCCCAGCTTCATCATGTTTTAATATTAGCATTTAACAATCTTCCCCAACCAAGTATCTTCCAGTTATATTGTCATTAAATCTCCCATAATCCCCAGTCAGCAGTATAATGGATATACTGCCTGAGAATTCAGGAAGTCTGTTCTAAAGTTCATTACTTTGGAATAGTCACACACACACACACACACACACACATGTATATAAATTGAAGGTGTGGTTGAACTCTATTCATCAATTTTGGTATTTTTGGGTTTTGCCTCATCTTGCTTGTTTCAATCCAAGGATTTATCTTCAGAATGATTATATATGTATTCATTCAGACAATTAAGCTCTTAAATATTGCATTAAGCCATTAAAAATGAAGCTAATATCCAGTTTGAAGGCAAGTGTTAAGTGTCATGTTCCCATCATTTCAGTGTAAAAATTATATAATGTTCCCTCTCATGTGTGCATCCTTTGCTAAGAATTCTTTCCTAATATATAGACTAATTCTGATTAATCCACATTGTAACTTAATTGAAAGCAATGGAATGCATCAAGAACAACTACAATGAATTATTTCAAGTTGTAACACATTTCATGTTAAATGAAACAAGCCAATGCTCACAGTAAAACACACAAAAGACAGCAATGGTAAATCTGTGGGCCTCCATGTGTTGCTGAACCCGAGCTCCCAGCTTCTCCATCCTGCACAATTGGTTGGGATTTGTATTTCAGCAACTTTTGAATGGACACAGGTACGTTGCCCATCAGGCCATAATAAACTGTTGCTTTTCATATTAATCATGAAACAAATAATTATGAAAATTATTCAATTTACCATGCAAATGCCTGACCACAAGAAGGCTTGGATAATTCCCAGATTAGTTCAGTATGCCAAAATTTTGTGGAGAACAGGGATGGCTACCTGTTCAGTTGCATGAATTTCAACAGTCTTTCCAGATTAAACAAATGGTCCAGCACTGAATAATTATTCCATGAATCAATTAATATGCAATTGTATGATCTGTAGATCTGTCATCTGTGTTTATGTGAGAATGGGCTGCATTTGCAAATAGAGAGAGAGGGCAGCCGTTCATTTCCTGCATTATTGTGGGCCTGCCAGATGGCAGTTGACAGCAGGAAGACTTAATCACTGCTTGAAATCTTTTTGTGAAGATAGTTTGGTGGTGGTGGTTTTAATTAAAAATCAGAAATATTGAGGTACCTGTATATTCCTTAGTGGAGAAGGATTCGCTGCATCATTTCTGGTTGTGTTTTCCTTTTTCCCACTGAGTTTAGTAAATTTTTAGGTGAAGACAACAATTTTATTTTGTGGAGATGTTTCAGTCGCCTGCATTAAATTTGGCTGCAAAAGGCTCCCTGAGAGCACAGTGGAGGACCATTAATAGAATTCTGTATGTTTTCAAAAGAGTTGATGGTAATTTTACTTCTCCTGAAGACACTGTACAGTTGAAAACAAAATCTCAAGCAACCATCCATTCGGTTAGCCAGGTCATCTGATTCCCCATTTAACGCAAAGCCAACTACTCTCATGTTTTAGGCTATCACTTTGCAGTGCTTGCAGAGAACCAACAGCCAGTGACCATTTTCCTTTCTGGCCAGCATTCATTTGCTGGCAAGTGTATATTGCATCGTATCCCTCAGCTTGCATTCAAACACCAACCCCTCGCCCTCCCCTCTGAATGGGTGGGCAGGGGAAACTGCATGCTCTTGTCTGCCCACGAGAGGGTCATGCCTCCTGACGTGATAGGTCTTCCTTAGGATCCCTTTAAACAGCTCTGCCATCTCCCTGCCATGGTTGGATGACAGAAGCTGAAAAATGAAATGAGCTGGGCATTGGCCCGACGGCTGTACAACCTACCCTATGCATGACCGTGCTGTCATGTGCTTTTGCTTCCGCAACAACCCTTATTGCTTAGAAATGGAAGTTTCACATTTGTAGCAAACCTGGTGATTATAGTTGGAGAAAACCAGGAAGAAGCATCAGGAGTGGCCAACAATAGCTTCAGCCAACTACCCAAGGACTCATTTCACTTCATGAGTGGATTGGAGTCCATGTTTGATCATCTCCTTAATTTTGGCCCCTGTAGCAGAAAACAAGGGTATGTCCCATTTCCAAGAAGGGGCATACCATGAAATAATATAATTATTATGAAATAGAACTGACCTGAAAAGATAGAACCATGTGTTTTCTACCTTCTATCAGTTTTTCAGACCTGCATGGATGTTTCCAAGTAGGTCAGCTGAAGTCTAGCATGATGACTCGACTTTTTTGGGAGGGCCTAGCAATAATTGGAGTCTGAAAATTAAAGCAGTAATCCTATTTAATAGAGCCAATTTGGTGTAGTGGTTATAGGTGCCAGGCTAGAAACCGGGAGACCATGAATTCTAGTCCTGCCTTAGCCACAAAGCCAGCTGAGTAACCGTGAGCCAGTCAGTCTCTCTCAGCCCTAGAAAGAGGCAATGGCAAGCTACTTCTGAAATCTTGCCAAGAAAACTGCATGGACTAGTCCAGGCAGTCAACACTGATTTGAAGGCACACTCACAAAAAGTCCTATTTATAGTTACCCCACCATTACTGTTGCTGGCAAAATGCTAAATTAAGAAAAAAGTTTCAGGAAGGAGAAAAAGTGCTAAATGGCTAATTTTTGTATGGTATTCCTCCCTCTGCCAGTAATACAATTTAGAGAACTACATGGGAGCAGCATAGTTCCTATTTAGACAACAACAGTTTTACGAACGTTTAGCTGATTTTTGCTGCTCAAACATACTGACATGATCTACTAAAGCAGGAGTGCACAGTCTTTTACAGATAAAAATGGGTAGGCTAGTACAGAGAAATATGTGGAACAAAGTCGAAGTCCAAATTAAAATTTAATTAGGTGAAAAATCATGAATACAGTTATACTGCATTTTATTATTTTCCCCTTTTGTTGTATCAAAAATATAGAATTGTAACTAGACTTTTGAAGGGATTCTGGGCCTTTCAGGCAAGACTTTGGAAAGCCCCATGTGGCTGCAGGGGTGTAAGCTGGGCTCTCCTGTCCCAAAAGAAGTGGTACTTAAAATGGTTTGTTTTGTTTTGTTTTATTTTTTGCTGAATCCATGCATTTCTCCCCCCACCCCACCCCCCACTGAACATTACTTTTTCTTTCTGCAACCTGAAAAGAGGCAGCACATTAATTCACCATCAGTGTTTAAAATGTAAGCTGTGCTATGTGTAGGTGTGCTCCCTTAGGTACATATGTACAATTCTTTTTTTTTTTTTTTCCACATAGTGATAAAGTGGAATTGACTTTTTATTGGAACTTTTAAACACACTTATTTTCTTCTGCTAATCTGAGGATTCACTCCAGCATGCAGGTCCTTTCCTTTGGCTTCTTTCTGCAGCCTCTTTGCTAATAAAACAGTAGTAGAAATGATTTTTCTAACTCTGTATGGAACTCCATGCTAGACTTTTGAGAAGTCTTTGGCTTTACATGATTAAATTGGTTTGGGGATGGTATCCTTTAGTCTTTTCGCTCTACAGTGAGGTGTCAGAGCTGCATTGTAACTAATTTATTCAAATTAAATGGACATTTTCTCTCTTTTCATTAATGAATTGTTGCTCTCTCTTTTTTTTTTTTTTCCCCACAAAATGCCACTTGCAGCAAGACAGTATTGCTGAATCCTGTGGTCATATAAAAGATATATATATTTGAAAAGTCTCTCTCTCTCATGTCTTAATGATAACTCTAGGTAAGTAATTAAAGCCTAGCTTTTTATTGTCTGAAAGTAAATCTCTAATCCCTAAAAGGACGAAGCCCACTGGGATAATGTTTTGAAACCCCATCTCAACAAATGGATTTTATATAATTAAACTCGTTCTAAATGAGTGGTGTTCATCTTTTGAATACAGAATATTCAAACATGCTTTTCTTCCATGCAGTACCAGAGGTTCAGCCTTCCCCAGTCTGGGGCAATCTAACAAGCATTTTATCCCATCAGTGTGTGATGTCTCATTCATTCACAATTCACATGATGCATGTCGAAACCCATTCCTTTGACATTCTTTGCTGAAATTATTCCGCTTCTTTTTCTGCTACTTTTCTGATTTTTCTTCTGAGTAGTTGCATTTTCAAGTGCTATGGGGTAAATTATCCTCTCTTTGGGAAACTCTCTAGCAAAGGGAAATGTGTTTCCTTCAATGTATTCTAGATGAATGGAAGAAAGACGGAGAAAATAAATGGGACATGTTGTACAGCCAGTGACTCTGAAGGTAAAGGATTTATCTGCCATATGAAAAGCACTTAAAGCATTTTCTGTGCCTTTCTAGTACCGTCCAGATATTTGTGATTTACAGATCCCATAATTTGCAGCTGCCAGCTCCTAAACATCAGAGCAAGATCAAGAAGCAAGAACTATACAGATTTCAGTAAGATATCAGGGTTAAATACAGTATCTTGGAAGTTGCTCACAGGAATTTCCCAGCTTCATTTATAGTGAATGAAGTAAGATGGAGCCTTTTGGGTGATTTGAAATGCTTCTTGGCAGATTTCTCTCCACCTAGACTAAGTTGCTGTTTATGAGATTACAGGTAGTCCCCAGTTTAAGAACAAGTCCATTCCCAAGGTCTCTCCTTAAGTCAAATCTGTATGTAAACCGAAACAGTATTATTATATAATACTGTATAAGTAGTATTGTGTAATTAACTCAAACCATTGTGTATTTAACTTGAATTTTTCTACAGTAGAAAAATTTCTGTTAACTATGGGTCGTCTGTAAACCAGGCGTTCTTAACTGTAGCTGTCAACTGATAAACTGGTATGCTATCTCTTGGTTGCTTCTGTTGGTATTCTCTCTCCCATAATCTCTCACATCAGCCTTAATTGCCATTGGTGAAAGCTAATTTAGTCATATGATGTATTTGTGTTACAGAGCAAGCAGTTTTGTGAGTGATTTAGTTGGTATTCCCATTTTATATAATCACATTTTAATGTGATGTTTATAGTCTGCTGTTCCCAGTCTGCTTTCACGTTCTACTCTGCTTTGTCCTCAGTGAGTAACATGCTGACGTGAAAGGCATAAGCTATTCATTACGATGAATTTGTTGCTCTGACTTAACAAGATATGTAAGTAAGCATCTTTTACTTTTTTTTACTTTTATTTTTATTTTTTATTTCCCAGGAATGATTATGACTTACTTCCAAGATTAGAATACTATGGAATAAGTTGTTAGGTGGAAAAATGGCAGATAATTTGGGGAGAATTTGACTGTTGTCTTTGCAATGCTTGTGACCCCACTTGAGTAGATATGTCGCATAAGTTGGGTTGAGAACTGAATGGCAGTGGTCCCTAAACAAGAGTAGTTTTGAGATGACTTTTCTAGTTGATGTATTTAGATGATGTTGAGCTAGCATTCATTAATTAGCATTCCTAGTTAGTATAATTATGCAGGAATCTCATAATAAACAAGCGCAATATGAATTGATTCTTACCTTGTCCTTCCAGAATTTGATTAATGCATTTTTGTGTGTTTCAGGTTTTTTGGCATAGTAAAACCACTTCAGATGATTTTGCTTTAGGTCAATTGCTTGTTTTTTATAGATATGACAGTTTTGATATGCACAGCGCACTCTTGTTAGCTAAACAGCAATTTTTGCTTCCATTAATAAATAATAGATGTAAAGTAATGAGTTCCTTGTAATTAACTTATCGTTAAATGCATAAATATACCAAATGATTATACATCTTAATGCCATATGGAATACAAAGAGTTTATTAATCATTCAGCTTCTCACATACTATGTAGCGTTTCTTTTCCATATACTTAATCTGTTCAGTGATATATACTTTTTTCCCCCAAATTTTCCTATATATCACTTCAATATTTTGCCATCATTTTAATCCAGCAACTAAACTTCTTACGGGGAATGTTTACCATGTTTACTATGAATGTTGATTATAATAGTAAAATCTAATACAAACTAAATTTAAAGAAAGAAAAGAGAATAGAGAGAAAGAGTAAAAGTGCAAGAAAAAAGAAAAAAGAAAAAGAAAAAAGTAAGAATATAATAAAGAGAAAAGAAATATATAAAGAAGTGACTTCTAACCTTCATCACAACAAATTTAGTAACTCTTCACCCTTTCTAAAGTTACATTTATCTCTTCATCCCATATCCCATTTCTTATCTATAAACAAATCCACAAAACATCATCTTTTCAGTCCTGGTGTCAGCAGAAAGTCCATAAAGGATAGCCAGAAGTAACAACTTGTTTTAACCTTGATCAAATAAACCAACTTTATATTCCTTCCTTTTACTTCTAACAGTCTTAATCTTTAGTTCATTTAAATATTGTTGTAGGATTTGATTTCATTTCTTCTTTGTCCCATTGCACAGAGTTCTTCAAGGCTTTAACAAACCTCTTTTGTAAATCCAATAGGAAAAAATTATTCAGGTCACTCTCTTGGTTTGTCATTTGTATTTTCCTTTTAAATTTTAAAACCTTAGCCAAATTCTTTTGTAGATCCAGTGAAACATCCTTTTCTAAACCATTCTCTTGGCCTGTCAGTTGTAAATATGCTTTCTATACCATCTCTATCTTGTCAGATAAAATTTGTTCTACATCTGACATTTCTTCAGTAACATCTTTTGGACATAGTCTATCCATAGAAGCAGACATCATTACTGACATTGTTGATATTGTGGCTACTATTTTCTGATTCCATTCTTCAAAAGTTTCCTTCAGTATTTTTATTGTCATAACATTTTGCATCATGTTACCAGCCTTTCCACTACCTAAAATCTTTAGTCTCCTCTAGTGTCTAGTTTTTGAAATCATAAAATTGCTTATCTATGTAATGTCTTGTAAAAACCAAAACAGGATAATTTCCCATGAGAAGCTGTTTGTACTTTATAATTAATTTCAGTCTTATTGTAAAAGGTTCAATATTTCAAGTTTATCTGGACTTTTAGTCAGTTTATAACTTTCTAAAATCAAAATCTTATTTAGCTTTTTGTTGTTTATTTCAGATTCTTTAAATTCTTAAGCTTATGATTAAAATTTTCTTTCATTCACGATTGAAGGCAGACTCACCCAGGGTTTTCAAACTTGTTGTTCCAAATAACTTAGAAGTAATTAATAAGCAGTTTCCAAAAGTGATTAGAAAGTAAGGTTTGCGAACTTAGCATCCTTTAAAAGTCTCTGCTGTGGTTGCAAGCAAGATGGCTAATCCCGTTGTCTCCTGGAGCTCAAACCCGCAGAAAACCACTATTCTGCAGTCTCCTCATGAGGAGCAGCTGTCCGGAGCATGTGGGCAATCTCCCATCCTCTCCTTATCCAGAGAGGTTCCAAGGAACTGGTCTAATCACCGATTCCTTGGTCTTTGCCATGGTCATCGGCTCTGCTTTTGCAGAGCTGTCTTCAGTTTGCCATACCTCTTCCAGAAGTCTCAGGTGGCTCTCAAAGAAACAAAAAATTCAAATGACTACAGGTAGTCCTCAGTTAATGATGGTAATTGGGACCAGAATTCCTGTCGCTAAGCAATGAGGTCGTAAAGTGCAACATCACGTGACTGTGCTGCTTAGCGACAGCAGTTCTGGCAGTCCCCGGTTACCATCTTTAAGTGAGGACCACTGGGTCATTAGGCAAGGACCTCATGATCACAACTTCTGACTTCCTGCTGGCTTTCCCATTGACTTTGCTTGCGGGAAGCTGGCAGGGAAAGTCTCAAATCACAATCACGTTGTGGGATTTGTGCAATCATTGTGGGATGTTGCAACTATTGGAACTTTGAGGACCAGTTGTAACTGCCACTCGTTCAGCACCATTGCAAGTTTGAACAGTCATTGAATGAGTGGTTGTTAAACAAGTACCTCCTGTATTTGCCTACTTTGGACTATGTTTTTCATATTTTCAGTTGCTATGTTTACCCATAATGCTCTGTGGTATTTTGAAGCCATAATCTGTTAAACAAGCCATCGGAATCTGGTTCGCACATTACACTAAGCTAAAAACAAAACAACAAACCACCTTAACATCCAATGATCTATGAACCCAATAAAGTTGGTGAGTTAAATGAAAAAAAAAATACCATGGCTGGAATGTTTATTTGAAAAATGTTACCTTAAATTCATTTTCACATGTGAGGAATTCCAGTGTAGGAGGGATTTGTATATCATAATTTCTCTGACAAATAAATCCCAATGAGATACATCTGCTTTCAGAGTAATCTCTGAACAAGTTGTTTGTTCAAAAACTGTGTGTGTGCAAACCAGCAACTATGAATACAGTTTGTAACGTGTATTTGTCACAAACTGTAAAATGCTCATTTTTGAATTAGAAATGTTCCTGACACTTCGCATACACACTGATTGCATTCAAGGTCTGGTTTTCAACACTTGTAATTGTATTTCAGATCTTTTCATGAATTCTTCATTAAAAGACTTTCTTGTCTCTTTTTGTTTTTTGTTAAAATAGCAGGAATCTCCCCATTCCTTTTGCAAAAGATAATTGTTTTGCATTACATTTCTAGGCTGCCAATTTACCTGTTACCATTTAGTAATAAAGTAATTATAATTATCACTATCACTGCCATGAAACTTGGGCATTTGATTGCAGTCCTGTTAATTGGGTCTTATTAGATGGAGACTTCATTTTCCCTCCTCAGCCATTCTAAAGTAGGTTCCTATTGTTTCAGACTGCCTCCAGTGATGTCCAGAAGCAATCCAATTAATAACAACAACAACAACTAGTTGATACTAAATTTCTAGCAAAGTTTGAATGCATTATGCATATGTACAGGTAGTCCTCAGGTTACAACGGCAATTGGGACCAAAATTTCCATTGCTAAGTGATACGGTTGTAAAGCATGACATCATGTGACCACCTTGCTTAGTGATGGGTATCCTGTAGCTGTTGTAACCCCAGGACTGCATGGGTCGTTAAGCAAGGAAGTCACATGACTGCAACATGAGAAGAGATGGGAATCCCAGGCAAGCAGGCTGGCGGGTGAGAGCTGAGGGTGAGAGCTATGAGCAAGTGGATGGCATGGGCAGGTGCTATGAAGCATGGGTGGGTGCACGAGTGTCATGGGCAGATGCTGTGGACAGGCACTAAAGAGCATGGGTGGGTGGGTGTCAGGGAGAGGTGCTATGGAGTGAGGGTGAGTGCATGGGTGTCATGGGCAGGTGCCACGGGCAGGCACCACAGAGCATGGGTGGATGTGCAGGTGCCATGGGCAGATGCTACGGAGTATGGGTGAATGGGTGCCGCAGGCAGGCACTACGGAGTATGGGCAAGTGGGTGCCGTGGGCAGGCACTAAAGAGTGCAGGCAGGCAGGCGAGTGAAAAAGCAGCAGGAGCAGGAGCAACTTGCGACCTCCTGCTGGCTTCCCCATTGATTTGAGAAGCTGGCAGGAAAGGTCGCAAATGACAATCATGTGACCATGGGACACTGCAACTGTCGTAATTGCAAGCCAGTTGCCAAGTACCTGAATCGCGATCGTATGACCATGGAGATGCTGTGACAGCTGCAACTTCACAGGCCAATTGTAAGTCCCCCTTGTTAAATGCCGTCATAACTTTGAACAGTCACTGAATGAGTAGTTGTAACCCGAGGACTACCTGTATGTGTATGTATGTGTATGTATGTGTATATATGTATATTCTCTCAGCCTATTTATATGTATATTCTGAGAGACAGAATGTACAAATCAGAGAAGTATTGTCTTATAGTACCCTTTGCTTTCTCTTTAATTATGTTCCTTTTATACTACTGCTGCTTCTTTATGCTATATATGTGCCTATATATAGAGAGAAACTTTTTAACAACTTGAGACTGTGCTTACAAATTTATGTTTAAGGAAGAGCTTTTTGCTATGTCATACAGTGAGGCTCTCCTATAAGCTTGAGTACCAGTATCTTTTTTGTGGAAATTAAGCCTACCCCTATTATAATTTTCTTTTTAAAACGTCTGAAAATATTTCCATGAAACCCTCCACCTGTTCTGGGTCTCTGCCCCCCTGGGTATACCAAGTCATTTTTATCACTCAAAATGTTCCAGCTTTTGTAAGGTAAACTCTTCTGCAAAATGAACAGGAAAATGAATTTGGTAGAGGTCATAGAAGTTGTCTAGAATGCATTGCCATAGGCATTATTAAACCAAGGCTACAAAAATAGCTTTTATTAACCTGCTAGTCACAATGATTCAAAGCAGGTAAAGAACTGTAAATAGTATGAATTGTACATATCTTTCTGACCTTTGTTTCTATGCCCCTTCACAGCCTCTCAGCAGTAAATAACGGTACAAGATCATTTAAGGAATTGGCACAAGAGCACTGTATGTAGATTAAAAACTACAATTGTTTTGACACACTTCAATGGTTTTTTTAATTACATAAACAAGAGCTTACTTCATCTGTTGTGCTTGTTTGATTGTGCTTCTGGCATAATGGCCAAAACGTGCCAAAACTGACCAATGCTTTCTTAACCATTAATAGGGAATGCTGCATGTGGCAAGGATACTATTCAGGACAGTGACTTAATCTACACCTTCTCTATTTCATAAGAGTGTTATATGAAAGCTTAAATTGACCAAGGCTATAACATGGCATGTAAAAGATTGCAACTTGGAATGTAAGAAGAATAAATCATAAAGAGCATTAATTAAGAAATGCAATGAAAAGAAAGATAAATAAATAAATATGTGTCTATGAATCTAAGAGAAAGGTGCAATATGTAATAATCTGAATGAAGGTCTGATCATGTGGAATAGATAAATACGTATATGGAAGTGAAGGTGTCAGTTATGAATGGAAGGATGGATTGGTGTCAAATAGGTTCTCCTGAATGTAAATGAAAACAGGAATCCATGGATTGGTGATAATTGCATGTTATGCTTCAGTGAATGCTGATAATAGAGATGAGTTCTGGAAAAAATGTGCAATATTCTGAATTAATGTGATCTAGAGGGGGAAAAAAATACTTAGGTGACATGAATGGATGGGTGAGAACAAGATGAGAGAATACAGAAAAAGTGATTCATTCGGGGACCCAAGAATGAAAGAGATGTTTGGTGAGAATATGCTCAGTGGTTTAAGCATAGGTGTATTCATATCTATACATGGCAAGAAATATTTAGTTAAAAGCATGATTAATCTGTTTATGATAAAAGATTGAGAGAATTAGTGAAAGACACAAAGGTGATGGGAGGTTCTGAAGATGGCGAGACCAATTTTTGGTAGTTCAGCTTTCTTGGGAAAAACAGAGTGAAAGTGGATTGACTAAAGGAAGAGAAAATATGAGACCTATATAAAAAAAGTTAGAAGGGAGATTAATCTCTCACCAGAATGAAAAGATAATGGTCGTAAACAAAGAGGATGGGAAAGCTACTTGGAACAGAATTACAAGATATGTTGGGATTTCAATGCATGCACATACAAAAGGGCAAGGCTTCAATTCTGCTGCCATGACCACCAATTTGAATCTTGGCTTTTTTGATTCCCACCCCCATCAGATGCTGCTGCCTTTTTTTGCAAACTTTTCCTCTCATTGATGTATTTTGAATCTGTTTTCTTGCAAGTCAATCTTTATAGTACATGGCTTTAGCTGAGGGTAATCAGAATTTCATTTCAAGGTACTGTATATGAAATGTTTCAGTGCCCCTCAGATAAAGAATGCATATAAGTCACCCAGTTCACTAATTTTGTTTAAAAAGAAAAAAAAGAGAACAGAATACTTTATTAAGAGTAAGCATAAATCTAGTAAAACAGCTTTTCAGATATCCAGGAGACTACTTCATGCTGAATTATATATAAAAAAAGGAAGGGTCTAGAGCTGTTTATTGGAATTCCATGCCTGCTGCTTATAATGAAGGGTGTGGGTTGCAAGTGGAGATTGCAATTCAGTTCTGACTTATTAGACAGTAAATCCTATTAAATGAAGTAAAACCTAGATTATCTGGCACTAGAAATAGCTTAGGGACTCTCAGGTCTCTTTGCTGCTACACAACTCTGAGCTAATACAGCTGAATGCCTTAGTTTCCCCCTGTCCTTAAATCTGATGCTGGAGGAATGCCCTGACAGGTTATTTGGCTTCAGTTCTCCGTATTCTTCTCAACTGGTGCTTTCTATTCTGTGATTAAGGTTGATGTCTTAACTTTATGTCTTTCTTTCTTTCTTTTTGAATTGATTGATTGATTGGTAAGTATTACAACCAAAAAATATAATGATGCTAATAAAACCAGAAAAAAAATAGAATGAATAAATGAGTGACATTGTAGAAACTAAAAGTATATCCATCTTTAAGTCTTTCTTGAACTCCAAGATATGCATATGGCTGCATTCATCTTTAGTTTTCCTTAATATCATGAGCTGTAGCCTAACATGGTCACTTTTCTGCCATCCTTCTATCATTTCACTTTGTCCACTAAGGCTTCCAGATTGGCTAGGACCAATCAGGGATAACTGACCCCCATACTTCCCTGCACTTTATGAAGGAGGACATTGTCAGCAAGGTGATTCAAGAAGGACCTTATTTGGCAGAGTTTGTCCTCCAACAAATGTCAGCATAATTAGTGTTGGGGAGATAGGGAAGGAAGATAGAGATGAGCTAGTAAGCCAAGTCAGTATTTATGGACCTCAGCAATTTAAGATGTAGAAAACATTTACAAATCGTTTAAAGCATAGCAATGATTTACACATTGCCAAAGTCAAAGAAGTCAACTTATAGATTAGCAGGTGTGCGAGCCATTAAGATTTGATTTAGTACACTGTCTTGATTTAGTACACTGCAGTTTTAAGCAATTCTATATGTCGGACTTAGTGTGTTATATGAAGCCAACCATTGTGATTAGTAAACCTCTAAGCTAAAATATGGTTTAACTTAGTGCAATCTGTGAACCCAGCCAACTATATTTTATTCAGTAAATCGTGGCTAAATAAATGTGGCTTTGTGCCTTGTATGTACCCAGTCATGGAAAGTCACCATCAACCATAATGTAGACCTGTTTTTAATAAGAAGCTTCCTATTATTCTTAAGAATGCATAACCTGAATGATCTTTGGCTCCAGCATTTGATGAAAGTTGCAGCAGACTCTAATAGATAGGCAATGACAAAGCAGACAGAAAAATCTCTCTCAAGTTGTTCCTGCCTAAATATAACCCTACGCTACTGAAAGCAATAGCCCTCTGTGTAACAAACAGAACTTGGCTGCCCACCAGGACCCTTTATTATAGGATTACAAAGTGTGTGCTCTCCAAACCATTCCTGCTGTGAAAGTAGGTGACCTCATTCAGAATGTGGATGGTTTCTTTGAGATCCAGAATTCTAGAGACTCCTTGTCTCTCTGCTTCAAAATGGCATAAAGAAGAGTAGGGTAACATTTTGCTAATAATTGGATAGTTCTTTGAGCCACTCAATTTATTTGAATACATTCAGTCACTGTTGTTAAATTAGTTTCATGCCAAGCTGTTAAAGAGCTCTCTTCGTGTTTTAGGCTTGTTTTATGTATTTCTCTTTTAAAGAAATAAAGAAGCAGCCAAGCATTGGTGATTCATCTTAAAACTTTGACAAAGGAAAATACATTCCTAAAATCGGTTAGAGCAGTTCAGAATAACACTAAGGTAGAGTTTGAGGTAACCATAGTTCAGAACCAAAACTATGGGTTAGTGTTGCTTGTTTGCTTATTTTTTTCTGCCATCTCAGTTTTCGTTTTTGTAAGTTTTTAAGGATATATTTGTCTTTTTGGAATAGTTTCCTCTGAAACCGGATAAATAGCTGTTCTGTCAATGCAGGCATCACACCAATCCTGGGCTGTTTGCTGCCTTTAGCTTCATGTTGTCTCCACCTTGCCGCCTTTTTCCTGAATTTGGAATCCTTCCTTTGAATCCTTCAAAATTTTTGAGTGTTGTTGCTGCAACTGATGAAAACCAACACTATGGTTTCAGTCGTTCTGAGGTAGGACACACACATGTATACAACCCTACAGTTTGCTTGGCGACAATATAGCAATAGTTGTCATAATCTTTTGTATTTTATTAAAAGTTCTTTAAACTTTTAATAAATATATATATGAAAAGAAATGTTGTTGTAATCTTCTTCAAGATGTATTTTAACTTCCTACTCTAACTCACAGCCCTGGGATGTACCAGTAGTTTCCTGTCCAAGTACTAACAGGGTCTGACTTTGCTCAGCATCTAAGACAGACAGGTTAATCAAAATGCTGCTGCCTCCTGAGTTTATGTGCTAAAACAGACTTAACAAACTCAAAGAAATAAATAACCTAACCTTTCTACAACTCAGAAAATGAGAGAAAATCTCAATTCTGCTCCCATGTGCAACATGCCCTTGTCAGTTTTGTGTCATTGACCTGCCCCACTGAGTCCTTCACCCTACCCCAACTTTTAAGTGCAATTCCTGGGTACCAAAAGATTGTCCATTAGTTAGTAGAAACTGTAGTTTGCAAACTCACTCCCATGATTGGATTGTCCTTCACAATGTGATATTGGATCCAGACAGAGATGTCTCACTGCACGCATAAACCAATTTTCTGCCTAACAAAAAGTCTGTGTTACTTCTCATACATGAATGTTGCAGAAACATCCAACACCCTTGGAGAGCAGCCAGTTGAGGAAGACTGCAAGATATTGAACACTTTTAGGGAATGAACTTGTAAGTCTATTCATTAATATCAGGTTGTTGTAACTTCATATATGTGGATAATTGCAGGTAATTAAATAGAAGAAATCCATCAATTATTGAGGAATAAATGATCTTTAAGTTGCATACAGGATGTAATTTCATGTCTCTTTGTTTTATATGCAAATAATACGCAACAATCCTAAATGTTTGAGGAGAGCCAATGTAGTTGAATAAGGGGGAGACACATTCATATTCCATCTCAGCTCTGAAACCCTCTTGGAAACATGTATGTTGTTATGAACTCACTGGAGGAACGGCAATGACACAGGAAAATATAGTAGTATATTCTGCCAGGAATTAAAAAGGATCTGGCTGGCATTGTTTGTAGTAGACTCACTTCTTATTTAGTTAGCATAGCTCTTCAATTAAGTTTGATTAATTAGTTTCACTGTGCATGTAACCATTGATTGTTTTAGAACAGCAGAAGGGAATGCTAGCTGTAATAAAAGTATTTGTATACAGAAAAAGTCTTGGCCTTTCTGCAGTCAGGTGCTCCAGTTTCATAGTTACAGCATTTTACCTCCAGTCATTAGGAGTCACAGTGACTATATTCATGTACAACTAAGGTAGAATTATCTATACTTGGAGAAGGGATCATATTTGAAAAGTCAGGGTCCACCATTCTGCCCCTTGACTTTCTAGAGGGTCACAGGAGGCTGTCTGCTGACATTGCAACTGAAATTACTAAAATTGCAGCCTGAATCCTATGCTAAGCAAAAATGCCTGAAAACTTTGCTGACTTGTGCTCTATGCCATTCCTCAAACTGTGAGAAGGAAATCCCCCTCCCCACCATGCAGTCTTCCCACCATGATCAAAGCAAAAAGTGAGAAACCACAATTAGAATGGTCCAAACACAGATTAAAATGCAGCGGGAGACGCCAAGCTAATAACATTCCTTCCTAGCTGAGGTTTAACAGGAAATCTCTTTGATCAAATAAGGAGGGATCCTTTCCCAAGAGACTACTATTTCAGTCAACAGATTCTAAACAAGTGGAAAACCGCAACTCAGCAGGGCACCCAGTTGCAGAGGGCTCCGGCTAAGTGCAGTTTCTCGGAATTCGTGAAGGGCACAATTTCACAGAACAGTAGCAAGGTTTTTCTATATAAAGGGCTTAAAGGAAAAGGCTCACTGTGGCCGCCCCGACAGCTGACTCTGTACATTTGCTCTCAGAAGTAAACTTCATATCTGTTTCAAGCAACTGCCTGTGCATTTTTATTCCCAGCTCGGAAATGAACTTGGTAAGACTTCTTTCCAACAAAACATTTCTTGCCATATTGTCTGAATTGGACCTACAGATAATTCACTGGATACAGTACTCAATTCCATACTATACATAATTATATTGAATTATCTATGTGTAGTATGGAATTGAGTACATATTTATGTATCATTTACAGATTTTTGCCAGTAAACATCTTTGTCTTTGGTAACCTGTACTGAGCAAATATAGGTGTCAGGGCCAGCCTAGCGAACTCTTTATTTGAAAGCAAATTCTGCTGAAATTTGTTAGGCCAAGTAAACATCCTTAGGATTCAAGTCCCACTGTACAGAGTTGCTTTACATTTTAAAAATCTGTAATTTTTTGACACTTCCAGGAAACTGCTTGCATCAGATTTTATAATGAGAGAAAGCATTTCATTGACTTAATAAAAGCAGCACCTGGTAAACCAAATGACTTTCCATCTGATAAAAGCAATACTTGTTAACCTAAATGACTTTCTAGCTTGGTTGCTAGATTTCTGGGAATGTTGGGTTTTATGAAGATCAGAGCTTGCCTCTTAACAATTTGAGGCAAGGTGTATTGTCACAACTTATTTGTTTTAAAAGTGATTGCAAATTAAATTAATATGCTTACACTGTTACAGTTTAAGATGCAAGGGGAAATCAGTTGGAGGACCTGACCTGGTACCTGGAGTCTGTTAGGGTCTTGATGGGGAGAAAAAGGCTTAGACTAAGCCTCAACAAAGAAAAGTGGTTGTGGATTCAGAAGCCAACAGTTTCCAGAGATAGTCTAGCTTTGATTTTCAATGAGGTTGCACTCTCCCAGATGGAGCTGGCATGTAATCTGCAGCTTCTCCTAAACTCACACCTGCTGCTTGAACACCAATTGCAAGCTGTGGTCAGATGAACCTTTACACAATTACATCTAGCGTGCCAATTGGAACAATTTCTAGAAGAGGAAGCTTTGCTTTTTGTCACTCCATGCCATTGTCACCTTGCGGCTGGACTGCTGCAAATTATTTTATCTAAGGCTGTCCTTGAAGACTCTTCAGAAGCTTCAGCTAGTTCAGGATACAGCAGCCTAAATAGTCATGGGAGTACCTAGATTCACTCATGTAATGCTGCTTTGGACACATGCAAAGACCTAGCTCTCTGGAGAAGGCTCTAATGCTAGGAAAGGTGGAATGAAAGAGAAGAAGAGGTGATGCGTGCATGTGGAGAAAATCTATGTTGGTCGCTAAGAGTCAACACCAGTTGATGGCACATAATCAGTTTTTGGAGGGAGGAGGGAAATTAAATCTTTTTTTGAGGGAGGAGAAAAATTAAATCTCTTTTGGAGGGAGGCACTCCTTCATGCGTTGAAGGCTTTGGGATCCAGAGTAGGTCAGCTACCACTGCAAGGCTGGGAAAAGACTGCCTGCCTGCTGTCCTGGGTGAAAGACACAAGCCAGCCACCTCAGCTTAACTGCAGCAGCAAAGGTCACTTGGCACTGCTGCAGCGCAGACTGCGCAGGAACTCCTGTCACGTGATGCTCCTGCTCAGCCCACACCGCAGCGTCACCAAGCAAATCTCACTGCTGCAGTTAAGGCGAGACAGCGAGCTCGTGAAGGACTCCGCATGAGTCATGAGCCCAGAGTTTGCAAGGCTAAATTTATTACTATTATTTAAAATTAATTTTGTGTGTGCTCTACTTTCTACCGTGTGTGTGGGTTTAATGAGTAGTGTGCGCTTGCAAACACGAACACCTTAGAGTCAAGACTTTTAACAAGAGTGAATGATTAATAAGCAAACTATGAAGTGAACTACTGTACAGGATAGCTGTGCCTTTTAAGTCACAAAACCAATTGTCACCAATTTGTTACTGATCTGTTTCTGTTTGTTTATTCTAGCAAGAAAGCTTACAACAGAAGCATATACTGTAATAAGATGTCCCACAATGTCAGCAGTGTGAAATTTCTTTATTCTGACCTTGTACTGCTATGCCTGAACAGCACACTTCCCACTTATTGCTGTATTTAAGGAACTGCTACCTAAGTTTGTTAAGTGTGCTCATTTTTTTTATTGCTGTATTTTTATCATGCTTTTTAGATTGTTGAGTCTTCCCAGACAGTCCACATGACTGTTAAAAAGAGGCAGAGAAACAGGTTCTTCCATCAAATTTCAAAGTTATGCTAGCAAATAGAAAAGGGAGAGGAGAGAAATAATTGCTTCCAGGCCAAAACAAAGTTGGGAGCTATACCATTGTTGAAAGGCAGTTAGGCTGATCTTCACTGAAGAGCAATCAATGGCTGTTGTTCCCTGGCCGAGGGCAAGGGGCAGAGTGCAGTTTCATGTCCAGGGCTACAATTGGAGGTGTTTTATCTTGCAGGAAGAGAGAAGAATGTCCCTGCAACTGCTGCCTCTGTGGCTAATGGAGAGAATTAGTTTGGTCTTCTTCTTGATACCCTTGAGTGGCAGGGTGCAGCCTTTCTGTGGTTCAAGTCTAAGATATCCTGGCTGAAAAGTGAGCATCTGTCTCTTCAATTTACTCATTCCAGGACTGGCACTGAATATTTTTAATATTTTTCCTTTGCTATTCTTTCACTTACGAAATGTGCATACATGTTATTTTTTCACTGCTTAACTGTTTTAAATATATGAAGATCCCTTTCAGTCACTGCCTATATTCATAAGGGAAATATGTAGTAAATATTCACATAGGCAAGTTTTGTATATACTTGAACCCACAGGTTTTCACTGTGTCTATTTCCATACTAACAATGAAGTTGTACTGTAAATATGGTTCTATGATGTAGGAACATCTTGCATTACTTTGGTTTTATCTTGCTGTGAATACCTGAGTCAGGAAGTTAACGCATGTGAACATCTAACAAAATAATCTGGCCATCATTAAGTTGAGTAACAGATGGGTTGATCCAAAATTATCCCTTATAAAGCATATCCAGCCTGATGTTTAGGGATCCTACAAGCAATGACTGAGTTCATACAAGCTAATTCATAATAATATTTGGCTTCATTTTCATGTGAACTCTGTCTTTATGATTTGTAAGCCATGGCATGTAGCCTGGTGAGAACCCAGACAATTGGCGCTTATCCAAGAAATCGTACTACTTTCTTTGCTGTCTCTGCCATTTTTTCTAAATGTAACGAAAAGGTGTGTGTGCCACATAAATTTAACCAAAATGGAAAGGATATTGTAGCAACTAAAACTAGTAGTATTGCAAGATGCAATTGTGATTTGCCCAAGATGAAAATACAAGTTTTCAAATGAAGACTTAAACTAATAAGATACAGCTACAAAATACAGGTATTCCTCGGGTAACAATGGTAATTGGGACCAGAATTTTCACCACTAAGTGATGCGGTCATAAAGTGCTATGTCACATGACCGCATCACTTAGCAACAGCAATCACAGCAGTCCCCATTGCCCTCATTAAGTGATTACCACAGATACTAAGCGAGGACTTCCTCACAACTTCCTGCCAGCTTCCAAAAAGCAAAGTCAGTGGGGAAGCTGGCAGGAAGTCATGAGTCCTGGGCAGCTCACAAGTAGGCTGGTGGGTGGGTAAGTGGCTGCTGCAGCATGGTGTGAGGACAGCTGGGCTAGGGAAGCTAGCCCTGTGCTCTGCCGCCCCTAAGTGATCTTTGCTGTCTTCTTCCTCCTGCTGCCGATGAGGCGTGCCTGGCCTGGGCGTTCACGAGGCAGCTGCTGGCTATGTGAGGCCTTCCCAAGGCCACACATAACCTTCCTGAAGCATCACAAGAAGGCCTCATGCATCCAGCAGCTGCCTTGCAAAGGGCCAGGCTGGGCATGCCCCGTCAGCAGCTGGAGGAAGAAGACGGCGGTCAGCTGGGGTTGTGTCAGATTTAGCCCAGGGAACTCCAGGAGACCATTCAGATTCAATCTGGCAAGGTTTATTTGGCTTCAACCTCTATACAGAATCTTCCCAGACTGAGAGTAGTTCCCAGGGTCAATCAGTAGATACCGCTAGCATTCCTCAGGGAGGTGCCAGTCTCATCCTCTTATCTCTCCCTCGCGGTTTGGGAGACGAAAGAACATTCTTTACCCCCCGAACCTGGCCTCTATCTTCCCATATCCCCACAGGTTGGCAGGGAAGGCAGAGTGCAGGGTGGTAGGTGCGGTAGAGTGCATGGCAGCCGAAAGAGCAGAGATGGGGGGGGGGGGAGATAGGCGGGTGGGCGGAAGTTGAAGTGCACCCTGCAATCATAATGAGGGCAGGCTGCCAAGGGCCCAAATTTTGATCATGTGACTGCGGAGGTACTGCAATGGCTGTAACTTTGAGGACCAAGCGTAAGTACCATTCGTTCAGTGCCATCATAACCTTGAACAGTCACTGAACAAATGTTTGTTAAATGAGGACTAACCAGTATGCATAGTCTAAGGGGAGGGGAATAGGAAGATGAAAAGAAATCCTCAAATAACTGCCCCATGTCTGATAATTAGTATTCACCAACGAGAAACATCCTCTGTTACCATGTACTTTTCAAATTGCTGAGATCCCTAATGAACTGTCTTCATAAAATTACCAAGTGAATGATGATGATGAATGATCTTGTACGGCTTCTTTCAGTTGTTTTATGCTGTGGTTGGTAAGGAACGAATTAGAGCAGGCGATTGCTTCTGAAATCACAGTTCAGTATTAATTCTTGGTACTACACATGGGCCCGTGAGACAGAATACATAGGCTGCTCAGTTAGAACAGGGATCCTCAACTTTTTAAGACACTGGGTGTGTTAGGCAATCATGGAAGGGCTTGCCAGTTCATAAAATGGCTGCCATGGTGAGGGTCGTCAGTCACAAAAAGGGTCAGGCAAGGTGTGTGTTGGCCATACAAGGTGTGTTACCCCAGAGTTAGAGAGACTCCACCTTGGTAGAGAATCCTGTTTAGAGTTCTAGGAACATGCTTTGTCATCCCCAGGAGGAGAAAATACTGTATTTTTCTGACAATAAGACGCCCCCATGTACAAGACGACCCCCATTTTTCCAACCCAAAATTAAGAAATCAATATTTTAAAGATAGTGCAGAACACATTTTTATTTAGTAATTAGTTAACATTTACCTGATACACTCGGTGGGAGGAGGTCCAAACCGTCTCTCTGCAGCTCTATTTCCATGCTCTTTTGCATAACTGATTACATTCAAGCACGAGTGAAACTGCCGATAGCTTGTCTCTGCAGACTTCCTCTAATTGGTTTGTTCAGCATCAGCTGACATCAGTTACATCAGGCTCGTGATTGGAGGAAGTCTGTTTGGGAGACAAGCTATTTCACTCGTGATTGGAGGCTAGCAATAGGAGGAAGCCTGCCTGCAGAAACAAAGTATGGGCAGTTTTGCAACCGCGCGATTTTCGGCTGACTTCCTTGAATAAGACGCCCTTCAATTTTTAGGGTAAGGATTTTAGAAAAAAGTATCGTCTTATAGTCAGAAAAATACGGTACTTGAAATATTTAAAATTAGTAGGGAGAAGTTCCTGCAGAATTGATACAACTGACCCCTTTTCTGCCTGGTTCAACCTGCCTTGTGCTTATAAAGACTTTTTTTTTCTTTTTGTTGAGACAGATTGTCTCAGAAAGCACCCTTTTCACAGAGCTATCCTTGGCTTTCATCTGTGACAGTCAGAGGGAGGGTCAATCCCACATTAAGCCTCTCTTCTGTGTTTCTCAAAGGATGGGAAGGTATTTTCATTCAAAATAACTTGGGGTTAGGAATTCTGGAAATTATATCTGAAACCTGGGGGAAATGTTCAGCTGAACAAACCTCCAAATAAAATGACTTTGAATTCTGGGAGTTGTAGTCTTAACATAGTGAGAGGGCCCCAAACATAGGAAGGTTAATCTACGGCTGTGCTTCTTGCATGATTTGGTTCTAAGGAAACTGTGCTAAATCTATTTTAAATTTGACCAACAAGAATGTAGAAATAAGATTGTTTTTGTTTGATTAATAACAGGAAAAAGTATTTTCTAAATTTTTCTTTTTAATTATGTATTTTATCTTTTACAGAAATTTAACAATTCATTAATGTTCCATTCAGTTTGAAGCATGGCTCTATAAAAGTGGTACCATATTTCATGTTTCCATGTTTGTTTCTCAGTGATTTCCCTGTTAAAGATGCAGCTTACTTTAATAGCATTCCTTTTAAAAGAGAAATTTCATCTGAAATCAAAACATCAGGTTTTAGGTTTTCTTATTTACTGTGCACTGCACAGTAATCCACACCAGAACTCCGTAACTTGCTTAATGCATGTGTGTCTCAATTAAACCTCCTGTACAATATCTTAGTTTAAAAACCCTGTGAATTGCAAGCATTGGTGAATGGAAACCTTTAGTCTAAAAAAAATTTCACATACTAAGCTGATTTTAGCAATAGATAGAAACTTGAGCTTTAAAAGTAAAAGAATGAAAGTAAGGCCTTATGTGCTCAATGGGATGGCTGGATAAAGGTGCAGTCCTGTTTTACCTGCAAAGGAATTTAACCTTGGCTTATGAAGATTCTGTGAAGTACAATGTGTTGCACAGTGAACCCTTCCTTTCTTCAAAAGTTTGGAAAGTAGACATTTATTACACTGTGTGGGTTGGGGGGTACAATTGCTCGCAATGACAAATGAATTTTTGAACCATTTTGCCTTCATCCATTCGGCACTGAGTAGTTTTCCAAGAATGTGTTTTAGACAGTTGCAATCCTGCATTCTTAACATAAAGGTAGCCTCCCTAAATATGATGGAGGCATTAAGAAAACTATGGGAGTTGTAGTCTACCCATTTGAAGAGCTCGGGGTTGGGAACGATGAAGTTAAATAACTTTTGTAAATGTGGGCTGTTCCTGGATAGCATTGATAAAGCAATAAGAGTGTGCTTGATCCTGTGTACTAGAACAGAGGGCCATACTCCAGAAGCAGGTAGGCCCTCAACCCATTGGTGAGGGGGGCTTTAAGAGTTTTAATTGGTGAAATAGATGGCTTATGCATCTGCAAGCCTCAAAACTTCCTAGAATGTGAATAGGGGGATGGATTATTGATCTACCTTCTCTGGGGGCCAGCAAAAGGATGCTGGAAGGCCATATGCAACCTTCAACTGCACTTTTTACACTCCTACTATAAATGGGTGTCTTATTTTAACGTAGGTGTAACAATTTATGAATCACAAAGCTAACTGCAGAGAGTTAGTGTGGTACAGTGGTTAAAACATTGGACAGGACTTATTTGAAATCCCTGTTCAACCATTCTCCTAAGGCTCTGCAGGTCAGAAACTGAATGGCATTGGGCCACACCCATCTTCTGTGGATAGAATTCATCTTATGTGAAAGCCTCCATCAAAAATGTCAGACTTACCAACTCAAAGGCTTATTTGCCACAACTGAGCTGTGGATCATACTGGTGACCTTTTAGCCAAAACTGCTGGATTATTTTTCTCAGTAGTTTCCACAAGCATTGAAAAGTACTTGGAAACAGTTACCTTGAAATCTAATAGCTCTGAGAACCCCATGTCTTTCCCACCAAAAAAAAAACCAGAGTTGTCATGAACATCACAATTCCTGGTTCCAGCTAAGAGAGGCAACCCTGAAGGCTGTCATAGTTGATGGTGTGGCAAAACAAGATTTGCTTCATCAGGAGTGGCATAACTGCTTCTGAGTTCATATAATAAACAAAGATAGCAAGATGTGGAGCCAGCATGTGACTGGCTGGAATGTAAAACATAGGAGCTTGGCTTGGTGCAGCAAAAGTTGTGTATGCCTAGTGCTAGGCAGAGAAATTCTGCATTTTTTTTCCTATCAGAATAAAATATGAAACGTTCTATTTGTTGAAAAGGAGTTTAGAAATCATTTCAACGGAGAAAAGGATTTCAGTGAAATTCTCATGGAAGAGTACGTGGTCTGGTACTTGCTGAGGCACAAATGGTCAAATTGTCTTTGAATGTTCTGTCTTTATTGGCTTTTCATTCTTCAGTTCAGTCCATAGAAAAAGCATCAAGAGGCAACTCCTCCCTTGTAGCTTTTTCAATAGTGATGGTACTAAAATGGCTAAGGAAGAATCCTGCCCCTGGAGAAATTCAGAAAAATCATTCAACTAATTTCTCTAGTTGCAAATTTGGTGGAGAATTTCAACAGTTTATTTGTGCCCAACTCAGTGACCCTGATTTTAGTAGGCTAGTTAGTTGGTGGCCCTGAGTATTTGTTTACTCAATAGAGCAAATCACTTACTGGAAGATGCACCAAACTCTCAGCAGAAGTGAAGAATGTGCCCTAGAAACAGGCCCTGAAGGTTTTTAGGACCTCAGGTTATTTTTGAATAGAGAAGTTGGTCTGGTTTTAATTTAAGAGTGTTCTTGTTTAAGTTTTTGTAGTTGGGAATTTTAGTCCTAACGTATCTGGAAGACTCACCAAAAACGGGAGAAGGAGTGGTCAGGGATACACTTTAGGGATGTCTGAATAATTATGTTGCTGGGCTTTCAAATATTAGAAAAACACATCATTTTTTTTTTCTTCAGGAGGTCCATAATCTGAAACCCATAAAACTTTTTTTTTTTTTTAAGGTTCCTTTTTTCTTCTTGCCATGCTCTCAGAGTTTTGGTTTGTGTTTTTTTCCAGTCTCCTCCTCCACTGTTCAATAACAATATATTTTGTTGGGGTGCTGGGTTAAAATTTATATCTTATTATCTCAGCATCAGTGTTTGTTGTTTGTTTTCTGCTTGCAGAGAGCAATCCTTTTTCTCTACTTATTCTGCTCTACCAGCCATGTGCAGTTTTCCTGTAGATCCCTAGCTCATCATAGAAATATAGGAAACAATAATTGTAAAGGGCATTTGAGGTCTTCTTACTTACTGTTCTATTAAAACAAAAAAAATATTTCCCTTTGCTTCTTGTTTCTAAATACCAGATTTCTTCTGGGAAATGAGCTACCTAATTAATTTATAAAATGTTGGTATTCACAGTCCATTGTAATACTTCTATGAAATTAGTTTTCTGTGAGCCACAAATGCAGATTTCAGAGTGTTTATTAAATAATATGGGCATAAGAGATTTGATGCTGCTTTGTGGGTGTATGTTTTGTCATGAATTTAATTTATTGCCTCTTCATTGCCTGTTAATGTGGCCATATTTTTGACTTTGAGAAAGGATTAGTACATTTTAGTATTAAACTTCTAAGGGAGAGATTATTCTGTGCTGGGATTACTCAGAAGTAATTTCTAATTCTCAATTTGGCATGCTCATAATATATAAATGGTATAAGTCAGTTTTGTGATGTAGTTTGCACATTTAGGCTTAAGCAATTTGAAATGTGAAGTAAGCCTGGAAAAAAAATCCATAGGTCATTAAGAGATGGTGTGGGGCGGATAAGGAGGGGGAAATGGGGAATGGAGTGATTAAGCAGTAGAGTTTTGCTTTCTGAAATAGCTCTGCTTCTGAAGTAACCATTTCCAAATAGTGAATCATGACACTGGTAGTAATTTGGTCATTATTTATAGGATGTCCTATACACACAAAATATAAGGATTTGACTGAGTTGGAGCTGGTTGACAATGTGATAAATAGTGAGTCCTAACAGTGAGTCGTAAACCCTTAACCAATTGTTGGATCACAATTGTTCTATAATCTAATACTTTGCAGGCTGTGTGTGCATTGTGTGTTGCAATGTTATTATTGTCTCGTTTTATCATTCATTGATAGTGTAGTGCAATTAGACCTATATAAAGCTTTTTATCAATGAGTGGTAGGGCAGATCAAGGGAATTGCCAACAAGAACATTTAGCACGGATCATTTTATATGCTGATTTATCACAGTTACTATTTTTGAAGTTCTTTTATGTTCTTTGTTGAGATAAAATTCAAATGACTGGAACAACTAGGGTGAAAGAATAAGTACTCTGAAGAAGTGTTGGCCCAGAAGAGAAAATCCTTATCAGAAATAGCTGTAGCCTGGTTTATATAATCTCAACCATGTGAAGATAAAAATGCTGAGAGGTTAAAGAATGTGTATGTGTGTGCGCGCATGCATGAAACAGCAGCCCAATTAGACTGTGTCTGATGATACTCTCTAGCTTAGATAAAGGGATTGCAGAAACTAACTTGGCCTGTGACTGCGGAATATGTTGTTTTGTGTTTTGTAGCGGCTTCTTAGAATGATGTAATTGCCACAGGTACTGCATGCTCACAAGTCTGATGGACTGTGAAAAGCTAATTGTTTTCAATCTTAAATCGTTTGGAAGGAGTGGTAGTTCACTTATGTCCAGACTGGCAGATACTCTGAAGTGACCACTTCTGAATGTGAAGTGAAGAGAACATACTCTGAATGTTTACCACTTCTGAGTGTATTTCAGCACAGCCTGAGGTAAATGAATAACCTTGCCCTTCTAGAAGACTGGGAGACAGAAAGAAGACTGGTGTCTTTTGAAGTATTTATCAGCCTAAGGCTTGTATGAGGTGAGAAACTTGCATCTCTTCCTATGTGTGTCTGATGACTGGTAGGGAAGGAAACAGTTACCGAACCTAAGTAGTGGAGATACTTAGCTAGGTTGCCAAAATACTGATTTTCTCCATGGCTATAGATCTGGAGCAAGACAACCTTTTTGCAGGTGGGGATGATGTAACCAGACAGGTGGACTTACTAAAAAGTAAGGTAGGTATATTCAGTCTGACAGATGTTTAACATTCTTAGTTCAATTTTGATTTTTTTTCAGGACACAGAATGATGCAGCCAAGTTTTGATAACATGTCCTTTGGGGACCCTAAGGTCAGAAAAGAGGCTAGAGGCTGCATGCAACCCAGGAACCACAACTCACTGAACCCTGACATAGATGATAAGCTTGGTCTTATGCTTTGATTTCTGCTAGATGGTTGTTATCTTTAGGCAGCAATATGACATATAATCTTGTGCAACTTAATGAGGAAGATGTGTACAGCATACTGAATGTTTTGAAGCCACTGAGCTGGACAAATGAAGTAATTCAAAATATACAGCAGAAATGTCAATTTTGAGAGGAATTGAAATAAATGTGTTTACTTAAAAAAAATCAAATCTAAATTTATACATTGCTGCTGGAAAAAGAAAACAAATATATTGTTAGCACATCACAGTAGTAGTGTGTGAGTACATCTTTGATATTTTTTAGTGAATACACCCTAAAAGACAGTATAGGTGGGTTGCAATCAGTGCAAGTTTGAATAATGTGATATTCGATTCGCTGCAAATTATAAATTGATGTCAGGTAGTGTTTAATGGGATCCAAAATTCAGTTTAATGAGAGGCTAGCACATGTTCAGTTGCAGTTAGGATTTTAGACACTGCTAATCTTCATGTGTACAAAATGGAGAAAAGGAAGATTCCATCAGAGGAAAACAGTACAAGTTTAAAAAGGAAGAGGCTTGTTATTACATTACAGCAAACATTTGATATAATTGAACGACATGAAGGTGGTCATAGCAACGCTTTTAGGTTTCAGGACAAGATGTTGGAATGCCTGAATCTTTTTTTGTTTTTATTATGCTTTCTGTAACTACTCTGTGACTTTGTTAACCATAAATTTAAACTATAAATATATTCTTTTTATCCTTTACTGTAATATTTCATTAATATACATATAAAAATTTATGTTCAATTTTTTTCATTGCCTATTTCCATCGAGCTGGAACCAATTATCATATTTTCCATAGAAATATCTCTTGGAATAGTACGAATTTGAATAATGCAACCATTTTGTGGGGATTTATTAACTGCACTAATTGAGACCTACCTGTAATTATAAATGACCTGCTGTTAGAAATGAATTTGTTGCCTTGAGACTGATAGTTATTAATTTTAGGGGAGATTTTAAAAAATGGTTAGTGTATTATGTCAGTGACAATTTAGTAGAGTGTTCTGTGTACTTTCTTTAAAATGCTACCAACATTCAAACTCCACGCTTGATGAAATTAAAATACTGATGAAATTAAAACACCCAGGGAAAAGCCACTTACGGTGGCACTGGATTGAAAGAATTCAGGCAGAATTTAAAAAACATCCCAGATTTTCCTGGCATCAAGAATCTGATCAGGATAAAACTTCAGATACCTGGACATGGTATGTGCCACAAGGGGAGCTCCTGGCCATTCCTAAAAGGAGAAGAAGAAGTGAAAACACCTTTAGTAGGGTTGTGGTGCCTGTGAAAATAAGAACACAGAAAGAAACAGGGTTGTTCTATTCCCTCACGGATTGCTCTTTATCAAGCAAAAAGCTGAACCGAAAAGGCAATCTCACTTAACCCATAACTGGACTTGCAGCTCTATAACTTTCTTTTATGAACCTCTGTTGCATTAAGAATGACAAACTGTATGTGTATGTGGGGGGAAAGTAATGGCCTGGAGGCTATGGATCATCCTGTATGTTCCTAATACATTGTTGTGTACATAGCAGTAGCTAGGAACCAAGCCAGCATTCTCCCGCTATATATCATGTGTGTTTATTATGCCATTTGATTTAATATCTCCAAGTTGTAATTTTTCCTTTGGCTGCCAGTGAGAGTAGGTAGCTTGTAATCCTTGGCATTTTTATGGGCCTTTACATTTTCAAAATGCTTTAAGGACATTAATTAATCAGCTGCTATCTTTGGAACCTATTTGGGCCAATTTCACAATTCCAGAGTTCTGTTAGACATAAAATCTGAAGCCCATGTCAAAACACTGTTCTGGTAATGCATGGTGATATCCTATTCTAACGTTACTAGGACATCTTTAGTAAGATAAGAAACCAAGATTCAAGCTACAGATGGCAGAACTGAACTGTTTGATAAGCTGTAACTCAGTTTTATGTTGGAATTTCTCTTTCAAGTTTTGAGATTTAATCAACTTCAGTCTGTCCCTTCACTGAGCTAAATAAACTGTTTTTAATTCTGTTTATGCTTAAATGTTGACTCTTCTGAGAACTTCTCATGACCATATTGGAACATATTGTGACCAAGGCTCTTTACAATTGAGGCTCTAGTCCACGTAACTACATAATATATTAAACTTAATATCATCTTGTGCCCAGACTGGTATTGATGTAGTACATAATTGACTCAGTGTAATAAAGCTAAAATGTGAAGCTTGAAAATTTTGATGAAGCTGTACTCTAGAGATGCTGCAGTATGCCAGTTCAAGGGATAGATGAATGAATGACTCTAAATTTTAGATACCAACAGTAACAATTTTGAGTTTGCTTGTATGTATTTATTTATTAATTAAATCAATTTATATGGCCATCTCACAAATGTGACTCTGAGCAGCTAACAGCACATTAAACAATAAAGAAAACAATATTTGCAAAGAATTAAAAAAAAAAAAACCAACAATGTTTACCAAGGACAAATCCAGACAAACCAATTAACAGAGACTTCTCAATCGGCCATCTAACCTCCCACCCCTGAGGGTCTGGAGCACATCCAGGTCTTTAAAGGATAGCTTTTAGAGGCTGATTTGGCTATGTGTATATTCTATATACTGCTGCTAAGCTCTTTTTTTTTAAAAAAAATCCTTGTTTTGCACAGATTTTGGCAGAGTAGGGTCAGTGCCATACTTGGTGTGGCCTTTGAGAAATCCTGAAATCACAGTCCCTAGCAAAGAAGCAGGAAACCCCCCTGAGAGAGAAGCAAGGGAGCAGCCATGTT
The DNA here is from genome assembly GCA_030867105.1 of Liasis olivaceus. NCBI lineage: Eukaryota > Metazoa > Chordata > Lepidosauria > Squamata > Pythonidae > Liasis > Liasis olivaceus. Next base: position 135,367,772 of record CM061349.1, on the reverse strand, counting down.
CCTTACCAGGGAAGGAAGATAAGCAAGAAACAAAACAAAAGTGCTCAGACAATGGATGATTCAAGACCTCTCCATTCCTTCTGCCTTCCCTTCCTGGGCAGAGCCGCTGCTGCTCGCTTTGCTGCTGCTTCCACCATTCTGAGGCAGGAAGGGAAAAACTAGCAGCCATGGATGGATGGAGGGATGGCAGGCAGGTCAGCCGTTGGAACCCCATAAAGATCACAAGGGGGTTGAAATGACAGGCATCAGCAGCAGAGCCTGCCAACTGTCGGGTTTTGTTTTTTGTTTTTCTTGGCTGCTGCTGGTTGCACATATTAGCCTATTCTGGTTTGGCTGAGAACCCAAGAAAGCTGACTATGATTAATCATAAAAAGTAGAGGATGCAAGAATAGATCAGGCCTCTGACAGTCTCAGTGACTGCAGAAGCATGGCTGGGTACTTAAAGAGCTGTTGTTCCAGTGTTGTCTGTGCTCCACTGAGGTCTTTAGAAGACTGCCAAAATCTTATTTAAATCTGTGATTAAATAATCTTGACCTTTTCTAAAGCCTCATGTTAACATTGACCTGTTAAGCCTGACCTTTTTTAAGGCTTCATGTTCCTCTGCTTTCCTCAGTCTCAGGGCTCCCTCCTCTCCCCACTTACTTATTTTAAAAATCTGCATGAAACTGCTGGGAGAGGTCATCCATTGGTACCAGTCCGGTATCATCACTATGCTGATGATACCCAGTTATACTCTTGATGCTGGCCCAAACTGGTGATGCAGTGCAAGGGTTGTCTCAGTAGCTGGAGGCTGTCAGGGTCTGGATGGGGCAGAACAGACTCAGACTGAATCCCTTCATGACTGTAGAGAACTATAAAAGAAGATTAGAACGGCCTTGAAGAAGATTTTTAACAGCTTAGCCCTGAAAGGGAAGAGGGAGTGAGAAAGAAACTCAAGATTGTCCTGCCTTGATTCTCTTTGGTATAAGAGAGAGCATCTTGGTCAGGTTTTTAAGATTCTAACATCCTTCAACAATAACATAGAATTCTAGTGGTCCTAGTAGAGTCTATTTCCTGACCTGGCCTACTTCAAAGGGCTGGTATTAAATCTTGAAAGCCTGACAGAGATTTTTCTCTCCTCCTTCTTATACTAAAGAGCATCAAGATGAGACAGTCCCTCCTTCCTAAGCTTTCCTACATGGTGGCTATAACAGCCCTTGCATTGTATGTTGTTATATTCATACTGTTTGCTATAAAATGCCCCTTTCACATGCTTAGCAGTTGCTGGCTAGGATTATGATTTGTAATAGACAAACAACTGTTATTGTGGTACAAGATGATAATATTGTAATTGTAGCTATAAAAAAAGCATTTGCTCCACATATATCTGATAAAGCCTTAAATTAGTGAGGAAAGTTAGAAAAATCTGACTCAATTGTAAGTTCAAACTGAATGGGAAATAATGAGGTGAAGATTCTGCTCATGACAATATTTCTGTCATCACTATAGTGTGCTATTGCTGATGGCCAGCAAGAGAAAGGTGGTCAGGCCAATCTCTCTTTTTTGTTTTTGAAGCTCCCCCATAAAACTTTGCAGCAATGCAAATGCAGCACCATTTCTAAGATAACCGTGGGACAGTGGGGAGGAAGATCGTGATTGTGATTTATTTACGTAGCACTGTCAATGGCTAAAGAGCTGTAGCTGGCTCTAGAGCACATGCTTTGCATAGAAAGGTCCCATGTTCAGCCCCAAGCATTTCTAGGTAGAGCTGGAAGAGATTCCTCTTTGAGACTTGTGAGAGCCAGAATCAATCTCTGTAGAAAGACTGATCTAGGGATTCCCTATTTCTCCACAAAAAATAAACAGATGAACCAGCCCCAGACCAATGGGGTTTATTTGTTTGTTTCAAAAATGTACGAGCTGCTCAAGAGCACTCCATGGTGATACTCCATGATAAAATAAAATCAATTCTGCTAAAAGAACTGATAAAACAGCATCAGTTAAATAGCGGATAAATGTCACAGAAACAGGAAAAAGCACTATAGGATTAGAATGCAGCAGAGATAAAACGAATAAAAAAAGACTTTGCCTAGTATGAAAATTATAACAAGGGAGGTGCATTGTAGATTTCTTGAAGTAGGCGTGGTGATTAAACTCTCTCCCCACTCTGCATTCTTAAGCAGACTTGAGAATTTTTGATAAGTTGATTTATTGCAGAGAATTAGGAAGCCAGACATTAAGAAGAAGCTCTCTAACAACACCTTGGAATCCTGCCCTCTAGTTAGTTAGTCTCCAGACTTAAATCCTGGGCCTCTTCCCCCCAACTTTTCAACAGTTTGTTCCCTGGCCTTGAAGGTTTCTAGCATCTGTCCCTTGGTTGTAAAATGGCTTTCTCTGATGTGAGTATCAGAGATTCTGCCTCAGTAGTTTCAACTCTGAAACCCGGGATCTTAGATTGCCTCATGGGCCTAATACAAAAGTCTCCAGTGATTCACAAATTAATAAAATGTATCATGGTTTGCCATCATACAAATGTATTGAATTAAAAAGAGTTACTGCAAAATGAAGCTACTTTTTCAGCATTTCATTTTGGCCACTTATCTAGCAGTGTTTTTCATTAACCAGAACAAATTTAATTTGATTGTCTTTGAATAACAACATAAAATCCTTGAGCTTAATCATGAGAAACTTCGCAAAGAAAAAATAGTAATGTTGCTCTTCAGTTTGGCATGTGTCCCCTTCTCATAAGAAAATTCAATTCCTACAAATTTAGCTCATATTTTAATGGAAACTAAAACATACATTATGTCACATAGAAAATAAACAATTATCATTTGGTATTTTCCAATTATAATTAATGGGAAAGCATGGGATTTTCAGTCAAGATTTAAACTAAAGCGTCACCTCTCTCATAGATGGATGGTGTAGTAGAGAACCACAGAGATTATCTTGGAGAAGGTATGTGGAGACCATTAGCAAAACATAAGCCCAGTCTTGGGGAAAAAAAGACAGTTTGAGAAAGGAAGTTGCCCCACCTTGACTCTTTTTGGTAGAAGAGGGAGAGAAAGAGAAACAATGCAAAGCTTTCAAGATTCTGTTACTATAGTCTGGATCAATACAGGAGAGTTCCAGTATTTCTTGGGGAGGCCATTTCGTGACCTGGCCTACCTAGAATGGCTGATGGGTGGAAAGTGGCCAGCCTAGGGCAGTACCTGGGACCATCCCTTTTGGGATGCACCAGGGAGGGAGCGGAACTCAAAGGGATAGGCCAGGGCTGCTCACCTGAGCGCAGCTCTTGGGTGACAGACAAGGGAGAATCCAGGATGGAGAACCCTTTGGAGAATGTGGCAGCTTCTTCACATCAGCCCCAAACAGCAGAATTCACCTGGCAGAACACAAGAACACATCCTTGTTCCTGCCACTTGGTTAGGGACGGTGTTCCACCCTTCTCTGCATCCAGAAGTAATGCTTCTCTCCTGGCCAGGCTTGCTAAGAGGAACTGCCACTACTGCTGCCTCCTGCCTATGCCCTCCTTTCTGAAGAGGCCACCCTAAATAATGGCAGTGGAGTACAAAGGGGCCCTGAGCAATGTCAGCATCTCCTTGATTACTATATTGTCTCCCATGACTGAGGCATGTGGAGGGAATGTACACACTTGCTGTTAGCAATAGAAAAGGCTTGGAGAAAGGGCAAAGTATCAGAGGAAAGAGAATGGTATTTCTTGAGGCTTCATGGGCCAGATTAAGCCCCACAGGCCAGGGGTTCCCAGTCCTGGATTATAAAAAAAGGCAATTTCATCTTTGTCACTCATCTTTGGAGGGAACACATGTACGCACAATATGTATTCTAATGCTGATTGTCTTACTGTCTGTTATTTCGTAAAATAGTTTTCCCTTGATGAACTAAGTGGGGGCCCAAATGTGAAGAAAGGCAAAATTTTGGAGTGCCTCTATTTTTACAACTATATGCAATTATAAGCATATTTATTCACTGATAAAATTGAATAAACATTTTTGTAAGATCATGATTCTTGTCAAAAATGGGTACATCGTCATACAGTTTATTCAGAGAAGTGAATTTTATTGAGTTGTGCTAAGTTTTTATTGAATTTAACACTTCGTAACCTTTCCACAGAGAATAATCTCTATTCTAATGCCATCAAACCAGTTCTCAATCTTATTCAGGCAACCCCTAGGTTAGACAAGAGAATCTGTTCCAGGAACTGTTGCATAAGCTGATTTTCACATATGTCAGATTGCTTGCCAAATGCATCCATGAAAATAGTGGCTGCTATTTTTATGTCCCTTTACATAAAGTTGGAATAACATTAATCATGACTTATAGAATCTGGACTGTGATAGGTTGCCGTGCTGTGTCCATTACTGTTACAGAATACATTTAAAAACTTAGAATACATTTCGAATTACATTTGAACAAAATAGCAACTGCTGAAAAAAGATATTTTCTGTGTCTGAACTTATCTCAAAAGAAAAAGAGAGAAGGAAATGAATGTTACTGTGCTATTCTGTTAGAAGGAAAAAAAGGGCCAACTTCATAAATAAAAGATAACTTTGAAAAGGAATTAAAAATAAATGCCTGACCTTGGATAATTTTTCCTGCATATTTGGCTTCTTTATGTATTCCATCCATCATTTTATTAATAATGTCCTTCTCTTTGTAGGGATCAGCAGATTCATACACAAGCAGACCATCAGATTCTGATGTATCTCTGGAAGAGGACAGGGAAGCCATCCGCCAAGAGAGAGAACAGCAAGCAGCTATTCAGCTTGAAAGAGCAAAGGTACTCCCTCCCTCTCATTTCTTCCTCTTTTCTCCTTTATTTGTTTGTTTATTTTAACATTTTTCAACTTTTAGATTCTGTAAAGAGGCCTTTGCCCTCTTTACAGAATTTTCTTGGTATCATTATTAGATGTCCTCTGTTCATACACATATGCAGACTCTCATGTGTAGGTGGTTACATTTAAGAGCCAGGATTTTTTTTACTGATGTGAGGTATGCAGAGAGCAGATTGATGCAAAGATGCTTCACTAATTTGGGGAATAGCTATATATAACTCACAAAGGCACTTTTATTAATCCAGCTCTTTCTTAAATGATGGGCAGTTATTAAGCTTGAGTATCTATGTTTGCAAGCATTGGGAAAGCATTAGATGAAACAAGTATTAAAATGGAAAATGTTTGCAAATACACAGACACACATATGAGCATAGGGAAACATTGGAGTTGGACAGCTAAGAAAGGAAGAGAAGGACTATTTTTAGTGAAAAATGGGAAATGTGTGGTACATTGGATAGAATTAGATATTGTGAGTGGGTTTCTGTTATTGGCTGCTGATGGGAAAGCATTGTTCATTTATAAACTGATTGCATGGGGGATGTTAAAAAAAGTAATATCTCCTTTGAGTCAAGCTCAGTTCCTGGTAACTTGTAAAGATACATCACTGCAATGTTCTGGGCAACAGTATAATTAAGGATTGCCACAGGATATTTTTTTCAACTTCCCAATGTATGCTATAGTTAATTCTAACTGGGGCCAACTCTTTTTAGCTTCTGAGCTCAAGTAGGTGCTTCCATATAGCCAGGCAGAGGCCATATACATTTAAAATGCATTGATTTATCAGAATGCTACTTGCCACTTTCTATAGCCCCTCCCTCTTATTACCTCTACTTACCTTTGTGTCTTCTCCAGTCAAGCAGACATGCTTCCAAACAAAGTACTGAGCAGCATTTTCCCATCAGTTAAAATGTCTAAGGAAGGTTATGGGGCCAATTTGAAAATAAAGACAATGCTGGCCCTATGCTTTTCAGTAAGCCAGCTCTCAATTTTAAAGATAATCAGTCAGGCCAACAAAATGCCTGTGGATATATTGGTAGCATTTCTTGTTGGGGAACTCAGTTTTGAAAAGTACAGGTAGTCCTCAACTTATGACCATTCATTTAACAATCATCTGAAGTTATGATGGCGCTGAAAAAAGTGACTTACAATCAGTCCTCGCACTTATGACCATCACAGCATCCCCATAGTCATGTGAGCAAAATTCAGGTGTTTGGCAATTGGCATGTATTTATGATGGATGCAGTATCCCAGGGTCATGTGATCACCATTTGTGACCTTCCCAGGGGGCTTCCAATAAACACAGTCAATGGGGGAAGCCAGATTTGCTTAATGATTGCATGATTTGTTTGATGACCACGGTGATTTGCTTAACAACCATGGTTTAGCGATGGAAGTTTTGGTCCCAATTGTGGTTGTAAGTCAAGGACTGCCTGTATCGCTAAAGTAGATAGCAAGCAAGATGAGAAGAAGAAAACATGTGTCCCAGCTGAAAGGTAGTTGGAGCCCTTCAGTCAAAGACTACAGTGTGCATCCTGAGCTGTGAAATGTCACGGCAATGTGGAATTATTTATTCATTTGTTTTAATCTATTCATATGGCTGCCTATCTTGCAGTAGCAAATCTTGATGGTTCTAACAAGCTGCTACAGCGTAAGGAGGGTAATTTGTTGAATTTGGAGCTAATGTGAATGTCTTGACTTGTAAGGAGGATATTCATGCTCCACAGTTGGGCTCTTTTTCCACACAGGATTCTGGAACAGTGCAATCACAGCATCTTTTCAGATGGACAGTAACTCTAATTGGATCTGCATTTGTCAGATACTGAAGTCTCCCTAAAGAAATTTTCTTCAGTCTAATTAGCAGAGGAATGCAGATGACTCTCTTTAATTTAATGAGCAGATGAGTTTACTGAACCAGAACAGGCATAGCCTTTTATTCCTAGCACTTCCTAGTAATTCTGATTGGGTAGCATTTTGCAGAACAAAATGCCAACTTGGAACTAAGCTGTTTGGGAACACTTAAAGAAGCAGGAAGGGCAACAAAAGGCATGTCATCAGAGACCCAGCACATCTGAAACTATCATATTTATTGAGATATAGAAGGGAAACCAAGTTTCTAATATGCAAATGAAAAATCAGCAAGCTATAGTTTTGCAATTTGCATATCATTTTTCCAGTTATAGGATCCCATTTAAATTAATTCAAGGAGGAGGTCCTTACACACTATACAAGGAAAAGCCAAAGTTGCAAAGTTCCCCCCCCCCCCAATTCAGATGTCTAATACCTGTGTTTTTTCTTTGAGGAGGATCACAGATATCAGGTGTGTTTGTTAAGAAATTTCTCACCTGACCCCTATAGAAACTGCTCACTTGTTCTTTCTTTCTTTCTTTCTTTCTTTCTTTCTTTCTTTCTTTCTTTCTTTCTTTCTTTCTTTCTTTCTTTCTTTCTTTCTTTCTTTCTTTCCTTCCTTCCTTCCTTCCTTCCTTCCTTCCTTCCTTCCTTCCTTCCTTCCTTCCTTCCTTCCTTCCTTCCTTCCTTCCTTCCTATATATATATACACACACACACACACACACACACAGACACACACATACATGCACTGTATATATTTGGTATTTTTAAATTACAATTTCAAAAGGTAGCATCTACCAGGACCATTGTGCTATTATCTTAGTAACAATTGAGAAAGAAACTGATTTATGAGTGATTTAATAGTTTATTTAGTGATGAAATGTAGCAAGTATAGCAAGCACTGAAGATGTGCTAGATTCAGAAATGATTTTAATTCAAGTTGAGGGTCAAACGTAACTCATTCTGTGTTCCATTCAATTGGTGTTTCTTTGCCATCTTACCATGCTCCAGTTCCTCATTGTCCTGCTGCTGACTGCTTAAATAGGGCACTCTGCTACACACTTTTTTTTTACAGTCAGCGGGAGAAATGGACTGATTATAAATAAAGCACTGTGTCATCTGAATCCTACATGAAGGTCCATAAATCATACAAGGTGATTGCAAATAAATAATATAAATCCCTGGAAGTATAGCTGGGTTCACACATCACATTACTCTAGAATGCAGTATATTTGCTTTTAGCTTAGTGTGATGTGTGAAGCAGGTCATTATAGCTTGAATGTCATGTTTTTTAAAACATCCCAGCTTATTTTGTATGAATGTAGCCAGGCAGTGTTTGTGAAAGAAGAGAATAATTAATATAAACATGTATTTGAGGTTTAATTTAATTGTCACTTAGTGTTGAATGATCAGATGAATTATCATTATGCATAATTGTATAAATTTGTCCTTGGAGAAGAGTATAATATGGAAGGAACAGAAACCTTCAGAACGATTCTACAGTTATAAAAATGACCATGTCCTAAGTTACCACTCTCTGGCTGAAATTTTGGGCATGTGTTTACTAGGACAAAGATTGAAGCTGAACTGGCTAAATGTTTGCTGTTGTCTTTCCCTTATGACCATGTTTCCTGGTATTTGACTAACACCTTTTCAGCTTTTCTATCTGCTTTGCATGACTGGCCATTGTCCTTTCTGGCTCCCATGTGATGAAAGTGTATTTCTTTCCTAGTCCAAACCTGTAGCATTTGCTGTGAAGACTAATGTGAGCTACTGTGGAGCACTAGATGAGGATGTTCCTGTACCAAGCACTGCCATTTCTTTTGATGCTAAAGATTTCCTGCACATTAAAGAGGTAAATTATATAATCAAATATTCATTTTCTTCCAGAAGCTTGAACCTAAACAAGGTTTGAGCTGTGTGCAAGGTACTAAATGAAGTGGAAAAACAGCCGATGTTTTACTCAGCATGGTACTCAGTTAGAAGAGACTGGCCCAATCTTCTTGCTTTCTAGAAGCGTTGACCCTCAACTTCCATAATTTTCAGCAGCGTGGCCTTTTCGTCACTGCAGGCTGGGTATTATGGAAGTTGAAATCCATCCAATCCAGTAGCATTGCTTTGGGAAAGGCTGGATGAAACATGGTTACTTGGACTCGCTTATCTTGATTGACATTTCAAACAGCTTAGAGACTGTGTACTTGAGAACATGACATTCCAAGCCTCAGTGGAACCAACTGAGGCTTGAACTCATTCATTTTTCCTTGAACAGAACAAAACGTAGACCCTTGCTTTACTGGATTTCCTTAGTGGAATAGTTAGGAGTGCTTGGGAAGCCACGAGGAGCAAATGGTTTTATTTGCATCTTGCTTATAAAAATAATACCTTTGCATTGCATATTTTTGGGAGACATTGTGCCATAAAGGTAGCATATGAATTGGGCTTCAGTGCCATCTGTCTTTTAATATTCAGCTAGTACCAGAACGTTTATTTCTCAAGTGGTTTAGTTATTTTTGCTGCTTCCACTTTGTGAGTAACCAAACTACAAACCTTGGGTCCCTATGCATGTTACAACTGTATGATGATATATATTTGTGTACCTGCTCACTTTCATTTAATTATTATTCAAAGTATGTAATGGGGGCATAATTTAATTAGAGTATTTGTAGGAGAGAAGACATCCCTCTCTCCAGTCCTTGCTAGGTAGGAATGATCCCATCTCATCCTAAGCCTTTCTCATTATTACTTCCATGCAAAACTAACTTTACCGATTACAAATCTATATCACCTACCACATGGTTAAATTAATTATTATTTTCGAGTCCCATTAAGTTGAGTGGTAATTACGGTAAAACAGAGTGTACAGAATCTAAAGCCTTAGTTAACATTTTTCAATTTCAACCTTGGATGAACCTGGCCATGTCTACTTTGTTCAGTGGAGAAACCCGGAAGGAAAAAATACTCAAGCCTAGAATGGGAAAAATCTATTTGCAAAGTGGACCTATGTAAGTTAGTTTTCTGAAGAAAAAGATGTATTCTCAATAAAGTTGTTTTTGATGGAATTAACCTTCAAGTGAGTGTGTTTAGGATTGCAACTTTATGTTAATTTCTAATTTATTATTATGTACAAAGAACATTTATTTCAGATAACCGGAGGAACCCTACAGTTGGGATGAGAGGCAAATAAGGTACATGCATAAGAGAGCCTCTGCCCTTTTATTCCCCCACATGCTGGTTCTTGGTAGTATTTAAGCAAATCTTATTGCTGAAACACAGTGTTTTACAGTACATATAATTGTTTTTAACAAGACATAAATTATACTCTGCTTGGTGTTTAATACTGAGCTTGGAAACTATTTTGTGTATTAGAGCAAAGTGCATGTATATTACACACACAGCCCCCCCTCTTCTCTGTTGGACAGGATGACGGAAAAATGATTTGGTAAGTTTCTGCCACTGCTTGAACTAGCAATTTCTGGAGGCTGTCTGTATTTGTGTGTTATAGATCATAAGTCCTTAGGGACCAAACACAGTTAACTGTGTTTCGTGTCTAGTTCAGACATCAAGCAAAGTCACTTTGGTAGCAAGCTGAAATGTCAGCAAGAATGGATAACTGCGTATTCAAAATGTCTCATTCATCATCTGTTAGACAGTATATTATGCACTTTTAAAACAGATTAAGTGGCAACAGTTATTGCAATGCATAAACCTCTCAGATTCAATTACCAATAAAAAGAAAATATATTTATGCTGTGTACACTGACATGTGCATCTATATCTCTTTTTATGGATTTTTTGGTTTTCTACACCACCCAGAGTCCCCTGGAATTGGGTGACTAACACATTTGAATAAATGAATGAATGAATTAATGAAGGTATGCCTTGAAGAACATATGCAAAGTGTTTTGTAATGAACTGAATGTTTCTGTGCACATAGCATCTAAGTAACTCTGTAAGTAGAATAGACTTTTTTTAAAGACAGTCTATAGAAATCTGGTAGCCTACTTCCCAGTTCCCACGAGACACCTTCATAAGCACCCACCCTATCAATTAATAAATCTATGAATTGTGTTTCTAATAGAGCAACTCTAGAACTTGTTTCCCTGGTGAATCTCACAGGTCTCCCTTTGCCTTTTGCTTTTCTCCTTCTTAGTTACCTCCCTCAGTGTCCTGATTTGCTCAACAGAGGCACAAAAAGCTACTGTCCCTCTGTTTTATGTATTCATTTGGGTTATACATTCTTCACTGTGAATTCACTTTTCCAGTGGGGGAAAATGGGAAAGGAAGATACAAAATAGTAGCACTGGAATATTGGCAAGTGGAGGGGGAAAAAAACTGGAGGAAAAACACTAAAGTAGGCTCATCATTTGATTCTTCCCTGAATACATGCTTACATATTTTGATCAAGTAAGGATCTGGAGAAAGCTCTGTGGTATGTAGCATAATATCAGCATAAAGTGCAGCTCAGGTGTTGGCAGCCTTTGGGGGTGAATGAAATTTTGAAAATGTGCCATGGCACTTTTACAAAATGGCTGCCCCTCGGATATACTTCCCTATTCACAAAATGCCATGGCAAGTATGACCATTCATAAAGCACCCATATACTTTTCCCTGCAAATGGCTACGGCTGTCCAACACTTTTATTTTCCAGGGAAGCTTGTGGGGTTTATGTGGGAGCCAGATACATTCTTGAAAATAAAGATTTCCAGCTGGCACTTCATTTTGCAGAATGCTGTCTTCCCATTAACTTTTTTAAAAAATACAAGAATATTTTTAAAAAGTCATTTGGGGCAAGGAATCTGGTAAACTTCATACAAGATATCCAAGGCAACACTGAGCATATTGTTTAGTTCATGTATACTGTATATAAAGGAATATACGAAACTTAGTTTGGTATAGGCTTGCATTCAATCATGCACAAGATTTTTGCTGTGGGATGAACAGTGTACTTCCTCCAGCAGTGGGATGCTTACAGATTTGGATCCAACATTTTTTCCTTCCATTCAGGTAACTGACATTGGGTGTCTTCTTGCAAATGACGGTTTGGCGCTGGACACTTTAAAAGTACTCCAAGAATGTGTTTCAGAGAGAGGTGTTCTTGACAACAGGCAACCAGTAACCTGTGTTAAAATGCAGCTTGTGCTGCAAATGAGAATAATAGATTTCTTCTCACCTTGATCTTGGGTAGCAGATGATCTTGGGTGTTCTGTAGGGAAATCTTCCCCCACAGGCTCAATACAAAATTTACATCTATCCTTATATATTTCAGTCCCCTTAATACACTTGTATGAGAAGTTTATTTAGGTGACAGAGTCAAGCAAATGGTATCATTCTGATAGAATCATACCAGCTCAGAATGTCAGTGAAAAAAATTGTGTTTTTTCACCCTATGCTGAATTCTTACTACAGAGGGAATTCTACTATGTCAGGGAATCTTTGCACTGAAGCTTTAAGGCTGGTTCTGATGGAAATAACATAAGATTTGACATTACACATCAACTATTCCCTCTCTCCACCACCTTGCTGTTTGCCCACTTCCCAGTGAATAGTCTATTTAAAGCAGGGGTGTGAAACTAGTTTTAGTTAAGGAGTCCCACTTGAACGAGAGGGGTTTATTCCTTAAAGCGGATGGAGCCAGAACCAAAACTAAACCTGATGTATTTTAAATTACATTAAAAAAAGGTCCACAGCAATACAATTACATAAATTAAAGGTTAAATTAAAGGTTAGATTAAAGGTTACAATTCAGCAGCAATGGTTGGAGGGGCTCTGGAGGCTACATCTTTGATTAAAATATTGTAGAAGTTACACAGGAATCAATTATGTAGCTTTCAAGGATGAATGGAATAATGGGAAGAGAGAGCAGGACAAGGCATGTCAACTTAAGTGGAAAGAAGGAAGGAAGGAAGAAAGATACAAACAAATACTTCCTTTGTTACAGAAATATAACAATGACTGGTGGATAGGAAGATTAGTTAAAGAAGGCTGTGAAATTGGCTTCATCCCAAGCCCATTAAGGTTGGAGAATATTCGGATCCAGCAAGAACAGAAGAGAGGGCGTTTTCATGGAGGGTAAGATAATATACTGATTTTATCAAAACTGACTTTTAGCTGATCTCATCTTTTCAGTGATTTGTCCAGTACTTGTAGCTCTCAAAAAGTGTCATTTGTTTTCTGACATATGAAAAACTAATCAAATTGGGAATAACAAAATTGAGACTTCAGGTCTTTGTATAGGATTAGATCACTGTTCCTGAACTTGTGCCATCAGGATGGACTTGACTGATCTCAACATTTCCAGCCAGCATAGTGTCCTGGATGGAATCATGGGAGTTATACTCAGTTATATCTGGAAGACACCAACATGCATAGGCTAGTTTTGAGGATCTAGTAATTGTGCATGCAATCTCTCTGTCTTTTCTGCCTCCTTCTTACATACCTTCATATTCTTAAAGCTTATTCATAATAATCTTTCATTAAGATTAAAGCTTGGAGGCATCTTAGAAATTAATAAAGTCCAGGTGCTGTCATCAATTCATGATTGATAAAGGATTTCAGTAGCCATATGCCCTGGTTCATAGAGAACTATCATCTGATTGAAGCATTGCCAGAAAAATCATGCTATTTCAAGGCATCCTGAGTTTGATGAGCTGCTTGGACCAACCTAGTTTAAAAATAGAAAAACCATAACAGCACAAGTGCTCTGAAATTGCCCATCAGTAGTAATCATCTGAAGAGCAATTGACAACTAGCAGAAAGGTTGACTTCATTCATTTCTGTTTAATCTGTACTTTGCAGCGTATTTTTTTTTATCAGTCTCTTTGTTTTCTGTTTGGCAGTTCATAAGACCCACCCCCCTACCCCTGGTAACAGATGCTACATCTGCTACAACCAATAGTTTCTGCTTCCAGGATCTATCCTTTATATATATATTTATAAAGGGGGATAGTTGTATATATTTATATAGGGGGCTAGTTCATATGTCACCATAATTTTGAAAATGATTATTCTGAGTGGCTGAATGGAGGATGTAAATGCTCTTATAAAATTTTTCATGTTATTAGTTAAAAGTAAAATTAAAACTTAAAATTCAAATCAGAAATTACAGAAATCCATAGTTGTGTTAATTTGTTCCAGTAGAAGTTCATTATTATGCTAAAACCATATGTAATCTTACATTTTTATATGTAGGAAATGTCCCATTGAGTTCAATGGCACGTATTCCTAGATGGGTATAGGAATATTCTTAAGGAAAATATATTAGCAATCTGCCAGTTTTGTGTGGATTTTAATGATTGTACTGCTTTGCCTTATAGGAAACATGAGGATATTTCATTTCATTTTATTTTGCATACAACCAATTATTTCAAGTTCTTAGATATCACAAATGACATTTATGATAGGCATAAGTGTTATCCATCACATGCCATTGACAGTTTTCATAATACAGGTAATCCTTGCTTAACGACCACAATTAGGACTGGCAACTCCATCACTAAGCGATGTGGTCATTAAGCAAGACATCATGTGACCATGGCTTGCTACTTTACTGTTGGCTTCTCCATTGACTCTGCTTGTCAGAAGCTGGCTGTAAAGGGTGCAAATGGTGATCATGTGACTGTGGGACATTGTGATGGTTGCAAACACCCACCAATTGCAAAGCAGCCAAAACTCGATCACGTCACCACAAGGATGCTGTGACGGTCATAAGTGCAAGGACTAGTCGTAAAGTTACTTTTTCAGCACTGTTGTAACTTTGAGTGGTCGCTAAACAGGGCAGTCATTAAGCAAGGACTACCTGTATAAAAGTAGAGATAGCATAGCAAGGAGTTCTCGATGAATTATGCTGGTACTGTTCATCAAGATGTCTTATCTTTCATATAGCAGAGAAAACCATCTCTATGCAGATTTTGGAGCAAAAAGAACAATATCTTACAGAAGCATTACTATATGTACAAGATGGGAAAATAAATTCATGTCCAGTTTCCTCTTAGTCAGTTCCAACTGATTGCCAATACAGATTTTTATCCAGCACAACCTGAAATTAAGAATGCAGGAGAAACTATAGGTCTGTGCACCCTTCAGGCACATGTAATAGTAGCAAAGTCCTGTTGTGTAGCATCCTTAGAGTGATACAAGTATTAAATGAGTGTTCTTTATCATATAGGAAATCAAGTGGGAATTCTTCTTCAAGTCTTGGAGAAATGGTGTCTGGAACATTTCGAGCTACGCCCACTTCCACTGGTAAGTTTTCAAAGTGTTCAAAGGAAATTCACATTTCACATTTCACATTTCAAAATAATTTTGACTTGGAAGGTCCTGTTGTGTATTTCTAATGCAAACTTGCATTGTGCTGGTCAGGGTCATGTGGGTCTCTTAGAAGGACAAAGAAAGCATCTTTGTGGACTGGCCTTCAAAATAACTGTATATTGGCTGTGAGGGATTTTTTAATAGATCCTGCTATTTGTTTCCTAAGAATAAACCTAGTTTTCCTCCATTAAAGATTTATATCAAAATGTACTGATTCTGAAAATCTCAGCTATGATGTCTGCGTGCATGTTGTATGTAATGTTGTTATCATTACATACACCTTACCCATTACTCTGCACCTTACCCAATATATTATCCTTTTTACTTGAATGTATGCCACAAGTGGGGCACAAGGCAGCCCAGTAATTTAAAATATGTCTAATATATTCATATTCTGGGAAAGAGCAAGAGAAAGGGACCTGTGGTAGCATGGAGCATCTAACAATTTTCTGTGGAAGTCACATTCCTGTGAAGGGATGAGTAGCTGAAGACAGAGACTGAATCATTCTCAAAACAGCAGAAGAAGACATGGGTGCAAACTTAGATGTCTTTTTTCCCAAATTATTTTGCCAATGAATTCATATTTGTATGACTGCTGTGCAATTAAACAAAGTCATCTTATTTTTTTTATCTTTCAGCAAAACAAAAACAGAAAGTGGTAAGTATACAAGCTTTGTCTAGTGCCCGCTAGAAATCCCATACAGTCCTCTCCTGAAGAGCAGGTGTTTCCTGAGCATTCTTTTTTTCAGACAGAACATGTGCCTCCTTATGATGTTGTCCCATCCATGAGACCTGTTGTGCTAGTTGGCCCTTCCCTAAAAGGCTATGAGGTAAGCACTCCTGTTAGTAACTGACATTCCAGACTTCTTTCAAACGATATCAAATAGTTTGACCACTTCATGTGATTTGATTATAGCAGCTAAAGGTGGTCTTATGTTTTCCCCAGTCTGGTAAAAATCCAAATATATTCAAATTTAATGCTAATATTACCCAGCCAGCTGTAGAATCTGAGGCACACACATCTGCAGGGCCCCAGATTGGGGAAAGCCGCTTTAAAGGTTTATTATTGTATAAATCTGAATCAGATGTAGTACGGCATCCATGGAATGAGTAAACCAAGATTTGCAGAAAGAAGGGAACTGTGCTGAGGAATAGATGGCTTTGCCATAACTGCAATGTATCTCCCCTTTTCAAAAAATTAACTGTTAAGGAAGATATATACACTCCCAGGCCCCTTGCTTCACTCTACTTTTTAATTTCTAGAGTGTTATTTTAGTTTTAAACAAAATTTCAAAAGAAGTTGGCCCGCTGCAGAGCGTAGTACCAGTCTCTATAATCGTCTTTGTTTCCAGGGATTTTGTAATCGGTCCCGCAGGTGTTCTCAGAAGAAAAAAATGGTGGGAGACTGCAGCCCCATGCTTTGTTTACAGTGTGCCCATTTACCAAGGAAAAATAAGGGAAGCTGTAGGATGGTGGGGAACATCCTAGGAGGATAGAAAGAGTAATGCAGATCTACCCCACCTGTGTGCTTTTGGGTAAACTGGTGTTTTGAGATTGAACACAACCATTGTGACAGCTTTCTCCTTCTCTTCCCTTCCTTCCATCCAGAGTGATCTGTTTTGGATCTAGCGCTAAACCATGATTTACACACACACACACATATATACAAGTCTCATGGACATGCCTCTATGATTGATGCATATAGTTACTTCTGCATAACTGTGTGGGTTACATTTCTGTTTACATAGGGGTGAGAGAAAGAGAGGGAGAAGAGAGTGTTAGAAAGAGAACCAGTAAGGTTTGGTTCTGCCCACTATTAGCTCTGACCCCACCCACTGCAGTGATATGGGCACCTAAACACTTCCCCTACCCAAAGAAATATGTACTCAAGGTTACCTATTCCTGGTTAATGGATATAAGCTAGGATTATGAAACATGGATTAAAGTTGGCCTGTTTTGCTAAATCATAGTTAATACTTAGTACAGTTTCGTTAGGTCCAGACAGAACAGCTGGGTTAATGCATAACACTAAGCCATGTGGTTTGCTTGATGTTGCTCACTGGGTGTGTGAATCTAGCCATGGTGGTTTCATGTATTATGACTTAGTACCTAGAATATTTCAGTATAAAAATAAAATGCTCTCAATTTCTTGGGAACTTGGAGAACATAAAAGTGCATCTTGCAAAAGAAACAGGATCAACCAGCTGTCATTAAAGCTACTTCTTACAGCTACTTTCCATTTATGGAAGTTGATTATTTCTTCAATTTCTATCCTGCCCTTCTATCCATAGAAGGCAGCTGTATATAGGAGTATGGGTGCATTTAAACAATTATTTAGTTAAGTAACATTTGGCTTCATTTTCTCCTTCCAACTCTATAGTTTAAATCTCAGTCAGAGAGAAACTGCAACATGAGCCTGCAAGGAGGAATCATTTCTGACAGTTTCTGGCAGGCATAGACTGGAACTGAAGACTGCCAACATACTCTGGAAGGCCTGAAGAGTTGTTGTGTATAAAAAGCAGAGCAATTTGTGACATTTGTGTTCTCCCATTTGCAAGTGCTGAGGCATGTCAGAAAAGTTTCAAGATTTGCTGCAGAGTATTTAGTTCTTTCTGCCTAGCAAGAAAATGGATCTGTCTGTTGAAGGAGAACTAACTCATTAAACGCACCACAGTTAATGTATAGAACGTTGACTCTCTGCAATGCCTTACTTTTCCACTTTTTCCCTTACTTGGGGTTCTTTTTCTCTGTTACTGATCTTATTACTGCAATCTTTCTGATCTCTGCAAGGTGACAGACATGATGCAGAAAGCCCTGTTTGACTTCCTGAAGCACAGGTTTGACGGGAGGTGAGGAATAAGGTTCTTTTTTTTCCCCTCCTTTCTCTCTTTGTATTCAAGGTTCTCCTTAAAAGGCTTCTAAATGTATGTCTCAGTCAATGATGTAATTGTACTTTGTAACTGATTTCAGCTGGTGGATCTCGGGATTTCATAAAATAGAGCCTGTAAAGTTGACCTCATGACATCGCCATAGCATTATGTACAGCAGCAGGCATGCATGCACATACACACCTATCCTCTTTTTTATTTATTTTAAGTGTTTTTATGCTACCTCATTAATCAGAGTCTATCATATATACTTAATAGGACTAACAGTCTGATTAAAAAATTCAGCATACGGTATAAACACCCAGAACAAATAAAATCTGACTGTTCATTTAGCAAGCATATCTGCAATCTTATGCCTCGTTCTCTTGCAGAACTAAACTCACTTGTACTTATTTCTGTCTGTATGGGATCCATTTGTAAAATATACTGAGTTTTAACAAAATATTTGCTGCTGAAATGAATATTTTAAAAACTTGGGTTTTTGAGCTTTCCGATTACAAGTAAAGATAGATGACATTCTGTTGCTTCCTCTAAAAAAAGAAAATACAAAACCTGGCTCAAACAAATGTTGCCACACAATTCATAATCAAAGGACTGGGAACTGGAGTTGACCCTAGGAACTCCTAGGAACTATTTCAAATGTAGGGTAAAATAGTTGCTGGGAATAAGAAGCCAAAGATGGAAGTAGTTTGGATTTTTTAACTTTTGATTTATTTGGCTTAACCTGCTTAATCAAATCGTTGCTTTGTGTGTCATGTGAGCCCAATAAAAGTATACAGGCTTTTTGACAAAAATGTTGGCTCCTTGTGGTATGAGTCTCATACCACAATTTCTTGATTAATCCCATTATTCTAACTTTTGCACAGAACTTATTATCTGATGGTTCCATGATTGCTTGGTTCTATTAATCTGGATTTAGATCTTGTTTTTTAGAGACGTTATTGTTCTTTTTCTAAGGAAAGTTATTCACTGTATGTTTAATAAGTTCACATCTAATTTAGGCTTAACTTTTAGCTTCTTCAAACTGCAGCTGTAGGATTTCTCAAGCTTTTCTCTAAGCTTTCATCTTCCTACTGCTTACTGTTCTGGCTCTGTGGGAATTCTTACCATTGACAGGAAGGAACAGGAAAACATTGCCCCCTGGAGGAAAGATATATTCTGTAACTTTCTTTATATTTTAATATCTGAGGTGGTCTCTGGATGCGTGGGTCTTTGTCAAGAACAAACCGTTACCCAGTCTGGGTTTTGAAGCTAAACAGCACTGGGCTTGATTAATATTGTCATGAGTGGAGGCCACCGGAAATCCCAGATGTAGACAAGACTAAGAAAGTCAGAAAAACATTCTGGAAGAAGGCAGTGGTGTCCATGGGGAAATCTACTTTTTTCCAGAGCTAGGTCAAGATCACAATGAGCCTTGGATGCCAGCAAGGACAGGCCCCCTGGTGTGCCCCAACACTGGACCCACACATGATTATAGGCATCCTTGGTGTATGGGCAGTGATGAAACATCTGTCATGACTTCATGACACAAATGTCAGGCATCAGGATGCAAGCACCTAAGGGTGGAGCTTGTGTCATAGCATCATCACTTGCATGATGCCATTTTGACCTAATCTTGGTTTGTTGCAGATGCTTATGCACATACATGTTCATGCCCCTATGTGCACATAGCCTCAATTAAAAAGTTATTTTGTACCAGCACTGCAGATACATTTTTAAAAATTATGGCATCTAACAGCAGTTAGTAGGCTGTTAGGAAACTGAATCTGAAGACATGAGGGACTGGAGAGTAGAAATGCTAGTAGTATAGAAGTGCTGATACAAGCATTTCTGTCACACATTTGCTCTCATACAAATACATACACACGCACACATACCCCACAGAAACACAGACTGACTCATTAGCTTGAAAAGAACGGCCGTCAGAAAATATCAGGGTACATATACATGGACTGGGAAGATGAGCCCAACTCAAGACATTTTGGAGTCTTAGGTGGATCAGCAAATCTTCCAATTCCTTGCTGGATAACAAGTCACTACACTGCCTAACTTACCTCATTAAAAATATGATGAAAATTTATAATCTCAAGAAATATAATTTTCTTACATTGCATTATTAAGAAGGGACTAGCTCTGCAATGAATAGTGTCTTCATTCATGCACATCACAACCAAGTTGCATCTAGTGATCTGTGTCCTAAAGCCCTTGTGGAACTACTAAATCTGAAAACATGATACCAGCTCTTGGAGCTTCTACTAGAATTCAGGATTTTAAAGGATGTCTTCTTGCATCACGTTTGCTCCCATCCATCTTCTGTCTATCTCAAGGATACCTTATTAACAGCACAACTAACATCCACTCAGACCCTTATTTTAGAAATTTATTTATTACTGAATTTCTACCACACCTTTCTGTTTATTCCAAGCCTCCAGGTGGAAAAAATGCAAAATATAAAACATAACAAAATCAATACAATTAAAAGAAAAAAATAAAGCAGTCATTAAAATAATTAATGAGTTTTTATCATCTTCCTTGGTATTGGGAGAGCAGGAGCCAAACATTCCTGGTGTGAGAGCTGAAGTTATCAAAGCTGGAAGCAAAGAACCTGAGACCAGGAAAGACATTATCAAAACATAGGTGCAGGTCCCTTCTGCATCAGATGCCAAGAAATGAGTAGCAAGTAATCTGCTAAAGACAGGAGGAGGAGAAATAAGCCTTGGGGCTAAGCTAATCTACTGAACTTAGTCTTTAATGCTTCCCTTGCAAGGTCCCAGGTATTAGTTGAGTTTCTGGAGAGAGATTTATTGCCATGCCCTGGGTGAAATTCTGGTATCTTCCTAGAGATTCCAAGCCTGGGAGCCACGCAGCAAAATGCCCTTTCCCAAGTACCTGATAGTTGAGCTTTTGGCAAGGGACGTTTCAGAAATGCCTGTCCTGGTGATCTAAGTTCATAGCAGGAGAAATAATCTTGCAGATAATCAGACCCTCTGCTGCTTAGGGCTTTAAAGGTCAATACCACTCCCTTAAATTGTGCCTGATAAGCAACGACACTAAAATGACTTTGAGTTTATGAAGAGAGTTAATTATATTCTTATTTTAAAAAATCCTAGCAAGATATATATTTTGGAGATATATACTGCTTAACCAAGAAAGTGTATTTTAATTGTGTTCCTGAAGTTTGTCTTGGCCTGGTTAGTCAATATTTCCATCCCTTTCCCTTCTCTGATGCAGGAGCAATAATGTGGGAACAATACTGAAATGTCCTTCAAGGCTGTTGCAGAGATTACTGAAATATTATTGAAGTCTGTTGGAAAAGTGCTGTATGAGAACATAGTAATAATATCAGGAGGACGATTGCCAGAACACCATCTACTATTCTTTCTCCCACTCCACCCCAGTACATTGGCTGCACTACCTCATCTCCTGTGTCCTTGGCTTGTGCCTTCTAGACTAGAATACAGATCTGCCAGATTGCTCAGTGAGATTGTGACATAGGCCTTTATTTTAGGAATAAGTCTACCATGCCTAATTCTTAGAATTTACTTAAACCCAGTAGGGAAGCTAAAGGGAGAAAGATGCGAGTGATGGGGAAAACATGGAAAAAATCTTAAGGGCTCAGAAATATAAGGTTTGTATTGGCCATTTTACATTCTGGGGGCACTTGGAAACATATTGTGTTCTCTAAACCAGCATACTGTGTAACTGAAATGTAAAATATGCTGGGCCAATAAAAACTTTATTTGGGGGAAACACTTGGGCTTTCCTCTGAGCCCTTGTTCTCCTTTATGCAAGCAGTTCCTCTTTTCTTTTAGAACTTTTTATTTTATTTTATTTTATTTTATTTTATTTTATTTTATTTTATTATCAAATTTGTATGCTGCCCATCTCCCCCAACGGGTGACTCTGGGCGGCTCACAAAACTTACCTTAAGTTCCTGTGTCCAATACTCAGCATGCTCTGAATTCATTCACTAATCATGCGCGCGCACACACACACACACAGCCTGAAGGTCCAAAGACCCTTGTCAAGACCTAATAGGACCATATGATGCTTTTCCCCCACCATTTGCTCAAATAGCTACTTTCCCTAAATATATGAGGGAAGTAAGATGGAAAAGTTAGAACAGTTGGAAGCTTGGATGTTATCTTTCAAGCTGTTAGGTTTAAAGAGAACATCCAAGTTTCCAACTGTTCTAACTCTGAAGGTGATTTGTGATACCAAATGTTAACTTCACAGGTTCTGTTGTTGGTGTCAGCTGGTATTCTGCTGTGTAAAAATTAAAACTTTTCAAAGCAGCTGGTGGTTGCTTCATGCTGGAGATTCTTCCATTTTAGGACACTTAAACAGTGCTTTATTTCAAAAGCTATCCTGTAAACAATTTATTGCCATCTCAGAACATTATGTGATAGAATATTTACTTTGGACTCATGCCACTATTGAGGGACACACCGTGTTTTTTGATGTAGATGTGGTTATAAATACTTTTTGGAGTTACATTAGTATAGATACTCTTTGTACTATGTGCCACAGAGACACACATCATACGCAGTTGAGGAACACCAGCTAAAGAACATGGAGGAGAGAAAAACGCAGGCAAATATGTTCATGTATCATTCATCCAAGAGCAGCTTTGAAGCCTGAGAGTGGCAGACTGAGGCCTGCAACTGCATTCCTGTGCCAAGCTGTACAACAGTAGATAAACCAAAGATAGGAACTTACAGGCATTTGCCAGTTTTAGATAATGTAGACTGTATTTCATTTAATAGGAGCTAGTGCTTGGAAAATAGATTGCATTCTTGATTTGCAATCTAAAGTGCTCATTATAAGCTACGATAAAGGGTTATAATTAACAGCAATTCATCAAAATAAGAAGCATCCTGGATATCTCAAAAGCTGGATCCTCAAATTATCATTTTTGTCTGTCTGATTCTTATACAAGCTTTATTGTGTTATTTATTTTAAAATGACCAAAACATGGGCATTTATTGGTTTGACTTGCCTGACTAAAAGAAAAAGAAATGTGTGAATTTCCCTGATCCCAATTAATTGATAGTTGTCTTATAAGAAAACAGATGCAGATACACTAGGGAGGGGATATGTGGCCCATGTAACCCTGTTAAATGTCCTTTTCAAAAATCAGGAAAATGTATTGATAAAAAGTCTCTTAGTTTTAAAATTACAGATAAGGTTTTGGCCCAGTTCACACATCACACTAAGTCAGAGGTGGGGAGCCTTTCAGCCTTAAGATGCTGCTGAACTACAGTTTCTAGTAGGCCCAAAGGGACTTCCTCACACCTGCATTTAAACATAAAGTGGTTGTTTAATTTTGGTTGAGCACATTGTGCCACTTAAGCACCAGACTTTCCATGTGAATCAAACTGTTCTTACTTTTTTAAGGCTAAAATGACATATCAACTGAGTGCTGCAGAATTAAATTAGATGACTAAATGAATTGCGTGGGGTATTTGGAATTTAGGCTTTTTTTTAATTAAAAAAAAAAGCCCCACAATTGCTCCTCACCCAGCAAAGAAAATAGAAATGTGGCTGAATATTCTTGCATATAGTATTTAACTTTCCTCCTTTTGTTATGTCTACAACTAAGGGGATATGAGTAAGCCCTTCGATGTGATCCCAGTTAAATAGGAACTCATTGGATAAAACGTTTCTGCAGTTAAATGCATGATCTCTCTGAATGGCTGTGTATTTGAGGTGGGGGTGCTCATCAGGACTTTCACTTTGCCCTCTCCTGGAGCTCTGAATTATCTTCTTTCCCTAAAGCTAGTTGCCTGATTATGAGAAGGAAACGTTTATATTAAGTGCAAAACACAGAACAAGCATTCTGTCATTCCTGCTGACTGATGTCATTTGGTACAGCATATAACTATGAAAATTGGATGTCATTGTTTTCCTATAGGAAACCATGGCAACTGTCAATGGCAAGTCAAGGGTTGCTATGAATAAATCCTTTGCAGACTATACTTTTGTACCACACATGGAAGGAACTGAGGAGCATCATAACCAATAAAGATCAGCCTTGTCTGTTTGGCATAAAAAAAGAGAGATCATCTTCGGTGAGACCGTATCACCTTTCTGCTTTACAGAAGAGTGTTTCTGCCAAATTGAGCATATCCCTAAAATGTATATTTTACTGGAATATTTCCTACATTGACATCTCTAGTAGATTTCTTTAAATAAAATCTCTCCAGCTTTGAAGATGGTGCCAGGTCCCTTCTCACGAGGCAAGATAGCACTGATTTGTAACATCTGGAGAATACAGTAGATACAGATATAGATTATATAGTTATGGGTACATAGATATACATACACATCTATGTGTGTGTTTATAAGCCATCCATCCATCCATCCATCCATCCATCCATCCATCCATCCCCATGCCAACATAAGGAACATAAACTTGATGTGTCAGGGGAAAAAAGAAGTACAGTAATGAATAAAGATACTGTTGAATAATTCCAATACTAATTGTTGTTTGTAGTAGGTTAACATGGTAACTAGCAGGGTTTGTACATAATGGCTTAGCATTACAATGGTGAGACATAGGGCTTGTTCCCTTCTCTCCTGTGAAAGGAGAAGACATATAGCAATCAAGGTTGCCATCAAGGTCTTTGCTGTTGGTGTGGTTGCATCTATACAGAATAAACCTGTGGAATAAAAATTCTCATGGATTTATTTCTCTCTTTTTTTAAAAAAATATTGCTTTTAAAAAAATAATAAAACGAAGAACAAAACACAAAAATAATTATGTTGCAAATACATACATTCTCAAACAAAAAAATGCATAAAAACTGCTTTTAAAAAAGTGAAAAAAATACAAAAGGAGAAAAAAAACAAAGTATAATATATTGTTATAACAGTTAACAGTTACAATTCTATACCTACTTACCTAATATAAACATTATTCTAATACATATATATTTATTTCTAATACACTTATATAACAGTCATTCTTTTTTAACATACTGTATTTTGTATAAATGAGTTCCATATTTCATTATACTTGTCCATACAAAGTCTATGTCTATAGGTAATCTGCTCATAGGTAGCAAGTGCAATCAGGTCTTCAATCTATTGAGTGAATGGGGCCATACATTTATCTTCCCAATGCTGCAGTATCAGTCTTTTGGCCATAGTAAGGGCATGGAGAATCCATTTACATTGTCCAGTTGTCAAATTCCATGTAATAGGTATGTAATTCAAAAGAATATTATCCGCTGAAAATATGTGTATAGTCTACTACTTTTTCCCAAAATTTAGTAAGTATAGGACATTGTAAAAACATGTGTTTTAAATAAGCATTATCTTTATTACATCTCCAACAAAATGCTGTTTTAGACAGTCCTTTTCTATACAAATGTAGTGGAGTTCAATCAATTCTAAATATTTTTTATTGTATTAGTCGAAGTTTAAGAACCATTGACACTCTTGGTATAGAAGTTAAGACACTCTCCTATTGTCTAGGCAATATAGGGACCTCTAATTCTTCATTCCACTCATTTCTTAGTATCTGTATATCAAATTGATTTATTGATAACAAATATCTATAAAAACTAATAGTAGGGTTCTAGTTGTTCTAGTATCTCAGGTGTCTCAGAAGCTGAGAATGCTGCTGGTCCAAGCAAAGTTGTTAACAAATGTTGTAGCTGTAAATTTTGCCATTGGGTTACATCTGATAGATGTTATTTATCTTTTAACAAAGTGTATGTTAGAAATTAATCTTCATCATCTTTCAGTTGGTCCAAAGTGAATATCCCCACTTCCATCCAGTTTTTCCATATCACCATCTTTTCCCCAATTTTTAAAGTTGGGTTTTCCCATAAAGTCAATCTAGCATGGGAACAGGGGTCAAATCTTTTTTTTTTGTTTTTAGACATTCCATAACTTTCTACCTGACATAATTGTTTCCAGAGATACTAGTATTTTGATCTTAATACTGTCCATCCAACCAAAGATGCTATATATGTATATTCCAAAGTTGTCCAAATCGGAAAATTAACGCCAATTGTTGGCTTCCAGTATTTAAAACTGACAATAGGTAAGCATGATGATATAGCTTCAGATTTAGACAACCATATTCTCCCTCATTAATTGGTAATTGCATTTTCTGTAAAGAAATTCTGGGAATCAAAAACTCCATAGAAATTTTCTAAACAAAGAATTACTTTTCTTAAAATATTTTCAAGATATATGAACTAGGATTCCTCTCAGAATATAAATTAATCTGGGAATAATACTCATTTTGAGAGCATTCACCTTTCCCCAAAGGGTGAGGTTTAATGCTTCCCATCTATAGATATCTGAAGAAACCTCTCTCTATATTTTACTTATATTACATGTTATTGAGTTAATCTTTTGGTATTCACATACCTAGATATTTAATGGATTCAGTACAAATACGGAACTGATATTCCTTAAATGGATGGTTAACCAAGTTTTCACCTTTTGGCATCAGTTCCAATTTAGGCCGGTTAATAGAGCGTCCTGATATTTTACTAAAGGTATCTATCATTTACATCAACACTGGAATAGTAGTGTGAGGTTTAGAAATAAACAAAAGAATGTCATCTGCAGATAAAACCAATTTGTATTATTGATTTACTTCTCAAGCCTGTTACAGATTTTTAATTTTTTAAAATATAATTTTTATTTAAGATTTTTAAATTGATAAAATATAAACATAAGGAAGTACAGAAAGTGACATTAAAAAAGAAAGGAAAGAAAAAGAAAAAGCACAGAAAATATAAAAGAAAAAAATATTTAAAGAGACAATGTCTGATTTTTTTACAGCAGTTACATACAAACGTAGTATCACTCCTCCTCCTTTAAAATTACATACATAACTTACTTCTTCCCATATCCAACCCTTTTCAATCAGCAGATCCAAAAATCATCAATTCATTTCTATTCAAGTTCAGCAAAAAGTTCATACAGGGTTTCCAGTATTTTATAAAAGTACTTATTATCTTATCCCTGATTAAACAGGTCAACTTTATATTTTTTTCTCTTATGCAGTATTCTGGCATTAGTAATCCTCAGTTTAGTACTGAGATGTTGTATTAGGACCTGGTCTCTTGTCTTCTTCCTAACAAGGTGCACAGATATATTTCTTGGTATTTTTCTTGACTTTTCATTTCTTATATTGATTCTGTATACCTGGTTCTGCATCCGTGTCTTCTTCCTTCCATGTTGGAAATTTTTTTAAGGCTTCAACAACTCTCTCCGTGCTATCTTCACCAGATTGTTCTGTAATTACTCTCAATCTCAAACATAATTCTTTCACTTTTGAATCCAGTAGTATCACATTGTCAAAATCTTTCATCTCTCGGCTTAATGTTTCTGTCTCACTCATTTGCAATACAGATCCTTCAGATTGTTTATTCATCTTTCCTTCTATGTTTACAGATTTTCTTCCATCCTCTCTTCCAAAGAAACCAAATCCCTCTTAATAGATTCAGTCACATTTTTCCCCAAGACCTCAAACATCCTTTGCAATATCTCTGATGTAATCCCTTTTTCTATCATTTGCTCTGTTAAAAATCCTCTTCTCCCTTCTGCAAGTGTCACTGTTTTCTTAGCAGTAGCCATTTCTTTCCTTTAATTTATAATCCAGAGAGGAGAAGTGAAAGTAAAAGAGGAGCTTCTTTATTTTTTTCCCTTTCTCTGTGTGCTTAACTCTCTGGACCCATCCAACACTCCGTAGTTCTGTAGTCAGATGATCTTTTGCAACTTTCCTTTATCTCTTTGCTTAATAAAACTAACCAATTGTGTTCTTTGGCAAATCTAAACAGTCCTCTTTGCCATGGAGGTATGCATTACTTATTTAATTATTTCAAAAGTACTTTTCAGTAAATAATTCCAAATTATTAAGTAAATAATTCCAAATTCGACTGTCCCCATAGTTTTTTTTTTAAACTTTCTTACTTTAAATTCTTAGCCAGCTTTTTGCTTTTTGTTATTTTTAAATCCTTGTCTTTCTTTCTTTAGTTTTAGTTTTAATCCTTAATCCTGGTCAAAGGAACACTCACCAGGTGGTATTGTTACTCTGTTGTTCGGAACATCTCTGTAGCCTTAAAAAGATTATGTTCCAAATGTGCTTTAGGAAGTGGGGATTTGGGCAAACCCAACATCCTTAAACAAGCTCCGCTAGGCTGTGAGCTCCATGTTTCCTCCTCAGCCTTGGCACTCATACAAGAAGTCCCACAGAGTTATGCAGGTCTCCTCATGAGGAGCTGCCTTCTGGAGCACACATGGGCAATCTCCTGGCTTCTCCTTATCCAGAGAAGCTCCACTGCCCCAGGCTTACTGCCTGGTCACCAATCTCTGCCTCCAGAGATTTACCCCACCCGGAAGTCCTTTTCTACAATAATTTTAATAGAGTAAATATCCATATTGTGCTTTAGGATTAAATTGAAGGGAGGCATTGTGTACAGAAACAGTGAAAAATAATGGTGTTTGCTTTGCTACAGGTTTGTTACCATTGATAGTGTTGGCAGTTGTTGGTAGTAGTAGTAGTATTGTGCTGGATCTTTCATAAATGTGTTTGGTAAGAGAAATCAGTTTGCTTTTCAGTAGAATTGTTTGCCTCCATGATTGTACAATATAGTGCTTCTTTTAGAATGTTGTGTTGTAAATGGTAATTCACCTTTTTTCACAAACAATTTTCATTAACATTATTTTGTTCTGTCCTTTTTTGGTAGGATATCAATAACCAGAGTGACAGCTGACATTTCTCTTGCCAAGAGATCTGTTTTAAATAATCCAAGCAAAAGGGCAATAATTGAGCGATCAAACACCAGGTCCAGTTTAGGTAAGTTGTTTTTCAGAAATAGATTGAGATATTTTTGCATGGTTGTTTTTTCTATTTTAGGGGAGGAGGGGAGAGTATTAGTTTCTGATACAAAAACATGGAATTGCCATGCTTCGATCCTTGCCAAGAGAGGGGACAAGGAGCTGGAGCAGGACAGTGGGAGTGGGAGGTACTGCCAAATTCCTTCAAGTCCTCAGGTGGCCTGCCCTGGACCCAGCAATTTTGGGCAAATACCATCCTATCCCTAACTTTCCTTTTAGGTTACTGTGAGGTTGAGAGCACCATATTATAGTAGTTCTGCTCCTTCCTAAGCAAGCAATTTCAGTTGGGGATTCTGGGAGAGGAGAGATTGAGCCAATACTGGGCATTCCAGTTGGACCCTCTCCCTGTTTTATTTAACATGTAGATGAAGCTACTGGGAGAGGTAATCTATTGATGCAGAATGAGGTATCTTCCATATGCAGATGATACCCAGTAGCATAATCTGAGCCAAGTTGGAGAGGCAGTGGAAATCCAGTGTCTGGAGACTATCAGTGTTTGGATGGGGATAAAAAGGTATAGGCTTAACCTAAATAAGATGGAGGCTGTTAATTCAGAAGCCAACTGATTCCAATGTTGTACTAACTTTGATTCTGGAAGTTGTGCTTCCCTTACAAAAGCAGGCCTGTAGTCTGGGGCTCTTCCTGGATGTACAGTTCCTTCGAGGAGAACAGATGGTATCAAACTTCTCTTGGTCAGCTAGGCAAGCAATTGCACGAATAGACTTCCAAGGGCACCAAAGTTCTGATTACTAAAATTATTGTAGGAAAGTTAATTAAGCCATTAACAAAGAATTCCAGTGACTACTGTGTAGCAAATTTAAGAGTTCATTTGAATAAGGTCACAGTGGGGACATCTGAATTTCTCGGGCGGTGTGTGTGTGAAATCATTCCAGAGGGCAGGCATTATGACAGAGAAGGGCTACTTCCTGGGTCCCATCAAGTGACACTGTTTAATCAATAGGACCCAGAACATGCCAACTCTGCTGGATTGTGTAGAATGGGCAGAAACTATAGTAGCAGGCATTCTCCATGGGACAGCTTGCCCGTAGAGATGAAAGTAGCTTTTCCTGTTATGATCTAAGATAAGCTTGTAAAGTTCTGGTTATTTTAGATGACCTTTGGTGATTAGTTTATTGTGCCATTAATGTGGCATTGTTATTCTACTGATGTGGTATATTGCTGCTGTCATTTCTGTTTAATTGCTCTGCTGATGGTATTGTTGATAGTAAACTGGTTAGAGTTGACTAGATTGAAGAAGCATAAATGTAATTATAAATAAATAAAATAAATAAATTTGTGCTACTTAATTCCTTGCCAAATCTTCCTTTTGTTTTGGCTTTACTCTTACTTAGTATTTCCCAAATCTGTTATTACATTTACTTCTTCTGGTTTTTCCTTGTATCCAGTGAAACAGCTTCTTCATGTTCTTTCAGCAAATGCTAAAAGCTTCTCTTTTTATACCATGCACCCTGTAGCTGCAGCTCATCTTTTTCTTTTTTTAGTACAGTTTTGCATTATCAAGGCTAAATATACAATGATGAAAAGGCACATATCTATAATAGATGGATCTTCTCCGCAATGGAAATATATGAAGTTGGCATTTATATGGAGAAAGAATGAAGCTTGATCCTACTATGAACTTTTTAAAGAATGCTATGTCTTATTTTAGTTACCTAGAATTAGGGGTGGGACTAAAAGCTTTAGTATCAGAAATTACAAGGCAAGCTAAAATGGTGTCTTTATGTGTAAAGATACTACCAATGAAAACATACATATTTTGGCTTATTCCAAAATATGTTACTCTTGGTTTCTGTATTTTCATTTTTCAGCGGAAGTACAAAGCGAGATTGAACGAATTTTTGAATTGGCACGATCTTTGCAATTGGTTGTTCTAGATGCAGATACAATCAACCACCCTGCACAACTTATTAAGACATCATTAGCTCCAATTATTGTCCATGTTAAAGTGTCTTCTCCAAAGGTGAGTCTGTCTGCCTCTTGGCCTTTCTCCACTTGTACCTGTCCAGTATACAAATATATCTTGGTAATATTTTTATTTGCTGTGTGTATAAGATGTAGCCTGCATCTCATCTCCAGCCCATGAGTGAGATACTGCAGCTTTAAGTTGTCCTTACAGATAATTTCCCTCTGCAACTGACACCTCCCCAGAGCAACTGCAAGATGTGTAAAATCTGTTATGTTTCACCATGCATTACACTGGAGGTTACATCAAGTGATCAATAATAGGTAGAATCAGAATGATACTTATTGGCTATTAATAGAGACACACCTCGTCCTGGTCTCTGGTCAGTCTCATCTGCCATTATTCCCGTTTTTCAAAAAAGCTGGATAAAGCCATGCTTTGCCAGCAGTCTATCAAAATTGTGCAGTAAAACTAGACTGCTCAGCTGGTAGTATATACTTTACTTCTGTACTATCAGTTTAGCACAAGGTTGAAATAGCAGAATGATGGGACTACCCTGCTGCCCCATCATTGCCTCCCCAACAGAACACAGAAGAATCTAGCAGTCAGTATTTGCCTATATAAAGAAAGGAAGGAGTACTGCTTGTTTCCGCTCAGACAGAATAGGGATTCGCAGTATGCTGATAGAGTTTTCTGCCAGCTCAGAAGTGGTTGGCAGAAGTAGGCTCCCTGTCTCTGCATGTGTATACTGTAAATAATATGATTTGCCTCTGAAGTATTTAAAATGTGGTTTCAAATAAATGTCTTGTTTATAGCACCCCCCTACATTTAAATACTTTCTTGATTTAAAATGAATATTTCTTGGTTAAGAATAATGAAACTACTTTTAATCAGGTACATAGCAATTGTCATAATATTCATCTCCCCTCCAGTCCCAACAAAATGGTTTCATTACGTTAAGATCTGCTTGAATTTGCACAGTGAGGGCCAAGATGATCAGTATATGAAGTGGACCAATCAGAATCCCTGAGGAGGTTCAGCATCTCCCTAGTAGGCCAAAGCAAGAGACCAAATACATCACACTTCATTTCATATGCGAAGTATCCTCATTCTTCAGAGGTAACAAACCATACTCAAGTATGCTTAGATAAGATCCTGGAGTCCCCAGACAATCCGGACTGCTTACAAGGATAACAAACCTTCTTCTCATTGTGGATGATGATGTGTCCCTGACCTAGAATGAAAAAGAATAATTTGGTAAGGAGTAAAGAGAAACTTTCTTATATTAGATTAGATGTCAGGAATATATGGAGAAGGTTCAAAACTGGTCACTGGTTCCATAGCTTCCTATTTACTGTAGGGCTTTCCCTCTTTGGTATTGCTCTGGGCTTTTATTTCCTACTTTTTATAACA
Source organism: Liasis olivaceus (assembly GCA_030867105.1). Taxonomy (NCBI): domain Eukaryota; kingdom Metazoa; phylum Chordata; class Lepidosauria; order Squamata; family Pythonidae; genus Liasis; species Liasis olivaceus. The sequence continues at coordinate 135,335,692 of CM061349.1, read as the reverse complement.
AGATTTTCTTGGAATAATAGAGGATTTATAGGTACGTGACGTTTCTTAGCACTTCACATCAAATTAGCATTTAAGTTAGGATATTTTTGCTAGTAGAATCATGATTCTGAAGGGCATAAACTATGAGCTGATATTTCTTTGTTCAGAACATTTAGGTTATCAGCAAGGAAGACAACAAACCATGAAAAACATTCTTGGCCCAGAAACTTTGAAGGCATGAGCATACAGAGAAAAGAAAATCCATAGACAATTATTAGATTCTAGAGAAAGAATGCAAAGGACCTAGTTAGCTCTAGAGCAACATTCAAACCATATCTTGAAAGGAGATCAGTGACATACTCCTAAGCAGCAAGAATAGAAATGTGAGAGGTTCTTGGTACTTGACTGATTTATACTGACTTACTAAAAGTGGAGAAAAATGTACCTTTGATTAGAAGCCACCATAAGTGATATTCAGGAGATACTCTGATCTGTAGCGGAGAATGCTATGACATTGGATTTTTCTTTTTCCCCAAAAAAGACCTTTCTTTCCACTGTCTTGTTTTCTAGTCTTAGGACAATGTACTTTGCTGTTCATTCAGCTATTTATCTTGAAATTTCAATGCAAACTCCTTTTCTTTGATGAAATATGTCTTGAAATCATCCTGTTGATACCATTTCTATGTCTTTCTTCTCTGCCTTTCCTTTGATCACATTCAATTTTACAGGCCAGATAATATTGATAAAATTATTTTATTTTGGTGTTTTGCGAAGTACCTGGCTGTTGTTGTTAAACTAAGTGATAATAAATACTGATTCAGATCTAGATAAGAATTCAGCCAGTGGTTTTTGCAGATACCAAGTTTCAAGAAAACCCATTCACCTGGTACAGGATTTACCCAAACTTAACCTGACCCTAATATACACAGATCCATCAGGAACACTGAGAATTCTACCAAAGGAGGACGAAATTATGTAGAGATACAACACAAGCTGTCATCACCCAGATATAGAGTTTAACAGATGAAGCATAAAATGCAAAATATCATGTCATTCCAAAGCTCTCTGGCAGTCTGGCAGTCAGGAAACAACCTCACCATCTACCTTGTATTGTCTTTTCAGGTTTTGCAGCGACTGATCAAGTCAAGAGGAAAATCACAGAGCAAACATTTAAATGTCCAGTTGGTTGCAGCAGATAAACTTGCACAGTGTCCGCCAGTAAGTTCAGGACTGCATTTTTTAATATGCTGCATAAATTTAGATATAGCGAATCTTTCATATTAATGTAACACTGCTTTATTTCCCAAACCCCCTTTTATAGGAGAAGAGAGCTATAACTAGCAGCTGATTGAATCCTAAATGGGTTCAAAAATAGGTCACAAATCTCATCAAAGCAGCTTTCATCTTTCCATCTACAGCCAGAAATCATGGCCACAGTATGCTGTGATGTGTAGGATTATAGTAGCAAGTACACTTACTGTTCTTTTCTTTGACAGCCCACTTCTTTTCCACCCATAGCACCAGAGACATGTGCGCTGGTAAAAGGGAAGCCCTTTGTGAGGTCCAGTGTATTGCATTTTCCTCACTAAGTAATTTTCCATGGTTTCTGCATTTTGTGTAATGAAAGGAAAGGCAAGATGAGTGCCTGATGTTCAAACAATATTATTAGTAACTAGACTAAAGATAGAAAGCAAGGAAATCTTAATTATGTTTCTTATATTATACTGTGTGAGTTGATGAACATACATGAAACTGTTTGAATGTGATGAAATCTGAATTATCAATGCAGAAAGAGACAGATGAAAAGTAAGGTTGCTTTACATACACACACACACACACACACACAAATGTATACATTTATTTAAAAAAACCAGCAGATATGTGTGCCAGGAGTAAGCAACAAGGTAGGTGTCCATGGAAACGATGGGTATCTGCATCTTTGTCTTGTAGTTTTATTCACAAGAGGATTGAAGGCTGACGTTGCTCAGGAACTCATATGTATTGGTTCTCTGTCCAGTGTTATTGCAGTCAAGAAAACCTTTTGCTCCAGAAAAAGCAGCCAAGCTAGAATCTTTGGCAGCTGCTGAGACCAAAAATCAGTCCTTCAAGACAATAGAGAGTTTTTAAAGAGACTTATTTTCAGAGTTATGCTTCCTTCATTGTTTTGATGAAGGGCAGCTTTTCCTAAAACGATGGGACTATATGCAAATAACCATCTGATTAAGCAACATTGATACCATGATTAACTGAGAATTGAGAGCACACTGGGGAAAATTGTCCAGATCAGGTGCACTCCATCTCCAAGAAAAATCTATTAACCAGAATATCACCTGGAAACCTTTGGTGGTATTGTTTATCCACATATTGATAACTGCCTATATACTGTAGAATGGCTTTTGCCAAGCAGAATTAGTAATTAATTATCAGGTTTAGTAACTAAGATCATCCCTGAGGGTTTTGTTTTGTTTTTTTAATAAGTGATGGCTTTGTCCTGCCACATCTTGAGTGCAGACTCCCTTGCCCAGATTCCCATCATGTTTAGGGTTTTTTGGCATCATCTGAGGTGTACTTGGTGTCCAAGAGCATTCCTTTTCATCCTTGCTTAGCACTGTCCCTGTTTTGGGGCTAACTCTCCTCCCTTCCTTTGCAGGGTCAGGGTCTTTGCTTCTGGTCTTGAACCATCTAGTTGCTTCCTTTTCCTAGAGAGAGCCATTTGCCTTGTGTATGCCTGGCACCTCTAGAGTCCAAAAGTTGCCTTTTGGTGCTTAGTGAATGGCTATATGCAAACCTTTTTAGTGTTTAGTGGGTGGCTGCATTCAATGTATTGCTAGTTTTGAGAGAATGATTTGATGGTCAAGCAGGGAATTTAAAGTATATTTGGAAACCACTGAATGGTATGAGCAGAACAATTTAGCCACCTTCCAATTTACTTTTATGCCAGATTATTGCCCCTTTGAGATCTCTCCTAATGGATAAGTCTCTCTTGTTCTCCTTATTGCGTCATGAAGCTTTTCACTAGATTTTACCTGGAGATATCATCCAGCAGCCTGTTCCTGTACTACACTGTTCTCAAATATTTCTAAATAGCTTGAACTCTTTTGATTTTCAAATTCCTACCAAGACACTGGAAATCTAGAGGATAGCTTGGGCCCCAGCATTTTTCCAATAGTTTATGATTCATCTGAAAATGAAGCATTTTGCATTACCCTTATTCAGGGAAACCTAATTATAATAGTGTATGCACCTTTTTTCTCTTTCCCTGTTCAACCAGTTTATTCCACATTCCATAGTCCAGCATTTTCAGCAGCACCAAATGTTTCTGTGATGTCTGCCTATTCCATGAGATCTTGCATACTGACTTTCCCAGTTGTCACTGTTTGTACACTGACTTCACCCTTTCTGTATTAAAACAATACGTGGATCTTGGTGCTGTTTGATAAGCACAGACATTTTGTGTAATTTGCACATCTGTAATAGAACAAAATCTAATTTTTGAATCTGAATGGTTCTCTAAGCTAAACATTCCCCATTTTAATCAATAGTTATTAACAGTTATTTATTGAGGGATAGTTTCCTGTACACATACCAGCTCCATTGAAAACTTTGGTTTTTGAATCCATCTATACAATACATTATACATCAAAATTCTTTCTGTATATCTGGCAAGTGTCTGCATATATATGAACAGAGGATATGTAGTAACATAGAGCAAGAGTTTTAATTCTTCATTAATTTACATTGCATTGTAAACCTAGATCCTGAAATAAATTCTCAGAATATTAATAATTAAGAATCTTTATCAGTTCCAAATCCTTATAAATTTTTCATAGTGACAGCACATGCTGATGCTAAGATCAGCTCTTATTACACAAATGCTGTTAGCATCAGCATTTACTACACAGGATGTCCTAATGTAGGAGCTAGGTAAAGAACGGGTTTTTAAAAATGGCATAACCTTGTTGTTATACTCTAAATGTCCTTATTCTTTTATCTTGCATATTGTAAAGGATATTAGCCCTTATTTTAAAACAGCTATTGCAAAACTTAATTCCTTATTTCCATTGCAAACATTTCCTTTCAGTCTTCTAGTTGTTACTAGAAGATTATTAATTTGGCTGTGCAAATTTTTGCTCAAGTACAAATGGAAGACTTCTATCTGAGAAATGTGACAGTATATCAGGGATGAAGTTATAGCAGTCTTCCATAATTTGGTACTCTCCAAATGTTTGGGGACTACAACTTTCATAGTTTGCTGTCAGTGAGACATTTGGGCCAGGAGATAGACTAATTAATTAATTAATTAATTATTAAACTTGTATGCCGCCCATCTCCCCCAACGGGTGACTCTGGGTGGCTCACAATAACAAAAAAAGAAAAAACACCAATCCCTCCAACAATGGCTAAAATCCATAAATAATTAAAAATAGAAACATGCATTAAAAATATCCTAACAACCCCCTATAAATTTAGCCCTAAAACCTTCAAGATGCTGGGGGTGGGGGCAACCCATCACCCCACCAGCCGTCTCCACAGATGTGAGCCCCCATCTGGCCCCCAGGCCTTCTGGCAGAGCCAGGATTTAACCCCTTTCCTGAAGGCCATGAGGGAGGGGGCACACCAGACCTCGGGAGGCAAGATGTTCCATAGGGTGGGAGCCACAGCAGAAAAGGCTCTCTGCCTATACCCCACCAATTGAAATTCCTTGACCGGTGGGGTCTGCAACCTGCCCCTTCTGCTGGACTGAGTGGGGCGGGCTGAAATAGCTAGGGCGAGGCGGTTCCTCAGATAACCTGGTCCTGTGCCATGAAGGGCTTTAAAGGTGATGACCAACATCTTGAATTGGACCCAGAAACAAACTGGTAACCAATGCAGCTCATGCAACAGCGGTGTTATACGTGCCCTCCTAGGGGCATTAAGAACTGTCCGCGCCGCTGCATTCTGCACCAGCTGTAGCTTCTGGATACTCTTCAAGGGTAGCCCCATGTAGAGTGCATTACAGTAGTCCAACCCGGAGGTGACCAGGGCATGAGTGACCGTACGAGTTGTAGTCCCCACACATCTGGAGAAAACCAGATGGGGAAAGGTGTGTTATGCTATAAGAATCCAGGTGAATAAGACAATAAAGAATCTGGCATATAAAGCTAATCCACAGAAATTGGAAAAGTTTTCTGTGGATTGCATAATACAGATTCCATGCAATATTTTTCAGTTAGGTTTGAAACAGCCCTTCTGTGAGCAGAAGATGCTTTATCCTTGGATCCAAGCTTCTTTCTTTGACAGAACCACATGTAGTTATTTGGACTGTTGCGTTAAGAAATTCTGGGCAACTGGCCTGCCACATTGGACTTCCAAAGCCCCAAGACTGTGCCAAGAAAAGAAATAGAAACCTCCAAAACCCAAAGGAGGAGGAAAATAAAGCATTTACTTAATGCAGTGTTGTCCAAACTTGGCCACTTTAAGATGAGTGGACTTCAACTCCCAGAATTCCCCAGCCAGCAGCTTCCACTCATCTTAAAGTGGCCAAGTTTGGACAACACTGCCTTACGTCAACAGTAGAAATACACTCGAATATTTTGTTTGTTAAGACAAGTACAGATTCTGCTTTTCAGTGTTGATCATTTTATGTATGCAAAATGAATTGCGTATACAAATCTTTTAAATAAATATTGCATGGGTTCCACTAGGTTGGAACTAGATCAAACATGAATTTATAACTATACCTAGACTTACAACTATGAAGGAATCATATGCTTACAACCATTTTTTGTAGGATCACAACTGATGGACATTGTTTTTGGATTGCATTCATGCATTGCACTATGCATTCCTATGTGTGTGTATTACATAAAATATATAGAGTTGCCTAGACTTTGGATAGTATCTAGTTAAGACCACATCACCACTGCTATCAGAAAGGTTTCCATTATAGGAAGGGAATGGATAGTTTCCTCCTCCCCATCCCAAAACCTACTCAGAAGAGTTGTAGAAATCTATGAAATAAATACAGGTAGTCCTCACTTACTGACCACAATTGGGACTGGCAACTCCATCACTAAGCAATGCGGTTGTAAAGTGAAACATCACGTGACTGTGCCCAACTTAGGACATCAGTTCCAGCTGCGGTCATGAAGCAAATCACCCACTGTCATTAAGTGCAGCATCATGTGACCACGACTTGCAACTTCCTGATGTACTTCCCCATTTATTTTGTTGAAAGTCAGCTGTGAAGGTTGCAAATGGCAATTGCATGACTGCGGGACACTGCGACCATTGTAAACATTCATCAGTTGCCAAGTGCCTGAAACACGATCATGTGACTGTGGGGATGCTGTGATGGCCACAAGTTCAAGGACTGATCATAAACCTCGTTTTTCAGCACTGTCATAACTTCAAACGGTCACTGAATGAGGAGGCATAGGGGCTGCAGTGGGAAGTCTAGGGTTAGGGTTTGGATTTAGTTTTGAATTAGGGTTAACCAATCTGCTAAATAAGTCAAACTCATACTTGGGATCAGAGTTTTGTTTAAATCACCATTCCTAGTTTGTGTCTGAAAATCAATGATATAATGTTGCTCATCTTCTGAACAGGAAATGTTTGATGTTATTCTGGATGAAAACCAACTTGAAGATGCTTGTGAACACTTGGCAGAATACCTTGAGGCCTACTGGCGTGCTACACACACTACCAGTAGCACACCTATGACACCTTTGCTTGGAAGAAACCTAGGCTCCACTGCACTGTCCCCTTACCCTACTGCGATCTCTGGATTACAGGTATGAATCCATGAGTTTGCCATCGGTGGTGTGTGCCTACATATCCTATATCAGAGCCAACTGGCTCATAAGAAGACACCCATGTACTGAAACCAGTGTGCCTAGAGATTCTAAGTATGCAGTGGTTGCCCCATTTTCCATTAAAGATGAGGTTACTTCCACTAATTGGTATAAAGCATTCCATAATTGAGAAAAGGATGGGATTTTCCTGTGATTCTTATGTACACTTGAGCCCCACAGTGCTTTGGAATGCCTTCTGTGGGTTTGTTCCATTGGAATACAATCAATAGGATGAAAATATGCCTGCCAGTGAACATCATTTAATTAATTCACTAGCAAGTATTAGCAAAATACAATCAGGTATGGCAGATTTGTAAATGAACATCCGTTACTTGCAGTTCATTTCTGTGCATGATATTGGTCCCACTGGGTTCAGAGGGATGGATTTCCAGATATGTATACCAGGATTGTAACACTATTTAGTGTCTCAATATATGAAAAGCCTTGACTGGGTGTGTCCCTTGAAAAGCAGAGTGATCAAGTGATATAAATATTCTATTTAGTGATTAATCTAGGACTCCTTCTATGTCATTCTAATGCCACAGCCAACAAGTAATATACAGATATTGGAGAACTGATCTTAGCCAAGAAAAATAAATCATAGCTACTTCAGTTGGTCTTTATTTTTGGGAAGTTTTGTTTGAATACAGATAGAATCTCGATAACATTAAGACTGTTGTGCATAAATCAAAGGGGATGGAACATGATCACATCCTGCCTTTTTATCATGGAAAACCTGCTACACAGGAAGCTCTTAAAATGATAAGCGTGTCAGATATGTGCCACCAATTGCTATAGATATTCCAAATAGATTGGTTTCAGTATTGTCCCCAGGTTGACCAGCTCACAAAAGTTGTATAGTAATATGATGCTAATTCCCTGCCTCTACTGCAATTTGCCTCATTTCTTCTTCGAGGTAACACTTTGGAAAAATTGGTTCATCTGTTCTGATTTTTTTTAATGATGAATAAAATATTATTCCAATTATAAAAAGATTCTGAACATTTTTTTCCACAGGGATAGCTCAAAAACGGCGGGCCTTTGACACTTCAAACGTGGCATGTAAATAGTCCTTAATCAGAAGTACGTGTTTTACTAAGTTGGGGGGAAAATGTCTTATCAGTACAGTTGTCTATGTTTGTAAGTGCACAGAGAATGCACGGAGACCAGTGTTGCTAAACAGCTCAGCACAATGTGTGTGGCTTTTAATACATGTTACACTTCCCGTAGTCTGTATGTCAGTTGGAGGATTAAGCAAATCCCCAAACTCAATCTGCTGATCAAAACGATGGCTTTTAATATACTCATTCACTATTTAAGTGCTCTGTTTTTTCTGTCACTGCATGGATGCAGAAGGAAGTATTTAACTTTTGAATTTATGTTTAATTTTTTAAGTCCAGGTTCTTCACATGGTATTGTTTCTGCTTAGTAAGTGGTTGACTGTGCAAGCAATAGTTTGTGTTCTGTGGATACATGCTTGTTTTTACTGTGAAAAATTTCATTTTTCACCTTGTTTGTGTTGGCCAGCCCCTTCTCTTGAACTTTGGCCCTAAGCAAGAGCAAATGAAGTGGACAAAGCAAACTCATTTAGATGGCTTTAAACACAATTCCCCCCACCCCTGCAACCCTAGTTCCATTCACTGCTAATCTGCTTTCCCAAGCAATGAATTTTAGATCCTGGTCAGTTTACAAAGGCTGTTCTATAGTATCTTATGAGGACCTTAGCCTAGGACGTTTTAGCCTGCAACCTCTCACAGAGATGCATATCGACTATATCACATTTATGACTGTATCACATTTAGGACCATATATAGGTTTCTCAATACAGGGCAGTCACTCTTAGTTTGTATACTGAACAGTAAGAGCCCTTGGGCCAGTTTGCAAGTCACACTAAACATGCCTGCAATGTCTGCAGGATATCTGTTAGCTAGTACCAGCCATTTTAGTGACTCCAAAAGTTAGTAGATGGGAGACAAGATTGCTTTTGCGTATCTGTTTCACCTACTTAGTTCCAGAATTGACAGCAAACAGGGAGAAAATAGCAGCAGTGATATACTGCAGTATTGGCCCTCCTTCGATGACTATGTTTCATTTGAAGAATTTGGAGATAAGGAAGTTACTGCATAATCCACTATTGAGACAAGTAATTATCAATTCATCCAGTATAGGGAGAGCAAAAATTATAGGTGAAGGTAAGTTAAGTAATACATAGCTGGTGTTGAGCAATGAAATATTTCAGATCTTCTATAAAATGGAGAGAAAAGCAGATGAATTTAGAACGTCAATGGAAGCCCAAGAGTTTTGTTCAGGGTAGGCCTTACTTTGAAATTTTAAAATTCTTCATCAGGCATTATACCTGAGACTTGATTCTTCTGTTCTCATTACCAAGTATTTTAGATCAAGGCACCACATTCTGCTGTTTTCTTATCTCAGCTTTTGAAAGCAGACGGTGAGCCTAAATATATTAAATAGCAGTCAAGTATCTGTTAAATGAACGATGGCAGCATATGCATTCTGAAAGCCTTCAGGACAAACTCGCAACAAATTCAGAAGAGTGACATGAACTTGTTGCATCCCCCCCCCCATTTTTTTTAATGATTGACTGCTTTGCTATTTATAGAGCCAGCGTCTGAGGCATAGCAACCATTCTACTGAGAACTCTCCAATTGAACGACGAAGTCTAATGACCTTGGATGAAAACTACCACAATGAAAGGGCTCGGAAGAGCAGGAACCGCTTGTCTTCCAGTTCCCAACACAGCCGAGATCACTACCCACTTGTGGAAGAAGAGTACTCTGACTCGTATCAAGACTCATACAAACCTCAAAGAAACCGGGGGTCTCCTGGAGGATATAGCCATGATTCCCGACAGAGGCTTTGAATACACGAACCTGGGGGAAATGTTACTCATTGGTTGGCCACCTGCTGTAACGTAGCTAGGCCAAACGAAGCATCTTGATGCTTACAGGCTGCTGCCATTTCGTGCTCTAGAAGGGCAAAACAGATAGATCAATATTTCTCAACCTCGGCAAATTTAAGAATTTAATATAAGAATTCTGGGAGTTGTAGTCCACCCATCTTAAAGTTGCTGAGGTAGAGAAACACTGAGATGGATAATGCCCTTTCCATTTAGGAAGAAATGAGTTTGCCCAAACACTTAGATGTGTTTTCTTTCCCATGTAATTGTTTCATTTCAAACTGTTACCTTTTCTCTCCATTAGATATAATTAGACACATCAATTTGTAACGTAGAATACCTGTTGAAGCGCATATATGATAATTTCCTGTTATGGAAATTCCAAATGACCAGTTCCAGTTGGAACCAATTTATAAACCAATTCCTGTTGGAATTTGGGTGAAATTGACTGGAAAGTCAACCTGAGCATGTTGCAGTCAGTGGAAAAAAAAAGTTAAATAAAATGAAGAGAAAGTAAATTACAAAATCATTATAAGCAAAAAAATATTTTAAAAAAATCTCTAGTACTTGTTTACTGGAAGGCGAATTTATATATAGCTATAGATATGGTTAGAATAAATAATATTAATGTATTTATTTCAGACTACCAAATAAATGTAAGCAGTCAATTGTGCCAAAAATAACGAATGAATGGAAAAGCTCAAATCCTTTCCATTTTAAACAGCAGTGAATTTTTTCTCCCCCGCTTATATATTGCAGCAAACCTGTATTGCATTGATATTTTTTGCATTTGCTAGATCATAGAAAACTATTTCAGCAACTTGAAATAAACTAGAGGTGAAGACAGGCATGTTTTGAAACATGGTGGAAATGAATGCACGTTGTATAGCACAGAAGAGTTACGCTCACTGAACCTGGAAGGTATGAACAGTGCTCTTGGTGTGTACAACTTTATGCATGAAGGGTCTTCTGCATGCTCCAAGTCTGTGATGGTACACCCAGGGTGTTAAGAGACCTGTCCATGCTTTCTCCTAGGTATACGAGAACTAGGAGAGGTGTCCTTGTATCATAGCTCTGAAGATGGGATTAGGGCTTTTGGCTTTGTCCTAACAGGAAAAGTCCAGTTCAGCTAGATGATTTGCACAAGTATGAAAACAACCATTATTCTTTTCGGGCTGGTAATGCTAAGCCTTAATGAATAATCCGTATCAGGCACCAGGATCATATCCATCTAATGTCCTGTCTTGTCAAAAAAATACCGACCTTGCGAAGAGTTAAAAAGATGTGTTCACACTAGGATTTAATCCTGTGCATTAAATTTATTAAAAGCTGAATGTGTTTCACAGGAAAAGAGCAGTGCTTTCTGGACTTGACGAGAAAGACATTTCAGCCAGCCAAAGTACTACAGGAACAGTATTGTAATAAGGCATCCCTAAAGTCTCAGTGCTTACTTTTTCATGCAAGTTCTGAACCATGATGAACTGTTCCCTTTATCGTGTCATAAAATAAGGTGTACTATTTTTCTAGTCTGAAAATTATCTCACATACACCAAACATCCTTAACCCCTTCCATCAAAAGTAGTATGCCATGATAATTATGATTTGTTGGCCTTCCACCCTGATCCTGATCTCACATGTGCTGCAAGGCTTATATGGGGCTCATGCTTCTATGGGTCTCCTCCCTCACTACTGTGAAAAAGCAGCACTGAGCACACACAGCCCTTTGTAGGGATAGGGGGTATCCTCATTGAAAAGAATGGGGAAACTCATACATGCAGGAGCTCCATGAACATATCACTCTGGGGATGCTTTGGAGCTCTATGGTCGGCAAGGGAATGTCAGATCTAGAAAAGTCAGAATATAGGGTCACACAACATAACATACCCTGTACATCTCAGATTGTTCTCAAAATGCAAGCATGGTGTTTATTTTCCACAATGCTTTTAATAAACTAATAATTACAAAGTGGCAGTAAGGAATAGAGAGAGAGAGAACTTTCTGACCAATGTTTTTAATGAATGATTTTAACACTCATAATTGCATTTCTGTATAAGTATGGCTATATGAGGAACAGATGCCACCTTTAAAAAAAAAGTAGAAAAAATTAGCACCAAAGTACTAGAAAAAACATATGAGAGAACTCTAAACAAATTATAAATAATGTTTATTAAGTAAAGAGTTTGATGCAAGGAAAAAGTACACAAATAGCTATATTAAGAAGGGCTATACCAATAATGCGGAATGGATTAAAGTTATATTTGTTTGACAAAGATAAAGTAATGTCCATATAAATGATATGACTGACTGCTAGAATAGAATGAATGAAAGAACTGAATAGGACATTTCTGAACCTCTTCCCACTAAACTATGGTTAAGGTATTTTCAGATGGTTAAAGAATTGAAATGTGGCATAGGGTGGTGTTTACATACTTTTTCCTCCAAATGAGGAGTGGACACTACTCTCCAGAAATAAAGATACTTTAAATATATACACATCATAAGGCACTCAGGTAACTGGAACAGAAATACTCATATTTAACCATCAAAGCACAGATCATGAAGTTTGTCACATATCAGAGGCCTTCATTTTAGCACAGAGAATGCCAAATCATACATGATATTGATCATCTCTGAAGCTCTGTGCAACTCTTCAAACATTAGGAAATGGAAAACTGGCGTATGCATTTCCCATCGCATGCTCGATACTTGCAAAGTAGACACTTTTATATGTGACCATCAAGTCTCAGGTCATGAATGTTACCTCATAATGGAGACCAGTTACTCCAGCACAAATCTGCTCATCAGACAGACAGTTGGCTGTGGAGCGGCATTGCCCTTTAGGTACTTGCAATTCAGGGGGGAAGGATTGTCAGAACCAGCAAGGAACACCTATCCAAGTTGGCCAGACAAAAGCTTCATTTCCTGCTATATTAATACGCGCTCTGTAAGAACAAATGCAAAAACAGTGAGGTTGTCGTAGAATCACCTCTGTAACTGGCTGCTGCTGAATGTGTAATCTGGGTGGAATATTTGATGGCACTGTTTGTATCAGTCTAGAACCTCCTTGGTGGGCAGGGTATCTTCAGAGCGCTAGCACTTTAATGTATGACCTGAACCTATGTATTAGTGGAAATATTTCCTATAGTATTGTATCTGAAATCAGGCATTTGAAGAACAGAATTTATCAGAAAAACCTGATTCCTTAACATTTAGAGTAGTATTTTTTTATTTAGGGAAATTATATTTTATGACCATCTTAGGGTGTTACATAATAGATGGATTCTTCTAATTCAGCTTGTAGTGTATACTTGTCCTGCCTCAAACACAGCATTTTATTAGATGGGGGAAATCTAGATGATGACTTCTTTCATTTGTGACTCTCATGTCTTCATGCTTCTTTGTAATTTTTTGTTACTACTCAGACACTCTGTTAAGGTAGCCTTTAGCTGCAAAAGTTCAGAGAACCTCTAGATGGCAAGAAAGAGATTAGCTGCCATCTGATGTTTCTCTGACTTTTTTCAGCCCCAGAGCTGTAATTAAGGAGGAAAACAGTTAAAATACCTGTTTTCACTGGCAGCTTTAGCAGCTGTCCATTTGGAAGCAGCCTAGAACACAAAGGATGAGACAAGCCTTAAAGAACCTGCTCCAAGTAAGAATTGGAGGAATCCCCTTTACTTTAGTATATGAAGCTTGGCTTTTAATTTACAATATTCTTTGTAATTTAATTTACAATATTCTTCATATTCTGTTCTTCTTTTAGAGAAGCGTTACTGGTAATGTCCATTTTAAAAGGGCAATTGAGGCAACAGCCCTAGGCCATTTCCCCAGTAGCGATTTATGGCCCTTTAGAACATCCGCTAGCCATTGTTGAACTGATGTAAAGCTGCTCTAAAATTTGTATCACCACATTTCCAACTTGCTATTGTAAATAATGGGCTGGCTGGGCAATGTTTTTTGTTTTCCCTTGCAACAAAATACTACTGTTTAAGTAATGAAAATGAAATATGTATATAGCTGAAGTGGTTTGTTAAGGAAAGAAGCCTGCATCTCTGCAGCAGATGAGTAACTGCACTGACAGCAAGGGGGAATGAATTGGAGCAACTTTGGTGGAAAGATACGTTTGCCAGGGATGTGGCTATAGCTTTTGGAGAGAAACCTAGGTTCACTATGTTTGGACTGCAGGCAAACTTAATTTGCCTGGTCAAAATGAGCAGCATTTTTTCCTTACTGTGTTTTTACTGCAAGGGGTAGACAGAATTGCTTCTGTGGTTTTGCTCCCAGACGTGCCAAATTGCTCGGCTGATTTTAGATGCTGTGGATCTTGACCTGGCTGGATAGGGAGCCGCGTTTGGTGCCCTGCTTCAGGAAGCAGCACCTCCAAGCCCATTCTAGGAGTCCCTCTTGCATGAAGAGCATGTACCCCAACACATACAAGAGTCACTTGTATAGTGAAATGGGCAGCATACATAAATTTGAAAAACAAATAAAAAATAAAAGTAAAACAAATAGAATACCCAGTATGGCTGTGCAGCAGTTTGGATTCAAAGGTAAAAAGGGGCTTTGGCACACCTGGGGATGGGCGGGTAGCAGCTCAAAGCAGCTCAAAGCAGCAGCAGCAGCTTTTCCTGGGATCACACAGCTGCCCTCTGCCCCACTATCCCCCCAAAAAGCACATGCACTTTCAAGAGTTGCAAACAGGCGCTCCGTGCCTGCTGTTCCTCCCCACACTTCGAAAGAGAGTTTTGCCTTCCAGTTGGAAGCACTACAGAGTACTAGAGAGCCAGGTTGGTGCAGTGGTGAAGGCACCAGGCTAGAAACTGAGACCAGGAGTTCTAGTCCTGCCTCAGGCACCAAGCCAGCTGGGTGGCCTTGGGCCAGTCCCTCTCTCCCAGCCCTAGGAAGCAGGCAAGGGCCAACCACTTCTGAAAAACCTTGCCAAGAAAACTTGTCCAGGCAGTCGCCAGGAGTCAAAAGATGACTCAAAGGTGTGCGCGCACACAGAGTACTACCTATGCTCTAAAAATCTAAACCTCAGGAAGTAACACAGAAGCCCTCTCCGCAAATTACATCAGATTCTCAACAAAAAACTGATACGGTACAGGGTAAAAGTTTGTGTGGATCGTGAATTAGACTAGAGTTCTGGTATGTTTCCAGAAAGAAACTCAAATAAAGCCAGTTGTGTAATGGGTCGGGAACAGACAGACAGGCCATTTTTTAAAAAAATACAGATGAGATGATGTCATCCACTATTTGCCAGTCAGCTCCCTGCCAAAGCAATATTTTTTCCCCAGTGGAAAAGGCCCAAGCACAAAAAGAGAACAGAAAAACAGAGGGAGGAAATTCTGTAATTAGTTCCCATAGAAACAGACTGGAAGACAGCATCCTCATTTTTCCTATATCACTGTCCTCTGTTGCTTTTCCTTGACTTCCTTAGTCCTTAAAATTAAATTAGTGATTCTCCATTTGCAGTGTGGGTGTCTGATCTCAGAAAGCTAAACAGAGTTAGAATTGGTTAGTATTTGGATGGGAGTCCACCAGGAAATAGCAAGGCTGTAGACCAGGCTGGACTTACTTTAAAAAAAATCCAGAAGAAGGCAGTGGCAAACCACTTCTGTATTGCTGCTTGCCTATGAAATTACCAGGAGTTGAGCTTGATTCAAATTATCTTTACGTGTATTATGCTTAATATAATTGCTAAATTGTCAATTCTGTTGGTACTTTTATTAAGTGGTGCTTCATATGCGGTACTTTTTATTAAGACCAACCAAAATATCACTAAATAAGATACATGATTTTGAAGATGTTAAGTAACAGGGGAGATTGTTGGGGAGAAAAGCTAAGCTGGCATCGAAACGATGAAGTCTCTATTGTTAAAAAGGGTTGTGGTATTAAAATAGAGGAGCTGATCCTGCTATTGTTTATGGGAATGGGTGATTGGGAGTAATGATAAAGAGCACTTCCACATCAGAAATTCCAGAATAAATGCAATCTCCTATATTGCAATTAATGATTATATTTTTAAGAAAAGGAATTACTTTTCTTACTATCAGAATTACCTTTTCAATTATGGTGTAGCCTTCTTTTAATTGTCAAAAGTAACTTTTGAAAAGTACAATATCTTGTGGATATTTGGGTTGTGCAAGGCTTTGGATTCAGCTGGGAAGAGATGCTCTGGACATGTGGGAGCATGAATGCAGCATCTCTGTCTGACTCATTAACCCAAGTGCATCCTTTTCCAGAACTGTATGGCTGCTGTAGGGAAGACACGAATGCTGTAACAAATTACAGGAGGCTGCGTTCACATTATGCATTCCAAAGAATCTCTTCCCAAATAAAAACCATTGCCCAGCCCTAGCAGATAGATTTTCCAAGCCATCTTGCTACAAGCAACTTTTACTTTGTTCTGTGTTTGGGTTCAAAGAAGTAAATATTTCTGTTTTCCCCCCTTTTGAATAATTCCTTGACAAGAGACAATTAAACATAGAATTTTGTGTTTAAAATAAACATAAAGCAGAGATGCTGGTTCACTAATTATATAAGGCTGCAAATAGAATTATTCCAAAAATTGTCCTAATTTGTATTCAGAATAGGCAGATAATCATATTTAGAAAGTTAAAAAGGGAAAGAGTTGGAGAACATAGTTTTGCGGATTGGCAGTTATTGGTCATACCAGTTGTATACTCTTAGAGCACAACACGATGCATTTTAACTCAGAAGCTGAGTCTCAGTTAGTTAATAGCATAGCAATATCAATAGCAATTCTGTTTCTAACAAAATGCAGTGATATTCCCAGGCAAAATAGGACATAAAGATAAATTGCTTCCTTTATTCTGCAATCAAGACATCATTTTTTAAGTAAATGTTATGCCTTTAAGATAGATGATAATGGTGATGGAGATGACTGGCTAATGGCCATTCTTGGACCTGTAGTCCATGCATATAATGAATCCTGTTTAAAAACCTCCCCAAGCGAATGGCTGCCGCCATCACTCCTAGATTTCTTTAAATGGGTTCCACATTATAATTGCAACACCTCCCATGGACATCACTGCAGTTACAGTGAGTTTGGCTAAACGAACTGCTGCGGTGTTGGGCTTCTGTTTGCTAGCATGAGAGTTGCCCTTTTTACTTACATTTTCTAGTACAGTCCAATGGAGCATTTTAGAATACATTTAATGTCTTGATTATATACTGCATATACATGGGCATGAAAAAGGAGACATTAAGAAAAACATTTCTTACAAATTTTAGCAAGTTCCTTTTGTGACCACATTAAATTGCCACAAATGCTCTGAAATCAATAAATCTAGGCTAGGCTGCTTTTTTGCTGTCTGGTAGCATTATTGACCAGACTATTGAATTGCTTGAAGAGATCTGCATTTTACAGTGGATAGTTTTGCAATGGCGCTTGACATACTTGTCTTGGAAACAATATAAGGCTTTTAGCATTTCAGAAGAAAAATAATTAGTTTTATAAGCTTTTCTTTCCCAAACTGTTGGCAATCTAATGAAAGAGCCACACCAAGGAAGGAATCCAACAAACGACATTATTGTCTTAAGCTGCAAAATTACTTTTACATACTCATTTTTTTTTTTAATTAACCTTTTGGTCAGCTTTTGCCAATGTAGTGCCTTCCAGATGTGTTGAGGATACAACTCTCAGCATTCTTAAATAGTATTGTCAACATGCAAGCTGGGAATTCTGGACTAACACATCTGGACAGCACCATGTTGGAGGAAGATTTTTTGATGGTGACTCCTCTTGTTTGTTTGTAATAATAAGTTATTTCTGTGGTGCCAACTTCAGACTTATTTGCTGGTGCCGGCAACTCTGCTAATACCTGTACAAGTAATTATCACATACAAAAGTCAGCATTGTGTTCTTTATTTGCATTCCTAGCAGGGAAAACACCAAAACCAGAAAGTTTGTCTTGGGCTCAACCTAAACTTTGATGGGTGCAGGAGTTCCCACCTCATATCCTTGATCAGACCTTTCATTTAAGTTAAGAAGTTCTTAATTTTTGTCCTGTGTGTGAGCAGAGAGCTGGTTTGAAATATGGCCAGGAGAGGGAAGTAGGAGCCCTCCAGATGTTGATGAACAGCAATTCCCCAAACTCCCAGTCAGTAGGAAAATGTGCTGGAAATTGTTCTTCAGTAATATCTGCAGGGACCTGAGTTTTTCATCACTGATGCATACAGACCTTTCATTTCTTGCAATGGCTTGGTGCTTCCAAACAATCTCTCTGTATGCAAATGTTTTTTCCATGCTTGACTAGCCAGAGCCCAGAATGTAACAGGTAACAAATTTTCAGTTAAGTAAATGCCTTTTCCTCTCTTCTTTGAAAATTAGGGGGAAAATAGAGTATTACTGTACTAATTCAACCTATTCAAACTATTAAAATGTATGTTCGGTTTTGAACAGTATTATTTGATCACTGATTTTCTGTGAAATGAAGAGCTGAATACAATTGTGGCTGCAATTCTATGTAAACTGAGGTTGGGAATAACCCTACTGATCCTAAGGCTGATTTCCATACAGACTTCCACGGAATTCAATGTAGGAATGATTTTGCAGTTGTAATGTAAATCCTTATTAAAACAGTATTACTCTGCTTCATATACTGATCAGGTTCCTAAAACTTTATGTACAGTATACAGATATTTCAGAATATTTAAGAAAGTGTGTCTCTGTGTGTGTCTATTTTAAGACATTTGAGGGTTGTTTATAATTTATTTTCTGGGAGAAAAGAAATCTGTCCTGAGATGACTGCCTTAGGATGCATCTCTACAAAGCTTTTGAAAGCAGGCAGAAGTGCATCAGCTGCACTTTTGATCCTAGCAAAATATTTCCCCTAGCTGGGGTGTTGCACAAGTAACAGTATTAGAGAGATGTCTCCCTTATTACATGGATTATTTCCCTCTGCCTTGATTGCTTTGCCAAGTTGTATTTTCAAGATTTGATTGTTAGGGGTTATTTTTGCAACCTGTGTAATTGAAACAAATTGATCATGGCATGTACACCTAAACACTGGATAATGTTTTAGATCCATGCTGTTTATTAAAATAAACTCTATAGCAAAACCTCCTATGCATAATTGAGCTATAACAGCTAACTAAAACTCTTGCTTTTGAATTTAATTTGAAGTGGGCTTTGAAATCCATAATGCAACATAACTCTCGGACATTCTGAAGCTCAAGGGGATTGTACTTGGTAGGATCTTTGCTTTGGAAGTGACATTGTGCTATCTACCTCTTATAAGGGCACTATAATTAGCTTGCTTTTAATTCTTGGCTTTCTGGTTTACCCCGGTGAAACACTTTTACATCAGGTACATAGGCTAAAGAGATTTGTAAAAACGTGCAGCGCATAGCATGAGGGGCATCTTCTAATGTACCCTGCTCTGTCTAACCTGTTCTGTCTTCTCTGGCTCTCCCTGTCTTCCCTTGATGGAAACTCATTTTAGAACTGACCCCATCTGTTTCTCTCTCCTTATTTAGGGGGAAAGGGCCAGCTATTGCATTTAGGAATGAGAATCTGTAACAACGAAAAAGAAAAAGGAAGAATTTCTAAAACTATAGTCAGTGAGTAAAAATGACATATTGGCAGAGCTGTCACCTAATTATAGAAATAGTTGCAATTATTTAATCATTCAGACTAAATTTTCATAATATATACCATCTGCACAAATTTGTATTTGACTCAAACAGTATTTTTGAACCACAAAAGCTCACTTGCATAATTTTTAATTAATTCCTGTTGGGACATATGTCTAGATGTTGTGTAGCCATCCAATGTCATCTAAATGGACTTTCACTCAGGTAACAGCTACGGCTGCTTCCCCCTTCCTGTACCCCAAACCCTGCTTCAGAGGACCTTCAGCCTATTTGGGAGGGATGTGGGGACAAGGGGCTGCCCAGAGGAGAGAAAAATCAGTTCAAGCAGCCATGTCAGTTCCTTTGCAGCAGACACTACATGGTCCAATCCACTGATTTAGAAGATACCATCCTGTGGGAGAGTAAAAGGGACAGACACAGTGGCCTGACATTTCTAGTATTTTTACAGTAATTATTTCCAGATTATGTGCAGGTTCCTTTAAATGTATTACAAATAGTTTTAATTAAGGAAAGAAAGTGATAGTAAAGTTTGTAGGCCTAATTTTGGCAGATCTACAAAAACAACAACAAAAAAAGCCCTTTTAAGCTTTAAAAAAAAAATTTGCTTCTGCAGAATTTGAAATAGAAAATGATCTCCTATCTTCAGGGCAAATCAGTACAGTGCATAATACTAGAATCAAACATAGCACTGTTTCAATAGAGCAGCAGCAATGCAAACAATTTTGAGAACTGGCAGAATGACCCCATTTTTGCCCACCACCCAAAGGAAAAGGATATTGGCCAGGGAGTTTTCCAAGGGATTTCCAATGGCTTTTTCTCTGATTACCACTCATGAACCTCCAAATATGACCTTAATTCAGGCAATTGATAAGAGCACAGGCATTCCTTCTTTCAAGCTGTATAAAGTAAATATTGTTCCCAAAAGCAGTGGTCGGGGTTCAGAATTTCAACACTATATTTTGAATCAGTTGCACTTTAGACCATGCCAATTATACCAATCCACATATTCAATATGAACATTGTGAAAAGACAGTGCATATCTTTGGGTATGCAGGAAAGTGCATACTACACTTTCTACACACACCGCCTCCATACAGGATCATCTGTATGGCTGATAGAACGGCCTTCTATATATTGTTTTAATTATACAGGTAGTGTCAGGTTCAGCCCAAGAACAACAATGAGGCAGTCCAGTCCAGGTCAGTTCCTTTATTAGCTCACACCTAATAGACAGAATCTCGCCAGACTAAACCTATGCTAAAGCAACTAGTGGATATACCCTGTGAGACACTAGAGAGGGGCCAGCCTCATCCTCTTCGTCTTCCCACACTCTTGTTGCGGGCTGAGGCGGCGCTTGCTCTGGAATGCCTCTCCCCCCTCCTGACAACCTTGAACTTCCATTCCAGAATCTTCCCCGCTCATGCCATCCATTACAAGTAGTCCTTGCTTAATGATTGACATGATTGATCCACCATTCAACATTACAATGGCGCTGAAAAAGTAACTTTATGACCAGTCCTTGCCCTTCACAACTGTCGCAGCGTCCCACAATCACATGTTCACCATTTGCGAGCTTCACAACCAGCTTTCAAAAACAGAGTCAATGGAGAAGCCGACAGTAAAATTGCAAGTCGCAGTCATGTGATGTCTTGCTTAAAGACCATGGGTGATTCACTTACTAATAACAGCGGGAGTGACATAAGTCCAGCGTGGTCACATGAAGTTCCACTTAGCAACCACGTTGCTTAGCAAAGAAAGTTGCTAGTCCCAATTGTGGTCGTTAAGCAAGGACTACCTGTATTTTCCCACATAAGAAAAGGATAACTTTTGGAGCAGGCCTTAAAAGTGTAAAAACTAGCTAAATGAAAGTATTAATGATACTCCATTCTTAGTAATACTGTCTGTAACAATCCTGCAGCCTAATCCACAGTGCTGAAAGAAAAGCAGTTAATGATGGGAATTGTAGTTAAAACATGCTGGTAGATAATGGTGGGTACAGATTACCCATTTCTATAGCCAGCAACAGGGGTCTTATGAGTGCTTGCTCAGATTCACCATCTGGAAGTCTCAATTTCAGTTGAATCTCACTAACTGAGCTTTGCAATGCTAGGTTATATTGAGCTATTTCATCTTTTTCTTTTTTAAAAATTGACCTATTAAAATGCACAATATTATTTGTCCCCATGCAATTTTAATGTGATTAAAATATTGATTCAGGTCATATAATCTGAACTAAATGAAGTGAACTGCTTGTCTGTAGAGTTCAACATTTGTAAAACACGGTTAGGAAGACAATTTATCTTAGAATAATGTTCATAAAATATTTCCATAAATTGAATACTACGTTCAAAGCTGAAAGCCTGTTTGGAAACCGTAAAATATTACCAATGTAGATTTGCCTTTAATTTAATTTGCACACTTAATTTGGTCAAATTAAGTTCTGCTGTAATTTATTTTGCGCCCAGTAATACTTCATTCCTTTAAATTTTAAAAAGCTGACAATAGGTGTGTACACTGTTAAGTAAATAAAATAAAGACATCATTGTCAAAACATTCTTTACCTAACAAGTACTCAAGAATGAATGCATTTCAATTAAACATTGTAAATTAGCCCTGCCAATTTTGCCGAAAGCAACAGTGTTTCAACTACTAACAAAAGGAAAGATTGAGCGAAGGGCTGTAAACTCTAAGATAAAATATATGACATCATACATAAAGGAACCATTTGTTCCAGTTTACAATTTTCTTATCAATATCTAGCACACACAGACCAAAACAAACAAACAAAAACATTTCCTTCTCTCATCCTTTGATCCAACTATAATATTTTGGAAAGTTCAAATTTTTTTAAAAACTGCTACAGAAAAGTTAATGTAGTGATTGTCTTTGAAATTACGGTGGAAAATAAGGTTACTATGGACCATATTTGATTGGATTAATAGTGTTCATGCACCACTAGCCTCGCTTAAGAATGGTGAGCTCATTGCATTATTTTGGAGTCTGGATCTTGTTAACTTGTGCTATCAGCTACAGATTTACTACTGAAAGTTGGTTCCGCTAAAGGAACAAATCAGAGAGTAAATATATTATGCTCAATAGTTCAGTATTTTTATATGTCTTATTTGTTTCCTGAAAGTTCTTTTAAAAGCCCACATTCTATTGCCAAAGCAGCTATTATTTACTGCAGCGTATTAATACTAAAACAAAAACAAAAAAATCAAGGCATGCAGTAAACTATCATAATGTACAATAAGAGTTTTTAGCAAAATATATTTTGCCACTAATATGGCATAGAGAAAAGCACATTTATAATAGCACAGATTATTATTCCATTGCTAACTTTGGCACTGAAATTTTTTAAAAATAGTGTACTGATTCCAGATTCCAAAATTGACATTCTGGATCTTTTTATCACTTGTGTTAGACTTCTTCAGCAGTTCATTTTAGAACCATCATGTTCATAAGTAATTTAATTTGTGTTAAATATACAGTGGTACCTCGGTTCACGAACGCTTCTGTTCACGAACAATTCGGTTCACGAACAGCTCCGGTCGCAAAATTTTGCCTCCGTTCGCGAACGCCGGATCGGGTTATGAACAGGATCCACGGCCATTTTCCCTCCCGTGACACGTGGTCGTGGCTTCCTGTAGGGAGGGGGACTCTCCCTCCAAGCAGTAACCACCTCCCCACCCGCCTTCCTGTCCTCCACGCCAGAAGTCGCGTCGAGCAAGGTTAGCTTTCTCTCTCTTCGTACTGTACTTTGTGTCATATTTTTGCGGTTTAAAAAAACAACAACATATGGTTCAGAACGGATTAACCGTAATTACATTGAACCTTATAGGGAAATTTGATTCGGGACGCAATCAAAAATCGGTTGGCGACCAAATTCGTAGGGGTCAGAACGGATTAACCGTATTTACATTGAACCTTATGGGAAAATTTGATTCGGTTCATGACCAATTCGGTTCGCGACCAGAGTCGCGGAACGAATTAAGTTCGTGAACTGAGGTACCACTGTATATCCCATAAAATCAGGATGCATTAACTTTTCAAAATCAACTGGTCTGATTGATAAAACCTTTTGCTTTTTCTTCTCCCCATTTTGTACAGTAAGCACTCTTAATTTGTGTCCATTTGAATTCATGCTTTTTGCAAAGAAAGTGCCCATAATATCCCCAAATGGGGCGTGCTTAGCAAGTATCTTAGTGAAATTCATTGTTCTAAAAGTGTTCCTTGAAATAATAACATTTGCAGAAAGATTGAACCTGGGTTGAACAGATTGGTGCTGATAGCTCCTATGATTGGTAGGGGGATGGGACATTGGAGGATGTTTGGTGGGGGGGGGATGTTGCAGCAGAGCTGAATACTAACTGTGGCTGTGAATGGCTATACAGAAGACACCATCAAGTGGAAAAATTGTATTAGACTTGAAACTCTGCCTGAGGACTTTAGGCACACAAAATAGGAATCTATGGTTAAAAAATAATGTGGTGCAAATTATATCCAGCGTCTGAATTTGAAATCTTGAAGAATGCTTACTAATCTGTCCTGAACTCTCTCATCATCGACATAGATTAGTTTTCCACTGAATTAATCTGGACAGGATGGCCAACAGTGAGACAGCCCAACAATTTGGGAGTAGAGAAATGTATGACATTACCAAATCAAAATATTGGACACTTCCTATTTAGTTCTTTTCATTTTGTTCTTCCTCTCCTATTTTTTACTTCTATAGATACTATACGTGTAGCATTCTACAGGCATGCTGGGTACAATATACTATGCAAATGAGTCTGGTGTTGCATGGTTTGCAATCTCTCTGCTTTTAGTGGCTTTCAATGAAAATGAAAGTGTTGTTCTTTTTGTGAGCCCAAGACATCTAACAGAAGAAAATGCAGACTGCATGCTTACATTATTCTAATTTCTATGGAGTTGTTTTATGGAATTTAAATGTATCAAATTGCATTAACATTTTTCTACAATAAAAGAGACAAAAATATCTCAACTATGTTTACATGTCTGGCTTTTATGTTAATGGAAAAAGGGGTATGGGATGGTATTAAAAAGCTAGAGAAACATCTCCATAGGCTATGACAAAGATACTTATTATAAAACCAGAAATGTTTCAGAAACATCCTGTTTCAGGGGTTCAATTTTTTTTATCAAAGTACACTTGGAGAGGAATTCCTTCATTTTTACTACACAATAGCCCTGTGACACAATTAAGAGGGATCAAGCTCTGCTTGAGACAATAGCATTTCCTTCCAGAGTAAACAGCCACGCATGGCACTACCTATAATCCCTTCTGGGACTGAATCAGCCGTGATTGCCCTGAGAGATGACGTCCTGTAGGACGTCATCTTACTCCTTACTCCTTCAGCAGCTTTTGATACTGCTAACCACAGAATCCTCCCAAACAATCTGGACTGCAAATTAGGTTTCGGGGCACTGGGTGAAATGGTTCCATTCCTACTTATGGGAATGGTTTCAGAGAGTAGTGTTGGACAACTGCATTTCTGACTCTTGGCAGTTACATTGCAGGGTCCAACAAAACTCTCTTTTTGGGTTGCCAGTGCTTTGATGATCCATGTCAAACCCTGTGATGATCCACAGGGAAAAAGGTAATCCGAAGGTGTATTGTGCTGGAGGTTGGAATTCAGCAGGAGCTCTTGTTAGAGGATGGGTTCCTGAATGCTTGCACAACTGTCAAAGAACACTGAGGTCACTGCTCCTAAAGTTACTGCTATTTTTGGAGGCCAAGTGATTTCTGTGGGCTAAAAATGCCAATCAGCAAGTCTGGCTGATCTCCCAGCTACCTTTGGTTAGGCAAGGAAAGCTGAGCTACAGTAGGTCTCACATTCATATTCTCAAACTACTGTACTGTAATGCATTTTATGTGGGGCTGCTCTTGCATATCAATCTGAAGCTGCAGCTGGTGTGGAAGATGCTGGCCAGGTTGCTGAGAAGGCCACTGGCTGTACATGTCATATCATTACTGAAGCAACTGTGTTGGCTGCCAATTTTGGACCAAGTTCAAGATCGTGCTTTTGACATACAGTATATGGCCCTAAAAAAGTTGGGGTTAAATGAAAGATTGCCATTACAGTCTGGCTTGATCACTAAGATTATCTGAGGAGATCTGGAAATGTAATGAAAATAACAGAGTGCCCTCTGGAAGTTTCCCATGACTTGGCCTTTTTGGCAGTTGCTGGTACCCACCCCTTGGAAAGTTTCTCCTCTCTATCCCAGGAAAATGATGAGGCTCCTACAATTACATTTTTAAAGCAGCTGTTACTCAGCCTTCTTTTGCATGAATGTTGTATGCATTTTTGTATAATATTTCTTTTGGTGTTTCTGATTAAACACAATATTTTTACAATTCTAAAATGTATGGTGGTTTACATCTGAATTGACTAGAAACCACTTTGAGATGTATAATAATATATAAATAAATTAAATAATAAATGAGGAATAATGTTCCTTTGTAGATGTCCCTCCTCTGAAGTTACCACTTTGATGAGCTGAGAAGACTCAGTAATTCTAATGACACTGACAATAATACCACTAGAAATATAAGCACTGTTGGCCTTCCAAAAGGCCCTCAAAACATGGTTTTGTCAACTGGCCTGGAGATCCCCATGATAGAGCAGAGCCTGCTAGATGGTTACATGATGGTTGACTGAATGCACTCTCTGTATGTTTTTTTTTTTTTTGCCATTTTTTAACCTTTTAAATTTATCTTGGTTTTATTTTGTTCTTTATTTATCTTTTAAATTTATTTTGGTTGTATTTTTAATTGGCTTTTATCAATTTGGATTGTTTTATTGTGTACACCATCCAGAGTCACTATGTGAGTTGGACAGCTATATAAATGTGGTGATAGATAGATAGATAGATAGATAGATAGATAGATAGATAGATAGATGATAGATAGATAGATGTTAGATAGATGATAAATAGATAGATAGATAGATAGATAGATAGATAGATAGATAGATAGATAGATAGATAGAAAGAAATAAACTCTTGGTAGGGCCACCCATCCCATTAAGGCAAAAAAGGAAGGGAAAGAAGGCTGACCCTGCAAGAATGAGGACAACAAAAGGGCCAGGAGACGTCTCGAGCGCCACTGGCGGAAAACAAAAGACAAGTTTGACTGAACACAGATTAGAGCTGCTATTAAGGCCTACCTCGTGGTGGTAAGGGTAGCGAAACGCCAGTACTTCTCTGTTCTTATTGCATCCTCAGAGTGTTGCCTGGCAGCCCTGTTCACAGTCACCCAGTCCCTCCTGGGTAGGGAGGGCTCGGAGGATCACCTACAGGGCTGTGCAGAGGAATTTGCTGAATATCTGATGGATAAAATTGCTCAGATCCGTTCCCAGTTGGAGGCCAAGCGTGATGCAGGTCCAGTGGAGATGCCCAGGAGTGGACTTATCCAGTTATCTGGGAACGGTTTGATCCTTTTGGACCTGAGGAAGTGGACAGGGTCCTCAGGGCTGTTAGTGCAGCTACCTGTACTTTAGATCCTTGTCCCTCCTGGTTGGTTAAAGCCACCAGGGAGGTGACATTGGAGTGGGTATTGGTGGTGGTCAATTTATCATTGCAGGAGGGGGTGTTCCTGAAGCCTTTTAAGGAAGCCGTAGTCCACCCCCTCCTCAAGAAACCATTGCTAGATCCCACCCTTCTGGACAATTTTCGTCTAGTTTCCTACCTTCCCTTTTTAGGAAAAGTTGTGGAAAAGGTCGTGAGACAGCTTCAGAGGATCCTGGAGGAAACAGATTATCTGGACCCGTATCAGTCAGGTTTCAGGCCCGGTTATGGGACAGAAACAGCATTGTCTGCACTTTTAGATGATCTCTGGCAAGAGCACAATGGGGGTAGTGTGTCCATCCTTGCTCTTCTTGACCTCTTGGAGGCTTTTGATACCATCGACCATGGTATCCTTTTGGGTCGGCTGCAGGAGTTGGGGCTGGGAGGTACTTCTGTGCTGGTTCAGCCCCTTCCTCCCAGGCCGATCCCAGTGTCGATAGGGAGCAAGAGTTCCAACCTGTGGCCCCTACTTTGTGGGGTGCCTCAGGGTTAGGTGCACTCGCCACTCCTATTTAATATCTACATGAAACTGCTGGGTTAGATCATCCAGCACCATG
This sequence comes from Liasis olivaceus, assembly GCA_030867105.1. Taxonomy (NCBI): domain Eukaryota; kingdom Metazoa; phylum Chordata; class Lepidosauria; order Squamata; family Pythonidae; genus Liasis; species Liasis olivaceus. The sequence continues at coordinate 135,308,201 of CM061349.1, read as the reverse complement.
GGATGAGGTATCATCAGTATGCTGATGATACTCAAATATTTCTATCCCAGATAACCTAAGTGATGCTGTAGTTACCCTCTCACGGTGGCTGGAGGCTGGAGGGGCCTGGATGGGGGACAACAGGCTTCAACTGAACGTGGGTAAGACAGAGTGGCTGTGGGTACAGGGAGCCTCAAGATCTAGGAGCTTATCATCCTTGGTTCTTGATGGGGTTGCACTATCCCGGACAGACCCAGTGCATAATCTGGGGGTCCTCCTAGACTGGCAACTCCTGTTCGAAGAGCAGGTGGCAGTTGTGGCTAGGAGGGCCTTTGCACAACTTTGTGTTGTGCATCAGATATGCCCCGTTCTGGATTGGGAGGCCCTCCAATGGTCGCTCATGCCCTGGTCACCTCTTGGTTGGATTACTGCAATGTGCTCTCCATGGGGCTATCCTTGAAGAGTATCCAGAAGCTACAGCTGGCACAAAATGCAGCAGCATGGACAGTTTTGAATGTCCCCAGGGGGCACATATAACATCTCTCTTATGCGAGCTGCATTGGTTGCCCATTTGCTTCCGGGTCCAATTCAAGGTGTTGGTTATTACCTTTAAAGCCCTTCATGGCACAGGACCAGGTTATCTGAGGAGCTATCTTGCCCCCCTTATATTAGCCCTCCCCACTTGGTCTGGCAGAAGGGGTATGTTGTGGACCCCACCAGTCAAGGAATTTTGGCTGGTGGGGTCTAGGAAGATGGCCTTTTCTGCTGTGGCCCCGCTCTGTGGAACAACTTACCACCTGAGGTGCGGTGCGCCCCCACCCTCATGGCCTTCAGGAAGAGTGTGAAATCTTGGCTATGCCAGATGGCCTGGAGGCCTGATGGGGGCTCGCATTGTTGGAATTGGCTCGTGGGGTAATTGATTATGCCCCCCCATCATCTTGAATTATCTAGTCTTTTTATGTATCTAGTCTTTTTATATAGTATTATTTTTTAGGTAATTTACTATGGATGGTTATTTTTACTATTTTTAATGTATGATTTTAATTGTGAGCTGCCCAGAGTCACCCTCTGGGGGAGATGGGCGGCATATATATTTAATAAATAAATAAACCAATCCTTAAGAGGAGGAACTTCAAATCAAACCCAGAAGGAAATGGCAACCCACTTTTGTATTTCTATCAAAAAAAAATGCAGCATTCTGTATAGACTTGGCTAAAGCATTTAGGCAAATTGGGTACCAGATGCTAACCTGCTCCCCTCCCCCCCATGCCCAAATTTCAGAATGACTGGGAAAGGGCACAGGACCTTTATAAGAGATCTGACAGCAATGACATGGCCAGAGCAAAGCTGCAAGGAAGACTGGTTTTTGATGGTGACAGTAATGAAAGGACATATATGATAGGAATATAGTATGTGAGAAGCATGAACTAAGAAACACTTGAAATTGTCATAGTGGAAATGAAGTATATTGATTGTATGTTTTAGAAACAAGTAAACCTAGATAGACCAAAATAGGCCACATTAAATCAAATTACAGTAATTCATGATATTCCGTTTGGGGCATGAGATCACATAAAGGAATGGGGTGACAGTGACACACAAAAAGCAGATAGCTAAGTATTTTGTCAGCTATTTCCCTGTAAATTGGTCACATCTTTCAGAATTAGTGGATATTTGTTGAATCTCAGTGGTGTACAACTATATACTCACTCTTGCTACAAATGCAGTAGTGGAAAACACTAAAGAAGTCTTTAACAATTTGCAAGAAGGATCTTCTAGGAGGACAAAATACTACTAATAATGTAGTAATTAGTGCAATGCAAACACTGGAGAAATGGAGCAACCTAGAATTAGAGGAGGATTTTAATTAAATTGTTTAAATGAATTATTTGTTCATTGCTAATACCTGCTTCGAGTAACATAAGCACAAACTCTATACCTGGACATCACCAGATTGGAATCAAATCAACTAATTAATAGGAAACAAATTATGAAGAAGTACAATCCAGCCAGCCAGGACCCTTCCCATGCAGTAGTATATCAAGGCAGAGGATGTAAAGTCAAAATATAAGATCAATTTATGGAAAAATCTGAAAAGGAACTGAAGGCCTATGGGAAGAGACAAGATGTGGCATAAAAAACAAAATGGGAAATATATTACCCAACTTTCAAAGACAAAATGATGTAAGTGGTTTCTAGAACAAGCTCTGCAATGCTTACAGAGAAAGACGGGTGAAAACCTTGGAGAAAATGAAGGACACCCAAAGTCCACACGGTGGCCAGGAACTGAGTCCACTTGTGACAAGCTGCCTTCTGAACGGAAGGTGGGATAACAAATCTAGCAAATAAATAAATACATACATACATACATACATACATACATAAAACGTGTATGACTGAGCTGAAGTCGGGCAGCTCATACACGGATCTGTCGGTTTAGAACTATATACTACTGTATAGATTCATCTGTAGACCTATATAGGTATATTCCCAGATCTCTTTCTCTAAGCCTCGAGATCCGTGCTATACAAGGACCGAAGGAGCAGCTGCTCTGAAAATTGTAAGATTAGAGGATCTGCCTTTGTTTTCAACAAAATCCCGTTCCCTTTCTCCTTTTCAAAAGTTACAGAGCCAAAAATCGAGCTCCACTGCTCTTTTTCAAAATGACGTTCCTCAGCCCACCATCGCTCTTCCCAGCCGCCCCAAACACAGTTGTAAAGGAACCTGTCCGCTTCGCCCAGGAACGCTTATCATCCAATCACGAAGCGTGCATGCGAATGGACTTAATTGAAAAGACCACTTTTCTAGATTCATATAGACAGTCAGAGAATGAGCGAGGAACTCAGCGCGCCAATGAGCGTTCCTCTTCCCTAGCCCCGCCTACTATATGCTGGCTCCGTCTGTCCTCTTATCCGAAAAAGCAAGACTGCTGGCGCGCAGGGAAATCAGAATGGGACGCGCGCGCGGGTGAGCGCCCGTGGGCCGGTAAAATCGTGCGGGCGCGCGCCTTCCGTGTCTCCTGGACGGTGTCCGACGAGGCTCATTCTACGCTTGCATCCTCTCCCTTAAGACCACTGAGGCCTGGAAAAGCGAAGCGTAAGAAGGAGGCCCTTAAGAAGTTGCGGCAAGGCCGGCGGCAATGTCCGTAAGGAGCGGCCAGGGGCGCGCGGTGGCGTTGCTGCGGGTGACAACGACGACGACAGCCTCGAGGGCGCGGGGCCTGCGCCGCTTCCTTTCGTCCGCGCCGGCCTGCCTGTTGTCTGCTCTTCCTCCTCGCGACGGGGCCCTGCCGGGGCGCTGGGCCCGAGATTGAACCGCCTCGGGCTGGGCCCGGGCGGAAGAGCGCGGAGACCGAGATTGAGGCCGCGGGGCGCAGGGAGCTGCCAGGGGGCAGCCTGAGCTTCCGCCGCCTGAGCATGGGAATCCTCTTTACCCGGATATGGAGGCTGTTTAACCACCAGGGTGAGAAGGAAGGCCGTGGGGGAGGCGGGCGGCCACTATAAAAAGAAGGGCTCGTTGCTCATGGGGAGGAGGGTGCTTTGCCTCGGAAGTCTCACGTCCAGTTCCCGGCATCGGGAGGCCGAGGAAGACTCGGCCTGTAATTCCGGAAACCTCCTCCAATCGGGTGCTTTGGGCTTCGCCCACCCAGCAGCGCCTCCTGGCCTTGGCTGATGGGATTATGGGAGCTGAAGCGCAACGCGCCTGGGGAACACCTAGCACCGCTTTGGGGAAGAGCGGGTAGAGTGCTCTATGAGTGCCCCGTTGCCGGACTCCCTCCAAGTCATAACCTTCAGAGCTGTTCGTGGATCAATGCTGCTGAAGTCAAACAAACATTGGCTGGCATTGAAATGGAATACATCGTGATGTCCCGAACTTGCTAGGCCTAATGGGGGAGAGAACAACTCTTTGGGAAAGGCAGCCTGTAGTTTACTTTGAGCTCCGAGATGGAGGAAAAGTGGGATAGAAATGTAAAATGTAAATAGAATAGTTTTTTTCCTCGTTGGGGAAACTTTTTTGTTCCTTCTCCTAGCTTTGTGTGTAAAGCAAAATAAAATGGGTGGAAGGGAACAGGGTAAATAGGTGTTTTCCCTTCATGGGGCTCTTTTTAGATGTTTGTGCTTTAAATGTATGAGGTGACTGTGGGAAAGATATTGCTGAGGTAATCTTACAGGACAATTTTAAAAAATTGAGCACTGTCAGGAAGTACTTACGAAATATTATTTGAGTGATTAGAAAAGGATGGAACAATCTTTTGACCTTGGGGAAGGATACAGTACCTACTGTCAAAAGCCTTTCAAAGTCTAGGTAAACAGGGTCCTTCACCAAAGGCGACTAAGCAAACTGCAAGCAGGGGAAAAGAACAGAGCTCCTTGCCTGGCTTGGCAATTGATAAGGAAAGCAGGGAATAACAATACGAGGTCAGGTCAGGAGGTGAGCAGTGAAGTAGCCAATTTCGTAGATGGCAACCAATTATTTAGGTTGAAGTAAAAAACTAAGACAAGGATTCTGAAAAGACCTCTTAGAACTTAGAAGAATGTGTATTCAGATACCAGTTAAATGTAAGACGTATCAGATGTAAGTATTTTCTAGTTTAACATATACATTGATGAATCTGAGCTGACAGTGACTAATGAGAAGAGGCTCTTTTGGCTATGTTGGATAGCCTGATGAATACTGTGTAGAACTGTTGTGAAAAATGCAAATTGTCTATTAGGGACCATTAAAAAAGGAATCTGAAACAAAACAATATCAGAAAAGTCAGTATAGTAGCATTGCATGTCACTATGTCTATTATAACCATCTTCTGCACTTGTGGCAGCTTGCTGTTACCTGTGATTTTTTTTTTTTTTAAAGATTACATACTTTTAGTCTTGAAAACTTTGGATGTCTGAAGTGATGATTTTCCTCTTTCTTTCCCAGAATGCCTCCCATATTGGCTTAAATGTAGGAAGTAAAGACTGAAGGTGGTTGGAAATCTTGTTTTGGGACATTCTTAGTTGTTCAAGAAACAAAAAGGAGAGAAACGTTGGATTTCACCACTGCAGCTTATAAGACTGAGGGATGCACAGAGATAGTAACATGTTAACAGAAGCATTCCTCTTAAAAAAGAGAAATGGCTTGTATGCTAAGCAATGTGGCTATTGAACAAATGACTGTCTTCACAGAAGAACACTCACTTTTTCATGGATTTATCAGCCCTCCAAGTATTGCAAATCACCTCCCTAATGCTTTGAATAAACCTATAGTGCAAAGAATTTCTTCATAGTCCACATAATTAAACCTAGAGCTCACACTAGCACACAAAATGTAGTTATGGCCACTATCTTGAATGACTTTAAAGGAGAATTAGGTAAATCTGTAGAAGATAAGGCTGTCAGTCATGAAAACTGTGTATTATAAACTCTTTAAAATACTAGGAGGAGGGTGCTATCATCCTTGCTTGCTAGTTGTATGCTTTCCATATGCATCTTGCTGGACTATTAGGCCTGTGGTCAAATCCAGCAGGATATTTTTTCCATTCTTATGTGAAATATTCTTCTAAGTGTGCCAAAATGATAATTTGTGGTGATTGAATGGATGGCAAGAGAGATTTATGAATATGTGATGTAAGATATAACATTGTTTTTTTTAGGTGGGCACTCAGCTTAGGGCAAAGTGGTAAATTTGGGTTTACTACAGGTGTGCAGTTTAATAAAATATTTGGATAAAGTTACAGAGCCTTAGTTTTGATGTTTTATTCAAAGTATCATTTTAAATTTAAAAATGTATCCTCTAGCCTTTATTAAATGTAAAATAGTGTAAGAATCATGGTATAGTGTTAACTCTCATTAATTGTGTAGTATAACAAATCGTGAAATAATTTCAGTTACATTTGTTTGCCAAATACACAATTTCCTCTGAAAACTTAAGAAGCTTGAAGAACATTTGGAAATAGTTCAAAGGGAGGGTATGTAAGAATTAGACAAGAGAATTTCTAATATTTATCTTATCTACAGAATTCTGGAGATTAGTTTTGGTTGCCTTTTAGTTTTCTGTTTCCATCTTTTGTGTACTTAGGGGAAAAAAACACACATCCTGTTTACTTCTTGCAGGGTTTGAGCTGTGTTATTTGAGCAGGTGACACCTGAAACCAACTCTGAGAGCAGAGGAGACAGCTTCATCAATAATTGAAATGCTGTAATGAGAGCTTAGTTAATAGAGGAAGAAATGGGCAAATAAGAGTTCCATTTTATGTGTGTACTGGGTACATAGACAGCTTATGTATTGTTTTGAAACTGTAAGGCTGACTTATTTCAGCCATTACTTGGATGCTTCTCAGACTTACAGAAAACAAGTTCTGATCATGTTAGTTGTTGCATATACAAATAAAATATGTTTCTTATTGTTAGACAGGTGAAGACCAATGATGCCTTGAATTTTGCTTAGACTTGAAAGGAAATGTTCAGATGTTTGGGACTTGCAGAACAAGACTTAATCCTTAATTAAACATCCTGTGTTATTGTCTTAGCCATCATTTCTTTCCCTTAGGAGGCAACTATCATTTGAGACAAATTAGCTCCTGTGGTTATTGCACATATCCTGTCAGTCATGTAATAACTGCTATGATTGCATTTCTTGCACCATAGTTGTTGTTCTATTTTTAGAATAAAAAAAGTTATTTATTAAATATTTAATAAAGTAATGAGTAATAAATAAGTTATTTATTAAATAGCTACATTATTTAGATATATCACAATGCAATTAAACTTAATAGCCCAATTATGTGCCATCAAGTTAGTGTTTACTCTTAACAACCTTCTCCAGAATGATAACATAATAAACTCAAAACAAAATACAGTAAAATTACCATGGATGAATAAAATTGTGCACAGTATAAAACAACAAATGAATGCAACTAGCATATCATAACGCAATACCAATACTAGATCATTACCGTTAAATACCAAGCTAAAAACCACACCAGTGAACCAAAATCTAGGTATTAAATTATTAGACTGCCTGAGGAAAGAGAAAATATTAATCTAGTAACAAAAAGTAATAATATGGGCACCAAGAAAGCTACCTAGAGAGATCTGTCCAAGACATTTGAAGGAAAGCTTTTGTATCTATACTGGGTAGATCAGATCTGCACAGCTTGGCAGTAGGTAAGGGCTGAAATTAAATAGGCTAAACTTCTTCGGGCCGCAGATAGGTTTTTAGAGCCTCACTTTCCAAGTAAAGTTATAATAATAGGATAATAATGTTTTTTATTTGCAAAATAGTTTAATCATTAATTGTACTATAATTATTATAGTATAATTAATGCTTAAACTATTTTGCAAATAAAATAAACCATATTATAAAAAAGGGAAATTTCAATTATTACACTTATTAAGAAAAAAAATTACTTTGGTAAGTTTGAATATATTTTTAAGGTTTTCTTACCGTTTACATTTTGTTAATGGGACGTATTACACTTCTTGTCAGCAATCAGTTTATTGTACTCCGGAATCATGTTTGAAATTGATGTTTCAAAATATCTTCCAAATGTTTATCGGTTAGAGTTGATCATTGCTTGTTTTTATTCAAGTTCATAATGGAGAAGGTTTGTTCACATATGTAGGTACTCCCGAGTATTCTGAAAACCTGTAAGGCACCATCTAGCAGATTTTTAAACTTTCCCTTGTCCAAACTCTTGTAGAAGTCTTGAAGGCTGGTTTCTCTGTGTTTATTTCGATAAACTGTTGAGCACTGAACTTCAATAACCTCTACCTATAAATGTGCAGGGAGTTCCTGTGGATCCACGGAGAAAGGATCTTCAATTAACTTAAATATAATGTCGTCTTCTTTGGACAATGTCAGTCTTCTGTCAAACTCCTGGATCAAAAGTTCAATGTTGTTTGAATATTTTTCTCCTAACTTGGCATGCTTACACAACGGAATATGTTTCATACACATAGTAAAGTGGCACATTTCTCCTTTTGTCAGTTGGCTTTTGAATAACCTGAGTTTCGTTTTGAAAGCCTTTACTGTTGCAAGAATGTGAAAAATAAGTTGACTTTTCCCTTGAAGCTGTAAATTTAGTTCATTTAGATGACCTGTAATGTCACATAAAAAATACAAGTCATTATTCCAAACTTCATTGTGCAGCTCTGAGAACTTTTTCGAATCATTCTCTAAGAATTGAACGATTTCTTCCTTGAGAGCAACAAAACATTGCAATACTCTTCCACGGCTCAACCAATGAACTTCTGTATGATAGAGTACATCGTTGCAGGTGGCATCAACTTCTTCAAGAAATGCTTGAAATGACCTATGCTTCAGTCCCCTTGAATGAATATAGTTTACAATCGAAACTACCACTGACATTACATGGTCGAAATTTAAAACTTTGCTGCATAACACTTGCCGATGTAAATGCAATGATACTTGGTTATTTTTTTGCCAGCAAACTCTTCAACAAGAGTTACTGCACCAAGGTTTTTCCCGCACATAGATGGAGTGCCATCAGTTCAAATGGCCACTATATTTTCAAATGTTTTGCCTAACTTTTCAGTTACACACTTGTTCACTTGATTTGCGATTTCTTTTCCCGTAGTTTGACCTCGCATGGAGTACAAACCAGCCAGTTCCTCAGTTACTTCAAAGTTGTCATCAACACCTTGAACGAAAATTAGAAGTTGACCTTTGTTGTTGTTCAGTCATTAAGTCGTGTCCGACTCTTCGTGACCCCATGAACCATATTGCGCCAGGCCTTCCTGTCCTTCACTGCCTCCCTGAGTTTGCTCAGTTTCATGCTCATTGCTTCAGTGATGCTATCTAACCATCTCATCCTCTGCTGTCCTCTTCTCCTTTTGCCTTCAATCTTTCCCAGCATCAGGGTCTTTTCCAAAGAGTCCTCTCTTCGCATTAGGTGACCAAAGTATCTGAGCTTGAGCTTCATTATCAATCCTTCCAATGAGCAATCAGGATTGATTTCCTTTAAGATTGACTGGTTTGACCTCCTAGCAGTCCAGGGGACTCTTAAGAGTCTTCTCCAGCACCACAGTTCAAAGGCATCAGTTCTTCGGCGCTCAGCCTTCTTTATGGTCCAGCTCTCACAGCCATACATTACTACTGGAAAAACCATAGCTTTGATTATGCGGATCTTTGTCAGCAAGGTGACATCTCTGCTTTTTAATATGCTATCTAGGTTTGCCATAGCTTTCCTCCCAAGGAGCAAGCGTCTTTTAATTTCATGGCTGCAGTCTCCGTCTGCGGTGATCTTGGAGCCCAAATAAATGAAGTCTGTTACTGCTTTCATTTCTACCCCTTCTATTTGCCAGGAATTGATGGTCCAGATGCCATGATCTTAGTTTTTTTAATGTTGAGTTTCAAGCCAGCTTTCGCACTCTCCTCTTTCACCTTCATCGAGAGGCTCTTTAGTTCTTCTTCACTTTCTGCCATTAGGGTGGTATCGTCTGCATATCTGAGGTTATTGATGTTTCTCCCTGCAATCTTAATTCCGGCTTGTGATTCTTCCAGCCTGGCATTTCTCATGATGTACTCTGCATATAGGTTAAATAAGCAGGGTGACAGTATACAGCCTTGTTGTACTCCTTTCCCTATTTTGAACCAATCAGTTGTTCCGTGACCAGTTCTAACTCTTGCTTCTTGGCCCGCATACAGATTTCTCAGGAGACAGGTAAGATGGTCTAGTACCCCCATCTCTTTAAGAATTTGCCACAGTTTGTTGTGATCCACACAATCAAAGGCTTTTGCATAGTCAATGAAGCAGAAGTAGATGCTTTTCTGGAACTCTCGTGCTTTCTTCATGATCCAGCGAATGTTGGCAATTTGATCTCTAGTTCCTCTGCCTCTTCGAAACCCAGCTTGTACATCCGGTAGTTCTCGGTTCACGTACTGCTGAAGCCTGGCTTGTAGGATTTTGAGCATAACCTTGCTAGCATGTGAAATGAGTGCAATTGTGCGATAGTTTGAGCATTCTTTGGCATTGCCCTTCTTTGGAATTGGAACGTAAACTGACCTTTTCCAATCCCGTGGCCACTGTTGCGTTTTCCAAACTTGCTGGCATATTGAGTGCAGCACTTTAACAGCATCGTCTTTTAGTATTTTAAATAACTCAGCTGGAATACTGTCATCTCCACTAGCTTTGTTGTTAGCAATGCTTCCTAAGGCCCACTTGACTTCATTCTCTAGGATGTCTGGCTCAAGGTCAGTGACCACACCAGCATGGACATCAGGGACATTAAGATCTTTCTTGTATAGTTCTTCTGTATATTCTTGCCACCTCTTCTTAATCTCTTCTGCTTCTGTTAGGTTCCTGCCTTTTTTGTCCTTTATCATGCCCATCTTTGCACTAAACGTTCCTTTGATATCTCCAATTTTCTTGAAGAGATCTCTAGTCTTCCCCATTCTATTGTTTTCCTCGATTTCTTTGCATTGTTCATTTAAGAAGACCTTCTTATCTCTCCTTGCTATTCTCTGGAAATCTGCATTCAGTTGCTTATATCTTTCCCTTTCACCCTTGCTTTTCGCATTCCTTCTTTCCACAGCTATTTGTAAAGCCTCATCAGACAGCCATTTTGCTTTCTTGCATTTCTTTTTCTTTGGGATGGTTTTAGTTGCTGCCTCCTGTACAATGTTACAGACCTCCATCCATAGTTCTTCAGGCAATCTGTCTACCAAATCTAATCCTCTAAATCTATTCATCACCTTCGCTGTGTACTCACATGGAATATGATCTAAGTCATACCTGAGTGGTCTAGTGGTTTTCCCTACATTCTTCAATTTAAGCCTAAATTTTGCAGTAAGAAGCTCATGATCTGAGCCACAGTCAGCTCCTGGTCTTGTTTTTGCTGTCTGTATAGAGCTTCTCCATCTTTGGCTGCAAAGTATGTAATCAATCTGGTTTCGGTATTGACCATCTGGTGATGTCCATGTGTAGAGTCGTCTCTTGTGTTGTTGGAAAAGAGTGTTTGCTATGACTAGCTTGTTCTCTTGACAGAACTCTATTAGCCTTTGCCCTGCTTCATTTTGTACTCCAAGGCTAAACTTGCCTGTTATTCCAATTACTCCTTGACTTCCTACTTTAGCATTCCAATCCCCTATGATGAAAAGGACATCTTATTTTTGGTGCTAGTTCTATCCTTCAAATCAGTGCTCTTGTCCATTGCTAAAGAATAATAGCTGAATTTGTTTGCCTTCTGTTTTAACTGATCGTTAAAGTTATTGGCTCTTCACTGCAGTCATACGGGACAAGCTTATATTCTCAAAAACATTTTTTTTATCGAGACATAATCTAGAAACTGCAGTTAACAACCACTTCTTTATGAAGTCACCTTCAGTAAAAGACTCCCCAGCAGCAGCAATTTCTTTAGAAGTCGGAAAAATAACCTTAGTAGCCGCCTCATTTTCTGAGTGTACTTTCTTGAAAAACTGTTGTTCCCTGCTGAGAATTTTCAACAATTTGGACGCTTTAATTTGTTTTTCTTTGGTGCCCAATTGGCTAAATCAGGATGTTTTGATTCAAAATGGCCACATAGATTGTATTCCTTAGGAACGGCCATTACGTCTTGGCAAACAAGGCACAATATTTTGTCTCTAGTGTATGTAAACAAGTATCTATTTGTCCACTCCAGATTAAACACTCTATGTTCTGATTTGATCTTCCGCTTCTTTTGATCATCCATTTTACAAAGGTATTAGTCTTGTAAAATTTACAATGATTAAAACGGCCGTTCTCCCAGAGCTGCTTCAGTGAGTAATTTTGCCGCCCTCATCGCCATCATAACATGTCAGCGCTCACAGGCTGAGTGCTGATTGGTTATCTCCTGGAAATCACCCCTGGTGCAGTTCATCGCGGAAACTTTATTTAAAAAAAAAAATACTGCATTTTTGGACCTCGCACTCACAAGCGATGTGGGCTGCATGAAATCCTTTGGCAGGCCACATGTTGTGCAGGCCTGGGGTAGATGCATATGGGATAAAGTATACTTACCTTCTGCCAAGTAAGTTTAAGTTAATTCCAGCAGGAATGTAAATAGGGTTTAGAAATAAAATGGAAGCCAGTTCAGGCAAGAATTGCTTGGTGAAATCTAATCATAGTGCTTGAGGTAGAGAGATCTGATAGCCATATTTTACAGAAGCTGAAATATCTTGTCTTTTATCAGAAACCAATCCATGTATAATCAAATAATGCAAATAGGAAGCAGGAACACTGTAGTTAGATATCCTTGTTTGGACAAGGATAACCACAAATGATTAGGAAATATCTAGCAAGCTAGGGTTTTTTTTTTTTAAAGAATGCATTTAATACTTGTCAGACTGTATGTTTAGAACTTTTGCATCAATTATTTGAGAAAAATTAAGATTATTTCATATGGAAACAAGCAGTTATTATTATTCATATGGAAACAAGCAGTTATTAAGTCAGTTGTAGTCACTTAAAGACTTTTTACTTCTTGTTTAACACAGGTTCAGAAACCGAGGGCCATACCTATATTTCTGGATTACCATTCCCAGTGTCCTTCACCTTTGGCTATATTGGATAAAACGAATGCAAATTACAGTTAATGAGGGTCTCACAGGATGCTCACCCTCATTTTATTGTTTTGGAATCTGGAATGAGTTTGAGCTGAGGATATTTTTTTTTTGCCCATGTGAGTGTAAGCGCCTTTGGCTAATCTAAGAAAACTCAGCAGGGCTAGAACTCATTAGTATATGGAAGGGATGCCACCAAGAAATATCAGGGCTGTAGGCTAGACTGGGAAGTAAAAAAAAAAAAAAATTCCAGAAGAAAACAATAAGAAACCATTTTATGAGGTTGCCAAACCTCCCAACGTGGGTGTGTTGCCATTTAAAAATTGGTTTGTTAGAGATAAAACATATAACCTAGATTAAACAAAAATCAAAATGGTTTAATATGATGGCTTATTCTGAAGCTGCTAATTTGGGCAAAACAGAATAATATGGGTAATTATGGCTTTTGTGGAGAGAGTCTATGATTTATAAGCCAAAATGGGACCATTTGAACTTGGCCATTACCTAACTGCCATTAGTTAAAAGTGGAAAAGAAAATGGATGGTTTAACCATGTGTATGAACCATGTTACATAATCTTAAGAAACAGACATGGGATAAAACAATTCAATAATTTGGGCAGTTTGCTTTCTCTAGCTATGTACCATTGGAGTGTTGGTACTTGCCTTCTTTGACAGGGGACTTTCTATTGTTGGGAGGGAAGAAGGATGCTTCTTGATTTGAGTTGGGAATGGGGAAGGAGGGCATAGCAGCATGCACACAGTCTTTGGATGGCTTATGGACCTCTCAGTTTCAAGCAAGTGCTGCTTGTGAAACCTTTGAGACCAAGTACTAACAAATCCATCCTGCTCCAGTCCAGTTCAGTAGCATCTTTTACATATAACCAAGACAGGAAACCAGTGTGTAGAAATAATAAATATTATGTTTGAATTGCTTCTTTCTCCATTGTGACTATTGTGTGCATATAAGAGCAGTCAGTGAAAAAGCAGCTGTCTGATATAATTCTGCCTGTAATAGATCTGTTAGAAGGAAATAGTTAACTGAAACTTGTCTGAGGGAAAATTTGCCATTTCAAATATATTAATTTCTGGTTGAGGAAACTGAAGCTGATAAAGACTTTTGTTTAATCTCACCTTTGAACTATTATTCAATTTCATTGGAAAATATCTGTATAATCATAAAAACTTCAACATGGATCCTATCTGGAGTTAGTGCTGCCACTTTTTAAAAGTAAATTATACTGATGTTCCTGTATTCCCTATTTAAAGCAATGCAGTTGCTTTTAATCTAATGTTTTAAAGAATTCTAACATTAAGAGAACCTCAGTAGAAAATTTATCTGAATATCTAAAAAATTGCATGCTTGGTACAAATGATTTTTCATTGTGTGTTTTCTAGGTTGAATTCTCAATTCACATTGAGGCTCCATGGACAGAGAATAATGTGAATTGAACACCTACCCTAAAGCTTTCTACCAACACTCAAAATAAATGAACTAGTGTGGTGTATTTACGTGTTAGAATTATTATTGCTTCAATTTGAATATGACATTAAATTACAGTTCAGTACCATGGAGCCACAATAACTCTCAGGCTTATATACTACCTTTGTCAGTCAAACTTGGATTAACTCTTCTTTAGATGAGTGTTATTTCCAAACTTGAAAATGTGGTTAATCTTGATGAGAGATACTAAAACCAGAAAATTTGCAAAACATGGTTTACAAACATTACCATAAACCATAGTTGATAATAACTGGAATTTGTGCAGATTCTGGTGTCACAACCAGCTGCATTTAATCTAAAATTAAAAGTTTTAAAACTGCACTTTGTGGCCATGCTATAGATGTGGTAGTCCTTCTGCAGCCCATCCTTGTAGTGCTAAATTGTGGTTGAATGATAACTGTCAAGGCTTGTATCTTATACATATAATTATCACATTTTTGTACCTGCTGCTGGTTCTGTAGAATTTTATGTATATTTATAATTTGATATTTGAAGAACTTCAGAAAGTAAATTAAAGTTCATAATATGTGGAATACATTTTCAAAGAATAAAGTTGAAAACAGAAAAATTGCTTACATTTTATTTTATGTGTTCTACATGTGTTAGCTGTTTGAGTCTCATTTAGAAAACAAAATAAAACTGATAATATCAAGGTACTCTGAATTCTGTACAATTTTCAAAATGCTTTATGAATTAGTTAAAGTCTCTCTAACTAGGGAATTTGGGCAATTACAGTCTAGTTTATCCAGTATTGTTCATACATTATCATATAAGTAGACTTCTTATTGACATCTTGTAAAACACACATACCATTGCCAGTTGAAGCCAGTTAATTAATTCAAAGACACATTGTCATATGATAATCATTTCTGTGTCAAAAAGCATCCAGAGACCTGGGATAGGGCGGTGTATACATTGTTGTAATGTGTTTGAAAGTTAGTTTCCAAAGTGGTCTTAATGTAGTGATGTAATATGACAAGCTGAAGTTCTCTGTTCCAAATTCTCATGATTTATATGAACAGAGATAGAAATAATTGCCAGGGAGAGAAGTAGTGTCTGTGTTAAGCATGTTTTGTTTTGTTTTTTTCTTCTTGATGGACTTTTTGTTGTAGGTTTATTTATGGAACTCAAGTCACATTTGTTGCCTGCATCTCTATAAAATATTACATAAAACCCTTTGATACATCCATTTATGACCTGAAGGAAATAGAAAATTCAGCTAGTGCAAAACATATCCTTAATCAGTTAGAAACTGAGTGTATATGTTGTATCATCACTAAAACAGCTACCTTGTAAAGGATAGCATATATAAATAGTAATTGTTTCAGGCATTGGAAACCTGTCTTTCTATCCTAGGGGTCACAGCAGTATACAGTAAAGACAATTAAAATGGTTGATTATGGAATCATAATAAATTATTGGATGTGTGCCTAGAGATAGGCAGCCTAGTGACCTCCAGATATTTTGGGATGGATTTCCCATCAGCTCCAGGCAGTTTTGCCAGTGGCAAGGGTGTGGGGCACGAAACATGACTATATACTCAACTAAGTCTTTTTTTTTTCCTTGCAGAGCATAAAGTGATAATTGTTGGGCTTGATAATGCAGGAAAAACTACAATTCTTTATCAATTGTAAGTATGAAGTTGCATGAACAAGTGATTTGAATTACCTTGTTGATTTAAAATGCTGCTTCTGACAGCAATAGGTTGAAATCCCCTTGTGTACTTTCTAGCAGTGAAGGTGGCCAACTCTAGTTAGTTGTTTGGATTACTTCAGTAATACGAACCCCCAGTGATAAATATATGATGGTTAATATTGACGGGACTTTTCTTTGAAACGGCCTTTAAAAATCCATCAAAACTAATTTTCTAATGAAGAATTTTGTTGAGTTTCTCTTGAATGCACCATTGTCCAATTTCTTTGAATGCATCTGAATTCTAGTGTTGTTAGAAATAAACATGTCTATCTATTAATATTCATAATTTTATGTATTACCATCATACTATTTATATGCATTAAAATTCATGTTTTAATGGACTTTAGTTTACCAAATTTCATATTTAATGGACAAATTCTACTGGATTTTTTTTTATTGTAAGTTTTATTATGTTTTCAGAAAAAGTTAAAATACTGAAAAATCAAGAAAAAGGAAGGAAAAAAAGAAAAAAAAATGACGGGGAAGGAGGGGGGCATAAGAAAGAAAGAGTAGCTTCCGACTTTCCTTGGTACAGGTATAGATACAGGATATATTCACCTCTTACTCTAATATCTAAATGTTTACATAGTAAAAATAGTTTTTAATATAATATTCAAGAAGATTCCTAAAATCAATCCAGTTGGATAATACATATAATTTGTTCAAGATATTTCTACAAGTATAACAGTCAGCAAATCCCAAAATCAAAATTGGATTTTTTTTGAGTATCAAGCAAAAAGTCTAAGAGTGGTTTCCAATTAGAGACAAAGTTAGACAGTGCCTTGTCTTTGAGGAGAGCGTAGGTTTCGCCATCTCCGCCAATTCCATTAATTTCAGTATCCATTCTTCAGCAGCAGGTATTTGTAAATCCTTCCATTTTTGCGCGTATAGGAGTCTTGCCGCAGTTATCGTATAAAGAAAGAAATTTCCGTGTTGTCTTTCCATTTGTTTATCCATCATACCTAAAAGAAAAGTCCCTGGTTTCAATTTCAAGTCTATTTTCAATATCTTTTGAATCAAAATACATATCATATTCCAATATTTCTTAGCCTTTTCACAAGTCCACCATAAGTGATAGAATTTACCTTCACATTGATTACATTTCCAACAAACATTTGAGGTTCCTTTATACATCTTTGACAACTTATCTGGTATCAAATACCAATGGTACATCATTTTATAGACATTTTCTTTCAATGTGTAACTGAGAGTGAACTTTAACCCTTTTTTCCACATATTTTCCCACTGGACTAACATTATGTTATATCCAAAGTTTTTTGCCCATTTAACCATACAATCTTTAACATATTCATCTTCCAAATTCATTTTTAACGAAAATTTATACATTTTAGCAATAAGATGTTTATTATTAGTACACAAAACATATTCAAACTCAGTGTTCTCAGTGGTAAATTCATAGCTTTTCTTACCTAGTTTAAATCTTTCCAGCAACTGTGCATATGTAAACCATTGGCAAACAAAACCTTCCAATTCTAAACCAGGTTAGGTTCTCCTTCAGAAAACAATAACAAAGTTGCGTGCATCAACCATGATTGCTTAACTGTCATTTCTCTTTTATAAAAAGCTTCCTGGGGTGACAACCACAGAGGAATTTTTGGAGACAATCTTGCCTTATATCTATTCCAGATTCTCAGTATAGAATGTCTGATGAAGTGATTCTTAAAATCAATATTAGCTTTCACTTTGTCATACCATAAATATCCATGTCATCCAAATCTTAACTCATGTCCTTCTAAGTCCAATAACCGCTTGCTTTGTAAAGTCATTCATTCTTTCATCCATACCAGGCCGCAGGCATCAGAGTATAACTTTAAATCTGGAAGACCTAACCCACCTCTTTCTTTAGCATCCTGTAAAAGTTTATATTTTATTTTTGGTTTTTTACCTTGCCACACAAATTTAGAAATATCTTTCTGCCATTGTTTAAATGGTATGTCATTTGTCAATATCGATATTGTCTGAAAAAGAAAAAGCATTCTAGGAAAAACATTCATTTTAATTACTGAAATTCTGCCTAACAATGACAGCTGCAGTTTACCCCATCTTAATAAATCTTTTTTAATATCATTCCAGACTTTAACATAAGTATTTTGATATAACATATAATTCATATTGGTCAATGTAACTCACAGATACTTAACTTTTTTTTTATTTTGAAGCCAGACTTCTTCATCAATACTTCTTGATCTTTCAGTCATATTCTTAACCAACATCTTTGTTTTTTGTCTATTTACCTTAAATCCAGCAAGTGTACAAAAATCTTTCAATTTCTTCATTAAACCTTCAGTTCCATTTTGATATTCCTGTAAAATCAAAACTAAATCATTTGCAAAGGCTCTTAGTTTGAAAACTTCTTTTTTGATTTGTAAACTCTTTATGTTCACATCTTGTCTAATATCTCTATTTAACACTTCCAGAAATAAAATAAAAAAATAGAGGTGACAAGGGACAACCCTGTCTTGTCCCCTTTTGTATCTCATATGGTTTTGTAAGTTCATCATTAATAATAATACTTGCCTTTTGGGAAGTATATATTGATTTAATCCCTTGCAGAAAGTTCTCGCCAAAGTCCATATCTTCCAAAACTTTAAACAGGAATGACCAGTTCAAACTATCAAAAGCTTTCTCCGCATGTAAAAAAATCAGTGCTGCTTGCTTTTCATTATGATGTTGTAAATATTCTATTATATCTCGTACAATTCTTACATTTTCTCTCAGTTGTCTTTTAGGTAAGAAGCCACATTGATCTTCATGTATAAAGTCTGATAAAATCTTTTTCAATCTCTCTGCTAGTAAAGAGCTTATAATCGTTGTTTAACAAAGAAATTGGTCTGTAGTTTTTAGTCATAGTTGGATCTTGACCCTCTTTTGGCAATAACACTATATTAGCTTCCTTCCAATTCTCTGGTATTGCTGAGCCCCCTAAAATAGAGTTCATCACCCACTTAAGTGGTAATAATCTCCAAAACATTTATAATAAGAACTCATTAATCCATCTGGTCCAGAGGCTTTCCCTATTTTAGCCTTTTTGATAGCTTCTGATATTTCAGAGGTGGTCACAGGATTGTTCATGATTTGTTTTTTGAGATTAATTCTACTGGATAAAATTTTTGTTGAATTTCTGGCAGTATTGCCTTTTGCCCTGTTGAACAATGTTTGCTGCTTCCCCTCAAAATACTTTCTGCTATGTATTCTGTTATCAGGGTTTTTGTTTTCATGAACATGTATACTTTTGGGCTTACAGGTAGTCCTTGACTTATGGCCATTCATTCAGCAACGGTTCACAGTTATGGTAACACTGAAAAAAGGGCCTTACAACCGGTCCCTGAAGTTATGTCCATTGCAGCACCCCCACGGTCATGTGATCAAAATTTGGGCACTTGGCAGCCCACCCGCATGACCAGAGGGGAGTTTCAATACCCCCACCCGCCTATCTCTTCCCATCTATGCCTTTTTGGTCCCCTGCCACCCTGCAGTTCACCGCCCCAGCTAACTTTTGCCATCTTCTTGCTCCTGCTGCTGACCAAGCATGCCTGGCCTGGCCCTTCATGAGGCAGCTGCTGGCCACACAAGGCTTTACTCCCCAGGTTGCACCCAGCAGTTTCCTCACAAGACCTGGGGAAGATAGCCTCATGTGGCCAGCAGCTGCCTTGCAAAAAGCCAGGGTGGGCACACCTTGTCAGCAGCAGGAGCAAGAAGACAGTGAAGGTCAGCTGGGGCAGCAGAGCACAGGGCGGCAGAGGTCTTGGAGTACAGGATGACGAGGGTGACTGCAGCTAGGCCAGGGCTGGGGCGGTTGCAGCTTTGCACTGTGCTGCTGGGCCAGGTTGGGGCTAGGCTTCACACTGCAGTGCAGCGCTGGGGCTTCTTGCAGCCCCAAATCCACAGTGTGCCAAGAAGCCCCAGTGTAATACTGCAACCAGACCTCAGCAACTGGCAGCACTGGCAGCACATCTTGTATAGTTTCAGAACATAAGCAGGGACACCAGGAAATTCTGGGGCAATTCTAAGCTCGGTCAAAAACATCCTGGAAGAAAGCAGTGGCAGACTACTTCTGCACTGTTGCAAAAAAACAAAAAACCCCTGCATGGACATGTCCATGATGTCACTAGGACCTGAGTAGCCTCTAAGGAGATACTGTCTTTGCAGCAATTAAAGGTTATTCACTCTTGTTTTTAATTATTGATATTTTTTTCTGTAAATCTAGCTGCCTAGGTTTACAGTTATGGAGAAAGTTCGTGTTGAAAAGGAGAAACATAGTTTCTTTTGCACTCTGGCAGGATAGCTGTTTATTTACGAAATACAGGTTTATGGTTCACACAGTCCAAAGCTGCTCCATGCAAATGTGACTGAAACATTCCTAAAATATTCCTCCCACATTTCCATGGATGGCTTAATTCATAATACCTTCAGACATGGCTATAACTCACCAGCAAGTATATGGCAGATCAATTAAAAAAAGGGCTGGGTGGCTGGAGGCTGCATTTTTATTGAGCGAGATACTAGGTTATATTTTGATCTCAAAACAGCTGAGAATATAATTGTTGCTGAAGCTCATGTCACATTACATAAGGAAATTTAAATTTTGTGCACTATCATGTTTGGCACATAATTATTTTATTAATTTATGATGCAAGAGTAGAATGAAATATTCTTATTTTTAAGACTGTTACCAAGAACCATGGTTACACCAAAGGGGGAAAAAACCCTTAAATTTATGTTGTAATCCTATGCTCAGTTACTCAGAACTGAATTCTGTTGAAAAACATAAGATTATATGGCAAATATTTCAGTAATAAATGCAAGTGCATTTTTATAACTTAGATCATTGTCCATTATATATATATGTGGAGCATAGAGGATGAAATGAAAATGTATCCTCCTTTTTTTTCTTTTGCAGTTCTATGAATGAAGTAGTACATACTTCCCCAACAATAGGTAGCAATGTGGAAGAGATTGTAGTTAATAATACACGATTTCTTATGTGGGATATTGGAGGCCAAGAATCTCTTCGATCATCATGGAACACATACTATACAAACACTGAGGTAAGAGTGTAACTTGTCTTGGGAAATCTTAAGAGTAGGGGCACCATATCTGAAGTACGGAAACCCAGACAGCCTTTAGATGGTAGCAGACTTTTTCCTTGTTCCCTTTTATTGGTGGCTTGGATTTTTGCAGCCCAGATGTGGCTGTAAAACAAATTGCTATGGGTTATTTCATATAAAACTTTTAAGATATGAATCCTTAATTTGCTTTGTTGATTTTAAAAGGGCATAGAGGAACTTTTTTACTTAAATTAACCAGACTGAAAAGTGCTTACCTTCATAGTAATTTCTGGAAAACAGGATTATTTAATGGATCTTGTAGGTTGTTCTATTCAGTGTTGCTTTCTATTCTAGAGTGCCTATTTCTAGAGTTAACAATTGCCTTTTCTGCAAGCAGTGTATATACCACATTTAAAATAGATGTAAATATATTTTGGAGGGAAAGTGCTTGTTTTGAGATTAGCTCAGTAATGAAATTCACAAGTCACTTTTCTGTTAAATGACTGGGCAGATTTTGAGACAGAACTAACAGCCACCTGTAGATGAGGCTCTAGCTAGCTAGAATGTGTGTGTGTGTGTGTGTGTGTACATGCATGCATGCATGCATATGTGGAGCAGTAGGATGGTTTTCATCTTTTTTCAGGACATATCTGTAATTCATTTGATTTGTAATTCTTGAAAACACTTGGGAAACATATACATTGGGCCTGTATGTAATAGACATAGATAATTATGATACCTGGCCTTTCATGAAGTGGGACTGCTGTGGAATTATCTCTACTATTTATAAGCTTTACCCAGTTGAAGCACTGAATAGCATCTTTCAAATAGTGGATTGTTGTGTCCTGGAGCCTCATTGCAGAGTCTAGTATGGCATTATGAAGAGTGCTCATCATTCCTCTCTGCTGGCTAAGCTGGCTGGAGCTTTTTGGGGTGTGGAAGGCAACAGACCCATAGTAGCGTTGTCTTTTGGGTCAGCGTGAACTAAGGAACACATTGAGCAAAAAGCTAAAATCAATAATACAAATTAAGGAACTGCCAGGAATAATACATTAATCTTTTACCAGGTTAGAAACAAACCAGTAGCAACTTGAGTGCTACTTAAAAATCAAGGATGTGAGACTAGCATTAACAATTTTCTAAGAATATTTGCTTATATTGGGCATTTGGATCAGTAATTATGGCATGCTAAAATTCAGCAGAAAATTGCTAATGAATTCAGTTGCCAAAAGCATGGTGATTGCCTATTGGGTACACTCCTCAGAAAATTACACAGAACTCCTTGTTGGATTGGGTAGCTTCATTTAGTGTGCCATCATAAATTACATTTCTTGCAATATTATAATTGTCTTAATTGATGTTATCTTAATGTTTTCATAAGGGATTATTTCATGGAGGCAGCCTCAGTCTTTCTCTGCTTTATGATTCAAGATATGTATGGGCATTCTTAATTTACAAATGTGTCTGATTCTTACAGTTTGTGATAGTTGTTGTGGATAGCACAGACAGAGAAAGAATTTCTGTAACTAAAGAAGAACTGTATAAAATGTTAGCACATGAGGTAAGTACTTTTTGGGCTTTTTAATTAGACTGAAGCAGAAACAATTCCTAGGTTGATGCTTAAATTTTGTGACTGGTTTCCAATCATACTTCCTTGTTGATAATCACCTCCAGAACTGCATAAACAAAATAAATGAGTTTTTTCCCCTCAGAGTGGGGAACTTTTAGATTTAATAACATTTCTTACAGTTGTACAGTATCTATTGTGTCTGACTCTTTAATTACAAACTACAAAGATTTTGCATGTTACTTAGGGAAATAAGTAAATTGTAATTGTAGAAATTAGTATGTATGTTTCCAAAATAACTTAACTCAGCCCCAAATTTCTTAAAAAGAAAGGAAAAGTGGAAAGGAAGATACTTCTTGTTTTCAAAATTGTCATCAGAGTAGTTTATGTGAAGTAAGTGTATTCTGGGAAATGGTAACAGAGATGCATGTAAAAGCATGTAGATTTTAATAAAATGGTTGTGTAAAATAGGGATATGGTATTTAATTGCACTTATTTGAATGGTAAGGCTGATAGCACCTATATATATTAGGATAAAAGTCCCATATAAGAGAAATCAAATGATTCTCCTTCATTTATTTTTTATTATGCTATGTTGGAAGAAAGGAAGGTTTTATAAGGCATTACAAAATAATTTTTGATAGTGGGATCAAAAATCAAAGAGTGGTGTTTTTAAATGCTCATATTTTAAGCACCATATTAATGAAGTTAAACTCAGTTGATACGACTGTGACAAAGTAGATGCCAGATTTGCTACCCATTTGCAAATGTTAAATGGGTGGGGGATATACCAGTGCATTTACATTGGAAATCATAAGCACTGAAGGTAAGAAGTCTTCTATCCATCCCCACCCCCCACCCCAAATGCTTGAAAACCAATAGCTGTAAATACAGCAAAGCTAATGTTCCTCTTACCCCATATTTAAGATCAAGTTTTATATCAAAAGTGTGGTTTTTGTTCTAAGAAGTCTTTAGTATTTAGGTTTTGCATACATCACAATTATTTTCAAATTGTCAAGCAACATTCTCTGAACAATTATATCCTTACATTGTATAAAAAATGTGGACGTACAGAGACATGCTTGACAGTGTGCCATAACTATGGTTCATTACCTCCTTAGAAAGTCATTCAAGTTTAAATCTAAACATTTCTTAGAATTGTTGGAAGTGATCTTTTATTTTAGCTGAATTTTGATTGGTTGATGTGGGGCTGCTCTGGTGTGATTTTGCATAGAATCTGTGTTGGTTTACTGTATTTTAAAATCATGTTAAATTTAAGAGTTAAATACAGCAAAAAATACTAAAGAAACCAGTTTAGTGGAATAACAGGAAAGAAAGAAGACTGAGGATATGTTTTTCCTACTGTAGGACTTGAAAAAAGCAGGCTTGCTCATCTTTGCTAACAAACAGGATGTTAAAAACTGCATGACGGTAGCTGAAATTTCTCAGTTCCTGAAACTAACATCTATTAAAGATCACCAGTGGCACATCCAGGCATGCTGTGCTCTTACCGGCGAAGGGTAAGAAGTATTTTGTTTGTGAATACTTTTTTGGTAAAGATCTAGTACATAAAGTAATGTGGCCATGCCAGGGTATGCAGAAATAAATAAGTGAATAGATGTCAGGTTTAGCCCAGGGAACTCCAGGAGACCAAGCAGTTTCAATCCAGCAAGGATTAGCTACAACCTCTATCAAAAATCTTCCCAGACTGGAACCAGTTCCCAGGGTCGGTCAGTAAACACCTCCTGCATTCCTCAGGGAGGTGCCAGTCTCATCCTCTTATCTCTTCCCCTCTCTTCGGGAGATGAAAGAGGATTCTTCACTCCCCGACTCTGGCCTCCATAATTCCATTCCAACACAATAGAAGAGGATATACTGTATGTAGCTCAGGTTTAACTGTGGGGTCCTTGGTGCTCTCTGAGCTTGGTTGTTTCATTACCCAACTAGATAACATCATCAGTGCTAATGAGCGTGGGGTTTGCTCCCTGTTTATATACAATAGCTGGCCCTGCCAAGTGTTGATGGGGGTGTGGTTTTCTCCTTGGTAGTTTCTTGATTACGGTATTGTTTTCCGCTTGATTTTTTTGTCTGGTGTTTAATCGTTAATTATCTGGATGTTGGCTGCTGGAGGGGATGTGTTCTAGTCTTTTTTTGTTTCCTTTTAGCTTTTTGCTGTCTCTTTTGAATGGTGTGTAAATATGGTTTATTTCTATTTGTCTGTTGATGGCTGATTTGTCTGAATGCCAAGCTTCCAGGAATTCCCTAGTGTTTTTGGGTTTAGCTTGGTCTAGGATGCTCCCAGTTTCCCAGCTGAAACTATGGTTGAGTCTGTCCATCTCTTGTGAGACTAAGGAGTTTTCATCGTGTCTTCTGACTGCTAGCTGGTGTCCATGGATACACTCTGCTAGTCTTCTGCCTGCCTGTCTTACATAGTGGCTGTTATAATCCTTACACTGTATGTTGTAGATAACTCCTGTTTTTTCTTCTTGGGCTACTGGGTCTTTAGGTTTAGTTAAGATGTTTTGGAGGGCTTTAGATGGTTTGTGTGCTATGGTGATGTGTTGTTGTAAGAGTCTGTTGGTTGTTTCTGAGATGTTTTTGATGTATGGCAGTATTACCCTTTTCATAGCTTGTGTTGGTTGTGCTATAGTGGATTGAGCAGTCAGGCACTTTTGATAAAGTTGCGGGGGTATTCATTTTGTTGGAAGATGTTATATAGGCAGTCTGTTTCTTTTTTCTGGTGTTCTGGGTTGCTGCAGCACATTTGTGCTCATCTGAATAAAGTTCTTACACAGCTCCTTTTGTGGGAGGTTGAGTTGTTACTTTGGAATGGAGCACTTGGTTAGTGTGGGTTGT
Source organism: Liasis olivaceus (assembly GCA_030867105.1). Taxonomy (NCBI): domain Eukaryota; kingdom Metazoa; phylum Chordata; class Lepidosauria; order Squamata; family Pythonidae; genus Liasis; species Liasis olivaceus. The sequence goes on along the minus strand of CM061349.1, from coordinate 135,283,011 downwards.
TTTTTGATAGACTTGTGTTTCTAATTTGCCATCATTTCCTTATTCAGATGAGCACAAACACAGTGCAACAACCTGGAACACCAGAAAAAGGAAAAGGAGAAAACCATAGGCCACCAAGACTGGCAGGGGCAAGCTACCGTGTATAAACAGGGAGCAAACCCCACACTCACTAGCACTGATGATGTTACCTAGTCAGGTAATGAAACATCTGCAAACAAACAACCAAGCTCAGAGAGCACCAAGGACTCCATAAATAAGTCAGTGTGATAGCACCAAATACATGATGGCCAGTATGTTTTTCTTCAACATAAATGTTTTGTGTATTTAAATCTCAGTTTTAAAGATGAACATTGGGAACTTCCAAGGTTTTATGGTCTGCAGTAGGTAAACTGTGGGAGCTGGCAAGAGAAATTGTGATATTATACTAACCAAGAAAGAGTTCAGGATCTGTGTTTTAACTGGCAAAGCTAAAGAACTTCAGTCACGTTCAGGTTCTAAGGCAGTTACTGAATTGAGTGTAGAAAGCAGTTGGCAACATGTAGTATGTTGTGATGTGATCATGCTACTGTGTGTTCATTGGCAATCTTAGCTGTTTGTAGCAGTTGACATTCCAAATGCTCTTCAAGGATGTCCTCAGGTAGAACGGATTATCTGTTCTGACTGTCTAAGAATGATGAAGGGAAAGGAGCTAAATAATAGTATATTCATGTTACTTGTGGCTGTCATATGGCCTTGGGAGGTTAGCTACAAGGTAATATCAAGAAATATTGGGGGTTTTAATTTTTATTTAATACATTTTATTTACAAATTACAAGAAAAAAATGACAAAACACCGTAGTACACTAAAAAAAGCCCACACACAATGAACAAAACAATATTTAAACTTTAAACTTTGAGAAGAAAAACCCAAATAAAGAGAGAAAAGGGGGGAAAAATCCCTACCTTATATATTATATTTATCCATAGTCTAAGGTTTACTGATAAGTATTATGCAGTACTATAATATGATCACTACACAATATTACTGTAAGATATCACAGAATCTCTTCCACAGTAATACATATTGCTTCATCCTTGAAGTATATTTGAAAAAATATTCCAAATCCCTGCTTTAGAATATTTATTTTATTTTTGGATGATTAAAATGAACCCCTAGTACTTTAAGAATTGGCACAAAAATAATTAATAAGGTATCTGAGTAATTAGTTTCCACCAGTATTACATACATACAGTGCATTTGGAAAGTATTCAGACCCACTTCACTTTTTTCAATTTTGTTATGTTGCACTCTGATACTACAATTGTTATACGCTCATACACTACCCCATAATGACAAAGTGAAAACAGAATTTTAGAAATGTCTGTAAATTTATTAAAAAGGAAAAACTGAAATATCACATTGGCATAAGTATTCAGACCCTTTACTCAGTACTTTGTTGAAGCACCTTTGGCAGCAATTACAGCCTCAAGTCTTTTTCGGTATGACGCGTCAAGCTTTGCACACTTGGATTGGGGGATTTTCTGCCATTCTTCTTTGCAAATCCTCTCAAGCTCAGTCAGGTTGGATGGGGACCATCGGTGGACAGCCATTATCAGATCTCTCCAGAGATGTTCAATAGGGTGCAAGTCAGGGCTCTTGCTGGGCCACTCTAGGATATTCACAGAGTTGTCCCTAAGACATTCCTGTCCAACAGAGTTGGCTGTGTGCTTACAATCGTTGTCATGTTGGAAGGTGAACCTTCAGCCCAGTCTGAGGTCCTGAGCACTGTGGAAGAGGTTTTCATTGAGGATATCTCTGTACTTTGCTCCATTCAGCTTTCCCTCAACCCTGACCAGTCTCCCAGTCCCTGCTGCTGAAAAACACCCCCACAGCATGATGCCACCGCCACCATGCTTCACTGTTGGGATGGTATTGGGCAGGTGATGAGCAGTGCCTGGTTTCCTCCAGACGTAACATTTAGAATTGAGGCCAAACGGTTCAATCTTGATTTCATCAGACCAGAGAATCTTGTTCCTCACTGAGTGTCCTTCAGATGCTTTTTTGCAAACTCCAAGCGGGCTTTCATGTATTTTGCATTGAGGAGAGGCTTCCGTCTAGCCACTCTGCCATAAAGCCCAGATCGGTGGAGGGCTGCAGTGATGGTTGTCCTTCTGGAACTTTGTCCCATCTCCACACAGGATCTCTGGAGCTCAGTCAGAGTGACCATCAGGTTCTTGGTCACCTCTCTTACTGAGGGTCTTCTCCCCTGATTGCTCAGTTTGGCCAGGTGACCAGCTCTTGGAAGAGTCCTGGTTGTGCCAGACTTCTTCCATTTGAGAATTATGGAGGCCACTGCGCTCTTGGGAACCTTTGGTGCAGCAGAAATTTTGTTGTTGCCTTCCCCAGATCTGTGCCTTGCAATAATCCTGTCTCTGAGCTCTGCAGGCAGTTCCTGTTACCTCATGGCTTTTGCTCTGATACAGCATGCATTGTCAGCTGTGAGGCCTTCTATGGAGAGGTGTGTGCCTTTCCAAATCATGTCCAATCAATTTAATTTACCACAGGTGGACTCCAATCAAGGTGTAGAAACAGCTCAGCAGCGATCAAGAGAAATGGGAGGCACCTGAACTAAATTTCAAGTGTTGTTGCAAAGGGTCTGAATACTTATGCCAATGTGATATTTCAGTTTTTCCTTTTTCATACATTTGCAAATATTTCTAAAATTCTGTTTTCACTTTGTCATTATGGGGTACTGAGTGTAGATTAATGAGAAAAAAAATGAATTTGAATGATTGTAGTATCAGGTTGCAACAAAACAAAATTGAAAAAAGTGAAAGGGGTCTGAATACTTTCTGAATGCACTGTAATCATAGATTCACAGTCTGGCAGTGCTCCCTGATACAGATGTGTCCCTGGATTTCAAAATGGAAACTGTCATGAACTACAGCACTTTACTTTAGTGAAGTTTACATGATTTCCATATATCATATAAAGTTCTGAAAATGGGAACCCTAATATAATTAAAGAAACTTAGATATGATCTGAAGTCTTGTCACAAATGGTCTGTGTTAATAAAGTTATATTTTTATTTAATTTTTTACAGATTGTGCCAAGGACTTGAATGGATGATGTCAAGACTTAAAATCAGATGATTCTAACTCTGCACAGACATTGTACAAAAAGAGGACTGGATATTTGGCTGTGAATGATTGGCTTATGTATATTTATAAAAACAAAACAACTTTTTTTGCTACCTAAGAGATTTCAAACAAGAGAATTTGACTTCCCAGATGATTCCTTTGAACTGGCATTTAAATACTGTGGCTGACCTTACTTTTAAAGCGAAATCACTTGAGATTGTTAAGAAATAATGTGTGGGGATCAGAATACAAGGGAGGCATTTTAACTTTTACATTTTATTATTCTATTCTAACTCACTACATTGAAAATGCTGACTTTATTATTTCCACAAATCAGAAAAGAAAATCAGTGTGGTACAGGTACTGACTGTCTAGCATTGAAACTGACTGAAATATGTTTCAGAAGTGCAAAAATGTTCCTGTATGTGAACTGTACATTTTATGTGTTTATACCTCATGTTAAGGTTGATTAAAATCTGTTGAGCAAAATGGTTAATATCCTTAATTCTGTCCATAATACTCCTCAAATGGCAGTATGTGGATTTGAGCCACTTTGGATCTGTTTGAATTCCATGTGTTATAGCCAACCTTTTCTCTCTGACAACAGAGCAGGTTCTACCAGAACAAATTCTTCACCTACTTTGCAATCCCTCTCTAGAACAATGGGGAAGCTACAGCAAGTTTTTAAGTACATAGGAGGGGCTGCTGGTTGGGCAGGATGATGAGAACATTCAACCAGGTCAGCAAAAGGTTGTACGTGGAATGTTGTATGTCACGCTGTTTTGGGTCAAATTACTTAAATTTGTAAATGGTTTATTAAAAAAAGTGGGAGGGGGGAATCCTGCTAGTACGTCATTATCCTTTGTATTATGCTCAAAACCAACAGTGATAAAAATACAGATTATGTATTCTTATTTTATGTATGTTCTGCAATTTAAAACAACCACAGAAAAAGTAAGACACAATGTATTATTCTTTAAAACTTTACATTTTGATTGCATTTGCTGAGATGTTCATTGCTTGAAATAGAACATTAGAGTTACCTGAAATATGCGCTGTGGTTCAAAAACATCTTTATACTTAGAGGTATATGTAGAACATTCCCATTTTAAACATTTATGATATAATGTGTGATATTGAAGGGAAAAGATGGGTTTAATCCAAAAGAAGTAGACTAATTAGGAATTTCACATAATAGGTTTATGTCTCTTGGCGTTCCTTCTGGGGAAATTGGTGACATACTCTGTGTGATCAACCTAAAATGAACAGAAATGTGTAATTACACTAAGTTGCACTTAAAGTCAGTTGAATGAGAATTAAGTCTTGACTGGTCTTGTTGATTTAATAGGTAAGATCAGTTAAGTTTTGATCAAATCCATTGCTACTTTATAGAAGGCAAAGACTAGAATATAGATAGCTAGGTTAGTAGCCTATTAATTGAGCCATTTGCTTTTCCGCTTCTCTAGGAATATCCCAAGTGTGTCTATGTGTGGCTTTAATGGCTTGATTCAGCTGTTCTTTAAAGAAGTAAAAATGTAAACTTAATGCATGGATCCTATAAAGCAGTTTTCCAGTTTTGGGGGGAAATGGCAATTTTATATCTTCCCTGTTTCAAGACGTGAAGTGCATTAAAATATGAATAAATAAACTATTTTTCCTGTTATTTTATGCTGCAACTATTGTAAAGGTGGAGGATAGGGAAATAAGTTGGTGCCTAGTATAGGAAAAATACAAATTATTTGAGATGCTATTTTAGTCTTCTGAATGTTATGCCTAGCATTCTTTCCAGGCTTAAGGGGTTATTTAGAAACAAGTGCATCCTTAGTATCAAATAAACTCAATGCCTCCCCCCCCCTTTTTTTTTAAAATCAGGCATTAAGTATAACTTACTCTGCATATGACAAGTTGGATCAAAACAATTAACTATTTAAATGGTTGGAGTTCAGTACATTGGCTGCTTTCTACAACAGTCCCTCGTCAGTTTTTCTGTTGGTGGTGTGCATAAAATTAGTAGTGCCATTAAATTATATATCAGTATTTGGCAGGAGAAAAAATGGCACATAGTTTTTGAATGTTTTACTACAAACTGGTCTTGAAATAACTCTTAATTTCAAAATCAGTTTGCTGCAGAGATAGTTTTTTGTGAGGAATGAACAAATATTTAAGCCTCTTGTGAGTTGTTCCATGCTTCTTTGATTCTTACTCAGAATATATATTTTTTTTAATTCACATGTCATCAAATGAATGCATTGAGAAAAATTATGTTTACAAACATAATTAATATAGTTAAGATTGAACTAGAATGCATTAACCTTTTGAATATATCCAAATTACCAAATTTATTAAATAACCATACTAACATAGAAAAGTATGAATGAGAGTGTATGAGTTCCTAAACAGGTTGAGTTTCTGTAGGTTAAAAAGAAGTTTTGAAAACCAATTTCCTTCTGACATTCATTATCTCCTAGACAAAGAATAAATGGCAGTCGGGTGGGAGAAGGGTGACGTAGTCTTTCAGAAAAGACTTACCCACTGTTTTCAGTGACTTTAGTAAAATTGAAAGCATAGAAACCCACAGGCATTGTCCAGCTCTGATACTTGACTGACTTTCAGCATTAACAATAAGAAAGGTGCTTGCACAACTTTATTTCACATTTGAATCCACTAGCAGTGGGCAGTTGGATACCCTGAAAAGGGGTTAGAAGAAAGCTTAACAGAGCCTCTGGATAGTTATTCTTATTTTGGAGCAAGAAGTTATTAATTAGTTATTTAGAGTCTTCTTTGAAGCTAAAGCCCATTTTTTGTTTCATGTATATTTTTATCCAAAGCAGGCTTTGGACAGAACAGCTATGTGAGCGTTAATTTAAAGTTGATCTGTTACTGCCATTCCTCTAAAATATGTTGGAGACTCTGGGTGTTGTTCCTAGCTCTTACTCTCAATCCACAGCATTTTTACCAGAGGATTAATGTGTGCTTATCACAAAAATATTTATTTACATATATACAAGAAAAAGCATATGCTGCTGTGTGCACATTAAGTGATCAAGTATAGACAACATCTATTTTTACAGAGTGAAAGTGTCCTGTGCTTCCATAGGACCTGTGAATGATGGTACCTTCATTGATGTCAATTGGTAGAGTGGAAGAAGCCAGGCCAGGATAATACACCCAAGAAAAGGTGAACATAGGTAGCTTCTAGATTTAGGTTGATGGAAAAATTGACTTACCATTTAGTTTAATATTTTTTATTAGCCCTGACTGCATGCTTGCTTCTGTGCCTATATGTAATGCCTACTTAATGTGTAAATTTTGTAAATAAAGGATTACTAGAAAGATAAATATAGCATAGTCTCTTTCTTCTGTAAAACCAGTCTGCACAATTAGTGATCCACTATTGATGAGAGACTTGTCAGAGACTTTTGGGGCTTAATATGCTTAGTAAATCTTACTGTTTGGGAAGTTATATTGTTATAAAGAAGTATGAAACAGTGGGTATATTAAACTTGCTTCCCGGCAGTGATAAAGTTCACTTGGGGATGGTGACGATGAATCATACAATCAATAGCTATGTAAACTGTTGTGTAATACAAATGATAGTGATTCTCAGTGAATGATTAATAACCTGTGTGTTGCTTCCAAAGTACTTCGTGAAGCTGCTTCTCAGAAGAAATAAGGACTGCCCTGAGTATTTCAACAAGCAGTTTTTATCTAAGTAATTCTTTTTTAAAGAATCACAATATCAATATCTATCTATATTGCAAAGCTGCATGTTAGAAGACGAAAGTCTAAATGTTAGAGGAGAGGGAAATAAATACTTCTCAAGTATAAGATTTCAGGTTTAAGTTAAGTTGTATTTTTAAGGATAATTTTCTTGTGAACTTGTTTTTTCTAATTTGTAAATGTCTACTTACTCTCTGCAACATACAGCATTGCCAGTGTCTGTGCAGCAACACCCAAAATCCATTGGATAATGTCTTCTTGCTTGTGCTTGGTACTCAATACTATAAACTAGACTTAACGTTCACCTACTTTGCCATACTAGATACATTGTCACATATACTGTATACATACTTGCTTTCCTATACCCTTCTAATGCTCCCATGCCAACTTTCTAGTTTATCACTTTTTATAACTTACATGTTTTCTGAGTCTCGCATATATAAATATTTAGCTTTTTATTTTGTACACTTTATATACTACTGCTTTTAGAGTCTCACTTTTTAATCTTTTATAACTCATATCTTTTACATTTTTAGCTTTTTTTCCTTATCCTAGCTTTTTATGTTTCTTCCTAATGAGAGTACCCCCTCCCTTTATTGGTCCATGACCTTAAGACTGAAATTGAAAGCTATACTTATTCAAAGGTTGATGAACAGGATGTTGCAGAATGTTGCAGCAAATGTTGCAGCAAATGATAATTGTCCTGCTGAAAGCATGTCATTTACTGGATTAAGATATCTGTGACTAATTATATGGCTTTGACAGATAAATGTGACAACATATTTTTGCCTGCATAGGAAAAAAAAATTATTTGTAACCTTTTGATTATAATGTTAAACCAGGCATCATTTTTCCTCATAAATGTATGATGAGCTCACAAGATAAAACTAATATGCTGTGTAACACAGCTGATCCTGTTGTTGATAGTGCTTCTAACATGAAGTATGGAAACCTTTTGTGATAAAAACTACAGCAGCTGTCTTGGCTTACATGATGTGTGACACTCTTGCTATAAATATGATCATTTGATTGTATAACAGCAGCAAAAGAACCATAGTGACATTTCATTGGCCACAACATTTCACCAATCTTCAGATTATTCAGAATGAGCAAAATATTGGCTGGGAGCCTGCACACTGGCTATGCTGTATGTAAACATCTTCCCTCCCATGGCCTTGTTTTATCTATGTTTATTATTTTAAGGGGTTTACAAACTCTTTTAATTCTTGTTTTTATTGTACGCCACCCAGAGTCACTTTGGGTGAGGTGGGCAGCTAAATAAATTTGACAAATGAACAAATAAATAATACATAAATGCCACTGTAGTCTTCCCTTTCATGGTAAGCAACTTTGTGCAAAGCACAGAAAAACAATAAAAAGCCAATAAGTTGAGACACAATGTAAGAAAGATTAGAAATGCAACTTAATCTAATGAATGCCCACACCATTCACCGTACTTCTTTATACCTTTCTGTCCTTGTAAACTATTCTTGCTTTTGCTTCATACATTTCTGTTCTTTAAACTTCTCACCTCTCGTTTGTAGACCTCATCAATTCGATCCAATTGTGACTTGCTTAGTTGTCTTCTTGACCCATTCACATTTCCTTCATGATTTGTTTTCCAATTGCATTCTCATTCATTCTCTACATGACCAAACCACTAAGTGTATTTTTTACATTTTCTCTTAATTCACACATATACAAGAAACTTTCATTTATACATTTCCCAATGACATGTTGAACAAAAAATCTGCACATCCCATTCCAATGGAAGGCCCCACTGCACTTCCCAAATTTTGCTAATTGTCACCTCTTGTACTCTCAGACAGAATTCTACAAACACTTGACAAGGTATACTTGACAAACTATTTCTGGTATAGTTTTTACATCAACTCTTGCTAGCTTTTCCTTTGTACAGGGGAACATTAATAGCATTTTTCCAATTGTTGGGCACAGATGCAGCCTTCATACAAGCCACACCATTCCATAGGCAAACCACATCTGTATTTAAGATTTCCCCCACTATACCATCTATTCCTGCAGCTTTAGCATTTCTCAACATTCTCACAACATAGTATATGACTTCCTTTTCATCATCCTGCCCCCCATTTGTTAATGACATGTATAGCATATGTTTCAATTCCACTTTTGGGCATATAACTCTCAATCTCATACAAACCTCTCAAATACTCTCACCAGTATTCCCTCACTTCAGTTTCATTCAAAATCATTTCTTCACTTTTATTTTAATTCCATTCACTCTATTTGTGTAGCTCTTCTCTTTTTTCTCCTTGTGCAACTGTGTCCTGAGATTGACAATCATCAATGCACTTTGTTCTTTGTTATTCTATGAGCTACAAGACTGTATTTTTTGCTGAGCTTTTATGTATAGATTATTCAGCAAATATATGCATCATTCATAACTCTGGCATTTCCCTTGAATCTCCCTTGTAAATTTAATTGAAGTAATTCAAAGTTCTCATTGTGAATCATGTGTCATAAATATTACAATTTCATTTTCTTGATGGTATTCGCAGTTTCCACATCTTTACCCATTATTTGGAGGACCATCTCATTCCATATGTTTTACGTACTACTTTTCTATAAATCCACATTTTAAAGGCTTCTATTGTTTCGATGATTCCATGCTTCTACTCCATATGTTTTTTTAAAAAAAGATAAAACTTAATATGAAGCCCTACATGGCACAGAGCCCAGTTATTTGCAGGACCGCCACTCCCTGAGGGTATCTGTTCCACTAGATCAGATATAGTTTGCATGGTCCAGATCCCTTCCCTCAAATGTGGCCATCTAGCAGGACCTAGGAATCATGCCTTCTCTGTAGCAGCCCCCACCCTTTAACATGAAGAGCTGGCTTTTCCCCCAGGCCCTGGGATAGTAAGGTTGGAGCCTAGGGGGATTGAACAGATGAATGGGTATAATTCTTGGATTGGGTGCTTGGTTTTTCTTGATTTTGTGTTGTATTGTTTTTATTGTTGTGTTCTGATTACTGTTAGCTGCCCAGAGTTGGATGTCACAAGATGGGTGGCCTTATACATCTTTTAAACAAACAAATGAATAACAGTATGCAGTATGTCAACCACGCACCAATCTTAAGGCCTGATATAGTTTTCAAAACACTACTCTTGCCTGTTGAGTCCTACTCCTATTTCCATACGATGATCCCATCTATCCCTCCAAATACAGCCCAGCTATTTATATTGTTGCACTTCCTCCATTATATTTCCTTTTGGGATAATAGCTTGGGATTTGATTATTCAGTGATAAATACTGTTTTTGTTTTCTTCTGATTTATACTTAGCCCAGAAGTTTTGCTCCATTGATATACTTGATCAAGTAAAGTTTGTAAACATTGCCTGTGACTTGCCAATGGAACAGTATAATCTCCATAGCGTAAGTTGTTTTGTTATTAGTCCATTGATGTTTATTCCTTCCCAATATTCTTTTAAAGACTCTCAAAATAGCTTCAGAGTACATATTAAATAACCAGGGTAATAATAGACAGTAAACCCTTGTTGCACTCCAAATAATATCTGAACTTGTTTAGTTGTTTTAGTTTCTAGTTTAACAACTGTGCTTTGCTTGCATTATAAATTCATAATAATGCACAATAACACATCCAGTCCAATAGTTTTCAGAAAGTCTAGCAACTTGCCATTTTCCACTTTCTATGGTCAACAAATATGCACATTCACTTCAAGTTTCTACACCTTTCTACTCAAATTTGTATACTAAAAGTGGAGTCCTTTTCACCAATTTCCTGACTGTTGATTTCTATAAAAAGTGCTCTGCACTTTTTCTGCCTTTTAAAATTTTAACTGTTCCTTTCTGAGTTTACATTTTTTGCAATTTTTTATGCACAATTTAGAATATCTTTAGTTCTGTCTCACAAGATACTTTTATTTGCATTTTTTCTCACCTATAACCTGTTTCACTTTATCTTTCCACCAAACATCCTTTTTTATACTTCCCATTATTGTAACTCCACATACTTCTCTGGCATTCTGTTACCATAATTATTTCCACTCTGTTGCAAGCAGTTACCACATCCTCTTTTCTTACACCCAGGAATCATTCATTCTGTTGGGAGATCAACCTGTCTTCCAATATTTTTTCATAAAGGATTCATATTTTCTCCTCTTGCAGTCTCCCCTTCCTTCCTTCCTTCCTTCCTTCCTTCCTTCCTTCCTTCCTTCCTTCCTTCCTTCCTTCCTTCCTTCCTTCCTTCCTTCCTCCTTCTTTTCCTCTATTTTTTCCTCAAAATCTTCTCTTGACACCATCACAAAAATAATCTGTTCCACGTATAGAACTTCTCATCACTCTTCTATCCATCTCTAATTTTCTCAATTTTTCATCTTGAATCAATCAGTAACACTTCTTGATTTTTTCCTTTTCCATCTGTAATATGAACAGATGTGCTTAAACCGTGCATTATAAGCAGATATTTTCCTAATTATATACTCACCAAACAATCACTGTGCCTCATTCGTACTTTGGTCTCTAAATGGCCCAATCACTTTTTCTGTACTCAGTCGTCTTGTTTCTGCCCATCCATTCGTGTTACCTAACAGAATTCTTCCCGCCCCCCCCCCCAACTGCCTTCATTTATAGCGTTGCACAATTTTCCCCCAAACTCCTCGTTTTTTCCATTATCATCATTTATTGGAGTGCAACATAAAACTATGACCAGCCTATAGGTTCTTACTTTCATATACACTCCAGCAACCTAAAAGACACTACTTCATACTTTCTGACATAATTTTTTGTCCTTTAATTTCTAATTTTGTCCTTCACTTCCCTGAATGTATTTATCAATGGCACTTCACATGATCAGGCTACCTTCATTCAGATCTGATTGTGACTACAGATTCTCTGCCTGTAAACAATATGGCATATGGTTTAGTGTCTTTATACTAAATAGAATAAAGCTGGAGACACTGTTTCAAATCTGCAATTAGCAGCGAAGCTCACTTGTTGACCTTCAAAGTCATTTTCAGCCAAAAGCTAATGCACAGTATAAGATTACACTAAGGATACAATCGGCACATGATGCACGCTACCTTTTGCTTAGTAGAGAAAGGCACAGTGATAATGAAAAGCATTTGTTCTTTGAACATTGATGCTATTCCAGAAATCTGTCACATTGCTGGAAAACAACTTGCTGCTTAATAGAACTGAGAGTAACTAAGTTGTGCTAAAGGATAAGGGAGCTTAGATTTAGATTTGATTTATATTTAAACCAAAATGTAATTGATGCAAAATAGTTGGAGATGGCTGGAAGTAGTCTTGTTAATATACATCCATTGCTCTCGTGATCTCAGCCCTTGTTCTATATTGCTGCTTTATAAGCATTTCTCCAATACTATATGTTAAGAAGACTTGAGACAGAGAATTTGAAAAGGGGGCTAATGGTAGACTTAATATGATTCAGGTTATTATGTCCCATGCAATGGGAACAACTGGTATGATTAAATACCAGATTAATCTGTTCACCTGTCTCCTACCATTAAAAAATTAGTATGCACATAAAGTCTTAGAAACCTGCTTAGATTTGAATGTCTGTAGTGCAGGAGGAAGAATGCATACAGTGTCCAAGGAATGACTGAAAATAAAACACAAATACCACCTGTGCTGGGCCATCTTTTTATTCCAGCGTGCCACTTTAAAAATTATGCAGCTAAATAGAAGAAAATACGAATTTCAGGGGCAAAAACTCCATGAAAAAGAAAGACAGCTACTCGGTATATCACAAATACAGACCTTGTCCCAAAGGGGCAGCCTTATTCAGGGTGGCAGCTGTTTGCAGTAATGAGTATGCAAACTGGTAGAAAATCTTCATTCCCCCAGCCAAAAATACGGCACGTTGAATGCTGGGAGAATGCTGGGAGAATGCAATATCTTTGTAGCACTGAGAAAAAAATAGAGTCTGTGTGCAGTAAATGTGGGAAGCTCACATTTCTTTTACGATAAACTACCGTATGTTTGATAGGCTCTTCTATGAGAGCTTGGGCTGTTGCTATGCTGAGAGGCATAGTGGGGAACAACAGAGAAAACAGACATTGGGTACCAATGCAGTTGTCTTCTTGATATGGGCCAAGGTCTTTTTCTTGGACTGACATGCTTATGTATTGCTTAACATTGGGCATACATTACCACATTTGTTGACTGGATTCTTTGGGAATGGCCGAACATAATAAGCATCAATTAGAAAATAAGAAGGGTCTTCTGAATCAAACCAAGGCCCATCTTATACAACATTTTGTTTCTCGTGGTGGCCAGCCTTATACCTTCGGGTGCTCACAAGCAGGAGATGGAGACATACCATTCTCCAGCTACTGTACCTCTGAAACTAGTATTTAGAAATAAGTTTCCCCAATCCAGCGGTAACACTAAATCTTAAAGACTCGATAGAACTGTCCTCCACATATTTATCCCATCCCCTTTTAAAGCCATCCAAGTTAGTAGCCATAAACATACCTTGTGGTGATTTCCACAGCTTAATTAGATACTGTGTAAGGAAATAATTTCCTTTCTCTACTCTAAATCTTGTTTCAATTCAAGTTCATTGGGTGATCCATGGTCCCAGTGTATCCAGATAAGGAGAAAAGCTCCCTGTCCACCTCAACTATTTATGCATGATCTTATACACCCTGATTCTCTTGTGCCTCAGTCACCATTTTCCTAAGCTAAAGAGAAAAATATTCTAATCTTTTCTTTTAAGGAAGATGTTTGAGCCACATGATCAGATTTAATCCAGCAATCTGAATTTAAATTGAAATTAGTATGACTTGGGAGTGGAAGTACTGTGACCGTCCTTTCGTGGTGGCTGGAGGCTGTAAGGGGTTGGATGGGGAACAACAGGCTTCAGCTGAACCCTGGTAAGACGGAGTGGCTGTGGGTTAATGGCTCCTCTGTATCCAGGATCCTTGTCATCCTTGGTGCTGGATGAGGTAGCACTGCCCGAGACAGACCCAGTCTGGGGGTCCTCCTAGACTCACAGCTCCTGCTCAAAGAGCAGGTGACAGCCGTGGCAAGGAGGGCCTTTGCACAACTTCAGGTTGTGCATCAGTTACTCCCTTTCCTGGATTGGGATGCCCTTCGAGCAGTCACTCATGTTCTTGTTATCTCTCATATAGACTACTGCAATGCGCTCTACATGGGACTACCCTTGAAGAGTATTTGGAAGCTACAGCTGGTCCAGAATGCAGCCGCACGGGCTATTTTTGGAGCCCCAAGAAGGGCTCATGTAACACCGTTGCTCCGTAAGCTGCATTGGGTACCAGTTTGCTTCTGGGTCCAATTCAAGGTGTTGGTTATCACCTTTAAAGCCCTACATGGCATGGGACCAGGTTACCTAAGGGACCGCCTCTTCCCCATGACTTCAACCCGTCCCACTTGATCACACAGAGAGGGCATGCTTCAGGCCCCCTCGGTAAAAGAACTCCAATCAGCGGGGTCCAGAAGGCAGGCCTTCTCTGCTGTAGCCCCCGCTCTTTGGAATATTCTGCCCTCGGAGGTTCGATTGGCCCCCTCACTCCTGGCCTTCTGGAGGGCTTTGAAGACCTGGTTCTGCCACTTGACCTGAGGTGGGGAGGGAATACTTCAAGCGTGGGGATGGCTAGCCCCGTAGAGGCCTGCTGTCTTCAGCCTCAGATCCATCATCTTCTTGGACTCTCTTCTTCTGTAGTAATGTTTTATTTAAATTTTAATGTTTTATGTATTTATATGTATTTATGGTTTTAATGTTATGTGTGAGCTGCCCAGAGTCCCCCACTGGGAGGAAATGGGTGGGGAGAAATTTAATTAATTAGTTAATCAATTAATTAATAAGTAGTGTAAATTATTTGAAGTCTCCTTTAGACATCAGTTTCTACTATGATTAAACACCTGTGCTAGTTGAATTCAAGTTTTTGGTTTACTTCATGTTAGAAGAATTACATTGATAAATGACTGAAGACTTCCAACATTAATTGCAGTTTGTCACAAAATGATAATCATGAATAAGAACCAATAAAGGTAAACTTCCAACTCTTAGTGACTCCATGAAGATGCTTGTGTGTGTGTGTGTGTGTGTGTTTTTCCAGCAATACAGAAGCGGTCGGCCACGGCCTACTTTTGGGGTTATTTTTACTTCCCTGCCTAGCATGAAGCCCTGAGATATCCTTGTGGTCTCCCATCTAATTTGCAGCCAGGTCTAAACCTACTTATCTTTTCATGACAAGTTTCCAGTGACAAGTCTAATTAGTATGAGTTTAAAAGCAAAGATAGTACCAGTAGTAATAGGTGCCTGGGTGCAATCCCAAAACATCTGGAGCACCCCTTGAAGACCATCGGCATTGACAAAATCACCATCAGTCCATTGCAAAAGGCAGTTGTACTTGGGCCAGTTTACATCCAGCGATGATATCTTTAACACCATCAAACAACATCGGCCTACACCAGGTCCTTCGGAAGGACTCAATAGGTGGATAAAAATGTCAAATGCAGTCTAAACATCTGGATGACTGTGCGATCAAGAACAACAGCAACAGCAACAATAATAATAAATTGTGATAATGTGCCTGATCTGTGAATCTATTCTATTTGGTTATGTTCTTAAGCATGATATTTGCCAAATTTTAAGGTTACTTTCTCAAACAATGTGGTTTTCAGAAATGTGTTGGTATTCAGGCCCTTACTGTTGGGTAGAGGTTACTGCCTTAGGCAGCATTTACTGGGTGGTGTATTTCCTGTTGCCAAGAAAATGGCAGGGACTTGTCCAGGCAGTCACCAGGAGTCAATACTGACTTGAAACCTATCTCTACCTCTACCGCTAGCTCTACCTCTATCTAAAACTACATCTACATCTACATCTGTATATGCGTATACACGCACACACACATTGAATGTGTCCTGCCTTGGGTGCTCCTACTCTTGGATCAGTGGAGAATGCTGCCCCTCCCCCCCCTCCAGGCCTGAAATAAGATTCAGCTGCCAATCAGGCCTGGAACAGGAATGATGGTGGAAGGAGCAAGTCTCCCTTTGGGGCTGACACTATACATCTATGCAACGGCCTAGCCTTGTAGCACATGACTCTGCCTGAATTTAGACAAAATGGCTTCCACATTTTACAATATTTAGCCTGGTTAAAAAATAATGAATAGTTTATTAGCCTGGGACAGCTGTTCTGCCAATTATAGGCCATAGCATTTTACTTTTAAAAAGAAATTAGCCATTTAAGCAGAAATAGCATTTTTCTCCCGTTAGCTCTCCAAATAAATGGTGAAACTAAAGACATCGATCAGTTGTTTAACCTCATCAACATGTGGAGTGGTTCAAAACACTTTTTTCCCATCAGAAACAGTCAGAAAGCTAATCAGTAAGCATTTCAAGGTAAGCCTTCTTCTTCTTCTTTTTAATTACAGGTGAAACTCGAAAAATTAGAATATCGTGCAAATGTTCATTTATGTCAGTATGGCAACTCAAAAGGTGATACCAATATATGAGATAGACGCATTACATGCAAAGCGAGATATGTCAAGCCTTACTTTGGTATAATTGTGATGATTATGGTGTACAGCTTATGAAAACCCCAAATTCACAATCTCAGAAAATTAGAATATTACATGACATCAATAACACAAGGATTGGAAATAGAACAATATCGGACCTCTGCAAAGTATAAGCATGCATATGTACTCAGTACTTGGTTTGGGCCCCTTTTGCAGCAATGCCTGCCGCAATGCGGCATGGCATGGATGCTATCAGCCTGTGGCACTGCTGAGGTGTTATGGAAGACCAGGATGCTTCAATAGTGGCCTTCAGCTCTGCTGCATTGTTTGGTCTCATGTCCCTCATCTTTCTCTTGGCAATGCCCCATAGATTCTCTATGGGGTTCAGGTCAGGCGAGTTTGCTGGCCAATCAAGCACAGTAATCCCATGGTCATTGAACCAGGTTTTGGTACTTTTGGCAGTGTGGGCAGGTGCCAAGTCCTGCTGGAAAATGAAGTCAGCATCTCCATAAAGCTCATCTGCGGAAGGAAGCATGAAGTGCTCCAAAATCTCCTGGTAGACGGCTGCATTGACCCTGGACTTAATGAAGCACAGTGGACCAACACCAGCAGATGACATGGCTCCCCAAATCAACACAGACTGTGGAAACTTCACACTGGACTTCAAGCATCGTGCATTGTGTGCCTCTCCATTCTTCCTCCAGACTCTGGGTCCTTGGTTCCCAAATGAGATGCAAAAGTTGCTCTCATCAGAAAAGAGGACTTTGGACCACTGGGCAACAGACCAGTTCTTTTTTTTTTTTTCTGTAGCCCAGGTAAGACGCTTCTGACGTTGTTTGTTGTTCAGGAGCGGCTTGACAAGAGGAATACAACATTTGAAGCCCATGTCCAGGATCCGTCTGTGTGTGGTGGCTCTTCATGCACTAACTCCAGCCTCAGTACACTCCTTGTGAAAGTCCCCCACACTTTTGAATGGCCTTTTCCTGACAATCCTCTCCAGGCTGCGGTCATCCCTGCTGCTTGTGCACCTTTTTCTACCACACTTTTCCCTTCCACATAACCTTCTATTGATGTGCTTTGATAGAGCACTTTGGGAACATCCAACTTCTTTTGCAATTCCCTTTTGGGGCTTTCCCTCCTTATGGAGGGTGTCAATGATGGTTTTCTGCACAACTGTCAGGTCAGCAGTCTTTCCCATGCTTGTGATTCCTACTGAACCAGGCTCAGGAACCCTTTGCAGGTGTTATGGATTCATTAGCTGCTTAGAGTGGGACACTTTGAGCCTAGAATATTGAACCTTTTCACACTATTCTAATTTTCTGAGATTGTGAATTTGGGGTTTTCATAAGCTGTACGCCGTAATCATCACAATTATACCAAAGTAAGGCTTGACATATCTCGCTTTGCATGTAATGCATCTATCTCATATATTGGTTTCACCTTTTGAGTTGCCATACTGACGTAAATGAACATTTGCATGATATTCTAATTTTTCGAGTTTCACCTGTACATGCAAGTATCCACTACTTGTTGACAGGGTCACTCTGCATGCCACACTACTAAGAAAGCAGGAATTCTCCCCACAGCTACATGTGAGGTGGCAGGCTGCCCAAAACAAAGCTGGCTGCCTGATTCGTGAGCATAACGCTGGTGCTTTCTTTACTGAGGACAGGGAAACGCTGCACCTGCCTCTGTCCTTTTGCTATTATAAAAAAAGACCAGGGAGTAAATAGACAGTCTGTTCCACGGCCTATGCAGCAATTGTGAAGAAGCAGAACAGGAGCAGATCCTGCAGCACTGCACACCAGCTCATTTCTGTGTATGGTGACCAAGTGCATTTCTAGCCAAGGGAAGGAAGGAAGGAAGGAAGGAAGGAAGGAAGGAAGGAAGGAAGGAAGGAAGGAAGGAAGGAAGGAAGGAAGGAAGGAAGGAAGGAAGGAAGGAAGGAAGGAATCATCACACGTGTTGATATTAAAATCTATTCAACTTTCGGTGCTATTCTGAAGGCTGGGAGCATGGTTTCTGGGCAGGGAGCATGGAACCAAGGAAAAAGAAAATATTTTCACATAAAGGTAACTCACGTAATAAAAAGACAGTTTTAGAAAGATGACAAAGAAAGAGCGTTGCAACGAGAAAACTTAAGTGGCGTTTTTTCAAGCTGCGAAAGAATGAAGCAAGCACATTTTTAGACTACAGTGGATTAGAGTGATTTATACGTTTCTTTGTCAGAATAACAGAATAATGGAATTAACAATAAACCGCCTTGCCTTACTCAGCCATTTACTCCTAGCTGCATCAATATTATATGAGGAAGAGGAATTATGGCTGAGCAAGGGGTATAGAATACATCCCTTAGGAATGGAACTTCAGTTGTAGTTTATTATCTCCCTCACTTAACCAAATTGCCTCAGGAAAATGTGAGACGTTTGCCACCCTCAAGTATTTGGGGCTATGTTCAAGGACAGCCTTACTGTGCAGGCATAATATGAATTCACATCCTGTGGAGTCTTGGATAAGCTGGATATAAATCAGGAGATCTGTTGTACTGTGCATAAATATTTTATTTAGTTAGGATTTATTTGGTTCTTACTGTTTAGGTCCCAGAATTACTAGATGCAGTCATAATAACTGTTGCAAAGAAGGCCCAATGTTCAAATGTGTCCTCTGTGTAGAGGAAAATGAGGACCAGTCTCCAAAAAACAGCAGTAGAGACTCCAGTCAGCAGTGGATAACCCAAATCCTCCTTGCAGGGCTAAGAAAAAGAGGGGTGAATAAGTTAATGTTGGTTTCAGCCAGTTTTTCATTTTTGCCAGTCTGTTCAATCTGTTAAATCAGCGTTTTTCAAACCTGGCAAATTTAAGATGTGTGGACTTCAACTCCCACAATTCCCCAGCCAATTTTTTTTTTTTTTAAGATTTGAACTTAAAACTTGTAGGACCTTCTGTTATATGTTTCTCCAGAAACACGGTTTTTCAAATGTTTCTCCCTAATATAATACATTTTGTCTATTTTCCCCATATATGCATTTTTGTATGGAGCTTGTATAGTGCCCAATATCCATTTTTATTGGCAAACCCCATTGCAATTTTTTTGATAATGTGTGAATTTTGTTTTATGAATGGGTTCAAAATGCCAAATGAGATGAATTTATATTTAAATGAGAACTAAACACCTGTCCCTTCCTCTCTAGAAAGCATTGAATACAACTCTCTTGATTTGTGAATTTTGTGTATTTTAGGGCAGGGCTTAATTGCATGGTGGTGGCCACCATCTTGACTTTTTTGACTCTGTCCTTCAGATACACCTGAACAGGCTGAAAAGGATCCTGTGGCAGACACCTTGGATCAGATCTAGTGATTAATGTTCCTGCAAATACAGGATTCCCAGGGAGCCCTTGGGCTCTGCAATTGTTCTCAGAGCATTTCTGGGTTCAGTTCTTGCCTTGGTGGTAATATACCTGAGGAGGGATGTTACCAAGAAAATCACTTTTTCATTTGTGAACACCGGCCCACCAAGAGGGTCGCAGCGCACCTCTTTTAATGGTCTTGCTCAAACGTTCTATGTAAGTGGGAACTTTAAATAAAACATGCCTTCTAAAATGATAGATGAAACCAATGAAGAATAAAACCCATGTTGTTGAACTGCTTCTTCTGGCACTGTCCTGTGACTGACTTGCATCCTTCAGTTAAGACATGGAAGAGAGGCTGCTTAGACAAGCTAGCTCTTCCTATTGACTCTTGTGAGCTGTGAGGTAACAAACATCCAGCTCTAACCCCAATCAGATAATTATTTCCCTCTTCTGTCAAAGCCACCGCCCAGTGCCTGCAAGACACTTAATCCTCATTAATATCTAAACCTCTTTTGCTGATGCCTAAACTGAGCAACTCTGGGGGTGGAGGGGGAAAGAGAGGTTGCAGGGCTATAAAACATGCCCAATGAAAGCAGCCCTTTTATTAGTCATGTTCTGGAAGCCTTCCCTGCCATTTGGGCTCGCCTGACTGTTTGGGGTCACATCCTTCTAATGCTGTAAATATATTGAGGGGCAATTTCTTAATAAACCTTTTTCAAGTTTTATTACCGTCCTGGCATTTCCCTTAGTGTTCTCGCTCTTTGGTATCTGTCCTGCAAATTCTAAATTAAGCGTTGACAAATTCTAAATTAAGCGTCGACGCACAGATTAAAGGCAACAGGCGTGTTTTTGGCTCAAACTTTCAAGGTCCTCCTCCTGCTTTAAGGATAGGTTTGTATGTGTTTTGGAAAACCTTACAATTTCTCTGTATTTGCTGCTGCCTCCCTTGTGGGCATTACTGGTGCTCTTTTGGGAGCTGAAATTCCAACATTTCTGAAGGGTGATAGATTGAGCGAAACAGGATTTTGATCTAGTAGGAATCAGGAACAAACTAAGCTTCAAATCAATCAGCCTGGTTGGAAGGATATTTTCATTATAAGATGCAAACTAGTCTCTTAATGGAGAGCAGATGACCTAGTTCCTTCCTTTCAAAACTAATTCTTATCACTTCAAGGAGATCAGATGTCAAATGCAAAATCTGTATCGTCGAGTTTATCTTGGATCACTGCTTAGGATGAAGCTAAAGGAAGGATGATTCTCACTGTACAATCTTTAGAAGGATCTCTCTGCTTAAGGTCTTATGATCCTAAACTCTGTATAGGAACAACAGTAGGCGGAATCAAGGCCATGATGGGACCTATTAAATTGTTCTGGGCCCCCTATTGTGTCCCTTGTGAACACACAGGCATGCATGCATAGACACATATCCATATGAATCTGAAAGCAGTGAAGGTTAGCTTTCAGAAAGCTGGGAAAGATGGCTCCACCAAAAAGATGGGATGGCATGGCTATAATATCTAAGCTCAAAAATACAGATGGCCATTGGGTTGCAATAAAGACTTAGACATTCTATCTCTCTTGGTTGCCATTTAGTGGTCATTTAAATCTTTGAAACTCAGATATGTTAGCCCTATGGGATGGTGGCTAAGAAATGCAATCATACAATGGTATTCATTTATTTATTTGTTGGGGGCTATGGTGTTGTTCAATTCACATCTTGTCTTTCTTCAGCCTATGTAGCACTCCCTTCAGGTTTTCCCTAGAACAACCACTCTGTTTTGTAAGTTGGGCTGAGCAAGAATGGCTCAACATCACCTGGTGAGCTGGCATGGCTCGGAGTGGACTTGAACCTGGGACTCCCGAGGCCTTGTCCAGCTTCTCAACTGCTACACCACACTGGCTCTCCTATATCAATAAAGTTATAAAAGGGAGTTGACATTTTTATATAAATAATAAAAAAGGTTGACAAGGCCAGCGGAAAAAGGAGATAAAATCTCTAGGAGCAAACTCCCTATTGATTTATTACCATATTGATATATACATATTGCTGATAGGACTCCTAAATGCAGCATGCAAATGGTTTGCTTCTAATCCAAGAGAAGGCAGGTTGAAAGCTGGAATTTTCTAAAAGGTACAATGAATGGTTAATTTATTGTGCCTGAACTGAATACAGTATAATATGCACTATTCTATACATTAAGCCCTACCTTTTGTTGTCAACTTTAATGGATGACTGAGCAAAACTGCAAGGGCTTTACCAGCCAAGAGAGTCCCATGGGCTGAAATGTATGATGTATCTGAGTAATGTGTCTTTCAGCTCACACCAGCAGCTGGGAAAATGAATTCTAAAAATTGTATTAAGAACTAGTACCTGAGGGGGCAGAGGAAGGGAAGACCAATGGGGTTCATCCCCTTATGTGATGCCTTCTGTATCTACATGTATTCTATAGGTGAATGGGGGCGATTTAGTTAAACTGGAACGAGGGCTCCCTATTTATGCTTTGGCGTCCCCTTAATGAGGCTGTTTTGCAGTTAACATTATCTTATCTGAATGGGGAAAGGATCTTAACCCATCACCAGCCGTGCACTTCTTGAAAAAAATGGGTGAATGAGAATGAAGGTCTAAGCGCACATTTTATTTCCATAGAATGTCCAAAGAAAGCCTACAAGAAGAACATGAAGGCAATTTTTTATTTAATATTTTATCAAGCTTTTGTCCCGAAGCAGCATATATTCAGAGGAATAGATACGTAGAAAACTTAATCTTCTAGGCCATTTATTGTTTTATAGTTTTTCATGTTTTTATGGGTGGTATACAAAGTGAATAAAATAAACCCCTAATAAATAAATTGGGGGGGGGGGGATGGTCTGAAGGTTTTCTGGAAGGAGTTAATTTGTTTCCTGTATCTCCCCAGAGCCCTCTTTCAAAACTGGCATGAATTTAGCCACTTTTCTGGCCAATATACAAGCCGATCCTAGTGATGTATTACTTATTTTTGTTGAAAGACCACCATTTCCTATTTGGGTGTTTTAAGAACTCTTGAACGGATATAAATTTTATTAAAAAGCATAAGGTTTAGTGAGCTGAAACTCACTTTATCAGCTTCATTGGGAGCTTATGCCTTTAATAGACTTCTTTAGTTGAAGAAGGGGCTACCAGACTCCTGATTTTTTGCCGCCATAGGCTAACATGGCTTTCCTCCTACACTGAATCGATATAGTAATTTATTTCCATCTCTAGCAAGGGTTAGAAACTTATCTTCACTACTTTCCAAAAATGTAAGCATGAAAATATTGCTTCAGACCGAAGCGTGTATTTCATTTTCTTTTCGTTAAAGATAGATTAATTCTGCCTTTGTATTCTCTGCTATCTTCGATTTTTCTTTAGCTTATCTTTAATTTCTTGTCATCCAAGGTGGACCATAAACTGGTTTCCTGTTTCTCATCTATTTTAAAGTGTCTTTTACTGTTGTTCTTAAAATTATTAGTTATATGACTCTCAAAGTCTCTTTGCATCTTTTATTTATTTATTTATTTATTTGCATTTCTTTAGTATAAACTTGTTTTTTTCCCCTTCTTATTTGGACAAAAGTGTCATATTTGCAGGAACCTAGCTGTCTTTCTACAACTTTTTAAACATATTTATTAATCAGATTTATGTCTTATATGATTTATTATTCAAAGCTGATTATCAGCTCCTGCTATACTGTATATGTAAGCACAGCAGAAATACTAACTGAAAATCTGGTTGAGGTTCCTTCCGTCTAGCTCTTAGATTTTGCTAAACAAGTACATTAAAATCCACAGCCTAGTGTTCTGTTTATCTGGAGACCTGATACTGCAGCAGTCCCACTAATTTAAATAATGGAGGGGGTGGGCAGGGACCTGTACAGCACTGAGCACCAATTAGTACATTGTAATGAATGAAGCCCATGTGAGACCCACCACTGAAAACATATGAACAGGATAACAGATCCTTAAAGGGCAGAACTGAATTTAGCAGCAGAAACATCTGGAGTCAGTGTTTTATAAATATATATACAGAAATAAAGAAAGTAGAATTATTCAAGTCTTTCAATTATTGATAGGTCTTCCGATGGACTGATAGTACCAAGCATTTTGAGCAATAGAGAATATTCCCCATCCACATCTTAAATTTGGAAACTGAATTCATCATTTCAAAATCAATGATGAAGTCACTATTCCCACCTGCTTATGCTTCATGTTGAACTATGGGGGGAATCACTCTGCATCTGTCTTGAAGTATCATAAAAGTACTGTGGTGTCATTCAAAGGGATGTCTCATCTTTGTAATCAATCCTATGCCTCAAGACTATACATAAGACACTGTTTTTAAAACTGAGGTCAAGTAGGAGTTCATGTAGTCATTAGTTAGCAGGCATAATTTAAAATAAACAAAGAAGCGATTAGAAACATTTGAACACTAGCTTACAATATGAATATATTGTGGCACTCAGCTGCTGTATTCTGTACAAGATAAAATCAGTATGCAATGAAGTAGCCTATTGCTTGATTGAAAGTGAAGGGAATAGAAGTAAGCTGAAGATCACCTTGGAATTTCATGGGGATTCATGCTTCACACTAAGCCATAATAATGTTGTTTGGTTTTGGCAAGCCATAGCTTAGCACCATATGTAAGACCAGTCAGTATGTCTGACTTTGTGCTTCAACCTTTAACCACTATATTAGGCAGTATTCTAGGAAGAAGGTGCAGGCCTGTGTATGACATGAAAACATAGACAACCTTTTGTTCAGCTGAGAAGAAAATGAGCCCAATCAACAAGTATAAAGCAGGAAATGTCTTAGAACAAGAGTAAGCAGCATTTTTGTGGACAAGGCCATTGGTTGCAGGAGGTGTGAAGATAGTGATGATGATGATGATGATGATATATAAATTATCATACCTCCTCTTTTGGAATGGTTTATATTATGAGACCCACAAAGTCAATGGATGGAAGTATTATTTCTTTTCCATTTCTATACGTTTATTTATTTATTTATTTATCCAATTTATATTACCACCCATCTCAATGAGTGACTCTGGGTAGCGAACAGAATTAAAATAGAATAAAAACAATAACAAACATTATACAAATTAAAATACAGGCAGCTGAGAAACAACAACAGCCCAATCGCTAACACAACCGAGAAGTGGGTCCCTGCAAACATTTAGAGCCCCAGGCCCAGGCACAGAACCAGGTCTTTAGGGCCTTACAAAAAGCCCATCCTGATCTCCAGAGGGAGAATGTTCCACAAAGTGTGTCCTCAGAAAAGGCACACCTTCTAGGCCCCACCAACCATTTTTGAGGACATCAATTTGTCAATCTTTTCTGCATGCCATGACACAGAGCAATCACTGTCTTCCACTTTGCATCTACAACCTACTTCCCTATCCCAAAAGACTTTGAGATCCAGCATAACTGGAATGGTTGGATGGAGAAAATGCACCAAGCACTCACTTCTGATTAGCTAAACGTTTGTCTTCCCTGCCTTCAATTAAAGGCTATGGTAAATCATCTCAAGTTCAGAAACCATAGTTCTCCTGGGGGGTGGGGGTGGGAGAAAAATCCCACCATCGGTCTATGATCTTAAACTTCACTGAAATTGACAACCCATGATAGTGTTTTGTATTTTACAAATAATCATAATTTATAGGAACTGATGCTATTGCTATGTTTTGATTGAGACTAAAAAACAAACCAATGATTCGTATGTGCTACTTCATTTTACTTTGAGGGTTTACCGAACAGGTGGTCCTCCAGAGGGTCACTATGTATATTTAGTATCTGAAACTTGAGCATGCCTAATCTGATTGGCTACCCCCAACCACATGATGATTTAGGAGCTGATGCATCAGACTAACACTGCTTTTGCCCAGCGTTTCTCAGGAGGGAGGACAGTCAGAGAGGCTTTGCTCCTAAGGAAATTTAATTAAATATAACTGGTAAGCTTGCTCCTTTTTCTTTTTTAAAAGAAAGACATTTTGGGGTTTGCTTTCTACCAAATTCATATTTGCCAAATTATTGTTTGTTTCTTTGCAGGCTTCATGGCCTGTGGGATTTTTACAATTTTACAAATGTTATCAAACTTTTTTTTCTTCAGCATCAAATTAATCCTGTTTGGGGAGAGATCAGTTCTGAGTTTGGTGAGGTTTTAAAGGCAGACGAGAGGTTGCCTCTGCCGCTTGCAAACTTTTTGCACATGGAGATCAATGGCTCCTTTGGCTGAGCAGCTCTTGAGTTCCTTTTCTCCTTTAGAACTTGTCCAATTCTGTTGGTAAAACAAACATTGTGTAATTTGATTTTATATTACCTTGATTGAACAGAATTGGCATTAGGAAGGGGCAGCATTTGAAGGGCCTATATTTAACCCACAGCACTGGAGTGCCACTTGCCTCAGAAGGAATGGCAGTTCAGCTAACTAGACAAAACCAGCCAATCACTCTGGGGTATTAGCTTACAGGGCAAATATCTTTGTACTAGGAAGCAGCTGTTCCAAGTCTTCATCTCCTTTCCTGCAGTAGAAAAGAGGGATTTGCAGTCTCTCACAGCAGGCTCATTCCAGTGCATGAATTCATTCATTTCCTCTATGCCATCTCAGTGATAAAGGTTTTGATATTTTCTAGGACTGAAGTTGGAGAAATACGTCAGGCACCCAGAAGCAAACCAAAGGAGCATCCACACAGAGATCAATGGTGGGACGAGAGAAATTAACTTCATTAAGTTAAGGTCATCTGAACAATATTTGTGTGATTGACTTCTGCTGTTTACTGTTGTTTAAGACCCCAAAGTTATTAGTTTACACAGAGAAAGATTTTATTAAGTTGGCTCAGAGTTATGTTTCTCTAGGTAGGCTTGTAGCAGAATTTGAAAAATGGGGGAAAAAACAATTACATTTCTAGGTTAGGAAAGCTTTCAGGGAGATGACCAAGCAAGCTGCTTTTTTGGAGCTTGTGTAGCATGATTGAAATGGAGAATTCTCCTTTTTTTACCCCTGCCATAGCCAGCATACCTCATTGCAGTACTATTGTTCTGTGGTACCATGTTGGTACAATGATTGGCATTCCTTTTCCTAAACATTATTTGCTGGCTGTTGGTAAAGACATTCAGAACCTTCTAGTTGCAGTTCACAGTCAAAACTGTAAGTGAGTTTCCATTCAAGAAATATTAATGAAGCATCTAATGTTCTGGTTGGTTTCATGAGTCATTGCCAGCCGAGAATTGCCAATTATTCATTTTCTTGTAGATGTTTCTGCATAAATTCTCAGTGCACAATACACAAGATCCATGCCTCAGGATTGTTATGTAATGTATTCTATTTAACCTACTCTGTTGAGCTAGGAATAGACTTTATATTATCTAATTTGTTATTACAAGTACATCACACAAGAGAATAGATATGATAATCTACATGTTTGTTCCTTGCCTGCATCCTAAGCAATTCTACTAAACAGAATTGCTCTATTTAGCAATAAAACTGAATTGCTCTATTTAGCAATAAAACTGCAAAAAATGTTACTGGCTGAAGTATGGAAGGAGGCCAATGTCTCAATAATCAAAAACTGGCTTTTTTACCCTGTGTATGAGATATTGGAGAAAAATGCAAATTATCTAAATGAAGGGCTAATGGCAATCTGATGCTAAACATTTCAAGATAAATGGTATTCCTTTATATATTTCTAGAAAGATGTAATTTTTGATAATAAGTTTGTTTTAGTATTTTTTAATTTTTTGTAATTAATTTTTTTTGTATTTTGTAATTTGGCATCTACATTGATGAATAAACTACAGATGTATATAAAAGCATTCTTACAATATTTTAATGATGCATACAGATATTTGATGGCTAAAAGTGAGCAATATTGAGTTCATTGTGCTGATATTTATTTATTTATTTGATTTGTTTTGTGACCAGTGAGTAGGTGGACAGGCTTTCCGCAAAGATGGCAGATGAAGATGATTATGATGAGGTTGTGGAGGTAAGACTTAAAATGTTTGATTCAATGCCTTGAGGTATGTAGATGAGTTTATTATTTCAAAGAAACAGCAAATAATGGCAGGTCAGGAACTTGAGATGGCTGCTTCAGAAGTGAGTGTGTCTCCAAATTCAGAGCTAATGACCTGGCCAGTTATAGAAATTGATATAGTCTAGATGGCGTCTAGCAGCTGTTGGGTACTCCCGGAGAAAACCTAGGACATGTAAGAATGCACGATGACCATAATGGCCAGTGATGCCCTTCTTCCTCTCCTCGCCTTCCTTCAGATTTAGTCTTTATTTTTTTAAAAATAGAAAAATGCAATGTAAGTGATGCTAATAATGTCAGTATTCATATGGTCACTTAAAATGTGCAGAATTCTATCTAGTAACAGCTTCCTGACCCACATAGGACCCTTAAGGAAATCTGTCATAATGAATGAGTTGCCACAGTTGATATCATTGAAGAAAGTTCATAGCTCAGTAGGATCATACATAGTTTATGCGCAAAGATACCAGCCCTGATGTCCAGGCAGGCTGAACAAAATTCCTGTCAGAAATTCTGGAAGGCCCCTACTAGTCAGGGTAAACAGTCCTGGATTAAGCTCTGACTTCATTGGCATTTAAGGTACAGCTACTGCTGATAATGTGGCTTATGTTTCCTTGCCAGGCTCCATTCTACCATGCTAGTTCTGCAGGCTGTCAGGAGAAAATCTTGGGTTGTAATTCCATGTGCCCATTGATTACAGGACTGGATGGGTTGCACGAGGGTTTCCCACTCTTGGATGATAACATTAAATTCTACTAGAGTAAATCTCTTCAATATCTCTGATGACCAGCATAAATAACTTTTCTTTTATTGCAAAAGCTTTCTTCTTCCTCCTCTTCCTCTTCCTCTTCCTCCTCCTCTTCCTCCTCCTCCTCCTCCTCCTCTTCTTCTTCACGTTCACCTTCACCACCCTAACCCATTGTCTTATCATTGTCTGTCTCTTAGTAGACTAATAAGAGTTTTATCTTTCATAGTATCATTTCATTTTCACATTGTTGCACCGTCTCTCCAGAGGTCTGTCCTTCCCCTCAGTCTGTCTTGGGATATTTGTAGCAGGTGTGAAAAAGGCAAGAATTGCTTCTGATCTTAGTTTTAAGCAAGTTAACTTTTTCCAGAAACATTACAAAAGCTCTCATCTTCCTGATTCCCTTCCACTGATCTTTTGTTCTCATGCTTTAATTCTGTGTGAACCAGGAACATATGCAAAGCATTGGAGAGCAAAAGAAATATTCATTTATAAGGAGACAGATTTATGTTTGAAAGTGCATGCAGTAGAGTACTCTTAAAAATAGCTTGGGCTTTTCATTTTGGACATCAGCCTGAATTGTGTGGTACAGAATACTGTAAGTGAGAAGTAGGCTCTGTTTTTCCTTGGTATAATGGCCATATTGCCAATTTTAAGTTGGTCAGTAGGCCACATGGGAAAAATAAATGGTACTCCCATGTTGCTTCCATGCTATGATGAATATTTTTTCTCTTAGTATCTCTCTCTCTCTCCACACATACAAATACAGAGAGACACACAGATATACATACATTTGTATGTATATAATCAAACATAAATGTACATTCTTATTTATAAACAGAAATAGCATTCCTATAGGCAAATGGATGCACACATTCTCTTCCATCTCCTCACCAAAATCTTCTTACATTTTCTTTTATGCTTGTGCTAGTGCATTAGCAGACATACGTATGCTGTTAGTTTTACAAGCAGCAGTCCCAGTGGAGAATAGTGAAGAAAAAGTAGGAGGAACATTCTTTCCTGATATTCTGCTCATCAAAAGAGGCAATTGTATATAAAGCTTGAAAAGTAACAGTATCTTGACAAAGTTCTCTGTGGAAACATAAATCAGCTGCAGAGAGTGGTAGTGAAACTGGCTCTGTTGTAGTATGCAAATCTCCTCTGAGGCTTCCTGTTAATGTGATCCATGGAAATGGAGAGGAACCTTAATGGTGCACTAAGTCCGAGAATTTATGTCACTGCTGTGGATCCTATTAAAATGAGCATGATAAATTTTGTAATACCAAGAATATGTGGAATCCAGTAGAACTTATTGGTGGAATACTTGGTTAAAAGTCTAGGCTATTTCCCTATCAATAAAATGGGTATGATAAAGTCAAACAGTAAAAGGAAGATGTGGAGGCAGGCCCCAACTCTCTTGTCCTTTGGAAAACCATTAAGACCTGACTCTGCCAACTGGCATGGGGTGAAAAAAGGGGCAACCAACCCTGGGGATGGCTAGCACCTTGAAGATGCTCCCATATGTTAAAATCTTACTGATCATCAACATCTTGGAAGATATTATTATTTGTGTATGTGTTTGGTTTTATTCTATTTTTACTGTATTTTTATACTCTTTTTATTGTATTTTAATTAATATTTATTGTTGTTTTATTGTGAACCACCCACGGTCACTTCTTCGTGGGCAGTATCTAAATTTGAAATATAAATAAATATAATATAAATTTGAAATATAAATAAATATAAATAAATAAAAAATAAATAAATATTGGGTCCTACATGGACTGCATTAGCATTTTCTATGTCTCCATTTTCCAAGACTTTTCAGTGAACAGTAGGAATAATTCTAACCAAGCCTTTTAAATAATTCTTGGTGAATTAAGTTTGCTGTTATAATAATGAATGCTATTTGAAAGTAAAATGCATTTTGAGATATTGTTAATTTAAGGATTGATTTGATGCCATACAAAATTAGGGTAAGATTAGTGATTGCTACAGGTAGTAGTGAAACTTTGTGCAAGGGATTTTGGGAAATAATTTGGAACTGACTTTAACATTAAAGCAAATTTAAACAATGAAAATCCTTTTCCCTTGTCCAGAGTGGTTGCAACTATGACAGAATTTTGAATCAGGGACACTTCTAATAATGATGCAAGCTCAGACTTATTATCACAGGTAAAATATATGCCATTTCTGCTTCTTATTTATTTACCTGGGATCATATTTAGGAAAGTCCACCTATGAAATTAGTCTAATATATTTCACTAGTACTATAAATATTACAAGAATGCTGACAAGAGAGCTTTTCACAAAAGCTTGTACTGGTGTAACATACAGTGGATGTGTTATTATTAGCAAGATGATTTGTCCCACATTTAGGTTAGCTGATCTGCAGAAACATTGTACATTGGCATAGCTGGTCCTAGTACATTAATTTCCATTAGATTTGCCTGGAACATCTGATTAAATTTGGTGAAGTTAACACGTTTCGAGACGATATTTAAGACCTTGCAAAAAGAGAGTATAAAATTCACTTAAACAAGATGCAGCTGGTTTCCTTCTTGGCCCCTCCGTGAACAAGAGAATACTTCAGACACTGTTTATTTTATTACGAATCTTAAAGGACAATAATGTCATTTTTTTTCCTGTGTTGAGATCAGCATATTTATTTGGAGGTGACCGACTGGGCTTTTGAAATCTTCTGAAATGCCGCAGTTATCAATCCCACTTTACAATCTTCTTCCATATCTGGGTCTCTTTGTTTCTTATACCTCAGTTCTGTTTCCTTTGAATGACCGAGTGAAATGAATATTGTTTGTACTTTTCCGGATTTGTTCCATACACATCGAAACTTATGA
Source organism: Liasis olivaceus (assembly GCA_030867105.1). Classification (NCBI taxonomy): domain Eukaryota; kingdom Metazoa; phylum Chordata; class Lepidosauria; order Squamata; family Pythonidae; genus Liasis; species Liasis olivaceus. The sequence goes on along the minus strand of CM061349.1, from coordinate 135,251,663 downwards.
TGGAATTTGAGTACAGCCATGATGTTACACTTTATCTTAGTCGAGGAGCTGAGAAGCAGTAGTTCAGCCCTGATACAATGGCAACCTCCCCCTTTCTCTCTTAGTAGTAACAAGACCCAATTCAAAGCATGAAAATAGCCTAGAGGAGAAAGCCAACACTTGTAATATATAATGTATTAAAGGTACAGGTAAATGCAGTAAAGTGAGTTAGTATACAAAGTCTGAGACCTATAGATATTTACAGTATAATTATGTCAGTTGTGTTAACACAAAATAAAATCAGCTTGCCTGTCATCTATAGCAGGCAGACAGAAAAATCAAGAAAGTTTACAAGTCTTTGTGGCCTGTAGGAGATCGGATATAGGTGGTTGATAGCTTGTATTCCATTTGGTGGGTCACACATATTGTACAGAAGTAATGGAGTTTTTTTTTCTTCAATGGTGAATTGTTTTAGACTGTTGAGAATCTAGCAGTGGAGGCAGATTAAGATTTTTTTGTCTAATAATTCTTGTCCAGGCATGATTTTTTCTTAAATTCAGTGTCATCTTACTTGAAGTTAAATATGGTAATACACCCTGAAGCATAACCAGTCTTGAGAGATCCAAGGCAAATTTTGTATGATTGTTGGTTGTGTTTCAATTCTGGCTTGAAACATTTCAAACAAAATTTGAATCATCATCAGCAGCTTTGCACAGCCCTAATTAAGAAATACATTAAATAAAAAATTTAACGCATAGCAGTCATTCTAATAAAATATGGTCATGTTCTGACACATATTTTGCCATTTTATTAAAGTCTTCCTTTTACTGCCCAGGTGGCAAACCTAACTTAAATGAATAGTCCATGACAACTGTTCCTAGGATATTTAATATCTCATTTAAAAAGAATTCACAGATGAATAAAATATTTTTCCTGTTAAATTAAAGAGTTGCTTCGTCCTCTTACAATGTGACTTTCGCAAGAAAACAGTTAAGTGCAAGATTGTCACTAAGTGTTCCAATATATATATCTGGATAAAATATATATTGTTTTGTTGTGAACTGCCCAGAGTCCCTCCTTGTGGGGGAGTTGGGCAGTGATATAAATTTGATATATAAATAAATAAATAAAATAAATATCAGTTTGGAAATATTGTGGGTTTAGGTGCTTTCTGCATTGGTATTTGAACTGTCTTTTGGATTACCTCCCCTTCCCTAGTACTTGAAATGGTACGTACAATGAAAGGGCAATGGCATTTTCAAGTCATGGCTAATGATCTGGTGAACTTCTCACCTATCCTGTTCACTCATCACTAACTCGTGACTTTTAAAATATTATTGTATGAACAAGCCAATGGGTGTCCAAAATTCCACAAGTGCAAGCAGGAGATGTGAAGTCTTGGAATTCTTCAATTGGATCTAATGCAACGTTCAAAAGTTAAGCTCTTAATATACAAGGAAAATCACCCTTTTACCAGCATTAAGTATTGCGACCGATTGATAGCCACAAATCTGCTGGTGTATATGGAAGAAATGCAGCTAAATCTTTGAGTATTTTCCAGTGGTGTCATAGAAAATCCTTACGAATCACATCTTTCTTTAGACTGAGATTTTATTCTTTACCTCAAGGGAAACAGATGTGTTTTTATGAATGACCTTGTGAAAAATAATGAGGTTTCTTTTTTGTTTATAGTACTACGTAGAAGAAGAGGTCGATGATGATGAACCAGGAGAGGTAAAAGCCTCTGTTTTATGCCCAAACCTCTGATTTTGTGGAATTTAATGCTTTTTCAGCATTTTGTGAGTGTGCATAATATAAAATAATTTAATAGATGTTTCGACATAGTCAAATAATCTAATAATAACCTCTGGGAAGAGCAAAGTCAACCAGCACCTCTTAAAACAAAATGATGATCTTGCTTTGAGTGTCTTTTGCTAATGCAATTTTTTGATGGTGAGGAGCCACACTTACAAATTTTGGGGTGGGGGGGCACAGTGGATGAAAACAGCTGCACCCACACCTGCACTAATGGAGTAATCTCTTTCATTGGTGGGAGAGACTGATCCCCAGAAGAGAAAGGACGTGGCTAAGATAACAAGGCTAAGTGGCTTTTGGACTGCATGTTTCCCATGTTCTTTGTTTTTTAGAAAGATGTAGGAGAAAGGAGAAATTAATGAAAATTCAGATTTCTTTTCTACAGCAAGAGCTGGAGGCTTGTTTTAGTTAGTGTATTATTCCTCACTCCTACCTTTATTTGCATTAATTTGCAGTAGGCTTTAATCACACTTAACTGTTCTCCTTGTCCATGTGCTCAATGCTTCGTAAGGTACTAGTTGAAATGTTTTAAAAATTCTTTGTTTTCTTTTTGGGGATGCAGATGGATGGTGGTATCTGCATCCTAGTGAATTTGGTGACTAATTTTTGATTGGCTTGAATGGTATGATTTGCATAAAAATGTATATGTATATACCTCTGCTCTTGATATCTTGGGCGTCTCCCAGAAAACAAAGGAAGAAACAGTAGTTCTTAGAAGTTACTAAATGAAAATGATATTTGAAAACTCAGCTCAGAAGAGAATAAATGTATATGTAGCTTTTATGTGTGTTTCCATTCACTTGTCTGATGTGATTCATTTTTGGTACATCCAATGTCATTTTCTTGTTTTTGTTTCTTGTTCAAGTGGCATAGCATATTCACATATTGTTCATCTTTGAAGCACCTGTAGCCGTCTTAAATATGTTATCCATTTTAAGGCTTTTCAATTTCAAATTTTTGGATGTGTAAGTTAAACAGAATTTACAAAACATTTTTAAAAACCCAATATAATAAACCTATATACATGCATACATGCACATATGTATTCTAATCCATCATAACTTTTCACCTTACTAAAGAATGAAACCTATCTATGTAGTTGCCAAGAGTTGTTAACAACTTTATGGTATGTAATCAATCAATCAATAGAATAGAAATCAAAAGAAAGCTGTGCTTTTATTAACTTTACCTTTAAAGTAATGATTTACCTATTTGGAAGCCAGACAAGATTTTTCTTCCTAGGGATATGTTTTTATAACTGTTACTAGCAACCTGAAGATAAATACTGTAAGATTATTTTATTCTAAACATTTGTTGTTTATTACTCCTAGCATTTCTTTTAATACACTTTTTAATTAGAACTGTAGCAAGTTTATGGCATCAGCATGACTGTAAATATTAGAAGCACATTCCCTGGACTCCTCTTCCAGGCCTCAGAATTGCTGAGGAGGATCCTAGAATCTTGTAGGACAGATCTACAGATCACAGGGATTGCCCAGGGCAGAAGGAGCAAAGTTGTTCCTTCATTAGATAGCTTTTGGGTCAATGGAGAGAGACAATTATATAGCATCCCGAATTTTTGGTGTTTATTGTGTGTAGCTCACTTTTGGGGGAATAGTTCATAAGACAACCTTTGAGAATACATTCAGAAAATATAAGAACGGATGGACTTATCCACATAGACTAATTCTCGTATACATTTTGGGGTAATCTCACTAAGATCAATAAGGTTAAGTCAAAGGAAGAGTTTTTCCAGTCTTTGTCTGTTCTGTATATGTTCTCAAAATTCCAACAGATGTGAGTGAGAATGATGGTGAGGGAAATTCTTGTGAAATCCAAAACACTTTGGTGAATAAACCAATTCCTTTATTTAGAAAACAGTTATTTAATTTTATAGAAATAAATTGAATGATCTGTGCATAATATAAAGCACTTTTCAAATGTAAGGGGAACTTGACTGGGGGCCGGGGGAAGGTAGTACTATACCCCACCCCTGTCCACTGTCTTATCTAGACATAACTAATGGCTGATTCAATTTTGTTTCCATATGATATATCCTAATGGCACATTCATTTTTGGATTTGTTAGCCATGGATTTCTCAAAGAAGGCAATACATTTTGAGAGTAGGGCAACTTGTCAGAGATGTAAAATAAGAGATGTAACATGTCATAAGAACCATCCTGAATTCAAGAATATTCTCAGGTAGTAGTCATACAGATCAAACTAACTGTATGAACTGTTCTTTGCATATTCTCAACATCTATTCCATCCTTCTGTGCCCAGAGGTCTAATTTTCAGGATTTTCTGCCCATCTCTTTTCATCCTGAGGATAGGTGAAGGCTCAACTCAAATGTATAATTTCATACATTGTACAGCCATATGAAATGAAGTATGGTAAAGAAGCTATGCAAATCAGTTATCCATATAATCTATTGATGTGGGGTGTAGATTACTAACTTGGAAAGTCCTTTGGAAGTTTTCAAAGATTGGTTCTGAACAAAGTTCTCTGTTTCTCGGTTGCACTGATTTTCAAAGGATTAGTGGGAGTATAGACAATTGTAACTCCCAGAATGGAGACCCAAAAGGCTCTAAAACCAGTGCTAAGGTGGGAGATAAATTTGAAATATCTTTCCCTATTCCTAGACGATTACTGAGATCACTGAGACAACATACAAAACTGGCTCCGCACCCTATACAGTAACAACAAGACATACTTCAGGAACAGGCAGGCATCCTTCGGAAACAAGAATACATACTTATGAAACAATCGAGCATCCTCCAGAAACAAGGATACATACTTATGAAACAACCAGGCATCCTTCGGAAACAAGAATACATACTTATGAAATAACCGAGCATCCTCCAGAAACAACGCGTACTTTTGAAACAACAACAACGCGTACTTTGGAAAGTACAGCACAGCCTCCGGAAGCCAAAGACATCCCTCACAAGGCCTCCCATCCTGTCAGAAAAAAAGTTGTACGGAAAAAAGTGGACACATCTAAATTTCGGACACCTTACTTGGATCACAGTTCAAAAATGCAAAAGCTCTTCAGTGATGTAAGTCAAGAACTTGTATTTTCTCAAATTCAAAGCAATTTAATCCTATGTGACTGAGTTTCAGCTAAGTTTTAAAAAATCCCTGGGAAAAAATATTTATTTTATACATATGTATGTATCCCTTTTTCAATGTATCATAAATTGATAACAGCTATCAATTACTGTAGCATAGGGGGAGCAGAGAGTCCTGCTTTCGCAGAGCAAATATCAAAGCTTAGGGGCATCCCAGAATACTATTCAGAATAATATTCTGAAAAAGTTCTAGTTTATAGTCTTTCCTTATTCAGGCCATAATCTTTATGGCTGCATGAAATAACCTAATTCACTTTATCTACATGTCTTTAAACTGTGTGTGTGTGTGTGTGTTTTCTACTTAGAGCATAAGGTTGAACAAGAATTCTATGTTCCCTCTTACAGTTTTAAATGTATTAATATTTGTTAATATGTGTACCTGTTGTGCAGCAGCATTCTGTTTGGAAGAGCCTTTGTTTTAGAAAAGCCTATATTTGAACTCGCTCAATTGTTTTCTTTCACCATGCATGTAGAGTTGCTAAATTTTCAGTGTAAAATGTTGGCTTCTGCATAGGGTCTGGATGGTACTGTGTGTGTGTGTGTGTGTGTGTGTGTGTGTGTGTGTAACTGATCTCAGAAGCCTCTACCTTGGCCCCCTTCACATGTGCTTGGCTGGCTAGAAATTCTGTGAGTGAAATCTCAGTACAACCAGAGGGAGCCAGACTGTAGAAAGCTGATCCATAGGTCCATAAGTTTGGAGAATAAATTGTCTGTTAATCAGAAAATTCTAAGCTCGTGCAATTTATATATAAATCAAACTTTTATCCAACTCTGCATGAATAGGTATATCTATATGTGTATAGATGCACATACACACACCCCTACTCACACACCAAGAATAGGCAACTTTCCTTGAAAGAGTCGTTTCAATGAGATGAGTGGTGACAAATATGATAAACAAATAAATAAAAAACTTGACGTCCCCAGATCTTATGGACTCTAATTCCTATTAGTCGAGCCTTTTTGGCAAATTGTAAGGAACTGTGGGATCTGAAATCAAAACATTTGAAGGATACCAGATTGTTTAATTCTGATGCACCCACCTATAGAAATATACAAATATGTAAAAGCTTTAAATACAAGATATTTTGCCAAGGGGTTCCAGAAGATTTATTCTTAACCATTAACACTTTGACATGCTGAAAATAGATCTACATTTTGCTGTCTTTCCTGTTCCCAGAAAAAGTACAAGGAAAAGTTTGAGAAAGAAAAAGGAAAACCATGTGCAATAACAACAGATACTCCTGAACTTCGAAGAATCAAGAAAGTTCAGGACCAGCTCAGTGAGGTAAGAATGAGGAAGAAGAAACCAAGTCCAGATGATACTATTTTAATTCTAGTCAGGACAGCAATGAGTTAAATACACTCATAATATTACAATAAGCCAGTCTGGATCTTTAGGATATACAGGTGAAACTCGAAAAATTAGAATATCGTGCAAATGTTCATTTATGTCAGTATGGCAACTCAAAAGGTGATACCAATATATGAGATAGATGCATTACATGCAAAGCGAGATATGTCAAGCCTTACTTTGGTATAATTGTGATGATTATGGCGTACAGCTTATGAAAACCCCAAATTCACAATCTCAGAAAATTAGAATATTACATGACATCAATAACACAAGGATTGGAAATAGAACAATATCGGACCTCTGCAAAGTATAAGCATGCATATGTGCTCAGTACTTGGTTTGGGCCCCTTTTGCAGCAATGACTGCCACAATGCGGCGTGGCATGGATGCTATCAGCCTGTGGCACTGCTGAGGTGTTATGGAAGACCAGGATGCTTCAATAGCGGCCTTCAGCTCCGCTGCATTGTTCGGTCTCATGTCCCTCATCTTTCTCTTGGCAATGCCCCATAGATTCTCTATGGGGTTCAGGTCAGGCGAGTTTGCTGGCCAACCAAGCACAGTAATCCCATGGTCATTGAACCAGGTTTTGGTACTTTGGGCAGTGTGGGCAGGTGCCAAGTCCTGCTGGAAAATGAAGTCAGCATCCCCATAAAGCTCGTCTGCGGAAGGAAGCTTGAAGTGCTCCAAAATCTCCTGGTAGATGGCTGCATTGACCCTGGACTTAATGAAGCACAGTGGACCAACACCAGCAGATGACATGGCTCCCCAAATCAACACAGACTGTGGAAACTTCACACTGGACTTCAAGCATCGTGCATTGTGTGCCTCTCCATTCTTCCTCCAGACTCTGGGTCCTTGGTTCCCAAATGAGATGCAAAAGTTGCTCTCATCAGAAAAGAGGACTTTGGACCACTGGGCAACAGACCAGTTCTTTTTTTCTGTAGCCCAGGTAAGACGCTTCTGACGTTGTTTGTTGTTCAGGAGCGGCTTGACAAGAGGAATACGACATTTGAAGCCCATGTCCAGGATCCGTCTGTGTGTGGTGGCTCTTGATGCACTAACTCCAGCCTCAGTCCACTCCTTGTGAAAGTCCCCAACACTTTTGAATGGCCTTTTCCTGACAATCCTCTCCAGGCTGCGGTCATCCCTGCTGCTTGTGCACCTTTTTCTACCACACTTTTCCCTTCCACATAACCTTCTATTGATGTGCTTTGTTAGAGCACTTTGGGAACATCCAATTTCTTTTGCAATTCCCTTTTGGGGCTTTCCCTCCTTATGGAGGGTGTCAGTGATGGTTTTCTGCACAACTGTCAGGTCAGCAGTCTTTCCCATGCTTGTGATTCCTACTGAACCAGCCTGAGAGACCATTTAAAGGCTCAGGAACCCTTTGCAGGTGTTATGGATTCATTAGCTGATTAGAGGGGGACACTTTGAGCCTAGAATATTGAACCTTTTCACACTATTCTAATTTTCTGAGATTGTGAATTTGGGGTTTTCATAAGCTGTACGCCGTAATCATCACAATTATACCAAAGTAAGGCTTGACATATCTCGCTTTGCATGTAATGTGTCTATCTCATATATTGGTTTCACCTTTTGAGTTGCCATACTGACATAAATGAACATTTGCACGATATTCTAATTTTTTGAGTTTCACCTGTATATTGCTAGATCCTTGGCACAGGAAACATGAAACTCAGCTTCAAGCTAGAAATTTGAGAATTCATACTAGATACCTGTGGGATAAAGTTACAGTTCTTGACTGTCTGAAAAATACTGCAGACATGGAAGCTGCTCGCCTTATGGGTGGATTCTCTCAGTGTAGAGATGCCCTGCCAGTACTCCCCAAGCTCTTGAATGTGGCTTATTTTAAACTTATATTAAATACATTTTTAGTAATTGCATTAATTAAATATTGACTTAATATCAGTTTGTCTTGGCTCCATTAACTTTTCTGTTTTCAAACAATGATTTACTATAGTTTTCTATACTATAGCATATACGTATTTTCTGTAGGTTAAATATCGCATGGCTGGTGAATCTGCTAGAACTGATTGTCACCTTGATGAAAAAGCAAGAGACATTGAACATGCAAAGAAAGTTTCTCAGCAAGTCAGCAAGGTAAGTCATCCTGTGGAGGGATATAGATGTTAATGAGATTTGTAAATACCGAGATGATACTTTTGCAGTTCAAATGGTTTACTTTATTTTTGGATAAATTATGAGAGAAATCTGTTATCATATACCAACAATATATGTTTTATCACTTGTCCAACTTTCCAAAGTTAAAGAACTTTATGCACATCTGTTTAGTTATACAGCTAGTCCTTGTTTAGTGACTGCCTCTTTTAGCAACCGTTTGCGGTTATGATGGTGATGAAATGTAATTTTATGACCAATCCTCACATTTATGTCCTTCACAGGTCTGTAAAATAAAGAAAAGCTGAAGTAAGATTATAAACACAGTTACGGTTTCACTTAGTGACCGCTTTGCTTAACAACCAAGTTGCCGGTCCCAATTATGGTCGCTAGACAAGGACTACCTGTATTCACTTTTTTGACTACCTCCTTAATGGGTGGAATGACTATTTATACCTTTTCCTTCCATATGCCTATACAAATGCGTCACAGCAATGTGTGAATAAATGGTAATATATTAAAAAAAAACATTAGGAATGTACACCAGCCTTTCCCAAACTGGGGCTCTCCAGGGACATTGGATTACAGTTCCATGATTTGCAATCATTATGGCCTTTAGATCAGGGGCAGAAATTGAAATCCAACGCACGCAGAAGATACTGGGTTAGACAAAGCTGCCACTGACAGCATCACATTCAAATGTTCAAATGTTCAGGTGATAAAATCTAAGTCACGTTGCATACTTTCAGTTTAATGCTTGAAGGGTGCCTTATTCTCCTGCTTCCCGAGAAATGTTCATGAAACATTACAAATTTCCCAGACAGTGCAATATGTGCAAACTCTACCTTAATCAGTTACTAAGCAGTCTCAAAGGAGGAAATATGAGTTACTGGTGTTTCTATTTCTTCCTGAAACATTGGACATTTAATTTTAGAGTAATGCAGCTTATAGCTGGAGCTGAAGGAATTGATACGCCTGACGCTTCCAAGCCGCATACAGATTATGACAATGCCTGTGCTGATCCTCCCTATTCGAAGCAGCATGAATAGCACAATCCATACAAGGGATTGTCCTGAAATGTTACACTTTTGTCTCGGTTTGGTTGCTTCCTGTCCTTCTGGATTGGCACCAAACTGCAAAACCAGCTGTTGTGACAGTCTTCTACCAAGACATTCTCCCATTGTCCTACAAACTGAAGCAAAGACACAATCAACAACCTAGGCCATCAGATTGGACACTGGAAATATGACTCATCTGTTTATTGCGGAAGACCACAGAAAGATGATTTAAAAAGAAGATTGACCAAATGTCTTTCTAGCAAATTCTCATTTATTCAGTTAGATGAATGAATACATTCACCCCAATAAATTGCCTTTTGAGGCTATAAGCCTTCATAAAACAGCTTACAGTACGGTTAAACTAGTGGAAGTTTGGCTTTGTTAAGTGTGCTTAAATAATATTTTTCGAGGAAATGCAGTTATGTATAAAAGACTTCAAAGAACATTGAGGCCTTCAGAAGCAGTACAGGAAGAAAAGGGATTGGCAACCATCCTGGCAAGTGAATTTGACTATTGTTGGACTAGCTGAGCATGAGCTTTATGAAGGATTGGACTGAAGACAGGTGTTTCTTTACAGTTCCTGTGACCAGTGTGGTGTTTGTGTGTCCTTATAGGTTTTATACAAGCAGAACTGGGAAGAAAATAAGGAAAAGTACCTGCTGCCTCCTGATGCCCCTGAGCTTGTTCACGCCATAAAAAACACAGCTTTATACAGCAGGGTAGGTCCACTTACTCTTGTTAGAAGGACCTGTTGTCCTTTCCTGGTATCTGGTGTCTCTTTCATGCCTGGAACTAACGAGTGTTGTGGTTACTCTTCTCTTCAGAAACCTTACGTTGAAGAATGGGAAGCAGACAAGGCCCTCTTCTATCCCTATGATGACAGTCCTGAACTTAGGAGAGTTGCAAAGGCACAAAAGGCCCTTAGTGATGTAAGTACCAAGTTCCCGATTGGTCATTGGTTCTGGACCTGCGTAACTGGGAAAGGGCACCCATATTTGACACGGTTAATAGTTAAGCGTGTTGGATTAGAAGAATCTAGATTTGCATCAGTGTGTTTACCAGGCGACCTTGCAGCTAAACAACCTTCAAAGGGCTTTTGCGAGAATGAAATAGCTATTTATAGCACATTATCTTGCCCTTTGGCACAGGCAAGATATCAGTAATAGACGAGGCAGTGGAATGGGGTGGATGGTGCATGGAAGATGATGGAAAAGTAACTTGTGGCGTCACTTAGCTGGCATTGGCTGATCTCAAAAGCCTAGCAGAGTCAGGTCTGGTTAGGACTTGGATGGGAGTCTATAAGGATATCCCAGGGCTGTAGGTTAAACAAAAGAAAAAAAAAAAAAACCGGAAGAAGGCAATTGCAAGTCATTTCTGTACTGTTGCCAAGAAAACTAAAAGAATATAGGAACTAGGAACTGAGGCTGACTCAAAGGAATGAAGACAAGAATGTTCACTATAGCCATTTGGGAAAATATTATTCTCTGATCCAGTGTTTCTCAACCTTGCCAATTTGAAGATGTATGGACTTTACATACAATTTGGTATGTAATTTGAAGATATATGGACCTTGGCAATTTGAAGATGTATGGACCATTTGGGAAAATATTATTCTCTAATCCAGTGTTTCTCAACCTTGGCAATTTGAAGATGTATGGACTTTAACTCCCAGAATTCCCCAGCCAGCTTGCTGGCTGGTGAATTCTGGGAGTTGAAGTCCACACATCTTCAATTTGCCAAGGTTGAGAAACACTGCTCCAACCAACACCAGAGCCATTAAAATAAATGGTGCAGTAGAAAGTTTCCACCCCAGCTCTTAATTTATTAACTTCTATAAAGATGGCTCATATGTTGTGGTGGAGAGCAAACTTTGGCACCTAGCATGCCTAAAACCATGCCAATTAAACAATTGCTTCCTCTGATTGTCTTGTTCAGTTCCTGGTGTGAAATTCTAGAGTAACTGTGCTAAATTAACAGAGGTATATTTTGCTCCCCTGAAAACTAACTCCTATGGAGACAGGCTACAAGAATAAATGTGCTTGTTTAAATAAGCAGGTCTCTTTTTCCCTGCGATTTCAGATTGTCTACAAAAAAGGACATGATGAACAGAAATCTAAATACACTGTTCTGCCTGACCCACCTGATGTGGAGCTTGCCAAGAAAGTCACCCGACAGCTCAGTGATGTGAGTATTCTGTGGTAAAATTTATTATAATAGATGCGTCTGAGCTGGGAACAGGACAGCCATCAGGTATCTCTAAAATATGTTACAAGGGGGGGAAGTATTAATGGCCTTTACAGGAGAATCTTGCCTCTTGCAATCACATTCTGCAGTAATGCTTCTCCCTCCCACTCTATCTTTTCTTCCATCCGTATTAGCATAAAGAGAATCAGCCAACCAATCCATTATTTATTATTGATTGACTGATAACTATATTTTGCTCACTCCCTTTTTATGTCTCTAGGTAACTTCTGAATAGAATAGAATCCAATCTAGAAGTGTTTTAAGCTCCCTCCTACACCATAACAGGGATGGACCCAGATTTAGATATAGATCTTGCTCACAAGTCCTTTCCATGAGGCACATGAGGTTCAACATTCGTATTCTTCCTTCTCATCCATTCTAAGTTGGTATTTGCTGCAATGATCTGAGCATTGTTTCTTCAAAAAGCTTGCTTTTCCTCATGTGGAAATCTATGCACATAGAATCAGTTTAGCAATTTATCAGTTGTGTGTATCTTATCTTAGATTTGTTTAATAGGGCAACATCCTTACCTTGTTTTTTTGGCTGGCCTTTATACTTTGGGCTAGGTATGGTGAAAGTATGTCTTGTACTTTTAATTGTTAAAATTCCTCTTGGCACATGGTGAATCACTAATTTTTGGTTGTGTTTGAGCTAGAGTAATTCACTTATAGAAAGAGCTCTGAAGAGACATTGTTTTGGTGAAGCTGAAATAAATCTCCCTTTCTAAATTTAGATGATCTTTTCCGATTCGATGTAAAATAATGCCTGACAGATTTTTTAAAAATGATGGCAAATAAATGCCTATTTCTCTTTTGACTGTCAGTACAACTGATGAGTTCCATGAAGCATAACTCATAAACTTGATATTTAGATATAATTAGCTTTTATTCATTATTAATGTGGTCATATAATTTATTACCCAATAGTAATTTTAAACTCACTAAGTTGACTGCTATATTTTTAATGGAATGGTATATGACCCTTTTCTCATCATTAGTTATATTTGGCATCAGAAGGCAAGTAGGATAGGTACCAGACTGACTTCTCTGGGAAGATTTTCCATAATGGATGATACTTCTGGGAAGGTTTTTGAAAGGCTATAGAACAATTAGGTTTTATTCAAACGTCCCAAGAAAAGAAGAGTCTCAAAAATGTAGTCCAATAGGTCAATTTCAGCCTGGAAAAATGAATCTGTTTTAAGAATCTATTTATTTTTCTTAAGTAGTTTATCTAAAGTCCAGTATTTATTTCTTTTTATTATAGCATAAGTACCATGAAGACTATCAAAAGAAGAAGGGCAAATGGAGCCAAACTCCAGGCTATGATGTTGCAATTGCCAGAATGAATGCTGACAACTTAAGCGCAGTAAGAAGGAATATCAAATCTTAGTAATCATGCAATTTTGTGTTTGTTTTCTTTTCCTTTTTCCTCCCCCCACCCACCACTTTATATTGACTACTTGCCTTTCTAATAAAATTCCAGTTTTGAGCTGTACATTCTTGCATTTTCTGCTGTTTACAGAGAAAATACCAGGAAGACTGGGAAGCTAAGAAAGACCAAATCCACTTCACACAGACAGAAACGCCAGAGTATGAGGTTAATAAGCGTGCTGGAATTGCTGCCAGTAAGGTAGGTTAATAATTCTAGCTATGTGCTTAGTTTGAGCCCATTGGGGAAACCATGCTGATGGCCTGATCCATAATGTGCTTGGGATCTTCTGATCCTTTCAATTTACATGTGAAGAAGATCCCATTTATCAGTTTTTTACAGGGCTGATCCAAAGCTTTTGGTCACCTCGGTTGGGATGGGTTGGGTTGGGTTGGAATGAAGGCATTTCTGTGTAAATTGAAAATGTGTCACAGATAGGGATGTCTGCAGGAGGGGTCAAGAAGTGAAGATGGCAGTTGCAATCACGTGAACAAAGCCCCTGTGTCATTAACACATGTACAAAAGAGGTGGGGCTTTGTTCACATGGTCACAGCTGCCATCGTGACTTTTTTTGACCCTCTGTGATGGAAACCACTGATCACAGAATATTCTGCCCATTTATACATCTGGCATTCTGTATGTATCGTGCTGCCTCATCTGCCTTGATGGGCAAGGGAAGTTTAATGTGGAGCTCCATTAAGTCAGACTTGGGTGCATCTGTTAGGTCTTGGCATTGTTCAAGAAAGTGTGATTGACCATGACAGGGAGTTCTTTCCATTATGTTGATGACCCAGTGGAAGCTTTTGTTGGAGGAAGGGAGAACTTTAATTGATTCCCATTTTCCCCTTCAGTCACCGCTCTACCTCCCCTACTTTTCTGAGAGGCAAAAGAGACTACATGGAAAAAGGAAGACAATTGCCTCCCTCACTTCTGTTGGTGTATGTGTGTCTGTACCAATAGTATAACTTTGCTAAAAACAGTTTTGGAACCAAGCTGCTGAGCACGCAATGTCCTTTACTTCATCTTTGAGTGCAGTACCATCTTCTCAGGTTTAGTAATACAAATTTAGCAAAAGAGGTAATAGAACTTGAAAAGGATTCTTGCTAATGATAGGTACTTTCGTTAACCCTTGAAGGTACAATACATTCCAGTTATATTTCATGAGCTTATTAGCAATGGCTTTTTTGATCATGGAAAAATGGCCAAGTGCTAGCTATAAATGGCATTTTTCAGTTGGAACTGTTTTGAATCAAATATATTTGATTTAAAATAGTACATAAATGTTTCCAATCTCTGTTTTTTTTAATCTTTAAGCTAAACACCAATATAAAAATACACCAAGGTACACCAAAAGCATACTGTAAAATTGGAAAATTAATTAAAGGGTTTTTTTCCCCTTAACTTTTCTAGGTAAAATACAAGGAAGATTATGAAAAATCCAAAGGTTCAGCAGATTATAATGTACTTCCAGCAACTGAGAATCCTTTGCTCAGGCATCTAAAAGCTGCTGGAAATCTTGTAAATGATGTAAGTATGCAAGTTTTTCCCAGGGATGGATTTGACAAAACAGTTTCAACAATTCATAGCTATTTGTTATTTAAAATTAGACCTCTTTACTAACAGATTTGCTGTGTAAACTCATGTCTTGTTAGGAGAATGCAGAATTTAATCAGCAAATTGGTTAGATCAGCACAGACTATAAAACAGGATGTTCCTTTTTTCATATTACTTCAGTTGCTATAATTGGAGGACAAGATACATGATTGTTATTGTGGATAGTTAGCTTATATTTTGCTCACTTCAAACCCATGGTGTTTACCACAGAATCCCAAACTATAATAGCTAAGAGAAATCTCTTGCTCTTTATTCTTATTATTGTGTTGCAAGAGCTACCAAACCCTTCTAATTTTGGACAATGGCTGCACAGTTGGACCTGAGATAAAGCTTTCTCCCTTGCTGCACCCATATTGTGAACCTCCTTGAGAGTGTCTCATTTCCCCAGGGTATATCATGAGCCAAGTCAGCGAGTGAAGGATGCTCCTGGATCACATTTTGCTTTGCAATATGTGTGGGGTGGGGATGATGAATGTGGCCCAGGCTGCTCTGCTTCTTTTCCCCCTTGGATTTTATGAAGAGGTGTTTGGAGAGTTTGTTTTTAAAATTATGCTAAACTTAATTTTATGTAACAGACTACAGGTTCCATTTTCCCCTTAAAAAGCAGGAAGCCATATCCAGGAATTGTGGTTTGAGTGGCTCTTTGGGTGACCAAAAATAGTTTGAGGACTATACACAATGCTGGGGCCTCTAGTTGCCCAGCCCTGAAAGATGCAAGATCTAAATGGGGAACAGGAAGTTAGTGACAAGAAATTTGCAGGATGACTTACCTGTCATTGCAATTAGAAGTATTAAATGAGCATATCAAGAACTGAATACAGAAATAATTTATGAAGTAAAGCTTCTGCATCCTTCATGTCAATGATGGCAAAATTCCTTTTGCTTCCCAAGAACTTTCCTAAGGGGATGTTCTGCTTTGTTTCAACTATTTTAACAAGCAGTTACGAGCTTACTCATTTAATTTAGATGGGCTTACCCTTTCATGAAGTTCACGTTTTAACAATGTGAACTTTTAAAAAATGTGCACTTTTTAAAAAAGATACAAATGAATAAATGACCTCTTCCTTCTGTATAAATCAACTTCAGCTAGGTATCACATAAATAACATTTTTGTTTTTTATTGTATGTGTTGCCAAGATTAAAATAATTATACATTGGTTACTATTTGTGTTACAATTATACAATTGTTTCACACATGTATAATTATGGAGCTTGCTGCTATAAAAGGCAGTGAGATGAATCTACCATGGCTAATGTATCTGCAAATAACTGGAAAAATAAAAAGCAATCTCAAAAAGAAGGAGGGATGTTGAGAAGGATGACAGAATTTGAGGAAATCAAAGCAATGTATAAAAAATCAAGATAATATATTATGATATATTTATATATTGGGAAGAGTTATAGAAAAAATAAATAAAATTTACTCCAAGCTACAATTTAAAGGAAAATTGTACAAAATGTTCTACAGATGGTACATAACTCCTTTAACAGTTGCCAAGATAGACAAAGCATACACCGACAAATGTTGGAAATGCCACAACAGAAAAGGAACATTTTGCTACATGAAAAAAAAAAATTAAGTACATCAAAACACTCAAAATATCCTAAAAATAATATTTGAACTGAAACCACAAATATTTCATTAAGTATAATTCCAGAAAACATAAGTGAAAAATATTTACTAAGATACTTGTTAATAGCAGTGAGAACAAACCTAGTACAACATTGGAAAAGAGAAACTTATCTCTTTCTCAGACTGATACCAGATTGGGAGACCAAAATTAGAGAATATGCTGCAGTGACAAAATTGACAGGATAGATCCATAATAGAAGGATTCAAGTTCAAGTAGGAATGGCTCTCTTATATACAACGCATTACATAGCAAGGCAAATTTAGACATTGAGAATATGGTTTCTGGAACTTAAAAACTAATAACAATCATTAATGTTCATTATAAAGTACAAGTATTTAAACTGGTTAATGGTTGGGGACACAAAAGGAAGGACAGGGAGGATGTGTTCCTAGAAAGTTTTCTCACTATGCTTTTTTTAAAGAAAATCTATATTTATTAATTATTCTTGTGTTCCATCTTATTTTTTCTTACTTTCTTTTGTATTCTATTATTTTTATATAAAAAATATTTTTTTAAAAAAAGTAGTAAGACCATTGCAAAGCTTAGATGATGCAAGGAAAAGAAAAAAAAACCAAAACTGAGCCTAAGCTATTCATTATCCCCAGGTCCAGAAGCAATATGCCTTTTCTTTTTCTTCCTAGCACTTTTCCTGCAGGGTCCACTTTTTTTTTTCCTGGATCAACTGTTGGTTGTGACAGAAATTGACCGACTGACTTGTCATCTGAGTCTGACGTTGTGGGTTGAGAGAGAGGGACTGGCCCAGGGCCACCCAGCTGCCTTTCATGCCTAAGGTGGGACTAGAACTCTCGGTCTCCTGGGTTCTAGCCTGATGCCTTCACCACTACATCAAACTGGCTCTCTCTCTATAAAAAGAATTGGGAGACAAATTGAGGAAGAGGTATTGCTTTTATTGGAAGAAGGAACTCTACAGGAATCATGCCTACCATTGTAGAGAAGAGGATGCTGGACCTTTAGTCTGATCCAGAAATGCTTTGCTTTTACTGTATTCATAACTTGGATAAGATAAACAATTAAAAATAAAGATTTGTATCCCAGTACCTGCTTGCTTCATTTGAAGACAGCACAAGTTTGATGGCGTCATGATCAGTAGAAGAATTTAAAATATTTGCTGTGTTCCTCTTATGCTAATGCTCCTATATTCTTTTTTTTTTTTCTGGCAGAAATTATATAAGGAAGCATACGAGAAAGCAAAAGCAAAAAGTATTAACTACTGTGAGACTCCAAAGTACCAAGTCGACAATGTTCTGAAAAACTTTAGTGATGTAAGTGTGGTGGAAATTGCTTCTTTAACGTGCTTCAGATAAAGTTGTGCAAGATAGGTCTGTTTCTTGTAAAAACTGGTGGTGTTCTCTTATAGGTGAAATACAAAGAGCCTTACATAACCAATGTTTTGGGCCGGTACATAGGCAGCAGTGAGGACCCCTATCAAGCTCATTGCATGAAAGTTGAAGCTATGAAGAGTGACGTAAGTATGGCTTATACCTACTTAATCTGGCTTTGCTGATTTGTAGTGGTTACTGATCCCTCGTTGTTTCTCTAGAAAAACTATAAAGCGGACTATGAAGATGAAAAGGCTAGCTGCTACTTCCCCCAGACCATAACTCAAGAATACGAAGTCCTGAAGAAGCTAGACAAGTGCAAAGATGTAAGAGCTGCTGTGAAATCTTGTATCTGTGCATGGCCCAGAACCTCAGATATTTATTGGGAAAAAAACCCTGTCTTTTAAAACTTATTATTTAAAGCAATTTAAACACTCAAATTATAAAATGCATTTGAAAGATAGACAAATATTGCACACAGACACACACACAAAAGACTTAAATTTGACTACTAACTGGGTACATTGATCATGTGTTTTAATAATTCAGAGAAGTAGAAAAAACCCTATCTTTTACTGAAATATTTATTCTGCTTTCTAGTTCAGAATCTGGGTCTATGTTGAGTTAGGATCACATTACTGAGTCCCATTATTCCAATATGCACACTGAGGAACTGGCATTTTGAATAAAGGAGTGAAATGAAAAAAACATTGAATTGAAAAATTCACAGCCTTTCCTTTTACCTGCTTGGCCTTGGCTCAAAATTGCAGCCCCCAAAGGTTGCTTAATAAAAAATGAGAGGGCCTTCTCCTTTCATTTGCATGTAATGTGTAGTTTGTCCTCAAGTGGTATCATTCTGACTTCTTACATCTTCATATTCATTTACAGGAAGCTCATGACATCTAGTGGTCATTATGTGCTTGGGCCACGCAAATAATTTCTCAAGCAAAACCTTACATATCAGTTCACTTTCTATAGAATTGGACATGGCAGTGGAAATAATCACCTTCAACACTGTACACACATACACGCACACACTTAAGTGTGCAATATGTCTGGGCTGGATCAAGGAGTAGCTCACATTTCTGAATAGTAAATAAGTTAAAATTATCCAACATCTCCTTAACTGAGCACCTGACATCCTTTGATGCTTTCATGGCTATAATAGGCTGAAGTCTTTAAGAACTGCAGAAAATAATACATTTTGGTTTAGCTCATGCTACTGTATTTATAGCATATTGCACAATAACCTAAGCCATATCATGGCAGGGCTTACTGTAGCATGCAAAATGAGCCATGGCTGAGTTTGCAAAAAAGGTAAGATGCCTTAACTACAACCAGAAGTGAGGATGTGTACATGAGATACCTAGTTGTGCCATAGTTATGAATGTCTTCTGAATGCAACCTTATGGCTAGCTTCTGGTTTGGCAGTCATTATCTGCCTGGACAATGAAATGGGATTCAGAAATGGCCACAAGTCAGAGGTACCACTGCCTCCCTCCCACTGTTATTTTTCCCCTTGATTAATCTCAATGTGTGTTGAGAGAATGTACTTTAGATGTATCAGGCAGCTATATTAAAATCTGCCATCTTTCTAGATACAAAACATATTGAGATCCCTTGAATGTTGTATATCTCCGATAGCAAAAAACATCTGAGAACTCCAAATAATATTATATCATGGCTGACCCAACTAGATGTTTATTCAGTCAGCATCATTAACTGCAGTGCTGTATTTTCTGAATGCTGTTTTTTTTTAATATGCTATTACAAAAATGGAAGATGATAGTTTGGCAGCCTGAAAATATCATTATGCTCTGCTTTCACTTCACCTAGCATGCCTACAAGAAGCATCCTGATCAGATTAAATTTACCCCTGTGATGGACTCTCCTGTTCTGGTACAAGCACAGGTTAATACCAAGCAGTTGAGTGATGTAAGTAACCTGCAACTTAAAGAATGAGTTCTTGTCTGGTTTTATATTTCATGAAGCTTTGTCTGACAAAAAGTTTCCAATCATAATATTCCATATTCAACTTGTGACACAATGAAAGGGCAAATGAAGAACCCATAGTTGACCAAGAAACCTACATGTTATGTTTGTTTGTTTGTTTTAAAAGCATGATCCAATAGATTACTCATATTGAATAAACAATGGTTAGTTTCCAGCAGAGGTTTCAGGACTATGTCATCTTAGGAATTTGACATTGTGGAGATGCGTGTAGGAAGAATCTCTCCATCCACCTATCCAGCCATATTCTTCGATATGGAGGTTCTTTACTTTCATATCCTAAATCCTATAGAGCTCTGTGTAAAAAAAAATCTGGTCCCTCCCAGATTAAAACATAAAAGCCAACTTTTTCAGAAAAAGACATATTTATTTACAGACATTCTATTACTCTGTTTACCAATTATAGTAAACTTTAAGGACATAAAAAATACAGTGATACTGTGTACTGCTTTAATTATAAAGTAATGAGTGAGTGTTGACTGAGGCAAACGGTATTTGCCATTGTGAGAGCAGTATCTCCAAATAATGAATGAGGTAAGTGCTACACAAAATACTTTTAGTTTGACTCCTAATCCCAGCCTTCTCAGAGGATGCTCCAGTCCCGAACTCCAGAAATCAGTCTTGTTGAAGTAGCTATTACTTTGCCTCAGCATACTTGACTGCTGACTGGCAATTCTGCCCTCCTAGTCTGATTCCCTTTCTCATGCACTCTTGAGAATTGGTGAGAGGAGTTGCAGCTCCCACCCCAGATCACTTTTATGTACCATTAGTGGTACACATGCTACTGATAGAGAAATAGTGCTCTAATATATTAGTACTTCAGATGTTCCAGCATGGAGCTTTGTCATTCAGAGTTGGTTCTTGGTGAACATCTACTTCATGTTAAGCCCCTAAGAATAAGGTGTCAACCCATAATTTCATATTCTTTCATAGTTATAAATAGAATTCACTACTGTTGTGAGGAAAACATGATTGTAACATTTTGATGAAGCTTGATGCAGGTGTTATGTGAACTTATGGGAAATATGGATGTGTGTTCCTCACCATTTGCCAGGTTGATATGTTGGTGAAGAGGGAGTGAACGTGAAGTCTGCTTCCCCCCCGCCCAAAATCTTCTAACATCTGAAGAGGTTTCCGTTATTTAAACTAATGCCCTGATTAAATTGTTTCAAATTATAACTGTTCCAAATTTGAAGCACTCTGTTTCAGATTTCGAATAGTTGTTTCAAGTTCAAAACAGTTGCTTTGTATTCAAGTTAGGCTATTTCTGGGTGAAAACACTTCTGTTTCAAGTTTAAATATGAATTACTGTGTTGTAAAGCTCAAAACAGTTCCAAAATGGTCAAAATGTTATTTCAAATGTAAAGTAGCTTTTAGTTATTTATATTTATATTTAATTAAATTTATAAGCCATCCAATGCTGTTATGACTCTGAACTCAGAATGAATATTGAACTCAGAACATTTGGGCATATCTAACTAAAGTCCTTTTAAGGTATAGAATCCCATTAAAAGTAAAGACTGTTGAAACAGATATAATTGCCACAGATACAGGGTGGACCCATTGTGGTGGGATCAGGCTACTAGTATTAAAACAGGAATTTCTTTTCCTTTCTTCTCCCCTGTGCGCACGTGGCATCTGATCCTGAGGGGGAGTGGGGACACTAAAAGGGAAATAAAATTGGCTTCCCCCCATTACATCTGCATACATGATTTCCACCAACAGGACAGTAAGCTAGATTCCACTCAGATAATATTGAAGTGGGAGGTACCATGCATTTTAGAGTCCAGCAAACTAAGTCTTAATGATTTTGTTTTGTTGTGCCTTTGAGTCTGCTTTCTGAATTCTGATGACTGCCTGGACTAACCCCTGCAGTTTTCTTGGCAAGGTTTTTTTGGAAGTATTTTGCTCTTACCTCCTTCCTAAGGTTGAGGGAGAAAGTGACTGGCCCAAGGTCACTCAGCTGACTTGATGTCTAAGGTGGGACTAGAACTTGCGGACTCCTGGGTTCTAGCCTGATGCCTTCACCACTACACCAAACTGGCTCAGGTCTTAATGATAGTTTGTTAAAATACCAGCCTGAAATCTCTGTACCCTTAAAGTTTTATGATATCTCTTACCATTTTTATTGAAGAGGCTGCATCATAAGAAAGCAAGCAAACTGTATTGGCTGGATGCAAGAGATATTTCATTCCAGATGATTTATACTGATCCATTCTACAGATACACATCCTGGTGTTGGTTAACCAGTGATTAACTACAGCATAAGTGGTTTGTTTTTGAAATATTTGAATTGAAACATCTATTGTCTTGTTCAGATCTAATGTTAGCAATGAATGGTAGTGTTTTAATTCAGTTTCTTCATATTACCACATTTTATGCCATTGCTTATTCTGCATTTCAGATGAACTACAAAGCCAAACATGAGGCCGAAAAATCCAGATGTTCCATACCTCCAGATGCTCCTTTGTTTCTCCAATCCAGAGTCAATGCTTATAATATCAGTGATGTAAGTATAATGGACAACTGCTCTTGTGACTTGATTTCATAATCAATAATGTGTGTGTGTGTGTGTGTGTGTGTGTGTATACGCCTAGGAACTACTGATCTGTAAAAGCTGAATGGGTTACTGAGTTGAATGGGTTACATTCCATTAACAATTGCCAACTGTGGCTTTATTACAGTTATAATAAATATTGTAGGTAACAATTTCTGAGTATGTATATTTGACTGATGGGTTAGACTCTCTTAAACAGAAAGCTAAATTCTGAAGAAGGAAAATGTAAAAAAAAAGAGAGCCCAAAAGCAGGTGAGAAAATGAAAGGCACAAATCTAGTGTTGATCCAGAAAGAATTTTTTCAAAATCGGAAGCAAGAGGAAGAATCATAGGGTGCTTCTAGGTGTGGCTTCTATTGTGCAATTACTCTCCCTTATTTACAGAATTCAGTGGGTGAGCAAGAGGTTTTCACCATCCTTAAAAAGATCGCTTTTTAAATTTCTCCCCTCCCTCACCCTCCTGCGTGTTTGGTTTTTCATTTACCATGAAAAATCCATTAAGGAAGGAAAGGTGGCATTGCTAGACAGTGCCTTTGGATTATTAGCACCAGGGACCCTGTATCTGGGGAGTATCTTGGGAAGAATTATTACAAGATATGAAGGAAGAGAAGAAATCCCTAAAAGGAAAAACATTGAATGACTGAATGAAAGAATGAGAAGCAGGTAAAAGAACTGGAGACACACAGGTTAAGGGAAGGCTGAGACCTGAGTGGGGAGAATGATTGGAACAAAAGATACAGTAGAGATGAATAAAGGAAACAGTATAGGATGAAGCAAAGAAAATAGAGAGATAAAAGAAAGAGAAATGTGTACCAATGGATAACAAATGACAGGAACAGGGTATGGATAATTCAACACTGTTTGTTGACTTAATCACATTTTGGATACAACTATCCCTGAATGAATATATGATCTCTAAAAAATGAGAGATTTTCCACTGAATGTTCTAGTTATTTTGTGAAATTCGTGCAGAGATAAATCCAGTATTTCTTATTCTTCATTAAGTAATATATATATATTAGTAACACATGTTACAAACCAATCTCTCTGAACATGGAGACATTTCAATGCATCAGGTTGTTAGTGATTTGAATATGCGAAATTGTTGTAATTTTGTATATACTCTACAATAAATGGATGCATTGATTCTTTATGTTACACTTTCCTTATGTTTTCTGATCATTCTCTTTTGATTAGAATTGGTATAAGTATGACTGGGATCAATCCAAAGCAAAGAAGTTTGATATCAAAATGGATGCCATTCCGATTCTGGCTGCAAAAGCAAAACAAAAAATTGCGAGCGATGTAAGTGTTATACAGAATAACAAAGGTAACTCTTGGCTTTCCATCTGTATGCAAATTTATAGCATATGAAACTAAATTATTCTCTTATCCCCATGTAGGTTGAGTACAAGAAGGGTTACGAAAAGGGCAAAGGGAAGCTTATCGGAGCCTTGTGTGTTGAAGATGATCCCAAGATCTTACATTCTCTGAAAGTAGGCAAACTGCAAAATGATGTAAGTAACCCCAAAGTATAGTACAGTGAAAATAGGATCTGTGGGAGCCACACATGTTCCTTGTGTTCCAGGAACTTCAATGCAAGGAGAATGAATACTAAAATAACAAGTCCTAAACATTTAAAAAAAAATTATTATCTTGGATCCATATTTAATTCCAAATGAACATCTCAGCTGTATGGTAGACATATTGAATTATGTTTTCGTAATTGAAAAACATATTACACATTGTTTTTGTTCTTTAAACTTCTCGCCCATCAACTCCGTCTAACTACAACTTCCTTGGTCTTCCCCTTCATCTTGACCCATTAACTCTTTCTTCATATATTTGTTTTGCTATTTATTCCTCATTTATTATCTCTATATAACCAACCACTTCAATATACACTCACTTTTGTATTTTGTCAGATTCATTCAGCACTCAGACATTCTTTATCTTATTCTTTTTATTCTACCCTGCCCACTTCTTAATCCTATTCTCCCTGTGTTCAACTTAGTTTTTATGCTTCTCCTGATATAACACTCCATACAACAAAATCAGCAGAAGCCCTCTTTTATACATATCCATTTTCATTTTTTCCTGACAAACATTCATTCCTCATAAGAAATCACATGCTATTCACTATCTTTCTACCATCTTCAATAAACATTCTACCAAAATACACCAATACGTCTATTTTCTCTAGTTTTTTTTATCACGTGTGTACAACTGGCAATCACTCACTGAATTTTTCATGGTGAACACAACATGGTCTTTGATCCATGAATTTGGTCTTTGATCCATTAATTTTCAGTTCCATGCTGTTTATCCGTATATTCTCACACATACTTCCATTTATTCAACAACCAAACTTAAACTGGATGTTTATGCAAAACATTCCATAATTCAAACCTATTCACTTTATTTTGAATTTCTTTAAATCAGCAAATGTATCATAAACTTTCTCACAGTCATACATTTCTCATGTAAACAGCAAAAATCTCATCTGCATAACCCATGCCCAGCATAAAGCCATTCTACGTTTCCCAAGTTTTCCTTATTGTTACCTCTTGTACCATTTGAGCTAGTTCTAGTTCACAGTTTATTACAGTCTTAGACCAGTACAAGAAGTTTGTTCATGAGTGACCTATGTTCACTTATAAAACTAAGAAATCTTTAGATAACATTTAATACATATTTAGGATATGTACCATTTGAGCAGTATTCTGTCAAACACATTCCTAGGCACACTTAATAAACTAATTCCTCTATAGGGTTTGCATTCACTCTTACTACATTTCCCTTTGTATTGTGGTACCATAATCCATTCTTCAGGCACAGATACAGTATCCATACATACATTAAATAGCAATTCAGAAAGCAAACCACATTTATGTCTAACATGGCTAGACATCCAGTTACACCTGTAGCTTTACCATTTGTCAACATTGTCACACCATTTATGACTTTTTTTCACCAAATTTTTCGTAGACAATAAAATTTACTTCTCTGGTAACTTCGATTTTATTTTTAAATTCCATTCATTGAGATACCACTGTTGTTTCCGTGCCGATCTCCAAAATACTACTTACACCATTCTCTCACTTCAGTTTCAACCCCAATCATTTCATCGCCTTCATGTTTAATTTCATTTACACCTATGGTGACTCTTTTTTTAGCCCACTTTACACAGTTCCAAATATCCATCAAGGCCATTCATAGGTTGTATCTTCATTATGGTTTATGCCAATAAATGTCAACTAAACATTTTGGAATTCCCCAAGATCTACATTTTCATCCTGTGGAAGAAGCAAAATTTTCTAAATGGGAGGCAACGTCATGCATATAAGAAATGATATTTTCTAAATCCCTTTTGTATGATGACTTCTACTTTTACCACTCTTGCAGAGATTATATAAGGAAGGATATGAAAAAGGAAAAGGACTAAGCATTAACTATTGTGAGACTCCACAGTATCAGGTCGACAACGCTCTTAAGAACTTCAGTGGAGTAAGTGTGGTAGAAATTTCTCCACTTCACTTCTGCTCCAGACATAGTTTTGTGCGGTTTGTTATAACATGTGACTGGGTTGCTCCACAGGTGAAATATAAGGAGCCTTATGTAGCCAATGTCTTGGGCCGGTACATAGGCAGCATTGAGGACCCCTATCAAGTGCATTGCATGAAGGTTGAAGCTCTGAAGAGCGACGTAAGTATGAATGGTACCTATTTTTCTCTCTCTTTTTTTCTTATTCAGTTCATGGTGGTTATTGAACTCTGGTGTTTTCTCTAGAAAAACTATAAAGCGGACTATGAAGACGAAAAGGCTAAATGCTATTTTCCTCAAACCATAACTCCAGAATATGAAGTCATGAAGAAGCTGGACACGTGCAAAGATGTAAGCCATTGTTCTAGTGAGGTCATATCTTTTTACCTGCTTCAGAACTGAAAAAGAAAAGAGTCTCAGTGGTGTATTATTTTATTAAATACTTAATAAATAAAACAAAAGCTATTACATGATCTGAAAATAACTGAAGTCTTGTTGGCTATACAGCTGAATTAAAATATACGGTAAACACAATCAATATAAACGCTGCCTTCTCTAGCTATCCTTTTGCTGAATGGACACATGGATGATGGTACCACAGCGAAACCTTGTAAAATGTATCATGAAGTATAAAATGATGAATGTGAAGTCTACCAAAAATTAATTTCCACTGAGTTTTTTTTAATTTTTTTTCCCCCCTAGTTTGCCTACAAAAAGCATCCTGACCAGATCAAGTTTACTTCAGTGCTGGACTCCCCAGTTTTGCTACAAGCGCAGATTAATACCAAGCAGCTGAGTGACGTAAGGAACCTGGAAACGGACAGAACCGGGCTTTGCGTGATGTTACTTTTCATGCTAAGTTGTCTGACAGATAGCGCAGAGTTAGTTGGGACTCGCAGTTACTTAACATTGCAATGACATGGGACCCTCTTTGGAAAGTGAGAATTTTGTAGCAACACTTTCTAAAACAAATTGAAGTAGTTTCATCGTATGCATCAGGCTTTATCCCCGGGCATGGCAGTACATCTCAGCTTTCCAGACATTAATGAATAGGGTTCCGTGGCAGAAGACTTTGAGAACTGAATCAGCTAGATTCGGTTCTTTATTGTAGATGAGAATGAAACTATGATATACATGGATGATTACTCTCAGGACTTGACTCAAATCAATGTATTCTAAGCTGAGTATATGGTAGCAGGGTTGGTAACCTTTGGCTACTCAGACACGTTTACAAAATTGTCTTCTCTACCCTGGGAATTGCTGGTTGCTGGTTAACTAGATTCAGTTTTTACAATATGAAAGTAACCATTATTGATTGCTAGCTCACTGAAAGCAAAAGGACATTCTTATTCTGATGGCGCTAAGAAACTGTTTTTCTCTGCTGTGCAGATACTAGTGGAGATATGCTGCTGACACTAGACACATATGTGGCACACTGTTGAGAAATTATCTATCTGCCTTATGAACAGTGTGTTTGTATGGAGCTTTTATAGCAGTCCCTCATACAGTTACACACAGTTACTTTTTATGTCGTCATTGATTCATTCTGCATTTCAGATGAACTACAAAGCCAAACATGAGGCCGAAAAATCCAGATGTTCCATACCTCCTGATGCTCCTTTGTTTCTCCAGTCCAGAGTCAATGCTTATAATATCAGTGATGTAAGTATAAGACTTGTGTATGCTACCTTTGCAGGTAGAGCAATATAATGTATAATTTCAGTTTTACCTTAATTACATAAAATGTTACTATTACTACAACGATAATAGGGCATGAATCTAAAACATTTGCAGTGTGATGCCTATCAGGTGATTAGGGGAGTAAGACTAGCTGAATGCCTTCCAAAGACACTGGGCATCTCTCGTAACCCATAATTAGTATGAGCAAGGGCATTAAACTGGAAAAGAAAACTAACCTAATTTTAGAATGAAAGAGAAGGGAATCCAAAACATACTGATTCTTGAGGATGAAGAATGAAGTTTGAATAGAATTATAACATAAAAAGGAAGGTAAAAAAGAAAACAAAACTTCTCAACAAATATTTGTGAAAGACTATATGGTTCAGGAGAAGGGAAAAAAATTGTAGCAGGAATGATAGGGAAAGAATCTAATCAAGTTCTGCAGACTTCCCACAAACTGGAAGAGTACATATAAAAGCAATTGATGGGAACATTATGAGGAGAGAATGTGACTGAGTTGACATATCTACAATCATGTGATAAACAACAGCTTGATCTTGAGGCAAGGACCAGTTGCTGTTGACAGAGACTCCCTTCAGCCACCTAAGAATGCTTCTTGAACAAAATTCAATTAATATATAATAAGTTGTGGCCATTGGCTATGATGATGATAATTTATTTAAAGGTTAATGATGATGGGTCTGTCAGTTCTTTAATGTTACTATTATAATTATAATCACCTTTTAGAATTTAAATAATTAAATTTATTACTGTAGATGTTTTAATCATTATGCACTGGACTTGTGGTAACTCACCAGGAGTCCCATGCAGATTTGATGGTATATCATCAAATAAATAAACAGATAAGGAACATGATAAGGTAGATGCATTTTGCCTTGATGTTCCTTAAGTAGAGGATAGATTAGTTAGATCATATATTTGCATATAGTGTATGATTTATCTTATAGGAGGATCTTTTTATGCAAGTTCCAAATTTTTAAAGGTGATTATATTTTTTGACAGTATATTGTGGCAGCATATAGAAATGTTAGACTTTATCGTTCAGTTGGTTAGAAATTACAGTTCTGTTACTAACTCAATTAAAGAATATATCCATTTCTTTGTCAATCAAACTGAGGTATGGTTATAAATAAAAGCACCTTATAGTATCAGTGTATGGATTTTGAGGCTTATCCTCTAATTATTAGTTCAGGTTGATCCACTTTATTTTCCTCTTCTCCTTCGGTTAGAATTGGTATAAATATGACTGGGATCAATCCAAAGCAAAGAAGTTTGATATCAAAATGGATGCCATTCCGATTCTGGCTGCTAAAGCAAAACAAAAAATTGCAAGTGATGTAAGTAGTACACAGAGTAATGAAGGTAATCCTTAGCTTTCAATTTACATGCAAAGTTTATAGCATATGAAAGTATCTTATTCCAATATCCCCATGTAGGTTGAGTACAAGAAGGGTTACGAAAAGGGCAAAGGGAAGCTTATCGGAGCCTTGTGCGTTGAAGATGATCCCAAGATCTTACATTCTCTGAAAGTAGGCAAACTGCAAAATGATGTAAGTAACCCCAAAGTAGGGTAGAGTGAAAATGGGGTATGTGGCATGTTAGAACCCTTGCGATGATGTAGCAAAACTCTTTTTAGGTCCCTGTATTCTAGAGCTTTAAAGCAAGAAGAATTAATAGTGAAATAACAATTCACAAATAGTTTTTTAAAATTACAATCTGCATCCAGTAGCATCTTAAACATGGCCAGTAAAGAAGAAACACACCATATGCACCTTCAATGATTTGCTAACATTTTTTATGACTGTCAAATTTGGGAATTTCCAGTTTTATATTTATATAATGCCTAATTAACCTAATTTATTCACAGGTTAAGTAGTGAACTGTCTGATGAAAAAGTGTTTGAAATAGAATGACATTAATTCATGAATGTAAAAATGATAAATCATCAATGAGCTAAATGGAACATCCATATTATAAAGCTGTCTACCTGGAACATTATTGACAACCATGATTAATTGATATGGAATATAGTGGCCATTTCCTTTATGAACTGATATGGGTTTCCCATAAAAATTGGAGAGAAAATGTTTGCTAATGTACATTCTAAAATTAATCCAGAAAGACAGTTCTTATGTATCCTTTCTAATTATGAATTCATAAAGCAGATTTGAATGAAATATTTTAGAATGCATTGTGATGCATATTTTCAGAATGGAAAGGAAACAAAACTCTATAGGTGGGAGGCCAGATCATACACAGAAGGAATGATATTTGCCACATCACTGCCTACAACCCTTTCCCTATTTTTTTCTACTCCTGCAGAGATTATATAAGGAAGGCTTTGAAAAAGCAAAAGGAGTAAGCATTAACTATTGTGAGACTCCACAGTATCAGGTCGACAGCACTCTTAAGAACTTCAGTGGAGTAAGTGTGGTAGAAATTTCTTCTTCACTTCTGCTCCAGACATAGTTTTGTGCGGTTTGTTATAACATGTGACTGTGTTGCTCCACAGGTGAAATATAAAGAGCCTTATGTAGCCAATGTCTTGGGCCGGTACATAGGCAGCATTGAGGACCCCTATCAAGTACATTGCATGAAGGTTGAAGCTCTGAAGAGTGACGTAAGTATGAATGGTACCTATTTCTTTCTTTTTTTTTTTCTTATTCAGTTCATGGTGGTTATTGAACTCTGATGTTTTCTCTAGAAAAACTATAAAGCGGACTATGAAGACGAAAAGGCTAAATGCTATTTTCCTCAAACCATAACTCCAGAATATGAAGTCATGAAGAAGCTGGACACATGCAAAGATGTAAGTCATTGCTCTAGCGAGGTCATACCTTTTTACCTGCTTCAGAACTGAAAAAGAAAAGAGTCTCAGTGGTGTATTATTTTATTAAATACTTAATAAATAAAACAAAAGCTATTGCCTGATCTGAAAATATCTGAGGTATTGTTGGCCATGCAGCCAAATTAAAACTTCATCAGTAAACACAATCAATATAAACGCTGCCTTCTCCAGCTATCCTTTTGCTGAATGGACACATGGATGATGGTACCACAGCGGAACCTTGTAAAATGTATCATGAAGTATAAAATGATGAATGTGAAGTCTACCGAAAATTAATTGCCACTGAGTTTTTTTTTTAAATTTTTTCCCCCCTAGTTTGTCTACAAAAAGCATCCTGACCAGATCAAGTTTACTCCAGTGCTGGACTCCCCAGTTTTGCTACAAGCGCAGATTAATACCAAGCAGCTGAGTGACGTAAGGAACCTGGAAATGGACAGAACTGGGCTTTGCGTGATGTTACTTTTCATGCTAAGTTGTCTGACAGATAGCGCAGAGTTAGTTGGGACTCGCAGTTACTTAACATTGCAATGACATGGGACCCTCTTTGGAAAGTGAGAATTTTGTAGCAACACTTTCTAAAACAAATTGAAGCAGTTGCATCGTATGCATCAGGCTTTATCCCCGGACATAGCAGTACATCTCAGCTTTCCAGACACTAATGAATAGGGTTCCTTGGCAGAAGGCTTTGAGAACTGAATCAGCTAGATTCGGTTCTTTATTGTAGATGAGAATGAAACTATGATATACATGGATGATTACTCTCAGGACTTGATTCCAATCAATGTGTTCTAAGTTGAGTATAGTATGTGTCAGGCTTCATGCTCGGGCATGGCAGGACATCTCAGCTTTCCAGATACTTATCCTCTTATTCATGAATTTGCTTATTTAGCAGAAGACTCTCAGACATGAATCAGATAATTAGGTTCCCTGTTGCAGACAAGTATTAAGCCCTATGCAAGGCAGACATCGTCCTTCTCAATTCCAAAAGTCAATGCCTTTGTATAGGGTTGTGCTTTGGAATTTTAAATCTAGGCACTTTTTTCTGTCACCTTTCTCAGTTAACAGATGTTTGATGGTTTGCTTGATGGCTTAGGATGGCTTAGAGGTATTAACAGGCTGGTCCTTTTTAGCTTTTAGAAACTGCTGGTTGCTGCTTCAGCAGATTCAGCCCCTGTACCACCTCTTTCTCTATTTTCACCCTTCTCCCCACTTCACACTCTAGAGAAACTGGCCATGTCTTTGAAAGAGTCACATAAAACTTTCTGATTGTGCCCTTAGTCATTTTTTACACATATCTTTCACATATCCTGCTAATTGTGGTAGCAAGGTACCTTGCTAACCATTTCAGGAAGGCAGAAATGGATGTGATAATCTTCCACCCATTGCAAAGGAAGCCTGCAGTCCTCTCTTTTTGTTCTACTTTCAAGAGGCATTTCCTACTGTAGGCAATACAAACCTTGCAGCTTGGATGGTCTGCAGTGCCTCATTTCAAGGTAAGGTGGAGGGCGAACTGCCCTGCTGCTGTTGGCCACCTCTGGCTTGCTGGTCATTCAGTGCTTGGCAACAGGAGAGTCAGAGCTTCCTCAGTGGGCCCAAGAGCCATTTCTCCTACCAGCACCTGCCCAGGCTGCCCAGGCTTCAAGAAGAGGCAAGAGAGCTGCATGTGCATTTGTACCTGATGAAGCCTCTAATTCTCCTGTCCCACTGAGATACTCTGCAGGACTGGACAACTGTGGGGAAAGAGAAGTGGAAGGGAAGCTGTTCTTTAACTGCCAGCCCCCACGATGAAGCTGTCCACCCTGGCTTGGTGGAGAAGGGATAGCTGTGCCCTATCCTCAGGGCTGGATGGGTGCATTTTTTTGACCTGTGCCAGTGGCCCATCTACAGGTCTTCTGCTGCCAGTAATCGACACCAAAGGAGGCATTTTTGTCACCTCTTTGTTTACTTTCCTCATTGATCAACCCTGTTTATCTCATTGCGGAGGTAGAAAAGGAGCCAGAAATGGAAGCACTGCATTTGAAGCTGGCGTGCTTTGATGCTGGCTCACAGACAGCAGAAAAACACTTCACTGCTTGAGTCTGGAAGTGCTTTTGATCATTGGAATTCCACAAAAGAAAGAGAAGTTAAAATATACGCCCAGTGATAAAGCTGAAAATCAGGAAAATTGACACCACCATATCCTGATATGGTAGTTGTAATTTGCATAAAGAAAACAGAGGTTTGTCTTTTCCATAGAAATGTTTGTGATAAACTTGTCAGTCTGCTTAAAATACCTTGAAGGTATTAATATAGAACATTTACAATAATTAACATATATTCATGAGGATTGTAAATCACCTATTTTAGATCAGTATCAATTAGAGATAAAACAATGGAAATATTTACATGTACAAATAGATTTTCTTGGAATATTCCAAGATATTTAAAATAATTCAAACACCAGGTAAAAATCCCCAAAATTTCCATAAATGCTTTAGAACTAATGGGAATTAGATGAGATTCACTCCAATTAATTGAATAATTTGATAATCTACCAAACACTTATAGTCATAAATTTTGGTAAAGAAAATTCATAACTATTAATTAAAAATATATAGGAAAAAATTGTGTTCGGCTCCCACCATTTTTAAGCTCATTATGTCATCCAGTGGCCTGACAAAATAGGCTAAATGTTCCAATATCAAACGAAATAGAAGAGATGGATGGAGTTCCATCCTGTCGAAAGAGAAAATAATTCCATATATAATAACTTTGACTGAAGGATTAGAATACTATATTGAGTATCCAATGAATCCTGTTGGATCAGAGTGGTATGTAAACCCAGGAAGGAAGGAAGGAAGGAAGGAAGGAAGGAAGGAAGGAAGGAAGGAAGGAAGGAAGGAAGGAGGGAGGGAGGGAGGGAGGGAGGGAGGGAGGGAGGGAGGGAGGGAGGGAGGGAGGTTGGTTGGTTGGTTGGTTGGTTGGTTTTTCCTCCCAAATGAGGATTGAAACTGACCCACATTTCAGGCCTCTTTACTCCCTCCCTCTTCCTGGCACTGGATAGCAGGAAGTGGGGTATTTTTTTAACCTCTTCTACTTCTTTGTGAGGAATTCCTCTCATTCCAGAACTCTCCTCATTGCCAGGTGAGCCAGTCTTGGTATGTCTCTTATCAGATATACATATGACTGTCTGCCCCTCCCCAAACAAGTCCCACTCCCACTCATAATGCCACACTAGTGGCAGGTATTAAAGCTTGATTGTGTGGCCCATCAAATGGCTTTGGCTTAAGAAGTTATTGCAGACAGAAGTTTAAAGGAGACATGATGTGTGAATTTCATCTGCCATCTACCAAGAATCATTTGCTATCTCTCAAGGATAATAGCAGGTAGCTTTCTCAGTGAATCAGATATTCCTGTCTGCCTACCCACCCTATGCCAAGAATCCAAAGTATTTTTTTACCTTGAATTCTTTCCCCATCTACCCCACTCAGATGAGGAAGGAAGTGGGCAGATGTGTGCTAAAGGCAATGGGGCCTTGCAGGACCAGGATGAATTGGCAGGAATATTTTCATGATGGTTGTAAGCTGCAGATCAAAGGCCATAGGACTGATCTGTATACAATAATTAAATGGAATGATCCAATAAACTTGGCATCTAACTTCTTAGTTTGCCATGTGCAGGGGATAAATTTGGTAGAAAGCCAGATATAATTTCCAGCAGTAATAGTGTGGCTTTCTAGGAATGATGATCAGCAAAGGGCTTGTAGAAGGTCTTGGCATTATCCATTTAATAATTGAAGAGATATTAAGCAGCTTGAAGTTGGGGGCTGGTGCCACCTTTTGGGGGGATTTTCTTGCAAAACAACCCTTTCCCTGAAACCATGGCACTTAGTTGATGCTTCAGAAGGGGAGCCTCAGGTATGATGGAGGGGAGAGGAGGAGAAAGAAAGGGAATAGTGGTACCTCCCCCCCCCCCTTCCTGCTTGTGCTTTGCAGTAATCTTCCATCAATAACCAGGCAGACCTCAAATTAATGCTGCCCTCATCTCTTGGGTGCTTTGATGAATGACCAACTCATATTTCTTCTGGTAGTCCCTCTTTGGATTGGTCAGCTAAGCCTATTTCCTTCTAGTTCATGTCCTGAGCTAACAGTTGAAACTCAGACTCTTGCATCAGTTTGTTGCAGGTGACAGATTTCATGGTTGGCAGTCATTTGCTGGACCAGATCCTCAAAATTAACTCTCAGGCATGCCACAAAATTACTGTAGTTGTCTAAGTTTGAACTTTTTTGAATAAGCAGTGGGCAGGAGAGGGGTGCCATTTTATAGCTCCCTCTGTCAGCAGGTTTATTGAAAATACTATATAGGTTCTATTACTAATAAAGCCATCTGGTCTCAGGCAGATATATGGCTCACATGAGATAGGAAAGCAGTAAATTTTCTTAGATTTCAAACATTAAGGAAAGGAGGCTGGTATTCAGAAAGCTGGGACTGCTGCAGATGTTCATGTAAGGGCAGAACTGGTACAATATGGGCATCACTATTGTATCCCATCTGCTCCTTTTGAATGTTCATCATCTGGACAAGCTAGTCCATCTGGGAAGACA
The DNA here is from genome assembly GCA_030867105.1 of Liasis olivaceus. Taxonomy (NCBI): domain Eukaryota; kingdom Metazoa; phylum Chordata; class Lepidosauria; order Squamata; family Pythonidae; genus Liasis; species Liasis olivaceus. Next base: position 135,216,681 of record CM061349.1, on the reverse strand, counting down.
CTTGGTTTGGTTACTGGAGCAAGGCATTGATGACTTGGTCAATAGTTAGTGGGGTTGCAAAAAAGTCTGTAGCCACAGTTTAATCCTTGGTTTCTAGGAGAAGGAACGCTTCCCATAGCAAAGAGTAGTGCATGTTAGTCATTGTTTATATCATTATTTGTTCATTCTATATTTCAGATGAATTATAAAGCCAAACATGAGGCAGAAAAATCCAGATGTTCCATACCTCCAGATGCACCTTTGTTTCTCCAGTCCAGAGTCAATGCTTATAATATCAGTGATGTAAGTATAATGGACAACTGCTCTTGTGACTCAATTTCATAATAAATAATATTATTGCTACTATGATAATAGGGCATGACTCTAACATATTTGCAATGTGATGTCTATCAGGCAGACAGTGAATTAGACTAGCTCAATGTTCTCTGAACACATTGGACAACTCTTCTAATCCATAATCAGCATGGACAAGGACATCGAGCTTGAAAAGAGAACCAATCTAATTAGCTTTATTAAAAAAAAAACAGATCCCAAAATTTATTGAGGGAGGATGAAATAAGATGAGAGAATGATATGATGACATAAGAAGGAAGAGAGAAAACAGAATTTCTCAACAAATGTCTAGGAAAGTCTCAATCTCATAAGGGACTCATTTTGTGAAAGTTCCAAATATTTAAAGGTGATTATATTTGTTGATGGTATTTTGTTGTAGCATTAAGAAATGTTAGAATTTAGAGTTCAGTTGGTTAGAAATGATATTTTTTTCTCCTAACTCAGTTAAAGAATATTTCCATTTCTTTGTCAATCAAACTGAGGTATGGTTATAAATAAAAGCACCTTATAGTATCAGTGTATGGATTTTGAGGCTTATCCTCTAATTATTAGTTCAGGTTGATCCACTTTATTTTCCTCTTCTCCTTCGGTTAGAATTGGTATAAATATGACTGGGATCAATCCAAAGCAAAGAAGTTTGATATCAAAATGGATGCCATTCCGATTCTGGCTGCTAAAGCAAAACAAAAAATTGCGAGTGACGTAAGTAGTACACAGAGTAATGAAGGTAATCCTTAGCTTTCAATTTACATGCAAAGTTTATAGCATATGAAAGTATCTTATTCCAATATCCCCATGTAGGTTGAGTACAAGAAGGGTTACGAAAAGGGCAAAGGGAAGCTTATCGGAGCCTTGTGCGTTGAAGATGATCCCAAGATCTTACATTCTCTGAAAGTAGGCAAACTGCAAAATGATGTAAGTAACCCCAAAGTAGGGTAGAGTGAAAATGGGGTATGTGGCATGTTAGAACCCTTGCGATGATGTAGCAAAACTCTTTTTAGGTCCCTGTATTCTAGAGCTTTAAAGCAAGAAGAATTAATAGTGAAATAACAATTCACAAATAGTTTTTTTTAAATTACAATCTTCATCCAGTAGCATCTTAATCATGGCCAGTAAAGAAGAAACACACCATATTCACCTTCAACAATCTGCTTATATTTTTTATGACTATCAAAATTTGGGAACTTCCAGTTTTATAATTTATATAATGCCTAATTAACCCAATTCATTCACAGTCAGATTAAGTAGTGAACTACCCAATGAAGAAGTGATTGAAATAAGATAAGGTCAATTCACGAACATCAAGATGATCAGCCTTCAGTGTGCTAAATGGAACATCCATGGTCCAAATCTTTCTATCTAAAACATTAACAACAACAAGATGTTAAACTGATGTGAAGTATATTGGCTGCTTCCTTTATGAACTGATGATGGGTTTCTCATAAAAATATTCTAGCCAGTATTGGAATCAACCTATTTGAACATACATATCATGGGTCTAATCCATAGTAGATGCTTTTTTCCCAGGGATTTGAGTCCAGTTGTATGGAATTCTCTTTTGGTTGTTTAATTATCCTGCTTGGTTTCTATGCTGCCCAGATTCACATTGTCTGAGTTGGGTGGCATTACAAATGCATGCAATAAAATAAAGAAATAAAAATAAAATCTGTGCTTATGTCTCCATCCTAATTATGGGTTCAGAATGTAGAATTGAATGAAATGTTTTGGAATGCATTGTGATGTATATCTCAGGATGGAAAGGAAACAGAACTGTGTAAGTGGGAGGTCAAATCATACAAAAAAGGAATGATATTTGCCACATCACTTCCTACACCTCTTTCTCTAATTTTTTCTACTCCTGCAGAGATTATATAAGGAAGGCTTTGAAAAAGCAAAAGGAGTAAGCATTAACTATTGTGAGACTCCACAGTATCAGGTTGACAGCACTCTTAAGAACTTCAGTGGAGTAAGTGTGATGGAAATTTCTTCTTCGCTTCTGCTCCAGACATAGTTTTGTGCGGTTTGTTATAACATGTGACTGTGTTGCTCCACAGGTGAAATATAAAGAGCCTTATGTAGCCAATGTCTTGGGCCGGTACATAGGCAGCATTGAGGACCCCTATCAAGTGCACTGCATGAAGGTTGAAGCTCTGAAGAGTGACGTAAGTATGAATGGTACCTATTTCTCTCTTTCTTTTTTTTTCTTATTCAGTTCATGGTGGTTATTGAACTCTGGTGTTTTCTCTAGAAAAACTATAAAGCGGACTATGAAGACGAAAAGGCTAAATGCTATTTTCCTCAAACCATAACTCAAGAATATGAAGCCATCAAGAAGCTGGACACGTGCAAAGATGTAAGTCCTTGTTACCGTGAGATCTTATGATTGTATGTACAGTAGTCCAGAACCTTAAAAGAAAAGTGCTGAGTGTTCTTTAAAAAAAAAAAGTAAACTTATATATTACAATGCTAATAAATATTTCCTTGGATTGGTCTTGACTCATGGTGATTATGCACATGATGTCCCTTGTTCTCCCTTCCTACCTTCCGTATTGTTTTCTTGGCATCAGAATGGAATTAACCATGTTTTCTTAAACATGCCAGGCATAATACTGAAAAAACCAAAATGTTTCCATGTAAGGTTAAGTTAGAGTGGGCAGGTCACATGGGATGCTGAATCAGAATTTAGGAAACCGCATAATTGCTTTGACCAAGTATATGCCAGGGGCATTTTCCTATTGCTGCTCATTGATTTGAGAACTGCCTCCTGAAAAGATCAGTCTGAAGCCTGATACCAGATGGATTTGTACCATCACCAATTTTATTTTTTTATGTTTTGATAGGCCAATATTGGGTTTTATGTTCAGTCTTGTATTATACTTGCTGCTTCAGTTTTGTTCCTGTCTATTTTTTTACTTATTGCCCTGAAAAGTTGCTGTTCATATACACATACAGGATTCTTGTGACATCTGGTGGTTGCCTTTTGCCTTCGTTTTTGCTGGTGGCTATTTACTATTTTGGCATGTATTCATATTTCTGTTTTATATTTTAATTTTTGTTACCCATAGCAGATGTTTTATGTGTGTTTTATGAATGTAAGCCGCCTTGAGTCGCTGTTGTTCACAGCAGGATACAAATACAGCAAGTAAATGTGCCTTGCCATAGAAGCTGAGGCAGGCATGTATAAGTGTTCTTCCTTACAGCAGTGCAAAGTGTTTGAAAGGGATGCTTCACAAAGGGACGGAAGATGCCAGCCACAGCCAGGAAATCCATTGTCTAAACCATGGTCACTAAACCCTGAAGCACAACACTGCCCAACAGATATCAGCCGTGAAAGCCTGCACCAGTACATTGGAATAAAGTACCTTCCTTGGAAGTGTTAAAGTAGCCTTGTTCTTTGCAAGGCTCACTCGACTGCTTGGAAAGCTGTCCCTGGTTGCTTTCACACATGTGCATGGCAACACCACCACTTCATTCTGCAGGCACTCCCAGCAGAAATATAGTCTGCACAGGCAGATATACAGTACATGCAGACAGCCAGCAGCAATTTGGAAACAGCTGTAGAAGCCTTGCAAACAGTGGCTGCTTTAATCTTTTGAAGAGAGAGTTTTTGTTTCAGATGTGTTGCACTGACTTCCTACTAATAGCCTTGATCCTCAGCAGTGCAAATATAGGCTGTAGCATTGTACCTGTGTGTAACAAGTATGACACGGTATGCTTCCATTCGTGCTTTTTAGTTAAAATATAGCAAAATATATATCTTTGATAATCAGAAGGCTTTAGGATTAATAAACAGCAGTGTGTTGTTTAGTTATAATTTGGCTGAATGAATGGACCATATTAGCACACTAGAATTTTTAAAAAATCTTTTTCTGTAGATACTGAAATGTAAGACTGTAATCTGATACATACCAAAAAGGAAATGTCATTACCTTTTATTTCCTCATTTGTCTAGCATGCCTACAAGAAGCATCCTGATCAGATCAAGTTTACCCCTGTGACAGACTCGATGGTTATGGTACGAGCACAAATGAATTCCAAGCAGCTGAGTGATGTAAGTAACCTGGCAACTCAAACAATGTCCTGTCTGGTCTTATCTTGCCAGATGCTTTCTCTTCCAGTAATGGATTTCCAGTCATGAAGTTGTAGCTTTATTATCTGAATGTTGAAAGCATTCCAGATAATGATGTCTAAAACGTAGAACGTCAGGAACATAGCATTTTGAAGAACATCAGAATGTCCCATTATTCTCTAGACCACACCAATCCAGCCATCCTAAGGGTAGTCCCAAAGCTTTCTGAATGTAAATTTTATGGAAATGTGAGGCTGGATCATGCTGGGAACATCACAGATTACTTCCTGTTCCAGAAGATTTACTTCTGGAAAGTCTTTGGATCATCCCTGGAACAGCCAGATCCATATAGTTGAAAAGAATAATGGAATAGTTCAGAATTCCTTGGAATGTTCTGTTTCCAAAATTGTATATTTTTTGCACATATTTAATGCCAGAATAGGTAAATGAAACAAGTAGGAATATAATTGGAAAAACAAGGGCTGAGCCTTGTAGCCAGTCAGCAGGGATGTATAGGCAGTTAATGTTGCATTAACATGGGGGATCTATTTTTGACACTGAGTGTTTTGTGGCAGTGCTTCCTATTTTTAATTTTCAAAAGATGTATGGTATGAAAGCAGATGGTTGTCTATTATTGCTGTCTTCATGAAAGCAAAAGGCCATTCGTACCCTGATGTTAACTGACATTGATGCAACCCTTCCTGAATTAACCAAACAGTTGAAATGTATTTATTTATTTAATTTATACCTTGCTTTTTTATCGTGATGATTACTAGAGTAAAGAACTTTTACTTTAAATGGTTTGGATTGCCCTCTTATTTAGCTCAGGTATTAGCAGACTATACTAGCATGCTTAACTGCTGTCCTCCAAATGGTCACTTTTTATATCAGTATTTGTTCATTCTGCATTTCAGTTGAACTACAAAGCCAAACATGAAGCTGAGAAAGGCAGATGTTCTGTCCCTCCAGATGCTCCTTTATTCCTCCAATCCAGAGTCAATGCCTATAACGTCAGCGATGTAAGAGTCTTATGAATGATACTTTCATAGCTAAAAAGATATAACTGACAACTGGGCTGCAAGCTGCCGATGAGACTCATAATGCTATTCATGATGTTGATGATAATAGGGTATAAAACAGGACATATTTGATTGTCATGTAATGCCTGTCAAAAAGATTAGTTTAGAGGCAGAGAACTTAGATCACCACTTAGATCGTCTTCATAATCAGCTTTCATCAGCCCTTGTTAATTTGGTGAATGGCATCAGGCTTGGGGAAAGGCCAGTGATTAATTAAGAAATGAGATTTTGAAGAGGAGGAATGATGAATAGATGAAGAAGAAAGGAGAAAAGAAAACCATCAAAGCAGATGTTTAGGAGAATATATATGTGCTGATATGAAGAAAGATGCTAGGGAAGGAGGCTAGTGAGGTTCTAGGAGGCTATGAAGAACAAGAACAAGAGTGATGGAAATCACAGGAATTAATAGCAAATATTACTGTGTGTGAGTGTGTCCCTATGTGAGTGTTCATGGACAGAGATACATTTGAATAACCAGTGAAGAAAAAGACTTCATTTGATCAATGTTGAATTATTTACTATTGATAGAAAAACCCATTTAGTCTACTGGGATCACTGCTTTCTACCTCTGAAGAAAGGTTCTTTAGGGTACATGGAGTATGATGGGGATCTGCATTCTACACCAATGTCCTGAAATTAAACCCTAATGTCCTGATCATATCTTTGGCAGCTCTTGCAATATAGAGTAATGGGGTTATAAAATAATCAGGGCTTATTTTATACAAATTTCACATATTTGCTGAGTGAATTTGAAAGTAAGAGCTTGAAATTTTGTGGTGGATAGTTCAACTGGTCAAAAAATATTATTTCATTGTTAGTCTACTCAAAGTAACATGCCCATTAAAATAGTTGTGCAGTTATAAGTTTATGCACTCGCTAAGATAAATGTATGGATTATATGTAATATGTTTTGGATTTTATGTCATGACTTGTTCTTGTATTTTGTTCTTTTCCCTTGATTAGGTTTGGTATAAGTATGACTGGGATCAATCCAAAGCAAAGAAATTTGACATCAAGGTGGATGCCATTCCAATTCTGGCTGCTAAAGCCAAGCAAAAAATTGCAAGTGATGTAAGTGTTACATAGAAATTAAGGTAGACCTTGGATTGATTTACATTTGCAGCCAAGTTTCTAGAATACCAAAGCACATTATTGTCTTGTGACCATATAGGTTGAGTACAAAAAGGGTTATGAACAGAGCAAAGGCAAGTTAATTGGAGCTCTGAGTATTGAAGATGATCCCAAAATGATACATTGCCAGAAAGTGGCCAAGCAACAGAGTGATGTAAGTACAGATAAACCAAATAATATTTATGGTTTGTTAGTGGTATGTTGAATTCGCTGGAAATGTTTTTTTGTCTAGATCAGTGTTTCTCAACATCAGCAACTTTAAGATGTGTGGACTTCAACTCCCAGAATTCTCCAGCCAACATATTCAGAGTGTCTCTTTAGGTGAAATTTACATTCAGGAAATTCAAATGAATAAAGAACTGCTGATCTCTAAATTTTGAAATCATAATGAGCAAGTCCAGAGTGTCAAATCCTCTAATGGGGAATAATACACCTTTGGATGAAAGTGGGTTCTCAAAATTGCTTAGCAAAATGATCAGGAAATGCAAATATTAATAAGGAGAATATTTGGACTATCCACCTGAATGCTTACGAAGTACAAGAAGTAGACCAGTGAAAGTGAAATATTAGGCTATTAGTAGGTGCACCAAATTTTTAGAATAAGTAACTCTGGCATATATTCAGAAGTGCATACACCTATTGCATATCTGCTGATTTGAAAATTAGCCCAACACTTAACCTAGTCTATTTCTTGCATATTACAGTGGTCATTTCAGAAGATCTTCTCATGTTGCAGAAAAAGGATTCTTTAAATAAGCTGTGTGTGCTTTTAGCATATTCCCTGAATATTCTAGAGGGGCTATCGTCCACATTTTACAAAGTTCTGAGCTTCTTTTTTCAAACTTTAAATTGTTAATAACATGTATTCACTCTACCATAGCTGGAATATAAAAAAGGTTATGAAGTAGCAAAGACCAGATACACAGCACCGCTGGATATGATTCCTGTTGTACAAGCAAAGAAAGCCCAGGCGATCATCAGTGATACAGACTACAGGCATCGCATCCATGATTACTCCTATCCTCCTGACAGTATTAATGTGGAGCTTGCCAGGAAGGCTAATGCTTTACAAAGTGATGTAAGTAGCAAGGTTTGAACAAACCTAGCATTGTTGAACTGAAGAACACTTCATACAGAAAAGAGATGACCATGCATTTTCATAAGCCTTTTCCAGGGTTTGACAGCTTGGGCAGGAAGAACCCCCCTGAGTGTTGTCTACCTTGGTCTTCCCTAACTGCTGTCCTCCAGATTTGTTGGGAATGTAAGTCCCAGAATGCCTGGTCAGCATGTCTAACTTTAAGGCCTAAGGTGGCCGTTAGCTGTCCTAAAAGTATGTTGACCTGTAATCATCCCAAACCAGCAAAGCATCCATAGAGCATTCAGTTGGAGAAGGATGATCTAAGACATTAAAATATAGACTGGTAAATAACACACTTTGACAAAGAGAATAGATTTAAAGACTGGAAAGAAATAATCTGAAAAAAATAATAGGTAGCTGCTATCTAGGACTGTACAAAGAATAAATTCAGGGATATGATTCAAACGCCATTCAGTGAAATATCCAAATGAAATTGACCTTCTAAATCAGTTTGATTATTCAGGTTGAATCACTGACTCAAAGAGGGTGCATTTGAATCAGTTCAGTGATTATGAACCTTCTGTGCATGCACATAAGCTATTTTTTGAAGAAGTTCAAATCAACTTAATTGCATGATTGATTTGAGTTGTCAGACTGAATTGAGTTCTGAACAAAATCATTGATTTGAATTAGATTGGAGCTGTTCCATATATCCCTATTTTCAGTGTTTCCTTTAAAAAGTGCTTTCAGTATAATTTTCAATATACATTTCTTGAGATAAAAAATAAAACTGAAGAAAGGTTTAAAACTATTAAATGTTTTGTAGCTTGTCTGTGTAGCAGAAATAATATGCATTCACAATAACTTATTGCTTGTAAAGGATTGTCTGGAATTTAGAGAGGTTAGTCCTCAGCTTCTAAAAATATTGTACAGTTCCTATCCATGTATGAACTCCTAACATTCCTTCAGACTATTACATAAAGCAAAGTGTTGCCTTCAAACTGAATTCAGCTCCTAGCGATTACACAGAAACATCCACGGGTTTTTTGGGAAATGGTTTGCCATTGCTTTATCCCAGGATGTGTGTGTGTCTTAGTTTAGTCTGTAGCCCTGGATTTTCCAGATGGCCCTTAGACCAAGCTCCTATCAAAGCTGACTCTGCTTAGTCTTCTACATCAGCCTGGGTCAATTAGGTGCTGCTACCTAACAAAGCACATTGCACCAGTTTTGGAATAATTTCATCATTTTGTTTTTGGCATGTGCTTCAATTACATAACCATCCTAGATTTAGTTCATGAATTCTAGTTTCTGTTGGCTAAATTTTCAAAGAATGTTTCCTCTACATATAGATGTCAGAGGAAATGTCACATGAACCTATAAGCAAGCATTTCCCCTTTTTAAACTCATTATGGTCTTTTCCAGACTGAATATAAAGCTGATTACAACAGCTATATGAAAGGATGTGGTTGGGTGCCATATGGATCCCTGGATGCAGTAACAGCGAAAAAAGCTTCGGAATACATAAGTGAGGTAAGTAAAGCTTAAAGAAAATCAGAGTTACCTCGGTTTAGTTACGGGGTTTTGCATATCTATTTATAACTAATGGAGGAATCAGATACCCTCACAGGAGCTATGCACTGAATCCCCAGTCTATCCAATAACTCTCTCACTTATCACATGTATAAAATCCTTAATACAGATTTTCAGTGAAGTGATGGATAACTATTAGAAGGAAGCAATAGAAAAATTCAATAACTGAGACTGATTTGTTCTTCATAAACAGAAAAAATACCGTCAGCATCCAGACACTCTTAAATTTACACAAATTGAGGATCATCCTACTGTGGTTCAGGCTAAAATCAATCAAGCCCAGAGGAGCGATGTAAGTATGGGTGATGTATGTGTGTTTGTTAGCATTTTGACTAACTGCATTCTAAATTTGCTGCAGGTCATAGAACCATGAAAAGACTAAGGAGTCTTGGTCAAACATTACTTCCATGCTTCTAAATTGAATCCTAACCTGTGATTTGGAATTGTAATGAATTATAATGTTCATTTTCCATTTTGGGTGTCACACTGATTTCCACATTTGATTCCTCTTCAGGTACTTTATAAAGCCAAAAATGAAGAAATAATTCACAATTATAACCTCCCAGCAGATGCGCCTCAATTTGTCCAGGCAAAGGTTAATTCCTACAACGTTAGTGATGTAAGTTTGCTTTTGACAGTTTTTTAAATGCAACATTTAGCTGCATGTATAGATAATGGTCATGATGACTCAATAACTGTATTCTCTTTCAGGTTTATTACAAACTGGGGTTGGAAGACCTGAAATTGAGGGGCTATGACCTGAGAAGCGATGCCATTCCCATTAGAGCTGCTAAAGCTGCCAGACAGGCTGCCAGTGATGTGAGTAGGCCCGTCAGAAAGGGTTGTTTACTCTAGGGGCAAAGGAAAATTCCCCTATAATAATTTATTTTGTAAGACTTGATACCAGTTCATCAAGCTAAGAAAGAGCCTGTCCTGGCTACATCAACTAAATTCCAGTGGACTGATTTATGAATTAAATCAATCCCAGAAAACAATGGCACTTTTGTAATCTGTTTAAAATGGATTTACTGATTTGTACAGTTTATCAGCCTTTTAAGCACCCCCAATATGTTAAGCAGTGGCTGAATCTCTACCAGTCAGCAATTTAGGAACAAGACTTTGACATTTCTTGAGTTAAGAACATCTTTAACTTTTCAGTTTCATGGAGCTTCAGAGTGCAGAATTTGAACAGCACTCTGCCTTGTCTTTTTCAATTACTTCATTGCACCATCTTTGCTATGGTGGCTTCTGCAGTGCAGAATGACCTTCCATCTATGACTTGCCAGGCCCCAACACTGATTTATTTTAGGAGACTTTTTAAGCCTTATATTTTTATAAGTCTCTTTCCTAGCTGGTAACTCCTCCAATAGCTTATAATTATTATTTTTCATGAATTGTTTCTATTAGTTCTCTTCTCTCCCCTCCATTTTATTCTGTTTTATAATCATAGTAAGCTGCTTCAGGTTTGTTTTTGTTTTTTAAAAAAGTGGTATTTAAATACTTTTGATAAATAATGTGAAAGAAAATGTAACAATTTTAGTTTCTTCCTTTGCTTAATTTTTCTCAGATTATAACATTTATATTATCTTTCCTTGAGACCGTACCTCACATCTCAGTTGCAGATTCTGTAACAGTGTTACAGTTTTTAAAAACTGAGAGTTGCCACTATAATCCTATACCAGTGTTTCTCAACTCTGGCAACTTTGAGATATGTGGACTTCAACTCCCAGAATTCCCCTGCCAGCATGGCTGGCTGGGGAATTCTGGGAGTTGAAGTCCACATATCTTAAAGTTGCCAAGGTTGAGAAACACTGTCCTATACTGTATGAATTAACCCTGAACCAAACCCTGCCATATACAGTAAGATGTAAATGCCAAATGAAAGGACATAGGACGATGCTGGACTCCATTTAATTCCCAGTGAATCAAGTGGGGTATAAGTTAACCATGACCAACTTTTCACATTGTTTTAAGTATTATTTGATCCAATTCATTATTGTTATTATTACTTTTACTACTACCACTACTATCAGCAATAGTAATAATTCTGCAGTTGTGCAGTTATTCAATGTACTGTCAACAGAGTTGATCAAGGAATGCCAATGGCATCTACAGAATTCTGCTTGCACAGAATTAGTACAATTCTGCAAATGCCTGGGGATTTCCACCAGCACTCCAAAAGCATGCTTTATATGCCCTCACTTGTTGCAGTTCTTCTGGCACTACTAATGGCATACATTCAGTCTGAAAAGTGGACACTTTTCCACTCATTTTGACCTTTCTGCCTTTTTTTTCTCAATACTAATCTTATATAGTATTGGTATGTTATATGTTGCTCATCAGGAATTTAATTTCCCTTTCGATCTTGTTTTGACAGTTTGAATACAAGAAAGACTATGAACAAGCCAGAGGCAAACTGATTGGCTTCCAGAGTGTTCAAGATGATCCCAAATTGGTCCATTATATAAATGTGGCCAAGATGCAGTCAGAGCGGGACTACAAGAAAGCTTATGAGCAAAGCAAGACTAGGTACAACACCCCACTTGATATGGTTAATGTTGTAGCCGCGAAGAAAGCCCAGGAAATTGCCAGCAATACCAATTACAAGAATCTCCTGCACCATTACACATTATTGCCAGATGACATGAATGTGGAGCGATCCAAAAACATGATGCAGATTCAGAGTGATGTAAGTCTGCCCATACATTTAGGTCCAGATGAATGTAATTTAAAAAGCAATTTTTAAAACTAATCAGCTGATAATTCTCTCTCTCTCTCTCTCTCTCTCTCTCTCTTTCTTTCTTCAGAATCTTTACAAGGCTGATTTTAACAGCTGGATGAAAGGTATTGGGTGGATCCCAATTGGCTCCCTCGATGCGGAGAAAGCTAGAAAAGCAGGAGAGGCTTTGAATGAGAAGAAGTACCGACAGCACCCGGACACTATTAAATTTACAAGCATTGTGGATTCCCCTGTCATGGTCCAGGCTAAGCAGAATGCCCTTCAGCTCAGTGATGTGAGTAAGGCCTTGGAAAGATAGGAGAAATATTAAGCCTTATGGAGTTGGACAGCCTTCTAAATCCAGTGAAGGAATGAAGGAATAAAATCAAAGAAATTGAACCTTGTATTAAATAATTATGCTAAAGCCCCTAATAATAATTTCCCCCATTTCTATTGGGTTTATTTCCATCTTGTATTTTAGTATTCACTTTCTGAAGAATCGAAAAGAATGTCCTATTGAAGAGGGGTGTTTTTTGGGGGGGTTCTTTTGAGTCAGTGTTGACTCCAGGCAACTGCCTGGACTAGTCCCTGCAGATTTATTGGCAAGATTTTCAGAAGTGGTTTGTCATTGCCTCCTTTCTAGGGCTCAGACAGAGTGACTGGCCCAAAGTCACCCAGCTGGCTTCGTGCCTACCATGGGACTAGAACTCCCAGTCTCCCAATTTCTAGCCTTGTGTATTAATCACTACACCAAGCTAGTTCTCTTGGAGGAATTAGCCAGACTTTATCTAATGATCATGAGCCTCTGCATGACTGGAATTTACATGTCATCTACATAAAGCTGTCTCTTAGCCATGTATAAGCTGATTTTCTGAGCCTGACAAACTCAGGTTAAAGTGCCCAATTTTTAGCATCATTTGAAGGTTGAAGCATTACAACTACTTTTTCCTTCTCAGGTGATATCCAAAGAGATCATTCTTTTTTCAAACTCTGATGGGCTGATGCCCACTGCAATTTCTCCAATCTCTCAACTTTTTCCCCCACAAGCATGTAATCTAAGAAGGGTTGCCATAAGGAGATGAACTGAAAAAACAATATTATCTCTTATCACTACTATTAATTTTGCCATTTAAGCCAAGTCCATTAGATAATCCATTCTTCTGCTGTAGGTATTTGTGGGACCTTCCATCTTTCTTGGCTTGTTCATCTTCCATCTATAACAACATCTTATACATTTTAACAATAACATATTCATCATTTATACAAAAACATTTAAACAGTTGCATATAAATAGATCAATAAGATATAAAGCCTTCTAACTCTAACTATTCTTTTATTTTAAAATTTAATTCACCCTATCCCTTCTAATTTTTCCCAACAAAAGAGGATTTTATTCTTTTTCAAAGTATCTATCAAAATAAGCATAATCCTTTCCCTTCCTTGAAATCCTTACTGATATTTCTTTAGGCCTAGTTATATCCACGTTTTCAGTATTAAATTTAAAATCAAAGTGTACCTGAAAGACCAACACATCTCTTGATTTAACATATACAGCTGCATACTTAGAATTTATACAAAGTATATATGTTACAGCTTTAACAACATAATTAGGAAGCAAGATAACCAGAATTTATCAGCTAAATTCCATAAGGCTATATTCATTCTAGTAGCTAATGAACAGATTTGTAGCCTATTAATAGTATTTTGAAATAATTTATTTTTAGTTATTGAATAAGCTTTAAGAATAAACATATACACAAGTGTTTGAGGCTGAGATTGTAGCCTATAATAGTCATCAACAAAGCCATCTGTTTCAGCCTGAAGGAGTTAAGTTAACCATGTTTCCCCTTTTAAAATCTAGTTTTCTGGATATCTTTGTTCTGCTAGTGAGCCTACCAGGATCTTGTAGGTTTTATGATGATCTGGAAACTGTTGTCTCATTAATTATAATTGTTAATTGATTCAACTTAGCTACCTTATAGCACCATTTTTCATAATGACAAATAAGTACACATGGAAAATGTAATAACTGATTCTAAGGACAATTCTTATAACCTGTTCATATGACCATCCTTTTCTCCCATGGGGAAAAAAAACCCTACTGTTTCAATGGCTCCTGAATAACTACACATAGGTTGCAGTCTTATGCACTTAAATAGCACATCAATGCAACTGTGGAGTGTTGAAATAACGAACTTCAGGATATTATTATTGTCTTGTTTCCTTGCTTTTCAGAGACTGTACAAATCCTCCGGGGAAGAAATGAAGCATACATATAATTTGCCTGCAGATGCCCCTCAGTTTATCCAGGCCAAATACAACGCAGCAAATCTCAGTGATGTAAGTGACTATTCAAAGGCTGCGCTTAATTTATTCTGTGGTAAATAATGCAGGTTTTGATAATAAAAAAATTATTCTGATATTCTGAAAATCAAATACACAACATAATTTTGGTATGTGATGATATAATTGTTTATCACTTGTACATGATGTACTGAGCTAAGTGCTTTCCTTTTTTTCCTATCGGAGAAGGGAAACAAGAAAGGGAGGGATCAAACACTGAATGTCATGACAACGGAGGCTCTGCTGACATAATTGGCCATAGTTTGAATCCAATAGATCAAGCATAATCCAGAAAGGGCTACCTGAAGGTGTACATTCAGAATGTCCAGATAAATGCATTATATAGACTACTGGATTCTAAGTTAATCAACAGCAATGACTTAAAATGACTTGTTAAATCAGTAAGATGTTCTTTTTCAGATTTATTATAAATATGGCTATCATGACCTCATAGCCAAAGGACACAGTGTACTGGCTGATGCCATTCCAATTACTCTAGCCAAGGCCTCAAGAAACATTGCTAGTGATGTAAGTAACCCTACTAAGTTCTGTGTATGTACTATCAAAATTATGAAAGTTGCTCTTAGCTTGTAAATGATTAAAAAAATATTTTCTCACACATTACCTTCTCTGTGTTGGATCAATCTGTCCTTAGGGTTGAATGTTCTTGCTCAAAATTTCTACTGTCGCAGGTTGGCGATGCCATCAAAGAACTTCTTGCTACCCTCATTCTATTGCTTTAACTTCCTTTTTCACTACTGAAGACAGGTGTGAACCTGTCATTGCTTCTTCTAGTGGAAGTTATTGAGTGGTTGTTCAAGAGCTTAAAATCGCTGAAAAAAATATTGCACAACATAGACAGAACTAAATATTATGCCATATATTTTCTCCCATCTCCAGCAATTTGGTCATCTGTATGTATTCTTTTGCACAAACTATAATAGTAATTTCCAGAAATCCTTGGCTTTCAGATTCTCAGCTCAGCCTGCAGGAAAGCATGATTATAATCCAGCAATACCTGTACAGGCATAATTTCACTTTTCCCATCATAGGAATTTTTATTTTTGAAGGAGTCCTGTCATGTCCATCTCAGTGGTTCACTTAAAATGTGATTTTCTTTATTACTAATATAAAAATGAGTGGTGAAATACCAATTACTCAGAAATTTTTTTCTTGGCTGGTTCTATACCAAGTTTCACTGTCCAGGCCTAACTACTGTCTCTCTTTTGTCTCTCTGACTGGAACTCTAGTTCAAATACAAAGAAGCTTACAGAAAGACAAAAGGAAAACAGGTTGGTTTCCGAAGCTTGCAAGATGATCCTATGCTTGTCCATTCTATGAATGTGGCAAAGATGCAGTCTGAGCGTGAGTACAAGAAGGATTACGAGAAGAGCAAAACTTGCTATCACACACCAGTGGAGATGGTCAGTATCCAAGCTGCCAAGCAGGCTCAGGATGTAGCCTCCAATGTCAACTATAAACATCTGCTTCATCATTATACCTACCTGCCAGATGCCATGAATGTGGAGCTGGCCAAGAACAGGATGCAAATTCAGAGTGATGTAAGTAGGACAATATTCAAAAAGTCACAATTCCCCAGAGACGGCACAGTATTGTTTACATATATACTGTAGACATTAGAGTTTACATAGCAAGCAATGAGATTTGTTTTTCTGGAATTGTTTCTAAGAGTAAGTTAATTTTTTATTCATTTGTTTTTAACCACTGGGTCAGATTGGTCATTCTTAAGGATGCTCTAGCCATTAAAATGGCTTTCTGTGCTACCAAAGGGGAGGTGTGGGAATATGACAGGTTCTTGGATTCTCATTTATCTCTCATTCCCAGAGGAACTACTGCTTAATCCTGGAAGGGAGACCCATCTGCACTGATGATACATCCCAGTTTTATAGATAACTTCATCAGTGTGATAGATGGAGATTCCTTCCTAAAGTCACACTTGGCAAAACAGTTTGGGTCGGGACCCTGATTTAAAGGGGAAGGGGATAGCAGTTGAGAATATTAGAATCCCTCATGTAAACTGCTCTTTATTGGGAGCTGAAACATTCTCTGCCATGGCACCTACCTCATGGAACTTTCTTCCCCCTGAAGTGAGGTTAGCTCCATCCCTGTTCTGAAGTCCCTCAAGAACTAGCTATGTCACCAAGCCTGGGGGTCCCAGGCGACTGTTGAAACTGAATGCTAATGTTGGCTGATTATTATTCAGTTTCCCAAGAGCTTTTGTCTCAGTCTAAAACGAATAAATAACGTTTTATGATTATGGGTATAGCTAGTATTTTTTGTAGAGTGACAAAAACAAAAGAAGTCCATCTTGGAAGAAAATTATGGAAATACTGTTATCAAAAAGCCTAAAAATGAAGTGATTTTGTCTCTCACTTTGCCTACCTATGCATGGAAGTGTAAACATAATATCTACAAATCTGTATGTTATGAAAAGGATATTGAAACATTTAACTTAAAAAATATAAACGCATCCCATTAGGGTGCCTCTGCTTATCTTGAGAACTACTATATGTACTTCTTGATCCTTTGAAATGGTTTTCCCCAAGCTTCCAGAGCTTTAAGTCTCCTTTTGGTTTTCTCCAGATTGCTTACAAAGATGACTACAACAACTGGTTCAGAGGAGTGGGATGGAGTCCCCTGGGCTCAATGGATATGGAGAAAGTTAGAAAAGCTGGAGAGGCGTTAAATGAATCTAAATATCGCCAGCACCCAGACACATTCAAGTTTACAAGTTTGATGGACTCTATGCCAATGGTTTTGGCTCATCGGAATACCAAACAGCTGAGTGATGTAAGTTCAACCCAAAGGACATCATCAACCTTCTCTTAAATTATAGTCTTAAATAATGCAGTGGAATATTAAAATGTTGATCATCAATCCTGAGCTGGTTCAAACTTCAGTTTTGCACTTTAATTTTAAGCAAGTAAGAAATTCCTGTAGAGGCTCTTCCATATAACTTTAAAGAATTGCAAACCCGCAGCTATACAGCACTGAACTGGATTTGTTATCCTATGCTGACAGCTTTCCAAGCAGTCTTTATATGTACTCTGGGTACAAATTTCCCTTTATCCAACTACTTCTAGAATTTTGCCTTAGTCAGAATTGTTAAAAGCTTAGATATTCAAAGAGGATTAGCTTTTTAAGTAATTTGATGAACTGTATATATTTATGGGTATGGTAATAGCTTGATTATTCTAAAGCAGGCTTCTTAATCCCTCAAAATATGTTGGGATTATAGTTTCCAGACAGTACAGTATTTGACCATAGTGGTTAGGAATTCTGGGAGTTACAGTCCAAATATATTTGGAGGATAGCAGTTTAGGCAACATAATTTTAAATTAAAATGTGCACCTGCTTGAAAGATGATACATATATTGTTTTTCTTTCAGATAAACTATAAGGTAGAAGGTGAGAAACTAAAACACACATACCATTTGGATCCAGATGTACCGGAATTTCTTCAAGCAAAAGTCAATGCCTACAATATAAGTGATGTAAGTACTTGACAGTTTCTTTGATGTCTACATCAATACATAAATTGATGTAAGATGTTTATTGTTGGAAAACCAAAATTGAAGGATTCATTTTATACTTGTATTTTTCATTTTTTAAACCTCTTGTTAAATAAAAGACTAGTGTTTTGTTCAGTAAAATGGGTATAAATTGTGTTCATTTTAATTGTAACTCTCAACTTAAAAAAAGCCCTCATGTTAATGTAAGAATATTCATAGGTCTTCACTGCTAGAACTTAACTAGAGGCTTTAAGAAAAATCATTTCTTCTCTTTAAGAATATATACAAAGCAGACTGGAAGAAACGGCTTGCCAAAGGCTATGACCTGAAAGCAGACGCTATTCCTATAGTTGCTGCAAAAGCTACACGCAACATTGCCAGTGATGTAAGTAAATCCTGATAAAATCTTTTAAGGTGCTTTCAACATACAAATTTTCAGGCTGTTAATACATCCAGCCTTGTACTGGTAGATATTTTTCTTTAGAAGCCTAAGAAAAATGTTATTTCTTCCCCCCATTACTTGATTCGTAAACTACGATTATTAGGTTTTATCCTGGCCTTTTTTTTATACAAGTAAGATGCTCTCCCACTAACCCTCTTTTAGGGAATCAGTCATAGTATAGCATAATTTTTGCTTAATAATGTATTATAACAGTGTATCATTCTGTTAAAGGTCTGGGATATTATGAGGAACATGTTCTTGTGTCTGAAGAATCAGTAGACTCCAAGTAGCTTCTGATCTACTTTTTGATAGATATTCTGATATTCTGCTCTATTTCTTCAAATATTCTGATCTGTTTCCTGTCTGAATTATCTTCAGTGAGCACTTTTAAATATAGAAAAGCTGTATTTTTTTCAAAATAGCAGCATTTTAGTTCTTTTTCCAAAAAGGAAATGTATATTTCCAATAGATTATGAAGTGCTGATTTTTTTTCTTCTTTGTTCATCTTACTCTTTGTTCATAAGGATAATAACATTAGCCTGAAGTAAAGGGGGATTTTTATTAATTCATATTTGGATAATTGGTTATAAAGTTTTAATACAAAAGAACAATAAACCCAAGAAAAATATTGACTATTTTTAAAAGCTTTTTTATTGTTAGTTTTTATTGTTAGAAGATGATCAGTTGGATAATTTCCAAGACCCACTTGCCCCATCCTGATCTTTTGCCAAAGAGGAAGGCTTACTGTCTATCATTTTCTCCCTCTTCCATATCAAGGAGTGGAGAAAAATGAACCTTCATTTAAAAACTTCAAAAAATGTGTTTAAATGGCAAGGCTTGGAGGAAAAGGAGAAATGCAAAGTAGCACAAGAGAAAAACAAGAAAGGGAGAATATAGTTTTCTGGTTTGCTCTAAAAATAACTGAACACACATGTGACATTTTTTTAACAACAGCAACAATGGGAAAGATGTGACAGCCAGAAAGTAATCAAATGGAAACAAATGTAGGAATAAATACCCAGTGTTGAGATGCTATTCCTAGTATAGTTTAAGTGGATTTGGTACATGTGTCCACTCATTTTGCAATAGCTTAAACATCTTTGTTTTGATTTTCTCTAGTACAAGTACAAGGAATCCTATGAGAAAGACAAAGGAAAGCAAGTTGGCTTCCTTAGCCTGCAAGATGATCCTAAACTGGTCCATTATATGAATGTGGCAAAACTACAATCAGAACGTGAATACAAGAAAGGCTATGAAAGCAGCAAGACTAAATATAACTTGCCTCTAGACCTGTTCAGTGTAGTGGCTGCTAAGAAAGCCCAAGAAGTAGTTACTGACACAAACTACAGACAACCTCTGCATAGTTACACCCTTCTTCCTGATGCCATGAGTATGGAATTGTCAAGAAACAGGATGCAGATTCAGAGTGATGTATGTCATTTTTAACATCGTTGCACCTAAGATTAGGGAAGCTAATTAATGGCTTGGCGAATACCAGGGCAGCGTTTTTAATAGAATTCACATACGGTTGATTGTCCTGACATGAAAACACGTTGGGCTTTATTTACTAGGGAGTATGTTTTTCATATGGCCACAATTAATCTGTGGGATGAATGGGTTTCAATAAATTATAGAGACATTTAATTCTGGATGGATGGGATAGGCTTCACCTATTTCCTTTCACCAGGAGTTCCCATACACAGACTTAGATAGTTGGATCCCACTTCATTTGTGCTTCTTGAATGGAGCTCTGCTGAAAACTCTCCTGCCAGTAAAAGGCGAAGGAATCTTGGCCAATCCCCTCCCACTGAGACACTCAGTGTACTTCCATCCTTCCATGTATAGAGAGGAGGTAATCGTACATTTGGAAAAACTATTGGATCAAAAAATTGCTACTGATGGATGTTCCATCCAAGAGAGTCTTTTGCTGGGTCCAATCTTCAAACTTTATATATGTTTTTATTTATTTATTTAAGCAATTTATATGGCTGCCCAACTCACTCGCAGTGACTCTGGGTGGCTTACAAGAATAAAAATAAAAACATTCATAAATAAAAATTTTAAAAAAGCTATCATTTCAGTACACAACATTTCTATGGGGTGGAGCATGAAGCTTGCACTTCAACTTTATGCCATGGTAGAACTGCAATTATTTTGGGATATTATGAACACTGAAACAAAACAATTTGATTCACATTAAGTTATTTCTTCTCCCTGATTTCATTTCAGAATCTTTACAAAACTGACTTTAATAGTTGGTTGAAGGGATTAGGTTGGGTGCCAATTCAGTCCCTGGAGGTAGAAAATGCAAAGAATGCTACTCACATTCTCAGCGAAAAGAAGTATCGTCATCACCCAGACAGACTGAAGTATACCATTGACATGGATGCCATGGAACAGGTGCTGGCTAAGCAAAATGCCCATCTCATGAATAAGGTAAGGAAAAACAAACTGTCCTAGGAACATTGATTTTTTCCCCCCAGGGACAGATTTAGGATTCAGAAGCTACAGTGAAATGATCTAGTAAAGAAGTGCTTAATTCTTAGTAGATAGCACTTATTGGAAGTTCTACCACTCAATTCCCTCATTAGGTTTTAACCATGGCATTGAATGAATAATTGATCACTGGCAAAAGAAAGTAGTTCTTCACACAGTGTATATTCACAGATTTGCTATCGTAAGGTGTGGCAATGAGATCTATCTCTGGTAATTGTCCAGGATGACTAAGTATCAAATTAAATTAGATGATACCTGCATGGGGGATGATTATGGCCTTTGCCTTTTGCCTTTTAATTTTTTGGAGGTTTCTGGATGGGTGTGGTGGTAAGCTGGATTCGAAGGACCTTTGATCCAAACCAGCAGAGCTCTTTGTATGTTCCTAAGTATCTATAACTAGATGTAGCCAATAGAATTTTTGTTAAAATAAAAGGAAAACCCAAATATGTTGCCCTGAGCCACTTGGAATATGGTGGAAGAACTGAACTGAACTGAACTGATTTGAATTAAGATGTGTATTGTAATTCCTTGGGAAATTATTGTCTTGGATAGCAGGAGATTTTACAATATGGGCTATGGGCTATGTACACAACAAGAGGATCAATGTGGCTTTTTAAGAACCATTGCCAAAACAAAGGGCTGATGGAAAACAAGCCAACCTGCTTGAAAGAATGACCCAAATTATCCATTAGTTAGGCTGGGAAATTTCTCTATAAATAGGGGTACAGTATATCCTGATTTACCGTAGCTGCCAAAATTGTCTTGGATATGGCTTCCTACCTTTCTAATACTTGTTTTCTTGTCTTGGGTTTTCTTGTGAGCTCATCTAAGTGACCCCACTCCTGTCTCCAGCAGCTTGGCAGTGAATAAATAGAATAAAAGGTCAACTGAAAAGAAAAAATATCTTATAACTCTTGTCATATTAGTTGTACAAAAACTGGATCCTCTAATATAGATATGTTAAAATAACCATTTAGGAAAAAATGGCCTATTTGTTGTAGTAAGTGGTAATCTTGCAGGGGCATGATCTGATATAGCAATAGTGCCCATATTGGATTTATTCACAAGTTCAACTAAGGGTTGAGTTATCAAAAAAAAAAAATCTAATAGAGATTACATTCTGTTATTGTGGGTTTGTCTAGCCTCTTTGTGAAACCAAGAAATTAAGCATTTCATTAATGTTTAGTAAAAAAAATAAAAAAAGATAGCATATTTCTAGTTTTGGAAACAAAAGCAATGATAAAACAAAGATTTAGTTTTGTTTTGCCTGGTTATAGGTATCTTAGTGGTACAAAATGTGTGAGCAAATAAATTGGCAGCATGCAAAGAAGTAAAATGGGATTTGTCTAAACTTTTTCTTTTTAAACTTCAGAGGCTGTATGTTGAAAAATGGAACAAAGACAAGACTGACATTCATGTAATGCCTGATACACCAGAAATACTCCTGTCCAAAGCCAACCAAATCACCATGAGTGATGTAAGCTAAGCACAGAATTGGACTTATATATCAGTACATTAATATTGGGTCACTTTTTGGCTAAATTCCGAAAATACATATCCATCATTCTGTTTTTATCTTTTTTAAAAAAACAAGTTCTAACTCTTTGTCCATATTTCCTTCTGTTGTGGAACAGAAATTATACAGGTCTGGCTGGGAAGAAGAGAAGAAGAAAGGTTATGATCTAAGATCGGATGCTCTCTCCATAAGAGCAGCTAAAGCTTCCAGGGATATTGCCAGTGATGTATGTTTAATTTTTACATTGCCTTATTATGGGGGAAAGTGTATTTATTCTTAGTCTGACCATTTCAATTACTCCCTGATATCTAAATGTATGCAACTGTATTTGTCTGGACTATTTGTGTTCACTGAAGCATGAATTCTCTTTGGCAAATCTGAGGAATTTCTTTCAAAATAATTTTTAAGGGCTTCATAGATTATGTAGATATCCTGTTACCTGGTCAAACATGGTCCTGCAGGAATATAATTTAGTGTGTGTGTGCGCGCGCGTGCGTATATATACATATACGGATCAGAGAGGAGGCTTTATATAATTGCTAGTAAATAATTATGTCCCAGTACAGTTCTTTGTTAATTGCTTCATTAACAAAGTTAATGAACTTTGTTTTTGTTCAACAAACCTTTCATGATCTCCAGGGAATTCACCAGAGGGAAATGTTGAAAGATAATCGGTACAGACTTCTATCTTACTAGTGGAGAAAAATAGTACTTACTCCATTTTCCCCAAATATTATGCCACAACCCAACCCATGAGTTAATATTATTGATTTGGAAGGGATTAATGGCATTTAACTGTTAAAAGGTTAATTAATTCTATATTACACCAACCTTATGGTTGATGCGTCACTTAGGCGATTTCCAGACAGAGGTTCAGCTCTGATTATATTCAATTTGGTCCCACCATCCTGGTCATCATATGATGCTGTTCAGAATGGTCACTTGTCATGCTGTGTCCCAGCATCTTCCTGTTGCAGTCTTAAGGGCTTTCACTTCTTGTTTGCAAGCAGGAAATGCCACAGCAGAAGAGACAGTGTTTGATTGAGATTTGTTGCATCAGGCATTCCTTGGAGAGGACAGGGATTGGGAGTGATGATTGATATACCCTGCCTTTTAGCTGCTGGCATCCTGGTGTGGTAGCTGGATGTTGGGACTGGATCAAGGAGCCAGAATATAGGAGCATAAGTTGTGCTTATAAGACTCTCATCTTTTACTCTGTTTACACAGGGCAGTGGTTTGTTGTGCAAAACTGGGGTGGGTGGGATACAGGCAACCACTGATTGGCCAGCTATGCTCATCTGTTGCCAAGGAACAGCAAATTCTGATTGGCTGTTGGACTTTTGTTTTGCAGGTAGACTTTCAAAAAATAAATATTCCTGTGCCTATAACATTCTGGTATTTTTACAGATCCAGAAATATTTGGAACAGTCCTGGCAATTCCTGCTGAGTTTTAATTGTAACATCAGAAGACTTAGGAAATGTTACATACATATTAAAATTTTATGTATACAGTAACACATATCAAATTCTTTATCAGCCACTGTCAATGAATAATTTAACTAAACTTCCTTTCATGTGTGTCTATGTGTGCGTACGTGTGTTGTTTTGTTGTTCGACCTGGCTTACAGTACAAATACAAATTGGCCTTTGAGCAATCAAAGGGAAAACAGATCGGCTTCCTTAGCCTAGAAGATGATCCTAAACTTGTGCACTACATGGAAGTTGCAAAGATGCAGTCTGAGCGTGAATACAAGAAAGACTATGAGAAATCAAAGACCCGGTTCCAGACCCCTGTGGACATGCTCAGCGTCGTGGCAGCTAAGAAAGCACAGGAAGTGGCAACTGATACCAACTACCGGAATATTATCCACACTTACAGCGCTTTGCCTGATTCTATGAACCTTGAACTGGCCAAAAATATGATGCAGATACAGAGTGATGTAAGGAAAAACTTTTGATAACTGCTCAAATGAGAAAGTGAAATAATTTAAGTCTTTAAATTCTGGTGTATGTGTTACTTTGCAATTGGGAGAGAAGACTAGGGAGATATACCAGAACTGTTTTTCATTACACATGGAACTTAGCTTTTCCGCTGAAGAAGCAGGATATAGAAAATATCCAGTGTGCTGTTATCAAACTTCCATTTACAGCATAGAAATATCTGAGGCTCCTCTTCCCTCTGCAAATTTATAGTAGATCTGAAGAGGATTTACTGGGGAGTAGAGTGGCACTATTGAAAACAAGATTATTCATTTAAAGTATGGACTGTCTTGTGGAGCTGCTCTTTATATTAAAGGTTAGGATACCAGAGTAGTAGTAATAGTTAACATCATGGCCTAAGCCTGTGGTCTACCCCTAGCTCACTGGGTGAATTTGTGTGACTGTCCCAAATACAGCCAGTGAGTTGACAATAAATGCCAGTTCTCTCTCACAGTATTGGTATGGAGAAAAATTAGAACAGGGAATCCTGTGCATGCTACTTTGAATTCCTGAAACAAATTTGGTGTATAAAACTAATAACTCATAATATGCTATAATGCACATGACATGCAAAATCACAGGATGAAATAATACACAGACAAATTCAAATTAATGTGCCACGTGCACAGTTTCACAATGATGAAACAGTGTAGCACCGCAACAATGGTATGTATATTTTTCATTTGTCTATGGAAAAAATGCTTGCTTTTTATTCTCTTCTAATGTCATTTATAACCCAGGCTGAGGGTTCTGCATACTAAACTATGATTAAAAGGTCAATATTTTCTTCAAATATAGAAAGTTGTTTTTCCAAACATTTCTTATAAGCTTTCCTTTCATTTTGCTTCCAGAATCAGTACAAAGCAGACTATGCGGAATTCATGAAAGGGATTGGATGGGTACCACTAGGATCTCTAGAAGCTGAAAAGAATAAGAAAGCCATGGAGATTGTCAGTGAGAAGAAGTACAGACAACATCCAGACAAACTGAAATATTCTATTCTAATGGATTCTATGCCAATGGTCCTGGCGACAAATAATGCAAAAATAATGGACGAAGTAAGCCAAAGAATATCTATCTATCTATCTATCTATCTATCTATCTATCTATCTATCTATCTGCCTGCTTACTTACTAGGATTCGGGTGGCTCACAATTATATAAGTCAAATATCTGCAATCAGTAAAATGATTCATCCCAAAAACAATAAAATCAAAGAACTAAAAAGTGATGTGAGAGTCAGCAGCCTTAATATATTAGCCTCTATGCCCAAGGTCATTGAATGAGTCTGTGAGAATATAGAAAAGAAGATTAGGCACAAATTAATCTGTTGTTTGTTGATTCAAGGGGTACACACATGCAAGACAAAATTTAGCTCTTAAGAAATATATGTTATTTCTTCTACAGCATGTTAAGAAATATACTGTAAGAGAGGGCATGATTATACAGGAGGCAACTTGCCAATAGCTGTATACATTGTGTATTCATATATTTCTAGCTCATAGGTTTGATTATGGATTGTATGATATTTCTAGGTTAACAAGTGTCATCAGTATCATTACTTTCAGAGCTAGTCAATATTAGTTACTAGTATAATTTGGGCTGAAGTGGTGGACAGACTTCTATCAAATATTTTCTAATTGCTATGATGTAACTGGCTTTTAAAAGATGCTAATACTGCTCTTGCTCATGTAATTTAAGGTGACATTTACATGTTTGTTTTTCTTCCAACGCTGTGGCTAAGTTTTTTTTATATTACCGTGTGATCAACAAGCAAATGCACATGAGGGTCTTTCACAAACCCATGTCTCACTTCTCTTTTCAAAATAACCCTTTTCAAAAGAGATTTGCTTATATTATGGCAGAAATACTGGCATGAGAATTTTTGTTATTTGGGCTAATTATTCCAGGATTTTGCAGAGCAAAAGAAACAATCATTAATTTCCAGAGGATCTTTCTGCATGATCTTTGTATAGCTAAACAAATTGCCATCAGCACATGAATAGTCTTGTTTGATTAATTCTACATGAGACAAAAATTAACACTTGATTTACACTGTATTGGGCTGAGAAAGCGTGGTTTAGTTTGGATTGCATCCATAATTTTTAATCCAGGTTATTAATGAGAACTTCCCATGGAAAGTTAAAAAGAGTCATGCCCATTTTTTTCACTCATAGGACAGAATACCTTTTCTAAGATGATGCTATTCTCATTTAAGATGAGGCTGCACCAATGCTTTGGAAACAAAGAAAAGTCCTCATCTTTTTTTCACAAATGCTGCTTTTACTCAGATTTAACAGATTCAATCCAATTAACCAAATAATTTAATTAACTAGGTAAAATGGATTGATGAAATATTTTTCAATCACCAAAGGATTGATATAAAATTAAATTTAATTATGGGTATTGGTTTTATTATGGTATTATTTTTTTTTAGCAGTATGTGTTTTGAGGTCTATTTCAAAGTTATTTTTCAATGAACACCTATTTCCTTCATTCTATTTCAGCACCTTTACAAAAAGGACTGGGAAGCGGAAAAGACACAGATTCATATCACACCAGATATGCCTGAGATTCTTTTGGCAAAAGTCAATGCGTATAACATCAGTGATGTAAGTGTGCAGGTTGCTTAAGAGTTATATTTTGCTTACAGCAAGTGAATCATCAAAACTGCATGTTTCATTATTTGTCAAACAGATAAAGCAGGGACACTGGCAAGCAAAAAGTTCTGCAGTATTATTCATAGAAAAGTCTTGTTAGCCCAAGTATTTGTTTAGGTAATTATTTTCGAAGACAAAGCCATCGGCACAAAATCAACAAAACCATTACACCAAGTCAATAAAGAAAAAAACAGGAAAAAACAACTTACAGAAGGAAAAAAAAAAATCAAAATCACTATTCACTAGAACTTGAATAGATACCAAAGGATTATTCTGGCACTTGGTGAAAAATGCTCAGGAAAGCCTCCCAAAACCAGCATTCCTCTACTGAAACATTCCTTTCCTAGATAAAAAATAGCTCTATTTCCTCCCAGTCACCACATTGCCTTGCAGATCTTTGGCAGCAGTTCTGCATCCCACTCTTATTCACACCGACTCTTCCTTAGCTCTCTTTGCTTCTTGCAGAAAGGGAGAAAAAAATTGACCCTCCAGACAACCTATTGGGGGTGGGGCGGTTGTGGGAATAAATGGTGAAACTGCCCCACTGGAGTGCCTGGAGGGGTGGAGGAGAGTTGGGGTCAGGTACCCTAGCACCTCAGCTATAGGAGGGAAGAGAGAAATCCCGGGATCCATCAGGCAGAGTAAGACCCAGGCTCCAACAAATGTAAAGCTGCTTCTCCAGAATTCCAGTAGAAAAGCTGCAAAGCTGCCATTACTCCTTTGGATGCTAAGGATAGTTAAATTTCTTAATTTACCAAGCCCACAGCATCATGGGGATGTGAGACACAGCACTGACTGCAGGTGGTGCAGCTTGTTTGTGAAAAGGGTCCTGGTATAGGTTTGTAGACCAGCATTGATCAACTTATAAATTACCAGTGTAGACTCTAAGGCCACCTGTGTTTTTCCAAACATTCAGGGTGGCCCTCAGAATAATTTTTAACCTGCAGATTCACTGCGCTTCATTCATTTAATTTGCCTGGGTTTTAATTCTGTTAAGTCCAATTTCCTTTTTCTTCTGGGTCTGCCCACTTCTTCCAGAGTTGTTGTTCAGTCGTTAAGTCGTGTCCGACTCTTTGTGACCCCATGAACCATATTGCGCCAGGCCTTCCTATCTTTCACTGCCTCCCTGAGTTTGCTCAATTTCATGCTCATTGCTTCAGTGATGCTATCTAGCCATCTCATCCTCTGCCATCCTCTTCTCCTTTTGCCTTCCATCTTTCCCAGCATCAGGGTCTTTTCCAAAGAGTCCTCTCTTCGCATTAGGTGACCAAAGTATCTGAGCTTGAGCTTCATTATCAATCCTTCCAATGAGCAATCAGGGTTGATTTCCTTTAAGATTGACTGGTTTGACCTCCTAGCAGTCCAGGGGACTCTTAAGAGTCTTCTCCAGCATCTTCCAGAGTACTGAATGATAATTGGACCTTATAATCATACCTTATAAAGTGTTAATTTTCTGTCTCTGTGTTGAGTATTTTTTAAATAGTTTCATTTCTTTTTCTGCATAGAAAATATACAAACATTCTCTGGAAGAAGCTAAGAGGAGAGGATGTGATGTCCGAGCTGATGCAATCCCTATTCAAGCTGCTAAAGCTTCTCGAGAGATCGCCAGCGATGTAAGCTTGCAACTGACGTTTTTTCCCGTGGGACAAAGGTCCTTCTATTCACAGAAGGCCCCTGTGGACATAAAGGCACCTTTGGAACCAATTTTATCACGTGTAACAATCAGTTACATCGGTGCATACATTCACTTTCACTTTATTACTGTATGGCAAAGTCCCAATACAGCACTGACCTTCCTAAGTTTACATTTTACTTTCTGTTTTCTCTGCAGTACAAATATAAGTTAGGTTACGAGCAGGACAAGGGTAAGCTTGTTGGCTTCCGCAGCCTCCAGGATGATCCCAAGCTGGTGCATTACATACAAGTGGCTAAGATGCAGTCAGCTCGCGAGTACAAGAAAGACTACGAGAGCAGCAAAACGCTCTACAACACGCCTGCCGATACTGTCAGCATTGTGGCTGCGAAAGAAGCACAAGCGAACATTACCAATACCAATTATAAAAGGCTCATCCATAATTACATCCTTCTGCCGGATGCAATGAACGTGGAGCTGGCCAGAAACATGAATCGGGTTCAAAGTGCTGTAAGATCTTGCTATGTCTTTTTACTAGTAGTTGAAAAATGTTTTTTGTGTGTTTCTCTGAAATACTGCTTTAATACCCAAAGAGGAAAAAAAGAAGGGAATACAAAAGAGCGCACTCAAACACACACAGACGAATAACAGAAAAGGAAAGAACAAAGATATATGTACTGTGTCATGTAACATATAAAAATCCTTCAGCCCAATTTTTAAAACCATCATGGAATAATATTGATCAGGCTTTCCATTTCATTGATAGAGAACTGTTAATCAACTGGAATCGATGGTCCATGACTGAAAATCTGGGATCATACTATGGAAAAGTTATCTTTTTTTCCTGCCTTCCTCGCCTGATGTATCCATAATTCTTGCTATAATAATAAGGGCCACATTTTTGGAATATAAAAATGTGGCCCATCTTCATACCTTTAAACCATATTGATCCTTGTAGCACCATATTAGCAAAAATAGATATTAAAACAGAACTGGGCAATAATAGAAGAAGCTCATATTGTACTTCCAATATAGTGAACTTGGCAGCCAACACTGTTCAGAATTCTTTGGGATGCCTCGTAAATGCGAAAGAAAATCTTGTGTTAAATTAATCCCATCTAAAAATCATAAGAAACTTACTTAACATTCCTTAAGATCCTTAGTCACTGATTTATTAATATGGGACATTCCAATTCTTTAGTCCAGAATTCTTGCTCATAATTAGTACCCTCCTGACTCATCCTCTTTAATTATTTATTTTTAAAAAGGACTGCAGACTTAGAATCTGAAATGCATTCTAATATTGATAATGATTTGGGAATTAAGAAGCTGCTAATGCATCTGGACCAAATTCATAGTCATGTCTATGAGATGGGCAGTTATATAAATTTGATAAATCAATCAATCAATCCAAGTTTTAATTACATGTATTGCATTTTGCCATTTTAGGTAATCTGGTTTCCTTTTGCGATAAGTCTAATGGTACAAAAACTTGATTGGAAATTAGCTGATTAAAAATAGCTTGCTCATGACCCCCAAATTATTTGTAATGCTCAGCTTTAAGTTCAATAAAAACACTTACATCTATAAGTATTATGTAGGGTTTATTCCAATTAAATGAATGACCCAATAAATTATCAAATATACTATCAATGCATGATTTATTTATTTATTTATTATTTATATTTCAAATTTGTCACTGCCCATCTCCCTACAGAGTGACTTTGGGTGGGTTACAGTAAAAACAGAATAAATATTAATTTAAATAAATATTAATTAATTAATTAATTAAAATACACTACAACAACAAACTTCCTATATAATACTTCCAAGAGGCTGATGTTAATTAGGTGTTAATAAGGATTTTAGTATAGAAAATACATAATTATGGGGAAGACATAAGATATCATCATCACATTATAACAGTGTGGGTTTAAGTCCACCCACTGTAAAATGTCTTCCATTTGTAGAATAAATACTATTCCAGTATCAAATTAAAAACAAGGGGAGATAAACAACACCTTTGATAAGTTCAGCAAGACATCATCCTAGATGAAGAGATAATTCCATTTGTAATAACCTTAACAACAGTGTACCATATATTGATCCAATTAATAAAAAAGGAGGAAATCTCTAGTTAGTCAAAACTTTTTTCAGACATTCCCATTTGATTGATTGATTTATGTGCCATCAAGTTGTTTTTGACTCCTAGTGACCACATAGATAGATTTTCTCTATGATGATCTATCCCCAACCTGTTTTTTCAAAGTCTCCCAATGGTGTACCCATCACTTCTGTAACTGAGTCCATCCACCTTACTGCTGATCACCCTCTTCTTCTCTTTCCTTCTACCTTCCCCAGCATCTGAGCCTTCTCCAGACAGCTGGGTCTTTGCATAACATGCCTGAAAATTTCAGACATTTCCATTTCATCATATCAAAGAAATCTAGTGAGACCACTACTGCAGATTTTAGTTTTTCTGAATGTCGGTTAATAATCTAATAACAGACACTTGTCAACTTTGTATAAAATGAGATTGTGCAAGATGGATTGTTAAAGTCAATATCATCCATAGTCTATGTGCTAGGGTCCCTGGCAGTAGTTTTGTATTAACATGGAATAAGTAAATCAGTCAGCAGGACTGTAAAGTCAGCAGGATAGTCACCAGCCTTCAAAATCATAGTTATATAAATCATGGTGAAGGAGGTTAGGAAAAAAAAATTTAAAAAGGCATTACTGTATAGATCTGCAATGATATTGGGACAAAGAATTCAATATATGTCTTATACCACTCAATGGAATAATTATCTGGACTAGATGTGTTTCCTGCTTTCACAGATATAATTTCTTGGAAAGATGAAGGTGCAGCTTAATTTGGCATACTTTTAGGAAGATTTATACTATGTACAAATTCATTAAATTCTTCCTAAGTTGCACTATACAACTGAGACTAAAAATTAAAATATGCTAATTTATAGAATCAGAATGATTATATACTTCACCTTGAGCATTCTTAAGAAATCAAGTGAGAGACACTGCTGCTCAGTACTTTAGAAAGGAAGTACTTATTTATTTATTAATTAAATAATAAAGCAAGCAATTTTTACAGCATTGCAATGCTTACTCATTCAATAATAAAGCAAGCAAAAGATAAGAGGATTATCCCTTAGCTCAAGGGTGACCTGAAGCTGTAATTCATCATGTCATCATTGGATGCCTATTGGATGCCTCTTTTTGATATGTAGATAGGGAGGTTTTGTACTGCTACAGTTAAGAGCTGTTCAACTATAGCTGTGTTTTATTCTCTGCCTATAGCTTGAATACAAGCAAGATTATAATGAATGGTACAAAGGGCTCGGTTGGAGCCCTGCGGGGTCACTGGATATCGAGAAGTCCAAGAAAGCCACCGAGATTGCTAGTGACACAAAGTATCGCCAGCACCCGAGCGCTTTCCCGTTCACGAAGCTGAGTGATTCAATGGATATGGAACTTGCAAAGCACAACGCTGATCTTATGAATAAGGTGACCGTTGCCGTTCTGAGTGCAAATAATAGCATATACCACACTTCCCCTCCCCTCTCTGTTTAGCATTAGTTTCAGCAAACTATAGATGCAATGTATGTTATGCTATGTGTGGTTTTGTACAAACCACTGAACAATTCCTAGCAGATTTTATAGAACATGATTATTTCTTAGCTGATTTCTCAGCTAACTGGCATCTTTAGTGGTACTGTTACCTATATACCAACATCCTTGAATTGATGTTTTCATAATCTCTTGTGACTTAAAGGGGCTCTGTCCCCTGAAAGGGTTTATGCAGATGAAAATCATTACATTGCACAATATATAGAGGAAAAAACTAATTTATGGCCAGAAGGTCATCCCAAGCATGTTGCTAAATATATTTCTTCCAGGACATATACCGTACATGCATTTCCTTTGCAGAGAATCTGCACGCATTTTCAATTTTATATTAAAATCAAACTTGACGTTACTTGATATTACTATAGCTATCCACCTGACAGCATTATTGCATATGAATGCATTTATTGAGCTTCATTATTTTCTTCTCTAATAGCGTGCATACATAGATGCCTGGGAGAAGGATAAGACAACGATTCATGTCATGCCAGATACGCCAGACATTATGCTGGCTAAAGCAAACAGGTACAATTACAGCCAGGTAAGAAAATATCCAAAAATGTGTTTTAGTAACTAGTCATCGTCATGTTGATTATGTTCTCCTTAATGAAATGATTCCTTAGTATGTTAATATTTGGAGATGCAGTTTATTGAAACTCTGAGACTATTCTTGGAAATTATGTCTTAATAAGTTGTATTTTTTGAGCAACAAGTAGATTCTTTACCCTTGAACATGTTTTCAAGATGTGTTGTGATTGCATTCAAGGTGTTTTGCAGATACTGTTGTGTCCAAATTTAAAGTGGTGCCTTCACCAATGGCTCTTCAGAATGCACTGTTCAAAACGCTTGCGGTGCTCCTTCTTTATTTTGGTGGACCTCCCCACTTGGAAACATGAAACAACAGTAGTTGTTTTGTTACACAATGGAGGTGTTGGATATAGCAATTAATCAAGCAGGTTAACTGATCCAGACGTTCATTCAGTTTTCATTCATTCATTCATTCATTCATTCATTCAACTTGCATTTCATTCAACTTTACTTCCAAGAAAGAACAAGAACATTTAGAATCATGACTGTAAAGTCCTCAGATTCTGTATCAGCTGGTGCTAGTCCAATATGGAGGTGAAGTATGCAGAACAAATAACAATATTGAACATATAATCTTGCTATTATAAACCTAAACTGCTATTATAAACCTGATTTTCTAGAAAGTTTCAGAAATTTTCAAGAGCAAACTTCATAGCTCCTAGCTAATTTTAGCAGTTCTGAGTATTTAATGCATTTGTCATATGTTAGGTGTTGGTTCCTTTATGACACTGTCACGATGGAGGACTGTGCCCTGATTCCTCAGAAATCCCTTCAGAAATCTCTCTCCCTTCTAATTTCTAGGAAGTTGATTTCGATTTGTGATATTTGTTTGAAATGAAATTTGAAGCAAATCAAAAGATTTCTTGTGAGACACATACATGAAAGAGAAAAGAAGCTAAGAATTATGCTAATATTAATAAACATTAGCAGGGCTTTCAGAACTGCTGTGAGAACAGAAAGCTGGCTTGGACAGACTTTTGCCTGATCTAACAGAAAGCTTCTTATATTACTTTGTTCAAATTTTATTTAAACCAAATTTGAAGCAAATATGTTCCTACTCAAATAACAGGCAATGGTTGAGTGAAGCTAAGAATTACAATATTACTAGCCAAGTTTCTTGGGGATTTTGGCACATTCCTGTAACATGACTAGATTTATCCAGGAGGAAACATGAAGCATATTTTCAGTGTGTTTCAATTATACAAGTAGACTGTAAATTTTTAATTTATTCAATTTGCTTTTCTTCTTTTTAATCTATGCTACTTTTTCATGTTAGAAAGTGTACAAACTTGGATTGGAAGAAATGTTGAAGAAGGGTTATGATCTCACTACTGAAGCCCTGTCAGTGAAAGCTGCTAAAGCATCCAGAGACATTGCTAGTGATGTAAGTTATATTGTAAATTCACCCTGATATAGATTTTATGCATTCAGAGCTTAGGCTATGGTTCTTTTTAATGTCAGGGTTTATTAATTTCCACATGATAAATATGTTAATTTAGTTATTTATTAAACAAATTCATATAGCTGCCCAATTCACACACGATAACTCCGGACGGCTTATAGAAATCAAACACCAAATACAAGACCCACTACGCTCCCCCCTCCCGGTGACAACAACACCTTCAAACTAGCCACTTGATGGGCTCTGTATCAACCTGGGATCCCCAGGCCTGCTGGCAAAACCATGTCTTCAGGCCTTTTGGAAGAGTATCAAGGTGGGGGCCAGTCTTATCTCTGGGGATATGAAATTCCATAGGGAGGGAGCCATCATGGAGAATACCCTTTTTCTCAGTCCCACCAGATGAACCTCCTTAATCGGGAGGACTTGTAACATACCTTGCCTTCCTGAACTGGTGGGTTGGGTAGATGTAACTGGGAAAAGGCAGTCCTTTAAATAACCTGTAAATTAACTGTAAGTTCACCCCTCTGCCATCATACACAGACATCTGCAAGCTGGATGAAAATTAAATCAGGCATATTAGTCCTCCCCACCAAGCAAGGAACATTTATTTCTGTCATATGTGTCCTTTAGCGGGATTTTCCATTATGTCACAGAAACATAGACTTTATTAATGTGCCCTAGGGTCTTACCCAAACCACCTTTATAGTTAATCTCAAGGCAGGGGTAGAGGAATCTAGTTTTCTGGGGGGTGGGGGGTGGGGTGGGGAACTGACAATGTAGTCTCTTATAATATTGGTATTTTATTTATATTTATTTATATTTCAAATTTGGTCACTGCCCATCTCGCTAAGAAGTATCTCTGGTGGTTTACAGTAAAAACATGCTTTGATATATGTACTTTGTCCTTCCTATAAGATTCAACACCTTTGATAAAGCTTTGCACTATAGAAATTTTTGAGCTATGTCCAGACCATTTCTTCACAAGTAAATCCCACACAGATCTGTAGAGGCTTACTAGGTACGTGGATGTAGAAATACAACCACTGTGAAAATGTTAGATATATGTATAAATCTGACATCCAACAAACCTGGATCTGCAAATTATTCCTGATTTTCAGTTTTTCTGACTCAACTTTTTTTGTTGTTTTAGTACAAGTACAAAGAAGGTTATCGCAAGCAACTTGGCCATCATATTGGAGCTCGTAGTGTAGAAGACGATCCCAAACTTGTGCATTCTATGAATGTTGCCAAGATGCAAAGTGAGAGAGAATACAAGAAAGACTTTGAGAAATGGAAGACCAAGTACAGCAGTCCTGTGGATATGTGGTCGATCTTGGGGGCAAAGAATTGCCAGAAATTGGTCAGTGATATTGATTACCGCAATTACTTGCACCAGTGGACATGTCTGCCAGATCAGAATGATGTCATCCAAGCTAAGAAGGTGTATGAACTACAAAGTGATGTAAGCCACATATTTCAACTATTTCATTTGATAAAACTATACTGACTGTGTTGTAGGCTGGAAGTCTTCCCCTGTCTCTTATCCATTCTACGACCAATTAATGGTCCTGCTTGTGTCCTTTACCTTCTTTACTGAGATCTGAAAATGCATATTTAGTTTCTTATTACTCTTCTTCACTCTCTCTTCCTACAACTTACAGTAACTCCAGACTCTGGTATCCAATTTACATTTTCCCTCTCCCTTTATTAACTTGGTAAGGTTTGTTGTTTTTTTTTTTGTCTTGGCTTCTCCTATATTTTAATGCAGTTCCTAACTAAATCAAACCTTCCAAAGGATTTTTTTTTTTTAAATTCCAATTCTATCCTTTTCTGAACCATTGCTCTCAGTGTCTAAATATTGGGAAATGTATAATGTGGCAATGTTTAGTAAAACATGAGCCTAGTCCAGGAAAGCAGGAAAAGGATAGGATATACTAAAGGATATACTAAAAAGAGTCAAATCTGGGCTAAGGGGGAGGGAAGGGGAATCATTGTCAGGTTTTCAAGATTCTGTTATTATAGCCTATATTAAAAAGCAGAGTTCCTATATTTCTTGCAGTGTCTGTCCTATCTTGAAGGGCTGATGGGAAAAGACCTTTCTCTTTTTCTAACCTTATATCATAATTTGTGCTTTTATTCATACCACCAAGTTATTACAGAGTCCTAAATCAAGGAGGCATCATCGTATGAAAAAGAAATACATGCATAATTCTAGAGCAGTAAGTAAAAAACGAAATATCCTCAGAGGTTTTGTAATATAGAATGATGGCTTCTTTTCTTCCATGCCAGAATGCATATAAATCTGATCTCGAATGGCTGAAAGGCATTGGATGGAATCCGTATGGCTCTCTAGAGTCGGAAAAGAACAAGAAAGCTTCTGAGATTCTGAGTGAAAGGAACTATCGTCAACACCCAGACACGATTAAATTCACAAGCATTCCTGATTCAATGGAAGTTGTTCTGGCAAAAGAAAATTCAAAGCATAGAAGTGATGTGAGTGTTTCTCAGTCTGAGGTTTTTTGCTGCCAGAGAGGACTTGGGGAGACAGTCAGCAGCATAAAGCGGGCCTGAGAGTGGTAGAGGGAAGAATGCAGTAGATCCTGCAGTATAATGTAGTTGCTTCTTTCCAGCCCTGAACGGATGTTTCTTCAGAAGTAAGGTACACTGTGTTCAAATAACCTCAAGGTAGTTTAGGAGTTTGTGTTCAGGACTGTAGCTGTCTTTAGCTTAATTGCAGCTAAGACCCACTGAATTAACAGAGCTTGCTTCCAAGTAAATAAGAATAAAATTCTGTGATGGTAAATATATTAAAAAAAAAAAATTAGTGTAGGAAGAATGATGGTGCTCATGGGATTTAGTTAGCAAAATGTTAATTTTTTGTTAGTAAGTTTGGTTTTATTCCTCTCTAAAAATTAGTGTGAATGAGTGTCCTTGATGATATAATGAGGTTTATTTAATTTAAGTATGAAGCAAAAGAATCTCTTCTGCATAAATGCTCCACTTTGTGGGTAGACTATGAAGAGGGATCTTTCTACCAGCATTTTCATAACTATTTTCTTCTGCTTCTGCATCTTCAGAACAGCTCATAATGTTTTGCATTAGCTGGATAAATATTTCTATTGTGCTGTGAAAGGTGACATTGCATATAATTATTTTTATCACTGAAAAATGATATTATTGACTCTTTTTTGTGTTTGTTTTCTAGAGACTTTATCGAGAAGCTTGGGACAAAGATAAGACTCAGATTCATATCATGCCTGACACTCCTGAAATTGTTTTGTCCAGAATCAACTTAATTAACTTGAGTGATGTAAGTTTGTTACTGGCTTAATTGCAGAACCGAACATTTAGTGTTGCGCTAGTAGTGTTTTACTCCTAACTTTCATTGGCTTTCTTCTTAGAAACTCTACAAATTAGGATTGGAAGAATTGATAAAGCAAGGCTATGAGCTTCCACTTGATGCCATACCGATCAAGGCAGCAAAAGCATCTAGAGAAATTGCCAGTGAAGTAAGGAACTCTGTTTATGTATTTTGGCATGCAATGATTTGTTAAATCTTCACCTTATCTGGTCTCCCATGGGAGGGTAAACTGAGGCCCTACCCTACTTTCCATAGGCCTCTGAAAACAATCCATTCGGGCCACTGATAAGGCCTGAGAGCCTGCTCCTTGATGGAGAGATAAATGAGTATCTTGCATATCAGAAGTGGTCTTTGACTTTTACTGGGGCTTTGTTTCAGCCTTGCCTACCATTGGCATGCTGGCCCCAATCATTGGTTTATATATACAACCACACACACACAGTCCCCCTCTTTTTAATATTATCTCATTCACCAATTAAGTAGCTAATTAGTCCCTGTGAGATTTTTCAATACAGAATGATATTTTCTATTATCATTATCATGCATTTACATAAAATAATTTAAGATACCATTTTAATTAAGGGTATTAAATATTCTCCTGGACTCTAACCATTTTCAATTTTGAACGGTTAGATCATTCAAATGGCTCATCTGATTAATGTAAATAAAAATAGAAAGGTGATTTTAACTCTTGACCTTTTTGAAAAACAGAATCAGGAAATTCTAAATCCTTCTCTTATAACTTAAAATGCTACCTCAAACCATTCTTCACTTAAAAGTCATGCATTTGAGATGGGATATCAATGTTACTGAGTTACTTAAAAGAAACACCCTAAATTAACACCTTAAATTTAAGATGATCTTCAGTCAAGGAAGATTACCCCCCCCCCCAACATACATCCTCCCTTAGGTACCTAAACCACCTGCGTGACTTTGGACTAGTCACGCTCTCTCAGCTCTTGACTGGAAAGTTCAAAAACATCTACCTGCCAACCTGCATTAGATTAAAATGGCAGATGGAATCTTCAATGAAGAGGCCTGCATCCTGCAGTGAATTGATTTAGGCTGATAATATATATCCCTATAGCCATCTTTCTCCCAACCAACAAAATCCCTGTGTGTTGCCCATCTTCTCCAACATGTCAATTTAAGGTAGTTAATCACAGATGAAATCCAGAAGTGTTGTGTACAGCTGTTTGCACTTCCAAGTCATTCCCTTGTTTTCAACCAGATTTCCTGTTCCCAGAGAATGAGAATTACTCACTTGCCACGTAATGAGCATCCCAATTAACAGATAATCATTGGAGGTGGGGGGAATAATTCATTTTCCTATTGGATTAATATAGTACTTAAATAAGTACTTAATAATAAGCTTAATAATAATATTTAATAGGACTTAATAATAAGTACCTTTAATGAGCCCTTCTAAAAAAACTGAATGCTTTTTATTATTATTGCAATGAAAAGAAAAAATGCTTCCTAATGCTCATGTCTCAGGCTTCTCTTCATTTTCCATTCCTTGCCAATCCCTTGCGTGCTCCCCACATCTACACCAAGAGGGAGGGAAGTAATGGCATGGGGAAGAAACATCCATTCCACTGGCAAATATTGTTCCATCGGTTGAGAGATACCTGTGGGTGTGACCCAGTCATACTGGAACTCAGCACCTGATATGTAGTGATCAAACTGACTGGAAAAAAAATTCAATTTAGCATTTTTAGTGATACGGGAAACTAGAGGAAAAGTTTTCTCTCTCTCTCTCTCTGTGCAGTACAAATACAAAGAGGCATACCGTAAGCAGCTGGGTCACCATGTGGGAGCTCGCAGCATAGAGGATGACCCTAAACTTGTGCATTGTATGAATGTTGCCAAGATGCAAAGTGAGAGAGAATATAAGAAAGTTTTTGAGAAACTGAAGACCAAGTATAGCAGTCCTGTGGATATGTGGTCGATCTTGGGGGCGAAGAATTGCCAGAAACTGGTCAGCGATATTGATTACCGTAATTACTTACATGAATGGACATGTCTGCCGGATCAAAATGATGTCATCCATGCCAAGAAAACATATGATCTTCAAAGTGATGTAAGTGTCATTTTAGCAACTTGGTAAATATAAAGCCATACCTAATAGAAGCTAACCACCTTCTCCTGCTCAGTGTCAGCTGTGCTCTAAACAAAACCATTATGGATCACTCTGTTGATTTGAATGAGTTTTGCTTTTATATTGTTTCTCAAGGTTTACGGTACTATACTTTAAGAAGCAGTATCATTAATAAAATGTTGAGTAATGAAGTAGGAAAACTAATACACCAAGCGAATGAGAATTTATAAGTTCAGAACCTCAGGCTGATCTCAGGCTGCTCAAGAATGGGATAACAGTGATGGAATACACACACAGACACACATTCAGATCTTACAATGATACAGATCTAGTGCTGATTTAGTACTGAATATAAGTAAGCATAATCATATCACATCTCTTCATAAACAGCTATAGTAGATATCAATATATATCCAAGCCCAATTCAAGTTGGAAGTATTGATCTATAGTGCAATTCTATACATGTTTATTTGAGAAAAAAACATGTTGGGTTCAGTGTTGACTCACAGATAAACGAGTATAAGGTATCAACCAAAGCCCTAAACGATTTAGAACAGGTCTACACTAATTTTTTTTATCCCAAATCTCCACACTTTCTGAAAATGCTGGGGGATATAATTCATCTGGAAAATATTAGCTTAAGAAGTCAGATTCAGGTCCTGCATATTCCTGAGTGTACATATTCCCAGATGATCTTCCTCTTCACTGTATTTAGGTTGATCTCTGCAAAAAACACAGAGGCCTTTTGGTGATAGAATGCATATTTGGCTGCTTCCTTTTTCTGCAAGCAAGCTAAAATACTTGTGTTTTCTCTCTCTCTCGATACTTATTACATTTTGAGGGAGGTTGGGTAAAAATTAGCTTTTCTTTATCAGTTGTTTTTTGAGCTGTATTTCTCACTTTTTAATTTCACTTTAGTCAATGCCTACAACTCACTTTGAGTTTTTTTCTGAAATAGAAAACAGAACAGCAATTTAGCTAATTAGATCCAAAGATTAAAGTTACTTAGTAAGTTTGTACAGATTGGACTCTGCCTCCTGCAGTAGCTACTATCTATGTCCAGAAAGGGTACTTTCAAGGGTACAGCAGTTGAAATGGAAGTCAGGAATGAAAAACCACAATTAAAGTGACTGATCTATTCATTCAGTTCTTTGTTTAAACTAATCTAAAAGTAATTTACATTGCAACAATAATTTAAGGGATGTGTTTTTAAGTTGTGAGAGTAAAGTCCTCAAGGATAACGTTCCTTCCTTCCTTCCTTCCTTCCTTCCTTCCTTCCTTCCTTCCTCCCTCCCTCCCTCCCTCCCTCCCTTCAGAATATCTATAAATCAGATCTTGAGTGGCTCAGGGGTATTGGCTGGTCTCCAGCTGGTTCCCTGGAAGCAGAGAAGAATAGGAGAGCTGCCCAGATTTTGAGTGACCATCAATATAGGCAACACCCGGACACTCTCGCATTTACCAGCCCTCTTGATTCCATGCCTATGACTTTGGCAAAACATAACTCAGAACTTATGAATCAGGTAAGTTTTATCTATGATCCTTTCTTTAAATACATAACCACACATCATTTACATTTATACTGTTTTCTGTAAGACTTCAAAATAACTTATATAGTTGTTCTACTTAAGTTTTAAAGATGCATATAAAGATATAATGCATCCTAAAGATGTGTTATCCACTTCAGTTTGCTTTTTGGAGTTGGGGGGAAAGTTCAGAAGACATGGCAAAGCATTTCTAACCATAGGCCAAAATACTGCCATGTTGAAATGTTCCAATACATTTGCCTATACCACAGGCTGGCATTCTTTTCTGCAACTTTTTAAAAATCTTTCCCTACTAAGCATATTAAGCAATGTGATGAACAGTAATGAGACTAAGCAAATGCTCCCAGTCTGGAATGTGGAGAACCCTCAGAAGACGTAGAATCCATCAGATCCTCAGCTTTTCTATTCCATCCCCAGTCCATGGCCTGGCACACCTTTTGGAGAGGGATGCTTTACAAAGCCAAGGTCTGGCCTTGGCTAGTGGGAGGCATAAGGTGGAGCTAGTACACCCCTTCAGAGGGGGAACCTGGGATATTCCTCAGGCTCCTGGACTACTGAGGCTGGGATCATAGAATGCTTACTTACAAGCCCTGCCTCTTGTATGTACATTGGCATGTGATGCTCACATACAAAGGTGGCAGAGCTTGTGGCACTGTGTAACTCCTTCTGTCATTCTAGAGGTCCATGTACCCTTACTTTAAATGACAGCCAGGCTTTTCCAAGATTTTTACATGCATGTTCTTTCTGAGCTTCCTGCTTATACATGCATAATAGCCCTTCAGATTATTTTTGTAGGCATTTTGTATATACTATGATTCCTAGCTTTTGCAAACATGCAATCACTTGAACAGATAGCTCATATGTTGTGCACACTGTCTGCATTTGTTAATGCTTTGCGATATTTCTGCTGAACCCCGTACAATTTCCAGAATCCCAGAACTGTTTACCATTTTATAAAAGAAAGGGAACATTCATAAATACATGAAGTATATTCATATTATCTATAATTTAATTTACATTTAACTTGAAATTAATCAAATTTCATTTTTGACCTGCCTTTCCCTACTTTTTGGAGTGGGTTCCTGACATACCATTCAAAAACCATGATATGAAAAAAATTGCACTCCTTTGCCTTAGGTGGTAGAGATAGATTGCAACATTTTGTTATAGGTCCCACTTTATTCCCCTGAAACAGCAGTTCTGTTACCACTTGCCTGTCTTACCTCTTGCTTTCAGTAAAGCTTCTAGTCCTCTGACTTCACTGTCCATGGCCAGCTTGAAATGATTACCCATCATTCTTACCATCATCTCTTTTTCCCTCTTAGTTCTAGCACAAAGATGGAACCTGGCCAGGGTTCCAAAGTGGAGTTACAGATCTTTCATTTCTCTGATTGCATTTGATGAAGATTGATCAATGAGTATTATATTCAACTCCATTATCATGAGAGGCAAATTTATTCCAGTTTAATAGAGGATGTTTAAGAATATTTATGAGTGTGTGTGCCCCACTTCATCTACAATTACAAGGAATTATAGATTCTCCAAATTAGAAGAAAATGCTGAACCAATGCATAGCATTATAGCAGAACCAATGACATTCATCTGAATTATAAGCAGCTAATCTAGGTTCTTCTCTAGAACAGTATGATGAACTTAGTAGAACTCATCAAGAATGGTCTTGGAAACCCCTTAAACGTCTTGCTACTGATTAATTCTTGATGAAGAAACTCCTTGCTAAAGAGAATAGGATTTTATTTATGCAACAAGAATGCTTATTATCACAAATAATGAATCTATTTATATTCACCTTGGTTTCCAACCCTGGCTTTCAAAATGAATAAGTTAAAAATGTTATAAGTAAACTTTAAGTAATACTTTGTCATCCATTTTTAGATCTAGCAGAATCTTATATACTTGGCTGCTTTCTGTATTCTGTAATTATAGTGCTGGTATTAACAATATAAAATAGGTTTCATAATTTCTACCCACAACACAGAATTAAAACTGATCCTATGTTACAATTTTAATAACCACTACACTGATTATTTAACTGTGTCTTTTTTTTTTTTAGCGTATGTATGTTGATGCTTGGAATAAAGATAAAACCAGCATCCATATTATGCCTGATACTCCTGAAATTCTAC
This sequence comes from Liasis olivaceus, assembly GCA_030867105.1. Taxonomy (NCBI): domain Eukaryota; kingdom Metazoa; phylum Chordata; class Lepidosauria; order Squamata; family Pythonidae; genus Liasis; species Liasis olivaceus. The sequence goes on along the minus strand of CM061349.1, from coordinate 135,173,298 downwards.
TATCACAACAGAACAAAATCAACTACAGTGATGTAAGTGGATTTCTATTCACCAAATCTATAAGAAGGGATGGGGGAAAGTGCCCTCAGAAATACTAAAGCAGTATTTGTCATCCATTTAGAAACTATACAAAATGTCATTGGAAGAGGCCAGGAAGAGGGGGTATGATCTTCGGGTAGATGCAATTCCTATCAAGGCTGCTAAAGCATCCAGAGATATTGCAAGTGAGGTATGTAGATGTATGAATTTATTTATTTATATTTCAAATTTGTCACTGCCCATCTCACTGTGGAGTGACTCTGGGCGGTTTACAGTAAAAATAGAATAAACATTAATTAAAATAGATAAATAGTAATTACTTAAAATATGCTAAAAACACACTTCCTTTATAATGTAATACAAACCACAAGTTTTTATTTCGCTTGCAGTGTTATCTAGAATTTCGAGACTTTTCATTTAAAGCAAGAATTGGATTCTTTTGAGGCTTTGTTGAGCATGTCAAACCATAATTTATTGCAACTGTTACAACCCATTTCAGTATTTGAGATTTAAATGGGCTGAGTAGTTTTCCTTGGCAGTGTTGATAGTATGGGCATTTAACTTTTCAACCAAAATAACTGCATAGATAAATGGAGCGTGTCTTCACCTGCCTTATTCAATTACTCCATGGTTTTTTTTCTCTCTCTCTGGATATACATTAGAGATCAGTGATAGAGAAAGCAACCTAGGAAATGAAATGAAAGTATAGAAAATAGGAATTATATTTTTTCCCCTGTAAAATACTGAAGACTGAAACAGTGGGCATGAAGTCCAAATCCATGTATAAAAATATAAGTGGTTTTGTACAAACATCTTGCTGAAGTTATAGGTCTGTACAAATACTTGGTTTAAACTCTGTATGATAACTGCTTCTGGATCTTAGGGATCCCAGGGTAAGTAAAACTTTATGTTTTCCACTGCTTATTATTGTTGTCAACAGTACAAGTACAAAGAAGGCTATCGCAAGCAGCTGGGCCACCACGTGGGAGCTCGTTGTGTGGAAGACGATCCCAAAATTGTGCATTCCATGAATGTTGCCAAGATGCAGAGTGAGAGAGAATACAAGAAAGTCTTTGAGCAACTGAAGACCAAGTACAGCAGTCCTGTGGATATGCTGTCGATCTTGGGGGCAAAGAATTGCCAGAAACTGGTCACTGACATTGATTACCGTAATTATTTGCACCAGTGGACATGCCTCCCAGACCAAAATGATGTTATCCATGCCAGGAAGGCCTATGAACTGCAGAGTGATGTAAGTAATGATGGGATCTAACCTCCCTGGAACTGATCCAAAATGATCTAGGAGAACAAATTTCATGAGTTTTGGAAAAGTCAGCAAGATTTGGTTCATTAAAATATGGTTAGGTTGGAAAATATTTCTAAAAAAATTTGAAAAGGCATTCAGTAATATTTGTGCTTCCACAATTCTGTCCCCATACTTAATTTTTATGTTACTTAAGTTGAAGTCAGAAAATTAACAGAACAGTTTGATAGAATGTTGTGACTTTGTGGAAGCTGCTGTTTAAATCCATATTGTATACTCTAGCACATGTTGCATCATTAACATTCAAGTACCTCTTAAATGTAAATATGGAAGAAGAGTCTAACCGGGATCCCCAACATGGCACCTGGCATATGCTGCAAAATTCCCTGATTCTTTTAATATTTATATTAAAAACAAATTATTTAAGTTTAAAAATAATGGGAAGCATGATGGAAATCAAATCAGCACTCTCAGCATCATTTTTATTTCCAAAAATGCTTCAGAGGATCTTATCCATCTATAATTTAGGGGGTTGAATATTTCTTTTGTGGCAACTGTGATGTGAATGGTCACTCACAGTCATTGTCTCAACATTCCAAATCTGAATATCAACCTAAAAAAGTTGGGGACCACAAATCTAAAATACATCCTAGTTTATAAAATACATAAATAAAGTACTATTAGAGACTGTAATTGTGACAATAGTGTAATACCTAATTCACAAGTCCTATTGATTTTTTAAAAAAATTGGGTGAAAAACCCCAACTTTTTAGCTCAGTTGAAAAAACTAAACTCTCAGTTATAGATAAATCTAAGGTTTTTGTTTTCTCAATAAGACCATTGTCTCTGACATTTGCTGTAGTAAGGATCCAAAAGAGCTGATTTCTCACTTCATTGTAAACAGTGATGCTAGCTGATGTGATTAGAGATTATTAGAATTAAAAAATGCCCATACTGATAACATTTGTGATTGCAAGGATGTGAGGAAGGGAGGGGAGAATGTATTTTGTATACCTGACTTTAAAGGAAGTACAAAGCCTACTATTGTGATAATATACACAGTAGTAAGTTTCAGTTCATAATCTCTTTTAAGTATGAATGAGTTTGGGTCCATGACTAAAACATGTAATTCAGGACAATAAAAACCATAGGGCACATGAAGAAGGAACTTGCTATAGTGCATAGGATCAAAGGCAAAACTTTGGGGAGTTAGACCTTCATTGTTGACTAAATGCCTTTTTTATGTCCTACATCGCAGAATTCCTACAAGTCTGACCTTCAATGGTTGAGAGGCATTGGGTGGGTCCCTATTGGTTCCGTGGAGAATGAAAAAGTCAAGAAGGCTGGAGAGATCCTAAGTGAAAAGTTGTATCGTCAGCCTCCAGAGACATTCAAGTTCACAAGTGTGCCAGATTCTCTAGAAATAGTTTTGGCTAAGCATAATGCAGAAAATATGAACAAGGTGAGTACTAATGGCCTGCTTTAGATATGTAACTGTCTATTAAAAATGATACTTTATACAAGAGGTTTAAGAGATTAAATTTAATAATTAACATTTAAACCTTGTACTGGCTTTTTCATTCTTTTTCTATTTTTAAGCTGTGCATTATGTTCAACATCAGTCAGAAATCCAATGACATTAGGTGACTGGTAAATGAAACAATTAAATAGGGAAACACAAATAATATGTATATTAGACAAAAGAACTGCAAACGCATTTGCAATTTTTCCATAAAGAATGTTTTTGAACATAAAGGGACTGGTGCATCCTTTGGATCCTAGGATTCTTTTATTTGATACTAGCAATTAGAATGATTTATTTAAGACCTTGTCGCTAAAATCTGCAGTGCTTCCATTTGAGCAACACTGCAAATTCGTGTTTGTAAGATGTAAGTTTGTAAGATCCCATGCATACAGCATTTGTTAAATAGAAATCTTTGATGCTGTTAATAGCTAAATGTATTTGTAAAATCAATAATCTACTACTTCATTCATCTTTGATAGAATTTAGTACTAGGGAGTGCTTTCTGATGTAATCTGCACTAATTATCAATAGAGATCTCTGGAATGGGGTAAAACATTCTGCTAAATGTATATTAGAATTACTCTATTGAGATGTTATTGGTGGGAGGAGGAGGCTGGATTGTAATATGTATTGGCTCAAAATGTGTTGGTGTGCTCAGAATGAAAGAAATTTGTGGATAAACCTGATACATTTTTTAGAAAAATACTTGACTATAGGGACATCTGCGGGGGGGGGGGGGGGAGGGTGTTGTGTGAAAGATGACAGCTGCACCTGTGTGATCGCAGACCTGCCTTTTATATATGCATTGCACACAAAAAAGAAGTGGGACTTTGATTGCACATTGTGGCTGCCATCGTGACTCTTTTGACATCCCCTGAGGATCGCCCTACTTGACAATAATGTAAACGTTCTCTAATATTTGTTACTGATACTTCTACTTGAGCTTTCAGGGTGACAAAACGGGATTAAAGAAGAACTCAAGTTAGTTTCATTCCAATGCCTATTTTATTTTCTTCCTTGTCTTTTTTTTTTTTTTTTTACAGCGTTTGTACACTGAAGCTTGGAATAATGACAAGACACAAGTTCACATAATGCCTGATACCCCTGAAATCACTTTAGCAAGACAGAACAAGATCAACTACAGTGAGGTGAGGTCACTGGATTGAAGCTCTACCAAACATTCTGATCATCGGGTGCACCCACTGCCTGAAGAGTGTTCCCAAGGAGATGTTCCTGGTGAAGAGCTGATCATCAGCTGCAGTGGAGTACAGGACTGAGGAGAGGAGGAGAAAGGCTCGTGAGAAAGGACAGATGAAGGGGGGAGAGAAAAGCTTATGGGAATCCTGCTCATAGCTTGCCACTTCCTCAGCACTTTTCTTACCAGTAGTCTAAAAGAGTGTGCACAGTGTGTGGTCTACCAAAGCTATGGGCATGAACCTCAGTCCCAAAAGTTGCTGTCAAGTTGTAATAGTTAATGTGCAGGCAGGGGAGAACGATGACATACCTGGATGTTTTATGTCTGAACTAAGCATTTCTGGTTCCTTTCTCACTAAAATAATTTTGAAGAAGTTGTATAGTTAGGACTGTTACATTCAGTCTGTCTGCCTACATTGTTTATCATTAAGTAAGAGCTGTAAATATTAATATTTTCTTCTTTTTCTCTTTTTAAAAAGAATTTATATAAACTTTCCTTGGAAGAGGCAAGGAAGAGAGGATATGATTTGCGAATCGATGCAATTCCAATTCAGTCTGCCAAGGCATCCAGAATTATTGCCAGCGATGTAAGTCTTTATTTTTGTGGGATGAAAATGAATTCTCCCATGTGGGAAAAATTTCTCTTTAAAAATCAGATCTTAACTACCTGCTGAATTTAATGGGACTTCTTTCCAAGTGAAATTTGTTTAGGGCTTCAGCATTATAGCTGAACCCTATATACAGTAATTCAAAAACAAGTCCTTCTTAATGTCAAAGCACTGAAAACATTACGTAGATTGGTAAAGAAAAGTTTGCAAGAAAACCAAGTTCAGCAAACACCAAATTCCCAACATTTCAACCCTGAAATGTTCAACTTGAACTACACATACTGTCCATTACTCAGATCAGAAACTTCCTTTCTAAGTATATATTTTTAAAATGGTAAATTCTGCTATGCTTACAGTAAGAGTTAAAGCTAAGAAGAGGGAAAAGGGACTTGCTTTAATACAATTATACCACTGATTTATCCTCAGAACACACAAAATACTTCATTTTAATTTCCCAAAGTTACTAAGGAGTTCAACAGTGAATGCATGTGGAGAACTTTTTGATTACAATAGTAGCTTCTTTTTCAAGGAGAACAACAGTCTATACTTCAGTGATTTTTTACAAAATGAATTTCTTACTCTGGGGAATTTCAAATAAATCTGCAGTTCAAAATTTAAAATCAGAGAAATATTGCAGTTAACACAGAACTGTCTGTCTCTGATATGAACTCTTAAAAAGCAGCCTCTGTGCATTCTTGGGGTAACTACGCTCAGTCACCTGAATGTCTTAATAGAGTTTATGAATAGATTAGTCACAGATTGAAAAAAAATGGGAAGATGCATCAAGAGAACAGGAGTTATGTCACTTCATGCTAGTTTTGGAAGCTATCAGATGCCAAATTTTCCTGGTTAGTGAAGCAAACTGTAGCTCCTTCAGAACTGTAGAAATCAGCTCCTCAGGCAAGTGGAATAGTTCTTAACTTCAGGCAAGAATAGCAGCATTTCTTGCTGGTAGAGATAGGATTATGCTTTCATTTGAATTATCTTTTAATATTTGGTTGCACACTGTCAGTTGCAGCTCTTCAAGGACTTAATATTGGCAGTAATGTTGAATAGTTCTCTTTCTCTCTCTTGTGATAGTGGTTTCCCATTATATCTTGTAAGCCCTCCAAACTATGGCATGAATTATTACAAAATTAACCTATATTCAGGAAATATACTTTGTAGTACTTCCACAAAGCAAAAACATTAAAACATAAGAAAATATATTAATTACTATCAATCTCTCAAGGAACAGCTTCCTTTGTCTTTGCAAATTCCACTATGAAGCCAAATGTACAAATGATAGATAATTCAGAGTGCTCCATAGCCATTACACAGGGCAGAACAACACTGAAAACTCTTCTTCACTCTAATTCAAAGCCATGAGTTATGGAGGCTTACACCCTTCAGAATCCAAAAGGAACATTACCTGTATATTGCTGCCCAAATATCCTGTCTAGTGTCAAAAGTGTCCAGAACCATTCACCATTATCAGAGTGGGAAAAAGTTAATAATGACTTATTTTTGTTGTAGTTTTCTTCATTAAAGTAATTCTTCTTAAGAAAATACAATAGATGTACACATGCATAAAATACATTTTTTAACTTTGCTATTATAGTTCAGATACCAAAAAGAAACATAAGTGGATGACTTACTGTATGCTTGTGCATTTATTTCAGTACAAATATAAGGAAGGTTATCGCAGGCAGCTTGGCCATCACATTGGAGCTCGTTGTGTAGAAGACGATCCTAAAATTGTACATTGTATGAATGTTGCCAAGATGCAAAGTGAGAGAGAATACAAGAAAGTCTTTGAGAAATTGAAGACCAAGTATAGCAGTCCTGTGGATATGTGGTCGATCTTGGGGGCGAAGAATTGCCAGAAACTGGTCAGCGATATTGATTATCGCAATTACTTACATGAGTGGACATGTCTGCCGGATCAGAATGATGTCATCCATGCTAAGAAAGCTTATGATCTTCAGAGTGATGTGAGTATAATTTTGTCTTGGACTATACCAGTTGGGAGAGGGGCAATCACACCATCTCAGGTCCATTTCTGCCACATGCATGTACAAAATATTGATAGTTGTGGCATTTAATTGTTTAACCCAAAGTGTTACATGGATGAGCAATGATGACTCTTCACTCAGGCTGCTCCATTACATCATAGTCTTTTCTCTTTCTGCAAGTGTGTATTAGAGAGTTATACAAAAGTCTGGAGAACCATGAAATAAATGTTATTCGTGTCTTCTGAAGTGTCTAGTTGGTTTTGTTCTGTCCCAAATAGCATTTCCTTCACATATTCATGAAACACGTACTTGTGTTTTATCTAAAACAGGGGGCATTATTTCACTGGAGGAGATTACAAATGTCCTGAACATGGATTATATTTTGGATGTTTTTTGAGATTTTCAAGGAGTTCTTTATATAGATTCCCCAGATCAGCAATATTTAGAAGGTGTCATAAGTGCCATCAGATCTAATTGTATTTCCAAAAATGCAAGATGATCTTTCTAATGAACTTCTAATTCACAGAATTACTACAAATCAGACCTTGAGTGGATGAAAGGCATTGGTTGGGTCCCAATTGGTTCACTGAATGTTGAGCATGTTAAGAAAGCTGGAGAGATCCTGAGTGAAAAGATGTACCGCCAGCCTCCAGAGAGCTTAAGCTTCACCAGTGTGACAGATTCTCTACCGATGGAATTGGCCAGGCATAATGCCGAAATCATGAACAAGGTGAATTCTGACTATGCAAATGACAAATTAGCCTTTATAATTACTGCAAACATTTGGTGTGATTCAAAATAAAATTCAGAAGGTCGGATTTGAACCTAAGTTTTTCCCAGTACCACTGATTTCCATTCTGTAACTCTGTAAATAAAATATGTCCATAAATGTATTAACTCTTGTTGGACAAAGTATAGTTTGTACTGCACATCAACCATAAGATGGTTATGACCTTTATATAGTCTTCTGCTGCAAAGAATTTTAGAGTCTCTTTCCCAGTGTTGTTAACTTCCTATTTTACCTTGATGACAATTTCCAGAATTCCCAGCCAGGGTATTCATTAGGAAACTTACTTGGAAAATCTCAGGGATTACAATGAATTTAGGATCTTTGAACCACACCTGATAAAAGACGAGACAACATGCTGTCCTACAGAATCATACCATATACTGTCACAGACTAATGGGTTTCCTTCCCAGCAAATTTTTGAGTTTAATTGCAAAGGAAAACCTATCTGTCAGAATAGCTAGATAACTAGAAGACTGACTAATAAACAGCCATCAGTTTGTGCTAACTCTCTTTCTGATGCTGTTCTGCAGAGGCTATATACTGAAGCTTGGGATAAAGATAAATGCACGATCCATGTCATGCCTGATACGCCAGAAATCGTCCTAGCGAAGCTCAACAAATTCAACTATAGCCAGGTGAGTATAAGGATGAGTAAAAACCACCGGAAGAACTGGGTCTCCTTCAAGGACTTGAAGGCTATGGCAACACTTACAGCAGGACCTGGGGTTATAATTGGGTTGTGTGGGGATTCAGTTTCCTGAGTTGCCCCAGAAAAGCTTCCATTGATACGGTGCAGATAAATCAGGAATGACATTTCTGCTAAGGTATAGGACATTTTCTTTATTTCCACATGTATCACAAAAGCTGTGCAGCACTGAAGCCAAACTTTTCTTCTTTCTCACAGAAATTGTACAGACTGGCCATGGAGCAGGCAAAAAAGGATGGCTATGATCTGCGCCTTGATGCTATTCCAATTCAAGCTGCCAAGGCTTCAAGGATTATTGCCAGTGATGTAGGTGGCCACTTGACTCCATAAATAGCAGTGATTATTAAAGGAAACTTTGTGAAAAACAGCAAGTCACAAACTGTATTCTACTGAGTGTAAGATTGTTGCGGGAAGTACTTCAAACTTCCCTGGAAGAGATTTGATTGAGAGTTTCTGTGAAGGAATTCATACTGTGAATTACAAAAATAGAGTGCTCAGTTGTGTTTTTTTCTTAGCAGTACTGAGAAATTATGTCACTGCTTGTAAGCTGCTTTGAGTCAATATGACTGAAGTGGAATAAAATAGCTTGTAATAAATACATTCTGTAAGTAAGCAAGTTTTGCAAAATAATGCCAGAAAAACCTCAGCTGTAGGAGGAGGGAGATATGTAATCATTAGATATATGGGCAGCTGTAAAGCTAGAAAATAAATTTAGAAGAATTAATGTAGGATGGATCTGTATAGTGTAGAATGGATTTCATGGTAAAGGCGACAAAACATAATTATTTCTCCGTCCTTATTGCATCTGCAGATAGTCACCTGGTGGCCCTGTTTTGGGTGACCTGGTCGCCCTGTTTTGGGTGACCTGGTCCCTCCTTAGAAGAAGTAATACTGGGATCCACCTACAGGGTCGCTGTGAGGAATATGTTGCACATCTAGTGGATAAAATCACTCAGATTCACTCTGCATTGGACTCCAGCCTTGAGACCGGGCCAGTGAAGGTTACGGGGACTGAGTCCTGCATGGTTATCTGGGGAGAGTTCAATCCTGTTGAACCTGAGGAAGTGGATGGGATTCTTTTGGCTGTTAGTTTGGCCACTTCTGTGTTAGATCCGTGTTCCTCCTGGTTGGTAAAGGCTGCCTGGGAGAGGATGCATGATTGGGTTGGGGCAGTGATTAATTCTTCCTTGAGGAAGGGGGTGGTCCTGCCAGCTCTTAAGGAGACAGTGATGCATCCTCTCCTCAAGGGGCCATTGCTCAACCCAACTAGCCTGGACAGTTTCCATCCAGTCTCCAACCTCCCCTTTTTAGGGAAGATTGTGGAGAAAGTAGTCGCATGGCAGCTTCAAAGGACCCTGTATGAAGCAGATTATCTGGTTCCCTTTCAGACAGGGTACAGGCTGGGTTATGGGACTGAGGCAGCATTGGTTGCACTCTTGGATGACCTCTGATGGGAGCAGGATGGAGTACTGCATCCATCCTTGCTCTTCTTGACCTCTCAGTGGCCTTCGATACCATCAATCATGGACTGGCTTTGGGAGTTGGGGGTGGGCAGCACTGTATAGTGCTGGTTCTCTGCCTTCCTCCAGGATCAGTTCCAGTTGGTGTTGATGAGGCGGAGAGGTCTAGTCCGCAGCCCCTACTTTGTGGGGTGCTGCAGGGTTTGGTCCTCTCTTCCCTCTTATTTAACATCTACGTGAGGCTACTAGGTGAGGTGGTCTGGCAGTTTGGAGTGAGATATCCATATGCTGATGATACTCAGCTTTATGTCTGTACCCCAAGCTGTTTGAGTGATTCCATGGGTGTCCTGTCCCAGAGCCTGGAGGCTGTAGGGGCCTAGATGGGGTGCAATGGGCTGAGTGCCTTTCAGGTGTTTGGGCCTTTTGGTGAGAAGATTTTTCCACCTTTAGTCCTGGATTGGGTGGCACTGCCCCAGACAGACCCAGTGTGCAATCTGGGGTCCTCTTGGACTCATGGTTCCTGCTACAAAAGCAGGTGGCAGCTGTGGCTAAAAGGGTCTTTGCACACCTTTCGGTTGTGTACCAGTTGCACCCATTCCTGGACCAGGAGGCTCTACTCACTGTCAGTCATGCCCTCGTGACCTCTCACCTGGATTACTGCAACATGCTCTATATGGGGCTGCTGTTGAAGAGCTTCAGAAGCTTCACCTGGTGCAGAATGCAGCTGCATGGGTAGTAAATAGTGTCAGGTACTTGGCACAAGTGACACCACAGCTTCGTGAGCTGCATTGGCTGCCAGTGTGTTTCCAGTGCAAAGCCCTTCATGGCTTGGGACTGGGTTACCTGAGGGACCATCTTCTCCCAGTTGTTTCTACCCGTCCAATCTGGTCTGGCAGAATGGGCATGCTCTGGGTCCCATCAGCCAAGGAATATTGGCTGGTGGGGACTAGGAGGCATGCCTTCTCTGCCATAGCACTTGCCCTCTGGAACATTCTCCCTCCACATATTAGGATGGCCCTGACATTGTTGGCCTTTCATAAGGTCTTGAACACCTGGTTATATGCCTGGGCCAGGGGCCTCAAGAGTGTTAAGGGCTCTGTTTCCTGGCTATATTGATATCTAAGGTTATAATTTTATTGGCTGCTCCGTCTCTCTCTCTCTCTCTCTCTCTCTCTATATATATATATATATACACACACACACACACACACACACACACACACACACATATATATATGTTATTTTTATATTATGTTTGAATTGGTTTTAACTGTTTTTATGATTGCTCACTGCCCAGAGTCACTTGTCTAAGATGGGTGGCTATAGAAATTGAATGCAATACATTAATAAATAAATAAATCTCCAAATCCAGGGAGGACTGTGGATTTCTGGTTCATGAGAGCTTTGCTCCAATGGCAAAGTGTGGAAAAATCTTTTAATTTTGTGGACATCTGTGTATGTATCTTGGTCTGTTTGGGGGATGAAAATTTAAATATTCCACATGGTAGGACTAAAATCTTGAATTATCTAAAGTTATTGTTTTAATCCTATGAATTCAGCAAACTATAGAGAGAAGAGGACTTTTCATACTAAATACAAATTTCAAATTGTGTAAGGAAAGTCATTAATGGATCAAGGGTATAGCTAGCATAACATGACAAAAGAACCAAATATAAAACCTTGATTATAAATATTATTTAGTATATTGTCTTCAAAAACAGAACTGGATGTATTTTTTAAAAATAATAAATAACAGCAATAAGGTTAAAAAAAAAACTTGTTAAAATATGTCAGTCTTTAACCATGACCTAAAATTGGATGAGTGAATCCATTTTTCCTAATAGTTTTGATACAAGTCCCTGGAAAAGATTCATGGACAAGTTAGTTTTGAAATGATGTAAGATTTCCTTTTGAATTACTGAACAAGTACTTTTCTATATAGGTGATTTAAATGTATATGTTTATTTCAGTACATATACAAAGAAGGTTATCGCAAGCAACTTGGCCATCACATTGGAGCTCATTGTGTAGAAGACGATCCTAAAATTATGCATTGTATGAATGTTGCCAAGATGCAAAGTGAGAGAGAATACAAGAAAGTCTTTGAGAAACTGAAGACCAAGTATAGCAGTCCTGTGGATATGTGGTCGATCTTGGGGGCGAAGAATTGCCAGAAATTGGTCAGCGATATTGATTATCGCAATTACTTACATGAATGGACATGTCTGCCGGATCAGAATGATGTCATCCAGGCTAGGAAAGCTTATGATCTGCAGAGCGATGTGAGTATGAGATGGAAAACATGGTGAATATGTGACTTTAATATAAAATGGATGCATTGGTGTTCTTCTACTGAAGTTGGTCTGTGATTCACTAAAAAGTCATGTTTGTGGGATGGAGTGGGAAATTATTTGAAGCTTTCCTTCTTTCCCCACAACTCTCTGCCCTACCCCTCTTGCAGTTCCAAATGATTCCTCAAATCTCTGAAACAGACTCACGTGAAATAAGGATGCTACATGTGGGAAAGACTTGCCCATATATCCTTTTTAGTTCTATGGAAGATCATTCTGTCAGCTGACAGATATATCTGAATACAGAGGAAATTAATCTCCTGCCCCAGCAACTTTAGTGACTCATGTATCACAAGTCAATCACCTCAGTTTGAACTTCATTTCACTCTGTTTCAATTTAGACAATTTTTTTTTCCTCTGAAAACTAGGTAAAGTAAAATAGGCTTTGGAATTTTTTTTTTCCTTTCCCATCTCATTAGGTATATTTAATCGCTCATTATTTCTCACTGGTATTTCACAGATCTGTCAATTTTATTTTCTCATGGTTTCTTAAATTTGGTTTGTTCTGTTACCATATTCACTTCAGCTTTTTTGAAAATAAGTGCGCACTTAAATTTACATGTGGTTCCATGTACTTTTCTCCTAAAAAACTATTTTATGCCTAATACACAGTTTTTGCAAAGAACTATCTGTAATTTTTGTATATTATTTTTATCTATATGCATTGGATAGATTTTTCATAATATAACTTTGTACTGGGGTAACTGTTACACAGTGTAGTTATGAATTTTGAAGCATGACTAGGTTTCAGGTTTATTTTGGATTGGAAATAAAAAAATAAATAAACGTATTACAGGGGAGATGAGATTCTGCCTCTCCCCTCTCTACCTGATTTTTCATATTTACTCATTACATTTGCCCTAAATGGATAGTTAATTGCAGCATTAAACACAATATGGTTTTGGTTATCATTGTTATTCCTTAAATATGCACATCATGGTTCTTATATGTACTTTACGTTACAGATGATCCATCTGTAACGTAACAGAGCCTATTGTAGCAAAATTTGAGTTAAATATACAATGATTCGAGTTAAATGCACAATGGTTCAAGTTCACTACACAATACTACTTGTACATATACAGGCTGACATACAAATGTGACTTAAGGACAGACCTTGGGAACGGAACTTGTTCTTAAACTGGGGACTACCTGTATAACATGTAAGGCTGCTGAAAATCAAATCAGTCAACTTGTAAGGTGAATTTCAGCCTCATAGATCATTTTTCATCTGAATTTTTTTAACATTAAATTCATAATTCAATTAGCCAGAAACATTGTTCCAAAAGGTGTTGTAATGCATGTGTTTGTTGACTTCTCTAAATACAGTTCATCACTCTTCATGTTTCAGGCTCTTTACAAGTCAGATCTAGAATGGCTGAAGGGCATTGGCTGGGTGCCTCTTGGTTCACTGAATGTTGAGCACGTCAAGAGAGCTGGAGATATCCTAAGTGAAAAGAAGTATCGGCAACCACGCGATGAAATGAAATTTACCTGTATCACAGACACTTGGGATGTAGAATTAGCGAAGCATAATGCCGAGATGATGAGCAAGGTAGGTTTTTTTGAACAGGAGTAACTAGTGTTCCATAACAGGCAATAATTTGCTTAGGAAATGGAATGGTAGGATCCTAAATTTGGAAGGGACTGTTTATTCTGCTTGGTGCCAAAATCCAAATAACATCATCCTTTTTTCTAACTCATTCAGCACACGTGCATTGCCTCAGGCCCAAAGTGGAGTTCTGCTTTGGAAAATTGGAGAATTCAGATGCTCTGAGTTGACTCTCTTCGATTTTAAGTGGAGTTCTCAGGTCTTGAACCCAGGAGCTCTTTAAACAAGTTCAGCTACAAAATCTGAACTAGAAAAAAATGTGTAAAGTCTGTAAAATGTAGTGTACCATATGGAACATATGACTTTGAAGCGTAGTTCAATACATTGGTCCAGAAAATTTGAGTTTCATTATAAATGTTAGATAACCTTTTTAATGAATATGAATTTTCCTAATTTTATAGCTTCACACTGCATTTCAATTCATATTTCCTTTAGACAAAATTCAAACTTTTTTTCCTTATTCCCTCACAGCAATTATACACTGAAGCCTGGGATGCTGATAAAACCAACATTCATGTCATGCCAGATACCCCAGAAATTCTGCTGGCCAAGGCAAATTCTGCCAATATCAGCCATGTAAGAGGATGTTAAAATTGTTTGAATATTTAATAATTTGGGGATTTGTTTTCACTTTACAAGATGTAATATATACTGTATGAACAAATTGATTTTAAATTCTAGATGCTTTAAGTGAATTTACACTCAGGTATCTTTTTCTCATATCCTCTACAGAAACTGTATGTCCAAGGATGGGAGGAGGCTAAGAAGAAAGGTTATGACCTGAGAATTGATGCCATCCCAATTAGAATGGCAAAGGCTTCAAGGGATATCGCTAGTGATGTGAGCAGACGCTTTCATGTCATACTCCTGTCCAGCAGTTCCCCTAAAGTTTTTCAAAAAAAAGCTACAGAAATAAAAAAATTAACAGGATAAACAGGCAGACTTTAGAAAATTTACACAGATCCATTAGACTGACCCAAAATGATATGTAACAAGGCTGTATCTCCAATGGCTGTAAATGGCAAGAACATAGATAAATTTGACATAAAAATCGATTGATTTTGCCATTAGGGTGCATTATTTGTCCCAGCCAAAGTAACATGGGGTAATTTTTTTTCCCTAATAAAACCTGTGCTAAGACAGCAGTTTCTTAGCCCAAAGCTTTAAAAGCTCATTTAGAATTCCTTTCTGGCAAATAAAAAGAAGTCTGGAAGATAAAGAAATCTGCTTTCCTATTTGATTTTTGCCATTGGGATAATTTTGTGTATCAAGCAAAGTACTGCCTTTTTTCTCTCTTCAATCAAAAACTGTTGTAGAAAAGTGGATGTTAAGAGCCCTTCTTCTGATACCATAGTACAAAGGGATTTTTACTATATTTTACTGTGATATTTAAATGTCACAAAAGTACTAGTCAACAGTTGAACAGGAGTTGAATCAGTATGACATTTTGAAGAAATCTGAATTCAATTTTGCCTCCTGCTCTTGGTTTTTGTAACTTTAGTAGCTAAATAATTGTTAGCTTTTCTAGTAACGTTTATATTCATTCCAAAATGCATTGTTCTCTCTTACAGTATAAATACAAAGAAGCACATGAGAAGCAGAAAGGGCATTATGTTGGGCTTCAAAGATTTCAAGATGATCCCAAGTTGGTGTGGTTTGCACACGCAGGCATGATTCTGAGTGACCTGGAGTACAAGAAGAACTTTGAGAAATGGAAAGCAAAGATCCATAGTCCTGTTGACATGCTGTCAATCTTGGGGGCTAAGAATTGTCAGAAGTTGGTCAGTGAGGTGGACTACCGCACACACCTGCATGAATGGACTTGCCTGCCAGACCAGAATGATGTCATTCAGGCGAAGAAAGCATATGAACTGCAGAGTGATGTATGTACAGTTCAAGTGTAAAATGCAAATGCCTCTTTGAGTGGGACTATTATTTAGTGGAAGAACATGCGACTGGATGCAAAAGGTCCCCATATCAATCTCTCCCTGAGAATGGAGAGCACCTGCAGAGTAGATAATATTACAACTTCCAACAAGGTGGAGACATTTCTCATAGCAAATTCCCAAATGTAATTTAAACCCCCAAAAAACTACATTAAATCCATTGCACTGTTATTTGCAACTCTGTATGCATTTGCTTGGCAGTAAGTCCCATGTGCACACGCCTTCAAGTCAGTTATGGTCTCCTGGTGACTGCCTGGACTAGTCCCTGCAGTTTTCTTGGCAACGTTTTTTGGAAGTGGTTTGCCCTTGCCTTCTTCCTAGGGCTGAGAGGGTGTAACTGGCCCAAGGTCACCCTGCTGGCTTCATGCCTAAGGCAGGATTAAAACTCACAGTCTCCCGGTTTCTAGCCTGATGCCTTAACCACTACACCAAAGTGGCTCTCTTAGCTCTCTCTTAAGCCCCATGGGGCTTTTTTAAAAACAATGTGCTAGGATTGCATTACTGGAATCCTATAAGTCATCTATTACATAGTACTGGACTCTGACCTTCAAGTGTTTCAATGGCATAGACAGCCCAGAGTTGCTGGGATTCAGGCAGCATATGCATTTATTATGGCTGGTTGCACAGTCAGCCAGATGTTTAGACTGGATATGGCATTTTTATCCACCTATTGAGTCCTTCCCAAGGACCTGTGATACATGATGATGATGATGATGATGATGATGAAGAAGAAGATGCAGGTCTGTGAGGTAGCAGACACAAATAAAACCTCAATAGGCTTTGGTCAAGAATATGTGAATTCTGAAAGGAACTATGGATATTGCTGAGTGGCATAATCCATTACCTCATTTATGAGCTGATATGTAGAGGCCCTAGCTATGTGGGAGCTACATTTTATTTCAGGGAGAACTTAGATTACTCCCCTCCCCCCCCTCTAGATCTTCTGTTCCGCCTAGGAAATGTGTGATTTTTCTTCTTTTTCTTCTTTGTAGAATGTGTACAAGTCAGACTTGGAATGGCTGCGTGGTATTGGCTGGATGCCAGAAGGTTCTCTGGAAGTCCAACGAGTGAAGAATGCCCAGGATCTCATGAATGAAAGACTGTACCGGCAGCCGCGGGATTATCTGAAATTCACGGCTATTGTTGACACCCCAGATATTGTCCTTGCCAAGGCCAATGCTCTGATGCAGAGTGGGGTGAGCAATATTGGTCATGCAGCAGTTGTTTGGGGTTGCTTATGTTTCCACTTAAAATCAGGTTTCAATTAATCTGAAGTGAGGTACATTTTTCTATTATGTCAGTGGGCTGTCTAAAAGAGTGCAGAAACTGCAGTTTTGTTGATTGTTATAGAAAATATGTTTTGCTAGATTCCTGCACAAGGATTACTGTCCCCCACTATAAATATTGTCATTGAAAGCAGAAAAAGTTAAAAAAAAAAATCCAAACACTTACTACCAACCTGTTCTAGTTTTAGTTGTAATTGTGGTAGTTCCCTTTAAACATTAAATGGAGAACATTTTTAGGAGGATTGGAGGCTGCAAAGGGAGGACATGTTATGTATTTTGGCTAGCTATGTTTTAGAAGACAGTTTTTGGAGGTTTCCTTTGTTTTTATAAAATTATCATACGACTTACACTACATTTTTCATGTATTTTCTATTTAGAATGGTTGAAAAACATGTGAAAAAGCAAACGTTCTGGGTTTTTAAAATTAAAATAGCCATTCTGATCTTCTATACACCCACAGCCCATCTTGTATACTGTCCATAGAAACACTGTCTATTTCTTTAGAACTTCTTACATTGAAGAAACCGTTTTGAATCTGAATGAAGGCTTAATTGTTAGACAGTGGGAATAGGAGCAAAGGTGCATATGGGGTCTTTTCCCATGGTTTAAATAATGCACTGTTAAGGGATTTATCTCTTGCTTCAGATTTGGATACTTTAGGTCTACCTAAGTTCCATTCTATCACTGATAATTTTAGCAGGCTTTTCTGACCAGGACCTGGCAACAAATATTTCACACGGCTAAGCTTGGTTCCTTGGCTGGAACTCTGCAGATATCTTACAGACACAGTTTAGCTAGATAGAAAATTTATTGCAGATAAGAATGAAGCCAAATGAAACATTTGGTCGCTTACTGCCAGTGTGGCACAGTCAGTGCTTCTTATACCCCTGGTAATTCAGACCCATTACTTTCCTTTCTACCCTCCCCATGAATTACCAATCCTTTTGCAGAGCTTAATGGCCTTGAAGCCAAATAGTTGAGTGTCACCCTAATCCTTATGTGGTTTGAATGACAATGTGACCAACTTCAAATGAAGATATTTTTGTCAATGAAGTGTTCTGAAAAATATAATATATCCTACCAATGATAATTTTTTTTTTCTCCCTCCTTTAGGCTTTATATCATGAAGTTTGGGATAAAGAAAAGACACAGTTCACACTTCCAGCTGACACTCCTGAGATGCTTCTGTCCAAAGCAAACGCTATCAACTACAGCAAAGTAAGCAATTAAAGAATTATGAATTGGCTTCCAAGATCTCCCCTGACTCTTCTTCCTTTTCTAAGGATGAGTCTTCTGTGAGAGTTTATGACACTCTCCAAATCTATAATTGTATGAGTAGAAATTTGACAATGTGAGGGTACCTTTGTAAGCAATTTTCATTCAGACTAACATGAAAAGCATTTCCTATTATAATGATCCCATAAATTTACCATTGCTTGCAGTGAGAGCCACAGCCCAAAGATCTTACTGTATAAACTAATATTCCATAATTCTTTATAAATGTGACATGCATTGACATGGAATATGCATTATTTATTTTCCTTCACAGAAACATTATCAACTGGGATGGGAAGAGGTGAAGAAGAAAGGTCACGACTTAAGATTGGATGCCATTGAAATCCAACATGCCAAGGCTTCTAGGGATATTGCTAGTGAGGTATTGTCTGCTATTCTATGGCATTTCCATAAATCAGTTTCCTCTTTTGTAAAACAGTCAATATTTTATCAAAAAGGATCAAATTGAAACCTGGTAATAAACCCAGCAGTTGTCAATATCATTGGTTACAATTTATTATTCAAGCACTGGCTGCTGGCAGATCATAACTATATAAGAAAAAGGGCATAATGCAGTGTGTTGCAGTTTGGAAATGTAATTTTAGTAATAGATTATGTATGTTTTATAAAACTGATGTTTTGTTTATATTTCATCATTAGTACAAGTACAAAGAAGGTTACCGTAAGCAAGTGGGACACCATGTTGGATTCCGGAACATCCATGATGATCCCAAGTTAGTGCTGGCTATGCGTGTAGCCAAACTGCAGAGTGAGAGGGAGTACAAGAAATATTTTGAGAAGTCTAAGACCAAGTTCAGTAGCCCAGTGGACATGCTGTCCATCTTGTTGGCCAAGAAATGTCAGAAGCTGGTTAGCGACATTGATTATCGCCACCCCCTTCATGAATGGATATGCCTGCCTGACCAGAATGATGTCATCCAAGCCAAGAAAGCCTACGATCTACAGAGTGATGTGAGTAGAAAGTTACTACATGTTCCATTATAGTCTTTTGCCTATTAGTTTATTTAATCTCTCACTGCATTGGGTGGATTATTACTGTTGCATCTACAGTGACCCAAGCCTTGCCTGTATTGTTGGCAATGTGCAGCCATCACCAAAAAAAGCAAAAAACCTCACTTGTAGTTGAACGTTAAATAGCACTGAGCTAGCTATCCATCAACAAAGAATCTCTTGCACAGAATAGGTTGTTTTGTTCTGTTTTTTTGCTATATTCCTCTCTATTGACCATTTGTTTTAAATTTCTAGGCACATTTTGGTGTAAAAAATAGATAAACCTATTATGTACCTGTGCTGCTCTGCATTGGACAGGGATTATCAGTTACTTTACAAAATGTATAACTTTCCATAGCTGACCTTTTTTAAAAGATGCTGCTGAGAAAGAGTATCAAGAGGAGTTCATTTTTCAAATGTCCTCACAAATTAGTATGAGAAAGCTTTTTATGCTTTTTATTGTTTTATTCTTGCTTGCAAGCTATCCATGTTATGTTATGATACATAAGATGGATGACTGTATGAATCTTAAATAAATAAAAACTAAATAAATAAGTGTATGACACAACAGTTGTAGCAACTGAATGGCTCTGTGTTGAGACATGACTAATTGTACATTAGTTTTGAACAGACAAGCTACAGTGGTGTTTTTAGTAAGTTGAAAGAAATATCTTATGAATAGCCTGATGGTTTCCTTTTAGAATCTTTACAAGTCAGATCTGGAATGGCTCCGTGGGATTGGATGGATGCCTGAAGGCTCATTGGATGTGCTCAGAGTGAAAAGGGCTCAAGATCTCGTGAATGAGAGATTGTACAAACTCCGCCCAGATGAACTGAAATTTACCAGTATAGCTGACCCACCCCCGGTCCTCCAGGCTAAGATCAATGCTCAACAGATCAGTGAGGTAATCTGAAATGTAGTCACTACCTCTGTGTAATGTGTGAAATGATAGAGAGAGGTGGCTGAGACACAGTGGCCTTTGAAAAATTGAAATGAAAAATTCACACAGCAATTGAAAATTGTCCTTGCTTCCTCTCTTTCTTAGAACCTGTATCGTGAAGCGTGGGATAAAGAGAAGGCACAGATCCATCTTCCTCTTGATACCCCTATAATGCTGCAGTCCAAGATTAATGCTGTGAATATTAGCAATGTAAGATAATTAACTAACTCTGTGGATTCTGTTGTTAAGCATATCAATATTCCTTTGTTTGTTACATTGTCTTAGTTGTATTCTCCTACTGTTAATTGTTCTTGAAAAGATAATGGTATTTAACTTATAAGTTACATGTCTATTCCTATATATATTTATATTTTAAGTAACAACAATGAAACTGATGCTTCAAATTCAGCAATCAAAGAAACATATATAGAGATTTTAAATTGTCCTGTCATTAATTTATTTGATAGATCATGTATGTATGATGACTAAAAAAAAGTTTTAAATAAAATACATACCACTGCAATACCAACAGAATATATGTAAACAGTACGTACATCCACACACACAATATATAGTAGTTATATAGAAGAAAAGAACATTATGGTAATTAAAATATAGCAAAAAGGAAACAAAATTAATGAAGAAAAAAGATCCATATATTAAGTTTTCGTATATGCTAAAAACCCCAGAGATGATTCATATTAAGCAGCTAAGGTTAAAT
This sequence comes from Liasis olivaceus, assembly GCA_030867105.1. NCBI lineage: Eukaryota > Metazoa > Chordata > Lepidosauria > Squamata > Pythonidae > Liasis > Liasis olivaceus. The sequence goes on along the minus strand of CM061349.1, from coordinate 135,152,575 downwards.
TGGGTCTGCTACTTTTGGATCAATTTGAATATTCTTTGAAATGCATTAATCTTAACTACTGGGAATCAAGAAAGAAAGGTGGAAATTTATTGTCTTATTTGTTGAAACAACAAAAACAATGACATTTTATCTCTGTAATTCAGGCCAATAATGGTCAGTTACATACTGAAGTAGAATCAATGAATTACTAGTTTTATGATTTTTACACTCAGTTATATGAATTGGGAACATCTGTAACTGAACAGCAAATTATGACTTATTTGAAAAATAATTGAAATGGGAGAAATCTCTCAGGAAGGTAAAAATAAACTGGCACAACCATTGGCGTAATAAGAAGCTACAGAGACAATTTGATCTACAAAATGAGGGAAAGCCCCTTGATCTAACAGATTTTCAGTTGAGTGGTACAGAACATTTATGGACCTATATTGATATTGGCACCTATACTGATAGAGGTATATAATCAATCATTTAATAAATATAGACAGAAATACCCATCTATATTTCCTAAATCTTTTTATGAGGCTTATATTTTAAACATAGTAAAGCCTGAGAAAGACTGTATTAGATGTGCATGTTACATACAGATATCTCTGTTTAATGTCCATGATAAAATATTAACTGCAACACTTGCCAAGAAGTTATAGAAAGTAATACTATTGTTCATCCACCCATCTTAGTGTGGATTTCTTAAAAATAGATAAGCATTTGAAAATATCTGTTTGGCAATTGCTATTTTGGATACCACAGCAGACTACATTGGAATTAGTTGTTTTAACTTCGTTGGGTGCTGAAAAGGTTTTTGATAGAGTTCAGATCAAATTTATTTCCACCATCTTTTGGTCACTGGCTCATTTCTCAGTAGATACGCATAGGATTGTGCTTTTGAGGAATGTCTGTAGTTAACTGGCATTCGTTTTATGATTGCATTGAAGTTGTACATGGATTTTTAATTGCAGAAACATTATACTGGAGCCTGGGATGAAGACAAAGCAAAAGGTTATGACTTTAAAGTTGATGCTCTTTCATTCAAACATGCAAAATCTTCCAGAGAAATTGCAAGTGAGGTACGACCTCCGTTGTTTAAATGTTGCTTCTAAAATGACCATATCTTTTCATATCACATATGGCAGTGTGTGCAACTAGTTAACATCACCTTAAGGACATATTCATTAAATAATTCACAAGTTGCTATTGTTCAAGGATATGATATTTTTGCACAATATCCTCCATTTGTTTTCAATTTATAGCTTTAGAAATTTAGATTTTAATATCATTTTAAACTCAAGCATTTTAATGCATCCTTTATCCTGAATTGCTGAAGAGATAACCATTAAGATATTTAGGCAAAAGGGAATTTTTTTATGCCCTAATGATTTTGCATTCAATAAATGTTACTTTCTGCTACTATTTTTAAAAGGGGAAAGCACTGTTGTTAAATGTTGTTTTATAATGGTTTAATAAATTATATCACATAACATTGTTGCATAACTTACGAAACAACATTCCTAAAGTTTCATGTGTTCAAATACTACTGGATAGTTATTTTTGAGTGATGAATTCTACCTGTTCCTTCACTCAGGGTCCCCGGATTATTAAAATACCATTTTTCCCACTAAGTGAAATTATCCTAATTCTTTCAATGGCTCTTTCCTTTGCTTTCCTCTTCAGTATAAATACAAAGAAACCTACGAGAGACAGAAAGGTCATTACATTGGATGCCCTTCAGTCAAGGCGGATCCTAAACTTTCATGGGCTGCTCGAGTAATGAAGATGCAAAATGACCGTCTCTATAAACAAGCTTACCACAAGTCCAAAGCCATGATCACCATACCTGGTGACATGGTGGCTATCCAGGCAGCCAAGCAAGGCCAGGCTTTAGCGAGTGACATCGATTACCATCATTATTTGCATGAGTGGACTTGTCTGCCGGATCAGAATGATGTGATCCAAGCAAAGAAAGCGTATGAACTTCAGAGTGATGTAAGTACACATGCGTTTTACAAGCTCACGTAGACACATCATGCCCGGGCATGGAACAACAGAGACCTTGAAGTGCACAGCTATAGAATAAATAAATGCATTGCACTTCAACTTCCATTGCGCCGGCCAACGTATCTTCCTCCCTGCTGGTTGGAAGTTATGAGAATTCAACTCCCCCATATTTGAAGAATGGAAGTTGGAGAAGGTGCTCTTGAGGATTATCTTAATATTACTTTTATTTCCTTGATGACACCGGCCAAAAAGTCACCAGAGACACTCTTTCTTCATTGAAGTCTTCACTGAACAAAGCTAATCTTGGCCGGCCCTACTGGAACACCATGCGGTGATGGTGGAAATATTTTTAAGCGCCTTATCACAGAGATAGGAAATTTAAATGTGCTTTGGCTTTCTAAAGTGTACATACTTTTAAGAAATTTCTGAACAACAGATTGGGGACAGTCCAATATCCTTTTTAAACGTGCTTGCCCACGTTGCACTGTATTCCCTTATCTAGCATTTAGAGGAGCTTTCTGGGTTTATGTCAATAGTTTCAGAAAGAGTTGTCCATGGTGATTGTCATATCATGCCATGACTTAATAGGTTTTCTGCCTACTTAATCCAGATGATTAATGCATTTGAATATTCAGACAACTTTGTTTCATTATCTAATGTGACTGTCTTTCACTTTTACTGTTTCGTAAGGAGGATTAAACAGTTTTAAAATAACTGAACCACATTAGTCAGGACTTTTGGATATCCCATTAATTCTTTTGATCATATAAAAATATGTTTAAAAATATAAACTTAACGAAGTGACTGTTCTTTTGTGACCCATTGTCTCATAGAACTTGTATAAATCTGATCTGGAATGGCTCCGTGGGATTGGATGGATGCCTGAAGGCTCAGTGGATGTGCTTAGAGTGAAGAGGGCTCAAGACCTCGTGAATGAGAGATTGTACAAACTCCGCCCAGATGAACTGAAATTTACCAGTATAGTTGACACACCGCCAGTCATCCAGGCTAAGATCAATGCCCAACAGATCAGTGAGGTAAACTGAAATGTAGTCTGTGTAATGTGTGAAATGATAGAGAGAGGTGGCTGAGATGCAGCGGCCTCTGAAAAATTGAAATGAAAAATGGAAGTGAAAAATTCACACAGCAATTGAAAATTGTCCTTCTTCCTCCCTCTCTTAGAACCTGTATCGTGAATTGTGGGATAAAGAAAAGGCACAGATCCATCTTCCTCTTGATACCCCTATAATGCTGCAGTCCAAGATTAATGCTGTGAATGTTAGCAACGTAAGATAATTTTATTTATTTATAAGGCTGTCTATCTATCTGATGAAACCTTGAGCAGGCAAAATACAGTGTAAAACATTAGCAATAAAACATTAATGACAAAACTCAGGTTGAGGTGCTCTGATTAAAAACACAAAGCACCTGCTGCATACATCCATGCCAAGGCCCCCAAACTAACTAACCGGTCCCATTGCCTGGGCGATGAGCCAAGACTCCATGGCCTTCTGGAAGGCCAGTGGTTTGGAGGTGTTTGTATCTTTGGGGAGAGGTTGATGGCAGGGAAAGTGATGGGGAAAGTGACATGGCAGGGAAGACCTGCTTCCAGGGTCCTTCCTAGGTCCCACCAGACATTGCCGCACCAAGGGGACCCAGAGCATGCCCCCTCTGCCAGATCTGGTTGGACGGTTAGAACCACCGGGGAGAGGTCCTCCCAGAAGTAACCTGGCCCTTGGCCATGTAGGGTTTAATGGTGACAATCAGCACCTTGAATTGCACACAGAAGCCTTCTGGGAAGCAGCGCAACTCATATAGCAGTGGTGTTACATGACTGTACTTATATGGTGCTCCCAATGCTGCATGTGCCACCGTAATCAGGACCAGCTGAAGCTTCTGATTGCATTTCAAAGGCAGACCTATGCAGAGCACATTGGTGAAATCCAGTTGGGAGGTGACTAAGGCATGAATGGGCAGTGCCTTCTAGTCTAGGAATTGGTACAAGTGGAACAAAAGATGTACTTGTGCAAAGGCCGTCCTGGCCACAGGTGCCACCTGCTATTTGAACAGATGCTGTGAATCCAGAAGGATGCCCAGATTGTGTACCTACTCTGCCTGGGGGAGTATAACCCCATTTAGTGTTAACGATGGGAAATCACCAGATATTGGTAGCCATAAAATGAACAGCCACTCAGTTTTGTAAGGATTGAGTCAAAGCTAGTTCCTCCCCATCCAGACCTGCCCAACCTCCAGGCGCTGGGAAAGTATTTCAACAGCATCACTTGCATGGCCTGTGGCAGAGACGTGCAACTGAGTGTCATCAGCTTATCGATGGAGATTTCATTCTGTGCCAATGGATAACCTCACCCAGCAATTTCACGTAGAAGTTAATTAGGGGTGCAGAAAAAGCTGAACTCTGTGGACCTCTTCCCCCCAACATGGAAAGAAACCGGCCAGGGAGAAAGGAGAGCCACTGAAGGACAGCACTTCCCCACTCCCAAACTTCCTAGCTATCCCAGAAGGATTAATGGCATCAGAAGCCACTGAGGGGTTGGGATGGATATACCACCCCTATCCTGAGCTCACAAGAAGTCATCCACGAGCTGAATCAATGCCACCTCAGTGCTACATCCTGGCTTGAACCCAGATTGCAGTTGGTCTAGATAATTAACTAACAGCATAGATTTGATTGTTAAGCATATCAGTGTTGTGTTATTTGTTACATTATCTTAGATGTATTCTACTATTATTGACTGTCCTTAAAAACATTTGACGTATAAATTATAAGGGTATTCCTATGTATGTTGGTATTTTAGGTAACAAGAATGAAACTGATGCTCAACCTCAGCAATATATGTATAGATTTGAAAATGGTCCCCATGTCATTCATTTATTTGAGAAATAGTCTGTTCTTCAAAAACTGTTACTCAAGCTATGACAATACAAAGTTGAGAGGCAGGAATTGTGAGATGGCACAAGGGAGGGGTTTTTGTAATTTTGGCTGAGACATTTATTCCAAAGAGCCCCGAACTTACAAGATGTTTTTAGTGTACGAAAACACATTGTTCTTTGGAACAGAGCATTATTGTTTTAAGTGTTACTTTTCCCTGCTTACATAGTTCTATTATTGTCAATTCAAAGTAAATTTGTCTTTTGTTCTATTAATATCAGTTCATAGCATTGATATTAAGCAAGTACACGTTGTAACCAGTTACTTAACATGTGTGCATCCATAACTGTGCATGCACGTACAAACTGAATTCATTCAACGCCTATGCCATTATTCATTCTGAAAATTCATATCTTTCACACATTACACTGCATTTCTCTACAGTTGTCTCCGAGAGAAAAGTCAGTTAAATATACAGAGACTTATTTCTGAGTAGATATTCGTAGAACTGCACGTTTAATTGAGGAATGTCTATAGTTTATTTTCTTCCAAGCATTGAACATTGTGCACGTATTTTAATTGCAGAAGCACTACACTGGAGCCTGGGATGAGACCAAAGCAAATGATTATGACTTTAAAGTTGACGCTCTTTCATTCAAGCATGCAAAATCTTCCAGAGAAATTGCCAGTGAGGTATGAGCTCTGTTGTTTAAATGTTGCTTGTGACCCCGCTGTATCTTTTCATATGACGGACATGGCAAAGTGTGTAACTTTATTTAAATTTATACTTCTATTCAAACTTAAAATTGGTTCAAGAACATACAAGTTGCCGAACTGCAGAATTTTGATGTTTTCACACAATTATTTTTTACATTGATTGCTGTATAACTGATATCCTTAAAATACATGAAAACATTTTTACTAGGAACTGTCAGTGACATAACTATGAGAAATTTAACTAATATAGCATTGGGAAAGGCAATAATATGTTCACAAAGCACTTTGCATTTACTAAATACGTCACTTTCAGGTGCAATTTTCAAAGAGGAAATGAAGTGTTTTTAAATATTGTTTTATAACCCAATGTCCCTGGTTGTAATACATATTTTTTTTTGCCTTGCATAATTGTTTTGCACAATGATTTTATAATACAATGTCCCTGGATCATTAAAACAGCATTTTCATATTAGGTGGAATTATCCTAATTCTTTCAATGGCTCTTTCCTTTGCCTTCCTCTTCAGTATAAATACAAAGAAACTTACGAGAGACAGAAAGGTCATTACATTGGATGCCCTTCAGTCAAGGCGGATCCTAAACTTTCATGGGCTGCTCGAGTAATGAAGATGCAAAACGACCGTCTCTATAAGCAAGCTTACCACAAGTCCAAAGCCATGATCACCATACCTGGTGACATGGTGGCTATCCAGGCAGCCAAGCAAGGCCAGGCTTTAGCGAGCGACATCGATTACCATCATTATTTGCATGAGTGGACTTGTCTGCCGGATCAGAACGATGTGATCCAAGCAAAGAAAGCATATGAACTTCAGAGCGATGTAAGTACACCTGCGTTTTACCAGGTCACGTAGACGCATCATGCCCGGGCATGGAACAACAGAGACCTTGAAGTGCACAGCTATAGAACAAATGCATTGCACTTCAACTTCCATTGCGCCGGCCAACGTATCTTCCTCCCTGCTGGTTGGAAGTTATGAGAATTCAACTCCCCCATATTTGAAGAATGGAAGTTGGAGAAAGTGCTCTTGAGGATTATCTTAAAGTTACTTTTATTTCCTTGATGACACCGGCCAAAAAGTCACCAGAGACACACTTTCTTCATTGAAGTCTTCATTGAACGAAGCTAATCTTGGCAGGCCCTACCGGAACACCATGTGGTGATGGTGGAAATATTGTTAAGCGCCTTATCACAGAGATAGGAAATTTAAATGTGCTTTGTCTTTCTAAAGTGTACATACTTGTAAGAAATTTATGAACAAGGGATTGGGCACAGTCCAATATCCTTTTTAAACATGCTTGCCCACATTGCACTGAATTCCCTTATCTTGAATCTAGAGGAGTTTTCTGGGTTTATGTCAACAGTTTTAGAAAGAGTTGTCCATAGTGATTGTCATATCATGCCATGACTTAATAGGTTTTCTGCCTACTTAATCCAGATGATTAACGCATTTGAATATTCAGATATCTTTGTTCCATTATATAGCTTGACTGTCTTTCATTATTACTGTTTTGTGACGAGGATTAAATAGTTTTAAAATAATTGAACCACATTAATCAGGACTTTTGGATATCCCATTAATTCTTTTGATCATATAAAAATATGTTTAAAACTATAAACTTAACGAAGTGACTCTTCTTTTGTGACCCATTGTCTCATAGAACTTGTATAAATCTGATCTGGAATGGCTCCGTGGGATTGGATGGATGCCTGAAGGCTCAGTGGATGTGCTTAGAGTGAAAAGGGCTCAAGACCTCGTGAATGAGAGATTGTACAAACTCCGCCCAGATGAACTGAAATTTACCAGTATAGTTGACACACCGCCAGTCATCCAGGCTAAGATCAATGCCCAACAGATCAGTGAGGTAAACTGAAATGTAGTCTGTGTAATGTGTGAAATGATAGAGGGAGGTGGCTGAGATGCAGCGGCCTCTGAAAAATTGAAGTGAAAAATTCATACAGCAATTGAAAATTGTCCTTCCTTCCTCCCTTTCTTAGAACCTGTATCGTGAATTGTGGGATAAAGAAAAGGCACAGATCCATCTTCCTCTTGATACCCCTATAATGCTGCAGTCCAAGATTAATGCTGTGAATGTTAGCAATGTAAGATAATTAACTAAGTCTATGCATTCTATTATTAAGCATATCTATACTTTTTTTTAGATTTTTTTTCCAGCCTTTATTATTATTTTAAATAACTCAAGGCAGCGAACATATCTATTCTTCCTCCTATTTTCCCCACAACAAAAAACCTGTGAGTTGAGTTGGGCTGAGAGAGATTCACCCAGCCGGCTCTCCTGCCTATGGTGGGACTAGAACTCGCAGTCTCCTGTTTTCTAGCGTGGTGCCTTAACCACTAGACCAAAGTGGCTTAGTCATATTCTCCTACTGTTAATTGTTGTTAAAAACATAACAGTATTTGATTTATAAGTAAAATATCTATCCCTACCTATATTTATTTATATTTTAAGTAACAACAATGAAACTGATACTTCAACCTTTAAATGTTCATCCTGAATTTTATGACTTTATTGAAAGTTGTGCAATTGAGGGAGAGCACAGACACACACACAAAGTGTATGTATTACTCAAGCTGTTACAATGCAAAATTGAGAGGCAGAAATTCTGAGAAGGTCACCAGAACCAGATTGTTGTAACTTTGGGTGAGAGATTTATTCAGACAGACTTGAATTTTTCAAGATGTTTTTCATATTCCCAAACCTCTTGTGATTTGGGACAGGCCATTATTTCTTTACATTGACTTTTTCCTCCTTAAATAGTTTGATTATTATTGATTCCAAGTAAATTCCTCCTTTGTCCTATTGATATCAGTTCATAGCATTCCTTATACTATCAATTCAATGTTGAAATCAATTATTTAATGTGTTTGTGTCTGCCTATACTGTATATATTGAAGCATATTTAAACTGTGCTTGTCCCACTGTTCATTCTGAAACTTCACATTTTTCACACTTTATGATGCAGTTATGCTGCACTTCTGTTGTCCCTGGAAGTAAAGCCATTTACTCATAGTGGGACTTATATCTGAGTAGAGACCTCTAAGATTGCATGTTTAATTGAGAATTGTCTAGAGTTTACTTTCCTCTTGCATTTTATGACATTATTGAAAGTTGTGCATGGATTTTAATTGCAGAAACACTATACTGGAGCCTGGGATGAGGCCAAAGCAAAAGGTTATGACTTCAAAGTTGACGCTCTTTCATTCAAGCATGCAAAATCTTCCCGAGAAATTGCCAGTGAGGTATGAGCAATGTTGTTGAAATGTTGCCTCTGAAATGACTGTATCTTTTCATATCACCCAGATGGCAGCGTGTGCAACCAGTTAACTTCATATCAAACACATTGATCTGACAATATATAAGTTGCTATTGTTCAAGGATATGATATTTTTGCACAATTACCTCCATTCTTTTACATTTATTTGTTTAGAAATTTGAGATTTAAAATTATATTAAAGTCAAGCAGTTAATGCAACTTTATTCTGAACTGCCAAGAGATAACCATTGAGATATTTAAGTAAAAGGGAATTTTTTCATGCCCTAATGATTTTGCATTCAATAAATGTTACTTTCTGCTGCCATTTTTCAATGGCAATGTTATTTTTTTTAAATGGTTTGATAAAATATATCATATAACGTTGTTGCATAACTTACAAAACCCCATTCCTAAAGTTTCGTGTCTTCAAATACTGCTGAATGGTTAGTTATGAATGATGAATTCTATTTGTTCCTTTACTTGAAATCCCCGGGTCATTAAAACAACATTTTCATATTAGGTGGAATTATCCTAATTCTTTCAATGGCTCTTTCCTTTGCTTTCCTCTTCAGTATAAATACAAAGAAACCTACGAGAGACAGAAAGGTCATTACATTGGATGCCCTTCAGTCAAGGCAGACCCTAAACTTTCATGGGCTGCTCGAGTAATGAAGATGCAAAACGACCGTCTCTATAAGCAAGCTTACCACAAGTCCAAAGCCATGATCACCATACCCGGTGACATGGTGGCTATCCAGGCAGCCAAGCAAGGCCAGGCTTTAGCGAGCGACATTGATTACCATCATTATTTGCATGAGTGGACTTGTCTGCCGGATCAGAACGATGTGATCCAAGCAAAGAAAGCATATGAACTTCAGAGTGATGTAAGTACACCTGTGTTTTTCCAGATCACGTAGACACATCATGCCCGGGCATGGAACAACAGAGACCTTTAAGTGCACAGCTATAGAACAGATACATTGGACTTCAGCTTCCATTGCGCCGGCCAACGTATCTTCCTCCCTGCTGGTTGGAAGTTATGAGAATTCAATTCCCCCATATTTGAAAAATGGACGATGGAGAAGGTGCTCTTGAGGATTATCTTAATGTTACTTTTATTTCCTTGATCACACCTGCCAAAAAGTCACCAGAGACACACTTTCTTCATTGAAGTCTTCACTGAACAAAGCTAATCTTGGCCAGCCCTACTGGAACACCATGCGGTGATGGTGGAAATATTTTTAAGCACCTTATCACAGAGATAGGAAATTTAAATGTGCTTTGGCTTTGTAAAGTGTAGATACTTATAACAAATTTCTGAACAAGGGATTGGGCATAGTCCAATATCCTTTTTAAACGTGCTTGCCCACGTTGCACTGAATTCCCTTATCTTGCATTTAGAGGAGCTTTCTGGGTTTATTTATTTATTTATTTATTTATTTATTTTTCAGGCTTGTATGCCACCCTTCTCCCCCAACGGGTGACTCTGGGTGGCTCACAATAATAAAAAAGAAGAAAAAACACAGGTCTCTCCAAACATGGCTAAAATCTATAAATAATTAAAAAACATATATTAAAAATGCCGTAAAAACCTCCTCTGGTTTTAGCCCTAAAAAACCTGTAAGATGCTGGGGGGGGGGACAACCCATCATCCCACCAGCCATCTCCACAAGTGTGGGCCCCCCTCTGGCCCCCAGGCCTTCTGGCAGAGCCAGGATTTGATCCCTTTCCTGAAGGCCATGAGGGAGGGGGCACACCGGACCTCAGGAGGCAGGATGTTCCATAGGGCGGGCGCTGCAGCAGAAAAGGCTCTCTGCCTAGACCCCACCAATCGAAATTCCTTGACTGGTGGGGTCTGCAACCTGCCCCTTCTGCTGGACCGAGTGGGACGGGCTGAAATGACCGGGGCGAGGCGGTTCCTCAGATAACCTGGTCCCGTGCCATGAAGGGCTTTAAAGGTAATGAGCAACACCTTGAATTGGACCCGGAAACAAACTGGTAACGAACGCAGCTCACGCAACAGGGGTGTTATACGTGCCCTCCTAGGGGCATTAAGAACTGTCCGCGCCGCCATATTCTGCACTAGCTGTATGTCAATAGTTTCAGAAAGAGTTGTCCATAGTGATTGTCATATCATGCCATGACTTAATAGGTTCTCTGCCTACTTAATCCAGATGATTAACGCATTTGAATATTCAGATAACTTTGTTTCATTATTTAGTTTGACTGTCTTTCATTTTTACTGTTTCATAAGGAGGATTAAACAGTTTTAAAATAACTGAACCACATTAGTCAGGACTTTTGGATATCCCATTAAGTCTTTTGATCCCACAGAAATATGTTTAAAACTATAAACTTAACGAAGTGACTCTTCTTTTGTGACCCATTGTCTCATAGAACTTGTATAAATCTGATCTGGAATGGCTCCGTGGGATTGGATGGATGCCTGAAGGCTCAGTGGATGTGCTTAGAGTGAAAAGGGCTCAAGACCTCGTGAATGAGAGATTGTACAAACTCCGCCCAGATGAACTGAAATTTACCAGTATAGTTGACACACCGCCAGTCATCCAGGCTAAGATCAATGCCCAACAGATCAGTGAGGTAAACTGAAATGTAGTCTGTGTAATGTGTGAAATGATAGAGAGAGGTGGCTGAGATGCAGCGGCCTCTGAAAAATTGAAATGAAAAATGGAAGTGAAAAATTCACACAGCAATTGAAAATTGTCCTTCTTCCTCCCTCTCTTAGAACCTGTATCGTGAATTGTGGGATAAAGAAAAGGCACAGATCCATCTTCCTCTTGATACCCCTATAATGCTGCAGTCCAAGATTAATGCTGTGAATGTTAGCAATGTAAGATAATTAACTAAGTCTATGCATTCTATTATTAAGCATATCTATACTTTTTTTTAGATTTTTTTTCCAGCCTTTATTATTATTTTAAATAACTCAAGGCAGCGAACATATCTATTCTTCCTCCTATTTTCCCCACAACAAAATCCCTGTGAGGTGAGTTGGGCTGAGAGAGATTCACCCAGCCGGCTTTCCTGCCTATGGTGGGACTAGAACTCGCAGTCTCCTGTTTTCTAGCGTGGTGCCTTAACCACTAGATCAAAGTGGCTTAGTCATATTCTCCTACTGTTAATTGTTGTCAAAAAGATAACGGTATTTGACTTATAAGTTACACATCTATTCCTACTTATTTATATTTATTTTAAGTAACAACAATGAAACTGATGCTTCAATCTAGCAATTGAGGGAGAACACAGACACACACACAAAGTGTATGCATTACTCAAGCTGTGACAATGCAAAATTGAGAGGCAGAAATTCTGAGAAGGTCACCAGAACCAGATTGTTGTAACTTTGGGTGAGAGATTTATTCAGACAGACTTGAATTTTTCAAGATGTTTTTCATGTCCCCAAACATCTTGTGATTTGGGACAGGCCATTATTTCTTTAAGTCTTACTTTTTCCTCCTTACATAGTTTGATTATTGTAGATTCAAAGTACATTCCTCCTTTGTTCTATTGATATCAGTTCATAGCATTCCTTACACTATCAATTCAATGTTGAAATAAATTATTTTATGAGTTTGTGTTTGCCTATACTGTATATATTGAAGCATATTTAAACTGTGGTTGTCTCATTGTTCATTCTGAAAATTCACATTTTTCACACTTTATACTGCAGTTATGCTGCACTTCTGTTGTCCCTGGAAGTAAAGCCATTTACTCATAGTGGGACTTATATCTGAGTAGAGACCTGTAAGATTGCATGTTTAATTGAGAATTGTCTAGAGTTTACTTTCCTCATGCATTTTATGACGTTATTGAAAGTTGTGCATGGATTTTAATTGCAGAAACACTATACTGGAGCCTGGGATGAGGCCAAAGCAAAAGGTTATGACTTCAAAGTTGACGCTCTTTCATTCAAGCATGCAAAATCTTCCCGAGAAATTGCCAGTGAGGTATGAGCAATGTTGTTGAAATGTTGCCTCTGAAATGACTGTATCTTTTCATATCACCCAGATGGCAGCGTGTGCAACCAGTTAACTTCATATCAAACACATTGATCTGACAATATATAAGTTGCTATTGTTCAAGGATATGATATTTTTGCACAATTACCTCCATTCTTTTACATTTATTTGTTTAGAAATTTGAGATTTAAAATTATATTAAAGTCAAGCAGTTAATGCAACTTTATTCTGAACTGCCAAGAGATAACCATTGAGATATTTAAGTAAAAGGGAATTTTTTCATGCCCTAATGATTTTGCATTCAATAAATGTTACTTTCTGCTGCCATTTTTCAATGGCAATGTTGTTTTTAAATGGTTTGATAAATTATATCGTATAACGTTGTTGCATAACTTGCAAAACCCCATTCCTAAAGTTTCATGTCTTCAAATACTACTGAATGGTTAGTTATGAATGATGAATTCTACTTGTTCTTTCACTCAAGGTCCCTGGATTATTAAGATACTATTTTTCCCACTAAGTGGAATTATCCTAATTCTTTCAATGGCTCTTTCCTTTGCTTTCCTCTTCAGTATAAATACAAAGAAACTTACGAGAGACAGAAAGGTCATTACATTGGATGCCCTTCAGTCAAGGCGGACCCTAAACTTTCATGGGCTGCTCGAGTAATGAAGATGCAAAACGACCGTCTCTATAAGCAAGCTTACCACAAGTCCAAAGCCATGATCACCATACCCGGTGACATGGTGGCTATCCAGGCAGCCAAGAAAGGCCAGGCTTTAGCGAGTGACATCGATTACCATCATTATTTGCACCAGTGGATTTGTCTGCCAGATCAGAACGATGTGATCCAAGCAAAGAAAGCGTATGAACTTCAGAGCGATGTAAGTACACATGCATTTTTCCAGATCACGTAGACGCATCATGCCCGGGCATGGAACAACAGAGACCTTGAAGTGCATAGCGATAGAACAAATGCATTGCACTTCAACTTCCATTGTACCGGCCAACGTATCTTCCTCCCTGCTGGTTGGATGTTATGCGAATTCAACTCCCCCATATTTGAAGAATGGAAGTTGGAGAAGGTGCTCTTGAGGATTATCTTAATGTTACTTTATCAGGAGATAGGCATGGAGATACAGCAGCGCAATGAAGCGATATGCACAGTAGTAAATAACAAGCCAAACACAGCGTGCAGTCCAATAGACTTGTATTTACAATGAGCAAAAAACAAACAGTATAGGCAATGGTCAATAAACAGTCCGAGGTCAGTAACTTACATTTCAGTCCGGTACAGCAGTATTTCCTCTCCACACATTCCCCCAACAACTTTACTTGGGAATACTGCATACTAATATACAACAGTCCTCCAATGAGAGAGTCCCGGCTCCACCCTTCCACACCTGAAATGTGTTATTCTCCTTAAAGGGAGAACATACCTGTGGTGGATACCTTAATACCCCTCCTTTCCTTTATGGAGATACATATACATATATATTTTACATTTATATACATTTTTATAGTAAACTTTTGAAATTCATCCTTACAATGAGTTCTTGATGTTTTTTCACACTTAATGGTTTCGTGAATCCATCAGCTAACATATTTTCCATTGGACAATACTTCAGCTGAATAAACTCTCTATTTATAGCGTCCCTTACATTTTCATACCGGATTGCTTTATGTTTTGTCCTAGCTTTCATTCTTTCTGATATAGCCATCTGTATACATGTTTGATTATCCTCATAAACTTGTATTGGATATTCTATACTCATTCCCATATCCTGTAACAGTTGTTTGTACCATATGAGTTCAGTACATAACTCTGACAATGCGCAATACTCAGCTTCAGCACTCGACATAGCCACTAGGCTCTGCTGGACAGATTTCCACCCTATTGGTATATTTGCAAATAATATTACCATTCCAGTTGTGGACTTTGTTATTCATATCAGCACCCCAATCCGAGTCTACATATGCTGTCAACATAGGCTCACCTATAGGTTTTAGCGTTAAACAATAATCCTTTGTTCTTGCTAAATATCACAAGATTCTTTTTATTGCTGCCCAATGCGCCCGTTTCGGTTCTGCAACTTGCCTGCCTAATATATTTACTGCACATGCAATATCAGGTCGTGACCATTTTGCTAGATATAGCAAACTGCCAATTATAGATTGTTATTGGTCCCTATTAGTTGGTATACTATCACTGTAATCCCCTTTTTGGAAATCTACACACATTGGAGTACTTGCCCCTTTACAATTCTCCATTCCATATGTTAACAATAAATGATTAATTTTATCTTTCTGATGCCACAAATAATCACCAGATGTAGTTTTTACTATGTTAACACCTAGGTAGTTTTTTATTTCCCCTAGATCTTTCAAATCAAAAAATCTTTTTAGTTCTTTCTTTGTACTATTGATTAGCCCCTACTCGTTGGCTGTCACCAATAGATCATCTACAAAACATAAGATGGTTATTTTCTTCCCATTAACATCCTTAATGAATATACATGGATCAGCTTTCGTTGATTTATAACCCAACTTGGTTAATGTCATAGCTAAACAATTGTGCCGTTCATGAGCACTTTGTCTAAGTCCATACAACGCTTTCTTCAATAACCATACTTTTCCAGGTGATTGTCCCTTATATCCTGGTGCAGCTTCTAAATAAACTGTATGTTTTAGTTCTGCATTCAGATAAGCTGTATTTATATCCAAATGATCATGGTTTATTGCCGCTAAGGCTAAACATAAGCGCACACATTCACTTTTTACAGTAGGAGAGAATGTCTCGTCATATGTGGTGTGGTTTTGTGCATATCCTTTGGCTACTAGCCTCGCCTTATACTGGGTTTCACCATCCGCTGTATGCTTTATTTTGTATACCCATCTCAACCCTATTCTTTTTTCTCCTTTAGGTAATTCTATTTCCTCAAATACTTGTTTCTTAATCAAAGCTTCATATTCTTGTTTCATTGCTTTTAACCATTTGTCTCTTTCAATTTTAGGCAAATTCATTACCTCTTCATAAGATTTTGGTTCTACATCCACATTACATAACTTAATCCCTCCAGGTACATATCTTTGTGGTGGTATGCCCTTATTCTGCCTTTGACTTCTCCTAAGTTCTGGCTGTTCACCACTTAATGTATCTGAATCCTGCTCCTCTTTCTTAATAGTTGCAGGAGTCATTTCACTTTCATCAGCAATATCACCCTCAGCTGAACTTTTTTCTTCACTTTTAACTTCATCTTTACATAGTGGCAGATATACTAGGCTATCTTTAACTCTATTCCACCCAGATTGTTCTGTAAATGCAACAGATCTAGATTGAACTATCTTCCCATGTTTGCTTGCTGAACGATATGATTTGGTAGCTGGTTCATATCCCAGAAAAACTAACTTAGTCGCTCTATCCTAAGCCTTTCTACGAAATTTCTTGGGAATATTAACCCATGCTCCACAACCAAAAATACGCAAATGGGATAAATTGGGTTTCTTCTTATATAACATTTCAAAAGGTGTTTTTTGAAGTGTTGAGTGCCACACTCTATTCGTAATGTAACATGCTGTTTACATAGCTTCAGCCCAATAACTTTTTCCTAAATCTGCATCAGCTAATAAGCATCTCATTATTTGTTGTAAAACATCATTTTTCTTTTCCACCATTCCATTTTCTGCTGGTGTTGCTACGTTACACAACCTGTGTCGTATTCCCTTAGCTTTTAACCACGACTGTAGCTTTAAATTTGTAAATTCCATACCTCTATCAGTTTGTAACTGTCCTACCAAACATGCATATCTTCTTTCAACAAAATTAACCCATTCCTGGATAAATGCTGTAGCTTGCTCTTTCGTTTTCAAAATATACACAAAAGTGTAACGTGTATAATGATCAATAATTACTAGAGCATATCTTGCACCACCATAGGACTTCGGATAAGGCCTATTAAGTCAGCAAAACATAGTTCAAAAGGTCTAGTTGTTCTTCTTTCACTTTGTTTACACACTGGACTGGCCTTGGATTTTTCTTTCTTACAAACGGCACAGTCTAAATAAGCTGAACATTTGTTTAGGTGTAAGCCATATGAGTTCTCCACTGTTTTCTGTAAAACTTTATAACTTACATGCCCTAAACGCCTATGCAATAGGTGAATACAATTATCATGCTCTGGCTTATTACCAAACATTGTGTGTGTGACATTTGCTGATCTAGGTGTGTTTAACACATACAGACCACCTTCCATGGTCCCTTGTGCTAACTGGGTTTGCTCTTTACATATAGTACACATACTTTTCTCAGAAGAAATTGTAAATCCTTTCAGGTCTAATGCAGATACAGATATTAAACTGTGATTTAGCTGAGGCACAAACAATACATCTTCTAAAAACTCACCAAGTTCTTGTATAAACACTGTCCCAACACCCTCAACTTTGGCACAAACACCATTTGCCAATTTCACTGAGGATATCTGGGCTGGCCCCAAAGATGTAAACAAGGCTCGAATTTTGCAGACATGATGACTAGCCCCACTGTCAAGAAGCCAATAATTGTCAACTTTTTCTTCCATTGGATAAATGACAGAGACTTGAGGATTTTTCCAGCTTTTCTTCTGCCTCTTTTCTTCCTTGTCATTAGCTCGAGAAAAATAGGCTCGTTGTAAATGAGTAGAAGATCCACAACGCCTCGTTACATTGACGCTAGAAAACGCCCCCTCCTCATCCCGAACTGCAGTTTTTCTGTTCGATGAGGAAGTTGTCGCAGACTTGTCTCTTGCAGCTTTGTTATCTGTTTGCTTTAATTCCTCCTCTAGTAACTGACTTGTTATCAAGGTTAGAGTTAACTCTTGCTGTGGGAGAGACTCTAAAGATGTTACTAGGGTGTTGAAGACTTCAGGAAGAGATGAGAGAATGATAAACACTTTATGGAGCTCTGGAAACACCACATCTTTTTCTTCCAATTCAACAAACATTGTTTTCATCAGCTGTAGATGATTAGCCACACTGGAACCAGGCAACATCCTTGTCCTGTACAGCTTTCTTGTGAGACTTATTTTAGAAACAGAGTCGCGTACATAAAGCCGCCGCAAAACAGTCCAGGATTCATGGGCAGAAGTCAGCTTTCTCACATGCATCAGCTGCGAATCCTCTAAACCCAAAATAATGCTTGCTAAGGCTTTCTCATTGTCTTTCTCCTGGGCTGGGGTTAAAGCATCAACAGGAGATACATCGGTTATAGACCACAAACCTTCTTTCCTCAGAAAGATTTCCATCTTCACAGCCCAAGTCAAATAATTTCGCTCATTCAAGCACGTGAGAAGTAGCTACATGAGGGCTGTAGCCGCCATCTTCTACAGACTTGTAAAAATTTTTCCTTGGAGCACAAAAACACAAACTTTCTTCTTGCTCTCCGGTATAACAACCTGGACCTATGACCAAGCCTTTTTTTAGCTCACTTGTGCGTTCTGGGCCCATAACCTATCAGGGGATAGGCGTGGAGATACAGCAGCACAATGAAGCAATACACACAGTAGTAAATAACAAGCCAAACACAGCATGCAGTCCAATAGACTTGTATTTACAATGAGCAAAAAACATAAACAATATAGGCAATGGTCAATAAACAGTCCAAGGTCAGCAACTTACATTTCAGTCCAGTACAGCAGTACTTCCTCTCCACACATTCCCCCCCCCCCCCCCCCCAACAACAACTTTACTTGGGAATACTGCATACTAATATACAACAGTCCTCCAATGAGAGAGTCCCGGCTCCACCCTTCCACACCTGAAATGTGTTATTCTCCTTAAAGGGAAAACATACCTGTGGTGGATACCTTAATATACTTTTATTTCCTTGATCACACCTGCCAAAAAGTCACCAGCGACACTCTTTCTTCATTGAAGTCTTCATTGAACAAAGCTAATCTTGGCAGGCCCTACCGGAACACCATGCGGTGATGGTGGAAATATTTTTAAGCACCTTATCACAGAAATAGGAAATTTAAATGTGCTTTGGATTTCTAAAGTGTACATACTTTTAAGAAATTTAGGAACAACAGATTGGGCACAGTTCAATATCCTTTTTAAACGTGCTTGCCCACGTTGCACTGTATTCCCTTATCTTGCATTTAGAGGAGCTTTCTGGGTTTATGTCAATAGTTTCAGAAAGAGTTGTCCATAGTGATTGTCATATCATGACATGACTTAATAAGTTTTCTGCCTACTTAATCCAGATGATTAACGCATTTGAATATTCAGACAACTTTGTTTCATTATCTAGTTTGATTGTCTTTCATTTTTACTCTTTCGTGAGGAGGTTTAAACAGTTTTAAAATAACAACCACATTAGTCAGGACTTTCGGATATCCTATTAGTTCTTTTGATCCCACAAGAATATGTTTAAAACTATAAACTTAACGAAGTGACTCTTCTTTTGTGACCCATTGTCTCATAGAACTTGTATAAATCTGATCTGGAATGGCTCCGTGGGATTGGATGGATGCCTGAAGGCTCAGTGGATGTGCTTAGAGTGAAAAGGGCTCAAGACCTCGTGAATGAGAGATTGTACAAACTCCGCCCAGATGAACTGAAATTTACCAGTATAGTTGACACACCGCCAGTCATCCAGGCTAAGATCAATGCCCAACAGATCAGTGAGGTAAACTGAAATGTAGTCTGTGTAATGTGTGAAATGATAGAGAGAGGTGGCTGAGATGCAGCGGCCTCTGAAAAATGGAAGTGAAAAATTAACACAGCAATTGAAAATTGTCCTTCCTTCCTCTCTCTCCTAGAACCTGTATCGTGAAGCGTGGGATAAAGAGAAGGCACAGATCCATCTTCCTCTTGATACCCCTCTAATGCTGCAGTCCAAGATTAATGCTGTGAATGTTAGCAACGTAAGATAATTTTATTTATTTATAAGGCTGTCTATCTATCTGATGAAACCTTGAGCAGGTAAAATACAGTGTAAAACATTAGCAATAAAACATCAATGACAAAACTCAGGTTGAGGTGCTCTGATTAAAAACACAAAGCACCTGCTGCATACATCCATGCCAAGGCCCCCAAACTAACTAACCGGTCCCATTGCCTGGGCGATGAGCCAAGACTCCATGGCCTTCTGGAAGGCCAGTGGTTTGGAGGTGTTTGTATCTTTGGAGAGAGGTTGATGGCAGGGAAAGTGATGGGGAAAGTGACATGGCAGGGAAGACCTGCTTCCAGGGTCCTTCCTAGGTCCCACCAGACATTGCCGCACCAAGGGGACCCAGAGCATGCCCCCTCTGCCAGATCTGGTTGGACGGTTAGAACCACCGGGGAGAGGTCCTCCCAGAAGTAACCTGGCCCTTGGCCATGTAGGGTTTAATGGTGACAATCAGCACCTTGAATTGCACACAGAAGCCTTCTGGGAAGCAGCACAACTCATATAGCAGTGGTGTTACATGACTGTACTTATATGGTGCTCCCAATGCTGCATGTGCCACCGTAATCAGGACCAGCTGAAGCTTCTGATTGCATTTCAAAGGCAGACCTATGCAGAGCACATTGGTGAAATCCAGTTGGGAGGTGACTAAGGCATGAATGGGCAGTGCCTTCTAGTCTAGGAATTGGTACAAGTGGAACAAAAGATGTACTTGTGCAAAGGCCGTCCTGGCCACAGGTGCCACCTGCTATTTGAACAGATGCTGTGAATCCAGAAGGATGCCCAGATTGTGTACCTACTCTGCCTGGGGGAGTATAACCCCATTTAGTGTTAACGATGGGAAATCACCAGATATTGGTAGCCATAAAATGAACAGCCACTCAGTTTTGTAAGGATTGAGTCAAAGCTAGTTCCTCCCCATCCAGACCTGCCCAACCTCCAGGCGCTGGGAAAGTATTTCAACAACATCACTTGCATGGCCTGTGGCAGAGACGTGCAACTGTGTGTCATCAGCTTATCGATGGAGATTTCATTCTGTGCCAATGGATAACCTCACCCAGCAATTTCACGTAGAAGTTAATTAGGGGTGCAGAAAAAGCTGAACTCTGTGGACCTCTTCCCCCCAACATGGAAAGAAACCGGCCAGGGAGAAAGGAGAGCCACTGAAGGACAGCACTTCCCCACTCCCAAACTTCCTAGCTATCCCAGAAGGATTAATGGCATCAGAAGCCACTGAGGGGTTGGGATGGATATACCACCCCTATCCTGAGCTCACAAGAAGTCATCCACGAGCTCAATCAATGCCACCTCAATGCTACATCCTGGCTTGAACCCAGATTGCAGTTGATCTAGATAATTAACTAACAGCATAGATTTGATTGTTAAGCATATCAGTGTTGTGTTATTTGTTACATTATCTTAGATGTATTCTACTATTATTGACTGTCCTTAAAAACATTTGACGTATAAATTATAAGGGTATTCCTATGTATGTTTGTATTTTAGGTAACAAGAATGAAACTGATGCTCAACCTCAGCAATATATGTATAGATTTGAAAATGGTCCCCATGTCATTCATTTATTTGAGAAATAGTCTGTTCTTCAAAAACTGTTACTCAAGCTATGACAATACAAAGTTGAGAGGCAGGAATTGTGAGATGGCACAAGGGAGGGGTTTTTGTAATTTTGGCTGAGACATTTATTCCAAAGAGCCCCAAACTTACAAGATGTTTTTAGTGTACGAAAACACATTGTTCTTTGGAACAGAGCATTATTGTTTTAAGTGTTACTTTTCCCTGCTTACATAGTTCTATTATTGTCAATTCAAAGTAAATTTGTCTTTTGTTCTATTAATATCAGTTCATAGCATTGATATTAAGCAAGTACACGTTGTAACCAGTTACTTAACATGTGTGCATCCATAACTGTGCATGCACGTACAAACTGAATTCATTCAATGCCTATGCCATTATTCATTCTGAAAATTCATATCTTTCACACATTACACTGCATTTCTCTACAGTTGTCTCCGAGAGAAAAGTCAGTTAAATATACAGAGACTTATTTCTGAGTAGATATTCCTAGAACTTCACGTTTAATTGAGGAACGTCTATAGTTTATTTTCTTCCAAACATTGAACATTGTGCACGTATTTTAATTGCAGAAACACTACACTGGAGCCTGGGATGAGGCCAAAGCAAAAGGTTATGACTTTAAAGTTGACGCTCTTTCATTCAAGCATGCAAAATCTTCCAGAGAAATTGCCAGTGAGGTATGAGCTCTGTTGTTTAAATATTGCTTGTGATCCCGCTGTATCTTTTCATATGATGGACATGGCAAAGTGTGTAACTTCATTTAAACTTATACTTTTATTTAAACTTAAAACTGGTTCCAGAACATAGAAGTTGCCAAACTGCAGAGTTTTAAAGCTTTCAGGCAATTATTTTTTATATTGATTCCTGTATAACTGATATCGTTAAAATAAATGAAAACATTTTTACTAGTAACTGTCAGTGAGATAAGTATGAGAAGTTTAATTAATATAGCATTGTGAAAGGCTATATTATAATATTTTATTCACAAAGCACTTTGCATTTACTAAATACGTCACTTTAAGCTATGATTTTCAGAGGAAATTAACTGTTTTTAAATATTGCTTTATAAGCCAATGTCCCTGGTTGTAATGTATGTATGTATGTGTGTATGCGTGTGTGTGTGTGTGTGTGTACACACACACACACACACACACTCTTGCATAATTGTTTTGCACAATGATTTTATAATACAATGTCCCTGGATCATTAAAACACGATTTTCATATTAGGTGGAATTATCCTAATTCTTTCAATGGCTCTTTCCTCTGCTTTCCTCTTCAGTATAAATATAAAGAAACTTACGAGAGACAGAAAGGTCATTACATTGGATGCCCGTCAGTCAAGGAGGATCCTAAACTTTCATGGGCTGCTCGAGTAATGAAGATGCAAAACGACCGTCTCTATAAGCAAGCCTACCACAGGTCCAAAGCCATGATCACCATACCCGGTGACATGGTGGCTATCCAGGCAGCCAAGCAAGGCCAGGCTTTAGCGAGTGACATCGATTACCATCATTATTTGCACCAGTGGATTTGTCTGCCAGATCAGAACGATGTGATCCAAGCAAAGAAAGCATATGAACTTCAGAGCGATGTAAGTACACCTCTGTTTTACCAGATCACGTAGACGCATCATGCCCGAGCATGGAACAACAGAGACCTTGAAGTGCATAGCGATAGAACAAATGCATTGCACTTCAACTTCCATTTTACCGGCCAACGTATCTTCCTCCCTGCTGGTTGGATGTTATGTGAATTCAACTCCCCCATATTTGAAGAATGGAAGTTGGAGAAGGTGCTCTTGAGGTTTACCTTAATGTTACTTTTATTTCCTTGATCACACCTGCCGAAAGGTCACCAGCGACACTCTTTCTTCATTGAAGTCTTTATTGAATGAAGCTAATCTTGGCAGGCCCTACCGGAACACCATGCGGTGATGGTGGAAATATTTTTAAGCACCTTATCACAGAGATAGGAAATTTAAAGGTGCTTTGGGTTTCTAAAGTGTAGATATTTGTAACAAATTTCTGAACAACTGATTGGGCACAGTCCAATATCCTTTTTAAATGTGCTTTCCCATGTTGCACTGAATTCCCTTATCTTGAATCTAGGGGAGTTTTCTGGGTTTGTGTCAATAGTTTCAGAAAGAGTTGTCCATAGTGATTGTCATATCATGCCATGACCTAATAAGTTTTCTGCCTACTTAATCCAGATGATTAACACATTTTAATATTCACATATCTTTCTCCATTATGTAGCATGACTATCTTTCATTTTTACTGATTCGTGAGGAGGATTAAACAGTTTTAAAATAATTGAACCACATTAATCAGGACTTTTGGATATCCCATTAATTCTTTTGATCATATAAAAATATGTTTAAAACTATAAACTTAACGAAATGACTGTTCTTTTGTGACCCATTGTCTCATAGAACTTGTATAAATCTGATCTGGAATGGCTCCGTGGGATTGGATGGATGCCTGAAGGCTCAGTGGATGTGCTTAGAGTGAAAAGGGCTCAAGACCTCGTGAATGAGAGATTGTACAAACTCCGCCCAGATGAACTGAAATTTACCAGTATAGTTGACACACCGCCAGTCATCCAGGCTAAGATCAATGCCCAACAGATCAGTGAGGTAAACTGAAATGTAGTCTGTGTAATGTGTGAAATGATAGAGAGAGGTGGCTGAGATGCAGCGGCCTCTGAAAAATTGAAATGAAAAATGGAAGTGAAAAATTCACACAGCAATTGAAAATTGTCCTTCTTCCTCCCTCTCTTAGAACCTGTATCGTGAATTGTGGGATAAAGAAAAGGCACAGATCCATCTTCCTCTTGATACCCCTATAATGCTGCAGTCCAAGATTAATGCTGTGAATGTTAGCAATGTAAGATAATTAACTAAGTCTATGCATTCTATTATTAAGCATATCTATACTTTTTTTTAGATTTTTTTTCCAGCCTTTATTATTATTTTAAATAACTCAAGGCAGCGAACATATCTATTCTTCCTCCTATTTTCCCCACAACAAAATCCCTGTGAGGTGAGTTGGGCTGAGAGAGATTCACCCAGCCGGCTTTCCTGCCTATGGTGGGACTAGAACTCGCAGTCTCCTGTTTTCTAGCGTGGTGCCTTAACCACTAGATCAAAGTGGCTTAGTCATATTCTCCTACTGTTAATTGTTGTCAAAAAGATAACGGTATTTGACTTATAAGTTACACATCTATTCCTACTTATTTATATTTATTTTAAGTAACAACAATGAAACTGATGCTTCAATCTAGCAATTGAGGGAGAACACAGACACACACACAAAGTGTATGCATTACTCAAGCTGTGACAATGCAAAATTGAGAGGCAGAAATTCTGAGAAGGTCACCAGAACCAGATTGTTGTAGCTTTGGGTGAGAGATTTTTTCAGACAGACTTGAATTTTTCAAGATGTTTTTCATGTCCCCAAACATCTTGTGATTTGGGACAGGCCATTATTTCTTTATGTCTTACTTTTTCCTCCTTACATAGTTTGATTATTGTAGATTCAAAGTACATTCCTTCTTTGTTCTATTGATATCAGTTCATAGCATTCCTTACACTATCAATTCAATGTTGAAATCAATTATTTTATGAGTTTGTGTTTGCCTATACTGTATATATTCAAGCATATTTAAACTGTGGTTGTCTCATTGTTCATTCTGAAAATTCACATTTTTCACACTTTATACTGCAGTTATGCTGCACTTCTGTTGTCCCTGGAAGTAAAGCCATTTACTCATAGTGGGACTTATATCTGAGTAGAGACCTGTAAGATTGCATGTTTAATTGAGAATTGTCTAGAGTTTACTTTCCTCATGCATTTTATGACATTATTGAAAGTTGTGCATGGATTTTAATTGCAGAAACACTATACTGGAGCCTGGGATGAGGCCAAAGCAAAAGGTTATGACTTCAAAGTTGACGCTCTTTCATTCAAGCATGCAAAATCTTCCCGAGAAATTGCCAGTGAGGTATGAGCAATGCTGTTGAAATGTTGCCTCTGAAATGACTGTATCTTTTCATATCACCCAGATGGCAGCGTGTGCAACCAGTTAACTTCATATCAAACACATTGATCTGACAATATATAAGTTGCTATTGTTCAAGGATATGATATTTTTGCACAATTACCTCCATTCTTTTACATTTATTTGTTTAGAAATTTGAGATTTAAAATTATATTAAAGTCAAGCAGTTAATGCAACTTTATTCTGAACTGCCAAGAGATAACCATTGAGATATTTAAGTAAAAGGGAATTTTTTTATGCCCTAATGATTTTGCATTCAATAAATGTTACTTTCTGCTGCCATTTTTCAATGGCAATATTATTGTTTTTAAATGGCTTGATAAATTATATCATATAACGTTGTTGCATAACTTGCAAAACCCCATTCCTAAAGTTTCGTGTCTTCAAATACTGCTGAATGGTTAGTTATGAATGGTGAATTCTACTTGTTCCTTCACCCGAAATCCCCGGATCATTAAAACACCATTTTCATATTAGGTAGAATTATCCTAATTCTTTCAATGGCTCTTTCCTTTGCTTTCCTCTTCAGTATAAATACAAAGAAACTTACGAGAGACAGAAAGGTCATTACATTGGATGCCCTTCAGTCAAGGCGGACCCTAAACTTTCATGGGCTGCTCGAGTAATGAAGATGCAAAACGACCGTCTCTATAAGCAAGCCTACCACAAGTCCAAAGCCATGATCACCATACCCGGTGACATGGTGGCTATCCAGGCAGCCAAGCAAGGCCAGGCTTTAGCAAGTGACATCGATTACCATCATTATTTGCACGAGTGGACTTGTCTGCCGGATCAGAATGATGTGATCCAAGCAAAGAAAGCGTATGAACTTCAGAGTGATGTAAGTACACCTGTGTTTTTCCAGATCACGTAGATGCATTATGCTCAGGCACGGAACAACAGAGACCTTGAAGTGCACAGCTATAGAACAGATACATTGCACTTCAACTTCCATTGCACCGGCCAATGTATCTTCCTCCCTGCTGGTTGAAATTTATGGGAATTCAAATCCCTCAAATCTGAAGAATGGAAGTTGGAGAAGGTGCTGTTGTAGAATATCTTAATTCTATTTTTATTTCCTTGATCACTTCTGCTAAGAAATCACCAGATAACATTGTTTCTTCAGTGAAGCTTTGGTGAATCTAAATAGTCTTGGTGGGCCCTTCCAGAATACCACGTGGTGATGGTGAAAATATTTTATGTGCCTTATTACACAGAAAAGAATTTTCTAAAATGTCACATATGTATAGCATATTTATCAATAACCTACTGGATGTGGTTCAGTATCGTTTTTAAACCCGCTTCCCCCAATTCACTTAACTTTAATTCAGTGGAATTTATAGGTTTATTCAGTGGATATAGAAAGACTTATGCAGCCTGTTTGGCATATCATGCCAAGGTTTGGGATGTTTTCTACGCATTTAATCAAGGTAATCAATGCAAATGGAAAGTGCTGCTAGATGTCAGAAGATTTATTATTTCTTCTGACTTCATTTGTCTAGTTTATCTCCCTTTTGGCTTAGGCTAAAGAAACTAAGGAGCACAAAACCTCTTTAAAATAATTGAACATGAATTGGTGATGATTGACATCCCATTAGTTGTTATCACATAGGAATGTTTATTTTAAGAAGTATTTAACCAACTTGTTCCCCACTTTCTGACCTGCCATCTCATAGGCTGTGTATAAGTCAGATCTGGAATGGCTCCGTGGGATTGGATGGATGCCAAGCGGGTCTCCAATAGTGAAAAGAGTTAAACATGCCCAGGAAATCCTGAGTGACAATGTATACCGCACTCCTGCTGACCGTCTGAAGTTCACCAACATCACTGATACGCCGGACATTCTCCTTGCTAAAACCAATTCGGAGCAAATCAGTATTGTATGTTAATTCTTTTCAGTAGCCTGAAATATGTTCAGGACATTAAGTATTGCTAAAAATTGTTCATATCTGTTTATATGAAATTAGTTTTTTTCTCTTCAAAAGTTAAAATGTGATTAGACAAGAATAAGACCAAATAAGCAAATAACCATTTTTTTGTTTATTTTGTGTAGCCTAAATACAGAGAAGTTTGGGATAAAGATAAAGTTATGATCCATGTGATGCCTGACACACCTGAAATAATACTTTCCAGGGCCAATGCTATCAACGTAAGCAAGGTAAGTATATTTCTACAATGCTTCTTAGGATCTTTGTATTAAAAGTGCTTTAGAAGTTGCATTTTCCCACATTATAATACCACAGATATTCTTAGCAGTCTACCTCTAAGGCTTCTGCTCTCACAGTCTTTTGACATAAAATGGATATTCAAGCCAAAATGTGAGGAATATCTATTGAATAAACATGACTGGATTTCTTAGTAACATCTTTTTTGCTTTACTGGACCCCAGCTGGCAAGCTGTTAAATATTCCAGTTCAACTCATTATGACAATACTGGTGTTTTTTATACTTTGCAAACTGTTAGTTGCCTTGTGCAATATCTTCTGACTCAGAATAAAACTTAGTTTTGATACAGTGTGATATACAATCTATAGTATGCCAGAATACACGGCCTAACTTGGAGGCTGATCTTCTGTATTCTTAACTTCATTAAAAGTAATACAAGAAATTCATGAAATTTTCATTCATTAAACATCATTCAAGAAATACAAAATGAAATGCATCAACCCTTCCAAAGCAAGCTGTTATTGCAAGAGCATATTGAAAATATTGTTGAGTTTTAATGTTTTTTTGCAGAAACTCTACAGGGACGCTTGGGATGATGTAAAGAAATACATTGATTACAGGTCAGATGCAATTCCAATCAAAAGAGCCAAAGCCTCCAGAGAAATTGCCAGTGATGTAAGTAGGCAAATACATTTTCTTATCTTGGGATGTGGTGCGGTTATCAACTCTAGACCTTGGTCAGGCTAAATGGTAGCATTATATAGGAAACATATATATATATCAGTTCAGTGCAAAATATGAGACTTCAGGCATGCCTTCAAACCATTGGGAATAAACTCCGTAAAGGATCAGGCTGTGGCTTGTGATGCTATACACATTTACTGAATATTTAGATTAGCATCATAGTCCACAGTATGTTTATCTGATGTAAGTCCCACTGTTCGATATGCCTGAAAGATAAAAGAGAATATGTGTAGCTCAGAGTAGAACTGTGGAGTCCTTGGGGTTCTCTGAGCTTGGTTGTTTCTTGCAAATGTTTCATTACCTGACTAGGTAACTGAAGATGTTACCTAGCCAGGTAACGAAACATTTGCAATGAAACAAACAAGCTCAGAGAACTCCAAGGACTCCAGTGAAAGATAAAGCCTTCCTCAAGTTGATCTTCATTTTGGGTGACTACATGGAGACCTCCATGCAGGATTCTGGGCAACATTACAGAGGTCATTTGCCAATGCCTTCTTCCCAGATGGGTTTTTTTGTCATCCCAGTCTAGCCTACTGCCTGAAGCTTCCTTGGTACAAGATTGGCCAAGTGTTTTTCCCTGGTGATACTCAATAGGATTTATTCTAATCAAAGGTTCACAGGCTTACAATAAAAGACTCCAACTGGATAGAAATGAACCTTTAAGGAATTACCATTAAAAGCAATAGAAAATCCTTCCAATAGGATTGTCCTATCAGATGTTTAAATTCTGAAATGCAACTCTGAAAATGGAGAAAAAGATGGAACAGTAATATTGTGCTTCTGATGTGATTTTTCAGTTATAAATTGTCCAGTCGAAGACATGAAGTTGATTAAAACAAAATGGCTCCATCAAATATACAGTGAGAAAGCAGACTTTCAGTGATTCCCTGTCCCCTGCTAGAAAGTTGGGGGAATCTTTGAAATAGCATGGCATATACCATTGGGATTTTCTAGGTTGGGAGAGACAATGAATATCAAGAACCATTCCCCTCCTCTTTCTTGCTTTCTCTCAGTGGAAAGATACCAGTGAATATTAGCTATAGAATTTAAATTAAAGTACAATCTTCAGATTCAAAGCTAAATTCAAATAAAATTTACCTTGCTTACCATGTCATCTTTGACTAAAACCATAGAACTGATCTTAATTTTATTTATCTTAATTTGCCCTAATTTACAAATCATAAAGCTGTTAATCTAAGGTTACTTCTGTAAAATATTGTAATGTTTCACATTTGGATGATGCAGCAGCTTTCAAATATATAAGTATTACTAAATTATCAATAGCTCTCCCTACACTCTATGAGCATTTATGGTACTTAATTGAAAAGAAAACTAGGATTTTCCTTAATAAATTTATCATTAAAATGGGATAGCTATTTTACTTGCTGAGAATATGTAATGGAGGCAGACATACATTTTTTTCTTTCTTATCTTCCTTGTTGGTTGGGAGCATCTAAAATTCAAGATTATCTTTCTTTCAAGAAAACATATGAATATAATACCATGATTTCAAATGGCAATTTCTCACAAGTAAAAAGACAAAAGGTTATAGTAATAATTGAATGACATTTTAGTTATTGGGTAACCTTATTTTCATTCATTCATTCATCACCTTTTGAGGCTGCCTGGTTCCTTGATGACTCTGGATAGTTTACAAATAAAAAGACTATGTATATTAAAAGAAACAACTGACTGGAAGAACAAAACCAGCTATAATGGAAGGAGGCTCCACAATCATCTTGTCCCCAAGGCTTGGGAGAGTGACTAGGTCTTTAACCATTTCCTAAACAACATATCGAATCAAATCTTTATTACAGTCATGGACCAGCATAAGGAGGATGTAGTACAGTCATTAAAAAAGCATAAAGATACATCAAGAGTAAAAATAAACATCTAAAAAAATGTAAAAAGCAAGAAGATACACAAGGTATATGAATTAAAAACTAAAATATGTGTAAAAAGCAAGAATCTAAAAGACGGGGTAAGAACGTTAGATGGGTGTAGGAGAGCATAAAAGGTTAGTATGTGAAAGATTATATCACTCTAATATGGCGAGCTAGGTGGTCATTAAATCTAGCTTACAAACTTAAGCCCCAAGCAGAGATCATCATCCAACGAATTTGGAGTGCTGCTGCACAAAACCTGGCAACATTGTATGTTGTAGCAGGGTTGGTATCTGAAACATAATGGTGGGAGCCACAGAAATCTCTGGGGAGTATTGTTCCAGAGGGCAGACACTGCGACAGGGCTCTCTCATGCAATTCCTTGACAATTTATGATATCACAGATGGACATTTTATTTGTGTCTTTCTTTAAAATTAGTACAAGTACAAAGAAGGTTACCGTAAGCAAGTGGGACACCATGTTGGATTCCGGAACATCCATGATGATCCCAAGTTAGTGCTGGCTATGCGTGTAGCCAAACTGCAGAGTGAGAGGGAGTACAAGAAATATTTTGAGAAGTCTAAGACCAAGTTCAGTAGCCCAGTGGACATGCTGTCCATCTTGTTGGCCAAGAAATGTCAGAAGCTGGTTAGCGACATTGATTATCGCCACCCCCTTCATGAATGGATATGTCTGCCTGACCAGAATGATGTCATCCAAGCCAAGAAAGCCTACAATCTACAGAGTGATGTGAGTAGAAAGTTCATTGCTTATATTATTGTACTTTGCCTATTGTTTTTGAAAACATCCCTTGGCTTTTGGCTGATTATTACTATTTGTTCTACAAAATTGAGCTACCTGTGTTGCCTCTATCATTACAAGCCATCTTTTTATGAATTAATCAATGTTCAGCTTCTATAAGTATGACATTTATTATAGGAGCCATAACATGTAGAAAACTGCCATAACAGAAATTACATTTTCTAATCAGAATCCCACAGATGCATCCATGTAAATCAACCCCACTGATTTCAAAGAAATGTGGATTTTAGGTCTCTAGTAAAGTATGATACCAGATATAAATATGAATGTGAAACTAAGTATTTGTCAAACTATGGAAAGAAAATAGAAAGAGAAAAAGACATTAAGTTAAAACAGAATAAAAATTATAACAGTATAGTATTCTTTCCTAAATATACTGTGCCTAATTCATTTACTCTTCCATGATATCTTTGTGGGCCTTGAGAAAAGAAGGGCAATTTTATCTTTCCATTAAAAGTAATGAGATATTGCCTGCTGGAAAAAGTGGTATAAATGGCTGTCAACTTTTTTTTTTTCCCCTGTCTATGCAGGCTATTTATAAATCTGACCTGGAATGGCTACGAGGAATTGGCTGGATGCCAAGTGGTTCTGTCTCTGTCAACCATGTCAAACATGCTCAGGAACTTCTTAATGAGGTAAGAGGTTTTCTTCCGCAAAGTCTCTCTTATTTCATACAGGAAAAGCTATTTATAAAAATATGCCTCTTTCACAATGCGGTGTTTTGCTCATACAAAACTACTTCTCCTTTTTCCTTGCCTGTTTCTATGGACTGAGTTTCAACTTTCTTTCTTTCTTTCTTTCTTTCTTTCTTTCTTTCTTTCTTTCTTTCTTTCTTTCTTTCTTTCTTTCTTTCTTTCTTTCTCTCTCTCTCTCTCTCTCTCTCTCTCTCTCTCTCTCTCTCTCTCTCTCTTTTCTTTCTTTCTTACTTACTTACTTACTTACTTACTTACTTACTTACTTACTTACTTACTTACTTACTTAGTCCTTCCATCTTAAGAAACACAACTCTGGGCAGCTTACAACAGCAGTAAAAACCAACCAATCAAACAAACAAAAAAAGGCAAAAAAGCAAATTTTTTAAAATAATAATTAAAAACCTTTTAATAATAAGCTATGGTTGTTTTGCTGTGGTTTATTAGATACATCATCATTGGCTGATTTCAAACAACATGCTAAGTCAAAGCTAAGGAAACCAGATTTTGGCTGAATGTAATCTACAAAACAATCCAGGTTGTGCTGCCCAAAGGGAACAGAAAGCTACTGAGGTTTGGGTTTAACTTGTCCTTCCCCATTATCAGATTAAAAGCCCAAACTCAACAGCAATGGCACTGCTCTTTTTCAGCATAGTCCCAAACAGGAGAAGAGTTATTAAAAAAGAGAAAGCAAAAAGTGTGGCTGTCAGTGCAGACGGATATATTCTCCTCCTGGCTTTCTCTCTTGCATGGCTATTAATTTTTATTATTTGCCTTACCTCCGTATTGCTTTCTCTTGTTACAGAGGTTGTATCGTACCAAAGTTGATAGCCTGCCATTTACTCCAGTGGCTGACAGGGTTGATTATATCACAGCCAAACAAGGAGGAGAAATACTAAGTGATGTAAGTATTGACTTTTTGTTTCAATCCAGTTACATTAAATAATTTATCTCCTAGGGAGGGGAATAAATCTTGGACAAGGAAACAATATACTGTGAACAAATCTCTATGGATGTCGATAAATCAAGCAGAGTTATCAACATCCAGCTTCAGGAGTCTTGGGAACTGTGGCAGCAAGAGAATGACATTTTCACAACACCTACATCAATTATTTCCTTGTACAGCATTCTTTAAAGTTTAATTATAGTGGCTTCTAGCATCAGTAAATCCTTTATAAAGCCAACTAAGAAATGCCTTCTTTGCATTCAAATGTAAAGTATTGATTCTGGTCAGCCATGTTGCTTCGTGGGGGATTACAGGAGGCTCAAATGCCTCATGATGGGACTGACTGGGCCGACTGGGAAAGATGTTTCCAATCCCTCCCCTCCCCACAGTAGCTGTAATGATTTATTATTTTACTTAATAAATAATTAAATAATCAGATTAGATAATGTGTCAATTATACTGTTACGTAAAAGATTACATTAAATAATGAATAAAATCAAATGAGTACATGAGTTCTGTTAGGCAGAACAAATCCATGTGCTTCTTTTCTTTTTGTGAAGCATATAAAATTAATTACATTTCAGCGTACAGTAACTATATTTACATATTGCGGTAAAAGTAGCCAGGGATCTCCAGAGCAATGATGGCAGCCCAACTGTGACAGCTTCTAGAGTGCACTAAAAGCTTAAAAAGGGTGAATTCAATGAACCTTAACTCTGCTGTAGCCAAGAAGCTTTCCTGTTTCTCCATTATTTATTTATTTATTTTGCAGGAAGACATGTATTATGCTGATAAGTACACATATTGTATATGTTTCTGGGATAGAGGTCATATTCTTGTTCTCTATATGTTCAGTCTTATTTTTCTTATTCACAAAAATGAAGGCAGATCAGTATCCACAAATACACGAGTAAAAATCAGAAATATAGTCAGCTGGATTCTTTTAGATATCTGGAGGCTACCTTCCATCACTATGTCGGATGAGGCTGATGTGAATTGAAGGCCAAAACTTTTGGAGGCCGTCAGATTATCTGTTTAAGCTGCAATTTATACATCCATATCTTGGATCTGTAATAACTCTATTCTGAATATTTTTGTTTGTTTGTTTCCAGGTTAAATACCACCAGGAATGGAACAGCATCAAGGACATTTATACACTAACAGAGACACCCCGGTCGCTAGCAGCTAAAGAAGCAGCCAGGATTCTTAATCATGTATGTATTTTCCTCTCAGGAACAATAGGAAATAGAGAATTTGGAATAGTTTTATAGTTTTAATAATTAAGTTGTGAGTCCTGATGGGATAGTTAGTGATAAACTACAGTCAAGGAAAATAAGGATATAAATGTGCAGACTCTTGCCAGGGATTCCAGCCACCCAGGACATTGTAATTTCAGTCTGTAACATTGCAACTGCAATCATAGAATCACAGAGTTGGAGAGGACCTTGTGAGTCTTCATCCAAACCCAGACCTATAGTATGCTGAATCTCTGCCTGAAGAACTTCAGTAAGGGAGAGCCCTCTAGAGATTGTTTCAAGGCTGTCATATATAACCAGGCTACATTAAATGAGGATTTCAAAGGGAAAGAGCTGTAGCTCAGTGATTGAGCACATGCATGTGTACAGATAAAAAGTTCTGGACCCAATCCCTGGAATATCCAGGTAGACTGAGAAAGACCTCTCTCTGAAACTCTGCAGATTTACTATTAATTAGTGTTGACGGTGCTGAGATGAACCAGTTGTCTATGTCTGAATATGGCAGTTTTCTATGGTTAGTTATTTTGAAATATTCTGAAAAGACAAGAGACAGTAAATTTAGGAAGAAAAGTTTCCAGGGAAAACATTTCCAAGCTATGGAAGAATTGCTTAAACTGTTATAGCTCTGAAGTTTAATTTGGGTGTCTTTTTGTAGAACCAGTGACAATTGCAGTGTTTCAGAAAATGCTAACCTCCCACTGCTAACTCTTTCTTTCAGTATCTGTACAAGGACAGCTGGGAGAAACATAAAGCTATTGGCTACACTTTGCCTCCTGACAGCGTGCCATTTCGTCATGCCAAACATTCAGACCATGTCCAAAGTGAGGTAAAAGCTCTCTATCTTTGAAAAATCTCACAGATTTCACTCATTTGCCATGATTATCTTTCACAATATTGCAAAGCCTATCGAAGCAGGAATAGGGTTCCAATTTCTAATTGCAATCCCCTAGTCCAATTTATCATTTCAGTGGCCCATTTTCTTTGTCAGTATGCAATTGCATCCATATTTTTCTTAATCTTTCCAGAAAATGAGGACAGTAAAAAACACTTCACAAGTTAGAAGAAGAAAAGATTCAAGGCTAATATTTACATACAGGATCTGTGTTTTCTCCCTTTTAGCTGAAATATAAGGCGGATTATGTCATCCAAAGAGGCCACTATGTTGGAGTCAATAATATGAGAGAGGATCCCAAACTAGTGTGGTTTGAGCATGCTGGCAAGATTCAAAATGACAGAT
This sequence comes from Liasis olivaceus, assembly GCA_030867105.1. NCBI lineage: Eukaryota > Metazoa > Chordata > Lepidosauria > Squamata > Pythonidae > Liasis > Liasis olivaceus. Next base: position 135,117,371 of record CM061349.1, on the reverse strand, counting down.
TATACAAAGAATCCTATCACAAAACAAAGTCCCACGTTCACATACCTCCAGATATACGCTCTGTCATTGCAGCCAGAGACTGCCAGCACCTTGTCAGTGAAATTCCGTATCGTCATTACCTTCATGAATGGACGTGTCACCCTGATCAGAATGACTGCATCCAGGCAAAGAAAGCCTATGACCTTCAAAGTGACGTAAGTAATACCATTATTAATATTATTATTGTTTGTTCAAATTTGTTATAGCCACCCAACTCCGGTGGATTCTTACTGAAGTGAATTTTTTTTTACAAGTTAGATATGAAAGTATATCTAAGAAAAAAGTCTAGGAAAGTAAATCAGGTCATTTTCATAGATATAAACTCTTCTTATTGCCATTTATTAATGTTTGCAGAACCTTTATAAATCTGATCTTGAATGGCTCCGTGGCTGTGGTTGGATTCCATTAGATTCAGTGGATCACCGGAGAGTAAAGAAGGCTCAAGACTTAGTAAACAAGGTAAATTATTGTTTTGTACATTCATAGCAGCATCCTATTCTTTCCCCAGAGAATAATTATGATTATATCATGTTTTTCTACAGAGAATCTACACAAAGGAAGCCATTGATAATTTTGACAATTTCACATCCATTGAAGATACTCCAGATGTGGTTTTGGCTAAGACAAACTCAATCATTCAGAGTGACGTAAGCATTCTTTAAAACAGGATGGTTACATAAATAAAGTAGGCATCCATGTGTGTGTCTGTGTGTGAGAGTATGTATTTTAAGATGACATTCTATGGCTTGATCATTGTATCTACTGTTAATTATTCAGTAGATTGAGAGTTGAATTAAAAAATATACTATTCTATAATGCAGTGTTTAATCTTTTTAACAAAACCATCAATATTAGAGCAGCTACATATAGCACAAATATTCTGCAATGCTTTTAAAAATATAACCCATGTTTGAGTCCAGAATAGTTGTGTGAACATTAATGACAGAATTCCTGTGTAGCTATGATTAGGTATATAGCTTTGGCCTCTTTCATACAGAAAAGAAATACACATATGTAGAAGCAATAATATTTTATAAAATTCTAAAACTTAGAACAAATTCTCTGTATGGTTCTAAAGTGATCATCATTCTAGACATTCAACACACCAAGCTGGCCTTAAACTCAACCTCATGTAAATATGATGTCTGAATTTTTGACATTGCCTTTCATTTTTCTGTTTAGCTGAAATACAAAGAAACCTTCAACCTTCAAAAAGGCCACTACATTGGTTCTGATGACACACCAGCCTTGAATCTTTCCAGACGGATGGCAAAACTCTATAGTGATGTAAGTTTCTGACTATCTTGTATTTCAAATCATGAAAATTCAACATACAAGATCTCTTGTATTACTAGGAAGAAATCTAATTTGGGGGAACACATTTTTTTATGTAAATGCCTGGTGGAAGATCACTTTCCCCTGCATCCCAAACTTCCCTCTGTCTTAATGCTGAACCAGCAATTATTTTCCTAATAATATTTCAGGCCTTCTAATTACGTGAACTTTATGAAAATATGCCTTAAATAGAAACATTTTGATGAATATATAGTTTTTCATTGGTAGAATCCTCAGTGCCCTCTAGCATAGGAAAGCTTTTGATATAAAAACGTGTTGATTGTTAAAGTAGCTCAAATATCTTTCAGCTTTTGTTGCAAGAAGCTACTCTGTAAATTTTATTTTTTTTAATTGCAGTGAGACTTGTTTTTCTAAAAAAAACCCTATTTAGTGAGTAATTCTGGCAAGTCTCTAATTGCTGTAGCTCTAGCAAGAGAACTCTTATTGCTACCAATCATAAAGCACTATGGAGGTATTACATCTTTTTTTTCTTTCTTAATAGATGTAGGAAATAGTGCAAAAACATGGAAGGGTTACAAATGGAAAACGTATCTTTTGGTCCCCCTAGAAAAGTCTGTGAGAGGGGAGGACGATCGGATGAGAAAAGTCCCATTCAGAAATACTCCTAGTCTTAACACTGGGAGAAGGGATGTAATCAAGACCTTTTGAGACCCTGAAAGGTCTGGGAAAATAAATTTAAAACTTCGACCCCACTTTCTTCTTGCTGCACTCTATGTCTAACTTTTTCAGTTGTACTTTTTTCCATTCACGCCACTATCTCAGTAAACAGCAGTGTGTGGCAAATCTTAAAGTACTAAAATATTATTCATCAATACTATTTAAATTTACAGTTTAGATAAGGTAATAGATTTTTATTTGGGCTAGAATAAACTCTGTGTTCATGTTAAGTGAGCAAATATGTTGCTAAGTACCTCTTCCCTCTTCAAGTAATTATCTAGCTACAGTCTTTCAAATAGATTATTAACCATGATAGTTACAATAAATCTAAAGAATCTACAGGCTAAAGACAGAGAAAACAAGCTGTACAACAGAGCTGCTGACAGATACATCAAGGGAAACCAATTTAGCAAGAATGAAGTCTCCAGCAGATGAGTTTCTCTTGAAGAAAACTTCGTATTACATAGTACTTAAAAAAATGTGAAAGAATAAATTTGCCTGCAGGCATACAAAGATCTGGCTTTTAAGCAGGAGAGAATAAACTGAGACCCTGGACCCACTGTGGCTCCTGGACTCATTTTGACAGAGCTTTTGGATTCCTCTTATAATTCCTGCCACTCTAAGAGAAAAGGAATATACATAACTGTAATATAAGCTCTAGCATAAGCTGTATATGTGTGTCTGTGTGTGGAGAGAGAGAGGGAGAGAGAGTGAGAGAGAGAGAAATAATATTCTCACTAAAGACAGGGAAAAACCTTTAACCTGAAACTTAACTGAGGCACCCACCCACTTTGCCTCATCACCCCTCCTACTGCAGGCCTGACTTCATAAAAAATGATGAGTGAAATTCCAAACTGGGAAAAGTCGCTTGCTCTTGCTTTAAGGACAGTTGCATTTTGAGCCTTTTAAACTTAGTTCATTATATCTAGTGTGCCCTTTTTGTGCCCTCCAGATCGTGTACAAGGATGCCTGGGAATCAGGGAAGGCAATTGGTTACACTTTGCCTCCAGACTACATCCCAATTGTTGGTGCCAAACATGCTGATTATGTTAACAGCCTGGTTTGTATGAATTTTCTTTTGATTGTTACCTTTGTTTGGGGGATTTTTAAAAAATCTAACACCTTCCTCATTTGCCTTTTCAGCTCAAATATAAAGCAATGTATGAGAAGCTAAAGGGCCATTATCTGGCTGGGAAACATATAGACTTCCCAAGTGTGCTCCATTCTCTTGCTTTCCAAAAAATGCGGAGTGCGGTAAGGAGTTATTTTTTTGCTTTTCTTGGACGGTGATTCTCCCAGGAATTATAGCAAGGAAGCTGAATAATGGAAAGAGAGGAAAATGGGTCTGATGATCAGTGATGAGGGTAATGCCATGGGAGACAGCAGATATGTGCTGATGTTGTGGTAACCTTGCTGCACGCTTCTTCGGAGCAGATCTGAAACTGAACTCGGCAACAGACGTCAGATTGTTTTATGCTGCCTGTATTTGGTGGAGCAGACAGCCCAGAAGCCCCTTATCTGACATTTTCCACTTTTATCTTGTTTTCCAGTTGGCCTACAGGAAGAATTATGAAGACACTAAGGCACACATTCATATCCCAAGTGACATGATGCATCATGTGCTGGCTAAGAAATGCCAGTATATCCTCAGTGACCTTGAATACCGAACCTACTTGCATCAGTGGAACTGTTCACCTGAAGAGAATGATGTGGTGGTAGCTAAAAAAGCTCAGGAAATTCTAAGTGATGTAAGCAACAGTTTGTTTCCTTGATGATTGAGAGATGCTTTGTTTATTGCAATCAGTAGGGAAGCTTAGTATCAGTAACCCAGAGCTTTTGCTTTATATGCTAGCATTGTATAGTATGACCATGAACTAACTCATACAATATCTTCATGGGCCTTCATTGGATAGCACTGTTTGTACTCAAACGGAAAACTACCTTAAACTGAAGGTGATAAAAATCCTGTACAATGTCCAGCTTCCCTACCTTGCCCGGTTGGAACCAATTCTGCTCTCCTCCCCCCATAAGCACATGCATAGGACACACTTGTATGTATGTATGCATATATTATGTGTGTGTATATCTTCCAGAAGTCTCACACACACACCAAAAAAAGTGCAAGATCAGGACAAAAATAAATTTAATTAAGAAATATTAATTAAAATTAATTGCCTGTAAAATAGGATACCACATTTACAAATGATCTGAACTCTGTCTGCATGTAGAAGCTACTCACATTCACACAGGCCACTTTCAGAACCCTGCAGACACACGTGGGTCTTCTCTTTCCAGCAGAAACAGTAAAAAGGAAAGAAAAAAAGAACAGGACAGGGATGGGGTGAAACAGAGGAATAGTTGCACTCAAAAAAGAAAGACAAAATGGAGGACAATAAGGAGAGAAATAGATAAGAAAGAAAAGAAAAGGGAGAAAAGATATGCCTATTCACAAAGCAGCCTCTCCCAAGAACTAACTAATCTTCAGGTTAATCTTCAGAGACATCCATGCTTTTCAGCAGTAATGTCTGCAGACATTTGTACCTCTTGCTTATAACAGCTTCCTCTCTTCTTATCAGCCCAATATAAAACTGACTCTTCAATTCACATGTACTTATGTAAGGGAAAATTCTTGTCTTCCTGAAGGAAGTTAATATTTGGTAGGTAATTCTTGCTTTGTCAAACTGAAGACAAATTCATGAAAGCTAGATCTATCAAGAGCTATTATCCATGATGGCAAAATACAACTTCTATAAGGCAGCAAGCCTGGGAGTTTCAGTCACTTTTTATGATCTGCTATAGGATGAACTATAGGATGAGAGGCCAGGAAGATCGTTGTATAACCCCATAGATCTCTTTTATATTTTTACATTATTGGGGCCTAGCTTACATTAAGATAAGGTATGTAACATGCTTTAAATCAAACATGGCAATCTTTTTATGTTGGCTTCCAGATGTTATTAATTTACAATTCAAAATAGGTCCTTTTGGCCAATGCTGGGGAATGCTGCAAATTGTAATTCAGCAATGCGTTGAGAGCCACAAGTTCTACATCTCTGCTTTAAATCCTCTGTAACCCTACGTAATTACTAAAAATTGCTCTTTTAAAAGCAATAATGGTATCAAGATAAAGTTCAGAAAGACATTCACATGTTTTATGTTCAGGTTAGCATTAAATATTCAAACCTAATGCTTTTGTTTCTCTGCTTGTTGTAACATTTGCCCTGGAATTAAACTATAAGATGATTGAAGGTATCCGTGTGATATGCAAAGGAAGACAAGAGAAGTTTATGTTTTCTTTATTATTTTCTCTCCCTAACTATAGGTTATATACAAGGATGATTTGACATGGCTAAGGGGAATTGGATGCTACGTGTGGGACACTCCTCAAATCCTGCAAGCTAAGAAGTCTTATGATCTTCAGAGCCAAGTAAGGAGAAGCATGGACGACATTTGGAAGGCATCTTTATGTAATCAGTTCAGGCATGCACCAGGTCTCATCCGTAGAGGAACATTAGGTAGCACAGTTAGAAAAGATGCTCCTTTTTTTTTTTTTTGAAATGCAGGAAAGCTGCTGTGAATCAGACAGTATTGGATTGGTGGACCTCTCTAATTGCCTGATTCACATCATTTAACACTGTGTACAAACCAGGACAATGTGATTTGCTTACAGTCAGGGCTTACTATGCTCAAGCACGTCTAAGATAAGGCATCTTTATTTGTAGGATTACTATCCTTTTCTGAAAAAAATACAGACATAAATAAATGCAAGGGCAGTGTCTCACTTTCTGGGGAATAAAGCAAACCTCTCTATTTTACACCAAAAAGGACTTCAGTAGAAATATAGCTCTGCAAAATGTTTTTGAAAAGTTATCAACTACTGTATATTATGGAGACTCATAATACATGGACTTCAGAAAATAATTTCATATGCATTGCTATATATTGTGCTAAGAACTAAGCATTGCTGCTTTTTTGCCTTGATTTTACAGCTGCTGTACACAAAAGAAGGGAAGGACAATTTACAGAACTATGGCGTGGTTACGGACACTCCAGTTTATGTAACTGCTGTCAAGAGTGGTATCAATGCTAGTGATGTGAGTCATTCTCCTCCTTTTCTCTGCTCAGATTTATTCCTTATTTACTTTTTCTACTGCTTCTAATTTGTATGAAGAGAATGAATGGCTGTAACTCCCTTTCATTACAGCTGAAATATAAAGAGCAATACCATAAAATAAAGGACAAATATACTACCGTATTGAAAACAGTAGATCATGAAAGGATTCAGAAGCTCAAGCATCTCTTCAGTAATGTGAGTATTTTTCTTTTTAATGCTTTTCTGGAGTCAGGATAGTGTGGTATAGATAGCATATCAAACAGCATGCTTGCTAATAAGGGTTCATGTTCTGCCAGTCCAGACACCTCTTGGAATTACTCTTTGTGCACACTTAAGGGAAGCAGATTTGGTCCGCAGCTGCTCTGCAAGTTATGGTAGTTTCCTAACCCAACGTATAACAGCCAAAGTCAGAGTGTGAGGATTATTGAGTCCTGACTCCTCTTCCTGCTTGGCTGGCTTGTGTAAGAGGCATCAGAGATTGGGGTGAGGGTGGCAGTGGTATTCATTTGTTTGTCACCCACTCAAGTAGATTAAGAGGAGATAAAATAATCTATGTGAAGCAATATGTAGTTCTGGGTTACCTTCTGTATAAGACTGATATGCAGTTGTATACTAATTGCTAACACATTTTGCTTTGTGCCATCATGAGCAAGAATCCTGAAGCAGCTCCAAGCCTGCGATCTGTACAAAAAATAAAAGATATTCTGTACTGTGCTACATTTTACTCCACTGCTGTTTCATAGATTTTGTCTGGAATACAAATACAACTCTTTCCCCTCTCTTCAGAACCTGTACAAGAAATTATGGGATAAAATCAAGTCCATCACGTTCAAATTGCCTCCAGATGCTGTGCCTTTCGTTCGGGCTAGGCAGCTGAAATATAATGCCAGTATTGTAAGTCTGCCTAACAATGCATTGGTGATTCTGCTGTAGAAATGAGACAGAGCTCCCGTGCAGCTTTATTTTTCTCTTCTTTCCACCTAGGTGAAATATCGGGAAGAGTATGATAAGTTTAAAGCACTCTACACTCTACCTAAAGGTGTTCAGGATGATCCCAACACTGCAAGATGCTTAAGAGTGGGCAAGCTGAACATTGATGTAAGATTATGCCGCCATAACATTTAATAAGCAAAAGCATCTTGTTAAACTTTAAATACGGGGTAATTTTCTTAATGTGTCCAGAAACTGGTTTTAGATATTGAAAAAGTATATTATGAAACAGTTCCTGCTTCTCCAAGTGGTGAGGAATCAAGCAAAAGAATTACAAGCCTTAGTCCCATTGGATAAGACCATACCAGAGACTTAGGATGCCAAGATCTTGCTTCAATCAACAGAAGAGTACAGATAGGTTCTGCTTCATTCACAGATAGAAAGACTGTATGGATTCCTGTAGACCACTCCACGTTCGAGCCATAGTCCAACTTAGACGTTCTGTCTCTCCATTTGCCAGTTTTGCAGTCTAACAATTCAAACAGTAAAACTGCATTACCATTGTTCCTCTGACTGTTTCAGTGAGAGGAGAACCGGGTTAGTCTGTGATAGTTCAAAATCAAGAGTCTGGTAGCACCTTTTCTGACTAATAATTTTTTTTAAAAGGCGTAAGCTTTCATGCACTTTATCAGATGCATGGAGTGATTAAACTGACGGAGGATTTCAGTTTAACTTTCTTCTCCAGTAAAGGGAAACATATTCTCTGCCTTAAAACAAATAATTAGAAAGCATATTGGCTAGGGGGAGGCAGTCTGGTGCCCTCTAAATCTTCTGGATCCATATTCTTTTAACATTGGCCATATTGGACAATATGGCTTTGGTCTGGATTGCGCCTGAGCGGCCTCTCAGTGCCCATGGATCCTGGAAGTGTCTGTGGTTTACAGAGGAGCTAAGGGAGTTGAAGAGGGTGAAGAGATGCCTAGAGTGCAGCTGGCAAACGAAAAAGAGCGAAGATGATCAAACATGAGCTAGAGCTGCTATTAGAGCCTACCTTGTGGTGGTAACGGCGGCGAAACATAATTATTTTTCCGCCCTTATTGCATCTGCAGATAGCCACTCGGTGGCCCTGTTTAAGGTAACCTGGACCCTCTTTGGAGGGATGGGGTAGTACATCCATCCTTGCTCTTCTTGACCTCTCAGTGGCCTTCAGTACCATCAATAATGATATCCTTCTGGACTGGCTTCCGGAGTTGGGGGTGGGTGGCACTGTGTTGCACTGGTTCTCCTCCTTCCTCCAGGGTTGGTTCCAGTTGATTGGTGTTGATGCGGGGGAGAGGTCCAGCCCATGGCCCCTACTTTATGGAGTACCACAGGGCTTGGTCCTCTCTCCCCTCCTATTTAACACCTACATGAGGCCACTGGGTGAGGTGATCCAACGGTTTGGGATGAGGCATCATCAGTATGCTGATGATATCCAGCTTTATATCTCCATCCCAGGTTGCTTCAGTGATGCTGTGAATATCCTGTCTGGAGGCTGTAGGGGCTTTCAGTCATGCCCTCGGCCATATAATTTGAATGAATGAATGAATGAATGAATGAATGAATGAATGAATGAATGAATATTGTCTATTTGTTTGGGATAGGGCAATATTAGTGCTTACTAGTGTGGCACTAATAATAAAATCTACTTCCTGTCATCTAGAAAAGGCTTCTAGACTTTTTAGTTAGACCTAATCAGCACTGCCAAGAACTAATGTTACAAGCTGACGTTAATCAAGTCAGGAATGAGGGCTATTTAAATCATTTTGCATTGTAAAACAGAGTGTTGGCCCTTGGCTTCTGCATGTTGAATTCAGACAGATATTCATCTCTCTTCATTGACAAATATTAGCAAAATATTTTAGGCCAGCCAAGCCTTCTATTGTTTATATTACTGTAGCTCTATCAGATTTTCAGTGATTCCTGGGCATTTTTAATCATGACTTTGGCTTTTATTTTTGTAAAACTATTTTGGCATAATTAGAGCACTATAAGGTTCCAAAATAAATCAATAAGCATTTGCTCACACTTATTCTACTCATAGTATTTGCTTCCTTAGAAAATTTATCATGGATCATATTTCAAGTGTGAAGCTTGTTGTTAATGCACTGTTGACTAATATTTCTGTCTGAACTTCCTAGCGCTTATACAGAGAAGTCTATGAAAAGAACAAGGCCAAAATCCATATTGCACCAGACATGGTGGGCATTGTGTCAGCTAAGAACAGTCAGAAGAAAATCAGTGAAGTTGATTATCGTGTTCATCTCCATGAATGGGCCAGTATCCCAGATCCTCATGCCAATATTCTTGCCCGAAAAGTAAATAATCAACTTAGTGATGTAAGTCAATTATATCATAACTTCTTCTTAGAAAAGTATTAAATGAAAGTTGCACAAGGCAGAAAAAAAATATGAATGGTGGGACATACTTCATTTTATACATTGCAAGCTGTACTAAATTCATTTTAATAGAAATTAATTCAAATACAAGCTGAACATACAGTATTGATGGTTTAGATTATAAAAGGATAACCAAGGATATCTATCAACATAGGCATCAAAAGTAGACTCCTTACTGTCAGTTTTTGTTTGGAAGTGGTATAGGAATTGTACAGCACGTACCTTCACAGGGACAAAATAATGTTTTATATAAAGGGACATTTTTGCTTTACTTTATTTTTTATTTTGCTAAAGGCCACCTGATCCCAGAACAACTCTGGGTCATACATATTACAAAAATCAAAAGAATAAAAAGAACAGGAAATCATGTATATCTGGACAAACTACACAAACCACAAAAAATACAACCAACATCCTTTTCTGGTTTGCAATGGAACATTTTAGGATCTTATTTTATAGCAAATGCTTATTAATACAAAATTTCCATAAAATGAATAATTTACCCCAATGTTACTAATCTAATATCCATACTCTTCAAACACAATTATAGGCTCTTTCTCACAGCATCCCCATGCCTACCTTTTACACCATCTCAGCAATGAAACTATTTGTGTTGCCACCTTCACAGAAGGTAACACACCTTGCCTTAAGGGCAGGGATTGAGGGTTCCTGGCCATCCTTTCTCCTTCTATCAGAGTCATCCATCAGCAGGAAAACCAAACACCAGCTGGTGTTGGGCATTTTTGAATGAATGAGTGATACGTGAAAGAACCTTATAAGTATTACTCTCAGAACAAAATAAAAAAAAAACGGTGGTCAAGGGGGAATCAAAGAGGTCAATGAAAATGCAGCAAAAAGACTTCTAGAGCATACAAGCAGAAAATGAGGTGTACTTTGGGAAGGGAAGAAGTTGGTAAGGCAAAAAGAAAAAGCCAAAGGGGAATAAAATTACAAATTGTAGAACCTTACCAGCCATGTCTCCTCTTGTCGGTGAAACTGACCACCATCAGAGAACCAAAGATTCAAGAGAAGCAGTGTCTCTGGATGGAGTTGAGTTGAAAAGGCTGATTTGAACTAACCAGCCATTTTTTTTGGCTTCCTGCTTCTAGTAATTGTATTTTCTTCAGATGGCAGAGGCTGATAGAAAGAAGACCCAACTGAACTATAATCTGTTTGTCTTTCAAGACTTTTCAGACAATACCTGATAACCATGAGTACTGGAAAGACATGAAATTAACATTCAAATTAGTCTTGTCAGGGGTATTTCTTCCCAGCCTGGAATTGAATTAATAGATCATTTAACATGAAATGGACCTGAACCCAAGCTGGGAAGTTCGCTTTAGTTGATAGATAAAGCATTCTTGAGGTTGCATGGAATGAAATCCTCACTGTTTCTCTTGGTTTCTCTTTTAATTGAATATCTCAGTTTGTATACCGGGATGATCTCAACTGGCTCAAAGGCATTGGCTGCTTTGTTTGGGACACTCCTGAAATTCTCCGTGCTAAACACGCCTATGATCTTCGTAATCTTGTAAGTATGGCTGACAACTGCTGATGGCTTCAAACTTCTTTTAAAATAGAAACATTTTAAAATGCAAAAACACCTTTCTAAGTAACTGGAGGGAGGCTAGCGCATGAGGCAGCAGCCATCCTATCTAAGATGATCTTAGTCTTGCAAAAGCTTGCAAAATATTTCCACTTCATCCTTTCTCCTTCATTGGAAAAGAGGCTCCAAGCCAGATAACAGTATTACTTTTACAAAAACTGCTAAATAGTTATTACTTTTGAAAAATATAGTGACAAGAAAGGAAGAAGATATCTATGTATTCTTTCCCTCTCATAGCTCAAATACAAGGCTGAGGCAGAGAAAATGAAGAGCAAATATTCTGTCGTCACAGACACACCTCTCTATGTTCAAAATGTCATCAGTGGCAAGAATCTGAGTGAAGTGAGTATCTGAATTTCTGTTCACATCAGCTTCTTCACCTTTCCTTTAATGAAAATGGCTTGGATTTTCATTAGTGCTCTCATCACCATGCTTAGCGTGGTTTACTAGTACTACCACCAGCCAATCAGCAGCATTTTTTAAAGAAACCATTCAAACATACAGTTGGAAATAGTTCAGAAATGGGTCAACTTCCCAATTCAGTCTCAAAACCAGCAACTGGTTTCCAGAATGATCTAGTTTCATTTCCTTGCAATTTTATCAACTAAATACAGCGTGTTCACAAATACTGCAGAGATTGAGTGGGAATTGAATTCTTCCCAGTGCAAGTCATAGCTTCAGAAAAGAAGCTATAGCAGCAGAAAGGTTTTTTTCCCTATTCTTGCTTTGATTCCCCTTTAAAAAAAAAATCTTTTATTTTTGTCTTTTTTAAAGTTTCACATTAGATGCACAGGAGCATTTTGCTTCCAGTTCATTTGGCCCTGATTGAATAGCTCTCTATGTCATAAGATGAAAGGGTCCTTGTGTTTACTTCTGTGTTTTAAGTTGGTTACTGCTTTTGTTGTTATTTCTGAAGCACTGGGGTAGTTTTACACGTTACCATGGATGTTTTCATTTGTTCTACTATGTTCTATGTACGCCGCTGAAAGCCTTTTTGATTGCCGCAGGGTAGAAATTTTATAAATAAATCAATAGGACTGATTCTTTTTCCTTTATTCTTCAGCAAGTGCTTGAAAAGTCCATTCATGTTGACTTTCCAGGCAATGTAAGGCTGTGTGATCAACACTTATGCAATCACCATAACTGCATGTAGCGGTTCCACTTATAATCTTTTTAACACAAATATAGCACAAGAAAGGTATTTCCTCCTCACCAGCCTTTTGTCACTATTTCCTAATTCCCTATACTTCTGCACCATCTAGAGCTGCAAGTCAGGTACTTCCTCTGAAAAATGAAGGTTAGGATTCTTTTTCCAGATCCCCTCTCCAGCATTAGTATTTTCCTTTGAAACTCTACTTTAGCTCTTTCTGCACCTGATTGATATCTAACCAGCATTTAAAAACTAAGAAGATGAGGATGTTTTTGCTAATATTCAACACAGCTTATTCTATTCTGTCAATTGCTTAGGCTGTTTACCGCCATAACTACGTGCATAATATCAAAGGGAAATATACGCCAACAGAGAAGACAGTGGATCTGGAGCGGGCAAATCGGGCTTACAAAATACAGAGTGAAGTAAGTGCTTGGACTTTGCCTCTGGATGAGAATGAAAAAAACACTAAAAGAGGGAGGGAAGGGATTTGGTGGGATGGGGGCCATTAAGCTGCAAAAGAGCAGCAGCAGCCATAATAATAATAACAACCACAACCACAACCACAACAACTCGATAGATGGATAAAAATGCAAATCCAGTCTAAACTTCTGGCTATGTGACCAACAACAATAATTATATAGAAATAATACAATATCAAATAGAAAAGAACAAGCAGGAGATCTTCAAGACAGGCAGTGTTATAGTGAGCCATACATTCACCCAGCTGTTTAGGACATTTGGGGTCTTCTCTTTTTTCCAAAAGCTTTTTATACTATTGCGAACTGTGAAGGGCTTTCAAGCATGCTGAGACGTTTCTTTGCTAGTGGTGTGATTTTGGCTACCTTTTTTAAGGAACTGAGATTGCTATTAGAATAGAAAGTGTGCTCTTTTGACTCTTGGTGATGATTCATAGAAATGTCCATTTTGTTCTCTTGGCAGTAATACAGAAGGGGTTTGCTACTGCTTTCTCCCAGAAGGCTGTTCCTATTCTAACCTACAGACCTGGGATTTTCTGGGGTTCTCCCATCCTAGTACTAACCAGATCTATTCCTAATCCTTAGGTTTTTGGAGACCAGCCAAGGCCAGCAAGGTGCAGAGTTTAGCACACTTGCCTTTTCTGACTGTAACCTTAAACTTACTTAGCAGACTGTAGAATCATAGAGTGAGTTTGGCCTTCTAATCCAACCTTTTCTTAGTGGAAAAATCTAAATTCAGTTGTGTCCCTAACAGATTGCCTTGCCTCTGCTCGAACATATCCTATGCAAAGGAGATCACCACTGCCCTTGTTGAAGTGTTATTACCATTGAGTATTGCAGTTTAAAAGTGGCTAGGATTGCATTTCTTGATGTATATTTTCAATTTACCAAACTCAAGGGCTAGTGAAGAAGTAGTGAAAAAAATGAGTGTGGGCAGAGCCTGGGATGACTGGTCAGATGTATGAGTAGACTTCTGCTTGTACAGTGGTAGAGTATATCCAAAGTTGATTCTACAAGCTTGAAGTTTCCCAACACTTATCTTAAAGGGTTTTAATATATTTTCTTATTTGTTTGTTTGTTTGTTTGTTAATTTATGTCAGCCTCTCTATCGGAATGCTGGCTTGCATGCTCTTCCCACTGGATACAAACTCCCACCAGATACTCCTGGTTTCAAGCTTGCTAAACATGCCCAATATATTGGCAGTGATGTAAGTAATTATTTTATTGATTTTTAATTGCAGACAGAGAGAGACAAAAAGAGAAAAACAGGAGTAATATTAAACAAGACACATACTGGTAGCACCCGAAATACTTCCGTAATGCAATCCTTTTGTCATTCGTGCTTAAGAATATAGAAATAGTACTTGTAAAATCACATGAGATAGCATGCAAAAACATATGCAACAAATATCAGATGTTTTTTAGATATAGAAGACTCGCATTACGTTGGAAAAATCCTTTTATTTATGTGGGCACTTCTATGTCAAACCCACTGTATCACTATAAAATTTGTATGACTTTATCCTAAGTCACATTTAGGGTAAGATGAAAAGCTTTATCTTACTGCAAAAGACATGAAAAAAGTCATAATTATTTCAAAAATCTCTAATATAATTTTCTTTCTGCTTCATACCTACATATATTTCCAAAATGTAATTCCAAGTATCTTTCTTTATTGACTTCTTCTTTCAATTGAGTCAGGAACAAATAATAACAAAAATAATAAAATTAGAGGTTTCATTAAAATGTTCAAATGGAATAAGGGAGGGATTGAGGTAGAAAAACATGGCTGCCTAACTGCAATATAAGGTCTTTTAAAATTAATTGTATGTTTACATGTAATATTGGTTTAATTATATATAATACATGATTCATTTGGTTTTTGGGTTCTGTCTGATTTTATTTATTAACTGCTTTTATTTATTAAAGACATCTGAATCTGAAGTCCATGTATGCGTTTGTTTTTCAGATAAAATATAAAGAAATTTATGAACACATCAAGGGCACCGGTTACAATTTTGGGCCCAAAGCTGTTCCATTTGTACATACAAGGAAAGTCAATAAAATCCTTAATGAGGTAATTAGTACATTTCATGAAAATTGGCATTTCTATGATACAGTACTTGATTTTATAAAACTATTTGTGATCACTTTTGGAATCTTACATAACTTAAAATAATGATATGCTTATGAACAATGTTTATGACCCCATTTTAAGGAGCAGATAAATTTGTGTATTCGAAATGTTAAAGGTTTTGAAGTATGTATTTTAATCAATACAGTAAACCTAAAATGCTCATAATTATAAACATTTGCTATTGGGAACTGTATTTGTGCATAAAACTGTATGGCTGCAAAGTAGTAAGAAGGTTAATTGATTTTTCTCTGTTCTTTTCCATCAACATTAACCTATTAATTGAGATAGTAAATGTTTTGGGTACATTTGAATGGTTGGGAACGTGTTATAGATTTTGGGGGGAAAGGGGCACCATGGGGAGAGTGTCCATTCATAAGCTGGCTGCAGGGAGGGCATGACCAGTCACAAGCCATTCATTTCATAGAAAGGCAAACTGGTGAAATTAAAAGACAAGTGAACTGCATGATAATCTACATGCATAGCAGAAATGGAATCTGACCCATAAAATAGGGGGGTGAATTTTAAAAAAAAAACTTAAAGAACATAACAAATTACACCTGAAATGGCCAGATCACTGTTGGAATCTTACGTAACTTAGAATAACGATGTGCTTATGAACAATGTTTATGACCCCATTTTAAGGAGCAGATAAATTTGTGTATTGGAAATATTAACGGTTTTGAAGTGTGTATTTTAATTGATACAGTAAACCTAGGTAAGAAGGTGCAAAGTAGGAATAGCGAACTGCTTTCTCTCAAACTGTTGCTTGCTATAAAGCAACTCATGTGCTTGTTATTTAGCATTCATGGATTAGTTCTGTCTATTAAAATGACTTAATTTTTTAAGGGAAAACTGTGCAAAATAGATCAGGATTACTTAGTTTTAGATTTTTATTTAATCCTTTCCCTTTTGTTATAGAGACTGTATCGGGAGATATATCACAAAAATAAAGATAAGATTCATACGACACCTGACACGCCACATATTCGCCAAGTGAAAATAAACCAAGAAGCTTTCAGTGATGTAGGCATATTTTATTTATATTAGATACCCAGTTTTTGTTGTGGGTGATTTGCTGGGAGGGGAAAAATCATATTCTTCTTTCTTTATTTTAGCTTATCTACAAGACTGATTTCTTCAGGATGCAAGGACACTTGATTTCCTTACCTTTTACTCCACAGACTGTACACAACCGTTACGTTGGAGAAATTACAAGTGATGTAAGCAAGAGTTGTTTTAAAAGTTCAGAATAAGTTGCTGTGGGTACATATAGATGGGTTGCAACAAATATTGGGGCTTGTGGTAATGTCAAAAAAATTTGGGGGGGTATTATTGGCGTCTCTCCCTAAAAGGATTTTATCAAAATGTATTATAGCCAGTAAACAGAACATATGGAACAGGCTTTGTTGGTTATATCAATTGCAGCTGCTTTGGGGTACTTCTATGGAAACCTGTGGACTCTGAGATTTTGGACTACTGTACCCATCCGTCTTGGCTATGCTGGCTGGGGTTGCTCGGAATGAAATCAAACACCACGTGAAAAACTAGTTTTCCTATCCGTGCATTAGAAGAATGCTTTGGAATTCTAATACTTAGGATTCTAATGTTCCAATAGAATGGCTATGTGATTTCCCAACATTCTAGACCAGTCCAGATTATTGATTCATGTGAAATGTATACTCTAATATGGAAGAGCTATATTAAATGCATGTTTTTATTTGACAGATTAAATACAAAAGTGATCTAGAGTGGCTAAGAGGTCTGGGCTGCTTCCTGTACGATACTCCCGATATGGTCCGTGCACGGCATTTACGCAAGCTCTGGGTATGCCTTTTCCCACCTATAACCATGAGTGCTAGATGTATTTATTTTTTGCTCCTAGTTAAAAAGATAAGAAACACTACAAGGCAAGGTTTAATATTTTTAAAGTGGCATATAAGATCAATTAATTAATCAAGCTTATATGCCACTTTAATCTTCACAATAAGTGGCTCACAAAAAAAAACATAGTATAAATATGTTTAAAACATAAGACAGCATGAATCCATATTATGATAATGCTCAGCCTGACATGCCACTGAAGTTAGAGAATCTTCCTATATTAGCTTTCTTTGTTAGTCTTCACTTTATTATTTAATTTTGTGGGACTAATTAACTTGTGTTTTAAATAAAAGTACTTTTCTTTCCAGTCTCATTATGTGTACACTGATGCTGCAAAGAAGATACGAGACAAATACTCTTTGGTTCTGGACACTCCGGGGTACAGAAAAATCCAGGAGCTAAAAACCCATCTTAGTGAAGTAAGTTCAGTGTTGTTAATTTTCCCGCAATGAAAAGCCCTTTAAATTCAATAGAAAAGCCCCCCCACCTTCCTTACGTACAGTAGTTGCGCTATAAGGAATTGGCAGAAAATTGGACATTCCAGGTGGCAGACAACTGCCAATAATAAATGCAGTCAAGAGACATGATTATATTGACACCTGTTCAAATGTGAGATAGAGTGGGTGGTAGGACCACTTGGTTACTTTGCACAGTGAAGAAAACTCTGCAACTTTTTTCGGGTAGATAGGATATATATGTAACCAAAGGGATCTTGTAGCTTGTAGTTTGGCTTTCAGCATAGCAAATTTCATACAGAATGTAGTTCAGGTTGGGAAGGAGTGCCGACAACACTGATTACTTTTCATAGCAGGGAGAACAGAAGAGCAGGGGAATGAGAACAAGAGCAGAAACAAACCCATCAGATTAGCAGTTGGTAGTATCAGGGATCTGTGATTTGGGCAACTGCAAGGAAAACAAAACCATGGGCTCACCAGGGCAAAATAACCAAGGATCTTCTAGAAGAGCAAGCTCATGCTCTGTGACAAACAGATGGCATGGACAATCAAGCCATCATCTCCTCACCCCTCCCCTCCTTTTCCATAATAGGCTTTGATTGACATTATTGGGAAGTTATGATCTACTCATATCAGTCAGTCAATCAATCAATCAATACAGTTTTGACCAAATTGTAACCAAAGATTGGTTATAACTGATACACACCTGCAAATGTCAAGGAATCTTAGATCATTTGCTTTAGGAGTTAATTGCTGTAGGCCAAGTTCAAGGACAAAGGAAAACAGCTCCTGTCCCCTTCTGTTTGCAAGTAAGTATCTGAAGTTTTGTGCTGCACAATATCTTTGGGCTAAAGGATCTGTCTGTCTGTCATAGCCAATGGCGCAAGCAAGGTCAGTCCAAGACATTTTGTGAACTTCCAATAATCTCCTGCCCCAAAATGAAGGTGGAACATAATTAAATTATTTTGACAATGTAGAGAGAAATATTGATCAACACTTCATTCCAGGAAAAACGTTTAGTAATTATGGGTTAAATGTTCTACCTTTTAGCCCAAATCAACTGCTTTAAGCAGTTACTTTGTTTTGCCTAATGATGGGATAGACTGGGATTATACGTTTGGGGTTGTTCTCACAGTATTGTGCTCATGTAACCCTTTCCAGATTGTATACCGAGCTGTGGGTAGAGAGCAAAAGACTAAGTACACATCAATCCTTGATACACCAGATTACAACAGGGCCAAAAGAGGGCAAAAACTGCAGAGCCAGGTATGTACTTGTTCAGCTGCAAGTATGGAAGTATTGTGTAACGTTTTCTAATTATTTTCAAGTTTGTAAGGTTGACAAACATTGTGCAATCTACCTTCTTATGTTTAAATAGTTTATTCATTAAAATATTTAAAGGAACAGGATAAATAGCTGCATGAAAGAAAAAAGATAGAAAGAGTGGATAAAGAACAAAATGTAGTAAATAAACAAGAAGTTTGCAAGTATCATACATTTTGAATTAATTATTAATTAATTAAAGCTTTGGAACTGTTCATTATGCCAACTTAAGAAATACCTGGAAATCTCTATAAAACTCTAAATATAACATCAACATTGATATCACCACTATTTGTAATTATTTAAAAGGAAAGAAAGAAAATGAAAGAAAAAGAAACTAAAGAAAAGAAAAAAAAAGTAGGAAAGTAAAAAAGCGGAAAAAATTAAAATCATAAAAACACTATTAGGAAACTATAACTCTCTTCACATTCATAGCATAGATTTAAGAATTTGTTCCAACTGACTTAATCATGGCAATAAAAGAAAGCAGTATTTTCATAAACCTCCAATGTAATTTAATGGAAACTCTGTCAAGCACACATAACCCTAACACTGGGTGT
This sequence comes from Liasis olivaceus, assembly GCA_030867105.1. Classification (NCBI taxonomy): domain Eukaryota; kingdom Metazoa; phylum Chordata; class Lepidosauria; order Squamata; family Pythonidae; genus Liasis; species Liasis olivaceus. Next base: position 135,098,246 of record CM061349.1, on the reverse strand, counting down.
TTTTCCAATAGGACGTCCCTCCCCCCCACCCCGCCCCCGCCCCACCCCCACCCCCCACTGGCCAGGAAGCCGCAGGCAACTTTTCTTTTGTAAATCTGTGCTGCTGGAATTTTTGCCAAGTAACTGTGACCTGCTCTGCCCATTGAAAAGGATATATTAAGAGCTCTTCTCCTGCCATTGTTATGTGCTTTGTAATTGTGCAAATGACAGTAACAAATGATTTCCTGTGCTTGTAATTGTTGAGTCAGTTGAGTGGAATCTTCAGGTCCTCTCCACCTCCAAGAATTCTCTTTGCCTTAATTCCAGCCCAGCTCTGATCTATTGTTACAGGGCAAGATTCTTTCTCTTGCAAAAGGTTGTACCCAATATATGATGGTGATGATGATGATGATGATGATGATGATGATGATCATCATCATCATCATCATCATGTCCTCCTCCTCCTCCTCCATCATCTTCTGTACCTTTCTCACATTTCTGAACTGTGCTGTATTAATATGTCTATTATATTATTATAATTGCAATATATCTGTACTGTTTTAATAGTATATTTATTAATGCATCACCAGTTTAAGGTAACACACATCCAGCTGGAAGACATTTGCCTTTCATCTCATTTGATAACCTTTTGAAAAAATTCTTAAGGCTAAAGGTTGTGCTAGATTTTGGTAGCCAGAGCTGAGCTGATATGGGTGCAGGTGTTTTGGCATTTTAGCTTTTGTTACTACTATACTACAACTACATTGGAAGAAGGAACATGGCTCATTTATACCACATATTTGGCAATCCCTAGTATTTCTTGTAAGGAGCTTGTATGAGGGGGCATAGAGAACTCTACCAAGCAATGCCCAAACTGGATTAACCGATGAACTTATGGTCTGATTTAATGTACTGCAATTTCCTCTGTATATGTGGGTATGTACATATATACATGTGCTTTTTCTTTGGGGTTTCTATCCATGTTTTCTTATTGTTTTTATTGTACGCTCCCTGGAGGAGTTATAGAGATGGATGGCCTTATGTGTTTAATGAATGAATGAATGATATGTGTGCATATATACATACATAAATATTTATTGTAAGAAATATTCCAATCATTGTTTTTGAGGTGTTTTTGCTTGGCTGTAGAGCACATTTCTCACTGCAAAAAGCACTAGCCTTGATCTCTGAAGTCACTGATTAAAAAGTGCCTTTATGTACTGCCAATTAGAGTAGAAAGACTAATGGTACGAGTATGCCAGACTCACTGGAAGACAGAGTCAAAGAGTCTATTTTTTAGATATACATGAAATGTATCTGACCTGTGACAACTTTCTATTCTTCTACAGTACTTGTATGTTGAACTTGCCACCAAGGAAAGACCACATCACCATGCTGGAGACCAGACCCCTGCCTTAAAACTTGCTAAGCATGTGAAAGACTTTGCCAGCGAGGTAAAGGCTGCAACCAGATGGGTGTGCCTTGGTGAGAAAGATGAGCACGTTGCTCTTGTAAAGAGTAAGCCTTCAGGCCAGGCTCATCTGGGATGCTCAAGATCCTCTTTCCCCTTTTATTCTGCAGCCTACATAGAGCACAAGTCTCAATATTAATCATACTTTTTTCTGTCCCCTTTAGAAAAAATACAGGGCACTGTATGATAAACTGAAGGACAAATATGTAACAGTCGCTGATACACCAATCCTCATCAGAGCTAAGAAGGCTTACCTGAATGCCAGTGATGTAAGCATATGACAAAAAAGGGACTTTTTAAAGATAATACATATATATAGTTTCCATACTATAGATAAGGTTATAGGAAGATAATTGGAGATAATCGATATTCTATAGAAACACTGGAAGATGACCAGAATTCTTATTATGTGGCTCTTCATAATCAAATATTAAGTTAATACAAAAATTATTCAAACAGATGGAGCAATGTTTACATGAACAGGGATGACTGAAATGTTTGCAGGAAACTAGGATTACTTAGAATCCTAGAATTTGGTTTATAGTGAAAAATTCATCAATCTATCCACTGATACTAAACAAACAAACAAAAAATAAATAAACAAAAGTATTATTAAACTGGAAGGGAAGGAACATTTACATTTGCAGAGAGAACTACATTAAATACACTGAAAGTTAAGCTGTCAGAATGTAATTGGACAATATTATGCTTATGTTAGGATTTGTACCTATTTTTGACTTTGTAAAAGCTGAACAAAACGAGTGAAGATAATGTCTGGCTCCTCCAGCATCTGAAAACATAGTTCAGGACTACGAGTATTGTATTCATGATATAGAAATATATTTGAAATACATTTGAAACATATGCCTTTCTGTTTTTTTTTTATCAGCTACGCTACAAAGAAACCTTTGAGCGAGCAAAGGGTAAATACCATACAGTGAAGGATGCCTTAGACATTGTCTATCACCGCAAGGTCACTGATGATGTCAGCAAAGTACGTATATGGCTTCCTAAATATGCAATTCTGCTTGCCTATAAAACATTCTCAATGTGCATTCAACCCAAGATCACCTGTTTTACAGGGCCTTATCTTTAAAGGGGTCCACTTGTCCCCCATCCCACCCACCTACCCAACCACAGGCAAATTCAATTGTAATTAGGGAAGCTGCACCGATGCATCAAAAGCTCCCTTAACTCAGAACTTGAGTTTTTGGAGCTTCCATTAGATTTAGACTATTGGAAGTTACGCAGCACTGTCTACCCTTGTCTTAATTCTATGATGGCATTGCAGACATCCCCCCAGTATGGTTGGGGTATGGATTTGGTATTACATAATGCTTCATTTGCCCCCTCCCTCACCTTCTATTTCTGATTTGCTGACAGAAAGGAATTTCAAGCAGCAGAAGTGACTTGTGCCACATCCTGGCACCTCCATTCAGTGCATATTTTCCTTAGTCTGTGTTGCCTACATAAGGCAGCTCAGTTATGTCAATATGTTCTCCTAAAAATGACATACCAGTTGCAATTCAAAATCTATTAATTAGGGAGCAAGTTCCGTTGCATTTAGTGGGGCTTTCTTGTGAGGAAACATGCATAAATTCTGCATTGTGTTTGTCATTAATTTAATACTATTTATTTATTTATTTATTTATTTATTAATTATTAAACTTGTATGTATGTTTGTCATTAATTTAATACTATTTATTCATTGCTTGCAAATTCTTTTTTCTAGGTGAAATATAAAGAAAAATACATGAGTGAATTAGGATTTTGGAGATCTATCCCAGACCGGCCAGAACACTACCATTATCGTGCAGTCACTGATGCAGTTAGTAGTGTGAGTATTAGTTTATGTTGACCATTTGCATCTTGCACATGGACAAGCTTTACAGTGCAATAGGCCTGAGGATATATAGGGTGATTAATTTATAATGCAATTCAAAAGTGAATGATTTTCTATTTTTGCTGATATGTTGGAGAGCTTAGAAATCATAACACCACCTGCAAAGTGAACTCAAGAATGTCCACCGATAACCCTATAAATCTTGAGTGAATGTACATATTTGGGCCCTCCAGTTCAAGGACTTTCCATCTGAGGATATCTTGGACTCACAGCTCCTGCTCAGAGAGTTGCCAAGAGGGCTTTTACACAGATTCATCCAGTGTGCCAGTTGTGCTGTTCCTGAATGGGGGGGGGGGACTTCAAAGAGTCCCTCGTGGCCTAGTCACGTCATAAATGAACTACTGTAATGTGATCTACAAGGGGCTGCCCTTGAAGACTACTTGGAAGCTACAGCTGGTCCAGAATGCAGTGGCATGGGCAAGGATGAGCATGCCACACTATGCCCATGTGACACCAGTGTTTTGTAAGGTGTACTAATAATCTGTTGGCCTCTGGGTACAGTTCAAGATGCTGGTTATCACCAATAGATGTAATGGACAGAAGGAATAATCTTGAGGAACAGGAGGAAGAGCCACAACCAAAACAGTGTTCAGATAAAAGAAATCTGAGTCCAGGGCAGAAGTGCAATTTAAGAAAGCATTTCAGACATGACCCTCCCTAGTTCTCATGAAGATAAAGGGAGGGAAGCACATTTAGCCTTGCAAGATTCTGTTACAATAACATTAGAATAATAGTATTATCTTGCATGTCTTTGGTTTCCAAGTTTGGTCTACTTTGGAGGGCTGACAATAAAGCCCTTCATGGAATAGGATCCAGCTGTTTGAGGGACAGCCCATCTCTGATTGTTTCTGTCTGGCTAGTGAAATCAGGCAGAGTAGGTGTGTTTCAGGTCCCTTCAATAAAACAGTACCATCTATTGGGACCCAGGAATTGTGCCTTCTCTATTGTAACATCTGCCCTCTGGAACAGCATCTCCCCAGAGGGAGGGCTTCCCACCCTGATGATATTCAGAAAGTCATTGAAAACTTGGCTATTTTCCTATGTTTGGGGCAGAGTAATGGTCGAGCCCCTGTATGATGTATTTTTGTTATTTGGTTTGTCTTCTAGACCCTTATGATCTGATTCTTTCTTTTATTGTTCTCATTTTTTAATGTAAGCCACCCACCTGGAATTAGGTGGCCTCTAAATTGAAATAAATAAATATATAAAGATGGGTATGGGATCTAGAGGTGCTTTGCTGAATCAGAAACTGTTCCATTTGGACAAAGAGGAACCCTAATTTCTACTGAACTTTTTTTTTTCCATCTGGAGCTTCAGGGGTAGTTCTTTTGGAGACATTACAGGAAAAGAAGAATGAAAGCAACTGCAAAAGAAATGAATTAGCATCTCAGATGTTCACTACAGTATTCTGTTGTGGTTGCTATGTCAGGAATGCCCATATTCAGAATTAATGAATGAGAAACAGTACATACTAGCGGTTTCATCTTGTTTCACTGCAGTCATTTAATGCAATGATAAATCCAACTGAGCTTAATAAGAGTTTGTGGACTGGAAGTACCCATTCAATAACTCAAACCAAAGATGGAATTTATTTTATTTTATAGACAGTAATGGTTTTAGCTTCAAAAAGTATTCTTAGAATTATGGTCTTAAAAAACAAATAAGTCTTTGTGCTCTTCTTGTGATTTAATGTGATTTAAGATCACTTGGGGGACAGTGAGTATGTTAAATCCAAATTACCATTAAATCTGAATTTATGTCATTTGCTTCAGTTTACATAATTACAGAAATAATGTAAATTGATTCAAATGATACCTGGGCTTCTTCAGATACAACAGACCTTGAATGTTAAATGTAGGTAGTGTCCAAATGAAAAATGTACCTGTTGTATCTGAAGACTGCTAAACAGAGACTGGTTTGTTAAACTGAGGGTTTACGGTATATCAAAAACAACACTTCTTGTAACTCCTGACATTATTTCATGAAGTTAACTTTGCTCTTACTATTTTGCTTTTGCAGGTTAAATATAAGGAAGATTTAACATGGCTCAGAGGCATTGGCTGCTACGTGTGGGATACTCCTGATTTTGTCCTCGCAGAAAAGAATAAGGCTCTGTATAGTCCGGTATGTGCATTATTTATTCCTGTTCAGAGTTGAGAGAGGGTGTTTCTTTGTGAAGAACTGATTTAGTTTCATAGTGGCAGGATTCTGCATACACAAAGGGAAAAAGCTTTGATACGGTGTTTAGAAATCAGTTTATGAAAAATTTTTCTAAGTAAACCTGCACAGGTTTACATTATGGATTCTTTATCAGCATGAACTTTTACCAGTTTCTATAACACTGTATCATATTCAGGTTTTGCCATCATGCCAACTGAGTCAGTTGGATAAATAAATCAAGATTCATAATCTGTTGCATTTAACATAGTAAGATGGTTAAAATGTTGGACTTTGACTGGAGAGACCCATGTTCAGATCCATCCTCAACCACAGAAGCTCAGTGGGTGACTTTGGGCTAGATATATCTCACAAGACTTTTGTTGTGAGAGAAAATTGAAGGAAAAAAGAATAAAGTACAATACCTTGAATTCCTGGAGGAAGGATGGGGTATCAATCTAATGAATAAATATATGTGTTCTGTAAGCCACCCAGAATTGTGATAGAATCAGGCAGTCTATAAATCTGATAAATATGTAAATAAAAATGTGCCACCCAGTTCTTTGGGTGCAGCAGACCAACAGGTCTCCATGTTGAAAACATTCAATGAATCATTTACTGACAGCTCACTTCCATTAGTAATTGTGAAAGAACTGCAGTATTTCACATCTTTACATTCGATCAGTGTTTGATATTGACTTCTGATTCTTTTGATCATATCTTTATAACTGTTGTATATTTGTTTTCAATAGTATAAGTACAAGGAAACATTTGAAAAAATAAAATCCAAGTTCAAGTATGTTGCTGACTCTCCAATTAACAGGCATGTTAAATATGCCACTCAGTTGATGAATGAGGTAAGTAGATTAACAGACTCTTGTAATACAGGAATTGCCCACAACAATTCCATTAACACGTCCTTGGCATAATCAATTGTTTTGTACTCTCAACATGCTTAACTAGGTCAGGAAAGATGGGGGGAGATTAATTGGTTGAGAAACTTCAAAAAGAGATAACTGAATGAGTTAGCTAACCTCAGGAGGTTAAATATAACCCAAAACAGACCTAGTCATGCCCAGAGTTCAGCTCCAATCTTCAGCTAGCCTTTCATGTCAATAGAAACACCTAAGCTCAGAGAATTAATATATTTTGCCTACCTAGTCCTCCAACAAAGTTGGAGAAAAAGAGCAGCTGAACAGGCAAGCATCTTCATTACAGACCTTGCTCCCAAAATTTAGCAGCACAGAATATACCTCTTAAACACTGATTGGGAGCAGTGCCCAAACCACATCTACAGCCAGTTGCCTGGACAAAGGGAAGATACCACGAAGCCTTCTCAGTACTCTCCTGATACAAAGGCTAATGAGATAGTGGGCATTTCCTGGAGAAAGTGTGTAGGGACTTTGTATCTCCAAAATGGTGATTTTTGGTCCAGTTAGAGTAATTATGTGCTGCTAGAACCACCAATAAAGATATTTGACTGGGTTAGAAGTTGATTAAACATCTTGTGGAAGGGAGTAGAGTTCTGAAAACATTTAGGGATAAAGCCATGTTTTGAGAGCTTCAGCGAAATAATGTGTTCAGGGTTCTTTTTCTTTATGTCTTTGGAATTGCTGGCATTGCATGCATAGAGGTAGGGTTAAGAAGGTGTGTGAAAAACTCAAAATGAATTTTCTTTAAAGAAGTCCTGGTCCTCATACTAGATTTGGTATGAATAAAGCTTGAGATTCCTTTTGCTGTAGTGCCCTATTTCATCTTGTAAGTAAATTTGGGAGCAGTAGTAGGATCTCCCTAAGAAGTCACTATGAAGATGTGGATATCCATCACAAGGTAGATTTTCTTCATGTCTGATATAAAATAATGTATGAATTAATCAGGAAAAAAAATTAAGCATATAAGGAGTAGAAAATCATCCCATAAGCTCCTATAATAATGTGTGTTTAATATGAAAAATTAGTATTCCCCCCCCCCCCCAAGATACATCTGTGTTTTAGAGCCACTTTCTTTCTGCTGAACTTTCCTTCAAATATGAATCAAGCTAACTTTCTTACATTTGTAGCAGTGAAGTAAGTATATTAGCCTTAATGTAGCACCAAGGTCAATCTCATTCAGGCCACTAAAGTTAAATGATTTTGTAGGATGCCAAACTTTTTCTTAGTTAAATATGTTCTATATTTTGCTATGTCTCCATAATGGGTTAAGTCCAGACTCTTAATTTGGACCTACATTGTAAGTGTTTATATATTTTGAAACCCACATAAATACTAACTGCATTTGTCATAATGCAGTTGAACTTAGAATTTTGATTAACTTGGAGAGTTAAAAGACAGGCTGCCTAGTTTGATGTTTTGATTTTGTACCTTTAAGACTGACATCCTATTCTTACTGGACCTGGAAGTAAGCCATTATTCAGGCTTCTTTCTGAGTTAAGTGGCCTAGGACTGTTCTGTTAAGTTTATAAGGTTATGTTTTCTTTTAAATATATGTATAACTGTTTTCTGGGGGGATAGGGGTCTTCTCTATTTTTTTAATGGGTGAATGAATTTAATGAGTAACTAGAAGAGTTTTGTTTAGTTGAAGATTGGTGCTAAAATGTCTTTGTACCTCTCCATATATTACTTTCTGATGCTGCTTTGAGCAGAAATTGTACAAATCTGAGTATGAGAAGAAGAAGGATAAGTATTCCTTTGTGGTGGATGACCCTAAAACCTTGCTGGCCAAATGGGGAGGCGAATTAAGCAGTCAGGTACTGTGATCCTGTTGGCCAGGATATTCGGAATGTGGCTGGTGTCATTTGTGGATGTCCATTCTCATACGTCTGGAATGTCTCTAGTCCGTGATATTATAGCTTTGATCTAGGATATTCCAAATGTTATGTCTTTTATGTACTGAAAACTATCTGTACTTTGCCACCCAAAATTGCTCAGCAGCTTTTTGAGTGAGCCTGTCTGTACTCTGTGTTCTCATAAGTTATGTTCCAATGGACAGTGATGATTTCTCTACTACATTTCAATTCAGATTTGGAAAAAAAAAGTTAGGTCTGAGTCAGTCCTATGTCCCTATTGTTAAAAGGGCAGCACTGTGTGTGATGATGGCAAGATAATGTCCAGTTTTTCTAATTCGGTTATGACATTATTCATCTTGCCTCTAGTGAATACTGTCTATTGGTGTGATTTTGAGAATACATGAGTATTCCAAAGGCCTAAATCTCACTATCTGGGATCTAGAGCTATTTTTGTTGTCTTCACAAGTCTTTCTTGTGCTTCATTGCTGTTTGCATGGACAGAATAAATATAAGTCTAGTGCCAAGTTGTTCCTGCAACATGGATGTAATGAAATTCTGCGACCAGATATGCTGACAGCATTGTACAACACACATCAGTCGAGCCAGGTAATGTATTGTAGTAGTAGTTGTTGATGATGTAGTAGTAGTGGTAGCAGTAGTAGCATTATAGTAGATTGATGGTGTTGATGTTAGTGAATGATAAAAGATATAATTAAAAATGTACATATATCATAGCCCCTGGTAGACATTAAATCTCTTGACAACACCCACTACAGAAGTTGGTGGACTGATTGAAGAAAGAGAAGCTTTGTCCAATAAGCATTAATGGAGACCCTTTAGAAAGGAATGGGCTTGATTCTGAATGTTGCCATTATTTGCTATGGATTAGAGCAAATTCTCTACAGCCAGCAAAACTATTAGGAAGGGGAGAAGACTGCTATGTGTCTCCCTCTCTGCACACATGTCAAATCTGCACCCCTCTGCAGCAGATACAGGTATGAATAGGATGAGTAGGATCCAAGTTTTTTTCTATCTCCTCTTCCATGCACATCATCATGATGGACATTTTGCCCCCTAAAGTAGCTAAATTATATGCTATATTAGATACATTAATTCATTTACTACAGATACCAATAAATGCAATTTGTTCTTGTTTTCCTGGCTTTTACCTTCATCAGGACAACTTGCCTTGTACCAGCTATGACATTTCTTATTCTTCTGGGGAAGAGGCTAGCCGCAGAAATTATTGTTCTTTATTTGGAAAGCCTTCTCAATTTTTGTTAAATGTTGGGAAGGAAACATCTGACCAGCATAGATTCCCCTTTGTGCACTTGACAGTCAGTGTTCACCTCTTCTACTAAAAACATCACCTTCATTCTGCAAACAAGTACCAACTGGAATAGCTGCAGCCGAGTGCTTGGCAATCCAAGCAGTAATTGTTATGATGCCAAACAGTATTGCTTAATTACTTAAATAACTGTATTTACTTCCCCTAACATTAATAGGATTTATTTACACATAGTTTTAGATTTGGAATGTTAATTAATCTCAAAATTAAATTCAGTTTCCTTGCCTACACAAATGCCTTATTTATGGCATTGATAAGCTAGCTTTCTCTTAGTATATACTGTTATTATTTTGTATGTGTGCCATTCGTTGTGCATGCATTTATTCTTGTCTTTATGCATGCCCTTTGTTGTCTTTCCATTTATTGTAATGCATGAGAAACAAGCAAAACTGGTTACAATTTCTATCTTGTCTTTACACCACTTTTAAGATGCTGAGATTCTTTGTAAAACTGGTCCCCCAAAGATTTTCAGCTGAATAGAATAATTTATAAAGATTTATAATAACATCTATATCCATTGTTCCAAATAAGTAATGCATTTTATATATTTTTAAAATGTCAGTTCAATTAATAGTCTCAGTATTTTCCCTTCTGCTATAATTTCAAAATATTGTTTGGATTTGCAATTAGTCTAAACAGTTTTATGACATATTGATATAATAATTAAAAGTAAAAGTTAATTCAGGAAGTTCGATACCAGCATTTTTTACTTAATATGCAGTTGTAAGATGGGCCAACCATCCCTAATTTTTGTTGGCTTTATGGATTCAGTGATCCTGAATTCATTCTACTCTTGTGCACTGACCAGAGTCTGTATGGATTACAACAGAAAGGAAACACTGTAAAACGAATAAATAGATACTTAATACATTCTAAAATATGTTATTTACATTCTAAAAGATGCTACTTACCTGCTCTGCTTATTCTTTTTAAGAGATCCTTTGATTTCAAGCACAACCAATGTTTTTATCTGCTTGGGTCAAATCCTGCTAATTTACTCCTTTTATCTATCATGTTCACATCCTGTCCCGAGGAGGATATATGGGATTATCTCAGATCCATTCCCATATCAAGCTGGTGGGAGGGTTAGAGGTGATGATTCACAATAGCCACTCCAAAGTTACATGGCTGAGAGGTGGCTGAATGTATGCTCTGCAGTTTATTTTACTCCTGCATCTCATTGGCTTCCTTCGAACTCAGCATAACCAAAAGCAACCCAACTGACATTTCCGTTGTGTGGGCTTGGCTCCCCACATAGACAGTTTCAGTTGACTTCTATGCAGCTGTTGATAGCGGGCAGGCTAATTCTAGCTCTCTTCTGAAAAGGTGTATTGGTAGTGTTTTTGTTACTGCCATTCCATATCACTGTTACTTGTTTTTCTTTCAACAGTACAAGTACAAAAGGCTGTATGAAAAGCAGAAGGACAAATATACAACTATTGTGGATACTCCAGAACATCTGAGGACTACCAAAGTCAACAAGCTAATCAGTGATGTAAGTGCTGAGATTTGAAACAAGTGGTGTTAAGCAACTATTTTTTGTAGATACTGCTTTAGGAAATGGCATTCACAGTGCAATTCTATACCTGACTATCCAGAAGTAAGCCCCATTAAGTTCAATGGGACTTACTCCCATGTACATATGTATAGAGCAACATCCTACATGTCTTCCTAGCTTCATTTCTGTGTGGCGGTGTTAGAGGATAGTCAGGGTTCTTAGGACTGAATGTGTAGGAGATTTCAACAAAAGAAATCCATCCTGCCAGTTTTGAGCTGCCCCCCATGCCCTTGGCAAGTAATGGGAGGGATAGGAAATGAATCAGTGGTGATTCTCTAACTTAAAATTCTCAAATTAAATGATAAGTTTAAGTCAATGATTTGGGGGGGGGGGGTGTTCTGGAAAAGATATGGGTCACAAGTCTCACCCTTTCTTCAAGAAGCTCAATGTTTCTTGAGTTCTTGGCTTCCCCTCAGTTTTGTTTCATAACAAACCTCTCAGACTGAGAAATAGTGACCAGAGAGTAAGCTTCATAATTATGAATGGATTTGAGCTCAAACACACTAGTCAAACACACCAAATGTTAAACTATATTATCAAGGATACAATTTTCACTGACTGGTCACAGGTAACAGACCCACATCTGAAGGATACAAAATGTGATGCCAAAATCTAAATAAAATGTCATGCTTTTGTTGTTGTTGTTCTGTATACATGAGCTGAAAGTATAGGCAATTTCCCATACAGATGCCCTCAAGAAGACTCTAGGTGGGATAATTAAGATAGTGCCATCAGCTGGAATCATTTATGTCTGATAGCGAAGATACAGTATAGGCTGTTCAGTTGGCATACCATCACCCACCTTCTTCATTTTGACATACATACGTTCTGTGCATGCAGATGATTATTTCATTGGCTGCTTACTCAAATATAGGAGATGCCAATTTTAACTTTGGTATGATTATAGATGCAACATTTGGGATGTTCTATTCTGACAGCTCTAGATGAGGATGGTGGACATGCCACTTGTTTCTCTTCATGCTTTGGACTGGACTGGACAGTTGCATTTTCCAACCTAGTCACGTTGATGTTCAGCACATCAATGAGCATCAAATAGGAGATAACTAGGGAATGAAGATGGGTTAGATATTCTGGGTGTGACTTTCTAATAGAATTGTTTTTCAAATATATATAATGATTAAATATGCTAACTTGAATTTTTTAATGTTAGATTCTTTATAAACTGGAATACAAAAAGGCCATACCAAAGGGATATACCACTATTCATGATACTCCCATGATACTCCATGTACGGAAGGTCATGGACAGAATAAGTGAAGTAAGTAAAAAATTTTTTTAATTGTATCCTTCCAATTAAACGCCCTTCATGTGTAAGGCTATTTATTGCTGTGTTTTAGATTTAGATTATGTAATTCAGCCTAGCAGAAATATACAGCTTTGGGGATGGTTTCTGTTCTGTCTTTCTATATGGAGGTAAATCATTCATCTTCTGCTTTTCCAACAGCTGAAATACAAAGAACTCTATCAACAGAACAAATCTCACTGCAACGTGGTACCAGATTCAGTTCACATTAAGGCTGCCAAGCAGGCTTACAAAGTGAACAGCAATGTGAGTTCATTTTTATTGTTATCATAGCCATGTAAATGTTGTCATTGGTGACTCAGCCTTCCAAAGGAAACTAGCAAAGCAGGTTTCCCAGTTCTCACTCTTTTGAACCCTTGAAGGATCCACTTGCCATATTTTTATAAAAATCCTACCCAGAGTGAAGGTATTAGTGTACCTCATGCTAACTTCAGAAGGATGAGGATCTGTTCATCCCATCTTGCTGAGCAAAGTGCTTCAGAGAGAAAGGGAGGTAGTATAGATTCCCAAGGCCCAACTTCCTTGGAGAGCCCTATGCAACCTACGAGGTGTGAGTAGGGAATGAAGACACCATCATTTAACAAATGGTAGTCCTGGCAACTAGCTTTTGTGTCCTTCCAAAGATAAAACCGAGCACCCGGACAGGCTGTGTGTTTCTGTTCCTGGGTAAAATCTGAACTGGCTTTATCTTTTGCCATGCAATTTTGTAACATTATAAAAATGGTTTAACTTTTGTTGCTATGTGGGAATTGAGAGAGTCCTTGCTGAGAGGAGAAATGGAGGTGAGAAATTGACAGAGGAGGTACTTTGAAATTGAAACAGAGGCATTTTGTATTTTGCCTAGGTCTCTCCCTCTGTTTCTCTGCAGCCTTGCACATCACCTGAATCATTGCAAAAGCAGACTGCTTGTCAAATATTGTAATTTTTTTGAGATCTCAAACAGACAAGAAGTTATTCTGAGTCCCTGGCAACCCACTATACATGGCTTCTCAGTGGACCAGTGACACCCTCAGGTTTAAGGAGGCCCTGGGCTAGATGCTCTAAGGGAGCACTCCCTGCCCCCCACAAACATACTTCAGATTCAGTTTTCTCTCTCACTCTCTTTCCTAGTCCATCTCATTTTCTGAGTGGACGCGTAAAAGCAGGAAGATGGAAACAGCTAGCCAGCCTGGGAGAAAGACAGGACTTCATACGATGTGCTTTAATTAAATATGTATGGTGCCAAATTCGATGACTTTTAGACCTAGATGGTTGATTTGTCCAATTACACCATGATGTAGATATGTCACTCTTCTGTGGGGTTTACATCTCTCCCAACCTCATTACTGAAGAGAGCCGTGTCTGTTGATTGGTTGAAGGATTCATTGTTTAGCAAACTACAACCACCTTTTAAAATTCTAAAAAAGTGCCAGTCTTGCAAGAACAACTTGATTATATGTTTATATTTCTTATTAAATAGCTGGATTACAAGAAGAAATATGAAGCAACCAAAGCTCACTGGCATTGGACCACGGAAAGACCTGACTTTATCCAAGCTGCTAAAACATCCTTGCAGCAGAGTGATGTAAGCAAATGAGAAAGAAAACTCACTTTTCTTCCTGATGGAGTAAGACAATTTGTTGTTGTTTGGAGCAAACTAGAGAGTTTTCATTTTGTTGTTGTTGCTGTTGTCCCTTCTTTCTTTACAGTATGAATATAAGCTTGACCGAGAATATCTCAGAGGATGCAAGTTGTCTGTAACAGATGACAAAAACACAGTGTTGGCACTGCAGAGTGCAATCTTGGCAAGTGATGTGAGTACTTTAAAATATTTCCAGTGGAAACTTTTTTCTGATCACTTTTGCCAGTTCTCATTAAATAGAACCGAAATATAAATTTAATCAAATGGGTTTGCATCATTTACAAAGTAGGCATTATCTCACATTCCAATCCAGTTGGAAGAAAAATTGTTTTAAGTAGTAACTATAAAAATGGAAACAAGCATCTGCCATGACTTAGAGGGGGTAATCAATTCTAATTTGTGCTTCCCTTTTCCCTCCATCATCATGATGCTAAGCTCTTAGTAAGTTCCAAGTACTGCCAAGATTGAGTTCAACTTCAGTGAGCAAGCCAGTCAGTTTCCCGACTTCAGTCTAGGTCAGGGGTCCCCAAACTCTTCAGCTCATTGACCCCTTCATGAAGTTTCAGATTGTTCATCAATCCCCAAACATTTATTATATGAAAATTATTTAATAAATACTACTTTAATTGTACTATTATTATTATTATTATTATTATTAATAATAATAATAATAATAATAATAATAATAGAGACAACTCAAGGCCTCTCTTGCTGGCAGCTGACCATCCAACCTTGGGTAACACTGTCTTGCCACTAGCCACCTCACCTTCAGGAGTGGTGTGGAACTCTACAGAGACCCCAAATGATTAATTGACCCCAATTGACCTTCCATCATTTACTGACAACTTATTGACCTCTAGCCATTTACTGACCCCCTTTTGACCCTCAGCCATTTATTAATCCCTTGGATAGTCCCTTTGATCCTTGGAGGTTGATCTTGACCACTTTGAGGAACCCTAGTCTAAATGAAAGTCCCCATCATGTTGAAACAAAGCTTTTGTAAGATTAGTGACATATCTCATCATTTTCCTAAGGTGTATTAAGGCAAGAAATCTCCAAAGTTACATTATGACTTCAGAAACATGTTATAGTTTCCTAAGTTTCAGTATAAGGTTTGACTATCCTGGTTCTTTAATAGCTAAGAGAAGAAAACAATGCACTCACTGTTGGCAGTCTCATTTGTAGAACCCTGTTGATGATTGTTGCTTGAAAACATTTTTCCCTTTTTTTTAAACTTCTCAGTTAAAATATAAAGAGAAGCACAACAAGGAACGAGGAAGCATCCTTCCTGTTCCAGACACTCCCCAGATCCTTCTTGCCAAGATGGTTAGCTCTCTTGTGTCTGAGGTAATTGACTTTTTTATTTTTTATTATTATCTGGTTTCAGAATATCTTCTTTCTAAAGATAAGTAATTTCTGAAATGTTTTATTTGTCTTTCATAAACAGAACAAATACAAAGAGCATGTGAAGAAACTCCTACCCCACGGTTCTTTCACAAAATTGCCAGAAACAAGGGATACTGTTCATGTCAAAAAAGTCACCAAGAATGTTAGTGAGGTAGGCTACTTTTGCATCATTTTATTCATGTTGCAGATAGCCTTTCACCTTTGCTGTGTTTGTGACTGAAACTATAGTCTCTCCACTGTAAATTATAACTTACTGTTTTCTGAAGTGGTCCTCTGTATCATCAGTTCTGTTGTCCTTTTAACTGTTTATATATTCAGAATTGACAAAGACTTAACATGTTGTGGGATGTGTAGTTCCAGTTGTTGAAAAATCTGGAAAGTGTTCTTCCTCATTTGAACTTTCATGATTTAAAAACTTGATTATGAACACAATAAGAATTTTAAATGCCTTCAACAATGAGAAGGATGATAGAAATGAGGGTCAGGACAGACTTAATCAAGTCACAGTGTGACTTGGAATTAAGGACAGAAGTGGTGTTACATGCATAATTGATGGATATTGACCTGATTATTATTATTATTATCAGCCAATTCAGCAATATGGCTGTCCTTTGAATCGAATAAATAATGCAAAGAGGTTGAGAATATAAAGGAAAATTACAGCAGAACTAAAGAGATGAAACTTGTTCTCCTACATGCAGAGACACATATACATGCACACAAACTCACACTTAAACTCACATATCCCTTTTTCCCGGATAGTAGTGTTTTTATCTGTCTTTCCTATTTTAAACATCAGCAGATCTTCACTGGAGAATAACTGGTATAACTTTCTATCCCAAACAGACAAATTATAAAAAGAATTTCCAAAAAGAAAAAGGCAAGTCGGATTATTCAATCATGCTGGAACCTCCTGATGTGAAGCATGCCATGGAAGTGGCAAAAAAACAGAGCACTGTAAGTTATTTCTGTACTTTCTTCAATAAACATTGATATATGATCAATGGGAAAGCCAGCCTGGCATAACTGTTACATTACTGGATGTGGACCAGGGAAGCATTTCACTGTATTGTTAGTATTCGGAATTAAGGTATCATGATTTAATCAGGAACTCATACAATGAGTTTGAGACTATCAGCCTCCCTTGCAAGCAAACCTACTTTACAAGGTGGCTGCTAGGATGGTAAAATGAAAGGTGACCCAAGGAGAAACAGTAGTTATTATTATTACTATTATTACAGTTAACTTCTATAATAATTGTAATAATTATTATTATGCTAACTGATAGAAAATTATTGTATTTACTTACTGCTCATAGTCAAATTGTGTTCAGCTTTGGGGGGTTAAATTTTAATTTGGTTTCATTTCTACATATAATTGATAAGGTTTTGATAGCTATCTTGATTACTATCTTCCCAGAAAGATTTATTTAATTCAAGAGTGTTTAATGCCCCATATGATCAAACGGAAAATATTTCAACATTATGAACAGGCACCAGAAAGATTTAGACAAGGACAGTATTGCTTTTTAAATATATGCTGCCCTAATAAATTCAGGTGTATTTCAAGCATGATATATGTAAAGGAAAAAAAAACTTCTTTCAGTTTTCTTTGCGTGTCACTTTAATTCCACTTTAAAGCGTAAATGCATGCATGCATGCATAAAATCATATTTTGCAGATGAAAATCCTGGTTTATGTATAAAATTTAGCTATTCTTCTGGCCTTATCCTACCCTAGAAGCCTTCCTAAATACTGTGCATTACATCATACTGGTCCAGAGCTATATTTCACAGTATTGTACTGTTAGCTCTGCTTTCTAAATATTCTGGGAGGTTAAGTTCAACACTGTCAGAGGGGAGGCATTAAGTGCTCATCCAATCAAAAACAAATTTATATGTGAGAAAGGGACCGCAATTGTGAAGGCTGCTGAAATGTGTGTGTATGGGGGCGGCAAGAGAATTGCCCCTCTCCACTGACTTTTCCGATGGCATCATTTTTCCTTCTTTGATGGAAGTGAACGGCTGTGGGAGAAAACAAAGCAGATGTAATCATGTCTAGCAAGGCCTCCATCTTTATTGATTTGGGTTGGGGGTTAGGGGCTCCATGCTTGTGACCTCTTCCAGAGATGACTGCGTTCACATCTCCCCTCTCCATTTCCCCATTCTTCCTTCTGCTAAGTATTTATAAATGGTGATTTATCCTGCCTAGAGCAAACTGAGTGGCAAAATATTAGCTGATTTTCATACTTCCATTGTCTTGTCTTTTCTAGTTAAAAATATGATGTTAATCATGTATCTGCACCTCCTTTTCATGTACTGTAGATCGAATACAAAAAAGATGCCAGATCACAGCTCCATTATACAACTGTGGCAGATCGACCAGACATTATGAAAGCCACCCAAGTCTCCCATCTAGTCAGCGATGTGAGTGCAAATCGGTGTAACTGTTCAGTAACTTGGTGCTTGTGTAGCACACATATAAGCCATATTGCTTTCACTTTTGCATGTAGAACTCCAAATCGGTTGGTTTTTCAAATGTCTGTATTGATCTTAGATTGAGTACAAAGCCAAAGGTCGTGGAGAAGCTGGAGTAGGAGTCACCATGCTTGGACGTCCAGATATTGAACTTGCCAAAGAAGTGTCCAAACTTACTAGCCAGGTATGTACAAGCAAAACAAATAATTTACAACAATAGGAGGATGTGACACAGGATTACCGCAATCCCTTGGAAGTAATGTTGACGTCTAAAGTAATGCGATCGATAGACCTGGAAATCATTCTAGGATTTTGATGGTCTAAAGAATCCTGTCACTGTGTACAGTGTGTGAACTCAGCTTTTCATAAATCAAAAGGCCAGTTCTGTGTTGTAGACATCCTGGGGATGTATGGGCCTCCCTCAGGCATTGATGGGGGCTTAGTCTGGGCTCCCAAAGAGTAACATTGCATATACAGAAGAAATCTGGATCCTAGTTTCAGAAGGCTTGAATAGCTCAGTGATGATTTTGCCTTTAAAATGAATTGTTTAAAATGAATTATTCCTCTTTAGCTGAATGTGTACTTAATGATAAAAAGTAAAGCTACTTGAGCATTAATTTTAGGTAGACATCACATTTTAAATTTGCAGTATATTTTTTTTATATTTTTCAAAATGTTGCAGGTAAATTTTATTAGATTTTTAAAAATTAGGTTCACTGTATTAGAACTTATTAAGCAAAACATGGAACAAACACTGGGTTCCAACTTCACGTTTGCACATAAAGCTAATTTGAAGAGGAGGACATTCTGTATAAGTGAGTAGGAGGTTATTTTTATTGATAAAATATTGTTGCCCTTTACACAGCTGTTTCTATGGTTTTCATATGTCTGTAATTCCAGGATGTACCATAGTTACCCCAAAGGAAGTCACTCCTGAATTTGAGATGACTCTCCAGAAATAGAAAAAAAATAAATAAATACAAACAAAAAATAATGGCAAATTCCCATATTATCAAATGTGTGTGTATGCAAATATGTTTATGTATATGTATGTATATGTATATATCTGTATATACATATACATGTATACATCTGCTAGAAGCCATAATCTAAAACAGGCAGAGTACAGACAAAAAAACTTGAATATCACCTAATTTGAATGAATAGCTAGTAAGGTAAGTACTGATTTATAAAATAGATCTCCCATTTGCATATATTAATGATTTGTGTGTGTGTGTATAGACAAATATAGACAGGCACACACAAATACCTTCTGCTCTGTTATACTAGCAGAAATGACAAGAAGGAGGAAAAAATTAAGATGCAGATGGAGTGAGGGAGAAGCAATAGGTGCACTGGGAAGAAAAAGAAGGAAAAGGAGGAAAAACAAAACTGGATGGAAATGAAGCAAGATAAATTGGAAATGGTTTAGATATTAGAAAAGGATTAAATTCACCAGGAGGCAGCTCCTTGAAAAAAACAGCTCACCTTCTAAGGCATCCAAGCTATTCAGCAGGAGATGTCTGCAACTATCGGCAGACTTTTCTTGTTCATTTGTTTTCATCTGTATTTTCTATTCTCAGTGAATATAAGACACACACACACACACCATTCAGAGGTAATTATTTGTGGAAACCTCCCCCCACCTCTGCAACTTTCTGTCAAGTAATTTTGGTACGCCATATATTACCAGCACAGGACTATATGACTTCAAAGACATTGCTACCAGCTCCACATTTTTTCTTCTGTAATAGCTATTTTAAGGCAATTGTCTTGTTGATGTTCCCCATGTATTTGGGGTTTCTGACCAGATATTTGTCTGGAAACATATGTAGTTATTATCTTATCAAAGATTTTTGAATATAATGCTTGGATATTTCTGCTTCGCAGATTACTGCTGAAAATGTACTTTACTGCTTGTATAAAAGATGCATTTTCAATAATTTGGTGCCTTATATTTTAGTGCTTTCAGTAGTTAATACCATCCTGTTTGTCTCCACCAAACTTTGAACAAGTGCAGTCGGTGAGCTTCGAAATCATGCTGTTCCCATGAGACACCTCCGTCAAAAGAAGAAATGAATGCTTCCTGCCTTTCTGTCTTAGCTCTGTGGTTTATGTCACTGGAGATTGGCCATTCTAATCTTGCTATCTTGCTATGCTTTGTAGGTCAAATACATCAAAGGATACTTGAGGGGCCATGGGGCAGCATCGTATGATACACCCATGATGAGGCATTTTAAAAAAGCTAATATCCTAAGTAGTCATGTAAGAAGGATTTAAAGTGCCTGTCCTTTCCAGCTTTCCATTTTATGAGTCTTGCTAAATGTTCTTGGCACATAAAATTGAGCCTGAATTGCCAATGGGATGCACTTAAAAAAAAATATATCAAAACCTCATGAATGTTAATCAAAATCTCCCTATTCTTTCTTATGTAAAATTGCTCCTGAGGCTCAAAAGTTGAAATGGAGATAAATTATTTGTTCAGATCTAATCATTTGAGAATGGCACAATTAGTGCATTTAGAATGAGAGCCAGGTCTAGTGAATGTTGTCATGCGTTAACTAAAAACATACAGTGGAACTCGTGCAATGATTCCCAGGTCATGCACTACGGAGGCAGAGCAGAGACAGGGAGCACGCGTTCCCAATAGTGATCTTCTCACTAAGGAGTTTCAGGGAAGTTCTCAGAGAACCTTAATGTCTTGAATCAGGCTATACAAAACACTTGAGTGTTGAAGAAAGGCTTCTGGAGAATTAAACCAGAACTAGATCTTGGCTAACTTCTAATTGCTGCTGCTTGTGGCCAAGTGTTTCCTGACTGATTTCCCCACTCTCTCTTAAATATTTTAGAAAGAAACGTTATCAGCCTTCTCCAAATGGGCTCCTTCCATTGGGGTGGCTTGCAAGTGCTGTCAGCCCCAGTCAGCATGGCCAGTGGTAAGGGATGATGGGGATTGTGGGCCCAAACCCTGGGAAGGACATCGATTGGAGAGGACTTTTGGACATAAGGAAAAAAAGGGAGATGTTTACTTTCTCATTTGTCTTTGTTTATGTTGCATGCAACCACAAACATCCTTCTGTGCTTGTGAGAAAAATCAGTTCTTTGTACTGAAAGTTGGTAAGCCATCTTGTCTGTTGTAATAATAAACTCTTCCAGTTATTAAGCTGTTCTATTCAATCTTTTAGTGAAGAATCGGGAACTTTTGACTCTTGGAAACGTTAATAGGACTAAAAATCTTTTCTTGGAAAAAAAAACCCCAATACTCTTTTCAGAACAGATATTCATATGATGCATCGTCTGTTTTGTGTGGATATTTCTATACTTCTAGCTGTGCAGAATTTCAACAACAAATAATCTTTTAAAGGATTATTTGTCATCTATACTATCTATCACGTCACCAGTCCTGTCACTGTCGTGGTTACTCTGCATGTCATTTCTTATGCTTTGTTATTGTTGTTGTTGTTGTTTGGCTGTATCCAGTGTGGACCATTTGCCATAGAATAGAAAACAGAATCTGTCTGAGTGGGGGAAGAATAGTAAGGGGAAATCCAGTCCACTCACATAACTTTGGATGTAGCCAAATGTTTTCCCTAGTCGTGTGCCAGATCTGTCATTATGAGTATGTCACTGTCCCTCTCAAATGCATCAGTTCCCATGTGGGTCTGTATAAGTTTCTAAAGGAAATCTAACCAGAAGGATATTAACTGAATGTCACCAGCATTTTTTTTTTTTTTTTTGTCAGTCTGGTTTAAAAACTGAAACTATCCAGCATGATGGATACAGAATTGTGTGGATAAGAACATATCCACATGTTTTAGAGATCTAAAATCATGGAATGTGAGTTCAAAGTGCACTATTGGCATCTTCCGTTTTTCTGATGATAAACTAAATTTACTTCTTTACAGTCATGTGTGTTGTTTTCTAGCATGATCAATTCCTTTCATCAGTTATATCAATCAGCTCTTGCAGGCGAGTGACCCCCACCCCTTCAAGGGTATTGTCCATTTACTTTATGTTTATTGCAGTGGGTCTGAATTAAATAAACTCTAATTACAATCTAAATAAACTGAAAATGCCCTTAGTTGTGGCCGGACAATGCCATTACTTTTTTAATTTGTTATTTTTTTTGTTTACTAAACAGCTAATACATTTCCTCTCTTTTATGAAGTTGCTTAATGACAATGTTACTAAAATGTTTAAGAAAAGAACTTTGCTTACCTAGAAAGTTATTAATATACAAACCAATTTCCACTAAAAAAGCTGGGTTGAATATAGTTATTAAATTGGGATGAGAACAATCTGGCTGAATCTGTTTACGTGACTAGAAGCAGATCATCCATCAGTGGGTTCAGATAGATTGTTTTAAATTAAGAAAAAGCATCCAGCAGAACTTTTATTCTCAGTTGTTTTTAAAAAACTCTTTTAAAATGCTATCACTTCTCTTAAAACCAATAACTTGGGCACCAACTATACTGAGTGCAAACTTCCTTTGTGATTAGTAGTGTAGATGGTAAATAGTGGGCTTCCGTGAGGGAAATCTTAGGCAAGTCTTATGTTAATGATCACAAATATACTGTAATCGTGTAAAATGCTGTTCTGATACCCTGAGTAAAACCAGGAAACAAACTTTTTAAAAGTCTAGCTGTTACATCGATTGCCCTTTATCATGCCTTTGTGGGATGTGGTGGTAGAGTAACTGAATTGTATAATTCCACCTTTCCTATCCTGGGGCCCTGAATATATGCCAGATGGCAGCTCCCTTCATTCCAGGGACTGGGAACAATGAGACATACGGAATATAGTGCCACTCAACTGGAGGCTGGGGGAGACTTCTGGAAGCAATCCATAACGAAGCCTTTGTGTCTCTAGGGAGTTGTGCTTCATCTCGCTTTCTCAAGTGTCTCGTACATTTTTTTTGCAATGGATAAATTTTATATCTTTTGATATCTGGAGCTGAAACAAACCACTGAATGAAAGAAGCAATGTCATCCTGTGAAACGTAGCATGTATCTATATCATTACTGAAAAATCTTGACCTTCCCAATGGTGTCTTCTGTTTTGAAGTAGCTCCTATGTGATGCATCTTTTTCTGCTTGTTCGCACTCAGATTCCCTTTGATAACCTGATTGTGGATAGGTGTTTTCTCTTTTCCCTTCTTGGCACCAGAAAAGCTAAAATTCAGGATCCTTTTTTAAAAATATGTCTTTTTGGCATCAGGTGAAGTACAAAGAAAGGTTCGATAAAGAAAAGGGAAAGAGACCTCAATACGACCTGAAGGAGAGCAAGATCTACAAGACCTTAAAAGATGCTCACCACATTGCAAGTGAGGTACGTCTGGCTCATTCGCTTTTCTCTGAACGGTGAGGAGTTTCAGGGTTCAGGTTCCTTTGAGAGAGGTTTGCTAGAACCTCGTAGTATTTGCAGGGGGAAAAAGAGTATGAGCACAGGTGAAAGCAAACAGTTTAAACACTCCACCAATAACATCTGTTACTCCACATCAGAGCTCTAATAAGAGTCAGCATCCAAAAAGGCATTTTCTGCCACTTACTCTCTCCCTGACCCTCTCCATTTCTTTTAAACCTGAAGTCTGTTTTCCGAAATGGTACTGTTGGATTACTTTCATGCCCAGCTTCTTTTCACACTTAGCCTCTTCCCATTCTTACCTTCTACTAGCCTTCTTCTTTTTTTTTTTTTAACATATTTTACCCTCATTGAGGCTGAAGGGAATGATCCTTATTGCAGTTAATGGGGTTAATCTCCCTTTTGGAATCAAAAAGCTTTGAACCTGAAAGCTTCTCTAGCAACCCCAATGTGCCCAGTATTCTTCCATGTGAATGAAACAGCAGTAAAAATATGTTGGCATTTTGGAGGGTTCCAGGAGCACTTCCAAAGGCATGGGCTGCCCTAGAGATGGAGCTTTGGGCCACTGGTGAATTCAAGATCGGCAGTAGCCCATTCCATGCCAGCACAAGCTATAGGATGGCCATCTGAATGTATTCCATTTATAAGCATTCTTTACATGTTCCTGTGACAAGGCTGTTGACTTTTTCCTTTGTTTTATTAATAGGTTAAATATAAGGCAGATCTGAAGAAACTTCATAAGCCAGTGACTGACATGTCTGAATCTCTTGCGATGCATCATGTTTTGAACACGAGCCACCTTGCCAGCACTGTAAGCCTGTTAGCTAAACTGAGATACATTCAGATTAACATTTCCATCTATCTGCCTTTCTAAGATAATATCTGCTAACAACTTCTGCAACATCTTTCTGCAATGTCTTTCCTCCTCCTTGACTGTTTCTAGGAAATCACCTGGTAGTGATCTCTTCTCTCCTGCCTGATGACTATCTCCCATGTTGACTAGCAACATTAATACCTCAAATCTTCAGAACATTTTCTATTACTTTTAAAATAGAGCCGCTAATATTCTAAACATCTAACCAAATTTTAATAGCATTTTTTACCTTTGTAACTCATATTTTTACTAAATAAGTATTATTTCCTTAACTTTTTATTCTTTTTTCAACTCACAACTACTATTTTGAAACAATAATTCTTTAACTTTTAAAACCGCTTCAGACTTAATCTGCTTTTTTGTGAAGTTTTATCTTCTTGCTATAATAAATTCTGCTTGTGGACTTTGTTGAAGCATCCAGTCAGCCATTTTGTGACCCAAAATGCTGAACTAAATGGCCCTTGGCTTGTATCAGCTAATCCCATTTTATATTCTTAAGAGAAAACCAAGGGGTATTGTTCCATTTTAACTGCATCACAAATTCACTGCATCACATTTCTTTGGTCCTTTCTTCTTCATTCATATTTTTGTTCTTGTTTTATAATATTTGTCCCTTTCTGCCTCATACTTTTCTTTCTTCTTCTCTTTTATATATTTGTTTTTAACCACATTTCTGATTTCTTATTTGACTGCTGATAGGTTTGCATAAGGTGATCTAAAAAGCTTGATCTGGTTAGGATACTTTTTAACTATTGAGGTGGTTTTTGACACCTTCCCTTTAGTACCAGTACAAGAAGAAATATGAGAAAAGTAAAGGTCACTACCATGTGGTTCCAGATAACCTTGAACAGATCCATCTAAAGGAGGCCTCAGAACTTCAGAGCATAGTAAGTTGGTTAAGCGTTTCACACTACTTATATCATATTCATAATACAAAAGCTACTTGGCAGTATATCTGTATTCTCATCCAAGGGTATGTCAGAATTTTATAGACTTTTGGCATATTAAGCATGCAGGTGCAGATTGCTCACTTGGTACGCTTGGCTCTTCCTGTCAGAGGGAATAGGTAAACCATCCTGGAAGCCCTACCTGTGATTTAGTTTAAACTGACTTTCCTGGAATTGTCCTCTCATAACAAGCTGGAGTTATCACCCACATTTTGTTCTGGGCACTAGAATGCTTCCTTATTCTTGATAAGCCAGAAATCTAAATAATCATGGCTTAATAATGCATGTGTATCCAGCCAGGTATTGCAGAATCTGAGTTTCTAACATGGGAAACTGAAGTGCCTAGTAACACTTCCCATCAGGTTCCATGTCCACCTGATTTTATTAGATTATTTTAGGTGTACCATGGTATAAAACAAACCATAGACTCAAGCATTAGATTTATTTCCAAGATGCTTCTGGATCACTTACACACCCAAAATATATTTTGAGAAAATACCAATAGTGAAAGGCTGCAGACAAGAACTTTGTCTGGAATTGTGACTACTTGCCTAGGAGAATGCCAGAAGTAAGCTGTGTGGTAGACAGCATCTAGAGGACAGCTACAGGAGGTATTTTGTAACTGTCCATGTTTCCCATGGGGGCTACTTTGTAAGAATATCCATGAAGTGATCTCAAAATTTAAAATGTACCCACTGGGTCACAAAAGTTGAAGGTATCTATTATGCTTTGGAGTTGGGTGGCACTAGTAGCATAGGAAACATTATGCAGGTGAAGGAAGAGTGGATTCAACTAAATATCATAAAAACTAATGTCCCACAGTCAGTAATTAAACTGAAACTGAAAGGAGGTTGGATAGTTTAGCAAGACAACAAAACATACCTGAAAATCAACAATGAACTGTTTACAGAAAGAAAGATAAAGGTTTTGGAATGTTCTTCACAGATCCCAAACTTGAATATTATTGAAAATCTGTGGAGAGATTTCAAACATGCAGTGCATGAAAGGAGACCTAAGAATATTTCTGAGCTATAATACTTCTGCAAAGAAGAGTAGGGAAAAGCAAAAATACAAAGACTTTTTGGCTGGTGGCAGGACACATTTGAAAGCTATTTATCTGCCAAAGATGTTACAAAGTCCTGATTGAAAGAGTGTCCAAACCTTTTTACCTGGGACAGTCATTATTTTCTTATTTTGAATCTGTAAACAACCACACATAAAAGGTACATATCCCTTCAACTTCACAGAAAGTTGTGTTTGACTTTGAACAATACAGCATTATTCACTAACAGATTCATTGAAACAGTTTCATTGAAATACTCAGTTTGACCGGGGGTGCCTAAATATTTATGTGCAATTCTATTGGCTGTGGCTTGCTTTTCTTCACTGCTTAGAGCCACCTTGATTGATGTGGTTAATACATTCATCAATAAAAATGAATACATTTATTTTGGCATAGCATGTTATATGACCACAGCAATTGTATTTTGTTAATCCGGAGTTAGGGTTGAGTGAATGATGTGACCCCATTCTGTATGTGTCTTTTTAATCTGCAACTGCTGGGATAACACGTGCCTCCCACTTGACAGGTGAAGTACAAGGAAAAATATGAAAAGGAAAGAGGAAAGCCCATGTTAGACTTTGAAACACCAACATATATCACTGCCAAGGAAGCCCAACATATGCAGAGCGAGGTATGAGGCTACTAATCAGATACTAGAAAACATAAGCAAGAGACTGAATTGTGGTTGTACTGTTTCTAGTCACTTGGACTCAGAAATGCATTCTGATGATATCTTTCAAACAGGAATGATCATATCTTTCTGCTCACTGATTAAATGATCATCACAGCTTGTTTAATGGGTGCTAAAAAAAATCCAGCCCCTCTGCCCATTTCCCATCCTCAAACTACATATATATGATTTATATTCCCGTTGTTTTGTTTTGAGAATCAGTTGTGCCTCTGCTGTGCTTCTACCCTGAATATTCTTGCCTATATTCAGTTTCATCCCTTTCACTCCCCCGGGTATTTCACAATATGAATGAACTTATCAGAATAAGTTCATTCCAATATGAAATTTATGCAAGGTGAAACTTGAGTGTAATATTTGATTCTGTCAGTTGTTTTAATTAAAAGGGAATATAATATTCAGATGCATATCCTATGGAGTTATTCACTGTTTTCTTTACTTCCTCAGACCAAGCATGCTAGTTGGAGCAGATTTCTTTATCTTGTATTTTCTAGTGTTTTCTAGCATATTGGATCAGAACTACCATCATCCCAGGCATGCTGAGTGGGAATCACTGGAGGTGTCATCCAACACATTTTGTTGGCATTGGGTTGAGGTATTGCTGAGACATTGAGTAGCTAAGGCCATGACCATTCTGCTCTTTTTGTACAACCTGCTCCCCAAATAATATACTGTAGATATTTTGTCCAGATCTATTATTGCTTGCAAGTACATAAAATACTCATTTATAATATATTAGGACACTTTAAAGCATTAAACCTCTCCCAAATGGCACAAGGGCAAAATTGGATCCATAACTACCTAATCATCATGTCATTGTAAAATGACCTGAAATTATTTTTACAATTCCAAAATTAATTCTATTTTCCCTACCTTTTTCCCTTCTTCCTTCTCTCTTTTCCTTCAACTCCTATTAGAAAGAATATAAGAAAGATTTTGAAGAGCAAATTAAAGGCCGGAATCTTACTGGTTTGGAGATTACACCATCTTTACTGCATGTCAAATATGCCACCAGAATAGCAAGCGAGGTACCGTCTACTCTTCTGTCTTCTGCAATGGAAAACCCAATTATCTTCCCCAAAGCAGACACTTCACTGCTGTCTTTGCCGTGCTTAAACTTCAATTTTAAGTTTAAAAGTTAATTTTAATTTTATGTAAATTTTAACTTTAATTTAAGCATGATTTAACTAATGAAGGTGGTTAGGTTTTTTTTTTAAATACTTTTTGTTGTATTCATGGAACCAATGAAAATTGTCCCATTATGTGTGAATTTTTAAGTAGGGTTATTGTATCAATGTACGTGTGTTCGGAAGGCAAAAACAACATAACTATTTAATCTAGGAATTATTTCCTGACTTTCTTTTATTCTTTCTTTTTTCCCCCCTCATAGATCTCCCTCTGTCTCCTACCTACTTCTCTCTTTTGATTTATTTTCTTCTCTCCTACCTTCTAGAAAGAATACAGGAGAGATTTAGAAGAAGGTGTCAGAGGTAAAGGTCTAACCATTCTGGAAGAGACACCAGACTTACTTAGAGCAAAGAATGCAACTTATATCTTGAACGAGGTGAGGCATATCACTGGATGGAATAGAGTTTAGAAATTTCCTGGAAGGCAGATTTTTATGGAATGTTAGAATGCTTAGTATTGGTCTGTCCATTTCATGGTCTTGTGTTCAGCTTGTGTTCAGACAAAGGAAGTACATCTTTCAATTTCACTTGCTAAGTGTTTGTTTTAATTTTTTTTAATTATGTAAACTAATAAAAATGTACACATGCATATAACAGCATTAAGGATCAACACAATCACAAACTGATAAGGAAAGGAAGGAAGGAAATTATGTTCTAAACAAAGCAACTCCAAAAATCAGATCATATTTCTTGAAGGTCTTCTTTATTTCTCTTGTCAAAAAAGACAAATTCAGATATTGACAAATAGCACATATCAGCAGTCTGTTGCTGCAGGTCAGATGTCGATTTCTCCTTGCATAATAATTTTGTTGTTCTTCCTTTAACTCAAAATATACAAGACCCAGCAACTATAATTGCTTTGGGGAGAGAGAAAGCCATTATGTGGTCTCTTGGCAGCTTTTGATGTAGGTTTTGATTTATTTTGGGTTTCCACAAATTTATATTTTTGGATATAAAGAGGTGCTGGTGCACCCCCTCTTCAAGAAACCATCACTGGATCTCACATACTGGGCAATTTTCATCCAGTCCCCCACCTCCCCATTTTAGGGAAGGTGGTTGAGCAAGTGGTGGCATTGCAGCTCCAGAGGATCCTGGAGGAAGTGCATTAGCTGGACCCTTTTCAGTTGGGTTTCAGACCTGGATATGGAAACAGCACTGGTCGCACTTTTGGATGATCTCTGGCAGGAGCAAGATGGGAAGCGGGAGTGGGAACAAAAAGCTTCAGCTGAACCCTGGTAAGACAGAGTGGCTCTGGTTGGGGGCTCCTCTGTATCCAGAAGTTTGGTTCTGGATGAGGTTGCACTACCCCAGACAGACCCGGTGTGTAATCTGGGGGTCCTCCTGGACTCATGACTCCTGCTCAAGGATAATTTCAAAGCAAAGACGGCTGGAAACCTAATGAACTGTTGAAGATTCTTCTCTTGAGCAATAGTTCTCACATTATTAATAATTTTTCTACATTGTTGGATTTCCTTAGTAAAATCATGAAAAACTTGATACTTTTTTAAAATCTCCCTATTCAGTTAACCATGCACAGTGAACCAACTGGCCTTTCTCTGTAGCCCATAAGGAATAAGATTCCAAAGGCATATTTTATCCTGAAGAGCTTTAATTGGTTATAGATAGTTCCCATGATCCCACTGAATTCCCACAATCTTGCAACTGAGATACTCTGTTCTCAGCCACTTCCATTTTGGAATGTTTAGTACCGACAATGTCTTTAACAACTGTTACATCTTCTCTAACCTCAAGGAGAACAGCCATCGCCTTATTCTTAGCAGCTGCACACAGTGTCACTTTAAAGAGGCAAAAAATGTGACAGAACTTCCTAGGGCACCAATGAGGCAGATAACAAACAAGCCCTCCCCAACAATCAAAACACACAGCAACCACCTGCTTCTAGCTCCGATAATAGCAATTAACATAGCAAATAAACAATGATCAGAATATAAATTCTAGCAGGATGACGGAGATAACTTTCTCACACACATTTTGAAGCCCATTTTCCTAATCTATGAATCTCTGTGCACAATTTCCCCAAGTTTATGCATTTTTTTTGCATGAAATGTTGCCTAATGGATGCATCACAGGATAATTGTTCACAGATTATTCATGGATCTGTGATTTAGCTCAGTCATATTAAAATAGGAACCAGATGATTTTCACTGCAATCACATTATGTGTTTAAGAAATTATTTTAGCTTTTAAAAAAAGAATATCAGTGTGGTTGATAATACATTTAACCACTGGTTTTGAATCGATCCTGCAAATACTGAATTATTTTCATAGGGAGTTATAACAATGGAACATTTAGCAGAAAGGAAAAGATCTGCCAGTAATTACATTTACCTTTTCAAATGTATAGCCTGCCTTATAAATCAGATATCTGTCCCTGAATTCAAGAGATTGACTAGCCTACAGTATCTTTTTTTAATTTCTCTAGTATTTCTTATAGTTATTTTTAACCAATCGATGCAGATATCCTGTATAAAGCATTCAGTGTTTGGTATCTTCCCAATACTACATGGTATTTGGGATTCTTTATTTGAATTCTTGAATTCTTTCCTGTATACATTCTTAGCTATTTTGGCTGACATGTAATCTGAAGCCAGACTAAAATATTATATCACCTAAATAATTACATAACATATTTTACTAAATTGAAGATGTTGTAAAAGCTCCAAAGAAAGCGTGCCAACACTAATCCCACATATAACTTTCATTTTTACTCAATCTGATGCTATTTGATTTGTAATGTGATCTGATTTGTGCCTGATTCTGTAATCTGATTAAAATGGGGAAGATTCTGTGATACCTGAACACAACATTTTTCTGAAAATTCTCTTATAACGGGATCCATAAACAGCATGACTACTCAGCTTTTATATCACATTGCAAGATTAAATGCTTCTTCCATAAAATATATTTATCTTCCTCCCAGCACACATTTGCATGGGAAGGTTACTATGTGAGCCACATAAAGATAACCTTTGGAGTATTGGGGTGAATTTCATTTGGGAAAAAGATGTCTGTTCAGATGTTATATTTTTATATCTGTCTTTACTTACAGAAAGAATACAAGAAAGCCCTGGAGATGGAAATCAAAGGAAGGGGCCTAACAGACCTTGCATTGGAGACACCTGATTATATGAGGGCAAAGAATGCCACAGACATTGCTAGTGGGGTCAGTGATTAATAGACATTAATCATTTGATTTCCTACTGTGAAATCAAGAAAAAGCTTTGTTTGTAAATTACTTATTCTGGGTGTTCCCCTGTAATGGTTCTCTCAACAGATTAAATACAAGCACTCTGCAGAAATGGAAAAAGCCAATTATACCACAGTTGTTGACACCCCAGAAATCATCCACGCACATCATGTGAAGAACTTGTCCAGTAAGGTAATGATGACTTTGGAAACATATTTTTCCAGATGTTATTTTGTTTCAAAGCATGATCCATTCATTTGTAATAAAAGACAATAACATATGACAGAAATGGATCAATTATGGCCCTCCAGATGCAGCTGAACTCCAACTCTCATGAGCCTTAACCAGCATGATAAATAATGAGATGCAGAGACCTTCTGAAGTAGAACTGGGTGTGGCCCCTGTCTGTGTGAACTTGATGTTGCCCTGTAAATCCTTTGAATAAGTTTGGGGGTATTTTACAATGTTGGACATTTTGCTCTGTTTTTCATTTTCGTTGGAGACTCCTTTTTTTTTTTTTTGCAGCAATTTTAAATGTAGAACAAAACTACAAGAAATTAAACTTCATACTTACTGGAGAAATTGGGGGAGGGGGAGGGATTGCATATTACACATTCATGTAGATTCCAAAATCTAGACAACAAAAACGTCTCTTTCTCTGTATTTAAAAAGTTATAATGCTTGTTTTGTTACTGCAATAGTACATTTGTCTTTTTTTAACTTGAATAACAGAAAAAGTATAAGGAGGATGCAGAAAGAACCATGCCGTACTATGTGCCTGTGCTAGAGACACCAGAAATACAGCGAGTCCGGGAAAATCAAAAGAATTTTAGTATGGTATGTATACTTATACTCATGAATTACAAGAAAGCAAACAGTGTTCGCCTGAAATGCAATTTTCCTTTCCTATGTTAGATATGAAGCCTAGGGGGTCTAAAACGTTTTGGGTTTGAGACGTTTGGAGCTTGGGCCCCTTGCTTTGCATTTGAAACAGGTTGCTCTGATCTTACTAGAACCGTGTCGGATGCTGTTCTGACCATTTTGACAAAGTTCCCAGCTCAGAACAGTCAGCGATACTGATCATGTAGGTAAGAAAGGAGGACCCAGATTCTAGGGATTTTCCAGAGATAATTAGCGCTATCTCTAAGGTAGATTCTTGATTATTGCTTTGCTGAGCAACAAACTTAAAGTTTGCCAATAATGCAATTACTACAGCCTGAGCCTCTCTTTATTATTTTGGAAAAAGTCCAACTGAAATTGGGGGGCTTAGTTACAAATATCTTATTAGAATTTCTCAAGTAACTTTGTGATTTCATCTTAAAAAACATTCATGAACAGAATACTTAATATTAGCTATATATCAGCATCTTCTCAATGTATTTGACTGCATCTGGTTTATCTGGTTATATTTTGAGTGACCTTTGTTCATGTTGCTGTAGATGTATTTTCCATACATCCTCTGTGGCAATTTTGTAGCTTTATTATGTAAAGGCAGACACAAATTATTCATTTAAGCATATATAGAATTCATTCAGCAACTGGATTGAAGCAATGGATATAACAATATCACCCCCCTCCCCCAAAATGAGAAGAATTATTATGAGAAATGCTCAAGGTCCACTGACATTCTGTCTTGCTTTTGAACATTGAAAATCTCTGGATGTCCCACGTGTGTATGGGCCAGCTGAACTCAAATGATGAGTTTTCAGAACCAGATTTCAGAATTATTGACATTAAAAAAAAAAAGTCAATCAGTAAACAAGAAGACTGAATTCTTCCTGGGAGAATTCTGCACAGCAGCCTCGGCTGCTTGTCTCCCAGGCTGCTCCCAGCTGTTTGTTAAGCCGACTTCAGAAATTTCCATCCAGACTGCAGTGGGTTGGCAACGGGGCTGGTCTTGTGCTCAGTCCAGACTACGGCCTGATTGGTCTTTCCCCTGCTTCTCGCCCTTCTTACCTACGCAAGGAAGGCAAGCCTCACTGGCTGGCTCTCGTGTGGACCAGGGCCTGCTCTTTCCTTTTAGGGGGTCTTCCCTCCTCACGAGTCCCCGTGCCTTTCCGTGGCTTTCCCAGAGGTTTGCACACATAGATGCCTTCATATTCCCCCCTCCACCCCATCATCTCCTTTGATGCAGAACCCTTTCTTTTCTTTTCTTTTCTTTTCTTTTCTTTTCTTTTCTTTTCTTTTCTTTTTTCTTTTCTTTTCTTTTCTTTTTCCTCTTATGGCACCATCGTAGCTCTGATGCTACAATCAGAGCAATAGGGGAAAAGTTGCTCTTTCACTCCCACTTTCTCTCTAGCTCCAGGGAAAGTTTGTGGCAAGGAAGAACTGATCGGTCAGCTTTATAGAAACAACATAGCAACGTTTCTACCTTGCAACTGAAATATGCATTTAAAAAATAAAGGGAAGAAGGGAAGGGAAGGGAAGGGAAGGGAAGGGAAGGGAAGGGAAGGGAAGGGAAGGGAAGGGAAGGGAAGGGAAGGGAAGGGAAGGGAGGGAAGGGAAGGGAAGGGAAGGGAAGGGAAGGGAAGGGAAGGGAAACTCTGCAGTACAGTCCTGGGAGCAGGGGTGGGAAGCAAAGGGAGCGTCCTTCAGCCAGCCGGGGCAGAAAGTGAAAGGGTGTCCACAGGGAGAGGCAAGAGCTGAATGGCTTCTAGGGTTGCGGACAGTTCATTGACATAAGGGGCAATCACTGGATCAGCCACAAGATTATTTAAAAAAAAAAAAGCAACCGCTGGCCAGCAGAAAACACAGCAGCCCAGACAAAATGGCTGCCCAGGGGCGTGCTGGGCACTGCAGCCAGTCAGAGCTGGGCTGCTCCTGGGGTGGGATGAAGCTCTGGCAACCCTCTGCCCTCAAGGACTTTGGAAGGCTCAGGTTGGAAAACAGCAGTTTTGAATCAGGGCTGGGCAACAGAGGCGCGGGAGGCGTTTGCGGTGGGCTGGGAGTGGGAGGAGGACAGCGTCATCTGTTCCTACAGTCAGGAAGCAGCGAGGGGCCTGTACTGGTGATGGGCCAAGCAGAAATCTGTTTTTAGACTGATGCACTGAAAACATGTATTCTCTTAACAGCTTCAGTATCAACATGATCTACAGGACAGTAAAGGAAAGGTTACAGTTGTAAATGAAACACCAGAAATATTACGAGTTAAAGAAAACCAGAAGAATTTCAGCTCGGTAACTTTATATTATTTAACAAATTATTGTCCTATTTTTTATGTCTTATTTTGCTAGCATATTTCACTTTTTTCACTGATACCAATAAAGCCTCTTGTGTAATACACATAATTAAAGATCCATCTATGTGTAACTGAAAGATTGCTAGCAGCTGCATCTTCCTTCCTTCCTTCCTTCCTTCCTTCCTTCCTTCCTTCCTTCCTTCCTTCCTTCCTTCCTTCCTTCCTTCCTTCCTTCCTTCCTTCCTTCCTTCCTTCCTTCCCTCCCTCCCTCCCTCCCTCCCTCCCTCCTCCTTCTCCTTCTCCTTCTCCTTCTCCTTCTCCTTCTCCTTCTCCTTCTCCTTCTCCTTCTCCTTCTCCTTCTCCTTCTTCCTTAGCAAATTCAGAGGAGCCACATTTGGATCCAGAACTTAGCCATGACTTAGTGATAAGGGACTTTAACTCACTCATTGTTTCCATTGTGATATGACATAAAAATCTGATGACATAAACATATCAGTTTTTAGCAATGTAAATCAGGGACAGAGGGTTGAAACTACCAGCTTCCCACACTAGAATTCCAATCCAGAGTAAAAAGAAGATGTAGCTGTTACATCCATTTTTAGAATAATGTCTGGTTTGACCTTCAACTTTTATGAAACAAAATGATGGGGTGGGGAGGATGGGTTAGTGTTACTCTCATTAAAGGGAGTTGTAGTTGCCCATTACATCAGGAATGAGAAACCAATCACCTTCCAGTGACAATTAGTAACCTTGTTGCTGAACTACAACTCCCAGCAGCCTCAGCTAGGATAGACAATGGTGATGGATGCTGGGTTTTATAATAGAGTGAAGTCAGGAGGGCCACATGCTTCCAACCTCTGCCTTATACTCTATTTCTTTTAACAATTTTTTAGTAATGCAGTAACTTGGGTACAGCCTATTTGGCAATAGTATTTTGACATAGCTCCCTGTGTCTTGATCAAGGACCTTTATGGGCTCTGAACTTGTAAGCTTCATGTGTTTTCTTTTAGCAGCTAATCCAGGAATGCCCTGAATAAATATTTTTAGTTTATTCTAAGGTCTAAAACACCTAAAGGACTCCAAAGGGTAAATATTGTCATTTTGTGATGTCTTTATTGGTTAAAGTTACTGATAGATGTTTGACCAAAAGAGGTAGCTCTATGTTAAAAACATTGTGATTTATTTTCAATACCTGAAGTCCAAAGTTTGGAGGTCCTATTAAGTCCTTGCTTACATCAACCCTTAGAAATCTAGATAATAAATAAATAATTTTTCAAAAGCTACTACTCAAAATCAGAAAAACCTCCAGAATTTCATTTGACCTAATACAACACACTGTGAATTATAAAACAGAATATATATTCTGCTTATGTGTTTGCAAATGACCATCTTTGTATTCAGGGCACAAAATCTACCT
This sequence comes from Liasis olivaceus, assembly GCA_030867105.1. Lineage (NCBI taxonomy): Eukaryota > Metazoa > Chordata > Lepidosauria > Squamata > Pythonidae > Liasis > Liasis olivaceus. Next base: position 135,062,294 of record CM061349.1, on the reverse strand, counting down.
AATACTCTTACCTGGTGAAAGAGATATATCCTGATGGCAAATATTGCTTCTTTCTGCTGACCTGATTTCTTTCCTTTTTATATTGCTTGAAATAAGAACTATTACGTGCTTTGTCCATACAAACACCACCAAAGGTAGTACATGTGACCCAGAGACAAGATTTGGGCATGGCTGTTTTTTATTGTCCGGTGATGCAACAGATGTTCTGATGTTTTGTAGTCCTTCTGTAGAAGTGACAATATGTCTTTCTGTGTTCAATCTTGTTGTTTTGCTTTAGGTTTTATATAAAGATGGCATTGGAACAGGAACAGCAATTGAAAAGACACCAGAGACACAGAGAATTAGAAGAACCACAGATGCAATAAGCACGGTACAAAATTAAATTGATTTTTAAAAAAAATGTCTTAGCTGTGCTGTTTTAGCTTATAAAATTGAATGCCATCTAAATTAATATTTGCCATTGTACTGAATGGACTTAAAATATAATTATATTGGAACTGAAAGGGATTAATATGTGTTGAGTCAACAGTTAGCTGTACTTAGAGTAGACTCAGTAAAATCGAGGAGGTGAAATTTGGCAAAAACTGGATCTGATCCATAGTTTTTACTTTAATCCAGTGGCTCCATTGCATGTACAGCATTCCATGTTTGTAGAGACTCCATGGCCATTTTGAGACAACACCCACTTTCAGAAGGGATTCCTTGTTTCCATTGCAAAGACTCCTTTGTGCAATTACATGGAGTAATGGCTTATGCCCTAGGTTTCAGTGAAGAAAGTACTAGGATTCAAACTGATGCATTTAGACACTCCAGAACTGGGTGACAACCCGAGGAATACCAGCATTCACCACAAACTGAAGAAATGCTTATACCTCAGCACACTGGGTTGAACATACATTCCACAGATCCACTTCCACTGTCAACAAATGTAGCCTTAAGGTCAGGGCACCTGTAGTGAAGGAGAACTTTTGTGATGAATAAATATATGTTTCATCAGTGCACATTCAGCAAGATGAAAACGAGGAACCTGTGACCTTCCAGATGTTGTACTGTAGTTACCAGCAGCCATAGCCAGCATGACCCGAGATAAAGATTGCTAGGAGCCTTAATTCAACAGCATCTGGATGACCATGAATTCCGTACCTGTGACATAGATGGTTTATACTATGGCACTCTTTCCCAACCTGGTGCCATGCAGTTCATGTAATTTTGTAACTAGCTTAGTTGAAGCTATCTGGGTCATATCCAGTTGGAAAAAAGTTGTTTTACATGTTAAAGATAAAATCACTTCATAATTATGGATACATCAAGCTACTTCTAGTGTAAAGATTTCTTCAACACAGGAAAAGGACTGTGTAATTATCTACATTTAACTTGAGTGTTGTTTCCTAACTTTCTTCTGAAGCTTCCTTGATGAGGGATTTTCCACAAGGGTGCATGCTAAGCTTTAAGGTCCCACAAACATATAAACCTTCGGCGACAATTGTTTTCTCTGCTCTCTTAAGATGGATATGTATGTCTCATGTACATAATGCCATTATTTGGTCTTGTCTTCTTTCTTCTGAATACAACTTTGTAGATTAAGTACAAGGAACTCATTGGAAAAGGAACTCCCATTGCTGACCTTCCTGAAGTAAAACGTGTCAAGGAGACACAGCAGCACATCAGCACGGTAGTGGCTGAAATTTTCTTTCTCTTTTGATAGTGAGCTGCCTAGTAATGACGTGCTGCTGTTCACCATACTAAGCTGTTGCTTATTCCTCTGGTTAACATGTACTAACATCATCTCCTGTATCCTTAAGGGGCATTCTTGTCCTTTTATTCCATTTTAAAGTTCCATTTGCTTTGATAACTATCGTATGCACACCTTGAGAGGAGAATATATACGTATTGAATGCTGAGAAGATGAAGATGAACCAAAAGATGGTTTCTCAGGTGGAAAAGTCCAAATGGGGATGGGATGGAATTTAAAATATAGCGACAAGCTAATTGATGAAGTGCTTCCTATAAAGTTACTCCAAAATTTGCCACTTGCCTAAGGCAAGTTGCTCTGGCGGCCTATAAGCCAGGCCAAAGTCAATATGTTTGATAGGCTTCTGGATATGCTTAGAGATATCTGGGCACAATCCTAATACAATTAAACTAATACTTATTCATATCTGTTACATTAAATTGTGGATTCTGCACTGTTTATTTAGCTTGCTTATTTATTTGTTTGTGGTAAGCTGATTCCAGTCTTCATATTAACTTCTGCCATATATCACTTGAAACCTGAGCTTAGGGATCAATGATTTGGAAGTTTGAAATTCTAAATAATTCACCACAGCTGACTGAATTTAACTTTCTAGCTTATTCTGTATGGTAATCAAATCAAATTTCATGGAGAAAATCTATCTAGGGGGTCACCAAGAGTTGGAAACAATTTGATGGCACATAATTAATTAATCAATCAAATCTTAACTGGCCACACACTGTGTAGTATAAACCGTTGGGGTGGTTATTAGAAATATTGGTTGCAGTTTAATAAACAGTACAATATTGTGGGCAGATTTGTCTGGAAAACAAGGCAATTATGGCTGACCGTGGAAGGGTCAGTTAGGGCTGTTAAATGCATAACAATGTAGCATCTATGAAGGAACCATAAAGCTGCATCAATAGTTATTGTCTTCTCCTTTCTTGTTTTCTATACTTCCCCCTTTGCAAGGAGAGTCAGAAAAGTCAAGATGGCCATTGTGACTGATAGAACCTTGCTCCTTTCTACAGTTGCACGCATGATGCACACTTGAGTTGTTGTTGTTGTTGTTGTTGTTGTTATTATTATTTTAAATTTATTGTAGCCACCCAACTCCAGTGGATTCCAGTTGCATAGTCACAGCAGCATCTTGGGTTTTTTTGACCCCCCGTCCCTTTGACTGAGCTTTTCACCAGCTAATTAGTTTTAAAATGCAGTTTTGCAAAATCTGGCTGCATTAGATATGTGTGCTACATGTTTCATTTTCTAACTTCAGAGTTACCTTATTTGTTTTCAGATTTTTTCAACTGACTGAATACTTAATTCTAACTGTATTTTTTCTATGTGAGAAAATAGGCATCTTTTTAAAGGAGTGTAATGCAGGACTTTTTAATTTTTTTTTTTTAATGTGAGGACTTGGTGTTCTTTTTCTTTTCTTTTTCTTTTGTTTTTTAAGAAAATAAAAATGCGTGAGACCAGTTTGATGTTATGCAGTGTTTAAATCTCAAATCTTCTTTTGTTTTTGGACTTGGCCTAATATTATGTTAAAGGCCAAGATGCAGAGAGTTGCATAAAATTGAAACAGAATTCGTATAAGTAATTCAATTAGTTTAAATCTGGCCCTAAAGGAACTTTCCAGATATGGGCTTCCCAAATCAAAGAAGTTTAAAAAAAAAAGAATAAAAGGGAACCTTACAGTTCCAAGGTTTTGTGATCCCTTTTCCTCTCCTGGGGACCTGTGGAAGAGTTTTAATAAAACAAAATGTTCAATGGAATGCAGGTAGTCCTCAGTTAGTAACCACAATTGGAAAGGGCAACTCGGTCATTAAGTGAAGCAGTCACTAAGTGAAACATCAGGCGTTTACAATTTTACTTCAGCTTTCCTTTGCTTTACAGACCTGCAAAGGTTGTAAATGCAAGGACTGGTTTCAAGGTGATGTTTTTATCACCATCGTCACTGCAAATTGTCACTAAATGAGACAGTCACTAAACAAGGACTATCTGTACTAAGACTAGAGTATTTCCATTTATAGCATTCCTTTCCGACACAACATGCAGTACTTTCAAAATAGAGTGGAAACATTCCTAATAATGCAACTGGATGTGTGTGGGTATGTGTGCATTTGAGCGTGTGTGTATATGTATGTATCTATGTGTACATTTATATACAAAATAAGTGTGTTAATTAACATTTGCATTGCTCCTTAGTGTTTTCATAGCGGTTATCCGATTTCTCATCTTGGTGGGTGTTTGTATTCTGCAGGTTTTGTACAAAGAGAATGCAGGGCAAGGAACTGCAGTACCAATTACTCCAGAAATAGAGAGAGTCAGACGCAATCAAGAACACATTAGCTCGGTATTTCTCAATAAAATCAAAACTACTTTAACAACTCACAATTTTTTTAAAAAGAATAATCTCTAACTGCCATCTTCTATTTTCTACTACATCCGATTTTTGTGACTCATCTCCCTTCCTAACTTTTAACTTAATTTAAAACATTATGCACCATTAAATACATTTTTTAAAAATAAAACAAAATATACTTTGCCCCCCTAAAATTAACACTGTGTTCCTCTTCTATATGCTTTCCTTAACTCGCTATGTTTGATTTTCTTTTCATTCACATGTTTAATGAATAATATTCTATTACTTTTAGCTTTTTCTCACTTTGCAGTACTAGTTCAAGCGTGGGATTTAACCATGCACTGTTACTACCTACTACTAGCTGAAATTCAACTCTGGTTATTTCACTTCTTTGTTGGGGTCTTTTGTGGATACTTTATTGTACTTTCACAGGTGTCTTACAAAGAACAGGTGGGCACAGGAATGGCAACTCCTGTTACTCCAGAAATGGAGCGAGTCAGGCGTAATCAGGAGCACATTAGCTCGGTATAGCACAAAATATCTGTCACATAATTTTAACTGTCATGAACTTATGCTAACTTTCCTTTTAATTTTAAACCTTCCATAAGATTTTGAGTATCTCTTCATTTTAATCATCTCATGAGACGTGGACAATTAAAGCACTAACTACTTTTGTTCTGCAGTGCTTTTAACTTTTTTTCCTCACCATACTCCTTTCCTATCTTCCTTCCCCTCCCCAAATAAAATAATATGAATGACCTTAAACAAAAGATACTCAGAATGCCTTCCCTTTGTCCTTATAACAGGAAATCTTTCTAATAGTCTTTGGCATCCATGTGTTGGTGCAATGCAAAATTAGAATAACACTTTGATCCTAACCCAATGAGCCCCAACAGCCATTCTAAAATATTTTTCTTAATGTTCTTTTATTGCTAATCTTAATTTTTTTTATGATGTTTTGAAGCAGTTTGTGATTCTGGACAGGAAAACAAGAACACAGTTACAGTCTTCCAAGTTCCAAACCCTGGTACAAAAGTCCACATATATATGCCAGTGTACAAAAGTCCACTATATGCCAGTGGCCCCTTCTTGCAATTAAATTGGGATAATTACTCCAATAGATTCCAGCAATTCTTTATTTATCCTCTCATTTCCGAATCATTTCTCACTCCTTCAGTCCTGTCTCACTCCAGAGAAGAAATAGCATAGCTGTCACTTTTGTAATAACAACTACTCCATCTAAACCAGCTTTCATTTATTTGACCAGAGAACATGAGGCTGAAGAAACAAGACTTGGCTACATCTTCTAAGAAGACCATTTTTGGGCCCCTATTCACGTGCAATATATTTGGAACTAGATTATATTCAATAATATGTGAATATATTTGGAACTAGATTTTCTTGCTTGAACTTTGCAAGAAAATCTAGTTCCAAATATATTTAAACTGTCAAGGATATAGGCAAATAAAAGTGTCTGTGTGTTTGGGGAGGGGGGCTAGAGATCACAACTCTCTTCCAAGAAGAGGTCCTTGTATTCCAAGAATACATCAGGCTGAGAAGGCACTCATCAACCCAAACTGAGTTTTGATTGGTTCTTTTCTTCTCCTTCTGTCCATCATAAGGAAGAATGTAAAGAAACTACAGAGGGTTTAAAGTATTCCTAAAATTATAATCACATCAAATTATTTGAATGTAATTAAGTTATACCCTTGGGTGGTTTTTCATATCCAATGTAGTAGTAGGAACACTTTTAAGGTCAAGATGGAGTGTATTTTTAAGAGGATTTTTCTAAGTTCTGTAGACTTCACAAAGAAAACTTATTTCATAAGGAAAACTGCACTGAATTGCATTTTTATGCTGATTTTTTAAAATATAGATATATATTTAATACTTTCTTCTTACACAGGTGTTATATAAAGAGAATTTAGGGTCTGGAACTCCAATAACTATTACTCCAGAGCTGGAGAGAGTCAAGCACAATCAAGAAATCTTTAGCTCGGTATTTTTGTAGTTAAAAATGCCCTTTACCTTCATTAAAATGGAATTAACCATTACAAAGCTTTATGTTACTCATTCTGAGTAACATAAATTAACCATTACAAAGCTTTATGTTACTCATTCTGAGTAACATAAAATACTCGTTTTTTAAAAAATAAACTCTTTATTTTAGTAACTGAATCATTCAATTACTGACTTTTTTTGTTCACTCACTTTTGCTTTTTATTTCTTGAATGATGGTACATGTATTCCCAACTCATATTGATAGTTACTGTGAAAAGTGTGGGAAATAGATCAAAATAGTTCACAACAAAATTTTGGCTCTGTAGACTTAGGCTACAATCCAGCCAAAACCAAATAAAATTAATGTTGTTGGATTTCACTTAAGAAGCAAAGCTTATGCTTAAGTCTACTGTATCTTCTTATAATAAATGGGGTTTACAATGGAACTTTGGATCTAATTTAAATTTTCTTTCATGGGATGATATTACATTACTTAACACTATAGTTCAAATCTGTGCATAAACTCATATGTACAGAGGACTTCATCCCTATACTGCAAAGCAAGGTGTTTGTACAGTCTAGATTGTGATGGGATATTGTAATCACTTACGGTGTTTCTCAACAACGGCAACTTTAAGATGTGTGGACTTCAGCTACCAGAATTCCCCAGCCAGCAGCTTAAGTCCACTGATCTATCAGAACGAAGGTGTTTAAAACTTTGGGCAAATAGGACTCGAACAAAGGAGTGGGAGGTCAGTAGATGCAAAGCAGGCTCCTCTCAGTTACTGAGTGCAAACACGCTTGTTAAACAAGCTGCACACTCAGAAGAGTAGGGAAACCAGATAAAGAGGGCCCTCTGCTGCGTCTTCAGAAGCAAGAGACACAATTTATGCTTAAAGGGGCATTTTGATCTTATATGGAAGTAGCCATTTTGATTGACTGGCTACTTCCATGTAATAAAGAACGGCCCTGAGAGAGGCTGGACAGGAGAAAAGAGAGGCATTTCCAGCTGAACAGAATAAAAAGAGAAAGGAAGAAGAGAAAGGCATCTAAACAAAAAAGGAGAGGCTGGTAATCCAAATATTAGTTCTGTACTTGAGGATAAACAGGGAGGCTTGTTCATGTCCCTCGTATAGGAGAAAAAAATTCTCATGTTGCACACTGTTTGTTTCATGCAGTGTAATTCTTAATTAGCCATTTAAATGTTTGTGATATAGTTAGTCCTCTGGCTAAATGGGAGACCAAATATAATACTACCCTTACTCCGTGCCTGCAATACTGTGCCACCAATTAAAGAACGGAACAGAGAAATGACAAAATCAATACAAGGTGAAGTCCCAGTGTAGGCACTCTCTGCTTCGGATTTTGTGAGAGTGACAGCCAGATTTTAAGGGATATCACTGTCCCTGAAGAAGCATGGAGCAAATTACGCCATGTCTGTCCAAATCCTAGTTTCAGCCCAGAGATGTTCAGTAAAACTTCAGCTTTGTCCTTCTAATAAACCAAAGTTCCCTTTTGACCCCATTCAAATTAATATTTGGATCTTGGTTAGATGCTGCATATAATTCACTGATGGAAGTAATATCCAATCTATCAATATAGTTAATTTTCCAAAGAGTTTATCTTTGTTCACTATTTTGTATTCTAATAGTCTGGAATATTGTTAACCTTGTTACTGTCCTGGAATACTGTTAACCATGTTCTTACAATCCCAAATGTGTCTCTCTTTTTTAACTCCCTTGACTATTTTTAAAATCATTTATTTAGTGTAACTTAAATTATAAAAACAATATGGTCTAAATCTCCAATTGGATGGAACAGGATGCATAGTATTCTCTCAGATGAAGTTTAAAACTGAAAAAAAAAATGCAACCAATATGGGTGCGCTCAGAATAAAATATCAGAATCATTCTTACAATGATTCATAGCTGTGTCTTACTTCCATCGCTTTAAGTTCGCCATAGGTCCTATTTCTGCCTAAAAAAATAACTTTATGATATCTTTTGCAGTGGTTTCTTTGCTCACTTCTGTTGCTGACTACTGTATTATTTTAGCATAGCAAAGAGAAATCTTAATTTAACCAACATGGCATATAATTAAAAGTGTCCAAAATATTGGATGACTAATCTTTATACCGGAGAGCCAGTTTGGTGCAGTGGTTAAAGCATCAGGCTAGAAACCAGGAGAGCGAGAGTTCTAGTCCTGCCTTAGCTGCAAATCCAGCTGGGTGACTGGCAGGTCACTTTCTCTCAGCCCTAGAAAGGAGCCAATGGCAAGCCACTTCTGAAAAACCTTGCTAAGAAAACTGCAGGGATTTGTCCAGCAGTCTCTGAGAATTGGACACGATTGAACGGATAGAAGAAAAAAAAACGTTATCCCACAGTTCTGCAATGCAGCATTCCTTGCTCTCTAAAACAGCAACCGCAGCCCTCCCCCAACCAAAATATTTTTTTAAATATTCAAATATGAAAGATCTCATGCAAAAATCTTCTGAGATCTTGAGTAATATTGCTGGAATCTCATGAGATTTTGGGCATTTGGGAGGATTATCAGGCCATTTCACAAGATTCAATGCTTATGTCCGAGATCTTAACATGTTTCCAACTCCTTAGATCAATCTTTTTTGGGAATTGGGTGGGGGAGAAGGATGCAGCATCATGACTGAAGCCTCACCTCTTTACTCTTTATACGTGTGTGCAAAAGTGATGCACATACAAAAGGAACAGGCCTTGGATCATGCTGCCATGATTGCCATCTTGTGTGTTTTGACCTCCCTGAACACACCACAGTGTACAGCATCAAAAAATATAGGATGATGAGTAAGTTTCTCCCAACTACAAAATATGTTCTAACATGCCATGTACAGTTAAAAATTACAAAAAAACCCTACAGGGATAAGAAAATTTTGAAGCAGCCATACAACCTCCCACATAAAATCCATTTAAATATTTCACATTTTAATTTTTTAATATTCATAATTTTTAATGGGTTCATTAGTTCCATGGCCATGATCCATCCAGTAGGTATCTTAAAATACTACTGAGCTTCATCAAAACATAAACCACATTCTTGCATCTCCCTCGGGGGACTTAAACGTTCCTAGTGTATGCTGGAGCATACACAACTTTGTGCATTATATGTTTTGCCTTGTTAGCAGGATAGAAAAAGCAAGAAACCACAGAAAGAATATTGTGGAAATAGGACTTGGAAAAGTCCTCATAACTTTGAAAGCATAAGACTCATCCCCAGGAGATTGAAGACCAATACCTTGGCATATTTGAACTGACTGCTGTTTTTCATTCTTATTCTTGTTTTGTCCCATCTTCTTTTATCATGCAGGTCCTATACAAAGAAAATCTAGGGACAGGCACCCCGACTCCTGTCACTCCTGAGATGGAGAGAGTCAAACACAACCAAGAAATCATTAGCTCGGTACTTCTAGGAAACTGGCACTTTAATTCTATTTTCTTCTGAAGTAGCTTTCCTCCAATGACAGTTCCATCTTGCCAATGGCCTTATTGTGCCTTCTATGAAACTTTGACCTTTGATGTTCAATTTAGGATAGCATCATGTTGGAGACTTTTTAACTATTCCTGCTGTTCAACGCCTTACCTCCAAATTATTGCCAGAATATTACACTCCATTTTCCTACCACTGGCATGTTGGATCTTCTGTGAATAATATACAGAGATACAAAAATGCATCTTCCAAGGTTGAGACTATATTTAATGACCACTAGTGCTTGTTTCTTGAAAAGAAAAGTTCTTATGATGCAACCATCCGGCAAAATGATCACATTCCAATCAGCTTCTGTTTAAAGCATCTGTAGCAAAATCTCTCCCACCCACCCCCCACTTTTATCTATTGCTAGCTTATTTAGCTGCTCTTCTATCCCACAGGTGTTGTACAAAGAGAATGTAGGGAAAGCAACCCCAACTTCTGTCACTCCAGAGATGGAGAGAGTCAAACGCAATCAAGAACACGTTAGCTCGGTATTTGAAAGAAGAGCAAATTGACCTGAATTCTTTGAAATAAGTTGATGTGTTGACCTCCCTTTCTAACTATCAGTAGTGCCAATTCACCTCTCAGAAAAGCCTCCTTTCCTTGGAATTCCTTCTTCAACCTAGATGTACTACTAAGAGTTGACTCACTATTTTTAATTTTCAGCACACACTTTTAGCTTTTATATCTTTCTTATCCAACTACATAATTTTCTTCTATGGGTGTTGATTAAACATCTCTGTTCCAAATGACAGTGAAATCAACAGCCAGCTAGCTTCACTGGAAGCTGGTGTGTTCCAAGTATTAACACCGTAAGCTATTAACATCTTTTTATGAACATTACTGTTTTGTAAGTACTGGATACCTTTTTGTATCCTGTAGGTTTTGTACAAAGAGGACATAGGGAAAGGAACCCCTACACCTGTCACTCCAGAGATGGAAAGAGTTAAACGCAATCAAGAACACGTTAGCTCGGTATTCAAAAGAAGAGAAAATTGACCTGAATTCTTGAAATAAGTTGATGTGTTGACCTCCCTTTCTAACTATCAGTAGTGCCAATTCACCTCTCAGAAAAGCTTCCTTTCCTTGGAATTCTTTCTTCTACCTAGATGTACTACTAAGAGTTGACTCACTATTTTTAATTTTCAGCACATACTTTTAGCTTTTATATCTTTCTTATCCAACTACATAATTTTCTTCTGTGGGTGTTGATTAAACATCTCTGTTCCAAATGACAGTGAAATCAACAGCCAGCTAGCTTCACTGGAAGCTGGTGTGTTCCAAGTATTAACACCGTAAGCTATTAACATCTTTTTATGAACATTACTGTTTTGTAATTATTGGATACCTTTTTGTATCCTGTAGGTTTTGTACAAAGAGGACATAGGGAAAGGAACCCCTACACCTGTCACTCCAGAGATGGAAAGAGTTAAACGCAATCAAGAACACGTTAGCTCGGTATTTGAAAGAAGAGCAAATTGACCTGAATTCTTGAAATAAGTTGATGTGTTGACCTCCCTTTCTAACTATCAGTAGTGCCACTTCACCTCTCAGAAAAGCTTCCTTTCCTTGGAATTCTTTCTTCAACCTAGATGTACTACTAAGAGTTGACTCACTATTTTTAATTTTCAGCACATACTTTTAGCTTTTATATCTTTCTTATCCAACTACATAATTTTCTTCTGTGGGTGTTGATTAAACATCTCTGTTCCAAATGACAGTGAAATCAACAGCCAGCTAGCTTCACTGGAAGCTGGTGTGTTCCAAGTATTAACATCGTAAGCTATTAACATCTTTTTATGAACATTACTGTTTTGTAATTACTGGATACCTTTTTGTATCCTGTAGGTTTTGTACAAAGAGGACATAGGGAAAGGAACCCCTACACCTGTCACTCCAGAGATGGAAAGAGTTAAACGCAATCAAGAACACGTTAGCTCGGTATTTGAAAGAAGAGAAAATTGACCTGAATTCTTGAAATAAGTTGATGCATTAATGATCTTGCTTTCTAACTGTCAGTAGTGCCAATTCACACCTTACAACAAGCCTCCTATCCTTGGAATTTTTTCTTCAACCTACATATACTATTGCTACTAAGACTTGACTCGCTACTTTTAATTTTCAAAACACAGAGAAATTTCATATTTTTAAGGCTTTTACATCTTTCTTATCCTACTGGATTATTATCTCATGTGGGTGTTGATTACAGGTCTCTGTTCCAGATGACAATGAAATCAACAGCCAGCTAGCTTCACTGGAAGCTGGTGTGTTCCAAGTATTAACACCATAATCTATTAATATTTTTAATGAACATTGCTGTTTTGTAATTATTGGGTACCTTTTTTGTATCCTGTAGGTTGTGTACAAAGAAGATGTAGGGAAAGGAACTCCTACCCCTGTCACTCCAGAGATGGAGAGAGTTAAACGCAATCAAGAACACATTAGCTCGGTATTCAGAAAAAGAGAAAATTGACCTGAATTCTTGAAATAAGTTGATGTGTTAATGATCTTACTTTCTAACTATCAATAATGCCATTTCACCTCTTACAAGACTCCTATCTTTGAAATTCTCTCACCAGACTAGGTGTACTCTTGCTACTAAGATTTGGCTCACTTCTTTAATTTTTTAGCAAACACAGAATTCCCTCCCCCCCCTTTTTTTTTTTGCTTTTTCATCTTTCTTATCCTACCAGATTTTTTTTTTTTTTTGTTGCTCATATGGGTGTTGATTAAAGTTCTCTGTTTCAGAGGATACTGAAATCAACAGCCAGCTGGCTTCACTGGAAGCTGGTACAATCCAAGTATTAACAACATTACCTATTAATATTTTTTTTCTGATCATTGCTGTTTCATAATTGCTGGAAACTCTTTTGTGTCCTTCAGGTTTTATATAAAGAGGGACTGGGGAAAGGTACCCCTACACCTGTCACTCCTGAGATGGAGAGAGTCAAACGCAATCAAGAACACATTAGCTCGGTATTCAAAAGAAGAGAAAATTGACCTAATGTTTTAAAAATAAGTTGTTGTGTTAATTATCTGTGCTTTCTAACTGTTGGAGTCCCAATCTTACCTTTACAACAAGGTTCCTATCCTTGGAATTCTTTTTTCAGCCTAAGTCTTCTACTACTCCTGCTGCTACTACTACTACTACTAAGATTTGATTCATTACTTTTATTTTTCAGCAAACACAGTGTTTTCACCTTTCTTTTAGCTTTTCTGTCTTTCTTATCCTACTAGATCATTTTCTTCTGTGGGTGTTGATTAAAGGTCTCTGTTCCAGATGACACTGAAATCAACAGCCAGCTAGCTTCACTGGAAGCTGGTGTGACCCATGTATTAACTCCATTAGCTAATAATGTGTTACGATCACTGCGGTTTTTTAATTGCTGGATACTCTTTTGTATCCTGTAGGTTGTGTACAAAGAGGACGTAGGGAAAGGAACCCCTACCCCTGTCACTCCAGAGATGGAGAGAGTCAGACGCAATCAAGAACACATTAGCTCGGTATTTGAAAGAGGGAGGCAAAGGAATTAATGGTTTAAAATAATATTAAATGTATTAGAGCTTTGTGCTTTCTAACCAAACTGTAGCATCCATTTCAACCTCTTGGCATAAACCATCTGCCCTTTGAACTCTTTCTGCAACTTAACTTTAACATATTCCCAGAAGGACTTGATTTGCTACTTCCTTTTACTTTTCAGCAAACAGAGCGCTTGACTGACATTTGCTGTCTGTTCAGCTTTCTTATCCTACTAGATTACATTTTCCTATTTGGTTGTTGACTAGAGGTCTCTGTTCCAACTGACCCAGATCAACAGCCAGCCTCTATATTGAAAGCTGGTGTGTGCCTGGCATTAACATTATAAACTGTTAAAATATCTTTTGGTTGCTGCTGTTATATGATTACTGGACACCCCTTTTTACCTTGTAGGTTTTGTACAAAGAGGGTTTGGGGAAAGGTACCCCGATACCAATCACTCCTGAGATGGAAAGAGCGAAGCGCAATCAAGAGTTCATTAGCTCGGTACTTTAAAAACAAAAGTATTTTTAATATAACAAAATATAATAACATCCTAACAAGACTTCCGAAGTTTTGCCTTTCGTATCTAAGTAAAATACTGATATATTGATCACTTACCTTCTACTCATAAGATACATCTGATATTAATATTAATATTCAACCATCAGTTCTTGAAGAGTTTTCATAATCTAGCAACAATGACAACAGGACTCTATCCAGATATTACTACACCCTGTGATTTCTGCTCCAAATAACTTGTCCTAGAGAAGAGGTCTATGCAAATAAATGCTCTATAAGAGAGAATAATTCATAGACAGTGACTAACAACTTTAAAGTATAAGCTATCCATTTTGGTGATTACGAAATGCTGAGAGTCACACAAACATATGGCTATCATTTCTAGATGCACCTCAGTGCTGATTATGTAAAATTGCACAGCAGAGAAAATACAACCCAACTTGATCAGTGTTTCGTTCCGGAACTGATGTACATCTATGTGGGGATGACACCTTGTTGATAGCAAGATTTAGTAAAAATGATTCTGAGATAATTTAGCCTATCAATGCATTTATCTATAGAAATTATAATGATGGATTCCGGTGTACATACTCCCTTCTTTAACAGGCTTATTGTTCATGATCCTGAATTTTTTAGTATACTGTAGTGGAGTTTGCAGGGAGAACTATATCACATCCAAAATAGAATCTTAATGTCTGCAGAGGTAAGATGTGATCAGAAGTATGTAGAGGAATAAAAGCCAAAAGGCCTATGTGAGTTGGTATGGAGAATTATACAACAAGCCTTTAGTCCATTCCCTTAATTTTTAACACATTACACCTATGAGAAAAAGGTCTCCTCAAGGTAATTTCCAGTTGCATGGCTTTCACTGAGCAGGTAGTTGATAGGAAACACAAGTTATTGTATTACTATTCCATTAATAAGACAAGTAATCATTGGACCATTATTTTATCCATAAAAACTTAATTGAAAAGAGCCATTGCACAAAGTACTGCAATCTTGCTCACTGGATAGAATCCTTATCTTTCAAATAATATTCTCTGTGTTAATTATCTCACCTACTTAATTTTTCCTTCTAAATGCTGCTACTTGAATGCTACTTAATTTCTTTCCGTCAAAATATACTACAGTTTCTCTTTGTGATTTCTCATAGAATATTTTTAATATATTTCAAAGATGCCTCTAAAATACAAGTGAGGTGTGACCTCTTTGTCTTGCAGTCATATTGCAGTTGATATGTATTTGATTTCAGAAGAACCCAAACCCATGTAACTGTGAGCCATCAAATACACGTCTTCCTACCTTGTGTGGAATAGAGAAAAATAATTATATCTGAAATGACATTTCATTTTTATCAGTTTTATACTGGACATCATGAAGTTTTTATTATAATCTATTTTTATATTTTTATTTGTGTTCTTTTGAGAATATGCCTTTAAGCACTTTTTTTTTTTTTTTTTTGCAAAAAAGCTAGGTATTTTATTTGAATTATATTTTCGTGATTTTTTTTTTTTTGGTGATTGTGTGATTTTTGGATACTTTTACAATCTTCAGGTTCTCTACAAAGAAAATTTGGGGCGAGCAACCCCAACACCAGTCACTCCTGAGATGGAAAGAGCCAAACGCAGTCAAGAAAACATTAGCTTGGTATTGAAAAAAAAAATGAACTTAAAATAACACATTTGATCAACCTTGTCCTGCATCTAATACATCTCAATCCCATCCATTTTATATTTTTTAAAGACAACACTCCTTTTAATGTTATTTTTACTACTCTTCTTCTTCTTTTTTTACCCTATAACTTTTTAACCACTTTGTTTCCTGGGTTATGTGTCTATTCATGCAGTGATTTTACTACTCTTACTTTATAGTAACCCACGTTAACAAAATTGTTCACCAACAAGTGCCTAATCTTTGATTTTTGACCACTTTCTTGAATGCTGTGTAGGTTTTGTACAAAGAGAGCCTGGGAAAAGGAACTCCAACTTCTATCACTCCAGAGATGGAGAGAGCCAAACGCAATCAAGAAAACATTAGCTCGGTATTTTCAGAACAATCAATCTATACTTTAGATATTAAAAAAAAATACTGCTTTCTGTACTCATGTTCAAAACATTTCCAGGCTAATAATGTCATTAACGTTATAGCTTTATGTTGACATTTAGAAACTAACATATTACCTAAGCATATGATCTAGTTTTTAATTGTGTCATATTCCTACTTAAGTATGGCTTAAAGATTTTTAAGTTGCCACTGTCTTCAATGAACAGCTTAACTTGCTTTGAAAATGTAGTATAATAGCTTTACATTATTCATGATGTATGGATCAGAATGATCTTTGCATTTTATACTTTTCTTTAAACCAAGCCTGTATTCTTCTAAATGTATGTTCTGAGAAGGTTTCTTCAGGATGGCTCAGAACAGTTCTCTATGGATATTTTAGCCATTTTATATCTGATAATGTAAGGCCCTGTTTCACAAGGAAGCCAACACACCTACAATTGTATGTGTCAAGGTACATGTGTCTTTTGTGTCAAGACACAAAGGCATCTGAGCAATATTGGGAGGAGGGTGGAGCTCCCTTGAGCACAACATTGCCATTCCATGGCTTTTATCTTTACCAGAAGACTGACACTGTGCTTCATGATCTGGTCTCCCCTTTTGTGCCTCATGAGCACTAATCACGGAGCTGGGTTTTATCTGCTTTAGGGTCTCTCTTTCTTACATTTCTGCACAGTTTTGGAGGAAGTGAGACCATCCCTTCTCTTGACAGTATCACCTGTGCTTCAGGTTGACATGGAAAGAGTTTGCACCAAATGCTTTTGGGGGCTGCCAGATAATGCTAGAAGCACCATTGCCTTTGGAGTAGCCAAAATCTAAAGCTGGCACCTTTTCTTGGAATAGCATAAGGTTTATTTGAGTGCCTGGGATTAAGACAGGCTGTAGTATTGCACCATCAGTTGGCATGTTATTTGGGGATGGACCACGTTTATAAGCAGAAGGTCTCAGAATTGATCTGAGTAACATTCGTAATGAAAAGAACAGGTAGCAATGCTAAGAAGCTTTTGTTAGTCATGCCGAGAAGATGGAGAGTCTGAGATAATGCAAAACAGGTTTCTATGTTATTCTATTGCTGTTGTTTTGAATGTTATCCCCATAGAATCCTTCAGGTGCAATAGATTAAGACTTTATATCAACAGAATTTAAAGAAATAACCTTACATGCTCAACAACTTTTTAAAATCAAGAGTTAGTAAAGAATATATGTTTATGATATGCCCCTAAGCTGTTTGCATGTTCAGCATTCCTTTATTCCTTACAACTCCTAAATGAAGCATCTCTTAACAACCTGCTCACTAGTGGCTGGGGCCCATTAACTCAAACTCTCTGCTTTTGTCAGATCCTCTATTCTGATAGCTTCCGGAAGCAAGTACAAGGTAAAGCACCCTTTGTCCTGGATACTCCTGAAATGAGGCGTGTTCGGGAGACCCAACGGCACATTTCCACAGTGAGTACTGCTTTGTTTGAAAGCCAAGAAATAGCCCAAGTAAATTACATTACATTACATTACATTACATTACATTACATTACATTACATTAAATGTTACTATTAACAGTAACATATCTTAAGATGCATCAGTTCCAAATGTAACATCCGAGGCAAAAACTAAAATCAGCTTGTGGAATTTGGACAACCTTAGAGACTTCTATAATTTCAGTAGGTGAACAGATATGAGGCTTACTTAAGATAGCTTTCCCCAACCTGATAACTTTCAAGTAAGGCTGCTATGGATGCCTAATTTAATCAGCAAGATCAGTTATTGGGGAAATAATTCCTAGCCACAAGCGTCTGAGAATGATGGGTGTTGCACTACACTACTTCTAGCCCTTACCAGGTTGAAGAAAGCTACCTCAAATATGACTCTCTGGAATGGACTTGTAATTTTTTTTAAAAATTCCAGGTGAAATACCATGAAGACTTTGAAAAGACCAAAGGTAGCTTCACACCTGTAGTCACGGACCCCATAACAGAACGTGTAAAGAAGAATACACTGGACTTCAGTGACATTAACTATAGGGGCATTCAGAGACGAGTAGTACAAATGGAGAAGAAACGAATAGATCACGATCAAGAACTGAATAACTTAACAGGTATATTTTATACTGTGCGGTTCTTCTGTTAAGGAATCTCACAAAACTATAATATATTGAGTCAAAATATGTGGCAGACAATTATTTTTATCAAATACTTTTTTAAAAAGTTGTTGTTTATCTTGAACATACTTGTTCTAAATTTTAAACTATTCCTAAACCAAATCTGCTTGTAAAATTCATTTCTCCTTAGCATGAAGACACCATTTTGCACATCAGATATCTTATATTGAACTAGTCTAAATGGTGTATTCTAGATTCATAGGATTGGGGAAGGTCTTAGATCATCTAACCATAATTGTTTTGTCTGTTATGTTTAGATAGAATAGCAAAGCCACTTTGCTTTTTTGTTTCTCAGTCAAGCCATGTTACAAGTATGAGTAGCAAAGTATTTTCTAAATGTGACTTGTAAACACTACAACCATTAATTTACTTACATTTTGACTGTTGGACTGCAATATAAAACTGTGCAATAACATAAAACAACATCCAACTATCACACTATGTTTTTTGCAGGCCTTCGTGTATGGCGTACTAATCCTGGATCAGTCTTTGATTATGACCCAGCAGAAGATAACATTCAGTCTAGAAGCTTACACTTGCTTGCAGGTATGTTGGGCTATCAGTGAAATTGTGTGCATCATTATGGATGGAATACAAGATAGTGGCTTATGGTTTTTAAAATTTATTTATTTATTTAATTAATTAATTAAATGTATATGCCACTCATCTCCTCCAGAGGGTGACTCTGGGTGGCTCACAATTAAAATCAAACATTAAAAATAGTAAAAATATAAATATCCATATTCAATTAGCTAAAAAAAATAATACTATATAAAAAGACTATATACAATTCAAGATGATGGGGGGGGGGGCAGAATCAATTACCCCACCAGCCAATTCCAACAATGCGAGCCCCATCAGGCCCCCAGGCCATCTGGCATAGCCAAGATTTCACACTCTTCCGGAAGGCCATGAGGGTGGGGGCACATTGCACCTCAGGTGGCAAGTTGTTCCACAGGGCAGGGGCCATGGCAGAAAAGGCCCTCTTCCTAGACACTGCCAGGCAAAATTGCTTGACTGGTGGGGTCTGCAACATGCCCCTTCTGCCAGACTGAATGGGGTGGGCTGATATAACCCACTTAAAATACAGCTTTATTCTGTTAGGAATTTAAAACACCTTACTTTCCTGCTAAGTATGCTGTTTTGAAACTACATGTTCCTCCTCACTATTACTTCTTCATCTCTGGCTCCCAGTTCAAGCCCAGCGACGCAGCCGAGAACATTCACGTTCTGCCAGTGCTCTCAGTCTCAGTGGCGGGGATGAAAAATCTGAGCATTCAGAGGCTGCCGATCAGCGCTTGTCATATTACAGCAATGGAGGCTTCTTTCCTCCAACTACCACAGGTAAAAAGAGTAAATTCCCATCAAATTTCATATATATGAAAAAGAAGAAAAAGAAGAAAGAGAAAAGGAGATAAAAAGAAAAAGAAAAAGCTAAAAGTGAAGAAAAAAAGTAGAAATATAGAAAGAAGAAAAAAGATAGAGAAATATAAAGAAGTAGCTTCTGTTCTTCACAGAAGTTATAAAGCGCAATTATATTTTAAGCTCGCTCTCTAAAGTTATAAAATGACTCTCTTCCTTCTATAATCTATCATGTCTAATCATCAAAACTATGAATCATAAGTTCATTTTTTTTCTTTTTTACACAAAAAGTCCATAAGGGGTTTCCAGTCACCAATAAATGTAGATATTTTATTTGTTTATTTATCAAAGTTGTCACCACCCATCTCATTAGAAAATGACTCTGGGCAGTTTACAGGAAAAATAAATATTAGTTAAAAATACAATGTAACAATTAGTCCTAAATAAATAGTAACTTCCAAGATATTTGATGGTAGCTAAATATTATTAGGCTTGGGGAACATCATCAGGGTGCCAGCCACCCCCGGGGTTGGTTAAAACTCTTCTTGCCCCATGCAAGCTGACAGAACCAGGTCTTCAGTTCTTTCCAGAAAGCCGGGAGGGTAGGGGCCCGCCGCACTTCTGTGGGGAGAGTTTCCAGAGGGTGGGGGCAATGGCAGAGAAAGCTCTCCTCCTGGGCCCCACCAGCCAACATTCTGTTGCTGACGGGGTCCTCAACATGCCCTCTCTGCCTAACCAGGTAGGATGGGACAATGTGATGGCGATGAGACAGTCCCTCAGGTAACCTGGACCCATGCCATGTAGGGCTTTAAAGGTAATAATCAACACCATCCATAATGAAGCAAACTGGGATCCAGTGCAGCTCCTGCAGCAAAGGTGTTTTATGTGCCATCCTTGGGGCACCCAAGATTGTCCGCGTGGCCACACTGTGAACCAGCTGTAGCTTCTGGATACTCTTCAAGTGTAGCCCCACATAGAGTGCATTGTGATAGTCTAAATGAGAGATGACCAGGGTGTGAGTAACTGACTATTGTCTAACTCCCATCAAATTTCTTGTTTTGGTGACCCAAAGAAATTTCAGGGCAGGGAGAGAGAAAGATTCATACCAAGGAGGCTGTATTTAGCCAAAGATAGCCAAAGAAAAATACTGTGTGTTTTAAGAGCATTTCCTCTGCTTACTTTTTAAAATGCATTGTAAAAAACAGAGATTGAGATGTTCTGAAGCATCTTCAGTTCCAGAAACAATATTGAAAGAAGAATTCTGTGCCAGAATTATGTTTGTCTTTATTAAATTTGAACACAAAAACATTAAGGGAATATTTTAAAAGAATTAAAGTTCCAAACACTGTTAAAAACTCATTGAAAAAAACACAACACTCAACTCAGTCAAGTCAGTTTAGCTGCAGGAGGCCTGCCTGCAAAATGATAATAACAAGGTGTTGCAAATTGATTTCTTGTCAAGGAGCATCAGCATTTGGGAGTGGCCCCCAGATAGCTCCATGGTCCTGCTAATTGTTCTTCTGGTGGTGAAGGACTGCCAAGCGTCCCTCTCTTAGGCATCTTCAAAATACAAATAGGCTTTTAATGGAGTATGCGGTCTTTCAACAATGTGGTCAAAAATCAGATAGAGTTTAATAGCCCATAGTTAGGCTGATAGCCAGTAAAACTATTTTAACAAGGCTATCTCATAGTCCCCATATCTGACTCCAGTTAACACACTAGCTATACACTGTGTACGGGCTGGAGTTTCTCATTAGTCATGTTAAAGTAGCCCCACTGGGATGTAACTAAAGGATGGGTCTCTGTAGGTGGATTTGACATATCCAGCTATGAGAATCGTTGGCCCTCTAGCTTTAGCGATGCAAATATAGTCCTTGATTATCAGTAAATTTGGGTGATGGGATTTAGGGTTATATCCCAATCATGAACCTGCATCGTCAGGAAAAGGATCATCCCATCCAGTACAGGTTGAGTTCCTTTCCTCTGCTCAGCCTTTCAACTATCCAAATGATCTCTGTGCTTTCAGCTTTGTGTACTCTCCTCATGAGTCATCCATTTAGAATTTAATCAGCTTCCCAGCATTTTAACAGAAAGGCCATATGAGCATTGGTTACCACCAAATCACTGATTTATTTTGTGTGTGAAATAACATGGTAGAAAAGATGGAACTGGAAGAAAAACTACAATTTTGCCACTATTGGCAAATTACAGTTAAGGGGAATGTCATGCAAATTTTGTAATTTATTGTGCAAAGCAATTCAGCATGGATAAACCAGAGTGGGAAAACTAAGAATAATGCAATATATTGGCTGCCATAGCGTCAACACTAGCTCCTATAATGTCCGCAGATTATTTTTGATACCTGCTGTCACGGGTTCTTTTTAAACTATACCCAATGTGATTGACTCAGACTCAAAAGATCCACCAAAAGGACCAGACCCTAGACCCTTTTTTTATATCTCTCTGTAAGGGTTTTTTCATATCTCCCTATAAGAGATTTTTATATCTCCCTGTAAGGGTTGGGGAGATGTTTTATTTTGAAGAAAAAAAAAACCCAAGATAGAAAAGTGAAATATGAAACTTACAAGTCTATATGTGAACGTTTTCTATTGCCTCTATCCTACATTCTATTCTATTATTTCTATATTACTATGGTCATTATTACTATAACAACAATTACTATACAGTACTCTACTATTACAATATTTCCTCTGTACTATACTCTGTTGTATAACTATTCCATAACGATGTTTTCTTCTTACAAACATTGTTCTCCTTAATTCCCCTCTCTGGAATTTCTTCTGCTTTTTTCTTCTCTGTTGCCGGCCAGCGTGTAGGGTACTTGCAATTTTCCACCTTGGGCTTTTGTACTTGCACTTTTCCTTGCTCTGCCTCTGGACCATCCAGGCTCTGTGAAGGAAAAATGCCTTCTTTTCTCCGGCTGCTTTTCTCTGTTCGCTGCCGGCTGCAGCACTTCCAAAACACGCATCTCCTCCCCCACCTGTTTCAAGGTTACAGCTTTACTGGCAACTCTCCCCAGTGCTGATGCTGGGAGAAGGCTCAGAGAGGAGGGGAGGCAGGCAGCACGGGGGCCTTCAACTGTTCCTCAACAGCCTGCTCTTCTACACCTACCTAAGGGTTGGCTATAGCATGACAACCTAACTACTATAACATCTTCCTGGAATTGTAACTTATCAGAATTGCCAAATGATTTAATTTAATACACTATCGTAACTACACAATACCAGAGTGATTCTCTTCAATCAGGAAAAAGTAGCAGCACCCTTGTGTGCCAAAAGGGAGAAGAAAAAGTTAGTACAATCTCTGTATGCAGATATTCTGGAAGACAATTAATAAAAAAAAAAAAAGAGAGAGATTTCCTAACATTACATATATCTACACTATTGTAATCTATAACCTCAGCCACTATCAAAATTTGAAAAACTTACCTAATGCTCAAGCATCACTTAACTGTATTTTGAAATCATACCAGCATTTTTTGTTTTTTTGCTTCTTCTGATATATTTCAACTTCATTTCCCTTTTTAGCGGATTACAAACATGCCAAAACTGTAGAGCTGCCACAACAAAGATCATCTTCTGTTGTGACTCAACAGACTACAGTATCTTCCATCCCCTCTCATCCATCTACTGCAGGGGTAAGCAAAACTTTTTGCTGTACAACAAAAGTATCTGTAAAAATAAGAGTTTTCTGCAGGCAGAGGATGTTTATGAATTGAGTCTGTGTACAGGGAAGTCCACAAGAAGCCATGATCTCATCAAAATGGTGGAACCTGATTCATGAGATCACAATGCATGCTCTGCTCCTTACATACTTATATATAATGTCATGATGGCAAATCTTAATGGGAAAGAAACTTGTATTATGACACGTTTTATTATTAGCTCACCCTTGCCTGCCCTGTGTGGGCCCCCGTCTGTGTGCAAAAGGTTGCCATTTCTGGGGAGAAAAAAACCCTCACATGTCTAAATGGATGGTCAACTTTAGCTTGAATATAAATTCACTTGGGGGAGTAAACAGCATCATTGATGTTTGGGAGGGAGATCTTTATATTCAAAGTTTCAGAGTTACAGACATGTTGAATTGAAGTGATTGGTCCCTGTACACTGTGTGTATGCTAGTAACCTTTGGGTATTATTTTTTTCCCTACAATGACCACAATAGAAGACATATCGTGCCATGTATGATTACACAGCAGCAGATGCTGATGAAGTCTCTTTCAAAGACGGTGATGCAATTGTCAACGTCCAAGCCATAGATGAAGGATGGATGTATGGAACTGTGCAAAGAACAGGCAAAACAGGCATGCTGCCAGCCAACTACGTAGAAGCAGTTTAAACAAAGGAGACCACATTGACATGGACAATAAAAAAGCCTTTTAGGCCCCATCAGTTCAGTATCATTCTTAACACTCTCCAAACAGCCTTATTATTTTCCCTCTCTTGATAAAGGTGAAGAATTGTCTGGCATCTAAATCTTTCAGGAAACATTATCCATCCTAGTCAGAATGCCAGTGGGAAATGTCAACCTACCAACATTCACCACTATTGATTAGATTTTTAAGAGAGAGTTTTGGGTATCTTAAATTATCACTCTTTTAATCAAGCTGAATTTGCACATGATTCAGTTTATTTTCATGAAACATTGAATTGTATTGGTTTAAATGGTTTTTCTTCTCAAGAGATGCAGTGATCACCTGTAATAGTCTAAACACAGCTGAATGTATCAATTTCTGTTTCTAGTATACAACACCTCAATCCAGTCAAAAGTGGAAAAGCCTCTCTTCTGCTCTGCTTAGAGAATGCTGATGCATGCATTTTTAATCTGCGTGTTCTTGGGTCACAGTGCTGTTATTCCCTCTCAAATTAGTGACTAATAAATGTCATGTTTCTGCAAACCTATTATGTGCTTTATTTCTTCATTTTATTTTACTTATTTACTTGTCAGAGTTCTTGGTGGTGTCCAATACATCAGTACAATAAAATATCCACAGTATAGTACTCATAAAACATCCGTGGTTGTAATACTAATACTGGAATAAGTTCAAAATGAAAAATAATTGTAAAACTATTGGGTGTTAACATGCAGTCAATGGCGTCCACCCATCAATCTCCAGAAACTTGTCAAAGAAGCCCCACCTTTTACATCTTCTGAAAATCCATTAACATAGGGAGCAAGTCTAATACCTAAGGGAAGGGTGTTCCATTGCACATGAGCCATTACAAAAACAATACCGCCTCCTGACTTCAGCCTCCCTTACTTCACAGAAGTGGGGAACCACCACCAATTTTATCCAGATGTACATATCAAACAGGAAGTTTTTGGCTGGAGAAGGTTGTCCAATAAGTATCTTTGTCCATGTCTGGGGCTTTATAGGGCTTAAACTGTGCCCAGAAGCTGTGGGTAGCCAATGCAGGGCTGCAATACAAGCATAAACTGACAGCTAACATCTGGAGGCCACTAGTTTGCACCTATTGTAGCTTCCAAGAGAACTTTAAAGGCAGATCCACATAGCATGATGGAGGCATGCTTTGCTGTTGTGAGAATCTGTGTACTGCTGGCCATGGCTCCACCTGCTCAACCAGCAGTAGCTGTGAGTCCAGGAAGACCCACATGTGACAGACTTACCATCAGCAGTGCTTCCTCATCAAAAGACTATCTATCCATGCATCCATGCATCCATGCATCCATCCATCCATCCATCCATCCATCCATCCATCCATCCATCCATCCAATTTAGATACCGCCCATCTCACAAAAAGTGAGACACACTCAGTAGGCAAGCAGGCAACTCTATCTCGCTTGGGTTAAACTTCAACCTGTTTCATCCCACTTAGGCCCCAACAGCTCCAGGCACCAAGACAAGATTTTGCATCACTGGCTTAGCCCAGGATGGCAAATTGCAGTTGGGTGTCAACAGCATAATGGCACTGCACCCTGAACCAATGGCTGAGTTCTTCCAGTAGTTGCATGTCAGGAGTCTGGTAGCACCTTTCCCAATTTACACAATTTTCTTAATAGGTGTAAGCTTTGGGAGCTGCATCTCACTTCATCAGATGCAAAGCTAAACTGTTGGATTTAAACTGGGATGGAGGCAGGGAGATGAAGACAGGCTGGTTATGCAGAGGCAGGTAACACATGAGACAGATTACAAATACCTTATCCATTAACAACTGTAATGTGTTAAAAACCCATTGTGCTTTAACCTTTTGACATGTTGAGTACAGCAATCTCTTGCTTAATCAAGCTGAAAGTCTCATTTTTCTGAATGGTCACTTTGAGATCTACAATAGGGAGTCTTGGGAGGTTGAACTCTGTTGCAGACCTCAAAATGATCATTTTGGAAAAATGAGACTTTAACTGCACAATTGAACAAGTGATTACTGAACCCACATACAACAAAAGGTTTCAGGCTATCTGAAAAGGTAACAAATGCAGAAACCAAGTGTAAGCTGGAATCTGGCAGAGTTTTCACATTGACATTTTAAACAATGGGGGCTTCCTCCACTAATCTACTTCATTGGAAATTCTTGTGTTGCTTCCTCAGGATCAAAGGCCAACTCACTATAGTAAGATTTCAACCCCAAACCTTCTTGCTTCCTACCAGCATCCTGAGAACAAGTGATTTTAGCTTTCTTCCTGGATCTTGGCTTCATTCTTTCAAGATACCTGGTCCAGTGGTCTCCCAAAGTCTCTCTGGTGGACTACCTCTCTTCTGTGCCACCACCAGCTGCTGCTCCATTACATTCAATTATTTTCAAACCAATATCAGCTGATTGAAGCCATTGTTGGATTCAGCTATTTATTGGCTCTTAACTGTGATACTGTAATTTCATTTGCCCTTTAAAAAACCAGTTTACTTCGTTTTTGTTCTGTGACATCTTCTCATTGTTAGGCTTTTGATACTTAATTTGCATTGAAGGTACTATAGAACATACTCACAATTAATACATTGCATTTGTAGCAGTTTCTTCTCACCATGATGGATATGTGCACTCAATCATCATGTATCGATTTTTCTTAGCTTTGTATTTCTTAAGAGGAAAACATGCTTATTGTAACAAAATAACTGAGTAGAGAGGGGTCAAACAAAATGCAACAATTATCTCAGGTCAGCAAAATACACGAATACTAAACCTTGTGTTGCATTTTTCAGGGGGCTTTGGCCAGTCTATCTTATAATCCTCATATGATGGCTTGCCATATATATTTGTGAATGATGAGCATAGGTAGAGATAGATACTACAAAATTTACAAATTATAGAAAAGAAGGTGAGATTATATGATAACAGGAAAAACTCTCTGAGAATTCTATCAATTAAAAGTTAAATAGACAGGAATGCTGAGCTGGATTTTCTGCACTGACTGAAGCTGGTCTACATGGTCTTTGAGATACTTTCCAAACCCATCTGGCAATATCAAACAAGCTGGAAGCAATAACAACTAAAGGCTAAAACATCCAGGTCCCTCAGCATCAAAAATTAAAACGACTAGATGATTGTTCTGACCCATTTCAAACAGCTTTGGGAAGAGATGAAGGACAGCAGTATTTAGTAATGTTTGGAGAGGTGGCTTATGAATTCCTATCTGGCCTGCTCCCGCAGTGATGAAAGAGCTTCCCTAGCTTAGTGGTAGCCTTTTATTCTCTTGAGGACCTCTCATGCCCTATTATTCATTACTGATTTACGCTGACAAATTAAATTGGAATTCAATTACCATATAATCATAGAAGATGCAATTGCTAAATTATTTTGGTTTTAAAATCCCTTTCTATTAATCTTTTCAAAGGCACAGACGTATTGATTCACCCTTGTCCCCTCTCCCTGCAATGGACAAATCAGCACTTTCACGTCAGTTATTAATTCATAGTTTAAATGCTGTTTTAGAATACTTTCTCTTGCATACAAACAGCCAACAAATTTGAATCTTAACACAGTACAGTTCTTCCTCCCAAATTACTACAATCATTTTATCCATATATATTTATTTCCTAAAACATAAATTGATCCCCTTGCTATGTCCATTTTAGAAAGCACAATATGCTCTATACAAAGTTCCTTCCATTCAAACATGTTAGATACTGCCTTTCATACAGGGACATAATTTATAGCATCTGCATTTAGTACATCTATACATAATATACAAAATAATTTTTATGTCCACTTTACTTATGAGTGGGGCAAATAAAAGATTCATTGTCTATAAAATTCTAAGAACATGTGGTCAGATCCTGAGAATACTTATTGGAATTCTATACTGACACACTTTTTTCTTCTGCATAATAGACTCATGAAAAAATAGACTATGTATTATTGCTGATTGAAAAAGTTTGAGATATTATTAATATGCTAATGAAGCACCATACTTTTTAATATGGTAAAGAAGCTATAAAACTAGTATCTTCCAAACTAGTATCAGCTGGAAGATTTGTATTACTTTTGGTAAATTAATTAACACTTCAAACTTTATTCAGAGCAACAAAACCCAGGCTTTAAATATTGATGATGCATCAAAGAATCACACTTAACTTTTGAAAAACATATTGCTCCATATTGTGACATGTTTCACAGTCTTTACTGCACATCTTAACACATTTTGGAAATTGTGCATAGCAGCAATAAAAATCTCAAATTGTAAGTCCAGAGAAGTTAAAAGTTTAAGATTTATACACCAATGCTCTATTCAAGTTACAGCAATCCCTTTTATTTAAAAATATGTGATAAGACTAAACGTTCATCTCAAATTAAAATTTGGGATTTTATAAAAACTGCCCTGCAATCAAATCTATTCTTTAAAGAACTGAGTGTAACTGATTAAACAGTGGTTTCGCAAGATGGAGACTTCCAACGAGACTTCAGATTTCTCATAATGCAGTTTGTCATGCTATGAAGCTTCTCTTGCATTTCAAAGAGTTCGTTCCCTGAATAGCTGAGAAGACTTTCAGGAGTAATTTGGTCAGCAAGTAGATTAATCTGGGCACAAAGGTCTGTTGCTGATGGCTCATCTGCACTGGAGGTCTCTGGTTCACACACATCTAAAATGAAAAGAAAACAGGTTTGCAAAGACATTCTAGCTGAGATCAAATTAAAGCCCATTCAGACAGCTAGTCTACAACTCTTGCTCATGTAAATAACTACGTAACTGTAACTATAGACTGTCCACCCACTAACAGGACAGATTTTGCCAGCATGATACAGAGGTGAAAATTTAGTTTGGAATACTAGTATTTGGGAGATATTAGGCTTTCTTTTTATGATCTACCTCATAAAAGCTGGTTAGTGGTCTTGGAATCCTTTTACACACACAGATACACGGTGTATTAAGAGTCAGGCCCCATAGGCCAATCACAACGTTTTATTAATATTGTTTTCAGAAAAATGTTACTGTACTTAGGAATAGCCAAAGGTCATGTGTCAAATGAATAAGGAAGTGTTTAGAAGAAAATGGCAACCAATTTGAACATTTAATGTTATTTATATAATAAACTGTCTATGGGGCCCAACTTTTGGTATACCCATTGTGTGCATATGTCACTTTTCTGATGTTTTTTACCTTTCTTTCTGTTGTATGCCACTCAAAACTGTTTTGGAGTACAGCAGCATAGAAATACTAACAATAAATGCATGAATGATACTTAAGCGTATGGAAGAATCATATAATCATATACATTAATTATACAGAAGAAATGGAGTAATAGAATAATAACAATGATACTGCCATAAGGTATGCAGGCAATTTCATCTGGGATTCAAATTGCTTAGGAGCATACTTTCTCACACTGTGTATTAAACCCTAGAAAACGGGGTGTATATGTTTCAGTGATATTTACCTGCTACAATTACATCTTCATTTGCAGAGAAGGGTTTCTCATCCATGCCATTGAGTGGTTCCTCTGTATCATCTGGGGCAGCAGTTTCCTCCAATCCACGAGATTTTACCTGTACGTTTTAGGGGTGGGGGGAAAAGAAGAAAATCGTTAAGTCTGCAGATGAAAAGGATAAAACTGTAACTGTGGTTCTTTGAGTAGGTCACTGTAAATTCATACAAACGTTTTCTACACAAATGCAGAGCTCTGCTCAAAATATTCCAATACTTAAGAGCACTGCTGGGAGCCCAACTCCTGACACACCACATATTTTCCTAAGCACGGTTTCCACCAATTCCCTTAGGCCCTGAAATCAAAATGGCAGTTCTCCAAACTGACAGGTGCCTAACAAGTTTAACAGAATTAAAAGACAGAAGGCGAGTGTGTTGTGTGAATTCAGAGGACCACTAGAAGAGTTGACTACAGAAAAATTACCAGTTTGTCTTCACCATGGCCTCTATGGTTCACATGTATGTATGGATACTACCTGGATTATTATCTGAATACCTGTAAGAACTTGCCAAGTCACAGAAGAGGAATCATCTTTTAAAAGTCATCACGCCCAAGACACTATCCAACATATCTCAGGTAAAGGAACAGGATTTAAGGAAAGTCAAAGATTGTTACTGCTTTTGTAGACTTTTGCTCAGCCATAGCAAAATTTTGGGCAGTGACAATCAAGTTGGAGGATATTCCCAAATGCTCCCATGGTTCCTGAACACAAACAAATGGCTGCAATCCTTCTGGGAAAGAGCTGAGAGGTGTAGATTAAAAGACAAGCAAGCAAAAAACAGCATCCCTGAAGACTTCCAAAGCACAGAAGGACTGCTCTAACCATGTAACACGACTAGGAAAAATACAGTTAAATGATGCCCTGATTAAATGAAAAAGACACAAACTTAGGTAAAAATGAAATCTTGGGCCGGAGGACCAACCTATCCCTATGCATAGCAAAATAAGCATGGCCAGAGCTCACTAGCTTGCCTGGCAGACATAACTGTTAAGACGTACATCTGTTTTGCAGTAACTAATGAAACAAAGATGTCAAGCACGTGGTAGCTGCAAACAAGATTGTCCACAAATTTCCTTTAACAAAATGTATTGAAAAGGAATGGAATAAATTCACAGAAATGACAGCAACTGGATTGCTTTTACAGGCAGTCCCTGGGTTAAGAACATCCGACTTACAGACAACTCATACTTACGAATGGGACGCCTTTACTAAAAATGGCGGTCAGCATTCCCCTTCCTCGAGCTGACAAACTGTTGAAGCCGCGCAATGGTTTCATGAACCGCTGAAGCCGAGTGTTTTTAATATACAGTACAGCTTGTTTTCAGAAGTTAATGAAAAGATTGTGCAGCTTCAGTGGTTTTTTGGCTCAAGGAAGAATGCCAACCACCATTTTTAGTAACAGGCAGCCAGCTTGTAACTATGAGTTCTGACTTACATACAAATTTGAGTTAAAGACAGGCTTAGGAACGGGCAGATTCTTTTGGGAGATAAAGATCCCAATATAACTGTTGCAGTTGCAACGTTTACATTTGTAGTCTGTAGAATTAGCGCATGGTTGGCAGCAATGTAGAGGATGAATGACTACAAGCCTTTTTATTATGCATGCTACATTGTAATTTTTACTATATACTATATTTTTTTCTTTTTCTTATGAAGTCTGGATTGGTGACCTACAATCAAGTTTGACCGGCTGACTGACACCATATGATTTCTCAATAGATGGAGGCATCATACTGGGACCAGCAGCCTAAGCTGAGGTTGGAGATGTTAAACAGAAGTGGATGAGTTACTGGCTTTGTAGCTCTGGGATTACCTGAGCCATAGAAGGCAGTCAGTACTGACAGATGGCAAAGCGTTCAAGGAGAACATACCTTCAGTGCCTATTCCCAGAGAGCTACTCATAATCATGATGAATAGCTACAAGGTAGCAAGGTTTGCAATATGAACTTTGCCAAGGCATAGCAGACAAGGATTACTGTTTTCAGAAAAAGAATTTGCTTCTGCAAAGCTGACATTTGCCAAGAACCCTAAGAACGAAGCCACGGACAATAACCCATGAGAATGTTAACAAAAGGCACATGAAAAGAAGAAGACACAAGGACAAATTGTTTAACTGTAGAGGAAGTCAAAGGCTAAATGTTCTAAAGTAGTTCAAAGGAACATGCTACTGTTGAACAATTGAGAAGAAAAACAGGAACCATGTCTAGAAGCACATGTGGTATATGGGGGGCACCCTGTAAGTTCTGGAAGACTTCAAACAGAGTTCTATGAAGACTAAATTATTCTTTTAAAGTAACTTTCAGACTAAATAACGAAAAACCAAAATCCCTACAATGTTTTAGCTAATAGCATTAATTCCTTCTTATTCTGAACTTGGGTGCCTAAAATCTTAGCAATAAAACAAGCCACCAATAAAATAAGGATTTCTCCTTAGCCAGGGAAATCGTTTGGTATATGAGGAGGTAAAAAATAAAATGGCTCAAAAAATCTACACAGGCTTGAGGGTGATTGAGGCTGGATAAATTTTCAAAAAGAAGGGGTAAAGGGAAATTAAACAGGATTAGGGGATAAAGATCATGGGGTTTAAAATTACCTGCTCTTGTACTACAATAAGGTCCTTTTTTTGCTGCATAACAATGAAGTGCTGAGGTATGGAACTCATTCCAAACTTAAGTCTTTCAGGTGCTATTCAGTACAATGGGGGGAATTTTAAGAAGAACTAGAAACAAAGATATCCTCCTTACTTCTCTCCCATCATCCACAAACTACAAGTTGCAGATAATTTAAAGAATTAGTTTATTTCTCCCGTTGTTCATGTCCATGGAGAAATGTTTATTGGGGCAAGTTTTACTTTTGCTTATTATAATTTAAAAATGCAATAAACTTACCTGTTGCTCATGATAGCTTTTAAGAGCCTTTCTAACATTTGAAACTTTAGGAGAACGGACAGGAAGAGTTTTGATGTCAGCTGCGGACAGAGAACTCAAGTCACCCACTGTCCTGATATTCTTTGCTCGAATCAGTTGTACTAGCCCTCTTGCCCTAAAGATAAAGGAAAGAAGGATTTGACCTAATCTACCATTGAAAAAGTTATCTTACCATCTAAAAAGGGTTTTTTCACTTCAGTACAGATTCTTACCCAATGGAGATTACAACTTTATGTATATATTAAGATAGCATGTTTTCCCCCAGTCACCAATATAAGAAACTTTTGCAGAAATGGGTGATGCTTTAGGTTACAATCCTGAAACAAGTAGTCCAAAAATACAAGGTCACAACATTTCTGCTCAAAATACATGCCCAAAAAGGCATTTTATCTCCTATTTCCAATTTCAAAGAAAATCTTCCAGGTTACAATAATTTTGTATCAACCAGGATGAATTTAAGAATAGGAAATATTCACATTGTGCAGAGGAAGCTGCATTTTAAAAAACTCATATGGGTACATTTTGAGCTTTCTGCTGATATAAACAAGAATGGGATGCCTCTGTATACATTTTCTGTGTACCCAAAAATATTCCTCAGCTGCTTCAGCTGCCTGTATTTTCAACATGGTACATGCAATATATCTTTATAGAAAAAGATGAGGGAGTTCAATACACTGATGTTCATTATATTGAAGAATGTAACTTTATATTCTCATGAATATTCAACAATCACCACAGATTCTTTCAGGAATGCAACGTACCCCTCAAATGTTGATTCCTGCCCTCTGGTGCTTGCTCCTTTTATGCAGCTACTGACTAACTTCACATATGAATACATTATTCTACCTACTAGGAGCACTGCATAAACATATAAACACTTAAGCCAATATCTAGCACATAAACTTTTTCAGGAAAAACTGCTTCAATGACTTCCTACTTACCAAGTATTAGAAGTAATATGAGGCAGAATTGTGTCGACAGATGCTTTACAGCCCACCAGGGCAGGGTATATGCTTTCTGTAGGTGTTGGCACTGGTTCCTTGACCATTTCTGTGATCTTAAGCAATACAGAAAATCATTAATTTGGGTAAGTTTAAGAACTGAATATGGGAGAAATTGAGATGAGATACATAAAATGGATGCAAATCTTACTAAACACTTCTTTGAGCTCTTATATTTATGGCTACGAGTTCCAGGGGACAGAGATCCTTTGGTTGGAGTGGTTATAAGCTGGATAGGAAAAGAGGAAAAAATTTTGCTCAGGATCACAGGAATCATCTACAACCCCATGATTATTTTTTTAAGCAGTGTAACTAAAATGGGGTCCTTTATTTAAGAAAAAGGCCAATTCAAAGGAAGGAAGCATGCTTCCACTGGCAGCTAATATTTCTTCAACAAACTCGCTCAACTAGAAAAAAGAACACCGTGTACTCACAATGAAGACTCCTTCTTGTGGGAATGACTTCGGCATCTACAGAATGGGTTAATTCTCCCATCAAATGGGACAGACAGGGAATACATGACCAAGCTTTGATTGCTATGGTCTCACAGGTTTCTCCTGTCAAGCAGCTGGTCCTTCCATGACAAAATGGAAGGAACAACTACATGAAAATCATCCAAGGATAACAATATAACTGAACGAACACAAAGTCTAATTCAAAAAGCAAGGGATGGATGCCTCAGTCACATCAGCAGGAAAGAAACTTCAAGGTGAGTCTCCAACGTTCCTTTTCCACGTGGTGCATGGAGACATCCATGTAATAGCAGTAGGAAAATTAACTCATGTATGTCTTTTTACACCAACTGGGTTTAACTTAAAATTTAATTTTAGAATCAACACACCCTATATGAACAAAGGCATTTCGGTATATACATAGGCATGTCTGTCTCACAACTACACATTTCCTTGTGTTGTGTTGCATAGTGATCTGCAAGACCCAAAGGCTTTCAGAAAGTAACTGGCCAAATTGGATCCGCAACAGAAAAATCCTAGTGTGTAAATGGAGGACTTTTGCTTATGCACAGGATTCTCAGAATCCAAGATTTGGCTTTTCTACAGATTAATTCATTGCAAAGCTCCTGCATCCTTGAGATTATTTTCTAAGGAAAAATTAAGAACAACCCAGATACTACCTTGGCTTGATGGTTAGGTGAAAATTTAGCACTTCGCAAAGATTGAGTGCCATTACAGGGATGAGTTCTAACTACAGGACTTCGCCGGTCAATGTCATCAGCCAATTCTTCTTGGTAGATGGGATTGGCAAAGGAGACTCTTCGGTTCTGTTCACAAACATTTGGCAAAGTTACTATTTAAATAAATCTGAAATATCATATAAATGTAAAGGCTAAAATGTCATGGATTGGAAGTTCCTATTGCCTTCATGATATTACTTAAAATACAGATACATCAAAACTCCCAAACGAAATAGATGGAAATTTTGTTCATATATGAAAGCTTCCATGAAAATGAACAATTAGCATTAATATTATCTAGAAAAAAACATAGAAATCTATGACATGCATCATAAATGTACTAATGTGTATCTTTGGTAAAAGCAAATTTATCTAAGTTCCCACAAAGCAGACATGCTCTCCCAGGAAAGTCATATACCTACAACGGCAAATGAATTAATTAAGTCTTAATATTACAGTGATAGTTTTAAGCTGCAATACTAAACACATTTCCTTATGGAAGCAGAACTTATTTGAGTGGACTTATATAGAATTATACCGCTAATAGTTCTGGACAACTTAAGTGACAGGAAGCACATAATTAAGAGAGGAAACAATTACGAACTTCTTCCTTTTTCACATTTCATTGAAATTCAGGTTATACGTTTTAGACCATGGATTTACATCCTACTTTGGACAGAAAGATACTGCCCAATTTTGACAAACATTTGAACACTTTCCTTTTGTAAACTCTTTGTGGTCTTTGTACTTACTACAACAACATGTAACTAGCTTTAACAAAGACATATGCATTTGAGTTTCACAAAGTGGAATACAGGTAGTCCTCAACTGCCCTGTTTAGTGACCGTTCAAAGTTACAATGGTGCTGAAAATGTAACTTTACAACCAGTCGTCACACATATGACCATTGCAGCATCCTGCAGCCACGTGATCGCCATTTGCATGCTTCACAGCCAGCTTCTGACAAGTAAAGTCCATGGAGAAGCCAGCAGTAAAATCGCAAGTTGCGGCCATGTGATATCTTGCTTAATGATGTCGCTTAGCGACGGAGTTGCTGGTTCCAACTGTGGTCATTAAACAAAGACTACCTGTAGTAAACAAGGGCTGTTATAAACTTAGCAGTCTACGACAAGCATGACAAGCCATTTAATATTGGAATTTCAAAAAACTAATTCAAAAATTTCAATTATTTTTATTCATTAGAGTCTCTAAATAAAGTACTGACAAAACTGCAAATGCCAGTAGAGAAGGACAATATTATTTTAAGTATTTAAATTCTATGCACAATATTCACTAACCATGGTGGCAATTCGAAGGCATATTTTTACATACTCAAACCTATTAAAGAACTAAATTATTTGGGGCTGTGGCCAATGCATTATTATTTGAGCGCTATTAGCACTTTATTTAGGCTCTGTTTGAATTACTTCAAATGTCCAACCAAGTCAGGCATAAACAACATCTTCTTGAATAAAAAATGTGCAAGCTAGATATAAATATTCAAGTGGCTATATAATTACATTAATGTAATTTATCCTATAAATCAAACGAGATGTGAAAAGAAAATTTCAGACTTGATCAAAATATCTCCCTGCACCAAAAGTCTTGAAGTTTTATTGCTTCAAGCAAGCCACATAGATTTTAATAGCTTAAGAGGCTGACAGATATCGTGGATTTCAACTATAGCAAGGAAAGGAAAAATATATTTAGGTTTAAAGGAGCATGTGTAATATGCAAAGAATCACATGTAAAACAGCACAAATAGCTTAAAATACCTTGTTTGCAGGCGATGGAGAATCCTCCTCTTGTTGTCTTTTTATGCCTCTCTTTAAAATACTTGTAGAAGGAGAGGCTGATGGGGACCACACACAGCGAGCCTGTGCTCCAGTGGGACTTCTACTGACCTTGGCTAAAGACAGAGCATCAAGTTCTTTACATTTTGGTGGAGAATCCAAGTTATTACTTTTCTTCTGTAACAAGACTGAGGTTTGAGATTCACTTGGTGTGTCTGTTGTATTATTTTCTGCATCCTTTTCCTCACCTATCTCATTTTCTTGCAGTTCTGCTACCACAGTTGCAGACGTTACAATAGTCTCTTCTACAGTTTTCTGAACGACTCTTTCACTAGCCTGTGTTCCCTCAGATGGGTTAATTCTGCTCTCTGCATCTGTTTTATTTTCCAATGGACCACTCTGTTTACTACTGCCTTCCATTATAGCAACTGATTCTGCATCTGGTTCTAAACGCTGACCCTGAGCACTGAGTTCTTTTGAATGAGAATCCACTGAACCTGGCTCTAAAATTGCTTCAGTGAAAGGAACAGAATCCAGAATTCCTGCAATTGGCTTGTCACTTTCACTTTGGCCACATGCCGATTTCTCAAGTTCAATGTTTGGTGTACTGTCTCTTGGTATACCATCGACAGATTCAGTAACATTGCTAGCCTCTTTCAGATCAGCACAGTGCTTAATGACAGGCAGTGGGGTGCTTGTTGCACAAGGTTCTGCACTCAGCCTCTCTGCCAAATGAACATCTTCAGCAGTAGGAATTGATGTCAGGGCCACTGTTACTTTGCTGAGTATCTTTTTATGTTCTTTTAACTTTGGTTCTGGAGTGCTTGCTTTTTTCAGTTCAGAGGGCAACTTTTCCACTTGGGGAGATAGCTTTTCATCACAGCAGTCGCAGCTCCTTGATCTCCTTGCCCGCTTGCTTCTTTTGTGCTGGCATTCAGGTACATCTAGAAATTTCTTGGATGAAGGAAAGGCACTGATAGCAGTAGCAGAAGCATCATCTTCTGAAGCACCATTTGAGTTGTTATATGCAACAGAATTTGTGTCAAGAATACTAGTTTCCTGCCTACTTTCTAAAATAGGTTCTGAAGTGGATTCTATCCTGTTAGCAGGCTTTCTCTCTGTATCTGAAGAGGCTCTACAATGTATAGTGCCTATATTTTGTTTAAGGTCCAAACAGGCACTCAACGGGAGAGTATTTTTTTCTTCCTTTGTACTGATCTCCTTTGTATTACTAGAAATCAAAGCCCCTTCAATCTCTCCCCCAGAATGTATTTTATGTTTTCCTACTGACATGGCCTGGATTTCTACTGTAGTTTGTGAACAAAGCTCTTGGTTTTCTGGCTCTTCCTTCATTTGGTTCCCAGGGGAATAATTTTTTTTCAATTTTCCAGACCTTTTCCTCTTTGATCCTTCTTCTCTTGTTTCAGAGCTATCAGATTCAGAGTTTTCTATACTGGTAAGTAATCCTTGTGAAGCTCTTCTTGTATGATACCGTGGAAATACTTTTGGTTTCTCACCAGTTGTATCTGGGCCTGATTCTTCAATGTCAGATGCAGGACTGCCTTCAGATTTCCCAACACTTGGGTTCAACTGTTCCTGGATATTCCTTGAAGCATGGCACTCTGAGTTTATACTTTCTGTAGCATTGCTTACATGCACACTTATTGTTGCATCTATTGTTTTTTCAGGTATAGCCTTTTCTTTTTGCCCAGATGTCTCTCTATTTTGTGTCATCTTCTTTGGCGGAATCTTTTCATCATCTTTTCGCCTGTCCTTTTTTTGTTGATTGTTTTCTTTGTCTTGACTATCTACAGTTCCATCTGTTTCTGGTTTTCGTCTTAAAGAACGTCTTAATGCTTTCTGATTAAGCGAAATCTCTGCACTTTGGTTAACATTAGATGTTGCTTCTTCATAAACATCTATCTCTGGAGGGGTATTCTCTTTGTGCTCTAAATTTGGCCCTGCATTTCCCTCTGGAACAATGTCCAGGAGGGGTTTACTTTCCATTGTTGTACTGCCAGTTACACTGACACTGGGAACCTGAGGCTGATTGTCTAGTAAATGTTCTTTTACTTGCCCGTCCACAGATAATTCATGCTTATCCTCCCAATGCTTGTCAGAAACTTGAAGTTTTTCCTCCTGGCCTGACTGCATTTGTTTTGAGTTTTTGTCTTCTGAAGAGTCAGTTTTATTTTGCCTAAGACTTGATTTCTTTATCCCAATCATGCCAGTAGACTGCAATTTTGGATTAGTATTATTTTCTTCTTTCATTTTCTTTGCTTTAACACACGTCTGTAGAGCATTTAAGAATTCTAAGCAAGTCTTCTTAGTCCTAGTGACAGCTTCTTCTGTTTTGAGTTTCAAAGCATCTTTATTCTCCATGTTTGACTTTTCTTTTGAAGAGATATCTGAAACAACTGTGCTTTCCTTTTGGATTAACGAAGGAATACTCCCACATGTTACAGAATTATTACTGAAAGTAGAAGGACTGAAAGGTCTGTTCTCTAAGCCATCAAATTTTTCCAAAGTTATGAAAGACTGCCTTCTGCTCACTGGCTGTGGTGTTCCTGAAATTATATCACTAGAAACTGAGCTGCTGCTGCTGCAATTAGAAGGATTTTCATTCAAAGTAGTATCTAATATTGAAGACTGTCCTGGAACACAGACATTCAACTCCTCATTCTTCAGTTCCAACTTCTGTTTCCTAAGGTTATTAAGTTGTTCAGTAGTGGTAGAACTAGTTTTCTCTGGAGAAACATCTGATTTGTAATTTCCAATTACTTCATGGGGAATGACAAGCTGATGACTCATTGCCTCTCCATTCTGTAGTTAAACAATTTACAACATTAAGTGTTATAATCACTTTACTGCTTGCATCATTAATATACCACCTTCCCTCTAAAATGATTGCATTAAGCATTCTGTGGGATTTCTAGTCTCCCATCCATGTATCTGTTTAACAAGATTTTAACACTGTAGGTACTTGGGAGGACATTTGTTTTAGTAATTTTTTTTCTATCCTGTCTTGAATAGTGTTTGGGGTAGCTTTAATAAAACTATCAGAACACAATGGAAAATAAAAAAAATGAAAACAACAATTTGGTTTAACTATACAAAAATATTTCCCTAGTTTCTAAAAACTAGTGGCTTGTTCCATTTAAATGTAAACCGCTCTATCAAGAACTAAATGAATTTTTTTCCAATTGAAGACCTAAAACCACAGGATTACTAAACCATGCATGCTTAGATAATGCTGCATGTAACTTACTATGTTATAACCTCACTCAAATACAATAGTATAGTGTTTCTTCAATAGCCTTTCAGTGAGCCTGCTTTATTGCTAAAGTTTTGTAAAATGTAACTGCTTTACTTGAGGTAAAATCCTTTCCTATAAATCCTTCATCAAGAAAGCTCTAAAAATGCCATTCCCCCAAACACAATGAACATTCAATACAGAAATATACCTGGGGTGTTAATTTGTTCTTGTTCTTCCCATGATCTTCCTTCATGTCAACTACAGTTGGTTTCTCCCTACAACAAAGACCATTTGTTAAGATGCACTAAAAATATAAAACCTTTTGAAATTCTCTTCTGGTACTTATTACTTACAAAGAATCCTCTTGGTTCGGAGTGTCTTGGGAAAACAGAGTAGCATCTTGAGATGCATCCAGATTATTGTACATGACAGGAATATCAACCCTGAAAAAATATGGGCAGAAAGGAACACAAAATAAACCAAACTTTTATTTCTGCAGAGTATGTTTTTCTTCCCATAATATTTTTATTATTACAGAGTATGTTCTAGGAAATTGAAACCTTGCTTTAGGGCAGTCTTTCTCAAAACAATCCCAGCTGAGAATTCTGGGAAATGTAATTCAAAGCATCTTGTGGAGAAGGCTGTCTTATGGTGACCTCTTCTCTATGCAGCAGTCTGGTTAGTAAACTCCTTACTAGTTACTGAGTCTGGATAAGCAGAGAAAAGTATGGCCAACTATAAAGATCTTCTTAGTTCCATCAAAGCCATGGGAGCCTGTTCAATGCAAAACCTACCATCTCCTGTCCACAAAAGGATTAACCTGTGAAAATCAGAAGCTAGCTGACAAAACAGAATGTGTGTTCTTTGACTCCTAAACCTCAAAATATAGAGGACAGAAATTCTGTTAATAGGATGAACGTAAGATTACAAACCTTTTAGTTCTCAGAACTTCTTTTTGGTGCTCTGTTAACACTCTCTCTTTTGTTTCTGGAGGAATAAACACGAAATCCACAGTATTTTCTTCTTCCAAAAGCATGTTTTTTCTATTTGATTTTGACGCTGAGAATTCTAGTTTCATCTTGTATGAGGAAAAAAAATCAAAACAGAAGAAAAGCTTATAAATAGTACTGAGTCTGTATCTCAAGCACAATGCAAGAAAGAAATGGTGCTCACCCTTGCTACAGATGAAGGGAGAACAAGATTGTCAACTGCAAATTTAACCACAAATTTAAACGGTGAACCCATATCCAGACTACCATGCTATGTCTCCTCATTGATACTTCTTATAACTACTAGAGATACAAGTGCCAAAAATATAATTTGATTAGTAAACTTTTATGTCTTACCTTTGCAGGCGTAATGTGAGAATTAATGCTTTTTTCCTCTGGCTCATTAGTTTGAGCCAGTAATGAGTCTCTTTTTCCATTAGGTTTTACTATTATCCCACTTATGTTTGCATCCCACTGGGAATTCTCTGTCTGTTTTAACAGATTTAAGCATAACTTAACAAAAATAAATTA
Organism: Liasis olivaceus; assembly: GCA_030867105.1. Lineage (NCBI taxonomy): Eukaryota > Metazoa > Chordata > Lepidosauria > Squamata > Pythonidae > Liasis > Liasis olivaceus. The sequence goes on along the minus strand of CM061349.1, from coordinate 135,021,492 downwards.
AAATATCAATAAAAACTTGCATTATTTCTGTACAGTTTCAACAATGTTGAAGTGCTGTCACTAAGAAGCATTTTTCAGACATACATGCAACTATTTAAAATTAAAGCAAAACACACAGACCACGCCATACATATATCTGAAGCTATATAAGTTTGTATTTCCTCAGGTCAAAAAAATCTGCTAACAAAATTCCAAAGTGGAAGTGAAAAATCCAATACTTACATAATCAGAATATGTAACATTACATTCATCCATTATCTCACAGCTTTCAAAACCAGGCAATAAGAGTATGAATTTCTGTTTTGCTTTATATAAAACAGATCTGCAAAGAAGCATAAGATAGCAGTGAAAATCTGGAAGTTACAGTGATATTTAAAAGCTTTGTTTTGGTCAAAGTGCTTATATTTGAAGTTTTAAAAGCAGAACTATTAAAGTTTTTCTTTAGTATTTATTCTACATTTTCATACTCTGCTATCCAATAATTATTCATATCAAAATAAAAAACAGATACAAATACAAATAGAAAACATGTCTGCTTTGCCTGAATGATGAAGTAGTATAGTAATGCATACAGTATATTGCTACTTTAAACTTGAAATTCTGGAGAAGACTTATCCAAATAAATGTTTTGTTAAGAATAAGCTTACTACATTGAGTAAACCTATGTTGAGATACAGCATTAATTCACAACAAGAGAATATTCCAATGTTATAAAAGATGCTTTGAATCCAAAGAGAACACATTTTCACATATATATTTTCCCCAAATAATTGCTTCCCCATTCATATCTATCTTGGGTTAAATGGGTCAAACAAATTAAAGATAAAAAGATTAAGCATTTTTCAGTTGTATTTTCATACAAAATTTCACTATCAAGTTTACTTAATCGTTACATGAAACTCTGAACATAAGACCACCAGACAGAACGGACTGGGTTCCAGATCTTTCTTCAGATTCCTAACCCTCCTAAGGCTGATTCTAGTTTTTAAGCAAAAAATAATTGGAAAAACATCAAAACAGAACGTTCTGCCTATTTTGCTTTATCCTAGACAAAGTTCACAGCTGAAAGAGGCTAGAATACCAGCAGTCCTTGCTTAATGACAGTAATTGCGGACTGCATGTGGGAGGGCATGCAGGTGGCTGCTGTGGTGCGAGCATGATTGGGTGCTGCAGTCTGGCATGACTGCGGCTGGATGTGCATTACGGAGTGTGGGTCGGGGGTGCTGCCGCCATGCGCACTACAGAATATGATCCCTGGGATCTTGTACTCCATAGCAGAGCTCCTCGGGAGAAAAAGCAGTGGGAGAGGGAGCAACTTACAGAAGCAACTTGTGACCTTCCCTGCCAGCTTTGCTTGTGAGAAGCCAGCAGGGAAGTTTGCAAATGGTGATTTTGTGACCATGGGATGCTGCAATTGTCCTAAGTGTGAGCTGGTTGCCAAGTGCCCAGATCGCAATCATGTGACTTTGGGGTGCTGGAATGGCCAGAACTTTGAGGGCCAGCTGTAAGTACCACTCGTTCAGCATCACTGTAACTTTGAATGGTCACTGAACGAGTGGTCGTTAACCAAGGACCATCCGTATACAAGATGTGATCCATCCTTCCTATGAGTTTTGGTCCTGGGATGCTCAACTGAATGAAGCAACTGGGAGAAATAATAATGAATTCCTTCTTTCTTGTACTGCCCCTTTGTTACTCTGTTACTCCAGAGGGATGTTTCAGGCACAGGAGGAAATCACTGGGCCAGAGTCTCATTCATAAACAGCAGGAATCCATCTATTAGCAGGAGGAACGTCTGGATCCAACCTATGGTATGTTGTGTGATAGTATGTTTGTGAAAATTAAGCTTCTACACAAGTCTAAGAGTTGTTTCCAGGTTACAGAATATAAATCACACAAAAATAAAAGATGCCTTACTTTAATTCTTCAGGGTATTCCAGGGTTACAGCTTTTCCAAATGTTGCATTCCAAAACTGAGCACCTTGGCTGCATATCTGCTTATTCTTATTCAAAAACATTATGTTCAATAATGGAGAAAGCTCTTCCAAGAGCTCACTGTTAAAGGATCCAGTATAGTGGGACTGCAAACAACTAATACTTTCTGCCAGTAACTTTTCAAACTGAAAACAAAAATGGAGTAAGAAATGCCATTAATTAAAAAAAATTACAATGTATTAATTTCATCGGCATTTACATAAGCAAATTGCCTTTTTTAGCTTATACTCCATTCAGACTGGACTACAACAATTAAAACCAAAATCTAGTTATCATCTAAAAGCAATTAGGCCATGAGGAACTGAGTTCAATTCCTGACGGCTTGATGGACACACCCGTGCAGTGTTACTTATTTATTTACAAACCTTACATGGCTGCCTATCTTATATACAATAATCCTAGGTGGCCCATAACAAAGCCAGTAAAAACAACAATGAAACAATCGTATTACCCATACATGAAGCAACACACTCCCCACGCCAAGCAACCACTGGCTCCTCCCCATCCTAGCCTGATGCCTTCACAACAATATGGAGGTAGTTTGCCATTGCACAAACTTCTGGGATGTTTTCTTGACTACTCAGTCTTAATCAATTAGCAGGAGAATAACCAGAGATGGCATCAATTGAACCTCCCAAGACAGAGAGCTTCACACGCATCAAGAAGGATGTTACACTCATCCCTGCCAATACAGTATATCTCCATCAGATTTGAAGAGGCAGACAAGATGGTATGGGAGGCAGAATCCCTCATCTGGCCTTATCACCCACATTTTGAATTGACAGAGAAACCCACTGGTGACCATCGCAGCCCTTGAAGGACTTGTATAGTATGGTCCTGCCGTAAACATCTACCTAAATGTTTTCTGCTGCATTTGGAACCAATTGCAATTTCTGAAGGCCATTCAAACAGCAATAATTCTATCTAGATAAAACTGGACAATATAGATTAGTCAAGTTAAAAGGGTGACAATCTGATATTGCTGTCGGGATAGGTCCCCTTGGCACTTCAACAGAAGCTGTGCAAATGCATGCTAGCTAGAAGTGCCACTGCAACCTGCAGTGTTCTCCCATCCAAATCTGGTTGTGTTTCTATTCCAGAGCCCATGTGCTTCTTAGCTGGGAACACCTCTCTTGTCTGGATTAGATTTCAGTATATTAGCTCTTCTTAAAATCATGTCTGGGGTTAAGAGACAGATTTATACTGCAGTAGAATGTGTGCAAGCTTTCAAGTTCCTCTTCACCAAGCAGAGGATTTGGTGAAGCAAACAACTCCACAAATTATATCTGGAATTTTAGCCATTAAGTCTGCAGTTTAAAACAATTCCAAGATAAAGGCTATAAACAATGCATTACTAAGTGGGGGCTGACTACCCCAACCCACGCCAGTTAAGCCATTACTCTATAATCTATCTTCCTCCACAGATGAATCATACAAGCCCCTGGGCTGAAAAAAATCAGAATTAAAGAAATATTTTAAAAAGAACTACAGTAATGATTAACATGTTGGAATTAGTTACATACAGATGTCATTATAACATAGTGTTTTAAACATTCAGCTGAGGTCCTAATTTATTCTCCCCTCCTACCACAGAAAGCAATTATTAAATCCTGCAATATGCAATATTTTTATTTATTTTATTTATTATTTATTATCAGACTTGTATGCCGCCCATCTCCCCCAACGGGTGACTCTGGGCGGCTCACAATAATAAAAAAGGAAGAAAAAACACAAGTCCCTCCAACCATGGATAAAATCTATAAATAATTAAAAAACATATATTAAAAATGCCCTAAAAACCTCCTATGATTATAAGCCCTAAAAACCTGTAAGATGCTGGGGGAGGGGACACAAACCCCTCACCCCACCAGCCATCTCCACAGGTGTGGGCCCCCCTCCGGCCCCCAGGCAGAGCCAGGATTTGATACCTTTCCTGAAGGCCATGAGGGAGGGGGCACACCGGACCTCAGGAGGCAGGATGTTCCATAGGGCGGGCGCTGCAGCAGAAAAGGCTCTCTGCCTAGACCCCACCAATCGAAATTCCTTGACTGGCGGGGTCTGCAACCTGCCCCTTCTGCTGGACCGAGTGGGGCGGGCTGAAATGACCGGGGCGAGGCGGTTCCTCAGATAACCTGGTCCCGTGCCATGAAGGGCTTTAAAGGTGATGACCAACACCTTGAATTGGACCCGGAAACAAACTGGTAACCAATGCAGCTCATGCAACAGGGGTGTTATACGTGCCCTCCTAGGGGCATTAAGAACTGTCCACGCCGCCACATTCTGCACTAGCTGTAGCTTCCGGATACTCTTCAAGGGTAGCCCCACGTAGAGCGCATTACAGTAGTCCAACCCGGAGGTGACCAGGGCATGAGTGACCGTGCGGAGGTCCTCCTGATCCAGGAAGGGGCGTAACTGCCGCACAACACAAAGTCGTGCAAAGGCCCTCCTAGCCACGACTGCCACCTGCTCTTTGAGCAGGAGTCGTGGGTCCAGGAGAACCCCCAGATTACGCACCGGGTTTGTCTGGGGTAGTGCAACCCCATCAAGAACCAAAGACGACAAGCTCCTAGATCTTGAGGCTCCCCGTATCCACAGCCACTCCGTCTTACCAGGGTTCAGCTGAAGCCTGTTGTCCCCCATCCAGGCCCCCATAGCCTCCAGGCACCGCGAGAGGGCAGTCACAGCATCACTTAAGGCACCTGGGATGGAGATGTATAATTGGGTATCATCAGTATACTGATGATACCTCACCCCATGGTGCCAGATGATCTCACCCAGCAGTTTCATGTAGATATGAAATAGGAGCATTGAAAGCACTGACCCCTGTGGCACCCCACAAAGTAGGGGCTGGGGGCTGGACCTCTTGCTCCCTATCAACACCGATTGGGTTCGGCCTTGGAGAAAGGAGCTGAACCAGCACAACATTGTGCCACCCAGCCCCAACTCCTGCAGCCGACCCAAAAGGATACCGTAGTTGATGGTATCGAAAGCCGCCGAGAGGTCAAGAAGAGCAAGGATGGATGCACTCCCCCAATCCCGCTCTTGCCGAGATCATCTAAAAGCGCGACCAATGCTGTTTCTGTCCCATAACCGGGCCTGAATCCTGACTGATAGGGGTCCAGATAATCCGTTTCCTCCAGGATCCTCTGAAGCTGCCGCGCGATCACCTTTTCTACCACCTTCCCTAAAAAGGGGAGGTGGGAGACTGGACGAAAATTGTCCAGGAGGGTGGCGTCTAGCAATGGTTTCTTGAGGAGTGGGCGGACCAAAGCCTCTTTGAAAGGCTTTGGAAACACCCCCTCCTGCAAGAATGAATTAACCATCGGCAGAACCCACCCTAAAGTCACCTCCTTGGTAGCTTTAACTAACCAGGAGGGACAAGGATCTAAACCACAGGTGGTCGCACTGACAGCCCCGAGGACCCTGTCCACTTCCTCAGGGGCAACAGGATCAAACCGTTCCCAGATAACTGGGCAAGAACGCTCCCTGGGCAACTCCCCTGGACCTGCTCCACGCTTGGCTTCCAACTGAGAACGGATCTGAGCGATTTTATCCATCAGGTGTTCAGCAAATTCCTCTGCACGACCCTACAAGTAGTCCTCCGCCCCCCCTTTTCCCAGGAGGGCCCGGGTGACCCTAAACAGGGCTGCAGGGCGACACTCTGAGGATGCAATAAGAGCTGAGAAATATTGGCGTTTCGCCTCCCTTACCGCCACTAGGTAGGCCTTAATAGCAGTTCTAACCCGTGTTCGGTCTGATTCGTCCCCAGTTTTCCGCCAGTGGTGCTCTAGATGTCTCTTAGCCATTTTCAACGCCCTCAATTCCTCCGTGAACCACGGGGAGCGCTGGGGGTGATGGGCCAAGAGAGGACATACAGGTGCGATCCTGTCCAAGGCCCAGCCGCCTCCTTGTTCCAGGCTGCAGCCAGAGCCTCCGCTGGGCCATGCAGCAAGGCCTCAGGAACAACCCCCAGCTCCCTTTGAAACCCGTGCGGGTCCATCGGTTGCCGGGGGTGGACCGTTCGAATAGGTCCCACCTCCCTGCGGAGGGGGGCAGCATAGGAGAATCCCACCGCCACCAGGGAGTGATCTGACCATGACAGGGGGGATAATATAAAATCCCCCACCAGCTCACGCTGCCACTGCTCCGACAAGAAAACCATGTCTGGGGTGTGACCACTGTCCTGGGTCGGGCCATCGATGACCTGGGATAGGCCCATGGCTGCCGTGGTAGCCATCAACTCCTGAGCCGCCTCTGAGGCCAACCCCAGGGATGGCAGATTAAAGTCCCCCAAGACCATAAGTCTGGGAAACTCCACTGCCAACCCCGAGATGGCCTCTAGCAGCTCAGGCAGGGAAGCTGCTATGCAGCAGGGAGGCTGGTACACTAGCAGCACTCCCAACTGATCCCGTGTGCCCAGTCTCAGAAACAGGGTCTCACATCCAGCCACTTGTGGAGCAGGGCCCCTGAAGGCCAATAGGGATTCCCTGATGACCACTGCCACTCCCCCTCCCCTGCTCTGGGGTCTCGGCTGGTGCCAAACCCTAAACCCGGCTGGACACAATTCCGAGAGGGCTACTCCCCCCTCTGGTGCCAGCCAGGTCTCGCTGATGCATGCCAGGTCAGCCTGCTCCTCCCCAATAAGGTCGTGAATAAGGGGGGCCTTATTATTGACTGACCTGGCATTCAGCAGCAACAGCCGAAAGCCCGGGCCTCTGTAGGCCTGCTGACCAGGGTCTGGGCTTGAGCTCTGAGGGCCGGAACACGCCACCGGTATAACGCATTGGGGGCGTCTTCCCCTGAAACGGCCTGCCCTCTGGCTCCCGCCATACCGCCCCAATATCCATTGCCACTGCAGCATGAAGGTACTCATTGTGTATCAAGTGAGCACGCACAATTTTATTTATTTATAAAATTTATAAACTGACTCACTTCAGAGGCTGTAGGTGATGTACAAAGTCAAACACAATACGAAGCACAATATACTCAAAAACAATAAAAAAAACTATAAGCATATATATGTTTGTGTTGTATGTGTTAGTTATAAAATTAGCTGCAGAACAGCAGGACATTCAATATTGTTAGTGTTCAGGATACAAATAGCTTTTTTCACATATGAAGTACCTTGTTGTTGAGTCCATTAATCATTCTAGATGTATTAGCAGACCTTGTAGAAAAAAATAGTTTGCATATCAGTATTCATCTATCATAAGCAACAACTGCAGCTTGACTATAATCTTAAGATGAAGCATAACTAATATGTAAGATATACAGTACATACTGGTTCAGTTAAAAGGATACACTGAATATATTAAGAAACTGAGGGTTGAACTCCAGATCAAGTATTCAAATATAACATATTTTTTATTTTCTGTCTTTGTTTCTGAAATGGTGTTCAAGGCAACATCAAAAATGAAGATAAAAACAGAATTACAACACTGAGCTACTTAATTCAGTAAAAAACAAAAGAAAAACAAAACAAGCAGTGCCCCAGGCAGGTAAAGCACACCTCAACAAATGAATGTGTTCAATGTTTATTATTTTTTTTAAAGAAAGCAAAACAAAATTCTTTGCTTGCTGGCAGAAGGATAACAGGGACCAACCTATCTGGGAATGGTGGAGTTGTCACCGAGAGTGCCTTCCTGCATTTCTACCAAATGTGTTTTTGATGGCAGAAGGACTGAGAGTAGGGCCTCTCCCAAAGATGTTAAAAATCAAGACTTGTATATAAAACTTCATAGGTCATGAGTGCTTTGAAAGTCACCCAGAAACAGATTGTTAGATAGTTTATCTGTGTTAACAAAATTACATATTCTCTGTAACTGTTCCCAGTCAAGAATCTGGACTCCAATTTTCAACTGGCTGAACCTTCTGAACAATTTTCAAAGGCAGTCCAACACTGAGGGTTTTATATCTGTTCAAATGAGATACAGCTAAGGTATATATAATTATGCCCACATCAACACGTATCAAGGAATAGGCTGATGCTCTGCAATGTAATTAAAATGAATCCTCAGAGAAGGGTTAAGATTAAATTTCAGTCTTGTACATATTTCTAGGCTGTTGCTCAACTAAGAAAATCTTAGCTGCATAATCCCATAAGCTTTTGAATTGATAAGTTAACTAACATATGGGTAAAAAAAAAGTCTGCAATCAAAAAACAAATCGCACTTCTGTTTCAAGATGAAGCACCTGTGTAATAATCATTTCTTTCTTAGCAGAAAAATGAGCAAACCTCCTTGGTGAAACTTGCATTTTGCAGTTGTAATAAATGTTTGATTTATTGTAAAGTTACTTGGTTTAAAATAATTTAAAAACTGATATAAATATAAAAAACTGATTTGAAATTTGATAGTTCAACTACAGAACTTTAAATTAAGATGCCACCAGTAAAGTATATCTAGAAATTCAAGAGCTCAAGTAATATAGTTAAGAGGCCTTCCATGATTATGATGATATGCCCTCAAGTTGTTTTCACCTCTTAGGAACCACAGAGAAACCTTTTCTCCAGGATGATCTTTCCCCAACCTGGTCCTTCAGGTCTTCCAAGGGTTCATCCATCACCACTGTACTTGAGTCCATTCATCTCTAATTTGCTGGTTGTCCTCTTTAATCTGAAGTCATTATGTAAGGCCATCCAAAGCCACATAGAGTAATTCCATAATTACTTCAAATTACTTGCATGGGACAATTTCAGCACAATAACATCAGCATGCAACTGTTATGTCAATGAAACCCAGCTCTATAATGTACACATACTTACTTCATTTTTTCATATAATGCTGCTAATGGTTTTGTAATAGATGCAAAGACAGATCTGATGACAGAAGGCAAAGAGATGTGACCAATGATATTTTGAAGAACACCAACAATCACGGAACCAACAGGAGCTAACTGTTCAGAGCCAGATTCCTTGGATGCAAGCATCTGAAGAGAGTTTATCAAAATTACCAAAAGTTTAATTAAAGAAGAGAGCTTGCCAAGGGGATCTTTCTTCCTTTTGGCCCAGTCCACTGGTGTCTGTGGAGCTGAAGAACAATTTAATCCATTAATTCTGTTTGGAACATAAACAACTTACTAGCATTTTAAAATGAAAAGTTATTCAGATTTATCCATACTTCACTAGTTGCAGTATAATTTGTGGAAGGCTAAAAATCATGCTCCTCTGTAACCAAGTTCCAAACCCTAGGTTGTTATGATTAAGAGCAGTGGGGCAGAAGATTATGAGCAACGGGGGCACTGGAGGGAATGGAACAAATGACACTGCAGTCTGCTTTTTGTCTATTAACCACAGGGGCATCTTAATTCTGCACTAGATCTTCCCTAAATAGAAATATTCTTTTCCAACAGAACCTTTCAAACCCTCTCTTTCAACAGTTTGTCTGCAATCAGGGCGGCACTTGGCTGATACTTAATATATACATAAACACAAATAGCTGAAAGGCTTAAGTTAATGTTTAAGCATTGACTTCTGATATCAACCAAACCTACAAAAACATCAACCAACTTCTGTTTACTACAAACCAACACATGTTTAGAATCACCACTCTATTTCTAATCTTCAAGGGATATTGCCTGTGTTTATGGAGTCAGAACATCAGCACCTGCACACTAAGAATATCATGGGAATTGTGAACCCTCCCTACCCCCAAATTAGAATTTTTTAAAAAGGAGAGGGGGAGAATCTAACACAACAACCCAGTAAGGAATGGGCAAACTAGTGAGCATGAAAGACACCAGTAAAGATGAGAAGAAAAAGGACAGTGGAAAAAAACTCCACATGAAGCTTATTTGAACAACACAACTTTATGCTATAAGCCTTACTTTCATACACTGAATATAAAATTCAGTTTTCTGAATGTTGATTATTTAATAGGAAGAACAGAGCAATCTATGTAGAAGGAATCATTGTGCTTTATAAAACATGATCATGCCTACTGGACAGAAAAAGCAGGTTGACTATTAGTAGTGGTGAACAAAAAATACAAAAGGAAGGAAAATAGGGCTAGAGCACTCAATATTGCAACATTTCATAATAGTAAATCTTACATCTATTTGTTGGCTGATACTTCTTATCATAAGGTGCAAAATTGATGCATTCAACCATGACTGATGTGATGTGAGAGAGTCCATCCAACATGGATTGATTCTGAAAAAGAAACAAAATAGATTTGTCAAGGGTGCATGGAAAGAAGCAAACAAATGCACGTGTACTAGGACAAGGGGAGGCTACACTTACAAGATGTGCTTCGTCTTCTAATCCAGATAATATTTTGGCACAGAGTTCATCACAACATAAGTTATCTTCTGCCGTTGCTACTAGTAATGCACAACGGGCAAATGCTCTATACAGTTCTGACCAAGAACGCAATAGTGTTTTCATGGTAGGCTGTGGCAAAACAAATCAATTTTAACAAATCTTAGATTCTAAATGACAAGTACTACTATAGATACTCAAATATAATTGTCTAAAGTTTCCTACCTGTGGAAATTCAGAAGATGAGAATATATATTTTACAGGTAGCAACAATGTACAGTAAATTGCACTGAAGTTATGCTCCAAAGCATCTCCTTGATTTACTTCATTTGTCTAAGGAAAAAAAATAGCCCAAATTGAAAAATCCCTCTTAAGTTTTTAACAGACCAAGCATTTAAAACGTTATATCTTGGTTGATACAACCTGGATTTTATATACAAGTGGGGACCCAAAAAAACCAGAATTATCTTCTGGAGGGCGGGCCCCTTGTAATATAGGCTTCCCCCGCTAGGTAAGTGTTCTAGGAACCCATCTGCATCAGTGTTCCAGCTGGATTGTTGTGAGAGGCTGCATTCGGCTTTAGTGAGTTTTTTTTTAGAGGCTCTTTCAACGCGTTTGCCTATTTCGTGATGGGTGATTCGTGCCTTGCTTGTTCACGCCTGAATGAAGAGACAATCACTTGACTGCGTGCCATGCTTTGAAGGAGCAGTTGGAGGCTGACCCTGATTTTTTTTCAAAAATCATAACTGGAGATGAATCTTGGTGCTACACCTACGCCTCTGAAACGAAACAGCAATCCAGCCAATGGAAAACTGCCATATCCCCACAACCCAAAAAAGCACAGGTGAAGTCGAATGTGAAAACAATGATCATCTGTTTCTTTGATGTGTGAGGGATTGTGCACTCAGAATTTGTTCCTCTGGGTGAAACGGTCAACCAAAGTTTTTATCTGGAAGTTTTGAGAAGGCTGCATCATGATTTGCCAAAGAAAGGTCCCGAGTTGTGGCAAACAGGTGACTGGTTCTTCCACCATGACAACGCACCTGCACACACCGTGCTGAGTGTTCAGCAGTTTTTGACCAAAAACAGCATGACCCTTGTGCTCCGCCCTCCCTATTCACCTGATCTTGACCCGTGCAACTTTCTTGTCTCCCTGGATGAAAAAAGTTCTCAAAGGGAAATGTTTTGCCAATGTGGAGGAGGTGAAACAAAAAACGGTAGAAGCACTAAAAGGCATTAAAATTGACAAGTTCAAAACCTGTTTTGAGCAATGGAAAAAACATCTCAATAGGTGTATTGCATCAAACGGAGAGTACTTTGGAGATGACTGATGTTTTTATAAATAAATTCCAGGGTTTTTTGGGTCCCCCCTTGTATTAAGATACATTGAAACCTTAATTTTCTCTTTTATTTTTTAAATCCAGTTCTGGAAAGCGTTCTTATTTCTGTAGCAATATTTTGATAGATATTGTGTATCTCTATATAATAGACATTTAATTAGATCAAACAAGTTCACTATACCTGTTTAATCCATTCAGTTAATGGGTTAACAACAATACTCCATATTCGCCACAGATGCTCCTTATTTTCCAAGTGCAGGGCACTTTGATTAACAACTGTGAGTACAGACTCACTAAAAGCCAGAGGAGATGTAGGGCCAGACAAAACATACTCCACAAGAGAGTCATAGTTCAAAAAAAACCTAGTTAAGAAAAAAAAAAAAGTAACTTGAATCAAAATTAAAGAGATGTCTTTTAGCAACTAAATATCCAACTGGACATAGTCAAATTAGTTGTTTTAGTTTTAGCTTTTAGAGATGGGGAGGAAGGTACTGTAATATTTTTAAGCAGGATAGCACTACCATTTGTTAATCATTATTACATTTTAAAAGAAACGGGTACTCTAAATAAAATAGCAACTTCAACAGAATTCAGGTATTAGGATACAGAATTTTAAAAACTGCTCTATTCTTTATTATGATATAGAATAAAAAAAACTATTCTGGAGTACCTACCTTTCATTTTGAACTCCACATTTCAGAAGATCTTCACAGAATGAAAGCTGAATCAGGAACAGTGCTGGAGTCCCCTGTCAAGAAAGGAAAACCTAAGTATTTAGGCAGTACATCTGCTATTCATTGGAATATTTCAGTAATATAAATTCTGCCTTACCAAACCTGCTTACCATCATCAGTTTCAGGTGTAAACTTCTGTTTCATAATTGTCAAGCAACATACTTTTATTAAATGATTCAACCCCTAGATATTAGCTGTTCTCTTTATGCAGGTGTTAGGTTTGTGAAAGTTTTGAAGTATAGAAAACAAGTTTTCCTCTTTAAATATGAACAAATACTTTGAAAAACTGAAATCACTGAGAAGTTGTTTTCAGAAGCAACAAGATTGGTGGAACATGGTACTATCCCCTCACAAATAGAATTCATGTTAGCTGAGTGCTAGCTGATTCAGATAAATGGGACTGGCTCCATATTAAGCAACCGATTGTTAAGCTCTACTAAAATCAATGAGATATATTGGTTCTGATTTATTTTTCCACCAATTTCAGTATTAGAGATTTGGTTTATATCTCCCATCAGTTCCTAGGTGAGAGAGGAATAACTGTAGAGCTACCTAGTGAATTTCAGGGCTCAGCAGGAATGTCACCTAAGATACTGCAACATTACCAGCATTATCTTCCTCGTGAGATGGGCGGTGTCCAAATTTGAAATATAAAATAAAATAAAACCTTATAGGTGCAAAATCTTATGTTTCCCACATCTCCTCCAAAAAGGCCTTTTTTTTTTTAAAAAAAAGCCATGACTACAGAATAAAATTTCTCAATTTTATTTTTCATTGTTTTTCTTTGACACCTCAGATTTTTAAAGTTTAGCAAGCTAATAAAGAATATTAGAAGTTTTTAAAAGAATAATTACAACACTGCTTTTAAGACTGACATCTACCAGCTCTAGACTATTATTTATAGAAATAAATCAATGTAGAAATTGTTGTGGTAAAGGCCATGAACACTTGGAGAGTCAACTGGACTTGTTCTGGTGCCTACTCTCCTGTTCCAACCCTGAACACAAAAAAAGGTCATAATCTTGCTGTAAGAATTTGGTGGCCACATGTGACATATTATAAAGGTTTACCATGTGACTAGGTATTCTTTCTGGCACCTTGGCTGGCAAAATAATATAAATCCAACTTCTAAATTTTTAGATCTTCCTTTTAATTGAATTAATAAGTGAATTGTGTCTAATTCCATACTGTTCTTTGAAAAAATATTCACCGTCTTTCAGGATTTATGAATATTTGCGCGTATTCTCTACTGAATGTTATTTGAGCTTCATGAGGGTCCTATTGTTATTTAAAGGGAATCTAAGTGAAGAAAACTGGTGCCTGTTTTGTAAGTAATCCAACATGAAACGTCAGTATGAAATATAATTACTTCCTTAGATTCATGAACTGGTTGCATTAACGTTAATTACAATAACTATACCTAACATATCCTGTAATTGGTGATCAATCTCTCACTTCATTCTGCAAGAATTTTTGCCCATTCATCCATGGTACATTGCTTCAACTCAATAACATCTGGAACGTTTCCTAATATGAATTGCTCATTACAGGTCGTGCTACAACATTTCAATGGAGTTTGGTCTGGACTTTGACCATTTCCAACACTGATTTGTTCTTCATTCATCCTCCTGCAGACTTGCTTATGTTTGGGATCAGCTGACCTTTAGCTGATGGTCAGATGATCTGATATTCTCCTGTAGAATTCTTTAATACAAAGCAGATTTCATGCTTCCTTCAGTGAAGGCAAGTTACTTAGAACCTGACACAGCAAAGCATCCTCAAACCATGATGCTACCACCTTCATACCTCACAGCCAATATGAGGTTCTTGTTGGGAAATGCCATGTTTGGTTTCTACTAAATATGACATCCCTGTTGTCCAAAAGGTTCTACTTTTGATTCATCTGTTCATTAGATGTTCTTCCATAAATCTGGAAGGTCATCCAGGTGCTTTGGGGCAAACCTGAGATAAGCATCAATGTTTTCCTTAGTGAGCAATGGCTTCCATATTGCTACTCACGTGAATCCCAGCTTTACCTCTAACAGCAGAATATTGTAGTGAACAGTGATTCTACTCAAAACAAGAGAGACTCTTCATGACTTTCTGCATGATTTTATGCTGCACTCTTGGGATGATTTTGAAAAGAAAGCCGTTCTCAGGGTACATTCACTATTGTCCCAAATCATCTTCATTTCAAGTCTGTTTCTGACTGTGAATTGGTAGATCCCCCTTTCAAAATGGTTTATAAACTTTTCCAGACTGACAGGTATTAACGACTTTTTTCAGAATTCTCCAGACATTTCTTCTTAGCAGGTTTATGCCTCTATATGAAGAGGGTAGTGAAAGCTGTGAGGTTTATACAGGGCAGGGCTAGCCCAAATCAGTCTTCATTATTTAATGAAGTACTCATACAACTGGCCTTTGTTATCTCTATAATTGAAAATAAGTAAAAAGTAGGCTTCCATATTACAAATGGAAGAAGGAAGATAATTTCTGCAATATATTCTGCATTTAATAGCAAGCAGACTATTTTAAAAATTAATTTCACACAATTAATATAAAAGAGACAATCTCATATGTAAATATTGTAATTAATACACAATTATTTGAATCAAATTACTGGAATTCTCCTTCAAAGGCAAAAATACTGCAAATGAAAACAATGCAGATGAAGGAGCAGTAGCAGACTCCTGTGGTTGCCTTTATGTGCATTCCTAGCCTAGTCAGATCTTTCTTACTCTACCCAAAAATGAATTCTGAGCTCTGTACAACCAGATTTCATCTTCCTGACCCTATGAGGGAGGATGCCACAATATCTATCTTATGGCACTTATGAATATGTTTCTCATTTCTGCTACTTCGGATTTATTTTTAATTGCAAATTAGTGCATAATGTGGTTGAAGTGCTGCTGCTCTGGTGGAATAAGATTATAGTATACAGAAGGGTGGTTAAGTGTTGGGGCTGGATACTCCTTTCCTCATGGATATACAATTGAAGACATTTTTTGTTTAACTGCATTATTTGTTGAACCTAAATTATGAGTGCATTTCTATAAAAGAAAAAACTATTAAAAACTCTTCCTGGTTTCTGAACAGTATGAACCCTCAACTGGCTTGGTCCCACATTGACAAGTTAGTCTTTATCTGGCCTGGGATCTTCCAAGTTTCCACTTAATGTCTTAGACTTAAGCAGATGGATATGACATTCTGACTGATCAGCTGTTGATTTCTGCTTTGGAAGAGAGAGTGTCACCTTACCAATGTGCAGAAATTCAAAACCCATTCTTGTAATGGTTTAGGAATTTAGGATCTAGCTAGATTCACTATAAAGAGAAATACCTACAAATATCTGTGGCTAAAGTTTTACCACTTATGCTTCTTCCAGAAAACAAGGGTCATCTCATATACCATGCTTTGTACAACTAATCTGAGCAGTATCACACATGACATGCACTGTACTTACATTCAGAAGATCCATGTCAGCAACCTGATAGGCTGGTGATCCCAATACTTTTGGAGGCAATTCTTTAATAGCCACTTCTATCAAGGACTAAAAGAGAAAGCAAAATAGTTTATTTTACATGTAACAAGGTAAAACAATTAACTGGTATCTATATCAAGTCATTGCTACTAAAATGAGAAAATAATATTCTCCTTTGTTTATACTGTTCATCTTTTTTGGAAGCTATGTTATAATAACAAAAATCAAGATTACTTGACGCAGCATTCTGCTGCATGGGAAATAAGCGCTACTCATAGCTTATATCTTGTCACACAAATGTGGCTTATGCAAACTATTAAGCTGCATGTGTGTAATAGCAAAATACTGCCTTGAACTCTAATAAACAAATAAAATACTGGAATCATTCTTATAAGTATATAAACCTCCCATTCAGGGTTCATTTTATATAAGAATGCCGAGTACTACAAATTTAAAAATCACACATCTAAAAACTTTATCAACACTTACCAGTGACTTTAATACTGGCAATTCTTTTGATAAAATAATGTTTTTTAAAGTCTGCAGCAACATAGTTAGTACTTCTGAACTCTGCCGCTCTCTTTTGTTGCCTAGAAATAATTTATTTATTTATAAGTTATGCATGCAGTAGTCAATTAGATCTTATAAAACTAAACACATTAACAAGCTTAGCACACTTACTGCAACTTTACACAGATCCCATTTTGGGCAAATCACTTCTAAATAACACTAAACAACCTGTGACCTGTTGGGTCATATTTTCAGAGATATTTCCATACTTAAACAGAAAAACAGAATGTCCATGGGCAGGCAAAAAAGCAGTGGCAGTGGGAGCAACTTCTGACTTCCTGCCAGCTTCCCCACTGACTTTGCTTGTGGGACGCTGGCAGGGAGCATTGGAAATCACTCCTCCTCCTTGGCTGACCCATGGAACTGCCCGCCACTTTGCTGGGGGGAAGGGGAACAAAGGGAACTGCAGACTACAAGGAAAACTGCAGCCCTGCTCCCCATCCCAGCATGTCCCCAAGGGCTCCCTCCCTCCAGGGAGGAAGAAGGCTCACCTGTCAACTGCCAGCACCCCCCAGCTAGTTCTACCTTGCCAGCAAGCAGTTGCCTCGCTTGCCCTTCCCTCACCACAACCATTGTTAAGAGATTTCAAATTTCAGCCTCAGTTCCAAAGCAGCCAATTGCCATTCACCTGTCAGGCCTTGCCACCAGCCAATTGGGCGCAGGGGCCAGAGACAGGCGGGAAAGAGGATGGGAATACGCCCCTCCTATCTTCCCTTGTGCCACGCAACCTACGGGTTTCTGGGAAGTATAGTTGGAAAGTGCAGTGGCACTGAAGTGGCCACAACTTTGCCAAATTTCAATCCCACAGGATTAATGGGTCCCAGATTTTGGACACACTCTTTAAGTTAGCCCATTTGATGTACGTTGATTCAAAAACTGTTGCCCTATGATGCACCATTTTGCCCAATTGAAGGTTACATACAAACACTGAGTTTTAGTAGTATATAGATAGTTTAACTGTAAGCTGTGCACAAATAGTAGCATAGTATGTACTATGAGATACAATTGTGGTTGGGTCTAAATAAATTGGTGTAAGTGAATAAATTCAGTATCTTCTCACTTTCACATCATCTCTGTGCAGTTGAAATATACACACTAGAACATATTACCTGATTCAATTGCAGCTTTCACAAAACCAATTATTTCTTTCCATATAGCAATTAGAATAACATCTGCAAGGCATGACATAAATAAATGGGAAATCAAGTGAAATAAACAATAAATAGACTGATATTAATAAATATTGCAACTGGTACTTGAAATATGCTGACTACTGCACTATATGAAGAATCTTTTGTTTTTTAAACAAAAAAATGCCCATTGAAGAATTTTGCTGTGGGGAGTAGAAAAAAGCCACAAACAACTTGGTGAGGTGTTAACATCCAGTTCACCATGGGAGCCATTTCCTCCCTCTCAAAGGTCACCAAAAGGGTTTCTGGGGCTTATTTTGCACAGAGGGAGAGAAGGAACTAATTCAGATTACTTTCAGGAACGGAAAGGAGCAAAGAAGAATAAATGGAATAAGCCCGCAAGGAACACTCCAGCCACAGACACAAAAATGCAATGCCAATGGAGTAGTCAGTAAAATAATTATTTCCATCTATCTAGGCAATTAAAATCAACCATCATCACAAATTTTTCCTTCATATTTTTCCTTGCGTCTTGCCTCTTTTACATTCTAGGCCTGATGGCAAGAGCTGTCTAATTGTTTTATTTAGTTATGTTTATACAGCACTCCTATACTTATTGCTTTAGGAGGCTTTTTGTCTCTAGAATCGCAAATACCTGCTTTCAATAAATACCTAATCTGCACGTAAAGAATCTTACCAGAAGCATCTTTTCCAACCGCAATGAAACCATCCTGAGCTGCATTTATGAAAACACTGGCATGCTTGCAGAAAAAGGAAGGACTGGTGATTACTGGGTACTGAAGCGGTTCTACATGGGAAGACAGTAAGTAACTTCTATCACTGACAAAAGGTATGATAATCACTATTTTTAAAAATAAAACTAAGGCTGTAGTATTGTACCTTAATAAAAATTTATTTATTTTACCAAATAGTTACCTAAACTAAGTATAATATTGTTTTCCTTGGCAAAAGTCAATACTTCAGGTCCCATAAAGAAGTGAAGTAGCATTTCAATTCCTAGAAGCTGAATGGATGGAATGGCCATAGCTCCTCCTGTGCCAGAATTCAGAGACATCCTTGGATTGGCAGCATTTCCAAAAGGGAGAACCCCTGAAATAAAAAGTTGCATTTTTTTCTCACTTCCAGCAGAGAAAATCATTCATACGCAAAAAACACAACACAGCACCCAGTAGGAATAGCTGGCAAAGAAGGCTGATTGAAATGAGGTTGAAGATGTGATTACATCTCATGCTTTTAACAATGGGATGGTAAAGCTTTATACTTCTAGCCAGTGTATTTTATTTAGAAAGAGTTCCCCCAAATGCATACGGCATTATCTTCCATTAGTGCTCCTATGCTTAAAACTGCAGTTCCTATACTTAAAACTGCAGCTACAAAACTGTACACTGCAGAGCCCCTTACTAATATTACCTTAACAAACCTCAAACTTTTAAAACTTTCTATCTTGCAGGGCAAACTCCTTGGGACAGACTAGGAGAGTGGAAGAAATGGGAAAAGATTTGTTTTGTGTGGGTTGTTTTGAAACATTTCAGGTCAGTGATGGTTTGGTAGAATCAAGATTGCCCCCTTCCTCCACTTCCAGAATGGCATATACCACCACTGTAATCAACCCCGCCGAACCTTCCCAGTGCTTCCCCTCCCTCCTCACAGCTGCCAATGTGCTCGTACCTGCTTGCTTCATACCTGATTTCTGTGCAGATCCTGGAATTGCTAAACTCTGATTAGGAGCTAACCGTGATGGATTTCCTTGTAGCAGAGAGGCATCTAGGCTTAAAGTGTTCTGAATTAATGGTACACAAACCTAGAAAAGAAATGCTAAAGCATGAGGCCCAAAGTAAACTAACTGGGCAGATTAGGTCTCAATTATTTATTCTAGCAATACACAACAGTTGATATGTACGGCATAAAGACAATATTTATTGAATATTTATGATAGATGAAAGACAGCTTCAGGCACATAGCAATCTGCTGTGCTGTTTCCTGATCACAACATTTTTAAAAAACAAC
Source organism: Liasis olivaceus (assembly GCA_030867105.1). Taxonomy (NCBI): domain Eukaryota; kingdom Metazoa; phylum Chordata; class Lepidosauria; order Squamata; family Pythonidae; genus Liasis; species Liasis olivaceus. The sequence continues at coordinate 135,001,957 of CM061349.1, read as the reverse complement.
ACTGATTTAGATAATACTGTTAAATGCAATTTAACAAACTTGTATAACCAATTCAGTTCTATTTAATTCAATAGAGCGAAGATCCATAAAGCTTTTAATACCTCAATATTGTTTAATAACTACTAACTTGATTAGTTTCATTATTATAAATCTTTATAAATTCCAGTATTCTACACTGAACAAGTTTCATTGACTACAATTATGACCATACGATATTAGGATATGTAAAAACTTAAAATTGTTAAACAGATTTATTTTGTGAGAAGATATATATCAAATAGAAATCTAGGTCAAAGAGTCTTTCAGAATCCTATTTTAACTAATGCTTAATATTAGTTTAACAGCAAAGATTAGGTTACCTGTTCAAAGTGGGCTGGAAGCTGAGGCCCAAGCCTCATTAATAAATACCACCAAACCTCAAGCTTGGTCAGTGCTAGAGTTTCAGTTCTTACATGAATAGAGCTCAGTGGTTGCATTAGCAATTTCAGCCTTTTTGCACTGCATAATATCTCTTGGAAAATAGAAATTGAAAATATTTATTATTATATCCAGTATAAAGAGAAGCACAGTTTAATTTGTCTAGCCTAATTGGGTTGCCCTTAATTGAAAGCGGATTTGTCCTACATATATGCCACCCATTTTTTTTTAAAATTTTTTTGAGGATTTTAACAATACTAAAAGATAATCCAAATGAATATCAGAAATAAAAATAAAGTAGAAAGAAAATAAATACAAAGTGCAAAAAGAAAAAGGAAGAAAAAAGAGAAAGAAGGAAAAAAGAATGTTTAAATGACTTCTGGTCTTCTTTGCTACAAGTACAATTAAATTACAAATATGCCATCCCCTTCCTATGGAAGTTTCGGCATTGTAATAATTCACTTACATTTGTGTAATGATTATGTATTTGAATTCACTATTCCCTACCCAACTCTTTACCAATCCCCCAAGAGCTTCAAAATGTAGTCTTCCAACAAGCTTTCTTGTGGGAAAGGCTAATTATCCAAAAAAGTATTGTAGAAACCGGTCTCTGAGGAAAAGGCATCTTTTAGCACACTTTGTAACTATACTAATGATTTGTGTTCATTGTTTGTACCCAGAAACATATTCATAGTACAGCAAATTGATTTTCTAAAACCGTATTGTAAGCAACTGACAAATAAATTATAGACATATTTAGGCATCTGAAATCATTTACCACTTTAAACTCATACATGATGTCAACTTGTATTAAGCCATAGCACATTTTCTCAGGATCACATCTTATCAATTCAACTGTATTTACTCTTAAAAAAGAAGTAGATAGAAGATTAGACTCATTTATTCATTATGTAGAGCATTCTGTATGTATCAGTGCCTCTACTGGGTCTTTCACCAGTGGCAACACTGCTTTAACTTTTGATATACATAGGAGAACTACTGTCTCCTTGCAACAGGAGGAAGTGATGATGATCCTATGTAGCCAGACTCTGTTTTGTTTGTACTTCTCACAGAAGTCTGAGAGGGAAAAGTATTCAAATCACCAAAGAAAGGGGGGAAAAATCATGAGTCTGGTAGGGGATATTCCATTTTTGACCTTGGATAGGGTGGCATTTCCCCATTCAAGGGTGGTGCACAATTTGTGGGTCTTCCTGGACTCACAGCTCCTGCTTGATGAACAGATGGCAGCTTTGGCCAGGAATGCCTTTGCACAACTTCATCTGGTATACCAGTTGTACTCTTTCCTAGATTGGGGGTTCCTTTAGAGGTTACTGCAATGTGCTCTACTTGGGGCTGCCCTTGAAGATGACCTGGAAACTTTAACTGGTCTAGAATGCAGCAGTGCAGGCACTGATGGGCATACCTCAGTATGCCCATGTAACACCTCTGCCTCATAAGCTGCACTGGTCACCATTTTGCCTCCAGGTGTGATTCAAGGTGCTGATTGCTACCTATAAAACCCAACATGGCATAGGCCTGGTTACTTGAGGGACTGCCTGTCTCCCGTAGTATCTGCCCAGTCGATCTGATCTGGCAGGGTTGGTGCACTCCAGGTTCCTTTGATTAAACAATGCCATCTACTGGGAACCCGGATGTGTGCCTTCTCAGTGGCAGCACCTGACCTCTGGAATGAGGTTCTTTCCCAAGATTCAAATGGCCTCCACACTATGGTGTTTTGATGGGCCCTGAAGACCTAACTTCAATCTCACTCAGGCCTTTGGCAAGCATGATTGAAGCCCCTTTTCCCCTTTCTCTTTGTTCCCATCTAAGTTTCTTATCTATCTCATCTTCATTCTTTTTGTTTTGTGTTCTTTCTTTTTAAATGTTTTTAACAATTTGTAAACTGCCCAGAATTGCTCGGAATCAGGCAGAATTTAAATTTAATATTTGAGTAAGTGGTTTATAGTGGGTGAACAGCACATTCTCATAAGAGACTGTTGGCGTCTGGCAGTAATAACTATATAAATCTTATATAGCTAGTCAATATGTGACAAGGTGGCAACTAATTTGAATTTAATTTAAACTATCAACATTACTAATAGCTCCCTATGTTTTTGTGTGACAGCTTAACCACTGATTTTCCCTATGCATGTGAGAAACAAGAGTATATTCACTGCTGATACATTACCGCTCAATATTTTAGCTTACCAGGATTTAGAGCAAAGTTATCAATCAGGCTCTTCCATGCAATGAAAGCTATTTTCTTTACCAGTGGTGAGCCGCTACGAAATCCAAGTTCTTCTAACTGCAGCAAGGAATTGATAAAGCTTCCACTACGATGCAGTGCCTAAGGGGAAAAACATAATCTAATACTGTAATGTACTTCCAATATCATAGCTGAAAAAGAATTGTTTTCCAACTTACTTTACCAAGCAGCTTTACAAACAGGGGCCACAGTTTCAGAACATATGCCTCATGTTTTGAAGAAAATAACTTTTGGAGTTCTGGAATTACTTTCTGTTGGAATATAACACAGAGATTTTATTAAAATGTTGTATTAAATTAGATAATAACAGTCCCTTGTATCTCTGAACAGGGGCTATTGGCTGCTAAGGGTAAGGGGAGTGTTAAAAAAAACAAGAGAACCCATTGCCTTGATGAGATTCTTGTGGGCTTGTTCAGAGGTGGCCAGATAGGGCCCTAGGATGGCATTCTGAATTAATGTTTTAAATATCTAGGAGTTGTCAAACATCGAGAAGGAAAACTGCATGTCAGTTATGCCTCTTCCATTGCCCAGTAACATGCCAAAGCAATTTAAAAATTTAATGGGATGCAAGAAGGAATGATTGAATTACTTGCGGCAAAATCCATTGAGCTAACAAGGCACAACTCAGCCATTTATTCTAAGCTCTGGCCCCTTGGAGATGTATCCCTAATGTAGCTCTGAGATTAGAAACCGGGCAGCTGAGAATCAAAATCAAAGTGGTTTGGATAGGTTTAACTTGGCTCCAGCAACAGTGCTCCCATTAGTATTACTGCGTAATTATAGGTCAAAGTGATGAAAGAGCACTACAAGCAAACTGCTCTCCTATGGATAGTTGCCTGAGTATTTATTATCCTTAAGACCTGATAAGGGAAAATATGTAATCAAACAGTGGATTTGGGACAGAGCTACCTAATGACCTATGCTCAATTTTAAACATTTATCAACTTTTCATAAAATCCCAGAGATGCTCTCCTGCAGCCTATTTATTCTCACTCCCTTATCCCATGTATCAATGGACATTTTCTAGAGCTCGCCTTAATGCCACACCCTCAGTATTTTTCAGAGTAGATGCTGTAATATCCCAGGTCCCAAGAGGGTTTCTCCTATGGAAATGGACTGAGAAAATTGTACCTGTTCTTTTATGTTATGAATTTTATTCAGAGTTTCATCAAATACCAACCCAGTCTTCATTAAAAAAAAAACAACCCAGGTTGCCCAGGTAAATTTTACATTAAATATCAATTGGCTGACAGAGGCTCCATAGTTACATACACAATTGTAAAATTTTATTGTGCAGCTATAAAAATTCATTCCATTCTTGTAATCCTTACAGAATTAATTTGTATCAATCATGTGAAATTGGACTAAAGTTTTTAAGGACTGAATTGACATGCTATTGTATTGCTATTTTTTATCTACTGTTCTGTATCAATTGTCTTTTAGTTTACATGGTCTAAGACTATAATAAAGTATATATTCATTTATTCAATTAAGAATAAATTTATGAATAACACCTAAATAAACAAAAGGATTACATTAAAAAAGACCTAAACATACAATTTCATATAGGAAAATATGATTAGTGTAAGGTATTTTGTTAGAAATCACAAATTTATTTATTTATTTATTTATTTATTTATATTTATTTCAAATTTGTCTCTGCCCATCTCCCTACAGAGTGACTCCTCTTTCAAAATAATAAATTTTGGTTCAGGCTTCACCTGTATTTATCTACCTATATTTAAAGTACCGACTCTGGTATTTATTATATAATAATAATGATAATATTTTTATATATTCAATGATAATATCTATTCTAGTTTTGTAATTTATTTAAAAATATATACATGACTGAAAATCAATCTATTAAAATACCTACACGGGAACTGAATGAAGGTCATGTAAGAAATATGCCTGGCTCTGTGGTGCTCTGTAAACACGTTTACTTAAGATATATTTGACTTACAATAGTCATGAGTTCTTCAGTGACTGCTGCCACCTCTTGGTGCTTCTGAAGAAGTGGTACACCCATCTCCAAAGCAGTAGCACTTCTCAATTGTACTTTATGAGCTGAATGAACCACCAAAGGAATTATCAGCTTGGCCCACTTCACAGCCTGTTCCTCCATGTGGGATGGAGCCTGTTCTATCAGCCTAGATTTCAGAAACACAAATATCAATAAGGCCAAAGTATTTGTAAAAGTTTTTCAAAAGAAATGAGTATGCAGTTATATCTAAATCTCTGTTCTCGCATGCCAGTGGTTTGCATATTCCATCCTGAGTAATTTTATGGTGCTCCAAAGGCTTATTGAAGGTGTCTACAGACCAGGGACAAGATAACTTAATTAGCTGTCAATTATCCCATTGGTGTCAGTGCAATAATGTGGTAATTTGGGCTGACTAGGACCACAAATAAACTAAAACCACTTTAGACTAAGTAAAACCTAGTATATGATCCAGAATTCTTTGCACATTTCAACGGACGGTTGACAGACGAACAATATGGAAAAGCTTCTCCAAACTAAAACTTGCAAGCAACAGTTTTCTCCCTGCTGCATTATAAAAATATAATTTGCAATACTGCAGTGCTATAACAATTGGTATACCCCAATTACAATACGAAATGCAATACCAATAAGGATCCAATATAGAGTTATCAGCTTAACTGGAAAGTAGAACAATAAGTTTCCAAAAAATAAAAAATAAAAATAAACACATATACAATTTCCCTGATATGCGCTTCAATAATGCTATAAATTCAAAACATAAGTGCTACTGAGCTTTTAGTACAGTTATAGCAACAGTGCTATAGTTTACAACATAAACCATTCAAGATTTAAACAGAAGTCTTTCTCCTCTTCCAATTTTCAACAGATGTGTATCTGACACATACCGGATGATAACATTTAGTGCTTCATATTCAACCACCGTGGAATGTAAATCTCCTTTATGAAGTACTGTTTCTAGCATAGCAATAGTACTGGGTACCTGAAAAAAAAAAAGGTAATGAGACAAGTATAGCAAGACTTTTTATCAACTTTTATTTATAGGTGATGAAAACAAATAATACTCACCAACTTCCCAACAATATTAGGAGGAAATGACTGCTTTGAGATTACCCAGAGTGCTCTTGTGCGAGTGTTTTTGTCCCCTGACTTTATAGCAACACTGTTCAATATAGAAAGTAGTTCACGTACTTCTGTTTCTGTTAAAAAAAGAAAAACCAGAAATGATTGTTCTAGGTATCATCACTGTGTGCTCCTATACTATGTAATAATTTATAGTAGCAATTTTCTTGGTCTGTATGAAGATTACACTAATTCCTCTGCTATGTCCATTCTCCAATGGCTACAAGCCTGCAGTGTATAATTTTCCCTAAATACCATTACACTGACTGCCCTGGAATTAGAGATACAGGATTTACTTCCGACAAAAGTTGAGGCAGAAGGCATACTATGGCTTTTCGTTAATGTTTCACAGATATGATACACAGAAACATTCACTAAATGTTCTAGCAACTCACACATACTTAGACTAAATAATCACAAGTGGATACAAAACAATTCACACTTTCACGTATTCATAAATGTATGCAAAGGAATGTATCAACTGTTCTGTGCACCTAATAGCTGCTTTGGGTAGTTAAAGTTAAACATGTTTTGGATGTTCTGACCATCTATGGATCAAAATAGGACTATTTTGTTCTGGATATAGACCAAAATGTGGTTGTTCTAGGCAGAAGTGCTTAGGTGGAGGTAAGAGTGGGAAAAAGTCAAGGCTGAAGGGTTTCTTTAATAATGATGTGTGCCTCTGACAGTAATGGCAATGGAGGAGCTATGAAAGAAGCAAAAGAACAGCTCACATGACTGTTTTGATGTCAGGGAACCCCACATTACTTACGTATGCCTCAAAGGGCCAGTTTCTTTCACCATGTGATCATCAGCAGTAGCCAAGGGAAGGCAATGCAAGGCCCTGAAAAGTTTGTGGGAGATAGGCAGGCCAATAGGCCAGGAACTGTGCCAGGAACTGCTGAGATCAGTACAGTAAGGACAGGTTACAGGCTGCATGGAGGAGGAAGGGAGAGGGGGAGACATGTATCTATTTGCCTCAGAAAATCATTCTTGGATCCCTCCAGGTTTTGTTTTGGCTGAAAACAACCAATGGAACAACCAAAACATTCTGGAGTTTATTCCTGCTGAAATTTAGCCCATGTGAAACAGGTCTGAAACTCACACATTCCATTTCATGGACATTTCTATTTGTGATTATACAATTCTTTTAGTATATACATAAGCATCTGTATCTGTATTATTGTACATGCACACACACACAGACTATGGTTGCCAGTCACTGGAAGTAAGAAACTAGTTAGTCACATATTGATTAGATATAGTTTAGCAAATCCAAACACAAAAAGGTATTTACCACATAGTAAAGAAGCAATCTTTGGATTAAACACACAGAATCCTAAAGCTTTTAAAGCTGCGTTGCTCAACTCTGAATTTTCAGTAGGAATATGCATCTAAAAAAGAAAGAAAATAAATCTGAACTCATAGAACAGAAGACTGATAACTTATATTACTCCAATTTGTCAAGATCTGAAACTGGTATCATTGTCTAATCCAACCTTCCCCAATCTGGTAAACCTCAAGATGCTCTTCAATTGCCATTCGCAGTCACTTTACTAAAAGGTTATGAAACTGAACTTCCAGCATATCTGGAGGCTTACCAAATTGGAGAAGGCTGCTCTAATTACTTAAGATCAGATTATTTAATATAATATTACATCTTACCCTCAAATACAAAAAAAAAAAAAACCTAGTTAACTTGCAGGTTATTTCTGTAATCCACACACCAAAGTCCATATATATTAATAATCTGGTGATCTTCTAGATATGAAAAATAAACAAACTTATTTCTCTAGTTTAACGTAAAGGCAAACTTGATAGTATATTAAATTTCTTTACACATTCATCTTCAATATAAAATTTCAGTGGCAGCTCTTGATATGATTCAAATTGTTAAAATCTTACTAAAATATACACTTTTCTAAATTAAAAGTTTGTTAGTATTTATAATGTCAATACAGGTACTTGAGATGACTAAACAGGGCCATAAAGACTAAGCACAGAAGTGAAATGCACACCTTAAATATCTTGTAAAGCTGGGAAAAATGTTTTCCAACTTCAGCTGCAAATTCTTTTCCTTCTTCTCCAGTCAGGCGACTTAATTTTGAAAAACAAACAGGCTTTCTGTTAAAAAGTACTCAAACACAGGCAAATACATAACTTTTTAAAGGCTAGCCAATACAATCCATGGCTCAGTATAAATCCAATCATTACAGACTTTTACCAGTATGCAGGTTTTGCTTGTGAGAACTTCAAGCATTTCAAGTTTTCTGTTAATATCCAAATAAAGTATTTGGGGATAAATGTGAAAGGAATGCTGATGGTGATGTTAAAAGTTTGTTGGCTGGTACCATGAAAGTTGTTAGTTCAAGAACCCAAATTATTTCCAGCAAACATTAGATTATATGATGCTACAAGGACTATGGATCTGACAAATAATGTATTGAAGACCAAGGTATTTGACAGAGAAAATGGAGCAAATAATTACAAGTTATATATTATTGGTGAAAAAATACAGCAAGTAGATGAATGTTTGTACCTTCATATAATTTTTATTGACAATGGGAAAATGAGTAGAAAAATATCAAGATGCACAAATAGAAAAGTAGTGGGTAGTAAAGTGACCTGCTGATAAAATAAAAATTTATTGACAAAAGTAAAAAGAGCTGTGTAGGAGATGTGCTTCTGTGACTTTGCTACATGGAACAAAGAGCTGGTTATGTCAGGAGAAGCTGAACCCAGGGGGAATATGGTACTTAAGAAGTGTGTGTGATAAAACACAACATAATCAAGAAGGAATGGGTGCTCAATGAATATTGATGGAATATAGAAATGGTACTTAAGAAGTGGCAGTATGAAAGAAGTAAAATGAGGTGATTTCATCATACAGAGGAAATGAATAAGGATTAAAAGCTGTCATTAAATAGAGTTGGTGAGATCCCCAAAAAGAGATAAGAATTTTAAGGAACAAAAGGCAATGTATGAAACATACAGGAATGGGGAGAGAGCAAAAATGGTTTGCCAGAATATAGAGTTATGTCATGGTACAGCAAATAATGTTGCTGTAAACCAGATTTAATTATAGTTCCCTTTTTATCTCATGCTTTCAATTTATTTGGCTTAATATTTTTAATTCTTTTTCTATACTCTGCATAACATTACTTATCTCAAAGGGAACAGAGGGAAAGGATGTATGTACTTTTAAGGTAACTATTAACATCAGGACATGCAAAATCCCATAATTATTTAAAAAATACCCATCAAAATTTCAATATACTTCAGCTGTTAGCACAAAGGCAAACTAGAGACAGTTAGAACTTGCATTCACTTATTGGAAGAGTGGGTAACTTGCAACCACTGGACAACTCAAAATTTATGGCATAGGTTCCTGCTATGTTGAGATGGGAAACACAGGCATCAATAGAAAAGAATATGTGTAGCTCAGGGTTGAACTGTGGAGTCCTTGGGGTTCTCTGAGCTTGGTTGTTTTCTTGCAAACATTTTGTTACCCGGCTAGGTAACATCTTCAGTGTTAGAGTGGAATGGGGTTTGCTCTCTGTTTATAGTAGCATGACAGATTTTATAAAGCAAGGAACACCCTAAACCTTCCACCAATCCCAGAACATTTTACAAAAAACATTTAAAGAGAAACAAATGGTAATTCTCAGATTAAAACACATATAGGTAACCCTATGTGGTATGCAAACATCCAGAGGACACTTAGATGGTAGTAAAGTGATAACATCTTAATATGCTTAGGTATATATACACTCTTTTTTCAGTATTCTAAGAAAAAAATGATTTTGTATAACAGATCATGAACTGTTCATGTGCAAGTCCCAAGTTAAGCTAAACAGCAAGAAGAAAGCCAACCAGTTTCCACAATGTGATCTTGAGCATGTACCCATCACTTTCAAGGAGAACATCAAGAACCGCATTGAAGTCCTGCACTTCACTGATAGAGAGAATTAGAGGGAATTATGGAATGAACTTAAAGAAATTGTTAAAGATGAGAGTGGAAAGAGACTGAAAAAACAAAGAAACAGAAGAAAGCAAACTGGATATCAGAATAAACTGTGGAAATTACTAAGAGAAGAGAAGCCAAAGACAAAGACAAAATTCCCAGAAAGGATGTTAACAAAGTTTCAGAAAGCTGTTAGAAGAGACAAGAAGCAGTATTACAACATCTGTAAAAACATTGAAAAAACAAGGAAAGTCTTTCAGAAGACCTCTGAACTCAGGAGAAGGTTCCAACCTCGAATTGGTATGCTAAAGGACGTCAATGGACAGATAGTAACCAATTCAAAGGAGATCAAATGAAGATGGAAGGAGAATACCAAACACTGTACAGAAGAGATGTCAACATCCAAGATACCTCAGAACAGTGTTTCTTAAAGTGTGGTCCTTGGACCCCTGGAGTTCCCCCAAGACTCTCAGGGGTCTGCAAAATCAAAATTATTTGCCAGCCTAGGTATAATACAATATTAAAATCCAATCAAACAGCCATGAGAAATGGTAGCGGCAGCAAATTCATCAATTTTTAATATGGTAAATATCAATAATATTTACCCATACAAACAAAAGTTCTTCATAGTTTTTAAAAGTGAGAAGGGGTCCTGAGAGAAAGAAGTTTAAGAAACACTGCCTTAGAAAATATTTCCTACTTACAAAAATCTCTAGTACTAGAAGAAGAAATTAGATCAGCACTCCGGTCATTACCAAATTGGAAGACTACAGGAACTGATGGAATACCCACTGAAATACGGCAAGCAACAGAAGAAGAATCAGCCAAGGTTCTAACCAAGCTATGCCAGCAAATCTGGAGAATGACACAGTGGCCAACAGATTGGAAGAAGTCAATCTTCATTCTAATATCAAAAAAGGAGACTTAATAAGAGTATGCAAACTATCATATAATATCCTTAATTTCACATGTTAACAAAATAATGCTTAGAATCATCCAATGCAGATTACAGCCTTAAATGGAAAAGGAGATGCCAGATGTTCAAACTGGCTTTAGAAAAGGCTGAGGAACACAAGACATTATTGCTGATGCATTCTGGATAATTGAGAAAGCCAAAGAAAACCAAAAAGAAGTCACTATGTGCTTCATCGATTACAGAAAGGCCAATTGTGTTGATCATATCAGACTGGATCTAGGTTGGCAAACGAGTGTGACAAGGCTGAATAATCTCCCCATTTTATTCAACCTATACGCTGAATATTTATTAAAGGAAAGCTTATTGGAAGATGAGCACGGTTTTAAAATTGGAGAAAGAAACATCAGTTATGTGCACTCTGCTGATGACACCCTGATAGCCAAAAATGCAAAAGATCTGCAAGCTTTAGTAATAAAAGTCAAGGAGTACAGTGAAAAAATGGGACTAAAATTAAAGACCACCAAACTAATGACAACAGGTACAACAAGAAGATACAGGTAGTTCTTGTTTAGCGACTGCCCCGGACAGCAACCATTCACAGTTATGCTGGTGATGAAAAAGTAACTTTGTTGTTGTAAATGGTAAATTTATGACCTTTGCAGATCTGTTAAGCAAAGGAAAGCTGAAGGAAGATCATAAGCACAGTTGTTTCACTTAGTGACTGCTATGCTTAATGATCAAATTGCTGGTCCCAACTGTGGCCACTAAATGAGGACCACCTGTATTGAAGTAGTGGATAGCTTCGGCCTTCTAAGATCAGTTAGTAATAGTACAGGAACCAGCAGTCAAGAAACCCTTCTCAGTCCAGCACTTGGTAGAGTAGCCATGAAGACCTTGGAAAAGATATTCGGATGTTGAGAGCCACCTATATCTTCAAAGATCAGAACTGTGCAGACAAGTCTTTCCTGTGACATTCTATGGAAGTAAAAGTTGGACTTTGAAGAAGCAGGATAGGAAGAGAATTGATACTTTTGAACTTTTGTGTTGGAGAAGGCTCCTGAGAATACCCTGGATAGCAGAGAAAAAAAACTCCAAAACAAATGCATCACTGAATAAATCAACCCATCATTCTTAATACAGGCACATGTGACCAAATTATTATGTTCTGGACACATTATGTGAAGAACGAATTTCCTAGAGAAGTCTATAATGCTGGGAAAGGTGGAAGGAAAGAGAAGAAGAGGATGACCAGCGCTAAGATGGATGGACTCAGTTACACTGGTGATGGGTGCACCATTGGAAGACCTGAAAGACTAGATTGGGAACAGATCATCCTGGAGAAAATTTGTGTGGCTGCTAAGAGCTTACATCGACTTGATGGTACATAAATCAATGGCAGTTTTTTTAAAGAAGTATATTGGGATATGGCACCAATGTATTGGCTTTTTTTCCATTCCATTATCAGGAGGATACCATGCCTTTAATTGTACAGCAGACAAGCGCCACAGGAAATGACCCCATCACCAAAGCTTCACCAGTTGAATTGTGATTCAGAAAGGCTTCAAGTTAGAACCATCACTATGTCAGAAAAATACCTGCACCAATAAGTCAAGAACCCAAACACCATCTCTCCTCTATAGCAAGATTTTGCAAAAAGCACAGAATCCCTGTTTGCATGTTTAAAAGCAAAGATATAAAAAGTGAAGAGAGCAGCAAGGAAGGAGTGAATTGTGGAACCTTTCGGCCTGAGACTGAGAACGGCGGAGGACAAAGGTTTCACACATCACCCTTTTTCCATAAACCACCCATTTCCAAGGATGACATTGGGCACTGAAAAAAAATTCTAGGCGCAAGTGGTGACTGCTCAGGAAACTGCACAGAATCGGGATGCTGTGCTGCAATAGGAAGACACTCAGTAACCCATGGATTCGGGCAAGTAGTGCTTGGATTACGTGCATCATTTGATATTAAGCCTTCTCAAGCAGTCTGGAGGGACCCCACGAATAATGCTACCCCATAAACAAACTTGATTTTTAAAAAATCCTTCACACGGCTGGCGAGACGGCCGCCGCCGTCACGTCTCGCATCTTATCGCGGAGAGCACAAGGGGCCACGGCCGGGACTCACTTCGAGAGGGTCAGCAGCCCGTCTGTCAACACCCCCGGCGAGGCGCCGGGGTCCTCGAGGGTCTCCAGCAGGGCCCGGAGGCTGGAACCAGCGCAGGGTCCCATCGCGGAGTGACGGCCTGAGGAAAAGCGGCACAAATTGCCACCCCGCTCCCAACGCACTTCCCGCGCTCGCGTTCCTTTTCTCCCGGGCTAAGATGGCGAAGCGCGGGAGTCGGAGCCTTGGGGAGAGCTCTCGCCCAATCAACGCGCGAAAAGACCGGGAGGAGGCGGGGCGCGGGCTGAGGCGGAGCGCCGAGATGTCGAGCGCGGCGAATACCTCTGTTCTTGCGGCTTCTTCTCGGCCCCGCTCCCCAGCGAGGTAGAGTGTGGAATCATCGATCGACTCCGTCTTTCTTTCCTTGCCAGAATCGAAGGAGTTTGAGGTTCGCAGTTTTCTTTGCCGATGGCAAACAGCTGTATGCAAAAACAAGCCGGGTCATTTATCTGCAGTGCCGACCCGTTGCTGCCTTCTTTCTGTTAAGAATCAAGTCAACGAGGTACTCGTGTTGGAAAGCATTTTGTACCATGCAAAAACACCCAACTTGACATCAGCGATTCGATTGAGATACTGTGAGCATTTATTTTGTTATAGACAAACTGATACTGCAACCTGCGCTCATTTAAGACTAAGCCCCACTCAGTAAGGTCAGTAGAACTTTGTCCAAAATAAGTCCCCAGACTAACGTGCAAAGGTTTGGAGTGCACGGATTGGGAGAACCTGATATCGGAGCTAAGCCATAAAGTTGAGTCCATGCTCCCAGTTCAATAAAAACAGGGTTAAGCAAACCATGCTTTAGTGTAGTTTACTTAAGGTAGAATTTTAAGATGGCTTTAGCCTAGCTAATAGATCGTTAAATCTACACTTCAGTTCTATATCTAAGTCATGTTGTGCGAATGTGTAGAAGTCCGTCATTCTTAGCAAACTGAACTGTGGGAAGCATTTACTAGACTTGATTAAAATTGAATGTTAGCAACTCAAAGTTCAAACGTGTTTTGCACCTAAAACTGCACTTCACTCCAGATCCAATTTGAGTTGTTCCGGTTGGATCAGAATGGTTGATTCTTTTGAAAACTTCAGTTTGATGAAAAGTGTGCATAAGCACAAAACCAAATCACAAAATCGATTTGGCAATTTTGATTTGAAGGTTCATTTAAGAATGATTAGATGCAGCCTTGTAAACTTGAATGCAGGTCTTACATAGCTTTTAATTCAATGCATATGTGTGCATTGTGTACAGTGACCACAGTTTAAAGTTAAATGTATGTTAAAATAGTGGAAAATACATGTCGCTCAGGGTTGAATTGTTGGGGTCTTGGTGTTCTCTCTGCTGGCTTTTCTTCTTGCAGATCTTTCATGACTAGGCTAGGTAACATCATCAGTGCATGGGGGAGCCAAGTTTGCTGGCTGTCGTTACGTAGTAGTTTGTCTTTCCAGCCTTGACTGGGGTATTGTTCCTCTTTGTCTGGTACTGGTTCCTGTTTATCTGGATGTTGGTTAAGAGGTGTGTGATGAGGAAGGATGTGCTTAGGCCTGTTTGCTCCTTTCCCTGACTTTGGTTGCTTCCCTTCCTGAATGGTTTATAGATGGAGCTTATCTCAGTATGTCTGTTAATGGCTAACTTCTCAGAGTGCCAAGCCCCTAGGAATTCTCTTGCATTTTTGGATCTGGCTTGTCTAAAGCCTCTGCTTTAAAAAATGTCTTTTGCATGTGCTTTCTCCTTCCCTCTTCATCTTTCACGCAAATGTAAGGAAAGGATTGAAAGCGTTTATTTCCATTTCAGGTTAATTCTGATTTGGCCTGTCGTCCAACCTTGGGCAAGTCACATGAAAGAGTCCTGGTTTTCATTAACCATGATCATTCTCTCAAACCTTATGTTAAACTGCCATTAATCTAAAATGGAAGTGGGAGGTTTTACTCTAGCACAACCAGTTCTGAGCTGCCAAAATCCAGATGACCACTTATCTCCAAAGGAGATGAGTCTGCCTACCGGGATGATGTGGACCGGCTGCTTTCGTGGTGCGGAGACAATAATTTGGTTCTTAATATCAATAAGACCAAGGAGCTTATAGTGGACTATAGGAAGAATAGATTAGATGTCCAGCCCCTGGTTATCAATGGAGACCGAGTGGAGTAGGTGGCCAGTTTTAAGTTTCTGGGTGTTACCATAAAGGAGGACCTGACCTGGGGTGCTCATATTGCAGCCTTGGTTAAGAGGGCCCAGCAGAGATTATATTACCTGAAACTTCTCAGGAAACAACAACTGAATGAAAAACTGCTGGTGACCTTCTACCGCTATACTATAGAGAGCATTTTAACCTACTGCACCTGTGTATGGTTTGCTAACTGCACAGTGGCAGATAGGAAAGCGCTCCAGAGGGTTACCACCACTGCCCAGAGGATCATTGGTTGCCCTCTCCCCTCTTTGGAAGAACTTTATAGTTCCCGCTGCCTTAAGAAAGCTCAAAACATTTTTAAGGATCCATCCCACCCGGGACATTCTTTTTTTGAACTATTGCCATCTGGCAGACGGTACAGGATAATGAAAACAAGGACAAATAGGCTGAAGAATAGCTTCTATCTTAGAGCTGTAACTATACTGAATTCTATCGTATAGTGCAGTATTAATGCAGCATCAGGGGTTGTGCAATATGGAATGTGAAGGTTGTGTTTTATGTGTGTTATGTGTGTTATGTGTTCTATGGTTTTTATATTTTTAAAGCTGCACTGGGGTGGCATTTAATTTCGTTGTACAAGTAGTACAATGACAATAAAGATTTCTATTCTATTTATTCTATTCTAGAGGCAAAGAATTAAGATTTTCGTAGTAAGGGGGTCTCGATTTTGGCAACTCAGATCTAATAGTCCTGTCTTTATGTGTGTACTAATGCAGGGAGGAATGTCCACATTTGAGTTTTGTGTAAACTTCTTTTTATTATGCTAAACTCTGGCTTAGCCCCAAACTCAAAAAAATAACTACTTGTTGAAAGACAAAAAAAGAAAAGAGGAAAAAAAATGAAGCTGAAAAACCAGTTGGACAAGTAGGGGCCATGTAGTATTTTGTGTTCTGGGCATGTTTTTATTGGGGTCTTAGCTTCTAGAAAAGCTAAGAATTGTAAAGATAATGCATAGGACTGAGGTAGGCATCTTACATGTAGCCCCCAGCCTCCCAAAAGAGTCATTGGGAATCGAGCGGCATACAAGTTTAATATAGTATTATTATGATGATGATGATGATGATGATGATGATGATGATGATGATGGTTGGTCGCACAGTCAGCCAGATGTTTAGACTGGCTTTGGCATTTTTATCCACTATTGAATCTTTCCCAAAGACCTGGGATAGGCAAATGTTGTTATTTGATGGTGTTAAAGGTATTGTCACAGGATGTAAGCTGTTCCGAGTAAAGCTGCCTTTTGCAACTGACTGATGGTGATGTTGTCAATGCTTAATAATAATAATAATAATAATAATAATATAAAATGGTCTGAATTGATGTGATTTAGAGATGTTTTTCATTGAGTGGAGGGAGGTCTGAAGGGTGGAAATAGCAGTTTGCCTCTCAGTTTTGGGGTCTGATGAAGATAGCCCCCTCCATTCCCTGCTGTTATTAAAAATAGGATTTCAACATAAAAATCAAAAACATGCAGTCCTACTTGTACACATTTACCTGTGTTGTTATGAATTCAGAAGAGTATTTGGATTCATGGAATTGTTCGTAATTGGACAGCCTGTACTTGTTTCTCTTTTTCTTTTCAATTTGCAAAACTCTGATTAATTCTTGAGGCTGGACTTGCACAGCATCATCAAGTGCAAATCACCTAATATTTTAGGTGTGAGAACCCAGCTAGTCTGGTTGGTTTATGGTTCTGTGTCTTCTGGGAACCCAGAACACTGGGCTAACCAGCAGACTTGTGTGAAGGGGTCTCGTCTGTCTTCCTGAAGATACAGAGGCCACGCAGTTCTTGTGGTGGTGAGAAGGCACTAGGGTTTGCCTCACCAAGCTGCTTCCGGTTGCCCCTGGCATGTCCTCCAGCAGTTTCAGTAGCTAAAGAGGCTTCTATGCATATGCGTATTCATCTCTTTGAATAGCTCGCTGGAAGACTGGAAGACAAGCTCTGGGCTGTAAAATAATCCCAAAGACCATGAATGGCCGGAAAGGGGGGTGAGTGTTTGTTTCTTTGTTTCTCTTGGCTATCAAGTCACCTTCTGGATATTTGTGGCCTGGATCTGATGGCCCTAGCTTCTGAGTATGCACAGAAATCTCTTCAAGGCGACTAAAACTGCCAGCAAAGACTCCAGAACATTACTGCGTAGTAATCTAGCAGTTTTCTTTTATAAGAGCGGAGAGGCTTGTTAGGTCAATCAGCAGCTGCATGAAACTTCATCAGAGCGAAGGGCCATTTTGAAGCTTTGCACAGCCCTATTAATTGGGTGAGCCATGGTAGTGCTGATGGGAGAACACAGCCCATAATTACCCTTCCATCCTATTTCCCTCTGTGTCCCATCTATATAAACACCAATGGTTCTTTGAAACCGCTAGATGGCAGAATTTAATTAGCATCGGCGGATAATCTGTGGATTAAGTTCTTATATGAGTTGGTCTGAGAGTAAAATCTGCTGTTACACAAGAACATATGAAGCCTCAATTTAATAACTCCCCCCACCCCCAGTATAGTAGAATTGAGACTTTAGTTCAGACTAAAGGAATTTAGTGGATTTTCCATCTGGTTATCCGCCTGAAATGATGGGTAAGGTGAAGTAGTTCAGACAAGGTAGCTACATTTACATTAATTTTAAAATAGATTATGCAAATTGCCACAATGCCATTCTAGGAGTCTTGTATGACTTGGTAACAAACCTTAGAAAACAGATTTAACAACAAAATGAAAAATAAAACATTCTTGTAAATTTTGCAGGCCATTTAGTTTTCTAACAGTCACTTGCTGTGTATATACATCCTGCCAATCTAAAATGTGATTTATTTAATTTTGGTGTCTTGCATTATGTAAACCCAAGTAGTCAATAAAGGGGGGTTTATCTAATGTTGTACTGTATTGCTTTTTTTCATATCTGTTGACATAAGACAAGAGTCTGAATTAAGTGGAACTTCTTGGGCCAGTCCCTCTCTCAGCCCTTGGAGAAGCAGGCCAGGGCAAACCATTTCTGAAATCTTGCCAAGAAGACTGCAGGGACTTGTCCAGGAAGTTGCCAGGAATCAACAGTGATTTGAAGCTCCCCCCCAATAATAATAATAAGCATGCAGATGTTGTGAGGCCTGTGGCCTCCTCCTCATCAAATAAATGAAAGGACCCCCAAAGGCATTCCTTTCAAGATGTCTTAAATATTTATTACCTAAGCTTCTTAATAATACATCAAATGCAGGGTAGTTTTTAGAGAAAATCAGTGAGTAAATGCTTCTTCACAACCTTCTGGCTCAAGGAAATCCCTGCTGCATAACATCCAAGGGGGTTACCACACAGGAGCTTTTTTAAAAATATGTATATATAATATTATTAAACGTTTTAAAAAATAAGATAAAAACTAATGCAAACTAATATAAAGTAAGAAAGGAAAAAAAAAGAAAGAAATCAAAGAGAAAGCTAGAAGTGCAAGAAAGGAAAAAAAGTAAAAGAAAAATAGAAAAGAAAGAAAGAAGATACAAAGAAGTGGCTTCCGATCTTCTTTACAACAGTTATAAGTACAATTATAAATTTACCTCTTTCTCTAAACTTACAACATGTCTCTCTTCTTTCTATAATCTTTCCTATCTAATCGTCAAAACCATAAATCACAAGTTCATTTTTTTTCTGTTTTCCACAAAAAGTCCATAAGGGGTTTCCAGTCAGCATTTTTTAATATAATTTTATTAAAAGTTTTTAAAAAGGTAGATAAAAACTAATACAAACCAATATAAAGTAAGAAAAAAGAAAAATCAAAGAGAAAGCTAAAAGTGCAAGAAAGGGGGGAAAAAAAGTAACAGAAAAATAGAAAAAGAAAGAAAAAGGCCACACAGGAGCTCTAAAGCAGAAAGGAACATACTAGCACAGTCAAGTATTACTTCTCCAGATCTTATGACTCAAAATATTAAAAGGCAAATTCTGCAGGAGCAGAAAAGAAGGGAGGGCTCAGCTCAATCCAGTGGAAGGTGCCTGGTTTACTGAAAATCAGTACGGAGAGAAGAACATGTTGGGGAAGAAATACCAGGCCAGAAGTCACGGGAATGGGATCTTCTTGGAGAAAGCTAGCAACTTCCTCAAGGTAGGAAGGGAAGGTGTAGCATATTCCCCTTAAAGGCTTTCATCTTTTTTCATCACAAAATTCTTTTATACGATGCCAAATTTTCCAGCAAAATATTTCGTAGTAGCTTTGGTAGTTGTATTCTTTTTAGGTGTGTCGATAGCAGTGTATTCAATCTGGAAGCCGCCTGCTGTTACTGAAGCATCTGACAAAAATTTCAGTGTCATGACATTTCCTGGAATAAGAAAAAGAGAGACCATGTATGTATAGGGAGAATATGACTATTCCTTTTTTTTTTTTTAATGTGAACAGTGGAAACAGAAAGCTCTGTGGAAGTTTTGGATTTTCTCTCTTAAAAAAAAAGGCTTGGGTTTTTTTCTTCAGATTTCTTACAGATGTTTAATTAGTACTTGGATGGGAAAATCCAAGAAAAATCCAAGAAAATCACAGAGGTTGCAGGCTAGACTGGGAAGTCGAAAAAAAATCTGAATAATTTTTATCTGACAAAATGATTAAACTTAGCAGCAGTGTCTTTCCAATCTTCAGGTGGTACTATGTGTAGGGCTACCAGATTGCAGCTGAAAACATCCAGATGACCATTGGAGGGCAGCAAGGAGATACAGGAATGTTTGCTACCATCTAGTGATCATTGTGGACATTGAAGAAGCAGGACAGGAAGAGTATTGACACTTTTGAAATTTGAGGTTGGAGAAGATGCCTGAGAATACTATGGACAGCCAAGAAAACAAACCAATGGATCATTGAACAAATCAGCCCAGAGTTCACACTAGAGGCACAAATGACCAGGCTCAAATTATCCTACTTCAGACACATTATACGAAGACCCAGCTTTCTGGAGAAAGCTCTTATGTTGGGAGAGGTGGAAGGAAAGAGGAGAGGATGACCAGCAGCAAGTGGATGACTCAGTTACAGTAATGATAAGTGCACCATTAGAAGACCTGAAGGACCAGATTAGGGATAGATCATCATGGAGAAAACCTATCTATGTGGTTGCTAAGAATCGACAATGACTTGATGGTACATAATCAAATGATCATTGAGATTATTGCAACTCAGGTTTGATGGCTCTAGCTCTTTGAATCTGAGAGGAAAATGTTATACTGTAGTTTCATCTGTGGTAATTGCATTACCTGTGCTAATGACGTTATCTGGTAATTCATCTCCACAGTATCTGAAAAATATAATCAATATAAGTCAGTCAAATGATAGTGACAGGTTTACTGCATTTTTTTTTTCAAATCAAATGACAGCTTCAGATGAGGCTAGGGTGTTGGGTGCTTGCTCTGGAATTTGGAAGAGGTGGATTATTTTAAAGCATTGCTCGGCAGCCATTTTGTGAATGGTCAGGCCCATCCAACAGCCATTTTGTGAGAATGACCACAACAGCTTTTAAAATTTTCAAATGTGGCCACCAGCTCCAAAGAGTTGGCTGCCCTCACTTAGTGAGGCCATGACCCTTTAACTTCTGAGAAGTTGGTCCATAAGGTATTTTCTCCATTACTTTTTTCCCTGAATATTCTACTGTGCCCTCCTGAGAGATAGATTTTCCATTACAAGGAAGAGTCAACATTATTTTTAAAAGGGAAAGAACTATGGAAAGGGGCCAAGGGAAGGGACGCCTAATCCTTTCTCCATCTACTTATCTACTTTCCCTATTTTACAATCGGTTCCTGCTGGCTATTAACTCCTCTAAGGTTTGGAAGTGCATTTAACCTAAATACTAAGACTGTGCAAAGCATTTGAAAGAGATGATGTGCAACATGCATTACTAAAACTAAGCATCTCTCATTGGTGCATTAAGACAGCTGTGTCTTTTTTGAGGTCTGCATAGCTGATTCAAAAGCTGTCTGTGGTTGCTGATCCATGTGCAGGCACAGACAGTACTTCCTGTGAGATCACCAGCAATGCACAGGCATGCAGGAACCAGTGAGAATTATTTTCTGAGTAGCCACGCAAGCATTGGAAAAGATGTGGCTGCTGCTTGAGCAGTTCAAAGAAAAGTGCTTTGTTTGCATTAACTCACTTTGCAAAATACTTTTTAAAAACGCCTTGCGCATCTGCTACTAAATGTATAATGTGGTGAAGGATAGGAAAAATAGGTGGATGGTGGTAATTTATAAGAGGAAAAAAGCATCCATTCTCTAATGTCCTCTATCTATCTTACATCTAAGTGGAATGCATTTAGCTCCTCAAGCAAAAGAAAGCCCCAGGGATGTCTGCAGGATGTGGTCAAAAAAGTCAAGATGGTGGCCACATTGGTACAGTTGAAGTTCCTCCTGTTTTTTATGTGTGTCACATATAAACAGGAGCTTTGATTGTACTATTGGGATCCACCATCTTGACTTTTCTGACCATACCTTACAGACATCCCTGGGGAGTTCTCTTAGTATGGAGAGGAAATGTTTTACTGCCACTGAATAATGCACATATTTGATCACAACATGTGTTGGAACGTATCAAAATCATATTGGACTGAATCGAGCAGGTCCAGCATTCTGTTCCCGAAATGATAGATCGGCAGTTTGAAAGAGCCCGTAAGAATGAGATACGCTGGACACTTTTCCTACTGGTGTTGCTCTGATGCCCACATTCTCAAGGGAGCATCTAAAGAAAGGAGAGTCATAAGAACATGTCACCCAGTGAAGTAATAGATATCTAAAGAGTGGCCCCACACTGCCTGGCCAATAAAACTAGAGTCTAAAATTAATATCCAAAAATGGGCATTTCCTCCTGAGGATGCTCATTTGCCTTTTCTGTTGGGATGGGACATGAAATACTGTACTGGGGAAAAGGACTTTTCACTAATGTTTGCTGAAATAGGGAAATTAAGAAAATCCCATGGATGAAGTTAAGGCAAAGATGGGTGATCTTCAGAGGTTTCAAACTTCATCTGCCATGATCTCTTGTCATTGTCATTCTACATGGAGCTGAAAAGTTAAAAAAATCAGGAGACTTCTGTCAGACTCAGAATTGCTTCTCAATGAGAGGTAAGGGAATAGGAAGGAATGGGGAAAGTTTTGTGTCTGCTTTAATAGTTTGGAGAGATGACAGGACTGAGAGGAGATTGATTGGGATTACAGCTTCCTCTGAGCACGTACGATTTGGTCTGGGTCAAAGATGGGCTCCCCTGGGTAAGGGACAAAGGAGTGAGTTGGAAAAACAAGGAAAAAATGTGTGGTTATTAGCATTTATTTGGCACTTATTAGCTGGGTTTGTACTTATATATATTATTTGCTTGGCTTGTGTGTGTGTAAACATGACCTTTGAGACTGGGTGGGATTAAAAAAAAAACCAAATCTTGGCCTTTTCTCTGACCCCCCCCCCCAATCATTTGCGATTTGTACATCATGTATTTTGAAAAATTTGAAAATTTTACCTGCCCACAAAACCATTTACATCATCATAGCTGTCGTATATTTCCAAGTAATCAGCCATGCAGGCTGTATCATCTTCAAGGTCAAAGTCAAGAAATTGAATTTGGATCCGTTGGCCGTACTTCACTCTTACATGCCAATAACAGATTTGGTCATCTTCATATTCCTTTGGGTACCCCGGGGTTTTAAAAACATGTTTTGAATCTGTGAAGATTCCACCACAATCTTTTCCTGAGAGAGGAATAACAGAATCAGATCTCATTCTCATTCCAGATGTCAAATTGGCCCTTTGCAGTTTGTAATAGGTAAATTGGTTGAATAAATAGGTCTGGTTCCTAGCCTTACAGCATGTGGGTTTTTTTGTGCCAGCTTTCTGCATCTCATTTATAATAGTCCTGAAAGTGAAATAAGTCATATACTATACCGCTTTTGTAAATATGCATATTTAAAAGCTGCTTTGATTGATTGATTGCATTTGTTAGCCATCTTTCAACAACATGGTCTCCACCATGTGGCTTATCATTCCCTATCAGTAGAACAACTTCATAACATACTGTATAGGTGGTATAGTTGGCCACCTGTGCTTCCACAGGTACCTGTAAATTCAGAAGCCAACAGAAATTATGAACACCTTTAGAGGAAATGAAAACATATTCTGTAACACATTCTTTTTATGTATAGGGTTTTATATATATATAGTGTGACTTTTAATTAATTAATGTGGGTATTTATTTTTTTAATTGTTTTCTGGTTTTACTCTAACTGTGAGCAGCCCTCTGGGGGAGATGGCGGCATACAAATTTAATAAATAAATAAATAAACTCTGTCCAGGTCATTTCTCTCCCTTTAGCACTGCTGTCTGGTCTGGAATAAACTTCCAGTCATTTGCCCTAATTCATCCCCAAATCATCTCCAAGCACCTATCTAGGAATTCCATGGCCTTCCTCAGATGAGTAGTTGAATAATAGAGGTAAAAAACCTGCGTGCTCTATGTGCATTTGGCAACTCCACAGCCAATATCTATTCCAGATATTTCCAAGCAGCAGCACGCCAATGCAGTGCCTTTTTGCTGAATCTAAGAAGGCTTATTTATTTAATTTATTTAAAATATTTATAACTGCCCATTTTGTATCAACTCTGGGGCTCACAACCAAGTTATGTTCCCAGATGATTAAGATATTTTGATTCTCCATGCCATCCAGGAAACAGGAATAAAAAGCAAGCATATAGGAACTATTTTTACTAGAAAATGGACTAATTCTTTGGCGCCAAATTCACCTCACTAGTCAGTTCTTTCTGATTGGAATATTGAACAATGAAAAGTGACAAGATGATGAACCTCTCAAGACTACCTGCAGTCTTCTTTTCAGTTGAACAATATCATCCACTAGTAGTGGAGATCTATTTTTTCTAGAACGGAAAGAACATGACTCACCAACCTGTGTAAACAACTTGGTTTAATTAAGCTTTTCACCACCCAAACAATACATTTGGAAAAAATGAGACTTGCCTCTCAGAGAATATGGCCAAATTGGAAGGGAAGAAAGATTGACTACATGTAATTTTATGAATAACATGTGGCCTCTCCCATTTTCCTGACATCTGTGAGAGTTTTCTGCCCTGAAAGGTTATTCAGCGGCTTACGTGGGCAAATCTACATAACTTTTCAGTTTGAATTCCCATTGTGGACTATGGAGTATGGTTCTCTGCAGCACTTTTCAAAGAGTGGAAGGTACAGTACTGTTGTGCACAACATTCAGAAATATAAAACATTGCATTTAGAAGAAAGAAAGAAGGAGAAGGGAGAAAAGAAAGAAAACCAATCATACCTAACATTAGAAAATAGTGCAGTTTCTAATATTGGACTATTACAGACTATAACATATTATGGAATATTCTACTTCCATTAAAAAAACATTCAAAACAAAATTGTTTATCAAAAAGAAGTGAATTTGTACATTAATAAAACAGGGCTGAGGCACTTCACATTTGTTTCTGTGCTTTGGAGTATACAACATGGCACCTGTCTCTTAAAAAGTTATTTTCTGAAATAACTTTCAGAATTGGATTCAAAGTATTGCACATCTTTATGGACAAGTAACAATGAAATCACAGAAAAAAAAAAATTGAAGGTATTTGCTACAGGAATAGAAGCATATTCTCCATATAATCCAGTTTGGGAATACTTAAATTCCACTTTCAACAGTTTCTTCCCTTGATGGGTTTACATATTACTCTGAACCATAATATGAGTTGTTTCTTTAGTTTTATCTTTAATATATGGACTCAACAGTGGTTCGTGGCGTAATGCTATGTGTGAAGTGGGCTATTAAGTCTTGTTTAATAAACCATGGATAATCCACTAAAGCATGGCTTGCTGTGACTTGTGAATTAATTCCCTTTTGAACATAGTAGTTTTAAGACACATTAAGCGAAATGATAGTCCTTCCCCTGAGCATTTCTTCCTTATGAATTACATCTCCACAAGTATCCTAGAGTAACCTCTAACTTCTGGCAACTCAAGCCAGGGCTGAATGTCACAAGCAATTAACATGACAAGCAGAGAGGCCCTCAGGCCCACTTGGTAGACTAGCCAGATGGAATGTGCAGGGCTTTCCTAAACAGCAACCGCTGGGGCACATCAATGGCTTAAGAACTGGCTCTGCTGCCAGCAGAAAGTAGGGACTTGGCAGAAGTGATGTTAGGTCCTTTGACATGGTTGGATGCTGGACCCTATCCTGGGGACTAACCCTCTCTTCACTTGAAGCTGTTTTCCCTCCAGTTCTGTCTCCAGAAAGACTCTGGCAAGCAAACAAAGGAATGTTCATGAAGATTTGAACTTATATTTATCACTGTAAGTGAAGTCTGCCCTGAACTTAGGAGAGGGACAAAAACAGTTGGTTGAAGATGCAGGTTCTATTGGAATAAGGAATCCAGTTTGTTTATGAACTTTAAATCCTGCTTTCCTCATGTTTCAGCTGAGTGGCTTTTGGAAAGTTATCGTGTCACAGAATATAAGTACAGTATAATTAGGCACAGTATGGGGCTGCTGCTCAGAATGACATCGATCCCCTAGTTGTTGTCTTTTCCATCTCTCCTGTAGTGTGTTGAATCTCTTACCATGTAATGCACTATGACATTATATATATATATATTTTTTGTCTGCGCTCAGTCATTACTGACCCTGCAGTGCCTGCCTGGATGAGTCCTTGCCTGGACGAATCCTTGCCTGGGCAAATCCTGTGCAGTTTTCAAGGCAATTGTTTCGGAAGTGGTTTGCCAGAGCCTCCTTCCTAGAGCAGAGCCCAGCTGGCGAGCGCAGGAGGCGGGATTTCCGTTGCTTTGCACCCTTTTCGGGCAAGCGTGGTTTCGCGCTTACCGGCAGCTGATCCCGTCTCTCTGTGCAAGGCACTGCCAGCATTTTTCCTCCCACCGGAGTGAGAGTACCCATTTATCTACTCACGTAAGTTTTCGAGCTGTTGGGTTGACAGGAGCTGAGGAGGAAACAAGAGCTCACCTTGTTAACGGCGAAGGCTGGACTCGAACCACCGAAGCCGTCAGCCATTTCTGGCCGGCAACTTTCAGCGTCATTAAGCCGCTGCGCCACCGCGTCCCCTATGACATTATATATTTCCCTGTTATTGTGGAAGAACATTCAGTCTTCTAGGGCCCTTCATCAGAAGTCTTAACATGGCCATTCTGTACTACCTACTGTTCAGCGAGAGGTTCTGCTCAATCTTCTTTAGTTGGAATAGGACAAGTTCTTTTTCTCATGCTCCATATTTCATATGAAACAGGCTGCCACATAAAGTGATGATTTCTTTGCTAGAGTTCTTCAACAGGCAGGATGTCTCTTAGAGATGCTCTAGTGCAGTGTTTCTCAACCTTGGCAACTTTAAGATGTCTGGACTTCAACTCCCAGAATTCCCCAGCCAGTGATCTAGTGGATCCTGTGTTGAGCAGGGGGATGGACCAGATAATTTCTAAAGTCCCTTCCAACTCTAGGATTCCATGATATGTTAATTAGCCTTCCAATAAAAGGATTTCTGCATTACTGCCCATCTTGTGAGTAGTGATTGCTAATAAAATTATTATCACTGGCTATATCTTCCACATTTCTTTTCTTGTAATGTCATCATTTAAAATGGTCAACATCATTTTACATTTTTTTCTCAACCATGAAAAGTTATAGAATCCTAACTCAAGATATTTTAATGCATCTGGTGAAATGGGTTTTAGCCCATAAATATTTTTGCTGATATTATGGGTTTATTATTCTATAAGAGGCCCCAGCAGTCCTGGGTGCTTTCAGAGGCAGGTAGTTTTGCAAAGGTATAGCCTTAGAACTAAACAATAATAGCTGTAAGAAATATATTTAATGCTTACATACCATTAGGATTATAGCAGTAGGCATCCCACTTTTCACTTTTGTTGAGCCGAAAACCATAATCAACAATCCCTGTCTTTCCAAAGCCACAGTTGCTTCCTGGTTTGACAATAGGATATCCAACTCTTCCCTTAGCTAACCAGCCAGCAGCACACATATGGAACCCTGAGGGAATGAAAGGCAAGTGTCATATAAGACAAGAGTTGGCTAAGACGGAATGCTGAACTTCAGATTCACCATTTCTTGTTCTCATTGCCAACGTACAATAGATTCCCAATTATTTAAAATTGAATTAGGGCTTGCTAGCAAAACAGTTTCCACCCCAGGCACAGAGAATTGTATAGGCCTGGTTCATATTTTTTAATTGTGTCATCTTTTGCTTTTTACCACAAAAAGGACTGTTTTCACTTTATGCTATTAAAATTTATGGGAGGCATAGGCTAAGTAAATTGCAGTCCTCAGCATTTTTATTCAGAGATGCCTGACTAATATAAAACATTGTATTACTGGAGTCTTGGTGAGTTGATTTCTGTTCTACCCAGAATATAAAACTATTTGATACAACATCATCCACAGTAGAATGCACACAATGTGTTTCAGATTGGGTATGTCTATTCCTTATAAGCAAGAATATTTTCTAATAGTTTACACAGATATATAGGTCATTCATTTTGTAATTTAATTTTGGAGAAATATAAGCTTTTGCTTAGATTTTTCTACTGCTGCTGAAATATCTTTGACTTGCCCTACTCTGAATTTTGAAATTGTATCTTTAAGAACCTCATTTTCCATGTTAACATCACTAATTATGCTAAACAAGAAACAGTGGTAGAAGAAAAAATCTCTTATTTGCATGTAAGAGATCAGTTCCTCAAAGATTAGTATTTTCTGCCTAAAACACCGATGTTGACAAATCCCAAGTGTGTCCTCAAATATGGAAAATGGTGTTATCTCTTAGATTGAGAACTTTCTTGAAAGGAGGGTTAGTAAAAGAGTCAAATCTACTTAACAGACTCCATACCTATTTAACAAATTGTTTGTGTGATGGAATGGAACTATGAAGGCCAGGCTCAGGGAGATAAACATTTTCTTAGCTTGTCAGAAGAGCGTGGGAGGAACAAGAGGATGAGGCTGGCACCTCCCTGAGGAATTCACAATGTTGTGGCTGGCATTGCTTGGGAGCTGGGGTTTCAGTCTGGGAAGATTCTTGCTAGAGGTTGTAGCTAATAAACATTGCTGGACTGAATTTACATGGTCTCTTGGAGTTCCTTGGGCTAGGCCTGACAGTTTGGCATTTTATCATTTTGGTTGTTTGCTTGATCATCTAATTGCGCCATTTTCTGTTCAACAAATGAGGTTGCACACATTTTACCTGATAACCTAGAAAGCCCAAGTCACATATTGTTAATGTTGGTCACTGGTTTTCACCATGAGTTTGAATGCACTTTATTTGGGTGTAAGTTCCACAGAATTAACTAGGTTGTACTGTTTATATGGATATTTAAAATGCATCTGTCTGGCATCCGCATGATCACCTTTATTATAAGACCAAATGGATTTGTATCCTAGTACCCAGAATTCTTAGAATTTCATCCTCGGTGCTGCTTATAACTTACTTTCTGAAACAATTTCACTAATATGCTCTTTAACAAAGCAAAATCAAAAGCCCAAGATGGACAGACATTGAAAAGTTTGATGACCACTAGATGGCAACAAAGGATTGGAGTTTTCGGTGCTGCCATCTAGTGATTGTCCATATTTGTGCAGCCCAGATATGGAATGACAAATCTGTTCAAGCCTCATTATCCTGTGCAGTGCTTTGTCTTGATGGATTGCACTCTCTAGTGACATCTCATATGTCCTCATACCTATTTTCCTTGCAGTCTCCAATTGCTGGTATGTTGCTAAGTGTCCTCCTTCATATTCACACACTGATTTTGCCTCATCATAGGTCAGCTGGTATTTTCCAGACCGTCCTTCTCTGTGATAGACTCCTGCTGCTCGTTCTGTTAATCCAAAATAAAAGTTGCAGTGAAGGTTAAAAAAGAAAACTTGGCATAATGACTACTATGTTGGAAAACTAAAGCAGGGAGATTTCTCTCCTTGGATTCCTCAAACCTTGTTGAGTTCCTGCCAGGAGGGCTGAAATGAGGGATGAGTGACCTTACTGAAACCAAAGAAAAATTCAGTACCTGCTCCAGACCTGGAATAGGTTAGCAGTGGGACCTCCAATGTGATCCCTGGAGACACCAATTTGTTCCTTGGTATCCCTCAAGCCTGCTGGCTTTTGCATTAAAAAAACCTTTTTAATTTAAAAAAAGGAGAGGAAAAGCTGTCTGAGATGCTGAAAAGCAAAGGTACAGCCTCCAGAGAATCTGCACTGCCAAGAACACTTCTGGCCCTCAAATCAGTCTTATAAACTTTATTTAAAAATAACATTTAAAAAGATGGCTGGCTTCAGCCCATTATTTTGTTTGGATGTGTGGCTACCTGCCTAGAAAAAAAAATGAAGGGGAGCAGAAGCTGTATGGACCTCCTGTGGAAGACAGGATAGAGGGCCTTGGTGCCGTCGATAAATCAGTGTTTGCAACAGCTTAAGTCCTATTTGCTAAATACCCTTTTTGTTTGCAATGCCCCAGGCACCTATTTTGAGAGTGTACTTTCAACTTGTCCTAAATTTTCAAAAGTCCCATCAAACCCAAAAGATTTGGGATCCCTGGATTAATAGATGAGGTGGCATTCCCTAGAAGCAGGAAGGTCCTGGATTCCCATCCCTACCCCGCCCCACCCTTTTGCCTCCTTTATGCCTCTCCTGACACTAGAGTCAGGGGGGTAAGAATTACAGAGGTGCCACAATAGCTGGGAGCTGAAGTGAAATCCTCCAGCTCCTATAGCCTCTACAACAGTGTCCCTCAACCTTGGCCACTTGAAGACGGGTGGACTTCTACTCCCAGAATTCCCCAGCCAGCTGGCTGGGGAATTCTGGGAGTTGAAGTCCACCCGTCTTCAAGTGGCCAAGGTTGAGGAACATTGCTCTACAATACTCTCTTCAGGAATCATGGGATTGCTGCCCAATTGTATTTAGTGCTGAGGCAACAGAAATAAAATCTGCTTTGTCCCTGTGCTAAGGTTAGTGCTTTTGCTGGCCTTGGGCTATAATAAATTGATCTGACGTTATTCGATTTAATTTGAAGGACAGTGTTAAAATGTTAGTAAGCATTAAATGAAAAACTGGTGGTGTTCCAAGGACGTCTTTTCCCAAATCAAGATCGGAAAGTGGGTCTTTTGTCTGTTTATTTGTTCTAACATAGGCATGGAGAGCTCCCAGCATCTCCATGTGGCCATATTAGGAACATCCAAGTGGTGCAGAAGTGATGTCGTCGTCATCGTCATCATCATCATCATCATCATCTAAATTCATATGCCACCCGACTCCCAACAACTCTGGGCAATAACCATGTAAAGCATGGTTGAGAGTGTGTGGAGTGGTTTTGCTGTCTACAGTAGGGATGAGGAACCCAAAGTCCTTTTTTATAATCCTCAGAGCTCTCTCAGACCACATTGCAGAATTACAATAACATGAATTTTCCAAAATTAACAAAAGAGTATCATGCTGTTTTGAATTTGGAATAACACAAAAACTATTGGATAAACTTTAAAATAGGCTTTACACAGTAAAGCAAAGCAAAGCAAAGCAAAGCAAAACAAAACAAAGATCCTCTTTCTTAAAAAGAGAGGGAAAGGAAAATCCACTACATGCATATGTAGTCTATTTTGTATCATCATTTGGTCCACTTAGCCTTGAGAGAAAATCAGCAAAAGCCATTATTCAAAAGGATAAATTGATCGAACTGCTCAGTGCTTACAGCTGATGCTGCTTTCCATTCTTCCTTACTTTTCTGCCTTGAAGTATATTACAACTGTCCTTAGCATACTCTTTTTCTCTGCCTAAAATCCATTGCAAGGTATGTAGAGTTCCTGAACAAGTGGGGAGTGAGTAGGCCACATAATAAACCATACTAGAGGTCTGAGTTCTGTGAATTATTATGCAGGAAGCTTTCCTGCTCACGAATGGCTATGGATGGTCATAGATGACCAATTTACCAGAAAGTGAACTGGTGAGGTAGCTTCCTGCCATCCTTTCTAGGAGAGATGTGCAAATGTCATCAGTCTAGGAATTTTTTCCAGAATGACTGCAAACCATAGAACCATCCCCAGAAAGGCACGGTTCAGGAGATTGGGCATGGCCTGAAAGGAAATGGAATATTCCACAATTCTTTAGAACATTCTGTTCCTCGAGTTTGATGAATTTTGCACAGCCCTACTTTTTAGGTACCCTGCCATCCCAGGAAGCTTACTATCAGTTCCCACTGGGGTCATTCTTCAGGGCAGGTGGGCACATTTGCAATTAATTAGCCTGCAACCACCCACCATTTTTATTTGCTAAGAGTTTTTATGAACCTAAGGGCATACTTAGAAATAAAGATATTGCTGAAGAGTAATACTTCACTTTATAACATGCCAAATTTCATTTATATTTTATTTACATTTTTTTTTTCAGTGTTAAAAAGTAGGATGAGGCAGGGAGCCTGACAGGTACTAAGAATGATTTTTAAAAAGTGATGAAGTGAAACCAAAGAAATTATAAGAAAAATATGCACTGATGGGGTGATTGATAGACATTTAGTATACTCTCCGTTATTCCATAATGTCAAGATTATCAAGTCTTTGAATAATAGGCCAATCTTATAAAAGCTGTTTTGGAAAATTAAATGTACAACAGTAGAATTACTAGGAATTTTGGACTTTGGAAGAATTAAACGTGTATTTTTATGGATGGAACAGAATTTAATTATATAGGTGTAACAGAAATGTTCATAATAATGAAATAATGTTAGCTTAAATGAGCACTCTTGATTTTAACAGCATTGAGATACTTTATGAATACAGCCTGCAAATAAGCACAGTCTACAAATGATCAGTGCAGGATTGGTCCCTGGCTAGCCTTCTGTAAGGAAGTGGATGACAAGGGTTTTAATTTTTTTTTTAATGAAAACCAAAAAAATGTTTTATCATATTTTCACATCCTTCCAGCTTGGCTAATACATTTTCAATTAATGCACTGCTTCAGACTTCATTTAGATTTAGAGAATGAATTCCCCCTCCCTGCCTCACTCAAACAATTGGGGCAGGGTTCTCTGTTTCTTAGCAACTTCATTAGATGTATTGTTATTGTCAAAAAAGATTATTTCACAACAGAAGCAACTGACTAGACTGATGTAATTTGGCTCCTCACAACATCTACCATGAGTAACCTTCCCAGGAAACCATGTTTGGAAAAACCCATCAACGACATATTGTTGGATCAGCACAAGAAATGAAGTCAGCAGTCAGCATGAAGTGAATACAGCAACTCATTGAACATGGATGGATGGATGGATGGATGGATGGATGGATGGCCTCAGGGTTGTAAATAGAGCTCCCTGGGCCCCCAGGCAAATCTTGCAGATTCTTCCCCCCCCCCCCCCCCCCCATGGT
This sequence comes from Liasis olivaceus, assembly GCA_030867105.1. NCBI lineage: Eukaryota > Metazoa > Chordata > Lepidosauria > Squamata > Pythonidae > Liasis > Liasis olivaceus. The sequence goes on along the minus strand of CM061349.1, from coordinate 134,969,540 downwards.
GAGAGAGCTCAGGCACTGAGCTTCATGAGGCTGCAAAAATCAAGGGAGGACAGGAGAAGAGAAGAGCAGAGTCACATAGCCTATTCTTCCCTGTCACAACCATAGTAGCATGGTTTAGAGCAAGGGGGTTTAGAGTGACATAAGCAGTATAGTGCATTGCAATACATACCCCACCCCTTTTCTACATGTATTGGGATGCTGCTGACCGAAGTTATATATGTATGTTATGTATGACAATTAATTGGTTTATTCTGTGTGGTTTGCAGCATACCATAACAGAATGGAAAACAACAGACAAGACCAAGTAAACAAACAGCAACCTAGATCATTCCTATCCTTCAAACCTCACCTGAATAAAATTGTTTGGGCAGCCTTGTGGAAGAATGATTTTGACGAGGCCAGGTGTTCCTCTGGTGGCAGGATATTTCAAAGCACCACAGCTACCATGGAGAAAGCTTGCCTCTGGGCCCAAGCCCTCTCACCTCTCAAGATGGTGGTCATCTAGGTTTTTGCAGCCCAACTATGGTATTTCTATTCTTTTGCTCCTTGTTCTTTCACAAGCAGGAAAGAGGAGGAGATCTAGAAGAGGAAGACATTGCCCAACAGTGATTCCAGGAAAGTTGCCAGGGCCTCCAATGCCTGTGCCTCTAGCAATGGTGCTGCAGCTGAAGCAGTGGCTGACTTGGGAGCAGCAGCAGCAGCAGTGATGGGGACTCCTCGCTTGCTTCTCAATCCTTCTGTGGTGCTCTTCCATTAGATTTCCTTCTGGGGCCTTGCACCTGGCCTCTGATGTCTGGGCTGCAACAATCCAGAGGAAGACTAGACATGGCAGGAAGGAGATGCAGAAAACTAACCCTTTTTTGCAATCTAGTGATCGTCTGGATTTCTGAAGGCCAGATAGGCTTGGTAGACTTACCTTGCATGATCAGATTTTGTTGAAGGTGTGGGGCAAGGAATGGCCAGCATGGGAGCCTAATAGGACTCTCTGCTTTCCCTGCCATTTCTATATTTAACCTCTGGATGCAAGGAACAGGGCATGTTGCAAAAGATATCTTAAAAATGAGGAAGTGAATAAGTTCTAAAGCAATATTAACCTAAAGGCATCTGAAAGGCCCTAGTCCTGCTATGAAAGATAAAGAAGGTAGGATAGTTCTTTTTTACAAGGCATAATCTTCTATGGCACAGTCCTACTTAAACACATCCTATTCTGGGTCCTTGTCTTACCATCAGATTGTGCTGATGACTGTTTCTACATCATGCTAGGTCATGTTTTATTTTAATCATGCTTTGTTGAATACACCTCTGTGGCCAGGTTCACCTTTGCCAAGCCAAAATGAAGCAAATGGACATTATGGCTTAACGCAAGGTGAATCCAGTCTCTGTGTTTTCTTCCCATTTTTCTGCTTCCTTTTTTTTTTTTTAGTGCTGTTACATATGCAGTCATAACAGCACTAATGCTTGTATAAAATTAGTCTTTACTTTCCCCATGATTTACAACTTTTTATTTGGGATATGGAAGTGCTATAACATTAACATTATTAATGATAATAGCCAATTAAATATCATTTTTAAAAGTTACTTAGTTGTAACCTACATATTTATTGTTAAAAATAAATTTTAAACTCAACTAATTTTAATGGAGAGATTAAAATGTGCTTTAATTTCTTCCACTGATGTGCATGCAGTAAAAGTATGTCCAAAATCCAAAGGTCTTGATAAAGGCTATACATTCACTAAACCAACTAACAGTTTACAAAATAACATGCCAGCTATGGAATTGCCAAGAACGATTTATCAGACGAAATGGTTAAAGGGAGAGAGGAGGAGCGGCTTGTGGCTGTTCTTAAGTCATGTAGAACAAAGAAAATGGATCCTATCGGGGTAGAAATAGCGTTTGTTTACACCAAGTCCTGTTTCACAGTTTGCTGGGAAGAAGAAACAAGCAGATTGGGTCCGACCAGGCGCAGAAGGTGGTGGAATATGGTATTGCTTTAAGGTCCGTCTCCCTTGAGAATCTATACTGCTGGGAAAGGTGGAAGGAAAGGAAAGAGGGATGGACTCCGTTACAGTGGCAACAGGTGCAGTGTTGGAACCCCTGAAGGGCCAGGATGTGGACAGATTATCCTGGAGAAGGTCTGTCGACGTGGTCACGAAGAGTCAGTGCCAACCCGATGGCACATAATGAATGGTCCATCCTTAGCAAAATAAATGCTTATAGTTACAAAGCTAGAGATAATTTTGGCTGCTATACCGGGTGAACGGAAGCATCATAAGCCGAATTAGGTAGTATCACCTAGAGGTGCAAAAGCACATCCTCTCGCAGAATGCAGCGTGGAGGGCATGAGAGCTTGCTGTTGAATGGGTAAAACATTTTTTCCTCGTTACATAAAAAGCAAAAGCAATGTAGTTGGCAAAATTTCTGATGGCCCGATTAGGCATTCTCTTAATATGGTTCTGGATTTGTTTCCTTACTGACAACAATCCATTTTCTACTTTTATAATTGCTGTAGATGGTATAAACCTTGCCATGGAGTGCATTGTATCTGGGAGATGGAGAAGTGAAAGCTCTGGTAGACAATTCCCAGCTAGGTATCAAAGCAGTTTAAGGAAACCCTTCTCCCTGGGAGGCGTGGAAAAAAACCTCTTTTCTAATGAGATGTGAAAATCCAAAGGCAATTTGCACATATTTATGCTCCTATCCTGTGGAAGGGCAATGAACAGGATTAATACTTGGAGTATGAGTTCTCATACTCCTCATGGCTGAACCTCAGATTTTTTTGGCTCAGAGATGGCACAGATATATTCACCTTAGTAATCCTATCTGTCCAACTTCCTCTTGTAGCTTAAATCAGGATTCCATTGAGGTTCCCATTTGAGTTGCATAAAGCTTTTAAGAAAGCAAAAGGATCCAGTGGCTGGGATGGCAGAAGACTAGAATTGTTTGGGATTCGGGGTATTGTGGTAACCCAGCCGCTGTCTTAGCACATTGCTAAGGTACACTTGCTATTATTCTGGGCTATCAGGCGCACCCTCCTTTTCTCTTTTCCCTCCCTTCTTCTCTTTGTCAGCCCATCAGTCGAGTTCACTCTTTTGTTATCATGGGCATACCCTTGTCATACCCCTTGTTTTGCGATAGTCCTCGCCAGCTAAGAGAGGTTAAGTGGGGTTTCCTCTTTCCCAGACTGTTGCAGACTGCAGAGAAGGACTTGGAGGGCTGGGTACAGCTTGCAGGCTGCAAGTTTAAGAACCCTGGTTTAGATATACTGTGGTATGATGGTTAAAAAACTGCACTCCAGAGGGGACAAAATGCATGTTCATTAATCAGGGTTTTTGGTTTAGTGTGTCACGTGAACATAATCAGTGTTAGGAAGATAAAATGATCATCTTTTGGATTGAGGTGGATAGGAGCAATTGCCTCAAGTCTCTTGAAGGAAAGAAGATATGTATGTAATAAATACTGATATTACCTGATGTTTTCCTTTCCGACTGCTAAAATCTGCATTTAAATTGTTTTAATTAAAAGTGGTAATTCTGGTATTTGCCCTTGTGTGAGAGAATTACTGAAGGATTCCATTTCCTCTCTTTATAGGCCCCCAAAGAATGCAATATTTAATCTGGAAATGCTCGACCTTGTGTCGATGCTTATCTTAAATCATTTTTTTTTTCTTTCCTTGCTGCTGACGCTCTGTTTCTCCCTTCCTCTCTCTCTCTCTCTGTATGTGTTAAATGCACTGCACTTTGAATCTGGGAAGAATGAAAAGCCAAGTTTGCATTTGGTTAAACATTTAAGGAGGGAAAAATGGTATAGAATTGAGGTTTTCTGTCCTCTCTTCTTTCTTTCTGGTATGTTTCTGACCTTATTGCCTCTCCACAGAAATAGGGGTGATGTTATTTGGGCCATGTCAGACTTGAAATATCCTATCCCAGAGCTGCTATAGATGCCTCCAATGTCAGTATGTTGACGGACATTCACTCACTGTTGGGAGTTTAAATTTATTTAGGCATGTACAGCATGTTTTTTCAGTTTAAGAAGAAATTTCCACAGCGTGTGACAACAGTAGTAAAAAATATCTATAAAAAGAGGGAAGGAATAAGACAAGGGAGGAACATGTGGCCAGAGCTTTCTGTCAAGAATTATGAAGTTCTGAATTAGTTCCAGGCATGACTAATGCTGTATCTAGTCAAGAATTTTTTTCAATAGCAAGTATTAATGTGTTATGGGTAGTATGCATATCTGTATGAGTTAATGTATGGAAATGTTGTCATATGCATATTAAGCTACATACCTTTTTCATATTTATGATACCATACATTGGACAGCACTTCAGACAGCAATGTTTCCTTTAAATATGTATTGTGCTTTCCCAGAAAAAAAAGTATTCCTCTTTGTATGTGAGGAAAAAGTGGTGTCTGTGAAACAGAAGCCCCATCCTCAGAGAAGATCACTGAATCTTTCACAAGATGAATTAACGTCTCAGAAGATGTGTACTCTCACAAGTTTCACTGAGCTGTTACCAGGTCTTTCGATATATCCCTTTAAAGAAGAGGAAACTAAGCACCCAGCCAAACTGATCGCTCAACTCACTCTTTCATTCCTCTATGGTGTGGGATGTTCTCAGATAGCGCCACCCCCAAACTCTCCTGCAAGTATCTTTCTTCTGTTTGCCTCTGCAATACTGTGTATGGATATTCTGTGTTGAACACTCCATACTGTATTGATTTCAACGAGACTTAAAGATAACTATGTTGCCCAGGGTGATTCAAATAATTTTTGGAATAATACTTCCATTTTGATCTAGTAGGGGAGTGGTTTAAAGGCAAAATTAAGTTATCTCACTGAAGCTCAATTTACCTATTATGCCTCTTGCTTTGGCTCTGGATACTCTGCCCAAAACAGGTAGCTCTGCTGAATTTCAGCAGTTCAGTCCAGAAGAGCTCTGGGCCAGCAACATGGGCCTGGAAGAGTTGCAGATTTCCCTCCATTCATTAAGCTATAAGCTGTGGTTTATGAACCACAATGGTTGAGTTCACACAAGACATTAAACTGAAACCAAACCAAACACATTCTGAATTAGCACAATGTGATAATGGATAAAATTATTTGGAACACATATGAAATTGCTTTATATTGATAGACAGTTAATCCATCAAGCCCAATTCAATTCAATCAGTTCTACTCTGATTAGCAAGAGCTTTCTAAGTTATGCTTCCAGAAAGTGTTTCCTCAGATCAATATCTGTTCCAATGTTATTTTTTTCCCAGCAGAAAAACAACAACAACAACAAATCAGTACCAGTATTCCTCCAGCTTGGGTTGTGAATGAACAATTGGAGAGAGTCAGCAGTTTTAACTGGGGTTTAAACTAGTGGTGCCACTCCAGTGAAATGGGCAACTATATTCCATTAAGATAAATTTTAAAAAAGGAGGTTTCCTACCCACTGTTTGCTTATACTGCCAGAATTATTTTAAATCAGAAATAACAATGACTGAACCAGAGATCTTCATGCAAAGTTTCACTTTACCATAAATGAATGCTTCTTCCCCCAGTTTGTTATCACATGTCCTCTGCTGACCACAGAATCAACCTCTAAGCTATCATCTACACTTTACAAACCACAAATACTGTGTTCATAATACCATGCTAAGCCCAAACCAAACCAACCACATTTTGGCTTAGCGTAATCTGCCACTGCCCTTGAAGGATCTCAAAAAAGCTAAGCAAGTTAGTACTTGGATAAGACACCACCAGGAAATCCCAGGGCTGCAAATTGGACTGCAAAGATATCCTGGAAGCTGGCAGTGGCCAGCCATTTTCATGCAACTGCATAAAGTCCCCAAGTGTTGGGTTTGACAGGAGAGTTGACATGATTATCCTTGTGTTGTGGGACAGGCAATCTTTTTCTGGATAAGAAGTATATTTTTCTATTTTGTGGGGGCAAGGGCTGCCCTGAGTGGAGCAGAAATGAGGTGGCATCACTGAAGTGAGACACTTTAAAAATAGCTTGGGGGCATATTAGGAGGTTGAATATTTAGATCTCAAATGTCTAGGCTACACAACTCCAATAACTCTGGATGGCTTAATATATAAAAGCAGTTTAAAAAAATCAGAATTTTAGGTGTATCAAGTCTAAATGAAAGCTTTCATGCTGCTTTGTTCTTTTCCTCAGATATATAGTGGGAGGTTGTTTTGTTTGGGGGTGGCTTGCAGTGATGCAATTTTTGGAAGTCTGGGATCTGCAAAAAAGGAGCTTAGGAGAGAATGGAATACCTCTTGTGCCATATCAAATTCTTTTCACCTCACAATATCTGATTGTATCCAAAAGTTGGTTTTCAGGAAGAAGGGGAGAACATCTAGCCCTCCGGATATTGATGAACTACCACTTTCAGCAGCTTCAGCTAGCATGCTGTAGGATGAAGAATCCTGAGACCTCTGGTAAGCCATGGAGGGCCACCAGCGTTCTGATCCTCCTGCAGTTCTGTGCCTGGATCAGCAAAGCTCCGTTTCTCTTAACAGAGATGGCTCTAGAATATTAAAATACGCAGAATGGTACAGTAGTACCAAAAAGGTAGGAAAGAGACGAGATGGAGCAGAAGAAATAGTACTGCCTTCCCCAGCCTAGTGCCATCCACGTGGGTTGGACTCCAATGTCCATCATCTACAACTGTTAAAACCTTGCTAGTTGGGCATGACTGGAAGCCATAATTTAACTCAGCTGACAGTTGCCAGGTTAGGAAATCTGAAATAACAAGTGAACAAAATGCAATACAGGGAAGGATATGTAACATACTTGAAAACTGCATTTTTAGGCAGTCCTTCCAGGAATTATTTATGTTCAAAGCAAAGTCTGATATATATCATGCACAGCTGTTTCTCTTTAGGTCTCTTCTCTCCCCATACACATCTCTAGAGGTCTAGCTTTCTTTATAGCTCAAGCTTTCAGATAGCATCGCTCTCACAGCTCATGTTTCAGAGGCATTCCTTTTCATTAAATAAAATCGCTGCAAAAAAATCTTTTAAAATGGAAAACAAAGAATATTAAGCCCATAGTGCTATTATTCAGTAAAGATTTGTATCTTTAATGCAAGTCACATAAGAATACAGAAATTGATATAAGAAATGGTAGCTCTTTCTAACATTAAAAGTTTATTAATAGAAGCACAAACAAAAGAAAAATCCATCAACTTACCTAACCAAATAGAGTTATGTAGAACTCCATCCTTGAAACCCCAGCCAGGAATTCTATCCCACAACAAGGCAAAAAGAAAAGTTAAGACAATCATCTTTTCGGTTAAATATTCTGTACCTTCCGTTGAAGCAGCCTGGAAAACTACGGTTAGCAGCTGCTTAGTTACTAGTGGAACATCTGGTTGGCAGAACTTAAATAGTGTTTTCATCTGTGAGGTCAGAAAGCCTTCTCCAATTAAAGTGGTCATAGGATTGCTCACAATTAAACTGATCCCTGGTTTTTGTGAGGCTGACTCATTTTATGTCCTCTTAAAGGAAAGTCCAAAGTCTGTCTTTGTAAATGTGTAATTGTACAATTGCCAAGGCAAATGTCTCATTTTGACCTATGTTCAAATCTTCAGATATATTTTAACACTCTCAAATCAAATCTTTATTATGGTCAAAGACCAGCATAAGGAGGGTGGGATACAGTCCATTAGAAAGCACAGAAAATACATCCAAGTGATATAATTATAAAAAGCTAAAAGATATAACAGAAAGTTTTAACACTTTTGTATGTGACAAGCTGCTCCATGCATTTTTGCTTTTTGACAGGTTTCACTGGAGTTTCTAGCTATCATAGCTCAGCAGTTATCACTGAGAAATGTTTGTTTTGGGAAAACTAAGATTCAGGAAACTATAATGGCAAATAAAATGAACAGTGGCATGCAATGAAAAAAACACATCAGTAGTCTTCTATGCTAGTTTCTGCTATAATAAGGGTACAGGTAATCCTTGACTTATGACCACAATTGAGACCGGAATTTCCATCACTAAGCGATGCAGTCATAAAGTGAGACACCACATGACTGCATTGCTTAGCAACCGCAATCCTGGCGCTCCCTGTTGCCGATGTTAAGCAAATTCCATTGGTTGTTAGCTGAGGACCTGCCATTCTGGGCTTGGTCCCTCCTTCAGTAAGATAACGGACTGCCTCCAACTCCCCCCACCCACCTATCTCCCCCTCATCTCTGCCCTTTTGGCCGCCCTGTACCCTGCTCTTTAAGGGTGGCAAGCAGCTCCAGAACTGCATGGCTCTGGGACTGCTTCCCATGCTGCAGATCAGGGGCTTCTTGGCCCTCCTTCCCCCTTCACTGTGCACACCACACCCTCCTTTGCTTGCTCAAGGACTCTCTAGGGGCCCCTCCAGGCACTGACTCTCCAGGGTTGCTTCTGGCACATGCTCTGCAGCACACGTTAGAAGCTGCTGGCTATTCGTGAGGCTTTCTCCTTCCTCCCACAAAGTCTTCCTCCTGCAGAGCCCCAGAGCCGCAGCACAGCGTGAAGGGGGCACCAGTGCGTGTGAGCGAGAGAAAGGGGAAGGAGGGCACAGTGCATGCATACGAGTGAAGGGAGGAAGGAGGGTGCGGTGCAGGTGAGCAAAGAAAGGCTAGGGTGGGTGGGGGAGACTTACCCAAGTGACTTGCAACCTGCCCTGCTGGCTTCCCCATTTTGATTATGGGAAGCCAGCAGGAAAGCTTGCAGATGGCAATCACAGGATTGCGGGGTGATTGGCAACCGGTTGTAAGTGCAAACGGGTTGCCAAGCACCCAGATCACTATCATGTGACTGCGGGGGGGGGGTGCTGCAATGGCCATAACTTTGAGGACCAGTTGTAAGTCCATTTTTTCAGCACCGCCGTAACTTTGAACGGCTGCTGAACAAATGGTTGTAACTTGAGGACTACCTATATGCAACATAAAGGTCATGCAAATGAGGATGAAACAATAATTTTGTCATAGGTAGAGCTCTATAAATGTTTTAAAATTGTTTCTTATATCAAACTAATAAAAGTATACATGCAAAAGGATTAAAAATATGTTATCTCAAAATTAATAATCATGATAAAAAAGTGAAAGGGAAAAAAACCTGGGAAATTATGTGGTAAACAGAACAACTCCAAAAAATTGGGCCATCTTGATCAAAGTCTTCTTCCTTGCCACTTTGTGAAAAGCCTACTTCAAATGTTGACAAACACCACATAAAAGTATATTGCTGCAAATCCATCAGGCATAGATTATTCCTTTCAATGTTATATAATTTTTAACCAGCCCTTTTGCCTGAAAAGTTCAGAATGTTTGCTATCTTGATAGATTTGAAATATTATGGATATAGCCAAGAACCTATGCATTCCTAACATGCAGCAGCTGATACAAAGTCATCTTAACAAACCTCAAATGTGACAAGCCCAAGACATAGGTGTGAATGTTCCACTTTCTAAATAGCCTGACCAAAGCAACTGCAATCAACCCTTTTAAAACATTTTCTGAATGTTTATGCATTCTAAACTTAACACTTGCATTTTTCTTCAGGAATTGTTTTTGAGACCAAATCCGATCCTGTTAAATAATATTTTAATAATTGATCCAGCTGTTTTGTTGTTGTTGTTCAGTCGTTAAGTCATGTCCGACTCTTCATGACCCCATGAACCATATTGCGCCAGGCCTTCCTATCTTTCACTGCCTCCTTGAGTTTGCTCAGTTTCATGCTCATTGCTTCAGTGATGCTATCTAACCATCTCATCCTCTGCCGTCCTCTTCTCCTTTTGCCTTCCATCTTTCCCAGCATCAGGGTCTTTTCCAAAGAGTCCTCTCTTCGCATTAGGTGACCAAAGTATCTGAGCTTGAGCTTCATTATCAATCCTTCCAATGAGCAATCAGAGTTGATTTCCTTTAAGATTGACTGGTTTGACCTCCTAGCAGTCCAGGGAACTCTTAAGAGTCTTCTCCAGCACTACAGTTCAAAGGCATCAATTCTTCGGCGTTCAGCCTTCTTTATGGTCCAGCTCTCACAGCCATACATTACTACTGGAAAAACCATAGCTTTGACTATGCGGATCTTTGTCGGCAAGGTGACGTCTCTGCTTTTTAATATGCTATCTAGGTTTGCCATAGCTTTCCTCCCAAGGAGCAAGTGTCTTTTAATTTCATGGCTGCAGTCTCCGTCTCCAGTGATCTTGGAGCCCAAATAAATGAAGTCTGTTACTGTTTCCATTTCTACCCCTTCTATTTGCCAGGGATTAATGGGTCCAGATGCCATGATCTTAGTTTTTTTAATGTTGAGTTTCAAGCCAGCTTTCACACTCTCCTCTTTCACCCTCATCAAGAGGCTCTTTAGTTCTTCTTCACTTTCTGCCATTAGGGTGGTATCGTCTGCATATCTGAGGTTATTGATGTTTCTCCCTGCAATCTTGATTCCGGCTTGTGATTCTTCCAGCCTGGCATTTCTCATGATGTACTCTGCATATAGGTTAAATACATCATATATTGACACTCAGTTTGGCAGTTTTAATTGAATGTGATTAGGAACTGAACATATTTCAATGCAGTGTATACTGGAAATTCTGGGACTCACAGTCCCAACACATTTGGAGAGTGCCAGTTTAGGGAAATTGTTATGAGCCAGCTTAGTTCACTAAGAACTAAGAGTCGCTCCACAGTGAGATGGGTGGTGACAAATTTGAAATATAAATAAATAAAATAAATAAATGAAGAATGAACTGCAATATTCCATATTTGTTTGGCATACCTCCAGACCAATGAATTCTACCTTCTAGTTCCTGGATTAATTTGTATAATGGCTACACCTAATTTTATGCCATTTCCTTGCTGGGAATAACAATACAGGTGATTCTCAGATGGTAAGAAGTTGCCCACTCCAATCCCTCTTGATGCTGGCTGTACAAGGAATTAAGTTCCATTCATTTGGTTATGGCAATACTTTTCTTTCAGCATCCATGTGTATAGCTTAGTGTTCCCTGCAGGGAAATATTTAGATAGATATGGTATGATTTTGTATAAAAATAAAAATAGCATTGTCTTTGAGACAGAGGTAAATTTCATTTTCCCTGTTCCCAGCCAAGCTCTCATGTCTGATTCATGGTATGACAGCTGTCTGCCTGTGTCATCCCTTGTGGCTTCAGCAGCTGTTTTTGTGGTAGGTGGAACTAAGGATGAAAAGTTTGGAATGGAAAAATATCTCAGACGTTTTCAATGGTCTCAAGGAGGAGTCAAGTTCCTTTTATTGCACAAGGGACTTTAGCAGATAATTTTCAAATACCTCAAGAAGAGGGTGTCAAGCCAGTTCTGCCTTAAACTTTATCTAATAACAACAAAACAAGCAGGAAGTCCAAGTAAAAAGAATAGGATCCTGCCTCTCTAGTGCTTGCTTGTTGCGTGTACAATTATGAGAGAAGCAGGGAAGCAGTTAATAGAAGTAAACAGTCTTACTGTTCCCAGAGGCATGGTTGTGTTAGCATTTTGCAGAAAAGCAAGAACAGTCTCATGGCACGATGGAAATACTATCAAATAAAATTTCATGTAATAGAATGGACAGTTGTCAACAAAAGTTTATTTCCCCAAGTCCCAAGTGTGATATTTAGGGGAGCCTATGTATCCTATGCAGGCTCAATTATCCTGCTTTGGACACATTATGCAAAGACCTAACTCTCTGGAGAAGGCTCCAAGTGGACAACCAGCAGCAAGGGGGATGCATTCAGTTACAGTAGCGACAAGTGCACTGTTAGAAGACCTGAAAGACCAGGTTAGAGACAGATCTTCCTGACGAATATCTGTGTGGTTGCTGGAGTTGAAAACGACTTGATGGCACATAACCAATCAGTGTACCCTGTGAAATTTTCAATGCTGCCAACTAAACTCACTCTCCTGCCTGATAGTTTTTAAAAAGATGCTTTAAATTTGTTTTAAAAATTTAAACATAATCTGTATTTCCAATAATCTATCATATAGATCCATGAAAATTCTTCGAACATAAAATGGTGAGTGGCAGCAGCCCTGTGCTTGGTTTAAAGCATGTTCACCTGACCAGGAAAAAAACAACAAAAAAAGGAAACAATCCAAGATGGTAGAAAGCATGCTGGGAGGTAGAAGGGGAGGTGGCAGGGTCACCACTATAATCGTGATCAACCACCATGCCCACCCTGGTAGCCATTGTGTGATAGCACTCAGATGCTAATATGCCATTCAAGATGCAAAAGTTGGAGACTCCTGGTTTATGCAATAATTTATTTTATTTACTTATTTAAAAGATTTGTATGGCCACCCATCTTAAAACACAATTGTGGGCAGCTCACAACAACAATAAAAATCCTGAACTATAAAAGCCATAAAACCATAAAACACAACCAGAATCCAACTCCTCACTCATCCCTTTGGAATGCCCCAACAACCAACTCCAAACATCCTCACTCTGCCCCAGTACCTGGGGAAAAAGCCAGGTCTTGATGGCCTTCTGGAAGGTTAAAAAGGTGGTGGTCTGCTGGATTGCCAGGGGGAGGGTGTTCCATAAGGTAGGGATATGATTCCTAGGTTCTGCTAGATAGCAACATTTCAGGGAAGGGACCTGGAGTGTGCCTACCCTATCTGATCTAGTAGGATGGGCAGAGATGATCCTGCAAATAACCTGTAAGAATGGCATTACAACACTCTTCATTAAAATTATGATGATTGTTTCCTGCTCCTGTTTTCTGAAGCAATGTGTAAATTCAGGGGTTGGAGGTCCTGGATTTTCCCCACCTCTACCCCCCTTAGGATGGGATGAGGACTGAAGATATCTTTGCAGTCTTCGCAGTTAAGTTACAAATCTACACACAGTCTTTGCAGTTAAGTTACAAATCTACACACAGATGATGAAGGCAAAGCTAACTCCTACAAGGCAGTAGATTTATTATTCCACATTAAATTTCCAAAGAGGAGCCATGAACCCATAAATGACACTTCTTCTCTCTTTGGTGGACTCCTCTTGAACTGCAAGATTTTTGTTTTTCATGCACAGACATTCATGTGCATATCTGCCTCCTCCCTGCATCTGAGGAAAGGTTTTCCTCTTCATCACACTCTCAAGACTACTTGACTCAAAACACATTGGGATTCCCCACTTTGCATGAAATCACATCTTAATTGTGAGGTCCCATCAGCTGAGCAACATTCTGGGCTATTAGCCTAATGAAAGGAATAGTCAGCCAACCACGATGACATGTGCTTCAGGTTCTTGGTATCCTTTCCTTGTCAAAACAGCCAAGCAAATGTGAAGCAAGGAGAGACTGCAGATAAGTGTGATATCAAATGAATTATTCAATTCAGCATGACTGAGCTTATGATTTCTGATTTTTACTGAAGTTTCATATCCTGTACTGGAAGATCCACTAACATTCTGGAGTTGTAGGAAGGTAGGCAGGTGCCTAAGGAATGCCAGAAAAGAAATGTGTCCAGACCATGCATGCAACAAATCTTAACAAGGGGAGGGCTTTGATAGCCCAGTCACGCCAGCCATTTTGAAGCCAGACTTCTCTGGAGCTTCTTGTGAAAGTCCAGCACTAAACATCCAAGCTGCAATCTTGCATTGAGTCACAAAACAATTTGCTTGTTTCTGATCTCACACACACACACACACACACACAGTTTCTACATGTTACTTATATTAAGTCTGTAATTTCTATATGAGATATTGCACATTGTAGAAACAAATTTGTGGTCCAGTGAGTTTTTTTTAAATTGTTAACAATTTCAAGTAGGAGTCTGTTTCTCTGATTTGCTGTTCCACAATAGGAATAGAATTCTTGACATTCTTAGCAAGCATCTGGGCAATAAAACCATAGGAAGATAAGGACAATAGGAATCATGTCATTTATTTACACAACCAAACTGACTAGCTGAGAATCTGGGTTGAGTAGCTCTGTGAAGATCATTTTGCCACATGTTGAACCCACAGCTCAACTCTTATTATGTTATTTAATTTCTCAGATTTCTCAATTTTGTCTTTTTTTTTTTTTTTGGGTGGGGGAGATAGTATAAATGCAGAATGGATTATGACCACTTTGTTGCACACATATGCATTATTTAAGGCATGGCTGAAAATCTTGGCTGTACGAATTCTCTCTGCTTTCTACTGCAATTGATTGTGTCAATTTTTCTGTGACTGTGTTAAAAACAGCTTCAGTTTTAATTACACCCTCTCCTCATTTAACGACTGCAATCCTTTCCTTAAATTGGAAGCAAAAAGGTCACTAAGTAAACATGTGACTGAGAGAAAGAGAGAGAGACTGCGAAGATCACTGGTTGTTGCCCTCTCATTTAGATAAAATTCTCTTGTACAGTGTCCTTTGCCTGACCCGGTTTTTTTATCTTCTTTTTTTTTTTGCCCCCCTTGCAGGGCAGAGAAATTGCTTAAACAAGCTCTCTGTTCCTGAGCTGCTTTTCTCCTCAGCCCAGCGCTACCTAAAAGGTGCTAACTGCAAGTTAACAAACTCAACTTTGTGACCTTAATTAGTTGATTAGAACCTTCCTCCCAGCCTGAAACTGACCAGACCTTAATCGGTTACACACTGAAGGCTTTTGTTGTCAGGCCCACAAAATGTGGTTGTACATTATGAGCATTGGTTAGAAAATGAATTTTTAAAAGTATTACTATTACCATCATATTTGCAAACAGTTGCTAAACGAGTAGCTGCTAAATGAGGAGAGGCTGTACTTGATTGCTTGGTCAAAATGTAAATAACACGGGTGAAAGGACACATGCATGTAAATTGTTTCAGTATTTAATTGATTTGAACAAAATATTTTTGTTATACTTGTTTGGGACTGATTATGATTCTGGCTAGTGGTGGGGTGTTCATGATGATGTTTATACTTTTGGGAGGACTTCTTCCTGTTATGCTGCTTATCTACAAGCCATCATCTAATCCAGAATACAAGTCAAAATCAATGATAAGAAATGTACAGCAATCTAGATGTTGGATGACAGCTCCCATAACCCTTGACCAATTATCTAGGCCTAATGGTAGTCAAAGTCCACCAGTGTCTGGAGGCTCATGACTTCCCTGACAGCATTTTCTTTGCAGAATCCAGCATTGTCACAGAGACCATCACTCATTCATACTTCTCTTGGCAACATGAACTGTCCCCTATTTTTCATCCTTTAATGGTTCCTCACGCACGGACATCAGTGAGCATCTTGGAAACAGTGTGCCATCGAAACATATCTTTAACACCAAGCTCCCTTCAGAAAGTGTGGCCTTTTAGTAGAAATGGTCTGTGTTTTTAAAACCTTGGAATTCATTCCTGTTTATATAAAGTACTTGTAGTTAATTGAATGCATGCTTTTACAACTGTGTGTTTAATGACATAAATATGTGAATTGAGTGCAACATTGTTAAGAACAATTTCTCATCCATAACATGTTTTAATATTATGTCAAAATCTAAAACAATCGGAATAGAACTATTCTCAGTCCTTTTTCCAGACTGAAGAAGTGGCTGTACGATGACCTTGGGGTGATGCAGTTTAGCAAGGATACCTCCATTGATAATCATTAAAAGTGGCAACTTTAATAGATAGTAGTGCCATTCCAAAATTTTATTTTAGGTTACTTTTACCATTTTTATCCAGAATTATGGATAATACATTCCTTTTGATTTTTTTTTTCCTAAAGGGAAAGAAATTGCCTTCAAATCATCATGGAGGCTGAGTTACTGAGATTTCCTTAAGCACTCTGTGTCCTTCATCATACTGTCATGGCTCCCCATGAATCAATTAAATACTGAGAGACATCCTGGCACCTTCTCCAGGCAGCCAGAGCAGAGTGGTGATAGAAGCACACCATGTGGAGAGTTACCAAGGAAGACGTTGTGAGTGAACTGCTTTCATGGGACTTTTTCAAGTCAGGGAATGTGGGTCCCCAGAGATGGGAGATGTGAAACTGAAACAGCACCTTCTGTCACCTTGCAACAATAATATCAGAACCATCAACCCTCACCAAAACTCCACATGGATTCCAAAGTTCCTGCAAATGAGAATGTGAGATGGAGGATAAGAAACAGTCAAAAGTCAAAATGGCCACAACCCTGCGACCTTATCCTGATAAGAAACTTTCAAGAAATGGAAAGACAGTGTTTAGCAGAGTGCTAGTATATACACCAGCACAGAGGTGTAAAAAGTGTAGTTGGTAAAGCTGCATGCAGCCCTTCTGTGGCCCCTATGGTGGCCTCTGACAAAAATATGATTTTTTGTATCTTTAAAGATGTATTTTTAGTTTTTATAGGCTGCCATAATTGGAGTTGATTCCCAACATTTACAAACAAAGTCAAGGACACAATAAAATATAAAAAGAAAACAATTATTAATAAGACAACATAATGTAACTAAAAATAGTCTTAAAAACAACTAGGGAACCAATCCCAATTAAATAACAGCAGCAGTTAAGAAAGCAAGTTCTGCCTTCACAGACTTATGTAAAGGTTGCAAGGTCGATGCTGATCAGACCTCTGGTGGTGTTAAATACATCATCTCCATCTACCAAACTGTTTCCTTCATGGTGCAGTCTAGCAGAGGGATCACCTGATGTCCTACTTTCCATTTCCATTCTGCTGCCAGTATATACCTAAAAGGATTAAGGCTGGGATAACCAAAGATCCCTCTCTTTGGGACTGTCCATGCTAGTTACCCACTGAATCACTTCCGGTTGCTCTGGAAAATTCTGTGCTTTTTGATAGATACAGAGATAAATAGCTAATGCAAATTTGAGCTGCTCCTGTCCTGCGCTCATGCCCACTTAAGAAAATCCTGCCCAGACTGAGACACTTTTTAAAACCACCACACTCTTCCACTGGACAATTCCGCTTTCACCTGTATTCTGGGAAAGCAATTGCCGATTGCTTACTCAAATATTACACACACACAGAGTAAATTTAAGCATAAAAAGCAGCTTTAAAAAATTCCTTTCTGAAGTTTTAAAAATTACAATTTTTCTTTCTGTGAACTTCTTCCTTCTCTCTGTGCTTTAAACAAAAGTGGTGCATCATTTTTCCAGTCATCTGAGGTAGAAGCTGTTTGGAAGCTAAGGGCAAAACTTTTCAGGTGATGGGGAAAATGGTGAAAGAGTGTATCACTGGATTTTTTTTTTAAAGGTACGGGGAAAAGTAGGTAGCCCAGGGCAACAAAAAAAAATTTTTTTTTGCCAGCTACAAATGAGCAGCCTTCTATTTACAAAGTAACTGCTGTAACTATTCTGCTATTACAGAATGACCTGTAAAATTGGCTTACTTTCCTTCCTTAAAGATTCTCAGAAGGACTAGAGTAAGAGGCAAATGAATATATTTTACATTTATACCTGTACCAAGGAAAGTCGGAAGCTACTCTTTCTTTTCTGTTTTTTTCTTTTCTTTTTTTTCTCTTTTTCTTTGATTTTTCTGTATTTTAACTTTTTTGGGAAAATTTAATGAAATTTATATTAAAAAAAAAGATTCTCAGAAGCATCTGACTGCCTTCTGTTGCAAATGCTCAACGGAACAGATCTTCAGGCTGGTCAAGCTAAGATTTTATGCGAGTGGCTCAGTCCAAGGGAGAAAAACATTTCCAGGTAAGACTTGTTGGGATTTGGTTGAATACCAGCATGACAGTGTTCAACTACAGTAGAAATGATACACTCATGCCAGTTATTTCCCACCGTGATAAAAGGACAGGCAGTTAACAAAACAGCGAACAAATGGAAACTTCTCCCTCCTTTACAAAAGAGATTTAAACCATCCTGTCACTTGCACAGAAAAATTGGGAGAAAACAGACAAGAGTTCTGCCACCCTAGATTGCCTATACATCTCATCTGAAAGTAAGCGTTCCTTGGAATTCTTGCGTTTATAGCATTTTAGATTCTGAATCTCTTAGATTCTGACTCCCTGGAGGGAAGTCTAACAATGAGTTCCATTGTTTTTACCACCACTACTATCACCCCAAAACCCCCTGCTCTGAGTTGTGCGTGCATGTGAACTTAATGAAACCCCAACTCTGCTGACATAAGCTTTTCTGTATATGTTGGGTGAACCAATGTATTCTGTCTGTCTCACAATGATTTACATTCAGGTTTTGTTCTAATTTTGCCCTGTTTTCCTGGAAGACCTAACAGTGTAAACCAGCATCTATTTCTCCATGGACCTAAACAAGTTAGGACATAAAACTGTGGTGTGGTTTTCCTTAGGAAAATATAAGAATGGGGAAGTTGCACTTACGTAACTCTGAGATAGTGGATACCCACAGAATAATTGGGAAATAGGGTGTTTTTCTCCCTTCAACACTAAAAAAGTAAAATGGGAATAGCTGCCTTGAAGCAGATGTGCTTCAAGAGATGACCTACACCATGTGGCAGAAATAAGAGGCACCATACTTTCAGATCACAGTCCTTAATTTCTCCTTCATATAATGCAGAAATGGTTCATTTTTTCATTCTTGAAATCCATTCTCTCTTCCAGACAGCCCTAGAGACAAAATTCATTTTGCTATTCAATTATGAATGGGCAGGCTCTACTGCATAACAAAACACCCTGAAGCATAGCTAGCCTCTTTTTCTCCCTCTGATATCAAACTATTTGAGGCACTGAAAGTCAGTGTGGTAAAGCTTTGGCTAGGACAACAGAGAACCAGGTTTGAGTCTACCCTCAGCCATGGAAGCTCACTAAGTGAACTGGACCATTTGGTCTCTTTAAGCCCAGCATACTTCCCAAGATAGTTGTTGCAGAGAAAAATGGAAAAAGTACTGTAAAATGCATTGAAATTTCAGGAGGAAATATGGGATATGTAATCTAACACAGCCAAACATGCTCATGTGTGAATGGAAGGCTACTGAAAATTGAGAGAAAGCTATCCATCTAATTGTGAAGGATTTGGGGTTACAAGAATTAAATAAAAAGTTGGGGAAACTCTCCCCAAAACAAACCATTGAGGAAGAATGGACATATGTGGTCCCCAAACACCCCTTCCAGCTTCCCAAACCACCCTATTGACATTGGGCAGCAAATTGGATGAATATCACTGATGAAATTCCAGCTCAGTTTTGAAGGTCCATCACCTCTAAGAATAAACTATTGAGTATTAAATGTTGAGAGAGAGAGAGAGAGAGAGAGAGAGAGAGGGAGGGAATGATGCAATTTTGTTTGTACCTTAGAGAAGTTGGGTTTGAATTCTGGGAGATAGAGTCAAATACTTAGAGGGTAATAGGTCTGGGAATCTCTTTTAAGTGTATTCTGCAGGAAGGTCTATCTGGTTGACCTTCCATGTTTGTTAGATAGAGGTACAACATTTTATCATAGATCCCATTATGAAGCCTGTGTTCTTCAACAAACTAGAAAAAACTGTGCGTGAGACTGTGGGAAAACCAGGATTTCACTAAAACTAAAGACAGGCTAAAGTAGTGCCAAGGGACATATGATCTGCTGGTAGATTTGCAGCTGGCTGGCTGGGGCATACTTTATTTTAATAGATAAAAACCTTCCTTTGTCATTTCTGACTGTGATCCCACTCTGCTGAAGTTAATGAACAAGTTGTTTATTATGGGGTTAGACTTCCCAACAATTACAGCTAAGAAAAACAAAGCTACTTCTCATGAAAATAAGCTTGCCAGGAATATTTGGGGTTGTGAAATACAATATCAGAGAACATGCAAAGATATTTAACATGTATAGCTCAGAAGTAAGTCCCACTGTTGTGCATGAGAAATAAAAAACGGGTATATAGAATTGTGGCCTTACAAGCTCAAATGTTGACTGTTAGACAAAATGTTTGCCCCAATTCTAAATGAAGAACATAAAGCCTTCACTCCAGCTCCAGTTTCTCTCTTGAAGAACAGTGATAAAATACAGGTAGTCCTCGCTTAACAACCATTCGTTCAGCAACCGTTCAAAATTACGATGGTGCTGAAAAAATGGACTTACCACCCATGCCAGAAGATATGGCCGTTGCAATGCCCCCGTGGTCACGTGATCAAAATTTGGGTGCTTGGCCATCTGCCCACATTTACGACCGCAGGGGGCCTGCAATTCCCCCCACCCATCTATCTCCGCCCCATCTCTATTCTTCTGGCCGTCCTGCACAGCGACACTTGTTGGCAGCACTGGGGCAGGGGCTGAAATAGAGGCCCAAGGCTTTCAGCAGTCTCAGCCAGCTGGCACTGCTCCCAAGCCGTGCCTCTCCTTCCTTCTGCAAACCGTGCATCCCATACCTTCCCCAAGCCATGCCTCTTGTTCCTTCTGCAAGCTGGCATCCCATTCTCGCAAGACCTGGGAAGACAAGGAGGTTTCCGAAGGATTTTGAGAATGGGACACCAGCTTGCAAGAGGTATGGGATGCCCGGCTTGCAGAAGGAACGAGAAGCGTGGCTTGGGAAATGGCGCGAGGTGGTGAAGGCCAGTGGTATGGGGCTTGAGGCAGCATTTCTTAGTGGTAGCAACGGCCCTGGGGCTGAAGTCGAGGCCTGGGGGCGATGGCAGCTGGCTGAGATTGCTGAAGGCCCACAATTCTCACTTAATGACAGCAGCTGGGAATGCCGGGATTGCGGTAGCTAAGCAAAGCGGTCTGTGATAATTCGCTTAATGACTGCATCACTTAGCAACCTAAATTCCGGTCCCAATTATGGTTGTTAAGCGAGGACTACCTGTGTAACAATGAATATATTAAATAGCATCTCCAAGCAGCATACAAAATCAAGCATCTCATTTTGATCAGAGGATTTTCCCATACCTGTTCCTTTGTCTTCACGTATTCCCCAACTGCCTTTCTCTGGAATTCTGCAGTCTATTTTAGTAGCAAGAAAACAAAGTTAGAGGTATTCAGCCCTAGTCTTCCGATAGTTCCTTCCAGCACTTTCATGTAGATCACTTTCATGGGGACCAGGACCGGAGTGGGTGAAACTTCATACAGTGACTCCACTCACAGCAGGTTGCAAGCCATCCAGGTGCTGAGGATCTTGTGGTACAAAGGCCATAAGGCAGAGTAGCCATCCTTCAGCATACGAGGCCCCACTCTGTAAATCAGCAGGGCTCCGTGAAAGAGGGAGATGCTGCTAAATAGTGCAGGTGAATTTGCTGTGTGATAGTTGTAAAATAATAATGATAATAACAGCAACAATTTATAAAATTTATATGCTGTCTGACTCCTGCAACTCTGGGAGGTTTAAAAGTTGTTAAAAACATTAAAAAAAACAATACCACCAAAAAAAAAAAAAATTAAAAAAGAACAACACAAAAACAACACCACAAAAGAAACAAAGATGGCAGAGAGAACAAACCAGGATGGGAACAAAGAAAAAGAAGACAAGGGGCTTCAGTCATCCTCACCAAAGGTCTGGGTGAAGAGCTACATCTTCAAAGCCCTTCAAAATACTGGTAGGGTGGGGGCTGTTCAAATCTCAGGAAGAACCTCATTCTGAAATTCATTTTACAAATTCATTTGACAGATAATGTATAACAACTGAATAGCCAATTCTCACTAAACTTAACCTTTCTTTCTTACCGTTTGTGAAACTCTGAAAAGATTGAAACACATTTCCCAATTGTTTGTTTAAAAAATCTTTAAATTTAAAATCCAGAAAGATTATAATGCATTTATTTTTTAAAAAGAGAAACTATTTAGAAAATAAAAGGAAAAAAACTATTTTTTATACTTCTTAAAGCAGAAAATAACAGCAATACATTACACTCATAAAGTCAATCTGTTTCACAAGAGTATTAGAGAGCGAATGGGTTAATTTGTGCAGCTGTGACACCTTGAGCATGTTCGTTTCATTAATGTGATGCTATGAGATCGGGGCTGCTAAAATCCAGACAATTTATATCACTTTGCTTTCATCTAGTAATTATTTGGAGTCTTGCAGCCCAGATCTTAACTTAACCTATAGGCAGGGAGATTACATTCGCAGTTGGCAAGTGGGTGGGGAAAGAGATGAAGGTGGAGAGAATTAGGTATGTTCTCCACCTTGAGTTACATATAAAAAAGGCGGGATAAAAATTTAACAATAATCTTGTGAAAGAGGAAGGTCCAATGAAGATTATAAATGCATTTGACTAAAACACCAGCAATCATCTTTCAATCATAAATTGGAAGCTTAGGCTAGTTGTTAAAGCAAATATATAGAATAATTTATTTGTTGTATGGTTAAAGACAACCCCTCCGTGCCCTTTCTGCAACAAGGTAAAAATGAAATAATTATTCAATGTAAGACTGAACGCAAAACACACAGAAAGGAAGAAAGAAAAAAGTTAGCCCTGGGATGCCCTCATTTGACAGCAGTAAGGGCCACACTTCTGTTGATGTGAGCTAACAGGAAAATAGGTACAAGTCCAAGAGACCTTCCAGGGATCTGATTAAAAATGAGAGTAATAAATTTTAAGCACTCTGTGTGGTAGAAGCCATGAAGAACTCTATGTGATTTAATAATTCTCCAGCTTTCATCCTGCGGGAGCAGATGTGACTTTCATATGTTATATCCTGGAAAAAGTTTGATTAGTAATGCAGAAGGAAGGGAATTAAATCTGGTTCTGAAAAACAAGCAAACACAGTACAGTTAAAGTGTTCAGATTTTGGCATTTAGTTTATTCATTATATTAAGGATTGCAATGGTGAGAGTAGGTCTTACAAGCCACTGATGGAGCATACAGGAAATCAGTATTCTTGATGCCCAGGTTAGATGGTATCCCATTATGGATCTTGGGATTTAGCCAATTTAGCTGTTGCACATTTTCTATATTTTTTTTAATGTTCTGTTCTTGGCATGCCTTAATATGTTAATATGTACGTTCTGCTGCATTCCATGTAGAGATGGCTTTTTCTTCCACTGAAGATAGTGTTTGGTTTATAGCTTTTAGTATTAACAGGTTATGCCAGTTTGTTTCCTGGTCTACTGCACTAACTCAAAGAAGACAGACATCATAGCATGTAGGCTTCTACCTTTACTCCCAAACTGCTCTATCCAGGCCTGTGGGTTGATTTCTCTTTATCACAAGAGGACTGCCAAACAGGGCCATCCTTGTCTGAGATCACAATTTTGATTTAAATGCCTACAGGGCAGCTGAAAAAAACTGCCCTCACATATTAAACATAATAATAAATCAGGCCTTCAGTGCTATTAGCAGCAGATTAATCTGCATTAGTTCTATGGACAGATCAGGAAAGAGAGAACTGAAAAATATTTGAATTGCTGTGCTTGTTCTACAAGCAGCTCACAAATGAACCATTTGCACAAGTAGTCTTCATTTAGAGAATGATATTTTCCTGGATTTAGTAAAAACATTATTAGAACAGGAATCTGTAAAAGAACATAAACTATACTTTAAGTTTATCATTGTTAGAGAAAGGATGATATTGTCTGCATTTAGCTCCTGTAATGATTCTGAGATATTGATGAAGGAGAATTGAGTAAGAGTCGTAAAGTTAGATTGATTTCCATCACCCCCTCAAAATGACTCTCTCCTAATACAGGTAGTCCCCGGGTTAAGAATGCCTGGTTTAAGGATGATCAGTAGTTAAGAATGGAGCCTACTGTAGCAAAATTTGAGTTAAATACACAATGATTTGAATTAAATACACAATGGTTTGAGTTAATTACACCATACTACTTATACAGTATTATACAATAATACTGTTCCGGCTGACATACAAATTCAACTTAAGGACAGACCTTGGGAATGGAACTTGTTCTTAAAGTGGGGATTACCTGTAATCCACAACAGTTCCCATCTCTTCCACCCAAGATTATATGATTTTTCACTCTTTAAGAGCAAACTGATTAAATTAATATCATGGAGCATTGCAGTTTGGAACTCTTCATTAATTGATTTCAGGGCTTCACATGGTAAACTTTTACTTTCAGAAATGTGGAATACTGTGAGGATTGATTTGAAGGGGATCTAAATTAATAATTGGAACACCCTCTCATCAAAAGATAAAGGTAGACCAAAAACAGGCCTGCCATTTTGTTTTTTAATGTAAAATAGTGTAATTTTTTATATGTGCTTCATTTCAGTGCTGGTCTGCTTTGGCTGAGAAGTTTTAAAGGTACTGTAATGAAGAAGAAACATGAAGAATTTGAGTATAAAAATAAATCACTGTCTAAATAATTTTTTTTATTATAAATTGCTAAGCTAACATTGCTCAGCCAATTATGTTAAAAATGTCTTTACCTAAGTAAAACTGAATGTTAATGTTTATACTCCCACTGTGAGAGCTGAGTGTGAGAACTAGATAATAAATAAAAAATAAAAATTAAATTCTTATTAAGAAGTATGAATCATTTCTCCCACATTAAAAAATGAATTGGTTAGCAAAATAAAGTAAATCTTATCTAAAATGCTAACAAAACTTAGCAGTTTTCTTTTTTATAATAATTTTATAAAAGTTTACAAATATAAAGATAAAAGACTAATACAAATTAAGAAGAATATAAAAAGTAAAGAAAAAATAAAAGGTGCAGAGAAAAAGAAAAAGGAAAATAATAAAAAAAGAAATAAGATAAAGAAATGTCTCCTCTCTCCTTCCAGACGTATAAACTTCAGTAACTTGACACCTTCTCTAATATTTCAATTAAAAAAAAAACCCTTCCCATATCTCACCTCTTATCAATAAACAACTTGTAAAAACTCCTCATTCAGTCCTAAACAGCAAAAGTCCAGTAAGTGCTACCAGAAATAAAAGCATATATATTTTAACCTTAATCAAATAAATCCATTTTGGATTCCAACTTATCACCTTCTCTAAAAAAGAATGCAAAAGAAATCTCTCCTCATGTCTTATCTATAAACAAATCTTTAAAGCCCTGTCCTTCAGTCCCTGGTCGAAAAACAAAAACAAAAATCCATTAATAGCTACCAGACATATATATTTTCAATAAACAAATTGTAAAAACTTGTCATTCAGTCCTAATCAGCAAAAGTCCATTAAGAGCTACCAGAAATAACATACATACATACATACATATTGTATATAATAAATCCATTTTGTGTTCCAACTTATCATTTTTTCTAAAAAATACAGCAAAAGAAATCTCTTCCCACCTGTTACCTATAAACAAATCTTTAAAGCCTCGTCATTCAGTCCTGGTTAAAAAAAAAAGTTTCATTAATAGCTACCAGAAATCACAACATATATATTTTAACTGATTGAATAAATCCACTTTATATTCCTTTCATTTACTTTTAAAAAGCTTGATCTTCAATCCCTTCAAATAATGTCCCCCAAGTTGATTTCTTATTTTCTCTTTGTCTCCTCTCAGAAACTTCATTAGTTTAATACATCTCTTTTGTAAATCCAAGATAACAAAACTTTCCAAGTCACTCTTCTGACTTATTATTTGTATGCCCACTTTAATTATTAAGAAATCAGCTGGTTTCATTTGTAAATCCAGTGTGACATCTTTTTCCATATCATTCTTGTAGTCTGGCATTTTTAAATCCATTTTCAGATCCATATTCAGATCAACCTCTGTCTCTATTTTGTCCAGTAAAATCTGTTCCTCTTTTGTAGCCTGTGTAAAATCCATTTTTATAGCAGCAGTCAATCTTAAAAGTAAGTTCTGGGTACATTGTTTCCAAATATCCTTGAATTCTTCTATAGTCAAGTAGTATTGCTCCATTGTACTAATAGGTCTTGTCTCCTTTAATTGTAATCTTTAGTTCTCTCTGGTTCCCTCTAGCCAACCTTCAAAGTCCCTTATCATCATCTTTTTATTTTCCAATTAATAAAAATTTCTCACGGAAGGATTTCTTAATTTCAAAATCTTCACATATATTTTATAAAATTTTAAACAACCACAGTTCAAGCCCATCTGCACCCTTAATTTTCCAAAATCAACATTCTAGTCCCTCTTTTGCTGTTTTTCAAAAATATTTTTTTTTCTTTTTAATCCTTAAACTTACCTGAAACTTCTTTCATCAAGGATAGAAGGAAACTCTCCCAGTGTAATGAAACTTGCCCTTCTGAAGGTTCTTAACATCCAAAAAACCAACAACAAGCAATTTCCTAAGGTGATTAAGAGAGTAAGTGGGAGAACCCAATGTCTGTTTCAAGGTGCCAAACTGCAGCTTAGAGAAGGTGATTCCCCCTCGGGCTCCCAGAGCACTAAAACCCGCCGGAGACCTCTGTTTTATGATCTCTTTATGGGGAGCCTCTGTGTGGAGCAAACTTGTGGGTGATCCTAGTCCTCTCCTTGATCCGGAGAAGGGTTCCGAGGAGCCAGTTCATTCACTGGCTCCTCTTTCCACCATGGCCGTCAGCTCCACAAAGAGCAGAGCCATCGTCAGTCCACCACTGTTTCCTTGGAAGTCAAAACTTAGCACTTTTCTTATAGGTAAGTGGAATGAAACTTCCAATCTATTTCTTAGTGATGGAAAGTGGTGTTTTAAGAATATGAGCTATGAAAATCACATCATACCAGTTAAAAGCAGACTTGAAGAAATATCTGTCTTGAAACTTCTTCCTTCATTTTCCCCCCTTCATATGCTCAAAACATTAATCAGCATTAGTCCACAATACCAGAGGATAGAAAATTATTTTTGATATATAATTATTTTTCAGAATGGTAGGGGGGCTATATAAATTTGATAGATAGATAGATAGATAGATAGATAGATAGATAGATAGATGGACGGAAGGAAGGAAGGAAGGAAGGAAGGAAGGAAGGAAGGAAGGAAGTTTATAATGTGAAAATGGGGAGGACATTCTGCAAATGGAACAGAGAAAGCGATCCTTTCTCTTGCAGCCATCCTCCTTGGAAGAAGCACTAGAGGACAAGGCCATGTGAATATCATAGTCTACTTTGGTAAATAGTTCCATCCAATATGTGAATTTATAAGTATATATGTGTCAGTATACATATGTACATAGAGGCATATGTAAATAGGTGATTATGCATCTCTAAGGGTGAGCAATTCTGTATTCTGATGTTCTTGGATTGCAAATTCCTGTGATCCTTCAACCTTCACTATGCTGATGTGCGTTTGAACTCAACATCTATAGAGTTACATGCAGCTCTTCTATATTTCACATACGTGTATATACTGTATCATATTTAAACAACAGACTATATGTTGCACATTTCAGAGTATGTTTCCTAAAATTGCTTCAGTACAGCTTGTTAAGTTGAGGGAGTTTATGAATGTTATGAACATGCAGGAAGTGTGAATCAAAATAATCCATTGCTTGACAACTGAGCTGTTTTTGCTACACTGAGAATTTGTGCAAATTCCCTGGATATACACAAAGTCTTCTTCATATTTTATGGAAAAAGAAACTGAATAAGACTGAATAAGAGTAATAGTGTTCTGTCATCCTGCTGTATTTTTAAAATATTTATATACACATAGCCACTGAATTGCAGAGGACACAAAATGTGTAATCTATATACTACTAAAACTCTCATTGTGTTTATCTGTTTGTACCCTCACGTTAGACCAAATGGTGCATTATTCCACAACAATTTTTGAATCAATGTACCTAAAATCCATTAACTTAAAGAATGCATAAAAAATCCGGGACCCATTACTCCTGTGGAATTGAAATTTCCACAATGTTCAGACTTTTATTCACAAAACTGTGGCTGTTGCAGTGTCCCCGCAGTCATGTGATCATGATTTCTGATGCTCCCTGCCAGCTTCCCACAAGCAAAGTCAATGGGGAAGCTGGCAAGAAGTTGGAAGTCGCTCCTGGTCCCACTGATTTTTTGCCCACCCGTGGCCATTCTGTTTATCTGTGTAAATATTGACTTATTATTGAAGTTCATTTGCCACTACAATTATGTTTCTGTTTATGATATATACTCTTCTTAGATGATCATGGGACCATCCAGCATTGAGGTAAAAAAAATACGGTTAGCCTAAAATTTAATGTTCATTCTGGTCACATTGGACTGCACTACGTTTCTCTCAAAGGATGTTGGATCCAACAGGTCATAGGATTGTCTAGTATATTCCTAAAAAGCAAAGGTAGCCAATCTTCACATTAAGAGAACATATTTATTACACCATCTCAGTTATAAGACAGGATACAAGATTTGAGTTCTTGAGAACCATTCACTAGGCAAAATGGTCTTGGAGAATCTAAACATTTACATACTGTTTTGTGATCTTGTGTTTGAGTAAAAAATGCATTACCCTAATATGGAATTTGGAATGAATATTTGAAACTTTTTCTCACTAAAAAACCCCCCAAATATCCTGAAATGGCTATGCATAAAAATAGTTAATAGTTAAAAGAAACAGAAGCCATCACTGAAAAATTAATAAGCTTTTAGACACTTTAGAGATAGGAGTGACAGGGAAAAGTGGGGGGGGGGAGTTTTATATAAATTTAATAATAAATAAATAAATAAACAAATTAAATAAATAAATAAAGTTTAAACCTATCAAGGTAAACTCATGCTATTTTTAATTAACTTTGATGGTTTGAATTCAACCTGCCCTGTCTTTGTGATATGACAGTCTTCATTAGAGGAGACATAAACACTATGAGCATCAAGTTAAAATTTGGACACAGAAAGATTGACAGTTCTTTTTTTTTTTTTTGGTGCCTTTGAGTCAGTGTTGACTCCTGGGACTACCTGGACTAGTCCCTGCAGTTTTCTTGGCAAGGTTTTTCGGAAGTGGTGTGCCATTGCCTCCTTCCTAGGGCTGAGAGAGCAACTGGCCCAGGGTCACCCAGCTGGCTTGGTGCCTAAGGTGGGACTAGAACTCACTGTCTCCGATGCCTTAACCACTACAATACACTGGCTCACTTGACAGTTCTCAGCAGAAGGTAAATAAAGCTAAAATGGAATGAATTTCAACATTCACAAAAATATTTGTGTCATAAAAAACAACCAGAATGATAGAATATTCTTCTGGATTTCATTCTGCTCTAATAGTTTGTAGAACTGTCTTCAATGTCCTAGCAAAGATATAAGGGAAAGAATTCAACTGGAATGTTTGGAAGTTGAATACAGTGTAAGTTCTCAAACCTAATCTAAAATTATATTCCATTTTCTTTGTTCCCTATATCTCAATGTAACATGGGAAATATATTTGACCAAGGTAAAGGAATGGAAATTAATAGTGTGTCCATGAAGTCACTGTGATGAGTTATCCCTTTAAATTCACCCATTACAGTCACCAGAAGCTGAGCTTGACCAGAGATTTCATCTATACCTTATATTTCATACATAAATGTAAAATGTATGCTGCAATGAAGTTTTTAAGGAAATGCCTACTGTTTATGCTTTTATTGTAGCATATCATACTTAAACTGTGAGTGTAAGCCATCTTGAAAAAAGTTTTTTTTTTAAAAAAAAAAAGAGAAATAGTGTTCACGACAAGTACAGAAAGGGCTCTTTGAAGACCAGAGTTACTACATTCGCAACTCTGGCTGATTTTGTAGTAATATTTAGTCCTTATTTTCTTAAAAATGGATACTCAGTTGTAAAGCTCATATTTTCTCTATACCTTTCCATAGTTCCATAAACAAAATTTTTGAGATCAGTCGGAAGCATGGAAATGGAAAGCCTATTTCACACGCAATATTTCCATACGTAAGCTCTCAGTACTTCAAATAATTTCAATATTTCAAATAATTTCAAATAATATGAATGCTAAATACAGTATTATATGAAAATAACATTTCCTTTTATATTTGTAATATATGAACAAAGACCTTTATTGTGATACATGTACATGTGCACTTCTTTGTCTATTACTTCAGAGCCCTACTAATAGGACTGCTCTCTCGTTCCCTCCCTCCCTCCCTTCTCCAGTTCCCTCTTCCCTCCCCTCATTTCCATTCTAGCTGTGCTTCCTCCTTCCTGCATTTCCTAGTGCAGCTACCCATTTCTGCTGCCCCATCTCAATCAGATTTTTCCTTCTTCTTTTCCTGGTTTTGCTGAAAATAATGAGGGGACAGTGTGCATGAATGTGTGTACTTATGTGTTTCTCTGTGTGGGTCTATGTGAAAATGGTTTTGTCTCTGAGAGGAAAGATTAGAACATGCACTTGGAATATTAGATAGATAGATAGATAGATAGATAGATAGATAGACAGACAGACAGACAGACAGACAGACAGACGGTCGGTCGGTCGGTCGGTCGGTCAGTCAGTCTTGGAATGTGAGTTCTGGCAAGTATAAATACGTATATGTACAAGTGTATCTAGAATTTTTAATACTTTTTTTTGGGGGGGGGGAAGACCATCTTAAATTCAGGGTATTCTTCCTTTCAGATGTCTCCTGTGTTACTCACTTTTTGAGTGTTTAGGCAAAATAGTTCAAAATCAATTGTGTTAAAACAATATGCTACTTTTCAACAAAACATCAGCACATATTCATTGTCTGACATGGCAATACCAAAAAGTCATTTCACTAATAAATAGCAGATGTGAAAACCTACACTTTCCAACCCGTTATTTTATTATTTTCCCCCATATTAATCCATGTTTTAAGTCCTTGTTCACTTTAGTTGGTCACAGAAAGGGTTTTTTTTTTCATATATCATGACTCATGATATATGAAAGGGAAAGGGAGGAGTAGCACATTTGACAGCAGAGTCAGTGAAAAGGCTGATAACAAATCCCACCGCAGTCTGGTGGTCATGGAAGACGTTTGGCCGTAAACTCATGAATCAGTTGCATTAAGTCAGGAAAACAGGAACCTGCTCTCTAGATCCTTCAGACTTCTCTGGAACAGGGCATTTGCGTATGGGGGGGTTACTAACATTAGCTCCCCTTTGAGTCAACTGTTTGTAGGTTTCCTATAACTTGAGTCAGTTGTGGAAGAGGTGGTTGTAACAATTGATTCTGCTATACTAACTCTTCCATTATTTATTTGCTCACAAACTTTGTGGTAAGGATTGAGAACAAGCTTTTTTTGTGTCAGCTTGGTTGGCTGCTGGAATGTATATGAGCAAGATGTAAGTCTGCCCCAGCCAGAGATAAATGATCTCAGGCTTTTTCACAATTAGAAAATAAGCAGCCTTTGAAAGAGTTCTTACGCAGTACCTTGAGGCTAGATTGTACTCGTGGTCAAATAGGCCAGACGCATATCAAGACCAGTAAACGAACAATCGGGTGACGAATCCAGAAGAGGGATGATAGACAAGGTGAGGCAAAATCCATAATCCAAAAAATGACAAAGCAACATATATTCAGGTCCGAGCTGATTTTGAAGAGTTGTTCTCAGTCTTCTTCACAGGGAGGGAGGGTTATAAATAAATCACACTGAGCCCCTATCTAGTGCACAGTTGAGACACATCACATAGGAGCTACAAAGTCTGCTCTCCTATTAACACTCCGATACCTTTTAGCTAGTCTCCCAGGTCTGTGAAGTTCAGGCCTCTGCTCTTGAATCTTCATTAGGTACCTTTGTCTAGGACTAAGGAACAGAACTTCTGAGTTGGAGAGATTATCGGGGGTGCAGGTGAGGGGTCCTGAGAACCTGCTGGTTCCATAAAAGCCAGAGTAGGGTTGATGGAACTTGCTGGAATCTCCAGCCAGGAGAACTGCTGCTACTGGTTGCCTCAGGCTTCTCTTCCTCCCCATTCTCCTTGTCTGAAGACATGTCCTCCAGCAGGTCCATAACATGACCCACAGTCTGAGAACCCCTGCTGTAAAGAATATAGCCACAGTCTATCTAAAATTAATATTATTTTGTTTATTTGTTAGCTGTATAATCTGCCTTTCCTTCAGGAGCTCAAGGTGGTACACACAGTGCTTTTTATTTCCATGTTTCCCCACAGCAACAATCCTGTGGGGTAGGTTGGGCTGAGAATGAGTGACAGACCCAACATTTTCTAGTAAGCTTCCATGGCTAAAAGTCTCCCCAGTTCAAATCCCAACATCTTAACCACTACATCACATTCTAATAGTAATTAAACCTCATGGGAAAAATGTGAACACAAGGATGCTGATAAAACATCACATTTCCTTTGATAACATTGATATTGTTCAAGTTAGTCATGACTAAACATTAAAGCTGAAGCCTGGGATCAGTAATTTTACAGCTATGTTTGCATGGCTTCTTTAACCCTGATTTATTGAAATAATCTAACTACCTATGTTTAATAACATGCTGGACAATAAACTAATAACAATGACTGGACTCACAGAGCATACTGAGGCACAAGCTAGGCAACCACAGTTTAGTTATGCAGACCCAGTTAATGGAGTAATTGTAATAACTCACTGAAATAAACTATGTCCGTCAAGTGGGGGAAGGAGCTGTTCTGGTTAACGTACTGTATTGTTTGTTTGTTTACTAGGGTGTATGCCACCTATTCCCAAGGCTCTGGGCAGCTAACAATCTTAATAGAATAATATCACAAAAGACCCAAAATACATCTAAAAATAAAGTCAAGAAAGTATATAAAACCAGGAAATACAAGAGTCATGCACCTGCAAACCCTGCCTTCAATCATAACACACTGTCTTCCTGTGTAAGTCAAAACAGACAGGTTTTCAGAGCTTTCCTAAAACGAAGAAGAGATGAAGCTGACTAAACCTCTGTAGGGAGGGAAATTCAAAGAGTGCTGGCAGCTGAGAACACCTGTTTCTAAGACCCCATTAGGTGGCAATCCTGTAGAGATGGGGCATAAAGGGAGTTGGCCCTATTTGCTCTGGCTGGATTGGCAGATAAAAACAGGAGAAGGTGGTCTCTCAGATACCAGGTCCAGAGCCATATAGGGCCTTAAAGATGACAAGCAGCACCTTGAATCATACCTAGAAGCTGACTGGCAACTGATGCAGCTCCCAAAGCAGTATAGCAGGATATATGTGAGCAGGGCCTCCTGGTTGAGGAATGGTTGCAACTGGACCATAAGATATAACTGTGCAAAGACCTTCCTAGCTACAGCTGCCATTGCTCCGCAAGCAGAAGCTGAGTCATGAAAATGGGTCTAAAATTATCTAAAACAGATCAACTGAAGGTTTCTTGAGCATGGCATGCACCACAATGTCTTTTAGTGAGGTTCAGTTATTAACATTAGTAAGGTTTGGGCCATATTGGTCATTTCAACATCTTCAGTCACATGCAGATTACAATAATTCCCGTTGCAGCTTTCTACAGTATTTTTGTTTAAGTCCTTAGATTTTATTACATTCTACACTGTTCTGTGAGCCAATTTTGCTAGAAATTGAACTTTTTGTTACTTTATCAATTTTTAACAGAATGATGCAGGGGCAAACTGCATATCTAGTTTAGCCATAAATATACTACCTTGAAGATCAGTGTCCATTCTTGCTTTCAAAGAGTAGATACCACGAAGCAAAGCAAAAGGGAAAATATTTGAATGATTCATGTTTCTTATTCAGTAAAATTCTACTCATGACTTACTCATTCAACTGTCTAGCCCTTCAGTTGAGTCAAAACTGTTGCTTCCATGCCTTAGCAACTGGAGGATCACTGGTGGGATCTTGGGGAGACACCTGTGTAAATAGGATGATCTATGTAAATAGGATGATCTTTCTCATCTTTAATCCAATTAACCTTGAGACATAGATACTCCGTAACTTTGAGATGGTTTTGCACCACCTGGTATAAATGAGAACTCTTTAGCTTTGTTGGTCTCATGCTTAGCAGAACTCCTCAACCATGAACCTTGATGTTTCACTCCTGGCAGAAGGCAAAGCATTCCAAGATAAGACAGACTTGTCCTCCTTGTCCTCGGTAAAATCCAGCAAGATGAGGCCATTGAAGAGCAGGGGTGCTTAATTAAGGTTTAGGACCTATATATATGCTAGTCAGAAATCCCTATGGGATGCAACTTCAGTGCAGATCTGACTGGGAGGGTGCTGCATATTTGTTGGCTTTGAAGGGGTCCACCGGCCATCATAAATCTGGGGTTTCCTCTGACAGAAGGGGTGTAAGGTCTTTCTTGGTCTTATTGTATTCTTGAATACAGGTGGTCCTCGCTTAACGACCATTCGTTCAGCAACTGCTCGAAATTACGACAGCGCTGAATAAATGGACTTGCAACCCATTCTTGAAGATATGGCCGTTGCAGCGCCCCCGTGGTCATGTGATCAAAATTTGGGTGCTTGGCAGTCCACCCACACTTACAACTGCAGGGGCGCTGCAACTCCCCCCACCTGCCTATCTCCCCTTTTGGTTGCATAGTGGCACTTGGCAGCGGCAGCACTGGGGCTGAAGAAGAGGCCTGAGGTCTTCAGCAGTCTCAGCCAGCTGCCACTACCCCTAGGCCTCAACTTCAGCCCTAGCACCACAGCTGCCACTGAGAAATGCCTCCTCAAGCCCCAGACTGCTGGCCTTCGCTGCTTCATGCTGTTCCTCAAGCTGCGCCTCTCGTTACTTCTCTAAAGCTGTAGTCCAATCGTCCCATTCCTTCCCCATGTCATGCCTCTCATTTCTTCCCTAAAGTTGGTTTGAGGTGGCATTTCTCAGTAGCAGTGGCAGTGCTGGGGCTGAAGTTGAGGCCTGGGGTCAGTGGCAGCTGGTTAAGACGGCTGAAGGCCTCGGGCCTCTACTTCAACCCCAGCCCTGGTGCCACTGAGTGTCGGTGTGCAGGATGGCCAAAAAGGCATAGAGGGGGAGGAGATAGGTGGGTAGGGGGAGTTGCAGTATCCCTGTAGTTGTAAGCACTGCTGTGCTGTGCTGGGGTGGCTGTGACTTTGTGCCACACTGCAGCACCCCCCCAACTTGCATGTGGCCTATGCTGGGCCTCTTAGGGACTCCCCCACCCCCATGAGGCACCCCCATGCTCCTTACCCGGGACTCCATCTGCTTAACAACCCACGATTCTCTCTTAACAACGGCAGCCGGGAGTGCCAGGATTGCGGTCACTAAGCAAAGCAATCATTTGACCATTCACTTAACGACTGCATTGTTTAGCAACCTAAATTCCCAGTTGTGGTCAGTTAAGTGAGGTCTACCTGTATTTTTAATTGTTATCTTGTGTTAATTTTCTTTGATTGCTATCTTGGGTTATGTTATATTCTTCAGTATTCCTGTATATTCTTTTTTTTGCTGTCTCATGTTATGTGATTAGGTTATTTTCTTATACTGTGATCTATGAGGAGAGTGATGTGGGAGATCAAGGCTCTCAGGAGAGAGAGTGTGCATTCCAAGAGAGAAGAGGAGACAAGAGGCAGCTGAGTCAGCAAGAGGAGAGTGGGAAGCCACTCCCTAGAATCTCCCAGGGAATCTCCACTAGTTGCTATAGTATAGATTTAGTTTGGCAAGATTCTGTCTATAAGGTATAAGCAAATAAAGGAACTATACTTGACTGGACCATTTCATTGTTGTTCTTGGACTGGGCCTAACATATACTGCCTTAGAATAAAGCCTTTAGTTCTCATATTGGGGTGGTCATTGCCTCTGAATCCAAAAGAACCTGTGACCCAGCCCTACTGGTCTGGGGAGAGAACAAAACAGGACCTCATTATGTTTTGCCTTGAGGATAAAAGACTGAAGAAGGCTGATATTGTTTTTCAAATGCCTGAAGTGGTATCACACAGAAGAAGGCCAAGACTAGCTTTGTTCAGAATAATGGTCATAAAGTACAAGAAAACAGATTCTGGCTGAGTGTTAGGAAAAGCTTACTGAAACAGCAGTTTGACAATGGAAACTTTTGCCTAGATAAGCAGTGGCTGAAAAAAGCAAAGACAATTTTAGGCCACATTAATAGAAATATCTATGTCCTCAAATGTCCAGGGACAGAATGCATAGTAGAAAATAGTGTATATAGATATCATTTAACAACAAGGAAGTATTATCCATATTCTATAATAGGAATGTCCAAAACTCAGATCTGGCAACAGATTATTTCAGAGCACTCTAGAATGTTCCAACTGGTGAATGCTGTATATCCCTATTATATAATATTCTTAGACTATGCATTACAGGTTCTCTTGAAGACCTTTTAAAATATTTGGGAGGATGATTGGAATCTGAACTTCACAACTCTCACTGAAACTCTTTGAGGCCTAAAATTTCTTTCAAATCATTTTCAACAGACTATCAGGAATTGACCATGAAAGTAATCCACAGGTGGCATTATCTTCTACTATATTTGCATTTTCTAGAATGTGGTGTTGGGTATGTACCAGTTGGCATATGCCACCTTTGGTGGCAATATCCAAATAGAACCTTTGGTTGAAAGTTTCTAAAGGATTTGGGAAAGTCACCAAACAATCCTTCAAAATTAATGCATATTTCCTAAGGCATATAGACGGGTACAACATAAGAAATTGATTCAGCTCTTCTGTTAACTGCAAAATATTGTAAATAATAAGTGTTTATTGCAAAATAATGGAAAAGTACATCCAATATGTTTTATGTTGGAACAGTGGTATTTAAAATTCAAAGTACTTTGGCTGTAAAACTGACAGATCAACAAAATGCTTTCAAAAGTCCAATAATAACTATAAAATGTGTTCCTAATATATTACATCTGTACAAATGTCATTCTGAAGAGAACTACTGAATATGGGTGTTTAAAAGAAATATTTGAATATGAATGTATTTCTCTTTAAGATCACACCCACCCACACCCACAAATTGTGTGATGCTTTGGAACAGAAGGCAAAAATGTGTTTTTGACACAGCATCTGTCTTCAACAAAATAGGAACATATTTTCCTGGAATTGCATGGCTGTCCTTGACAGATGTAGTACAGTCTTAGAAAAAGACTCATTTGGTTTAAAGAGTTGCAGGGAGGTGCCCCATATATCTCCAACATGATCCTAAGATATTTTTTTTTATCCAAATCATACATATGTACCCCAAGTGTAATTTATTTTTTGGCTGGTTTCGTTATTGGTTTGTTTTCTTATGACTCTGTATTTTTTTTTTTAGTTTATGTTAGGATTTTTTTTGCAAAAATAAAAATTTAATAAAATCCAAAGGTAACCTTTTCTGTCACATCTCATAAGTTATCTTAGCTCCGTCTGTAGTGAGTAATTATTTTTCAGTTAGGGTTTTTTTTTTCAGTCTGTATGTGCACAGAAATATAACAGCACTATTTCATCCACATTTATTTTATCCTGTGTCATAATCATCTGGCTTGGGTTCCTCCCATAACTATCCATTCATAAATTCTTGACAGAAAAATCATGTCTTTGTTCCTAAATTCCATCATATTTTAATAATGGCAATGTTTCTGCCTAATGTATTTAATATTTTGGTTAAACTGTTCATACTGGAGCAGTTAAGGGACAACATACATTAACATTATTAATGTTACTGTAGAAAATGTTTTATGGAACATGGATTCTAGCTTCATCCTATTGAAAAGGAAATCAAAATTATGCAAAGGAGTGTATCTATTTTTAATCACTAGTTTTATTACTGTTAATATATAACTGCAAAACAAACAGCAGCATACTGAAAAGTCAGCAACTAAAGAATTTGACTCACACATTGTACTAAGCCATAAAACAGAATCTACAAGGCATAATTCACACAAAATGCTAAACACAACCCCAATAAATCATGTTATGACTTAGTGTGACTTATGAATGTGCTTCAGATAATGAACTACTAGAAGACAGGAAGCTTTTTCTTGTTCTGCTGTGATCTAGAACAGGAGTTGTCAACTTTTTTTGGTATTATTAATAATAATTTATTAAAGTTATATAAACCTGATTTCAAGTGACTCTGGACACTTTATAAATTGTTTAAAACATTAAAAACAAGGAAACAATAAAAAACAAAAAATGAAGATTAAGACATGGCAAAAATGGATGGGAAGAAAAAACAACCCTCACAATCTAAAGGGGGTTTCAGTCACCCTTGCCAAAGGCCTGGGTGAAGAGCCAGGTCTTCAGGGCTCTTCAAAATACCAGTAAGGTGGGGGCTGTTTGAATCGTGGGGGGGGGGGGGGGGAACCTAATTCCAGAAGGTAGGCATGCACACTTCCAGGGTCCCGATGGATAACATTGTTTAATCAAGGAAACCCAGAGTTTGCCAACCCTGCCAGATTGAATCAGCTGGGCAGATACTATGGGAGACAGGCAGTCCCTCAAGTAACCAGCCCTATGCCATGTAGAGCTTTATAGGTAATGACCAGCACCTTGAATTGCACCTGGAAACAAACTGGCAACCAGTGTATTTTGCAGAACAGAGGTGTTGCATGGGCATACCAAGGCATGCCCATCACTGTACGCACTGCTGCATTCTGGACCAGTTGAAGCTTCCAGGTAGTCTTCAAGGGCAGCCCCATGGCCCTCTTCTGTGCCTCAATTGCCTCTGTGATCTCCCTCATAGTTACTGTCAACTGGAAAAAAGGTACCTTACCATCTGCACTGTTTCTTAATGTATACTATATCATATAAAGACAAAGTATTTGTAGTAGCTAACAAAAATTATTAATTCTATGCAGACAAGAAATTAGCACAGAGAATAAGATGTGTGGTTGTAACAAATTGTTCATAATGGCTGGCAGTTAAGGTTGTATGGCCCCATGAGAAACTTACTGTGGCCCCCTAGAAATATGGCATGGTCCCCTGGGGGGGCATATGGTCCACACTGAGGACCAATAATCTAGGAGGCCATGTGACTTCCATGTTTTGCCTGTAGCACCTAAAGTGATCCTTCATTACTAAAGATCAATCACCTCTATATTGATCATATGAAGCACTATTATGGTGTAATGAAAATGACATTCCTGCTGAAAGACACCCGCTGAGAAACAGAACAAAGGGAAACAAGATGAATATAAAGGCACAAGCACATTGTCACTACTGGCTGTTGACAACTTGGATGGAGAAGCAAACATTTCCCCACTTTCCGACTTCATACAAAAAATCACCTTTGATGCCGCTGTGTCATGCTGATGACTGCCTGATTCATTTTACATGGTCTCTTGCCCCTTCTTTTTTGGTAGAAAAGAAATACATTCATGGATAGTCATATAAAGTGTCTAGGATATATCTCATCTACACAATGGGAGGCAGCTGTGAGTCCCTCAAACATGTGAACCCATGGCATTTAGCGCAACAGTTTATACTGTAGTTGGGTTCGCCCATACTAAATTTAAGAGTGTCCAGTTGTGATTGGCTTAGCACATCATATGAACTCAATCACTGTAGTTTGTAAACAACAGTTTATATCTTTGCATGTTCTCAGAACACCAACTATGATTTAATAAACCACTGTTAAAGAAACCCCAGCTTGGTATAGTGTACAAGAAGACCTGTCCTGCATTATCTGCTCACTATTGCTCAGTATTGCTTGCTTAGGCCCTGTCATTCGATCACTAATTCTCACACTTACATGCAACTGAATTGGGTGGGTGGGTCTACTATTTTCTTTTAAATCTGATCAGGCTTGTGCAGCCAAAGCAGCAGCAGTCAAATCTTTTTGCTCTTTATTTTGCCTCCATAATCTCAAAGTTGCTATACTGCAGTTTAATTTGTGTGCCATCAAGTCAGTATTCCTGTAGCTATTTTTCCCCAGGATGAGCAAAGTTTAAATCCTGTGTGACATAGAGATTAAATTTTAATTATTAAAAGTGCCTTATTTATTTCTTGCCAAACCCTAACACCAATGAAATTGTTCTGGGGGGGGGGCTGTCACACAAATCGATATATCATTTTAGAGGGCTGAGGTACTGCGAAGTTTTAGAACCAGGGCATTACATACCTGTACTATTTTATACTTTTTAAAAGGAGACACGAGGGGAACCAGACTTGAGATCTCTGGGTCCAAATCAGGAGATCTATTTCTGATGCAGCTTTCCCTAACCTGCGCCACCCTTGGACTTTGCTTGGCTTCATCCGGCGGGCAATTTTGGAAGCTGAAGTCCATCCCGCTCAGCAGCCATTAACTGGGAAGGTTGTTCAGTCCCAGAGCATAATGGCGTCACTGCTGCTCCGAAAAAGGGCTAGAATTAGAAAGCTCTGTGGCCATTTCTCGATTTGCATGCTATATAAATTGATTGATTGATTGATTGATTAAATAAATAAATAAAGGCAGCGCGTTGCTAAGAATTCTGACTGGATTCGCCTCTCTCACTACACCACCGTTGTGCTTCATCATTGTTTACCGACTAAACCAGAATTGGGTTCGTACAGCGCACTAGGCCATAGACTATACGCAGAGCTAACTAATCCTATTTCAGCTTGGCGTAGCGCGAAATGCGAACCAGGCTCGCTGACCAAGCCGGATGCCGCCGCGCGTAAATACTACAAACAGATGGACCGAGGGCGGCGAGCGGCCAGGCCTTTTTGGCCTCGAGGGAGGTACTTCGGGGCAGGCCGCTGCCGGCGATAGCCGCCCCCTCCCGCCTGCCCTCCTTCCACGTGATCTGCAGGAAAAGGCGGCTCCGACTTTCGCTTCTTGCTGCTTGCAAGCGGAGGTCCTTTAGCGGGAGCTACTTCGGGCATGTTTGCAAACCTCCCTTGTCCCGCCGGCGGAAAGACCCCTGTAAGTCCATCCACCTGGAAAGTGGGTAGAATGGAGTGGGGAAGCGCCTGGCCGGCGACGGTGTGCTATACATACTGTACATCGCGGTTCCCCCCTCCAAACAATCCGCTCGCAGAGCGAAAGCGAAACTAAGAGAGGTTTCCCCTTGCAGGATGGCGGTGGGTGATTTTTATTACAGAAACAAACGGTCCTGCCAAAAGCATAGTTATACATTTGCGATCTAAGGCCTACAATACCTTTTACTTCGGTCTGGTTGGCATGCATTTACTTAACGGGCGTCCCAGTAAATCCGCGCTCCGTGCTGGTGTAACTGTACCAAGCGTCCCTCTGCTAACTTCCCCCGGTGTTTGAACCGCTCCAGCACTTAGCGCGACTTCGTTGATTGCGAGGACGCAGCAGCGTCGACCCGGCTAGTATTATGATAGGGCTTCAACTGACAGGTCTGATCTTTTGCGGAGCTTGGAAGTAAGAAGAAAGTCCTGGAAGAAGGATTTGCATATTGGGTCAAAAGTTCCATTCGAGGGAACCTTTACTTGGGGACGTGAAGTTTGCAAGCAGAGACATCCGTTGATCTTACACTCGGGGGGGGGGGGGGCTTTCCCACTGCCTACCTCTCCGTGAAACTTCACCAGCACAAATTTTGCCGTCCTCCCTCATTGCTGATCCTTATCCTGCCAGTTACTCCAGCCCTCTGCTTTCCTTCCCAGCTAATCAGCCACAGTCCTACCAGATGTTATACACCCAGCCTTGGCATCAAGGGGAAAAGATTACCTTTACATGTAAAACTAAGGAAGATTTAAGACTGGGAATGAGATGAAAAAAATACCATGAGGACAGAGTAGAAAAAAGGTTGCCAGAGCATATTTGTGCCGTGGCTAGGTACAAGGGAGGAAAGGTCCACACTCACCCTACTGGATTTTAGGGGCAGCACATACATTTTAAAAATAAATACTCAGAAAGGAGGATTGGGTCAATGGTGCTGCTTACTAGCCAGCATGTTCCAACTTAGTGATTTCCAGGTGGGATGGGATGACAACTTCTGCTTTCATGCTGGCTAAAAATTTTGGTAATTGTAGTCCCCACACATCTAATGATCCACCATGTTAGGGAGAGTTGGCCTGGAGATGAGCATTAGTGGTTTATGAGCTTAGCATGCTGTGTGAACCTAGCCAGGGGTGGCATATTCAACAAATCATAAACAAACCAAGCTTTGTGTAATGGAACTCTTTGCCCTTTTCTTTTCTTGTTTTACTTATAATAACTGATGTGAGGAAGAATGAAAGTATATCTATTGCTAAAGAGTTCCATCTGACAGGACCCAGGAGATAAACCTTTTCTGCCATTGCTTCCACCCTGTGGAACATCAGGCCCCTCAGGTGTGGTTAGCCCCATCCATGTTAGCCTTCTGGAAAACCCTTAATGTGTTTTTCCAGCAGCCTTGGGGATCCCATGGGAACAGGGAGCCTGTGAGATGGTTATACTGTGTGTAGGATGTTGGTCCATTCTGCACTCTTAGTTCTATTTATTTTTAATTGTTTTTAATAGTTGTTGATACTTGTTTTAACTATTTTGTTGTATGCCACCCAGAGTCATATTTGTGAGATAGGCAGCTATATAAATTTGATAAATAATATGATATATAGTACAGCACAGAGGAAGAGAGCAAAGCATTTAAACAGGTGGATTCTCATGATGTGTTTAACAGTCCACAATCAACTGAGTTCACACAGTGTGTTAAGTCATAGATTATTAACCCCAGTGGCTAAATTCACTCAGAAAAGTCAACACATTGAACAAACCACATTTGAGTTTGAAGATATGTGAACTACCCAGTTAATGACTTTCCTAACCAATAGTTTGCTTCAGATGTGTGTGTGTGTGGTGTGAGTAAAATGGTCTTAAAGAACTGAACTTTACATTTGTGTGTTTATGATTCTGTTTGTTGAGTGAATGCAGCATGATGTGCAATATGAATATTCAGATTGCAGAGACTTATCATGTTTGCTGCTGGACTAACACTGGCTGGGATTTTAACCGTTCTTGTTTTCAATTTGTTTACTTTCATTTAATTTTCAAAATGTATTTGGATATGTTATTATCTCTCTTGGACACTTAGTTCAGGAAGCTGGAATAGAAGTTCAGTAATTAGGTACAGGAAAAGGTATTACAAATAGATTATATTCGTGGCAGACATTCCTTTGTGCTGCCTTTTTTAATGCCATCTTCCAGCGGATTTAATAAAGTAGTCTTGCTCATCAAAGGATGAATAGTAGGGATCTACAGATAGTGCTATCATCCTGTTACTGAAACAGTTCTGTGTTAGTTCTGGTCTTGTTCTCATATGCTATACATTTATTTTAAAATACATGTTTGCTTAGGTGAAATGTTATAGTGAAATCTTGGTTAATAAAACTGTTTTGAAAGTGGCTGGCTAAAAAATTGGAAATTATTCTGAATGGTCATATCTGTTGCTTTGTTATTTACAAGGCAACAGACAAAGTTATGTCACGGTTTCCCCCGTCTTGGTTTTAGTGATTCATATTGAACAAAAACCTGTGAATGAAAATACTGTAAGTATATTATTTTCTGCAGCGAAAAATATGAACTATGCACTTGTAAATGAGATGAAAAATTATATAGAATTGGAAACACCCAAATCAAGTCTGGTCACTTGGTTCTGTTAAGAACAAAAACCAAAAATGTGTTGCCTTTGTATGTATCTCTGATTGGGTAGGATTTTTGTTGGACTTTATTTTTGTAAATAAATGGATTTCATATCTGAGAAAAAATGAAACTCTTGGAAATGTGAAAAACAGCTTTTGGTACAAAATGGAAAGAAACATCCTTCCATTTTTGTTTTGTAGAGTATGGAGGAAAGTGAAATTTCAGAAACACCCACTACTGAGACTGAACTACTGAAAGAACTAGAAAAATGGAAGGTAAATTTTATAAACTCTTCTGAGGTTTACCAGTGACAGTTGAGCTGCATAAATAGACTAGATGTGGCTGGTTGGTTTTTTTTTTCAAAACCCTGCCCTGTTTGATTGGAATCACTGAAACTGCATTAATAGATTCTTAATTTGTCCAGGAAAAGGTTGAAAAAGCTGAAAAGCTAAAGTCTGAAATCCTTGTTTTAACACGTGCTGTTGATGAGAAAAAAAGAATGAGGCAAAAGGATTTTACGGACCTGGTGGATGAGAATAATAAGCGAGCAAACGAAAGAATGAGAATTCACGAGAACCAAAAGGTAAAGAATTTATCCATGTTCCAGCATTTTAAGAATAGAACTTAACATTGATGCAGGGAAATGTGGAAGTTTGCAGGATATTGAGTCAAACCTGCCAAGCTTTTGGCTGGAATGGGTGAGGCCTCTTCTGGGTAGTGTGTGTGTATGTTTTTGTTATTGCCATCTTTTTGCTCCTCTGTCTTTCTTGTTATATTGTTGTTTTTTCTGTGTTTTTATTTTATGAACTGCTCAGAGTCTCTGGGAATTGGGTGGTGTATGCATTTAATAAATAAATAAACGTCCTGCAAGCCTTGTTTCTAATGCCTGGTAATTGTGTCTGATCAGATTTTGTTTCACTGAGGAAACTAACATTTTTAGTCCTTGTAGAGAATTTATGTCCTGCAGTTGATAACAAAGTAGAAGCCATCAACTCAAGTATTAACACCATGGTCATATTTTGCATGTTTATTTTCTTAAACATTAAGACCAAAACGGCACGTTTGGATTGTAATTGACACCACAGTTTGGAATCTCCAAATTCAGAAATAGATAGTTGGTTTAAAAGTACACAAAACTTTCCATTTAAGTGAGAAACTTGGGTTTCATAAGCAAAATAAAAATGCTTGTGTTCAAACCTTCAGTTTGCCAACCTAATATGTGGATATTAAGAATTATGCTAAAAATGCAGTATACAACCTCTATTAGCTGACAATATGTTCACTGGGCAAAAAAACAGTAAGATCAGCATAGGCACATCCATATGAGAAGGTGTTCATTGGGTGGTGCTCTTCACTGTACAGCCATAAGTTGGGAAACTTTCTGGAAACGTGCATATTCTTGATGACAACAACATATGGAGCTACTGAAAGGCCTTTAGTTTCCTACTAGGACTAAACTGTAAAAGCCTTTGCGTTTGATTTTAAAAACACTGAATTTAAGCCTAAGATCACCTAAGTGCCTTCTGAAGGGACTAAGGAGAGTAGTTTCAAATCATCCTTTTCCCCATGGTCCTTGACAATATACTCCAGAGCAGACATCCTTGGAATGGTTGTTGCTGAGAGTTCTGGAAGTCCCACATTTCTGGAGGTTGTGAAAGGCTCCTCCAGGGAACCTGGACTATTGTGCAGTAGGTCACAAAGCGTTTTTTGGGCACAGAGAGAGAATTGGCAGACATTTCCTGTGTCCTGCTTCCACTAGACCAAAGCCCTCCTATTCATTTCCAAGCTAATCCCGTTAATGTTGGATGAATGGCTCTGGGTTTAGCATCTTGCTCTCCTGA
This sequence comes from Liasis olivaceus, assembly GCA_030867105.1. NCBI lineage: Eukaryota > Metazoa > Chordata > Lepidosauria > Squamata > Pythonidae > Liasis > Liasis olivaceus. The sequence goes on along the minus strand of CM061349.1, from coordinate 134,924,646 downwards.
GCCTGATAGGTGTTACCTCTGTCCATACTGAGGACTACTAAGAGTTCTTAGTCTTCTTTGCTTGATTTATCTGAAACAAACATAGCAAGATAACTGGACTGCTTAAACACTTCTCTTCATTTGGAATAGAGCTGTGGCTTAATTGTATGGGATTTTATTGATCATTCAGATTCAGTAAAATGCTGGAGGCGGTTACAAATTTACCTATTAAAACTTCAGCAAGGGTGTTTTGTGCTCTCTAGAAAGAAAAAAAAAAAAGATTGCAAAAACATTTTTAAAAAAACACCTGTAAACTAATTCTTAGCTATTTAAGTCTTTTTTCATATTCCACAGAAGCAACTCTCCTTAATATATGAGCAAAATGAAAAGCTGAAAATGGAAACCCAGATCCTTAAGTTGAATCTGGAAACAAAGAAGATGAAATGTGGAGACCTTACCCAGAGCTTTTCGGTAAACTCCTGCGATAATGAGCTGGTGTGCCTGGGGGGATGCAGCTGGGTTGCTTCATGTTTTAAAATATTTATTTCATAAATGGACGGATAAGATTCTTCATCCTGTATTTAAGAAACAATGACTTTGCCCTCCTTCCTGGGAATTTGTGGTTTACAAAAAATTAGAATCTACCAATTTTATCTCATTATACCATTTTTGTGGCATAAATCCATGGTCTAATAAACTATAGAAATCTCACTGAATTCTCCCAAGTAAATAGATGTAGATTTGCTGCATCGTTATAGTAATTGCTCTCACTGTCTTACTAATATATTGTACCAGTGCAGCTATTCAGCCTCAAATGAATCTACTGGGTTCAAAATGAAGGATTAGTTAAGCATCTGACTTGAATTTCTTTTGAATCCCCAAATTTTGCTGAAATTATTCAGCAAATTGGCAAATAACTATGTGATTTCCTGCTGATTTTTGGTAGGAAAAAGACAGAAATTTTGTTAAGCTTCCCCAGATCCCTCAAACAGTGGACAACAATGAAAATTCTGTCCCTTATACCTTCTACTGATGTCATAATGTCACTGTTTTGTTCTTTTGCCCCCTCAGTCATTAACATTTTGTGTGCTTTTGTTTTACAGTTATAACAAAAAACATTAGATTTAAAGGTGTTGCTAATCCATTCTGTATTGGGATATGTTCTTTTTTAATCTAATTTTGAAGACCCTGGTTATTTATTTATTTTTGTTGTTGATTGCTATATTTAATAAAAACAGTTTTTGCATTAATAAATATTAATTGGCAGCCTATCCCGTTGGAAATCCAGGTAGCCTGGAGAAAGTTATTTATACAACTATCTAAGCTCTTTTCAGGAAAAGCAGAATGTTCTGTAATGCTTTTTTGAGAAGAAAAGGTAATAAAGCCATGGTTGTATAGGAATTTATTGTTCTATAGTTAACATCAAGATGAGCAATCCATGGATCACCAAATGATGTTGGACTATACTGTCCATCAACCCCAGCAAACATGGCCTGAGGTCAGATTTTGAGTATTGTAATTCAAGAACATTTGAAAAGAGTCATTACAAATAGTCCTCACTTAATGGCGGTAATTGGGACTGGCAATTCCATTGCTAAACAATGCCAGCGTAAAGCGCGATGTAACATGAATGCACCGACTTATGATGGCAGTTGCGGCAGTTCTAATTGCTGTCGTTAATTAAATCCTGTGTGGTTGTTAGGTGCAATGTCATGTGATTGCCATTTGTGACTTCCTGCTGGCTTTCCCATTGACTTTGCTTGTCGGAAGCTGGCTGTGAAGGTCACAAATGGCAGTCATGATTGTGGGAATCTGTGATCATTGTAATTGCGAGCTGGTTGCCAAGCGCCCGAATCATGATCATGTGACTGCGGGGATGCTGCGACGGCCACAACTGTGAGGACTGGTCGTAAGTCTCATTCCACACCATCGTAACTTTGAACAGTTGCTGAATGAGTGGTTGTTAAATGAGGACTGCCTGTAGTCAATATATGTTTTATGTAGTGATTATGGAAAATACAATCACATATGAGCAAACTGAGTTATATGAGGTTTATTATAACAAGCCAAATAAATTAGGGGAACTACAATGATAGCAGTGGATTCTTCCATGCTTATCATTTGAGGACTATTTTTAACCATAAGTTCCACATTTCAGTATAAGACAAGTGAAAACATAAAGGGACTAGAATTGTTTGTGGACTAGAATCCTCATGGTCAAATGCCTGATGTTATCCTAAACTGGGAGGCATGCATACACTTGATTTGAGGAGAACATTGAAAATCTCTTGTGTAAAACCCAGGTAATAGGACTGAATTTCTTGATAGTTTGCTGGAGCTTATTTGAAGTTTCTTTATCCTATTTACATTGTTATTCCTGCTTCCAGTGCTTGAGTAGTGAACCTAAATACTTAGTTCCTGACAAATGGGAGAGGGTGGGAAAAGCAGCATTTCACTGATATGACAAAAGCTTTCTTTATGGTCTTATGTGTCACTGAAACCATCTAGTAGGTAAATAATATGTTTAATTACATTCTTTTGCCTTAAAAATTGTCATCTCCATTTAATATTGTTACTAAAATTTCAGCTTAAGAAATGCCTACCTGAAAAAAAAATGAAGTTTGTGCACCTGAAGGATGTCAAGGATGAAGATGAGTATATGAACATGTGCTGCGATTTTCATGTAGCTACAGAAATCCCAATCATGGTGAACCAGGGAGAAGCTCTCATCCAGTTTGAAGAAGAATCAGGTATGGAGTGCATATTCAAATGATATATTTCCTCATTTTTAAATAAGGGAAGTTGTGTTAAGCAAACTCTTCATTTTTCTGACAACAAAAGTTTAGGATCGATTCAAATGTTACCTGCCACTTGTGGATTTATCTTAACCAATATATTTTGATGCTTGAAGCAGAAATTCTAACCTCATCATCCCCACTGTAAAAACAATAAAGTAATTTATAATTTGATACTCTTTAAAGGTCCCAAACTCTATCAGTCTTCCTATAGATGGGGCAGCTGTGATATTGAGTGACTGGGTTCACACATCATGCTAAGCTTTGAACAAGAGGAAGGCCTTTTTTTTCTAGCAAGAAACTTTCCCCCTTTTGGGGGAAATGGCAAAAGATATACTTATGTGGCAAGATCTTAATTTTTTTTTCTAGTTTTTATTTTTTAAATATGTTTAAAATTTTTATTTTTAAATTATGTTAAATCTAGTTAAGGCTTGCCATTTTTGTCTTTCCTGCCTTTTGAAAGTTGTACTGCCAAAATCAGGTGATCCAGTTAGAGGGCCAATGAAAAGGGAACTTAAGGCTGGCTGTTTCCCACCTTACTATGACCTATAGGTTGGGTTCATATGCTAAACCAAATTAGATCCCATTATTACATAGCATGATGTGTGAACCTAGCCAGTGTTGTGGTGAAAGTACGTCAGTACCAAGGAAAGTAACATTGCCCCGATTGCTAAATTATGAATATTCTCTGTTGTTACTGGATCTATCAATACTGACCGCAAGAATGGAAAAATGCAGCCTTTTCGAGAATACTTCCTTCAGGGATCTATTATCCTGTTATCCTTGGCAAGAAACTTTGACCATTAGAGTGACCTAATTGGATGGATGGTGTTATGTTTGAGTTGGGAAACCATGCAAAACTAGCAGTAACACTGAGAACAAAGAAGCCCAAATCTTAGTTTCCCATGTCAACAAAATTTACTGTTGAAACCTTGACTTTCCTCAAAGTTGTTGATTATATGATTACATGTCTCATGTGAAGTTGAACTATTTAGACAATGTTTAGCATAGAAACCTGTTAACCTGTTGTCCTTCAGTTGCTCAGCAGCTGATTACAAAACATAGCCATATCATCAACCTGGAAAATAAGAAGGTTGTTTTGGAAGCCCATCCTGTTGCTTTGGAGAGGGGAACAACATTTGAGGTAATGGCATCATCATGAAAGATTTAAACATATATCAAAATAATGTGAACTCTATATATTCTGTACTGGTAACTAGACCTCCATGTATAGACAGCCTAATAAGTTTAACTGGCTTTGCTTCGACCTATATGGATATAAAGACTCTCATGGTTGGGATATGGTGAATTTGGAGTGAAGTGTTTTCCCTTCCATCATTTTTCCTAATCCCATAGAAAGAAGACAAGCTTTTTCTTTGAATTTTTTATTTTTTTCCAGATATGTACCTTTCTAGATGTTGACATCTGATTCAACAAAATATATATATACAGACATACCGAATCCTTTTTCCTGAATTTGTCTTGTATTGACATGCCAAACATTGGATTAAAACCTTATTGACAAGGATTGTCTGTAGGTCTGATTTAAAGACCATTTCATGAACATTCTCTGTTAAAGATGAACTCTGCGTGCTTATTGGCTAAGACAGCCTCATTGGCCTACCATGGATTTATCTTCTTGGCAACAATATGGAAATAGGTTGCCATTGACTTCTTTCAGAATGTTTTTTTGACTTCCCGATATAGCCTACAGTTTTGGTAGTATTATCCATGTTTGACTCTGCTAATATTTTCAAGGTCAGGTGTGTGCAGCCACTTCTTGTGGCAAACTTTGGTTGTAACACATACTATAGTTGGAAAGTAACTGAATTCCTACATTACACTAATGCATGGTTTGTTTTCAATGATGGTTTGTTGAATAAACCACTGTAGTTGATAGCTCATATTTAATGCTAATCCATTACAGAGCCTGGAGGAAGGAAAATCTATGCTAATTTCCCTAGCTATTGACCGGGCATACCCATCGCATTGAGTTATATTTCCATTATGCTTTGCTGAGTAAACCACAATTTTAGCTTAGTATGTTGTACAAATCATCACACTATCTCCAGCTGTTACATTCTTTCCTTAAAATCTGAGAAATGATTTAACTCTTGACCATTACAACAATGTTTTTAATGAATAATAGCTACAGTACATCCTTTGTATAGTTCGGCCTTCCCTAGCATGGTGTTCTCTTGCTGTGTCGTGTCCATAACTCCCAAATTTCCAGCCAATATGGCCAAGGAGAATTCTGGGAGGGTGCCTTGGAAAGAAGGTCAATATAGATAATGAGAAAACTTGCTTCCCCATCAGAAATTGTGCTATGGTCATGGCATGTTTTGAATAGTTGTATCCATGGATTTTCTTTGATGTGTATAATTTTGAGACTGGCTTGTATTGTTTTTCCAGCTCCATGTTAAGATCTCTCAAATGAAGATTTATGTTTCTAACATCCCAAATGTAAATATCCACATGGAATGGATGAGAGACAAATTGGAGCTGCTTTTTTGCAAAGCTAAACTGGGTGAAATTCAGAGTATATCTTATGATCCACGCTTCCAAATGGCCATCATTACCTTTGCCCGACCTATAGGTAATTTCTGCCAGTTTGTTTTTAGGATATGGTCTGTTATCACCCTTGTTTGTAGATTAGCATTGCTCACTTGACTTCAAGCACATGGTCTTAGAAGAAACTAATTACTTAAATCTAGTTCCAAGTCCAACTTGGTTTTGGGATAGAAAGCACATGGAACACCATATGGGATAACTTTTGCTTAGGGCTGACTGGGAAGAATGCATTCCCTGAGGATCTCTCTATTTTTAAATTATATACAATATCCCCCATCATTCCGTCTTGAATATTTTATTTACACCTAGCCAGCACATTGTTAATGGCATGTCCAGTCTTCTTTGACAGTTGTCATCAAAAGGTATTGCTCAGGTCTGTGGATGCAAAAAGATTTCATTCCCTACTTTTGAGTATCAACACTATGCCATTCTTTTTCACTAGAATCCCAGGTAGCCTTCTACAACTTGATGCTCTCCAGATGTTTTAGAAAGCAAACCACCACAGCTGTTGCCATGCTGGTTAATTAACAAGGAAAATTATAGTATGTATCTGGAGATACCAGGTTGGAGAAAGCCAATTTAAGGAAAAAGTGAAACTCTTAAAGGAAGTGCTACACAAGATTTTTCTGTTAATTTTACATTTCAGTTGTTTATTTTGGACTTAATTCCCCTGGACCTTTGTGAGTTACTTGCAGGCAGACCTATCTAGAATTGCATTATTATTGTGTTGGGAGAAAAGACTTGCAATGAGTATTTGATTAGTATATTTGCTTTATAGTCCAGTGCCCTAGTGGCTTGCACTGAAGTAAGCACCCTTATGTTCCATAATTAATGGCAAACTAATGCTCCCTAAATAAGTATCTACCCTCTGAAATATATGTGGAACTAATATTTAGGATTTAATTTATTTAAAATTAACCACCCTTGTTCAGCTGTGCAGCTCTTCATATAAATCATGTTTTTTATTATTTTTATTCTAGCTCTTAATAATATCATAAGGTATGGACAATGCTGTATTGATATATTTGGACAGATCCATCTCCTCACTGTTTCACCTGTCAAAAATTGTAATGTGGAAAAAGTTCAGGTAAGTAAATATTGCCAGGTTAGCTAACTGGAAGGAAAAATCAAGCAGGGCAGATAATTCAGCAGCTGAATGAGCCCGTTAAGATGTGGTTTGCTAAACCGTGGTTTACTGAATAAACCACAATAGAGCAGATTTGTACAAAACATTGTACCATTAAGTCTTGATTTACAAACGAGTGGCTGGGTTGACACAACATGATACATTAAAATCAAACAAAGCATACTGCAGTTTAGTGTGATGTGAGTCACTGAGTTCAAAGGGACTTTCCTTTGGAATAAGGTTTATAGCCTTTTTAATAGCTGATATATTATTTCCCTACTTTCCAGATAACTTACCCATTATATTTCCAATTAGTTGGAAAATGTGTTCTATGGGAAGGCAATAGAACTGACTTCCTCAGCATTAAATGTATATACAATGAATTAAATCTTTTTACACCATAACTTCAACCATATATGGGCTGCAAAAATCTGGAAAGCCGCTAGATGGGTTTTAAGTAGGCGTAAAACCTCTTTGCTGCCAACTACTGGTTGTCTCAAGTTTTACACTACAGATATGGTAGGCTGAATACCATCAAGCACTTATGGCGGTTTGATAATGGTTAGGTCTCCATGTTTTCTTCCATTTAGTGAAGGTTGGTTTATGTTGCACACTGAATTAAAATAAATATTAATGAGTCTGATTATACCATTGTACTTTCTGCCACATGCTGCTCTTTAACCAGGCTTTGTAGTTTACTGCTGTCTAAACCCGAAAACTGCCATCATTTTGGGATTCAGGAAATGGGAAATCTATGTCAAACCCACAATTATCCAGGGTTTGACACAGATTACAAGGCCAGGTTTTCAGACATTACAAAGGTAATTGTGTTGGGTTCAGATAGTACTGTAAGCTGTGTAACATGGTCAGTGGTATCCACCCAATGGGAGGTAAGAATTAGGTTTTTTAGCTTTGCTTATTTGCAAACATAGCCTAATTCACTGTTAGAATTGCTGCTTTTTAAGCAGCTGCTTTATTTGGGTCAGAGTCAAGGCTTGACAAGAAGAGACATGCTGATGATCACATTAGACTCAAAAGGGGAAAATGTGCCATGACCCTTATGGAGTTTCCAATATAGAGGAGTTATTTTCATTAGGATCCCAGCAGGGGAGCAAATGGTTAATTTCTCAGCCTTTACCTGCTGTGATCCTGTAATACATGGGTGTTTTTAAAAAGGGCATGTGGAGTGCAAATGCAATGTCTACAGTCACATTTTGTTGGTTCTTGAACAGTATATTTATATTCTGTTACCAGTAAAAATGAAAGAAAGATTGTAGTTATCTCTTAGTGATGGCACTTCCAATTTTAGCTTTCCTTAAGGAAGACTATGGAGGTAACATGTGGTTTTTTTTTTGTGCCAGATGTTTTCCGGGACTTCCAAGAAAACTGTGCTATTAACAGGAATCAACGCAGAACAGAAAGATGAGGAGAATGTGGAAGATGTGATTGAAATTCACTTCCAGAAACCCAGCAACGGTGGGGGTGAAGTGGAACAAGTGACATACGTTCCCAAAGGAACGAAAACTGCCTATTTTGAGATCAATAAAGGGGATTTTATATGAGACTCTTGAAGATGTACATAGGCTTAGCTTCCAATTATGCTAAGAGTTTGATTGAATAATAAACCTGTAATGGTTTAGGAATGAAGTTGGTTGTAGCATAGCGGCAGGACCACCTTCTAAATCCTACTGAAAGCTATGTTCAAAGTCTTTTTCAGTTGGTTTTATTGAATCTGTTGAAATCAGTGAGGCTTAAGTTGCGATCTAGTCACAACTCTCTTCAGTAAATCCTGATGGTTTGTTACACTTAGAGCACAAGTAGTTAGTAAGAACTGCCTGTGGCATAATTGTATGATGGCAGTATTCTGTGGCCTAGGAATAAAGGTGCTCTTATGCTCTGCAAGTTACAGATGTAGCCTGTGTCCACTGGAAGCATAAGTGAGGCTTTGCCTTGATCGCCCACAGTCTAGTTGTACAAATGCCCAAGAGTCCCAGGTAAGATTCATTGAATCTGTTCTTCAGAGCACTTGGCTGCATGTTGCCTGGGAAATCTCAATCCTATTCATAGACCTATTTTACTAAACCAATTAGGAAATCTGAACAGTTGACGCTGAATGGGAAGACTTTTGATTTTTTTTTTTTTAAATATGAAAACTGCAATCTAGAAGTAAGTGCTTCCTTTCCCCACCTCTTGCACCTTATTTCATGGAAAGCAATACCACTGGTAGAATGTTTTCCTCTGTTGCAAATTGAGATTCAACCAATTAAATTAATCAGGAAGACTCCTCTCAGCTCACGCTAACCCACAGGTCTTCTGTTGTCATGATAAAATGGAAGAAAAGTGGGCTATCAACTTAACAAAAAGATGATTTTACACTTACTAGCTAATGGCTTATATTGTAATCTTGATTGTTTCTATTATAAACTCAGTACTTGTATAACCTCTATTTTGTTTATTTGAATCTCAATAAATTTCAGAAGTCAAACTATTTGGAACTATTTTATTTTTTAATAAACATTGTTCAGAATAGGCTACACACACATTTTATAATCAAATTAAAATTTATTATCACTTCATCCAAAGATGCTTTTCGTAAGAAAGAAAGGTCCAAACAGTCAAAATCAGAGTATATTCCAATACTTGCATCACCTAACGTGATCTAATATGACACAGGTTTATGTATTCTAAACCATGATTTAATGAACTGTGCTTCCTGATTAACTTAAAACCATTGTTTATAAGCCACATGGCTGAGTTTACCATATGTTCCAGCAAAATAAAACCCAGTTGTGACCAGGGCAGTGTAGGAGTCCAGTCTCAGACTAATATGCAAGAAGAGAAAATCTGAAAATAACTGGGATGCATTTGACAACTCAAAAGAGGCTTCAGCTCTTGCAGCAAAGGGATTTATTATTATTTTTTACATCCAGCCAAGGATCCTCCACATTATGGAACAGTCTGGCTGCAGGGAAAGACGGATCTGTCTTCTTTGCCACAAGTAGAACTGGATAGCTTTGCTTGTCCTATATCATTGCAATTTATAGGCTCTAATATTGGATCACAATTATTCTAGTGACGCGTTAAAAGATTAAAAAGTGTTGCTCAACGTTGCTTTTAGTCACTTCTATTCCGGGCTTGAATAAAACTTACAGCACTTTAGGAGGTCATTTTATCTTAAATAATTTATGTACGTGATCAGACCTTTTGATCACGTCATTCTGTTCCCCCTTTCCCACCAATGTAGTTTTCGCATTATCGCTGTGAAGAGACTACTTAAAAACGCATGTGCCACCCTTCAAAACAAATGGTTTAACAATCACAGAATTTCGGCGATAAACAGCAGCGTGCACAAGCCACGCCAGCGAGAACAACAACAGAAACGGCGGCAAGGCAGCATTCATAACTGACCAAGCGGACGCCGTGAAGACGTGCCGAAATGGTGCGCTAAAAGATGACTTGGAGTATGAAAGCTGCCGATCAATTTCTACCATCTTGTCTCGTTAAAAAGTAACTTCTTGCGGGCGTTTTTCCGCAGCTCGGCTCAGACCACGGAAAAGGGCAACTAGCCTCTCTGACCGCCTTCTTTGTCACGCGACTCTCGCTCCGAGCGGCATGAACTACACTTCCCAGGATGCCGTCTGGTTACTCCGCCTTCGATGGTTTTGCAGCCAACCTTGGGAAAACGAAAGGAAACGTTGGCGTCGCGTTTCCCAGGTGAAGCTTTGCGGGACGGTAACTGCGCGTTATGGCAAGTGATTGCACAGTTGTGCCTTTATTGCTAACCCCGATGCACGGGGCGAATCGTACATTTTCTTTAGTTTCTCTGCTGAGCCGTTTGGGAAAAGGAAACCTTAATATGGATTATAAGCAGGGGCGTCTGTGTCGACGGCCATTATTTTCCTGTAGGCAGAGGGAAGGCAGACGATCGTGGTAGGATTTGAACGCCCCACTCTCCGGTCTCACAAAAGGCGGCTCTTTCTCGCTGGGGCCGGACCTGGGGAGATGCGGCGTCCGACGCAAGTCTCAGCCGCGGGCGAATCTAGCGTTATTACTATCTCGCAACTCAAGCATTGTTTATTGTGGTCGAAAAAACCCGCAGGGCGCCTGTAGGAAAGGAGGGATAAGAATCTAAATGATAATAGCAAGAGACAATACTTTAAGTAAGCGTATAATTGCATGTAATGTGATAGGATGTGTGCCACGAACATCTGCATTTTTCCACTTTCCAGCATGGGTTTAAACTACAGCCTTGATTGCTGCAAGAATGAGGGGGGTTTTGGAGGGAGGGCCTTCGAGTCAATGTTGGCTCCTGGTGACTGCCTGGACAAGTCCCTGCAGTTTTCTTGGCAAGGTTTTGGAAGTTGCCGTTGCCTGCTTCCTAGGGCTGAGAGGGAGTGACTGGCTCATGGTCACCTAGCTGGCTTTGTGCCTAAAGCGGGATTAGAACTCACCATCTCCCAGTTTCTAGCCTGGTACCTTCATCACTACATCAAACTGGCTGTAAGAATGAAAGTATACTTATCTTTAATGCATAAACTACGCATTATTGAAACTTTGGCTTCCTTGTTGATGGATCCTGTCCATACTTTTCTGATTCTGGATTCATCCATTGTGTTCAGTCATGGTTTAACCCTGGTTTATTGAATGAGCCACATTTGTTTGGGTTCAAATAATATCCTAAATCAAAACCAAGTTCTTGCTACCACTGCAATTAAACTAGTACAAAGAATATCTGGAAAACAGAAGTGTCACAATTCCTGATGATGGTTTATTTCAGTGAAACTCCATTTCATTCATGCATAGTAGAAAGGCTGAGAAGTAAATGACATCTTAAGAGAAAATATTCATCTGTAGTAAGAGATGGATGGTATGTTTTGAAGAAAATAAACCTTTTCATTACATTATGAGACCTGCTTTGAGTTCTTCAGCCTCTTCACTCTTGCCTCTTGAATGAGAGGTGATTTGCTTTATCCAGTTATGGTCTGTCTTTCCCACTTTTAATTCTTTTGTTCTTTCTCTGCTGGAAGGAGCAGGACTTGTGCACTGCGCAGCAAACAAGCAAAGGTGAATGAAAATAGCAAGAAGCAATAGAAAGGAGGGATCTCCAAATAAAGCAGTGAATTTAAATGTACTGAGGACCTTTCCCAACCTGGCACCTCAGAAATATTCTGAGATTACAAATCTCAGATTACAAGTGCCAGAACTACCTGTAACCACACTTGCAAGAAATATGGACATTGCAGTTCCCTTGGACCAGGTTGGGAATGGCTGGCATATAACCTGACTACCTAAATTAGAATGAGGAATAAGGAAGACCAGGAATATTTTTTCTACACTCCCTACTTAAATTTCAATCTATAGTGTTATTGTTACATTAGTTCTTTTGATCAGCTTTTTAAAATTAAATACAGATGACACGTGTGCTTTCTGTCACTCTTTGCACAGATGATAATATTCCTGTTTAACATTATTTTCTATGAAAAACAGTAGGGCATTAATAGGAACAAGAGGTAGAATAATATGCTGAACTTATTTGTGGGTACAGTTCTTATGGAAAAGAGCTAATGTTCCTGCATAGTATTTCTTGCAGTTTTGTTTTTCAACCCTGCAAAAAGCTGCTGCTTTATAGTACCTAGTCCTATGGGGAAACTAAATTAGTTTTGGAGGATGCAGTGGAAACAGCAGAAAGCTATAGGCTACAGATAAGTCCCCTTTCATATGAGAGGAGATACCACATGAAAAGTTCAAAATATAAATTGGGCATTCATCCATCTACATTGAATTTTCCATTTAACAGCATCTGTGCTTTATTTATATTAGTTCAAGAAAGCCCCAGCAACCATCCTTTTTTCTTCTCCTTTTTGAAATTACCCTTGAATTCCTTTTTGAATCTCTTGATCCCTTTAAGAATATATTCGCTGGCTGGCTGGCTTTCTTTTTGCATAAGCATACTGGTGAGAATTATGGCATTGACACTTAAATTGTTCTAGAGGTAAACTTGAGGCACCTGTGTGATGCCTTTGACATTCTCAGTTAAAGCTGTGTGAATTTAATAAAGGTCTTGCTGGATCAGACCAGGGGCCGTTTGTTCAAGCGAACTCTGGCCAGAAGCTTTTGAAAATGTCTCAGGGGAGGGTGAGGATGAAAGCCCTGCTTCTCTGTTGTGTGTCTTTCAGCAACTAACATTCAAAGATTGGTTGCATCTGAGATGGAGGTTCTACTGTTAATAGCTGTTGCTGGACATGTCCTACACAATCACATTCCTTTTTTAGAGCCAAAGAATTGGAATATCATAAAGAGTCAGAAGTAGACTCAGGAAAGACGGGCCTTTGTTTCCCCCATTGTTGTGGCAGTGGTGGTGTGATGATGGTAAATTAGATTTATAACCTGCTTCTCTTTAGGAACACAAGACAGCTGACATGGATCTCTCTTTGTTTTATCCTTTCAACCCTGGGATTTAGGTTGGGATGAGAGATTAGTGCAAAGTCACCCAGTGAATTTCCGAGGCTGAGCTAAAGTAGAACTTGGGTCTTCCCCATTGTATCTAACACTGTAACTACTACAGCACCCTGGTTGTTGTATCTCTTGCTATAACAGCTGCAAGTGAGGATGGAGTGGCCCATGTAAAACTTTCCCTTGTAAGTGATGAATATCAAGGTGCTCTAACAACTATTTCTAGGCTAGAATTATTTTTTGTGGCCTATTATAGCTCAGAAATTAAGAAATAGAGTCAAAAGGATTAGCAGTTAGCATGTTGAACCTAGGTTCCCCGGTCTTAGTCCAAGTTCATACTCAGCCATGATAGCTTATTGAGTGAATATGGGCTAGTGCTATCTCAGCCCAACTCCCCTCAAAGGGTTATTGTTAAGATTTTTAACTTTCCTTGTTTTCTGGCTGGTGTGAGAAGAATTCTGATTCTTCTTCTGTTGAGGCTTTCAAACTATGTTGGTGAACCAAAAGTGCAATTCAGAAGAGTCAAAGTCAGTTTAACATAACATATTAAAAACAATGTCCATTCTGTAATTGATTGCTTCAAGCATTTTTAAGCATCAGAAGCTGATAAAAATGGTCAATGAGTTTAAATTAAAAGTGTGCAAGCTGTCTCTTTGAACCTGTTACTTCACTCCAAGGAGAATTTTTAAAAGTACTGATTCTTGTCAGTGTTTTTAATTGCTTTCCTCCAGAAGGGCCTGTAGGCACTATTGCTCTGCTTTGCTTTCTGAAAGAAAACTCCAGTGAATAGATGTTAAGTGCCTTATATAGATATGAGGCAAAATTAACTTTGGTTGCAGAGTGTTAGCTTTTTGCTTTCATGATCAATATGATGTATCAATTATGCACTTTTACACAATCACCTCCACACAACTCCTGATATTGAATGAAGGCATTCATTTCTCGTGTAACTTCTCATTTTCCTCATTGCAGGTACTCTGTGTTCTCCTGCCAGTGTCAGAAGTGAGATTGGTGATGTTATAAGACTAGGATAGTGTGGAACCTCTTCCTTTACTTGTGGTCCTCATACCATAAGCTTACTGGGGCCTCCGTATTCCTGATTCTTTACAAAAGCAGTGAACAGGGAACTATGTTCTTGAATTCCCATTTCTGTTGAGAAGGAACCAAAAGAGCCCAAAAAAAGAAAAAAAAGGAGCAAATTTTTGAGTTCTCCAAACTCAGGGTAGTGCAAGGCAGGCAGGCATGAGGAAAAAGGAAGGAAATTCAAGTATGACAGCTGCAATTCAGAATCAGTCTGAAAACAGAGATTGCACCCCTTATGGATTTTTTTGCATAAAACAGAAAAAAAAATGAGCTTATCATTTATGGTTTTGACGGTTAGACAGGATAGATTATGAAAGGAGAGTTAAGTTGCAATCATAAAATAAGAGGTAAATTTATAATTGTACTTATAACTGCTGTAAAGAAGATTGGAAGCCATTTTTTGGTATCTTTCTTTTCTATTTTTCTTTTTCCCCTTTCTTGTACTTTTAGTTTTCTCTTTGATTTCTTTTTCTTTTCTTTTTCTTACTTTATATTAGTTTGTATTTTTTCTTCCTTTTTAAAAATCTTTAATACATACATACATATATATCTATATATAACAAATACAGATTGTAGACTGGATGCATTAATCAGGGTTAATTACCATAGTTAGGAACAAACAATAATGGCTGACCCTCGTGTCCCTTATATTTTGAAGATATAAAGGTTATAGAGACTGTAGTCCACCTCCTGCAGTGGTCAAAAGACAAACCTATTTGTGTGTCAGCAGAAATAGAGAAACATGATGTTCCAGTGAGACCATAAAAATACCATAAACTCTTCCATTGGAAGCGAGGAGAAGAAATGTGTGGTTTTCTGAATAGGGGTTAGGCAAAAAGGCACCTCTGGGAAAAACAGTTATGTGCACAAAGGCTGGTGGAACAAGAGTGAAAATCTTGTATTCCAAAACCTTGTGAAATGTATGTGAAATTGGCATTAATTAATAGATAGTAAATTCCCCCAATTCTTACAATATAGCATTGTTTCAAATTTGGCTGAATTCCCCCAATATCTTTCTGCGAACAGAAATATACCATTTCCTTCTATACTTTCTATACTAAAAGATCAATAAGCTATGTTTAGATAAATGAGGCAGTGTAGCATCACAGATGCTACCACTCAGGTGGTACTATTACAAGCAGTAGTGTACCACCTGAGGGGGGAAAGCAAGTGAAATGTATTTAATATGAACATGTCAGTAACAAGCTTTTAATTTAATTAGTGAGTCTAAGACATCCTGCTGTGATATAACATAATTTCTCAGGAAAGCAGTTTTGAGAGCCATGGTGGAATAGCATTTGGAGTGTTGGATGAGGACTGGAGACACTCAGCCTTAAATCCTCAGATCTGAAGGCCACTGGCTGGCTTGAGATTAGCTACTGTTTCTCAGCCAAACCTACTTCTTTCTTGTTGGAGGCAGGGCAGGATATAAGTATACCAAAAATAAAATATAAACCAGAACAAATACTGAAGCATAGCCCATTTGCTCTTGGTATTGATAATCAGATTTCTGGCTGCTCTGCATTTAAGATTGTTGCAAGACATTGCCTGCTGGATCTTTATGTTCTATATAAATACATACCTTATGTATATATATATACACATACCCTGTAATCCTTTGAAACTTTTGTTTTGCATTATTTCCTGAAAACTTCCAAATCAGGTGTATTAGTAGTCAAAATTAACTTGTACCAGTGATAGCCTGTCTACTGATACATAAAATATTTGTTCATTACTATAGCGAAATGGGGTCAGCTTTTTCAGCGAAGCTGGAAAGTGATTCCCCAAAGAATGCTTGGGGTCTTTGTGCAAGATGGATGAAGAGGAGCTCTCTTGCCCTTTGAAAAGATGTGTGTATATTCCACAGGCTACTGAACAGTCTGCCAAGCCCGAAAGAACAGTTGTGGTCTGTGGTATCCCAGATGGCCTTCTAAGTGAGGACATAATGGCTGACATCCTAATGATTAATTTTCAGAAGACAAAGAATAACGGTGGAGATGTGGAGGACATAGACTATCCTATATCAACAAAAGGAGTGGCATATATAACATTTGAGGATAAACAAGGTAATAGGGAATAGCATGTTTGATCATTAACCATAAAACAGAATTCATGTTTTTTGCCTCCTGCATTCTAGAAGTCTTGGGGTACCTTCTTACGCCTTTAAACCTGTGGGATTTACAGTCACTCATCAGACATAAATGCAAACAGGCTGAAGAGAGAGTAAGAGAGTATTTGTGTGGGGTTTGAAAGTATTTGCACAAGAATAAAAGTATCAGCTGCCTGGCAGATGAAAAAATTGCAGCCAAAACTTGGGGGAGTCCAATTGCTGCCAATTAATCTTGTGAAGAGACAGGCTGTTCTCTCTCCCTTGAACAATCTTGTGCAATCCATACAGTATCAGGATCCAATGTTCAGTTGTGGGATGAATCCAACAGGGAAATTATGGGGGAAAGGAGGAACACTAATGTGGTATCCCAGCCATCAAAGCGTGCATATATCTTGTGTGTGGTGTGCTGATGGTGGGGTGGGGGATGGGGCAGGTTAACAAAATAAAATCTGAATTTCTTTTCAGTTGCAGAGAATGTTCTCAGGAAAGGCAAACTCCTCCTAGAAGATAAGAGGCTGCATAAGGCTTTTTTCCTCAAAGTATCACCATATGGAGGAAGTGTAAGTTATTACAACTTAGTGTTTAATGGGGGAATCTACCTGTACTGACTTTGATGTGGCCATTATGTGATTAGTAATTCTCATGTCAGGAAGTGATTACCTTTGCTTTGTCTTGCATTCCTGTCACAACCAGCATGTTTCAAATAGATTTCCTTTGATTTTAACTGGTCATAAAAAGATGGGAATTGGGATGTCATCTAATCTAGCTGAGTTTGGAACTTCTGGGACCAAACATTCCTTTTCAAAAAGGAAAGATCAAAGGGCATCATTCCAGAGATCCTGAGATTCCAGAGAGAGGATCCATAATGGGTTTAATCAAAATCAACCCAAGAGGTTTAAGCAAGCAAGCTATGCTGCTGTAAAGGCAGAACTGTTGCAGAATTTGCTGAGGATCTGTGCACAAGCACAGCCATCAGTTGTCGGTTGAAGTATTGCATATTGATTTCCATGTGCGATTAAATTACACAGAATTAAGGCCACACTTGGTGTTATTTGCGGCTCATATGAGATGTTCTTTTCATCTGAGCAAATCCACTGATTTACCTGTGGCTTGTTCAGGGTAAAATATTCAAGTGAAAGCAATGTGAAACAGTTCTGATACAGGAAACAAAATACATAACATTATTAAGCAGATGCACTTGAATATAAAAAGAAAGTCATAGAAGAAAGTCTTTGAATAAGAATCTCTTTCTTGTTACAATCTATTTCTAGTTTTGGTCACATTGTTATCCTGGGACAAAAAGGGAACATCCTCATTTCAATAGCTGGCAGAGTGACGGAGAATGACATTTTACCATTTATTTGATTTTGTCCAGTTCGGCTAGGATCCCTAAAGGGGTATACCCTGATATGGGATATCTTTTTCTGAATACACAAGCATATGCTGCATTTGCATGCCATATTTATTTGCCATATCTGCATAGAAGGCTAAGCATGGTTATCTGCTATAGCAAATATATAAGCCTCAGGAGATGTTCAGTCTGCTTGCGCGAGGGCCTCTGGTTGCCCATGACTAGAAGCACCTTCAGATCTTCCCCTCAACAGAATGGTCAAAGGCTGAACAGCTGGGGCTTGCCTGCCTGCCTGCCTTTGTCACCTCTCCACTTTTCCATCCTCGTTGGAGCAGGCTGGACTCTGTAGAAGGCTATAAGATCAGATTCGGCCAAAAGAACTTAAGAAATGCTTTACTGGATCAGGACGTAAGACCATCTAATCCAACATTGTATAACATACAGTACTGTGGCCAGCTGGATGCATTTATGAAGCCTGAGCTGGAGGGCAATAGCCCCTCCCACTGTTGTTTCTCAGCTACCACTAATCAAGACATGCTTCCTGCCATTCAGGAGGTAGCAAATAGCCATCCGTGTTACTAGCTGTTGAGTGTCTGATTCTCCACGAATCCTTTTAAAACCACCTAAATTCACTGCAATTGCTGGCAGCCAATTCCACAGTGTAACAGTATGTGCTGAGTGAAAAAAAAATCCCTTCTGTTTCTCCTGAATCTCCCTGGATTTAGTTTCAGTGGATGACCTCAAGTTCTAACATTGTACACGCGAGAGAAAAACATCTCTGTCTGGTTGTTGTTTATGCCATGCATCATTTATACACCTCTGTCATGCTTCTCCTTACCATCCTGCTTTCCAAGCTTAACAGATGTAGTTGCTGTAGTCTTTCCTTTTGCTGCCCCTGTTTTTGTTTTGTTTTTTGCATCTTTTCTAGTCTTAACATGTTTCTAAGGTGTGGTGACCCAAAGCATAAACAATATTCCAAGCATGGTCTCATTGTAGATTGATACAAGGGAATTATTCTATCAGCGGTTTTATTTTCAGTTCCCTTCCTAATGACAAAAAGCATGGAATTCACTTTTTTTTTTCAGCAGCCACATGTTGGGTGGAGATTCTTAATGAACCACCCATCATTGGCCCAAGGTTCCTTTATTGATTTCTCAGGTCCCAGTAATGTATAGATGAAGTACTTTTTCGTTTTTTTTAATGCCAGCAAGCATCAGTTTATTCCTTACATTGAACTGCTTTTGTCATTTTGAAGCCCATTCACTCATTTTGGAGAGATCCATTGAGAGCTTCCATTTTTAATTTTACCACTCTGAACACTTTGGTATTATCCGCAAACATGTCCCACTCGCTGCTCAGCCCTAACTCCAAGTCTTTTATATAAAAGTTAAAAGCCTATTAGTACAATCATAATAGAAAAATGTAGCTCTGTTGGCTGTAAAGCTCCATCTAATATACAATAGAGAAGAATGAACTGAAGAAACAGGGAGTTGGGAGCCGTCAATTTAAGGAAGCTTGGATGAAGGAATACATACTGTATCTGTGGTTGTAACCTAAAATCTTGGTACTGTTTTTCAGTTAAAAATTCTGTTTGTTGTGCAACTTTAGGTTTTCACCTGTGTAACATGCACCCTCGATTTGTCCAGTTTTGAAGAAAGATGCAACTTAGAAGACCTGGTTCAAGAACTTGAAGAGAATCTCCCCAATTTGAGCTTTGGGCCGTTGCACACAACTAGGCAAATAACTGTGCAGGGGCCATTTCCAGATATCAAGATTCTCCAAAATAAACTTGCATTGATTTTAAAACGTTCCTTTTTAGAACAACCCTTTAAGAGAAAAGAAAGGGTGCCAGATAACAGATCCAGAATGAAGCCAAGAAACCATGGATTACCCTTCAAGTCAAGAAATGGCACTGTTGAAAATCAAAGTGAGGAAGGACTAACTATTGCTCTTGATACTGATATATATCAGTATATGAAAAAGTTCAAAAACAAACTCTATCAAAAGAGTCTAGAAAAATATGGTGTTACCAGTTATGAATCTGTAGATGGTGAGGTTACCATTATCTATCTCTGTAACAGCAGTGCAAAATCAGACTCTAGCCAGTTAGAGCATGCCAAAAATACAATTGAAGGATTGCTGACAGAACTGCATTCCTCTCTACGCAAGGGAAGATTGTTTCGGAAAGGGCCCACCAGAACAGAAAAACAGGAACATGAGCAGGCTTGTGAGCTTGTGAACAAGAAGTTTCCAAATGTTTTGATTATACCTTATCCAACTCACATAGATATTATAGGGTCCTCTTCAGATATTTATGACTTTGCAAAACAGGTGAATAAAATGGTGGGGAGTTTCCGAAAAGAACCTTGGACATAGGCAGCTAGTTGGGTTTCCAAGGGTAGGCAGAGATTTTAACCCTCAACACGAGACAACTACAAGAAACAGTCCCCCACTTTTGTATTCCCTGTGTGAAACATTCTTGGCCTCCCTGTCACTCCCTGCTTTATCTTACTGTCTGAGAGAAAGAGGGAAGTGGGTAAAAAGAGATGGGTGGACTGGATGTTGGGCTGACATTTTCAGTAGAAATACTGCAGTGTAGATCGGTGTTTCTCAACCTTGGCAATTTGAAGATGTGTGGACTTCAAGTCCCAAAATTCCCCAGCTAGCATAAGCTGGCTAGGGATTTCTGGGAGTTGAAGTCTACTCATCTTCAAGCTGCCAAGGTTGAGAAACACTGGTGTAGATACTGGTGAGTTCTGGACTGGGAAGTAAGTATGAGTTGAAACACTTTTACAGTGATAGTGCAAGAATAACATGAGTTGATGAACTGAAAGTGGTTGCAACATATATGCACACAAACTCCTATCATGTAGATGTATGAATGACTCATTGTTTTGTATTTTTATCTTAATACTCTGCATAAGCCTTAAATAACTTTCAGCGTAGTTCTGTTTGATTAATGTTTCTTTTTCTCCCTCCCCCCTCAGCCTTTTTTCCTGTGAAGAAATTATCCCAGTTTTTCTGCACATGTTTAACAGAAAGCTTTTTAGTTTAGCTTTCATGGTCCTGCTGTACATAAGAGACATTGTAGCAGAAGATTAACATCTAGAAACATTTCCTCTTAATATTACCATAAAGCTTATTTATTTATTCACTTTATTTATCATGCAAGTGTCTCTGTTGTGTTTGTAGCTTGGTTCCACTGGATTAAAGTTGGCTTTGTAAGCCAACACTGTAAATTTGTTTCAAATTAGATCAAAGAGCTCTTGTCTTTTTTGGTCTAGAAGGCACATTTGGAATTTGTCATGGATGCTCTTTCAAAAGGGGTGTGTGCCTGTTCACAAAATACCCATTTAGCACCAATCAGAATGTTTCCTGCTCACAGAGCCTCAAAGCCAATTCAGAAAGAAACTTTATGGACTCCCTTTGGGGCTCAGGATGATGTTCTTGTGAGTCAAGTAATGCAGAAAGCTAGTGATGTGCAGCATACCAGCTCCCCCTTTTTATTAATTAATTGTTCACTGTAACACTTCAGTTGGGGCAGGGAGACAGATGTGCACAAGGGAAGCTGCCAGCCAAGTGCCACCCTGGGTACCATACTGGAGATCTTAGAATTGGACTATCATAAGACTCTGGTTCTTTTACCCCCAAATGTTTTCTACTGATAGGACATTTTTGCTAGACAGTCATTCACTTGACCCGGTAATGGAGGAAAATGGTGGTCATAAAACAAATGACCAAGAATTGGAGATAAGGGGCAGGAGCACAATAAAGATGTGTTTAAAGCAGTGCTTCAACTAAAAATACTTGGGTGGCAGTAGATGAGCCTGAGCTGAAGGTCTCTTATGTTCTTTCATCCTGATCCATGTTGTGTTATTTTATTGTTGAGGTGGTATTGATTAAGGTATCTTTTGATTAGTTTAATACAAAAATTATTTTATTTTAAAATTCCTATTATATATTGTGAAACCTGCTTTGTCTTAAGGGGGATGGTTGGGGTGAAAGAACAAGTGAAAATCTTAAAAGCAAATTCTTGGCTGCTCTTTAAGTATTGGGAGGGGGTTTCACTTCATCCCGTCTGAATCGCTTTTCCAAAGATTAAAGAACTACGGAAGGAGAGGATGATGAGAGGTTGTTCGAGTGCTGGATTAGTATTTTGTAAGCTGCCCTGGGAAAACACTGTTTTGAAAGTTGGCATACAACTTTTTAAAATGAAATAACCATCTTGTTCTCTTTGGCAATTAGTATTTTCCCAGCAAAATTTGTTACTGATCTGAGAGTTAGGCTCTTGAAGTATTAACTAATGATGAGTGATAGGGATACATTTGTGAGTTGGCTCCAAGAAGGAGTTCATTTGGCTCCAGTTGCAGGCAAATGAAAAATTGCTGGAGTAGAATCTTGTGGGCTCACAGTACATACTTCAGTTTTCCAAAGGAACAAATGCAAGGAAATAAAATAGGAATATTCTCTGTTGACCTGAGATATAACTAATGAATGCCACAGAATCAAAAAGTCCAGAGCCAAGGAACAAATGGGAGGAATAGTTTGTAGGTACGCTGATTTTTCAAGAAAAGATTATAATTCCAATTTACTAGCTGGCAGTTTATTCCCTTATGTCTTCCCATAATATTAGATTTGCTGGTTAATATGTCTGAAAATTATCTGTGGAGGAAAAAATATGGAAAACTTGATTGGATCAGTACACAGCTATCAGGGAATCTGGCTGAAATAATTTTGGCTAAATCCCCTATTTGTTGACTGGATTCACACATTGCACTAAGCCATGGATTGCTTAACCATGGTTAATTGACATTTGGTTGGGTCCAAAAAAATTGCTGAGTGAAAACAGCCATATTATATGGCAATATATTGTGTAACCCAAGACACTGAGTGAAACAATTTTAAAATACTCTATCTGATTGTGTAGGCTGTCTCTTGAAAAGTTGCTACTACAATGAACAGCTAGTCCAGGGAACTTATTGCCAAGAGAATAAAGGCATTGTAGTAACATGGGCTGTGATGCTCTTTCATTAAATCTGTGTATCACACTAAACCATAATGTTTGGTTTTGGCTTCATGTGCTATATGAGCTCAACTACATGTAATAGGTTACTGTGGTATGAGCTCAGCTGTCATAGCTTGTTCAACTAACCATGCTTAAACCAGTAATGATTAACACATTGTATGAGTCTAGTTGTGAACTTCGTTGCTCACTCCATAGTTGCCAGGATAAGAACACAGTTGTGACTGTGTACTTACCGGGAGTTGAACTCAGCTCAAGATGCACCTTTGCCTTACTAGAATCATTCATACAATATTTATTGACCCTAGTTTTCTTATGTAAGGTTTATGAAAGACTTTTAGAAGTGAGAAAATGACTACCTAGCAGACAAACCCAAGGATTGACCGCTGGGCTGTTGCAAATGTCGTAAAGAGAAAAAACACAAGAGGGAGCCAAATACCAGATGGCTGTATTTCTAGCTCATTGTGCAAAACAAAACAAAAACCAGTTTGCATCTTTCCAGTCAGTATCTTCTAGCATGTTGTGGAACAGAGATATTGTGCATGTAATTAACTTTGCAATGGAGTCTCTACCATTCAGTCACAAAGCCAAGGTGAATATCTCCTGCCTCCTAAGATTTTGATTTTCCTTGGGGCTGCAATGATCCCGATATTCCCAGAGTCTCTTTGTTGTTTTCTAGTGGTTATCTGATGTTTACATTTCAGCTATGATAGGCCTGATTTTCTTTATATTCATCATAGGGGACGATTCCAAGCAGTAAATCTTTTCTGCTTACATTTAGCTCCCAATCTTAACTCGGGTCTACTAATTCCACTACGTTGGGGATCTTAGGAAACATACTTAAGATCGTTCTGTTTGTAAGCACTAAGCTCTGTGAGATATTTAAGAAAGTACATTGGAAAAGTCTGCACATCCTTGCATTAAATAAGATGGGAAAGTCTGTAAGTCTTGAGGGTCGTTTCCTGGCTATACTGAATATAGAGGACATCACTTTGTGATTAGCTAAAACTCTCCGGATGATCAGGAGGTGAATAAGCTGCAGTTCAGTGTTAAACACTACAAAAGGTCGTATGAATCCTGTAAACTTCGCTTAGCTTGGAGAAAACTCCATATATGCAGTTGTCTATTATCCATAGGTGAGTGTTTTTATATTAAAATGAGCACTCTCTCTGCACATGACTAAATCCTGTGACAATAATGGTCTATGATCTCAAGTTTCAATCCTGCGTACTGATCCTGGAGAAAGCCTCACTGAATTCAGTGGGATTTACATCAGAGTAGACACATAAGAATTGCACCATTAAATATTTGAACAGAAACATGTTTATAATGGCAAGAATCTCTACTTTTGGCTTTTGGAGAGCAGAAAATAGGAAGAATCTGTAGACTTGAAATAGTTTGCTCCTGATAGCTGATAAGGGCATTTGGTTTCCTAATGTCTCTTGGAAATTCTCGCAGTATGAACTAGTGGCCCTGCAAGGATCTGATGGTTGCTTATGATGAATGATCAAATGACATGGGGCATGAATATGACAGCTGGTGCCTAGCACCTTTGGCCCACGTCTAGAGCCATTTCCCTCACTGCTCTTCTGTGTAGCTCAGGCAATGAAATAATTGGGCCAACAAAACTGATTATGCTTATGGATTTATATGGCTTTACGGTGAATTGTGCTCCCATCTAAATGTCTTGCTCTGAGGTATGTGATCCTTCAGTGGTTAGTAAAAGTGGTCTGAATCAAGTGCAGCTCTTTCAGCTGATTTTCTAAAGAGCTGTGGCTGACATACTCTTATGAGTTCAAAATGCAATAGGCTTTGGTTCTCGTGTCTTTTAGGTAGCTTAGCAATATAATCCAAGCAGTGATTTTAACTGGTAGCAAACAGCCCAATATTGACAAGGCTTTGTTTGGTCAGCTGGCTCTTTGCCAGTTTTGAAAACAGCCAGGATTGCACTAAGATAAGAAAGTGCCTGTGCGATGCAGGTAAAAATTCACACAGATTGACTTAACAAGGATGAGAAAAGTATCTTGCCCTTTTTAAAGTGCTTCTCTATGATGATAATGCCATTTTGGCTAATAGAGGGAGTAGAACCTTCACACTGAATTAAATTAACTTTTAAAAACAGCTGAACAGCCTGCTCATCCCTTCTTTAGAGGGTGTGCACTCCTACAACCACTCTAAACTTAGGCATATCTAAGTAGACACCACTGATGGCTGGTTTCTGATAAGGGCATCTGAGAATTGCTCAGAAGAACGGATTGCACATTGAATGATGTTACTTCCTCCATTCAGGCAGATTTGTATTAAAAGGAGGTGTTCCAATTAGGTTCTGCCTGGAAAGGCCTTCATTTTTTACATGGGCAGCTCTATAAGGGGAGGTGGGAGGCCTAGAAGATGCTTTTAGTGTGGCCAGTGCTGTAGCCATAAATAAAGCAGCCTATTGCTCATCCAGCTAAATGATAACTGCGGAACAAGGGAGCATCTGGGACCAATTTCAAGACAGGTGGAATCAGTAAATGTTAGACAGCAAGTCCTTATTGTTTAGTTGCTTGGTTGAAGCTTCTCCTGTTATGCATAGATATATCCTAGTGCTCAGGGAATTGGCACCACTTCATGCAAGGATGTGTCTAAAGCCAAGAATATTTCTGATCAATCTCTTTTTTGGATGGCGAGCCACCTTGGTGGCTGGGGAATGCAGCAGGATCTAACTAGATGCACTTACTAAGGAGGGCCATAATAGATATTCCCTCAGACAGCACATTCCCAATTCACATATGGATGCTTGCATGCACACACCTTTGATTAATGCAGACCTTGATCAAAGGCCATTTACAGTGGAACCTTGAGTTACGAACGCCCCTCCTTACGAAAATTTCGCGATACGACCAGCTCCGGCCGCAATAATTTGCCTCGCCGTGCAACCTCCGCCTCGCGATACGAACCGGATCCGCGGCCATTTGCCCTGCTGCCACGTGGTCGTGGCTTCCTGTGGGCGAGATCGCGGTAGCAAGGAAGCTTGCTCCACAAGGCAAATTTCCCCATAAGGTTCAATGTGTCAGCCGGCTTGCACGGCTAGGAAATTCCCCAGGCGTGCTTTAGTCAATTTCACCGCTTGAGCCCTAGCGCAGAAAGAGGAAGTGCTAATGAAATCTGAGCACGTGGGGGGGGGGAAGGCTTTTGTCATGCGCGCACAGCCGGGAGCGGGAGCTTCCCCCCCCTTCCTCAAATCTCTCCTTTGTCCATAGCCCTTGGCATGATGTGCGCGGCAAAAGCGCAGTGAAATCAGCGCGCGGGGGAAAGGCTTTTGTAGCGCACACAGCCGGGAGCGGGAGCTTCCCCCCCCCACCGATTCCTCTTAATTCCGCTCTTTCCTTTGACAAAAGCGCAGTGAAAGCAATCAAATCAGCCCTAGCGCAGAAAGAGGAAGTGCTAATGAAATCTGAGCGCGAGGACAAAAGCCCAAGGAAAGCAATGACTACGCCAAGGGCTATGGACAAAGAAAAGAGCTGGGAATTGAAGAGCAATCCATGAGCGCGCGCGGGAAAGCTCCCACTCCCAGCTGTGTGCAGGACAAAAGCCCAAGGAAAGCAATGACTACGCCAAGGGCTATGGACAAAGGAAAGAGCGGAATTAAGAGGAATCAGTGGGGGGGGGGAGCTCCCGCTCCCGGCTGTGCGCGCGCGACAAAGGCCTTTCCCCCACCCCCCACCCCCGCGCTGATTTGATTGCTTTCACTGCGCTTTTGTCAAAGGAAAGAGCGGAATTAAGAGTAATCAGTGGGGGGGGGGCCGCGCGCTGATTGATTTCACTGGGCTTTTGCTGCGCGCACCACGCCAAGGGCTATGGACAAAGGAAAGATTTGAGGAAGGGGGGGGAAGCTCCCGCTCCTGGCTGTGTGCGCGTGCGACAAAAGCCTCCCCCCCCCCCGCATGCTCAGATTTCATTAGCACTTCCTCTTTCTGCGCTAGGGCTCGAGCGGTGAAACTGACTAAAGCACGCCTGGGGAATTTCCTAGCCGTGCAAGCCGGCTGACACATTGAACCTTATGGGGAAATGTGCCTCGCGGAGCGACCAAATTCGGAGGGCGGATTAGCCGTATTTACATTGAACCTTATGGGGAAATTTGCCTCGCGGCGCGACCAAATTCGGAGGGCGGAATGGATTGACCGTATTTACATTGAACCCTATGGGAAAACGTGCTTCACATTGCGACCAATTCGAGTTGCGATCAGAGTCACGGAACGGATTAAATTCGTAACTCGAGGTTCCACTACTTTGTCCGAGGTTTGGGTCCAGGGGATATAGAAGGAAAACCTCCTGGGAACCCTTGAGTTTTCTAATGGAAGAAAGGCAGGATGGAGATGTACTGAAAGAAATTAATACTGTATCCTTAATAATGGCTTGCTATTTGCTTTCTTTCTCACCAACTTGCTATTTCCTGGATGAAGTAAATAGGAAATATAGGAGACATAAAAGCTGTCTGCTCCCAAGTCATACTACTGGGTCATCTGGCTTGATATGATCTAAACAGGATTGCCTTACTAAGCATGGTAAGTAAACATTTGTAAACTATGGCTTAGTTTATGCATAAATCTGGCTAGTTAACCAACCATAGTTAAATCATGGGTTAAGGCAACTGTCATTTGATTACTACCTCTGCGGTGATGGAACAGGTAAAGGTGAGTAGAACTTACTTATAAAACTTGCTTTATTAGGTCACAACTGTAACTGCTATAGGAAAAATGCTGCCAATCTACTTTAAGATGGAGG
This sequence comes from Liasis olivaceus, assembly GCA_030867105.1. Taxonomy (NCBI): domain Eukaryota; kingdom Metazoa; phylum Chordata; class Lepidosauria; order Squamata; family Pythonidae; genus Liasis; species Liasis olivaceus. The sequence goes on along the minus strand of CM061349.1, from coordinate 134,897,388 downwards.
ATTTAATTGGTAGTGATTTTTATTTTACTGCCTATACATTAGTGGTGCTTGCAACCTTCCTTCCTTCCTTCTTTCCTTCCTTCCTTCCTTCCTTCCTTCCTTCCTTCCTTCCTTCCTTCCTTCCTTCCTTCCTTCCTTCCTTCCTTCCTTCCATTTTATTAAGGAATTTCATTACAACATTTCAATACAATAAAATCTAATACAAACTAGAAAGAAGAATAAAAAGAAAGTGAAAGGTGCAAAGGAAAAGAAAAAAAATAGAAAACAGAAAAAAAAGAAAGAAAGAAGTAAGAATATAGTAAAGAATGAGGAAAGAAATAATGAAGTGACTTCCAACCTTCATCACAACTAGTATAAACAATTTTAGTAACTCTTCACCCCTCTTAGTTTACAACCAATGATCTCTTCATCCCATCTGTTATCTATAGACAAATCCATAAAGCATCATCTTTTCAGTCCTGGTGTCAGCAGAAAGTCCATTAAGGTTTACCAGAAATAACAACATATTTTATTTTAACCTTGATCAAATAAACCAACTTTATATTCCTTTTATTTCTAACAGTCTTAATCTTTAGTCCATTCAAATAATGTCATAGAATTTGATTCCATTTCTTCTTTCTTTCTTCTCACAAGAATCTTCAAAGCTTTAACAAGCCTCATTTGTAAATCAAATATAAAAAAATTATCCAGATCACTCTCTTGGTTTATTATTTGGATTTCCCTTTTGATTTTTGAAACATCAACTAGTTTCTTTTGTATGTCCAGTGAGACATCCTTTTCCATTTAATTCTCGTAGCCTTCATCCACTTTTGATGCCATCTTTGTCTTGTCAAATACAATTTGTTCCTCATCTGCCATTTCTTCCATAACATCTTTTGGACATAGTCTATCCATAGAAGCAAACATTGCTATTGACATTGTTGATACTAACTTTTGATTCCATTTTTCAAAAGTGTCCTTCAGTATTTTCAATGTTATAATATTTTGCATCATTTCATAAGTCCCAGTTAATTAGCTGTCAATCAGGATTGTATATTTTTCTCCTTTAATTAAAATCTTTAGTTCCCTCTAGTGTCCAATTTTTAAAATTACTTATCGTTATTGTGTCTTGCAAAAAGTCCAAACAAATTTATTTCCCACAGGAAGGATTTTTATAATTAATTCCAAAATCTTATTCCAAATTTATTTGGACCCTTATCCATTTATAACTTTCTAGGATCAAAGTTTTATTTAACTTTTTGCTGTATATTTCAATTTTTTAAAAATTCTTAAGCTTATGATTAGAATTTTCTTTCATTAAGTATTAAAGGCAGACTCACCCAGCATATTCAGACTTGTCAATCCAAAGGTCTCTAATAGCTTACAAGTAGTTAATGAGCAATTTCCAAATGTGATTAGAAAAGAAAGTTTGCAAACAGTGCCTTTTAAAAGGCACCGGCCACAGGTTGCGAGCAAGATGGCTATTCCCATCATCTCCCAGTGCTCAAAACCCACCAAGGACTGCTGTCTTGGGGTCTCCTCATGAGGAGCAACTGTTTGGAGTGTATGTGGGCAATCTCCCATCCTCCCCTTGTCCTGAGAGGTTCTGAAGGGCCAGTCTATTCATCAGCTCTTCATTCTTTGCTGTGATTGTCGGCTCCATGTCTGCCATTTCTTCCTTCGGAAGTCGTGGTGCTTGTAACTTTTCAATGACATGCATCTCTAGAAAGGCCCAGCTCATACTCTGATAAATGTGATTCTAAGTATATATTTGGTTCCCGGAATCAAGAGGATAAGAGGCTGAAGGAAACTTCTCCGCCAAATATCTTTTGCAATGTGTCTGAAATACTTCGATGCAGTCTAGAGCCTTTGTTAGATAATATTCATATATTGTTACTGAAATACGATACCGAGCCAAAACAAATAAAAAATTGGATGCATAATTTCAAAGAAATAATTACAGTGGGTCAATGGGAAGAGTCATTTCAAAATTACTGGAAACAAATACATCAAAATATTCAGGAAATTTTGAAAATAAAATTTGAATTGAGACTGCAAATGTTTTTATTAGGAATGATTCCAGAGAACATATATAAAAAGTATCACAATTTATTGAGATATATGCTGCCAGGGACAAGAATCAATTTGGCACAATACTGGAAAACAAAAACCTTGTAAACGATACAAGATCAGAAGACCAGAACTGGAGAATATGCAGCGATGGAGAAATTGACTTTATATATTCACAACAGAAGTCCAACCAAATTCAAGCAGGAATGGCTCCCTTACATACACTATATTACACAACAAGGCAAGGTAAGACATTTAGAAGAAAATGAAAGCTTTTGAAGAAAAGAAAGAAAACAACTGAAAAAATGACTTAAATAGATCTAAACAACAACTGTAAAAGTTAAGAGCAAAGTATAAATTAGTAGTAGTAGTAGTAGCTGTTGGGGAAAAAGAAAGAAAGGAAGGGTGAGAGTGCGCTATTGAAACCCCTTTTTGCAATCTACTTTTTTACTATGTCTTCCTGCATATTTATTTTTTATCTCCTTTTGTATAACACTTAAGCAGTAATAAAACTAATTGAATGTTTGGGGTTTTTTTAAGTGGAGGCTAGAGAAGAGCAGTGGATTCCAGCAACTGGAGACATCTTTTGCTCTCTGATAGCTTTGCAGAGCAGGGAAAAGTGCCTCGTACAACATGAAACTTTTGCCATTTCCTGAAGGGACAATGAATGCTGCGGCTTTTTCCAAGTTAATGTGACATCGAACGACTTACCTTTGCCTTAAAAAACTGCTTTGTGCTACTAATGAGCTTTACAGTGGAAGGTCTGAACTGCTTGCAGTGACTGGTACAATGTGGCCAAAGTACCATGGCCAGGGCACTTCCTGTTATTCCTTTCAAAATTCTCCCAGTTGCCAGTTATCATTAACAGCCCTGTATGTACTTGGGAGTACTGAGGCACAAGAGGTAAGCAAAGAGTAAAAATGGTGTGAGCTGCTGTGTCGAATCTCAACGTTCAGTCTTTATTTCTCCACTAGATAATTTTAATACTTTAATACTAGCAAGTGGATGAGCTTGCATAAACAACATTCTCTACGTGTTGCCAATGCAGAGGCACATCCTTGAGTTTCCTTTTCCAGTATAGACCTTTTTCTAAGCTCTATGAAGCAAACTGAGTGTAGTTTTTTGTTATTGGTAAAGATGTGCATTTGATGACAGGTGACCTGTGATTCCAAATGGACTGGGGGCTGTGACTAGGCATGGAGAATTCCCTAAATGAGCCCTGCATTTTTAAATTGTGCTGTGTAGTGTTGCATATAAAGATCCCATCTTCCAGTCATTTAAACATTGTTTTTGAGGGGTGGGGGAGTGGATGGGTAGAGGAGAAACTCCACTGGATGATGATCAGCATCATCTCCTGTTTCTGCATGTTGATATTACCCTTGACAAGAGGTTGATTTCTAATAGCACTTTGCTCCCCTTGGTTCATTTATGTTTACAAAGCCCTCACAACAATATTTTATAAATATAGACTGCCCCTTAAGTGAAGAAGGACAATCATATCCCAAAATCAGAAGAAGCGCGGTAGCACCTTTTCCAGCTAATCTTATTAAAAGGCATAAGTTCGTGCCTTTTAATAAAATGGATGAGTCAGAAAAGGTGCTATCACACTCATCCTGATTTCTGGCCACCATAGACTAACATAGCTCTGTTTCTACAAGGAAAACCATAGGAGCTCTACTAGAGAAGTCTACAAGATAATTAAAGGCAGAACCAAATACTTTCCAGGGAGTTAACTCACTAGTGAGTGAACATGGAGAGCTACAAGGGTTTTGTAGCGGATTGCTGCAGAGGAAGTTCAAGGAGGCCTATATCAACTCTTCTCTCAATAGAGATTATGAAAAGACGTAAGAGACAATGGATGAAGATGACTTTATATCATGACCTGCAATGCTTGAGGCATGCTTGCATTCGCACCTGAAAACCACAGAGCATATGTATGGAACAAATCCAAAGTCCCTGCAGGATGCTTGATGAAAAAATAAGAGGATTGGGGCAGCACGTGCTCCCACATCAGCTCAACGGGGAGGAATACGATATCTTGGTAAAAACAACAACAAGGCACTACAAAAAAGACCTGACAGAACAAGCAACTCTTCACAAGGAAGACAATCAAACAGAAGAGTAAACCTAATGAACGTGTGACAACTATTGTGTCTTTTCTGCTGAGGAAACAAATGACACTAGAATCAGGAGTAGGGTTTTCTGCTGCTTGCTTTCCTGAAACTCTTAGAAAAATACACAAGAATTACAAGATGTGCAGGCAGCCTAAGGTAACAATACTGGGTCACAGGCATGCTTAATCAATTTATAACAATATAGCATGACAACCAGAAATAAGACCACTTTCAATTCAATCTTTCTATGACACCAAGGCAAAAATTAAATTAAGGAGGATACAACTAATAACTTCTCTGTCAATGGTTGACTATGTTGACTTGTTTCCTTCCACTCCACCTCTTTTTTTGGTCACCTGAGGCTACTGTTGCAGGTATGTCCCCCTTTAGTCCTTGGCTACTGGTTGGTGGGTCCATTTGCTTTTTGGCAGCCGGAGGGTCAGGGCTCTTCCATTGTGCCAAAAAGCCATGTCTTCCACTTTTGTTGCCAATCCACGGATGGCAGGAGAAACCGAGAGTGAAGGAGAGGAAACTGCTCTTTCAGGTGCCATTTCTCCTGGCCCAAAAAGACCTGCTTCCCACCATGGAAGAGTGAAAAGAGTGAAATGTGATGTAGGTTGGGCTGAGAGGGAGACTAGAATGGACCAGAATCTAGCCTTAATCACTAGAACAGTCTGGCTCTCCGAGTGATTAATTTCAGAGGGTGTACTCAGTACAAATCAGATATATGCTTAAGGAGAGGTAGCTGGCAAGTTTACATATTTGACTTTTGCAATGCTACATACTTCATATTTGATGCTGAAAAAGTGTTTGGAATGCGGATGCCACACTTGTTGATGACTCATTAAAGCAGCGATGTCTGTTTGCAGGCTTGTGGCTGCATTAGTCCCTGACAGGTCCTATGTCTACTTGCACCTTTTCAGGATCAAATCCAAAGCACTGCACAACCCTATTAACTATTATACAAATAAGGTACTGTAGCATAAAGCTGATTTTATTTTATGAAATCAGACTTGATATGTGTAACAGGATTCAAGTGGTTTGTGAGCATATGCGTCCTCCTGCTCTCACAAAGAAAAATCTTCCTGAATAATCAGAAGAGTCTTCTTGAAATACAGAGCTGAGGAGCCCACACTAGATTGCTTTCAGCAGTATTGTGCCTCTGGAGCTTTCTTTGGCTTCCTCCTCTTGAAGCCAGTTTGTCTTGAGAGTCATTTTTGGCCAGGCAAAAAGCCTCTTCTCCCCCGCCCCCAATTCAACATTTGTGTGTGTGAGACCCAATTTTCCTAGCCTGAAATCTCTGCATACCCACCCACACACAACATCCACACTAAATAGCATCATCGCAACAGTGATCCCATCTAGGAGAAGAATCCAGCAAACTCTGTTCAATTATCAACAGTCCCAGGTGAAAAAGAAAAAAAATAATCTTCTACAGCAGGCTTGCACAATTTGTAGAGGAGACAGGGCCACACTGATCAATTAAAAATAATAACGGGCTACAAAGGAATACCTGGCATGCCAATTAGCTGTTCAGCGGTTAGTGGAGTGGCAGCAGTGATGGAGCTGGTGAGGCCTGGAGGTGCTCAGCAGCGTGTCTAAATAATCCACATGGTTGCCTGTTCCTGTCTCTCTTTCTCCCTGCTTTTGTCCCATTCTGCCAGTTAACAGTTTTGATGTTTCCTGATGTTTAATAAATAAACATCAAGCTACATTTTTGCTAGCTGAATTGACTGGCGTGTGTATTTGCTCTGATCTGGATCTAGGGAATGGCAGGGAGTGGTCTGGATGCAAACTAAACCTGGAAACTACTGCAGTAATTTCCCAACAGGTAAGCCTGAATCCTTTCTGGGTTGGGACAACTCAAAGAAAATGCTATGAAGTGTCGTTCTTTGTTGCTTCCCTATATCTTAGTATTACACACTCCATGTATGTGCTCCATTGATCAGAGATGTCAGATCAGTAATTGTAATTACCCATCAAGGACCTGAATTTAGGTTACTTCCTCCTTAACTGCAGCATTCTTTGAGTTGATGGAATATACCATTAATGGAGATAGAGGGTTGCAAGCAAAGATAGCTTGCAAACAGGGATGTTTATACAGGGGACAATTTTATTTATAGCATTTATGATGGTTGGAACGTATTAAAGTTCTTCGGAAACAAGTCTTTGAAAAGAAGATTACAGGACAGAGATATAAATAAATGCATGGCTGTGGCAAAGACTTAAACTGATACTCCAGAGACTAAACAGTTCTGGAGAAATAGTTTTAAGTTAGCCTGTTACAGCAAAGACAAAATGCATATTACACCATAAGGACCAACAGTGTTGTTATGACCACATTGTTCTGGATTAAGAACTACTTTGCTGCGAATGGAGGCATTACAGATAGTCCTTACTTAACGACCAAAATTGGGACGGGCAACTCCACCCAGTCCTCCATAAGCGCTGCAGTTGCTAAGCAGAAAATCAGGTGACCACGACAGGCTTACAACATCACTTCCCCTGCAGTTGTTAAGCAAAACAGGTGACTGTGCCTTTTCTATTAACTCTGCTTGTTGCAAGCCAGTTGCGAAGTACACAAATGGCAATCACATGACCATGGGACACTGCAACAGTTGTAAATGCATGCTGGTTGTGAAGTACCCATATGGCGATCACATGACTGCAGGATGCTGCAACAGTCATAAATGCAAAGATTGGTCACAAAACTATTTATTTTACACAATTGTAATTTTGAGTAGTCACTAAATGAGGCAGTTGGTAAATGAAGACTACCTGCAACTGGAAATTACCCCATCTCATTCACAAATTGTATAGGAGGGGGCACTCTATTTTGTCTTCCATTTATAACAACTTGTTTTCCTACCATAAGTTCTTCCCACCAGTTGTTCTTTCCTCCCACCAAGCGAAAAGACAACCCACCCCCCAACAACCCTGCCACAGTTGTACAATTGCTTTTGAAATAGCAGTGATCATTGGGGCAACCCATCTGGAAGCACCTTTTGTTTGTTCAAGTGGATCCTAGGCTATGAAAGCTTAGTCCATAATACATCATTTTTAAGGTGCCATGAAGCTGTTAAAAAGATTGTAAAAAGCCACAGGGTGTCTATGTTAATAGAAGCATGCCTCTTTACTGCAATATAACATTCTTTCTCTTGCTCTCTCTTTTCTAAAATATATTAAAAATTGATATGATTTGGATGCAGATTAAATTGAACCAAAGTCCCATTGAAATCAGTGAGACAAGTTAGTCAGGATCTAGAGCAGCCTAGAACACTGAACAAATGGATTTCTGTTTGCATAGGTGGATTTTCTCCTTTCTTCTTCCCTTTCCCTTTTTATAATCTGCTCTGTTGAATTCCTCAGTTTCTGGAGAAGATTTTGAGAATTCAAGGGGAGCTTCAGTGGGAAGGGAGAATGATCTCTTCCCCATTTTATAGAAAGAAGCAACTCCAACAACAGAATGAATTCCCTGAATCCTCCTTTTTAGGACAGGTTCCCCAACCTGGATGCTCTCTAGACTTCAGCTCGTAGTTATGCTGGTCTGTGATTGTAATAAAGATTTGATTTGATAATTCAACTCCCAGAATTCTCCAGCCAACACAACCATTGTTGAGAATTATGGGAGCTGGAATCCACACATCTGGAATGTGCTCTAGGCCCTGGCATTTTATTGGGAACCAGCTTAGTTTGGATCTAACTCCTGAGTATTTCTGTTAATTCACTGAATGGGAACAATTTTTTCCCTTATGATTCTTAAAGTTCTTTGTAAGACAAGATTACCTTTCACTTCTGACTAATGGACTAATATTTATTCAAACTGATATACTTCCAGATAAGGACTCATCTTTGTATAAATCAGTTATCAGATTTGTCTGGGGATGACATCATAACAGGAGAATATCTCCATGTTTTTCTTGCACCCAATGGCCAGTTAGATGCCAGGAGATTCTTTTAGGATTCAAGAGAATAAACTCAGTCATAGAGCAAACAGCCCAAAAGTTTATTGAAGTAATATAAATTGCAAAATAATGTATACCTAAACAACCTTTCTGCAGACAGGAACCCCAAAAAAGCCTGCAGACAGACTCCTCCTTGTGCCAGCTGGAATGTAGCACCTTCCCAGTTAGGTCTATGCTGAAGTTCCCATCCCACTCTTAGCTGAAATACATTTCTCTTAGCTGAAATACATTTTCATAAGCGAGGGAGGGTGATCTGATTTAACACCAGGAAATGCCTGCCCAGAACATTCCAGGGGAGATGTCTTTTCTTGATATCTATCAACTCATCCTCCCTTCTGGAGAGTTATACATCTGTTCATTACAGTGATAAGGCTGAGATAAATAAGATAAGTCTAAGACAGCAGGTGCCGGTACATAAAGGTCAATACAAGATAAGGCTATTAGAGGGTAATCAAAAGAAATACAGAGTGCAAAGAAATTGTACAGGATGGGTGATATGGGATAATATGGAGTTTATATAAGATACAGTACCAGGGGAATAGTGGAGCACACCACTATGCCTCTTTGCCATTTCTTCTGCATGAACACTACACATCTGAAAAGCAAAATATAAAATGCACATTGAAAGCACAAATGACAGGAACAGCTTAATTTGTTTGCAGTTTTGGCATTGTCCCTTTGCTTCTCTCCAGTTCTAGAATGTGATGTGATTGCAATGGACCAGGTACGTTTAGGTCCCAGAGCCCTCTTGGGACAAAGAAACAGATAATGGTGTTTAATATGGGTCCTTGCAAATGGCAAACGATATGAGCCCTCTAGAATGCCAGCAAATAACTGCCCCTCATTCCTTGAGTGTTATAATGCAGCATATTTTATTTATTTTATGGCTAGTGGTGAACGTCTCCGGCCGGTACCATTACCTAGCTCTGACTCTCCATATTCCTGATCTTTTCAGGTGGACCATAAAGTTCTGAAGGGGGCTTGTATTCTACTCACACTTACCTTAACCTGAGTTGAACCCCAACTCAGATTCTGCTGTTCAGCATGTCACGGTCAAGGAGGATAGGGAAACGGGGTGGAGCTTGTATAACCTTTCCTTCCCAGCACCTTCTGTGTTTCTGCTTTCCCTGTCTTCCTGCCTGGCATCCCAGGACCATGTTTTCTCTCGTGGCATTAACCCAGGCATTGCAGGATTTAACTTAAATGCCACCCATATATATTTTCTTAACCTTTTTTTTTTTTAATCCGCACTCAATCGTTACCGATTCTGCAGTGACTGCCTGAACGAGTCCCTGCAGTTTTCAAGGCAAGGTGTTTCGGAAGTGGTTTGCCAGAGCCTCCTTCCTAGAGCAGAGCCCAGCTGGCGAGCGCAGGAGGCGGGGTTTCCGTTGCTTCGTGCCTTTTTCGGGCGTGCGCGGCTTCCGTGTTATCGGCAAGTGCTCCCGTCTCCTTTGCAAGGCGCCGCCAGCATTTTCCCTCCCATCAGGGTGAGAGTACCCATTTATCTACTCACGTAAGTTTTCGAGCTTCTGGGTTGGCAGGAGCTGGGGAGGAAGCAGGAGCTCGCTTCTTAACCTACCCAAGCCCTAAATCAGGCATCCAAGGATTATAAAACCTGACTTACTGCCTTTTTCTCCTTTCCTGTTCTGGGACACCAGTTCCATCCATGGTGAGTCTGGGTTTTGGTCCATATTTTTTTGGACACACATGCATAAATGTTAAAGAGGGCAGGAAAAAGTGCCTCTTCTTTGTGTTTGCAATTCTATAACCTGAACGTGGCTGGAGAGGAATTACTTTTCTTCACTATTGACTATATTAAGCAAACACCTTTTGAATTTTGAGAAAGTATGCTTCTCGGCCTTGAGGATTTGTAGGCATTCTTTGTGCATTTATTTAATTCCCTTTTCAGGGTTGCAGAACATAAAATTGGGATCAGTCTGCAGTAGGCACCAGGGAAGTCCAGGTATGTTGTGGGAAATGAAAGTGATTATTGCAACCATTTGGCCTATGGATGATATGCTACAATATATAAGCACTGTAAGAATAAAATTTACTGTGGTTAGTTTATTTTTATTGTATTCGAAGTTGAATGTAATCTGGGAATCCTCACCCCCCACCCCCCCTCTGTTGGCAGTAAATGTAATGGAGATTTCAAATGTCTCCTCTGGCAGTTGAGTTCAAGCTAGATTTAGCAAGTGCTTAATTCAAATCATATTCTTGGCAACAATTACAATTTTCCTTACTTACAAAAAGTTCATTAGGCTGGACCCAGAGAGTTCTTATTTAATGAACCACAAAGCAGGCATACTTGTTAATGAAGTTCATTCACATAATGGAGTTAGAAGGATGTGTGCCGTGAACTCCCTCTCCGAGTGTCAGGCCCTGTTGAATGTCAAACGCAACTAGCCTTGCCATTTCGTTGAGAGTTTGCCCGTTCTTACAATTACCATTTGGCCTTTGCAGAATGGGCCGGGAGTGACGGGATAGGCTGGGGAAATGGAAAGATAAAACGGAACCTATCAATTTTCTAGCCCTTAGTTTTTTTTACAATTCTGCAGTTGTGATTCCTGCACTTTAGGGAAATGAATTTGATAGGGCTATGATCTGGAGTGGCAGGGCAACATGGAGAAATTTTAATCCCAGCAGACCCTCTCTCCAAGAGAGAGTTGGTTTAGAACTCTTTATAAAGAAAAAATAGAGATGGACAAGCAATCTGTGTTTAGTCACAATGTTTAATCAATCTCCCCCCCCACCCCGCAATCTTTAAATGTTCCACATATTCCACATACCTGATTCCTTTGGCCCCTTGCTATATTTCTTCTTGCTCCCTGGTGAGCTTCATTGGTCTCCTAGCCCCCCTCCCCACTTATTGGAGGAGACTGGCAGCATAGCCAGAGGAACAAAGAGAATGGGGGGGGGGGGGCTTTTCAGGTCAAACTGGAATATTTTCCCCATCTCTAGTAAAAAATGCACAGCAGAATATTGATTGACAGTGTTCAGTTTTAAGCAACTAAGTTCTAAACATTATTGACCCAAACATGAATACAATTGGGAAAATATCTTCCCTACAGCAAAAAGCTTCATATCCCAGCCAAAGTGTGGCATCCATTCAGGAAGCTGATATAATTTATTTCTAAGGGCACAGCTATAGGAAAAGGCAAAGTTGGATTAGGAAATTAGGATAAACACAGATTTTGTATTTGGTAGAGTGAACTGTGTAGGCAGCCAGAGATGTTCTGGAAAGTTTTGCAGGGCTTGATCTTGGCTAAATAGACAAGCTGCCGTGTAAAGTGGAAACTGGCTTGCCCATTCTCATAAGTGATGAGCTGCCCAAAGTTTGTTGGGCAAACTAAAAATCCAGTTAAAATGGGGGCTAAGAAAGGATGCCTTGTTCTTGAGAAAGTGCAGTTGTTTCCCAAGTTAATGGAATTTGGTGTGCTTATGCCTCTCCCTCCTTCTGAGCTTAAGGGTTGTCCAGCCATCCTTGAATCAGCAAAAACTACAAGAGCTTGAAATCTGTCTCAAGGATATTGCCATTCCTTATCCTGCCTTTACTGCAATCATCTGACTTCCCTCCACATTAACAGGTGAGAAAGCTTAGCACATCTTGAGGCTGCCCTTTGACAGAGTCAGAATAAGGAGGAAAGTACTACTTTAATACCGGTACAGCTAAAGGCAAATATGAATGGGAAAAAGGCATTTGTCTGGATGGTAATCATGAGACTAACATTCCCCTATAGTAGATAAAAGCAATCCATAACCTTTAGGCCACAGGGGCCCTGTGTATCTCCTGGAGATCTAGAAGAACCTGAGAAAATACAAATTGGGCAGCAACAGCCATGTTACAGTATTGTTTAGCTGTCTCCGCTAGAACTGCTGTTCTCCCATTGCCAGTAATGGCAAAGTCACAGCCATGTTGCAGTTTGGGGTCAGGAGACAACAGGTGAAAGCCTTCTCCCCTGCAAGTGATCCTAATCAGGATCAGGAGGAGTTAAGCTTTAACTTCATCTTCTTCCTATCAAGAAAGGCCATAGTTTCTCAGCTGATCAGCATTTCTGAGGAGGGATGGGGCTGAAGTTAAAGACTCTGCAAGTTTACTTGTATCAGCCTTACTAGGTAGACCAGGCAGAAAACATGACCAGATGAGCTAATTCTATTTTACTGTAAGGCTACATTAGCAGAATCTTGCAAGTCTGAAAGTATACATCTCCTACCATCTCCTTTACAGGGAGAATACTTTCTTACAAAAGCTGAGTACTGACTTCAGTGTTTCTGTCTATAGTGCTTCTGTCTTCCACTCTGTAAAGTATCTGCTATCCTTAACTTGATTTGCTGGCATGGTTTGCCATAACTAGTTCCCAGATGGTCCTATAACTACCTTCCCTCTACCATCTTTCCTGTTTGGGCTCTAAAGAAAATTTCACATTTCATTTGGCTTATCAAAATCTTCCGCGGACCAGGTAACCCTTCCTGGGGCATTATCATTACCTAAATCTATTCTGGGAAACAGCTTGTAGGATATCCTGAAACTTCCTCTTGGCATAAAACTTCCTTCCATCCAAGACCAAACAAAAGCGTAAACTTCAGTGGTTTAGAAGCTGAGGACTGCGTGTTAAAATATATTCCTCTCAAGCCCACCAGGCTGGCATAAAAGTCAGGCATTTGCTATCTGTCAGTACCTGCTATTAACATTCTCCAGGAGAGACATGATTGAAACACCCAAATTCCTTTTCTCTGTGTGGCCTGCATTGCTTTTCCATAATTATCGCTTTAAAGGGATATCTAGCTTGTACAGCACTAACTTTTTTTCCTTCGTAGCACAGGAAACCATGGCAACACTATGTTCAGATCATGTGTACACAATTTCACATTTTACAACTATTATTTTGTCATTCTCTTGACATACTTAGATTTGTTGCTTTATTTTTCTAAAGCAGCAGAGCGTTTACTTGGCCTGCCAAAATAGGTCACTCATTATGAAAAAAAAAGAAAGAAAAGACATTCTCTGGACGTGTATTTGTACTAGATTTCTCCCCAACATCAGACTAGGGTTGGAGGAAAACACCTAATAGTTTGATCAGCGTTTTACAAAGCTTGGCATTTTATTTTACTTCCTGAATCAAGTGAAAAGAATTCAATGTGGCATTGAACCAGAGTGGCCTCAATCTTTAATTTCTCAAAGGATTACTCAAACGTTCACGGTGTTGATATTTGCTGTGAAAAATGCCATTAGGGCATTTGAAGGGCACAATGTAGTGGGATGGGATTTTTGTTCAAAAAGTTTGTACTGCAAGGGCTTAGAGATAAAATGGCATGTAAGAAATCGAATCCTCTGTGCTGAGATGAAAGAGGTGTGTATGTTATTGTGTGACAAGGTATGAGCAGGTTTGGGAACTGAAGCCCTCCAACTGCTAGGGAACTTCAGCTCCCAGTAGCACCAGTCAGTGGTGTCATGGCATGGGATGCTGGGAGTTGTAGTTCAGCAACATAGAGGGTCACAGTTTCTCCTGCCCTTAAATTGGGGCTATGATAATACATGTTGGTTCCATCCTTAAGGTCCTTCAGTTCTGGCCCAATACCTTCAGATCTTGCTCAGCTGAATGAGAAACTAATTGAAGAGTTTTCTGCATGTTACCGTATATACTTGCGGATAAGCCCATCTGTGGATAAGCCAACCCTCAAATTTTTATCCAAAATATTGTGAAAAATGTGCTACCCGCAGATAAGACAACACTTGAAATTTTTGTGTGTTTTTCAATATATCCTGAAGGACTTCATTTGTTTTCATATTTTGTATCAATACATGTTTTCCAGAACAGGTTAAGTTTTAAATTTTCACAATTTGCTTATCCGCGTGTGGCATATTTTTCATGGTATTTTGGTTTGGATTATCCGCAGGTATATACAGGTACTTTAAAAAAAGTATTGCCATATATACTTGCAGATAAGCTTATCTGTGGATAAGCCAAACCCTAACCCTAACCCTAACCCAAACCCAATTTTTTGGGTGTATTTTGGAGCCTAACATTCTCAGCTTATCTATGAGAATATATGGTAATTTGAATGCAAATAGAAGATAACTCGTGATTACGGATCCTTTTAAAAAGTCATTTGGAATGTCAAAACAGCAAATTATGGGAGCTAGTTATGTTATATTATCACAATCATATTATTTACTTACCTACCTACTTACCTACCTACTTTTCAAGCTGTACATTCTTACAAAGTGGGCTACAATGATGCATTAATAATATCACTAGAGCAATCAGTCAGGGCTGCAAACATTCAGATAGCAGCAAGAGTTTAGAAACTTCTATAATAATTTTATTTAGCATTATAGTTACATATAAAAACTAATACAAACTGCAAAAAATAAAAGAAAAAGAAAAAATAGTGCAGAAAAAGAAAAAAGGAACAAAACAAGAAAAATATAGAAAAGAAAAAAATATAAAGAAGTAACTTCCCCCTTCATCATAAGTATAAACAGTTTTAATAACTTATCACCTTCTGTTAAAATATAAAAAATATCTTCATCCCATATTTCATCTCATATCTATAAACAGATCCCTATAACCTCGTCATTCAGTCCTGGTCAGCAAAAGTCCATTAAGAGTTACCAGAAATAACGAACATACAGTATCTATTTTAATCTTGATCAAATAAACCCACTTTATATTCCTTCTTTATTTTTTATAATCTTGATTTTTAATCCCTTCAAAAAATGTCCTGGAGCTTGTTTCTTTTCCTTTTTCCTTTTTCCCTTCTCACAAAATCCTTTAAAGCTTTGACAGATCTTTTTTGTAAATCCAGTATAAGATTATCCAAGTCACTCTTTTGGTTTGTGACTTGTACATCCCTTTCAGTTATTAAGACATCAGCCAGTTTCATTTGTATATCCAATGTAGCATCTTTTTCCATATCACTCTTGCAACCTGACATTTTCAGATGCACTTTCAGATCAGTCCCAGTCGCATCTGGCAAAATTTGTTCCTCTTCCACAACATCTCTTAAAAACAGTTTATCTATAATGGCAGACACTTTTAAGATTAACGTCTGGGTCCACTGCTCACAAATATCCTCTAATACATCCAGTGTTAAAGTATTTTGCTCCATTCTGTGTTAATAAGTCAAATTTAACTGTTCTACTCCTTTCATTGTAATCTTTTGTTGCTCTGGCTCCCTCTAGTGTCCAGTGGTCAAATGTTATCATGTTTGTTTCTAGAATTCCAGACAACAGCATTTTCCCACAGGAAGGATTCCCGCAATCAATTTCAAAATCTTGTTTCAAATCGATCTGGACCCCTAATCCAAGTATAACTTTCCAAAATCAATGTTGCCACCGATCTTGCCACAGTGCCATCTCTACTCCCTTGGAGACCTTTAGCTCACCGTGTCCTCACTGGAAGTTGACCAGATACAGAAACTTCTAAGATTCTGTTGTGATCTAGGGATCATCTGGATTTTTGAAGCTATAGGTTCATGCACATATACATACAACATCCCCATTATGCTATTCCCTTCAGGGTAAGTAACATGCAGAGTACAGAAAAGGAGTAAGAAATAGGAAGCAAAAGAAATTAATGTTACATGGTAAGGCAAGGAAACAAACCTATTTTTCTCAGCACATTTACTGTTCCTTCATAAGGGTGCAGTTTAATCTGGATTCATTCTCTCGAGACAACCAAAACAGTTGAACGTATTTCAGCGCTAGTCACTCACTCTTGGATTCTGGTCACATTTTGCTCAGCACCAATTCATTCTTGAATTCCATGGATGAAAAGAAGAAAATCCAGCTGGTGGAGATTCTAAAGGGGTTTTTGAGTGCTTTCCTCTTTTTCTCCCACCTTGAATCCATCCAACTGTTCAGTTGGTGATAATGGCCCAGTAGGATAAGGGGCAAATCCAGGTAGAGCAGGTTTAGGTCTGCCTATTGCGATTCTAATGAACTCAGATTTTCATCAGGGTAACCAAGGACAAGAGGCAATTTGGTGTGGTGGTTAAGGCACCAAGCTAGAAACCAGGAGACCATGAGCTAGTCCTGCCTTAGGCACAAAGCCAGTCACTCTCTCTCAGCCCTTGGAAGCAGGCAAGGGCAAACCACTTCTGAAGTCTTGCCAAGAAAACTGCAGGGACTAGTCCAAGCAATCACCAGGAGTCAGCAGTGACTCAAAGGGGTGTGTGCGTGCACGCGCATACACAAACAAACATCAGTGAGGAGGGGGAGGGAATAGCATAATGGAGATAATCATAATTAGCAATAGTTGTCTGAACTCTACTTTACAAACTAGTGTCATAATATCATATCAGGTCCAGACTTTACTTTTCTTTTTATATGTTTGCAAAGAAGGAAAATCTTTGCATGATTTGGCATGGTTTTGATGCTTTCTGAAGGTAAGAGACTACTGCACCATATAGGAACAGCCTGTACATGGACAAATTCAAAGCAGCTGCTTTCCTGTAGCAGCTATTACATGTGGAGTGGGCCAGCTGCCAAATTATTTTACAAACTGATCATAATGGAGCAGAGATTGTCACCAATGGAGGAGGAAGAAGAAAGCGCAGAACAGTGGATATGAAGTGCAGGGAGAGCCTGCTAGCATTTGTAAAGCCATTTGATTCATTTTTTTAAAATTACTTTGAAGGCCTAGGAAATCCAGATAATTGTTTAGTTAAGTGGCTTTATACTATGTCTGGTTTTATTTTTTCAAGTGCATTAGCTGAATGATCTTCAGATAGTTCAAAAAGGTTTTGTCAGGTAACAGGTTGCATGTCAGATATAAAAGCTTAATAAGCAACTTGCACTACATTTTTGGTGCAATCAGTCTTTAAATGCTTCCACTCACTTAACATTACTAGAGGTAATTTGAGCACTTCAATCAAATTGTTTCCTAGAGATGGAATATTACTTTAACAGAGTTTAACTCTGAATGAGATTAATTCACTTTTCTTTAGTGTTTCACCAACCTTCAGAATGGAAGCATAAATCACTATGTTTCTAACCTTCAGAAAAAGGTTGGATAGGGTGTGTGTGTTTTTAGGAATTTTCTTCCCAGTAAATGAGGACTTTAGTTTCACAACTGGTTTGAGGTAACATTTTTTACTGAACCTTGGCTGAGTATGCTAAGTAAAAACTTGCCCACACAACACAAGTAAACAGAGGCCTCTGGCCAATTTTCCAGCAGTGTCCATAACAGATGGAGTTTCTGCTCTTTGTAGGAGGCACAGACATCTTGAAATTATAGAATGGTCTTTTCCTGTTCCTAGTTTACTTGTGATCAAATCACACAACAATTTCCTTCCATTTTTCTATGCTCAGGCATGGTAAAACACTGGGTTCAAAAATCATGTTCATATTTCTAAATCAATTGACAGTAATAACCAATAATACAGTTTAGATGCTATGCCCACTGTTCTTGCTTCCTGCACATTGCATTATCAACCTCTGACTATATATTGTAAGATAACCTAGATTCCCCTCCTTCAATTTGTTCTGAGGGGTAAAACATTCCTCAACTAAAAACAAAGCTTTAGAAACACTTTCTGTTTGATTTGTGGGTTTGTTCTTTATTTATGAATGTCCTTCCTTCAAGTTCATGATACCAATTCTTGCTAGCTTTCATTTCATACCTTCCTCATCCACTAGCTCTGTTTTTGTTGTTTTCACATTCCAGACTATATTCTTCACATATGTTTCTAAGAAACAAAATGTGTTTTGATAGAAAACAGCATTGCAATATACAATATTCTTTTAAGGAATCATCTGACCGCTGTTGTGTTCTAATGCTCAAGGTGAGCCCCAGGGAGTCTGGATGATGGAATTTCTCTTTTGACTTTGAGAGAGAAAGAGCTCTGTTAGTATGTGGCACTTATGGTCTTGTGGAGCTTTAAGACAAAAACAAAAGAAAAACGTACCAACTTTCGTGGATCATGGTCAAGATAATCAGATCGCAATAATTGTTTTTCATCCCCTCTCTATAGAAGCATAGAATTGCCATCTCTGTACCATGGAAGAAACCATTCACATTCCCCCCCCCTTGACCTTTCTAGAGTGTAAAACCTTCTTTTCTTTTTATTGGGAAGCAATCTTCCTGAGATGGCCAGCTTAGTTTTTTTTCATTCTTTTTCTTTCTGCCTTGTCCCAGGATTTTCTAAAGATTTAACTAATTATTAGTTAACTAATAATTAGTTAAATCTTTAGAATAATAACTAATAACTAATTAGACTAACTAACTAGTCTAATCCATATCTTTTATTTAAAACTCTTGAAAGAGGAGACCCTAGCATTCACCCCAGTTTCAAATGCTGCATTTCATTTTCTGTTTCTGTAGAGTATGACTTTTGATTTGTTTGTTTTGACACATTATTCATTCAGAGGTAGGTGCACTATTAAACGGTTGTAGATTCCGACATGTAGTAAAGACTGATGAATTCATTTAAAAAAAAAGAATCTTCCAAATTTGATCTTGCTAACCACTCGAAATATAATAGAGTGGGATAATACTGCATTTTCCTGTCTTGTATATAAGATGTTCAGGATGTAGGTATCATAAGTACAATCTGTGTATGTTCATTGGTACTGCACAGTCAGGGCAACCCTCCCCTGCCTACTTTTAACAAAGGACTGCAGGATCAGTGTATTAAATTACTTAATGGCATGTCAATATCTCCAGTGATGTGCTCTTGAAAATCAGACGGAGGCCAACTTTTGGGAGCTTGGAGCCTGCACTTCCACCCTGTTTATTTTGGCCTTTGAGAAACAGTGCAGGGACTATGTCTGGCAACCTGGTGATGCCACTAGAAGGCAACTTTGAGGTCTTTGGGGCAGAAGGATGAATTAAGCCCCATGACTATTTTAATGCTTATTTAATAAAACATTGAACCACCAAAAATCAGCTATTTGGCCAATGTATTTTGGCACCGCTATCTGGGGGCTGGGGGCCATATCCAGCCTGTAAACCATGGTATGTTCACCCCTAGTATGAAGGGTAAGAATAATGTTTGTAAGGCTGTTGCTATACAGCTTTAACATTTAGATAAAGCTGAAATTTTGCTTCATCTTCTGAAACAGCAGTTGCAGGATTTCAGTGTTGAGTGCAATGATAATTTATAAGAATGAAATAACATAGGTAAGAAGTAACATATATTGATATTACATCATGATACGGTCCTGTTTTAGAAAAACAGTTGTTGAAATAGTACTTTAAAAGCATATAGAAAGATGAAGGCTACTTTGATTCTGGGAAAAAAATCCTTCCAATTCAAATCAGACTATCTGAATTTCTTTTCTGAAGTTTTAATCTTAGAACTTAAAGACGGTCTACTGAAAGTCCAATGGAAGGAGAAACCACTTCAGAACACCTCAAGGAGATCCATTGTATTTTGGAATCTTTCCCAGGGCCTGCAGGATTTCCTTAGTGCAGTGTTGTGAAATGTTTGTAGAAAATGAATGGCAAACTAATGCTGCCTGCATGCATTTCTCAATTACATCGACATCATAGCTGAAAGAATACGCGCACACGTGTGGAAAATTCAGAAGAACGGAGCACAACACTGAGTAGGAAATAAACAGCCATCTGTTCAACAATTGTTGGATCCCCACTTTACAAGAAAGAGGGACCCTGCACTATGGGGAAATCAAAGATTTTTATATAGGTTGAGGGGTACAAGGCTGGAAACCCTAGGGATCTGATTTATTGGCAACTTTTTGGGAAGCTAGGCAGGTCCTGGCTGCTGTAGGTGGGCTTATTTCTACTGTTAAGCAAAACAATCCTTTCAGGAGTAGCAGCTGAGCTGGGCCGGGGGGAGGGGTCCTTTGCTAAGGAGGTAGAAGTTTGGAGGGTCTTTGATAGGATTAGGCAAATGGAGGAGCTGGGTGTGACCCTGTTCCCATCCAAAAGGCAGGGTATGCAGCCTCAATTTTATTTGTTGCATCTATTTTTGTCCATCACACACACACATGCAAACATTTAATGTGTCTATGGCTTACAAACATGGCTGCTGTATTAAAAAGAAACAAGCATTATTAGTTAGATTTTTAGTTTTATATCAATGGTTATGCTGGATGTTTATGCTTAAACATTTGTGTGGCCATGATAGGTGTTGTGATAGGTGTTGTACCTTATTCCGTGATCCTAGCCAGGTTGTAACTTTCCTTGGAATAATTATTGCCAGATACTTAAAAGGATTGAAACACCAGGTAAAACCCTAGCTTTTATAATTTTGTCATGTATACCTTGCAGCCTATAGGAAGTACGTGAGACTAGCCTTAATTCATGGAATAGTCTGATAGTTTACCATATTGCTGAACATACATTTTGGTTTACAGCATTCATAATTATCCATAAGAGATGATATCACCAGTGTATAATAACAAATTGTGTTCATCTTCCAGCTGCTTTGATGCTGAAAATATTTTCTTATTGCTAGAAAACATAGGGCAATTGTTTCTTTAGTAAATCAAACTGAGTTCCACAAGACATATTGATGGGTGAAGATATTATTCCATTTGGAATAATTCTGACTGAAGGATTAGAATAACACATTTTCATCCAATTAGTAAATTAAAAAAATATATATTTGGCCATACAGGAGCTGAAAACATCTGGACAACTACTAGATGGCTGCCGTACAGAAACAGATATAGAAAATGCAAACTCATTGCATGGATTTTTGCAGCTAATGTGTTAATTTGTTATTTTTTTAATGTTGAAATACAAAGAAAAACCCTACAACACCAACAGAAAAAAATGGGCACTAATGATACAGTGAAGAAAGAAAACATAGATATATTTTATTAAACTGAAATAACAAACTAAACTAAACTAAATTAAAATGACATTAAACAAAATGACAAAAGAAAAAAAAAGAAAACCAACGTGAAAAAAGATCTATATAATAACTACAGATAATAATGTAAGGTGATCAGTACATTTAGACCATATAGCAACATATTACATCAGGTTCTCCTTTTTGAACAGAAAGTTTTCAAAAATAGGTATCAAACTCATATCCTGGATCCTTTCCTTAAAATCCCAGGAGTAATTTTCTTTCCAGCTGAGTTAAAGAACCTTCAAATTTCTTACAAAAAAGAGAGCCAGTTTAGTCTAGTGGTGAAGGCGCCAGGCTAGACACCAGGAGACGGTGAGTTCTAGTCCCGCCTGAGGCAGGAAAGCCGGCTGGGTGACTTTGGGCCAGTCCCTCTCTCTCAGCCCAACCCACCTCCCAGGGTTGTTGTACGGAAAATTGGAGGAGGAAGGAGTATTAGGTATGTTCACCTCCTTGAGTTATTTATAAAAAATAATAAAGGCGGATTAAAAATAAAAAGATCTGATATCCATCTCTTTGTAAACATTCATTTAAAGGTCCACTAAATGCATAGTAATATTTTCTGATGAATTAATTTCATATTTAAACCATAAGTATATGATAGTAAATTTCCCACTGATTTTCCATACTTGGATATTCTTCACTCCATTTTTTTTTCCTCTGAATTGTTGGATGCAGCCAGGAATTGCCCTATTGATTATTCTTGCTTCCAAGCAGGAAGCAAGAAAATTGGCAGAAACCTGAAGTGTGGTTATCTTAGGGAAGAGTGAAGGAAAGGGACATAATTCATGAGCATAAGTTTTCATGGGCCAAACCCTGTCTTTTCAGTTGCATATAGCAGGCATCTCTTCTCAACCTTCTGGCTAAAGTCAAAGGTAGTGGCCTTTTATGGAAAATGCCAACAGGTTTAGAAGCCTCACCCACCACTGCTGGACATCACATAGTGGCCAAGAACTGCAAGCAGGCATTGTCAGTCAGAATCTCCTATTGCCTTTTGAAAGTAACAAAATACTACAGTTACCCAGAAGTGGGACATGATGCACACCCTGTGCTTAAAGAGCCAAATTTACTACACCGAGGCATTTCTGTCGGTATTCATTTAACAGGATATTTAAGCTGTGCACTCTTGGGCTGGCAGTGGTAAACCGGAAAGATGGATTGGGTCTCTCTTTATGTATAGGATTTAAAGTGTCACATTATATTGCTTTTAAGCGCACAGATGAGGCTCTGTTAGGATCAGTGTTGGTAGCGTTCCAAGGGTGCAGAGTCATTGCTGAGGCGGGAGGGAGATTGGCCAAAGAACTGAACAGTTGGGTGAGGTCAGAGGCTGAATGGGCCAGCTCTGGCAGCTGGCCTAAGTCCTTAAGGGCCTGGAGGGCAGCTGCAAGTTGCCGCTGGGGAATGGAGTTGCTCTTTGCTCCCTGTGACCTTTCTTCGCTCTGCCTTGCCCTCTTCCCCTCTTTAACAGTGCCCTCTGGGGAAAAGATATTCAAAACGCCACATGCATTTTTAAAAAGCATGCCATGCCAAGAATGGGTTCCAATGAAAAATGTGCAAAGAGTTATAACTTACTTGTAGCGCAATCAAAAGCTATACAATGTGCTAGAGATACAATATCTAGTTAGCTAAAAGGCTTTCCGTTCCACACTGACTGCCCGTGACCTAGAGATGTTTGAAATACCTTTGTCTCAATATTTTTCAATGTTTTCTCGATCATTGAACACGTCAAATGTCACTAGCCAAACGTCATGATATTCAAAAATATAGTCTAATCTCACTGTGTGCATTCCTACTTCTACATTTACGACGATAAGGAAGAGAGAAAGGCATTTCCTTCTCCCACCACTGTTGCCCTACAACTGTTACTTCAAGGCATATTGCCTCTAACCAGGAGGTGAGATTGAACCTTCAGAGCCAGTAGCCATGGACAAGCCTGTCTATTATGAGTGTATCCAATCTCCTTTTAAAGTTATGCAAGTTAGTGGTCATCACTTGAGGTACAGGTAATATATGCACCGTATCAAGAAACAATTGTTTTGTGCATGTTAAATCTTCTTTTATCAGCTTCATTGGATGGCCTTTGGTTCTAGTATTTGGGGAGAGGAAGGAAAACGCTTCCTTATCCACTTTCTCCATGCCATGTGTGACTTTATAGACCACAATAATGTTCTCATCCCTCACCATTTACTAACCTAATGTTTCCCAAATTTCCCATAGAGAAGGCGTTTGAGCTCCCTGATCATGTTGGCTGCCCTCTTCTGCATTGTTCCAACTCAATTATATCCTTTTCCAAATGTGGCTACCAAAATTATACACAGTACTCAAGATGTAACTATTCCATAGATTTGGATAAGGGTTCCACAATGTTAGCATTTTTATTTTCAGTCCCTTTCCTATCATGCTTGTTTTTTACCACCATGCAGTTACAGATCCTTGAGGGACTCCACTTATTTCTCTCCACTGAGAAAATTGCCTATTTATTCGTACTCTAC
This sequence comes from Liasis olivaceus, assembly GCA_030867105.1. Classification (NCBI taxonomy): domain Eukaryota; kingdom Metazoa; phylum Chordata; class Lepidosauria; order Squamata; family Pythonidae; genus Liasis; species Liasis olivaceus. The sequence goes on along the minus strand of CM061349.1, from coordinate 134,873,943 downwards.
TTTCTGTTTTTTAAACTGGTTAGCAATCTAACTGGTTAAAAAGATAGATACCGTATAGGATGTTTGTTTTTTAGCATATTTTAATTAATTAATATTATCTATTTTAATTAATGTTTACTCTGTTTTTACTGTAAACTGCCCAGAGTCACTCCACAGTGAGATGGGCGGTGACAAATTTGAAATGTAAATAAATAAATAAATACATAAAATACATCGCTTCTTTTATCACATGGCGACTAAATTTATTTGGAAGCCTTCGATGATTTTTTTTCCAAAAGCTTTTTGAAAACCCACATAAATGGATATGAATTGGAACTTCAGTGGAATACAATAGCTGATTGTCTACACTGGCTGCTACTGTCCCTGTTGTGAATCCTTCCCTTTTCCTAGCCATTTAGACAAGTTAACAACAAAATAATGGTATAACTTTTCTGTTGTTATGAGCAATATTAAAGAAGTTAGAAGCATTCAACATTTCAGAGTGGCCACTTATAGGTGGCTCATCACATTATTGCAACAAGCTCTTCTCCAGACATAGAAGTTATTATAATATTTTTCATCCTCTCTCCCTTTCCACTCCTCACTTAACCTTCCTCCCTCACCTCATTGTCTCCACAGAGCAGGTAATTATTGCACAGCATATAAATGGGGAAAATGAGCAAAGAAAGCCAATGACTGAGCTTTGCTTGCCACCATCCATGAATGCGTCCCAGGTGTAGTCAGTTTATTGTGTCTTACTGAATAAACTGAATTGTTTAATATGGGACAAAAGATATATTTAAAAAAAACCAAAATGATAGGGAAATAATGAAAGTATGTATCACGAACTTTAAATAAAGTGTTGTTTGGAAGCATACTCTTGTTATTTATATTACAGGACTCTTATAGGATGAACAGCTTTAAATGAAACAATTATATATATATAGAAACAACATTGAGAAATAATAAGGGAAATTCAGTTTTTTGCTCCTGGTCACAGAGACCGTCCAGAATGTTAGTGATAGAACTCTGTTTATTACAGCTTTAGAAAGCTCTTCAGATCTCAGATAGCAATACAGGGGTATATACTGTGATGTCAACATACAAGTGACATGACTTACATAAATTGTGTCACTGTTTATGTGATGATGTCATAATGGCTTCTATTGCCTATGAGTAGATAAACTGATTTCCTAGAATGCTGAAAAATAAAAAGGTGAGGGGATTTTCTTTTCAAATGTGTTTTCAGCTATTTCCCAGCTTGATCTAGTTCTGTTAGAACATACTACAGTATCAGCGTAGTCCTCTGATGGAAGAAGACTTTGCTGGTCTGTAATATTTAAATTTTTTTACTTGGCTACATATTTAGAGATCAGGAATAAATCTTTAGAGCAAGTCCTTAAAAAAGTATACTGTCTTACATATATAAAAAGAACACAAATAAAATATTACCTCTTGATAGCAGCAATGCCTAAATGCATTGTTCAAGCACATTTATATTGTGGAACTGAAATCACAGGACTCAGCCTGTTACAGTAAACCCTGAGGTACCGTCTCACATATGGAAAGACGTATTATGGGGTTTATTTATTTATTTTTATGGCAATTTCTAAACTAATCATCTTTCATTGCTCACAGAAAGATGAATTTTAGCTTGTCTGAACAGTACTATATACACTCCTGTGTGGATTTAAAAAGGGTTAGAACTGTGCGTACCCCTCAAACCCCTACAGGGAGACTTCTGAAGCAGAACTCTGTCGATGAAGATTTACTTACTACAGGTCAGTTAGAACAAGAATGATGTTCCTTACACCGTAGTGCCAACAAGCTTAATTACTGCATCCATGCTACTTTGAGTTTTTTTTTTAAAGAAAATACTTTTAGAATTTTTTTTTAAAAAAAAACAGCAGTATTTGAAATGTCTGTGAATATGTTGATATGTAAAATAGAATCAGCTTTATACATGAGATTTTCATTTACACCACAATATGAGTGGTTCCTTTTCTTTCAAAGACTTTGGCAAAAATGCCCAAGTTTTCCAGATAACGTAAACTCCTAGTAGTAGGGGGAGAAGAATCCCTGTTTTTTTATAGAATCTTGTAAGCAGGGTTTATCTCTTTGCCAGGGCAGTTGTATTTTGTGGATCAAGAAATCCTCTTATAGCACAGTGAGCACCATCCCCCCCGAAAGACCACAGGGTGCTGTCTTGGTTTTCAAGGAATCTGCATTCCTATTATTGGGAATTCTTGCCCTGCTTTTCAGCTCTTGGGCTCATTATTCTGCAGATTCTTCCTTTGTTCTGGCACACTCATGAGTCGTGACAAGGCACTGGCATGGTTAGAAAGCTTCCGGCATGCAGAATTCCTGGCATTCCAGCGTTATAATTTGCACAGGTTCAGAAGGCAAAAAAGGCTTGCTACCTTGGTGAGGGTTTCCAGTGCATTTGTTTTAGCTATTTTAACAAACGGTCTCCAACTGCTTCTGGGGTGTTTTTTTTTTAAACCAATGGACAAACATTCATAAATACATGCACAGTAATACATGGAGCAGAGAAAGGAGGACACTAGTTCTTTCTTCTTTTTTCAGTTTGTGAAGGAGAGAAGACATGCTTGTTTAATTATAGATCCAGCCAAACTTGAGACAGTGGGATGAGACATTCAGTTTTTGTCCAGTTTGGAAGCATAGCAAGGGAGCATAGCTTTGCTGACTGAGCTCAGCCATTGGTCAAAAAAGAAGCATGGACTCACTAAACTTTAGACAAGACTCTGCTCAGAGTGTTTTGATGTCTAATAGATCTGCAAATAGTTAAAAGAACTCTGGATCAATCTTGGATACATTTTAAACTGAGTTGAAAAGGATTGGGTGATGGAAAGACTAGTTACGTGGAAGCTTGGATGTATTGAACTACTGCCTTGGTACAAATGCTCTAAAAATAAGGAAGCATGACCAATTGATAATCTGGTAATATCCTATAGCAAGAGCATTGAACATGCCACCAAGAAAAATATGATCTGTAGGTAATGAGAAATCTTACATGCCAGTGCATGAGAAAAATGTGCTACTAGGTCTTTGCTCTTTTTGAAGGAATTCCAGAAGATGGTTTTGAAATGCAATGAAACCTATTGAGATTTTGTTTTTAATATTAAAATAAGTGGAAAAAATTAACTCTTCTAAAAGGGATGATTAATGGAAAAATAGATTAACTGTGGCCTCCAGGTTTTATTTTACATTTATATTGCAGCTATATTTGAGATATTTTACCCTAGTCTGAAGTAGAGATGATCCATGGAGTAGAACCAAATGCAGCATTAGCGGCTTGAAATTGAAATAAGTTTCCAGCTGCCTTCTCTAAACTGATGCTCTCCAGACTGTGTTCAACTAAAAATGGTATAATTCCCAAACATGACTGTGAATTATGAGACTTGTCATCCAACACTTCTGGAGGTGCCAGGTTAGGGAAAGATGTTGTACACTGAATCCAAACATGCTTTTTCATAAATTGGTATTGAAATTTGAATGGCATTTAGTTATTTCCTAGGAGTTATACTTAGAATTGTAGCCGAAATGCCGGTGTACAACGATTTCCAATTTTCCTCCAGACGGTGACCAGACATCACACTAAACCATTATTTGCTTAATTGGTTACCAACCTGAATAAATTGACTTGGTTCACATAATCCACTAAGGTATAAAGCATATTCCACAAATCACAACAGCTGCATTCAGACCATACACTAAGACTAAACCATATTAATATTTAATATGAGTGATGAGCCGGAACAGGGCGTGCTCATTTTTCCTAAGACCGCACAACAGTGCAAGGTAAACTTGGTAAACATAGAGCTGCGTGACTAGCAGTTCTCTGCCATAGCTGATGTCTTACATCTTACATGTTCAATATGTTTCTGAGGAGCCCCAAACTTTTCAAAACAGAGTTTGAAACCCTGCTGCAATAAAAACATTTTTAGTGCAGTGGCTTGATAAATGCTTCCTTGTTCTTCCTCCAGTTGATCAGCAGTCATCCCCATATGGTATTTATCAGAGATCTGGGCTTACAAATATATAGATGGCCATTCCTTCCATTAAGCAGGGCTTAGCTACAAATCAGGAGGAGCAAATATATCCAGTTCGCTGAATCTCACCTAATCCAATTCCCTCCCATTTGCTGCCACCCTCTTCCATATCCTCTGGAATGCTGGGGTTTCCCTGGGCCATGCCTGGACAAAAGTTCTGGTTTGGCTGTTCTTGCCAAGGAGACTGCAGAATTTTTGTCTGGAAGTTATAAAATCTGTATGTGCAGTTATGTCAAATGTGCAGTATTGTGTCAGCATTTGAACTTGGGTACCTGCATTTACAGGGGAAAGTGCTATAGAGTTGAGTGGAATGTACACCTGGGCAAGTGGATTTAAGATTACAGCATATAAAACTGAAGAACGGTTGTAACTAGTTACCCAAAGGTCCAAAGGATATTTTAATTCTGATCAAACTCTATTTTCTGATAGCAGTAAGCTTCCCCCCCCCCCATTTTATTTGCACATTAGTACAATTCATAGAAATATTATGACTGTTGCGAAAAATGTGTGCATTACTACTGAAGAAAACATATGACTAAGTAACAGACGGTCTCCCTCTTCCCTTTTTTACTAAAGCTTATCTACCGCAACAGCTGTTGTAACTATTTGCATCATAAATAGTCAGTATATAAAGTTGTGCCTTCCTAGAAAAGAAAACTTATAAGAAACTTATAATTGGAGCTGTTCCCCAATTAAATAATTCTAGTTCTTCATCCACCTGCCTTTGAAGAGATTAACTGATCAATTGACTACACATGAATAATAAATGGGCAAGTTATCTGAATGTCAGTATCGTTCCTTGTTAAGTTATTAACTGCTCTAGCTCAATTTAGGATTTCTACCGAAATGACAAACAAGATCATCTACGGTTGAGTCAACAGAAAACTATCACTTATTGTTGGAAGGAAATGAAATGACAATTGTTAATTAGTTCTTTCTAATTCCTTGTTACAATAATAAGGCAGTTAACACTGAAAGGATTTCCAAACCAGTCAGCCCCACTGATGTAAACTGGCATTTCATTGATTAAAAATTTCAGACTTCCAGTTAATAATCATATGCTGGGAAGCATCAATCAACTTGGCAGTCTTCTTTTAATAGAAGCCAGGTATTCTTGACTACAACTCCCACTGAGTAAACCGAGTGTGATTTACTGGAATTATATAAAACATCTAGAGAGCACCTGGTTCAAACCCTAACCCTGACATAAGCATTCCAAGTTCTCAAAACTTAGCAAAACAATTTAGATGACTCAATATATCAGGCAGGCATTAGGGCTAGGTAGAAATCGGAATGAGAGAATATCCTTTCTAGTAGGGGAGATCTTGGTGGCAGACAGCTCTCCTCATATTTCTTACTTATTACAGAATCTAAGTGATGTCCATTCATTCTTGCCTCCTATTGATGTAATGGGTTACCTTTAGATGTCTCTCCTGGGTGCTGTTCTTTTGTTTCATTGCTTTTTAGTTCCTGTGTGTATCTATCAGCATTAGTTAGACCCTCAGGCCAAATGATATGGTTAAATGGCTGCATTTCCTCTCTTCAGAGAACCAGAACATCTGGGATTCTAGAACTCACACAAGCAGAAAAATAGACATTTGCAAAAGTTTGTGATGTGGGAAAGAAAGAAACATTATCACAATGAGCAAACAGAAATTTGTAAATAGGGCTTAGCAGTTCAATACATTTAAGACAGAAGCTCCATTGCTTTTGGAAAATACTTTTCCAAAGGGAACCCAGATGAAATTAATGAATAACGTGCTTTTTAATAATTAAATAGATCATTCTGTACAATTATGTGGACTGTCAAATAAATAATAGCTGATTCAAGAAACTATTGTAAACCTTTTAGAACAGAGGAAGCTTATGTGAGTGCAAAGGGTTTAGTTTGATATTATACATCAGGGAAAATAAAACAAGAAATTATTTTTTAAAAATCTGTTTGCTGGATGTGAAAAGTAGGAGTTTACTCACTTTTAACACACTTTATGTTGTGCAGCAGTTGTATATTTCATGTTAATAGCCCATCACACCCAGTTTTTCTTTTTCTGTCAGTTTTGGGCAGGAAGGGTTTTTGGGCTTTTGGGAGGTGGCTGGAGTCCTGGATGAGGAGGGGTGTACTCAGGCAAGACTGGAAATCAAAGTCTTTTGTCATGGGCTAGAATCACATTAGGGCTTTTAATATTTTATCTCTTTTTAACTGTGTGTTGAGTCTGTGGGACCTTATCTTCCTTTGTCACCTTTAATAATGTTGACTTATTCTGAACGAATCCTGGGGTTGACTAGTTGTCTTCTAGCTCCCACCTTAGCTTGGCTGAGCTATTAACTGCCAAAAGTTCGGTTTGGTTTCCCTTCCTGCAGTTTAGCCAGATCTGGGGTGGTGATGGTGAGGATGTCCCCTTCACTTCCCTTCTGGTTCCTCTTGAGGTCTGGTGTGGAAGTGAGAAACTGGTTTATAATGAAGCCATGGTGGCAGCAAGGGGATCTAATTTTCCACTCGCTGGTCATCCCCATGTGCAGGTTACCTCCCAACCAAAGTACCTGAAGGGAGGGCTGGTTCAATCCTGGGGCACCTTATTACAGATGGGAATAAGATGGAAAAAGTGCCTGGGCCCCGTTATAGACTTTTTGCATGAAACGGAAGAAAATGCACTTATTATTTATGGTTTTGGTGATTAGAAGAAAACTGGATAATAGAAAAAAGTGAGCTTTTTTTGGGTAATCATAGAGTAAGAGTTAATTTTGTAATTGTACTTATATCTGCTGCAAAAGAAATCAGAAGCTGCTGCTTTTTCTTTTTGTTCTCTTTGTACTTTTTCTCACTTCTTTTTTTCTTTCTTTGCTCTTTATACTCTTTATGACTTTGTGTTAGTTTTTGTGTTCTTTGTAAGACTTTGAATAACATTTATAAAAAAGAGAACGTGCCTGGGCCATTTGGAGATCTGAGAATGAAAGAGGATGGGGACTGTTCACTGTGTACCTCCTTAGAAAACCTGTTTAGAATATGAATAGACTTGTATTTAAACCACATATGTATCCATGGAAAAGGCACACCTATAAATCTAAAAGTAGGGTTGATTTGATTGTTGATGATGAAAGATTGAGAGAATGAGTGAAAGATGTAAGGCTGATGAAGGTGCTGAAAGTGGAACCACTTTTTTTTTTTAGAAATCAAGAGTGGATCTTGAGAAAAAAAATGATGTGGAAGAAAAGGAAAGAAGTGAGGGGAAACTAGAATGAAAGTAAAATGATTGCTGGAAGAGAAAGATGAAGTCCTGCATGTAAAAGTATTAGAAGACAGATCAATCTTACAACAGAATGAATGGAAAGTGAACATAAGGTAAAAGGAGGTGGAAGGTGCATGGACCACAGTGAAAAGGATTACATTACAGAGTGTCACAGAAATCTGTAGAAGTATGCTATTGAAAATATAAAAAATGCTTTGGAGGAATGACAAAATGAAAGAGGCTGTGGATGAGGATATAACCATATAAGAAAAGGGTTGCTGAAAAAAACAGGGATGAAATATGTTGTATTATACAGAAAAAGTTAATTGCAAAAAATAGAGTCAAAGAGAGCAAGGCGCAAATAACATTGAAAGAGGCAGAGAGAATGCAGAACATTTTTTATGGAAAGAAAGAATTGTTTTGGAAAGCGGTGAAGAGGGCCATCATGCGGCTGTTTGGTTTGTTTAATATATGGGTGAAGTCTGCATCTGTATCTGATTATTGGAAGAAAACTGTTATTGTTGTCCTGTATGAAGGAAAGGTAAGAAGGGTGAATGCAGAAACTACACATAACTGTTTGTTGAGTGTGTTTGGGAAAGCATTTAGTAAAATTGTAATCAGAAGGCTATGAAAGGTGACAATGAGCAACATTTGGAAAGTGCAGTATGGTTTTATGCTGAATACAGAGTGTGGTGCACAGTCCAGATGTTTGCTCTTCAGCAGCTCACTGAGAAAGCATAGGGTATATTTTTTGATTTAGAGAAAGGGCATGATAGCAGGAATAGTCTTGAATTATGGATTGGTGCATGAAAATATGGAATTGAAGGTAGGTTACTAGATGTGAAAACAACTGTTTGATGTCCCGTTGGTTGTTTAATGTATTAAGGAATGTATTATAGTGATGATAGAACTATATTCTGGCCTGGGGTGAGGAGGGAAGACATCAGGTGTGGGGATGGCTATCCCCTTAGATGCCTGGCATTTGCTGCCCCGAACCATCAGCCTCCTGGACTCTTTCTTTTTTAGTAATTGTTTTGTACAGGTTTTAGGTTTTATGTAATTGTATATTTATTTATTGTTTTAATGAGTTGTGAGCCGCCCAGAGTCCCCCATTAGGGGGAGATGGGTGGGGATAAATTTAATAAATAAATAAATATTGTCTGGGGACATGAACATGCATGTACTTTGTAGGCAAATGATTTGTGTCCTTGGTAGAATATTTACTAGGAAAATGGAATGACACATTTGTGCAGGTGCTGATAGAAAGGTAGTGAATGGTATGTGGTCAGCTGCAAGGAATGACGGTTGTCAAAAGAGGCAAAATGGTTGTGCTTAAGAATATGCTTCTGCCATCTTTATTACATGAAAGTGAGAGTTAGGTATATCAGGAGAAACATAAACATCAGTTGAATACAGTGCAAATGGATATTTAAGAAGTGCATATGGTAAAATAAGAAGAGGAAGGGTAAAAAATGAGTGGGAACAAAAGTAGTCTGGTCACAGAGCTGGAATGAAAAGACAATTGGATCACAAAAAATATGTGAAGAAAGACCAACCGGATCAAGAGGAACAGAAAGAGAAAGCTGTGGTTGGATGAAGTTAATTACATATATCGGAAAGAGATAAGAATTCTAAAGAATAAAATGCGGTGTGTGGGATAGTAGATGAACGTGGTGGAAGAAAGGATAGCTTGCAAGATTAAAAGGTATGGAGAAGTATATTGAAAGTTGTGGTGTAAACTAGCTTTAGCTATATTTGCTTGTTTCATCTTATGGCTTTAGTTCCTTTGGTTTACAATTTCTTCCTTCCTTTCTGCACTTTACATAATATTGCTTACCCCAAAAGAGACAAGTATGTATGCAGTATACATATGTACAAGTTGGCAAGTGAAGATGAAAGAAAAGTTTACCATTGGCCTGGGAAGGAGATACAAGAAATTATTCCTTAGAGGGCAATATAAGATTTTTAAGCGGGGGGGGGGGGGGGGGGGGAACAGTCTTAATTCCCCCTGTCCTTGTCTGCTTCAGCAAGAGGACTATCTATATCTTTCAATCCTACATAATGACCAGTTAATGTGATTTATGCTTCCAATGATCTCTTGACGATGAAAATAGCCTAAACAATACATTTTAAGAAATGAAGGTCATTCCCCACCCCACCCCCACCCTTGTCTTCCATGTTTTGTGCAAAATTGCAGTGAACCACAGCTGTGGACTGCTTGAATGCCACAAGCTGATTCTTAGTGCTCATTCCATCATTAATCCCTACTCCAGGAGGTAATATGTCTCAAGCCATATTATTTGTTAATGATCCATGACTTGATGTATCATCTTTAGCTCTCAGTTCATGGGAGAGTGCTCAAACACATAATAGAAGTACTTCCTTCCCCCTGAAAAATCATCCATGTAAAAACGACCAAAGGATTTTATAAGATGAAAAGGCAAATTGGTTTTAATAATATGGAGTGAAAACAACACGGGATGGAGAAATTCAAATTGTAAGCTCATGTACTGAAAGAAGATATTTAACTCTTGTGGTTTAGTTCCCATGCATGTTTCTTTCATACCAATTTATAAGCATTTTATACCTCATCATGGGAAAAATTTGTGACCAGGTGCTGCTAAGAGGCAACTTGAAGACCTCTCCCTTCTAAAGGTTCTTTCTTTATTTAAATTTATTATAGCCCCCCTCCAATAGACTCTGAGAAAAATTGACTTAGATTTGACATCCCTTTAAGAAGTGGATGCCTTTAGACAGAGCACTGTCCTCTGATAGCTCTTCAAATAGAGTATTATTCATAGAGTTGAAAAGCAGCATCTCAGTGTGCTCATGAATTGTATGACATGTAAAGAGAAGAACTAGAAATGAGAATGGAGCATAAGATCAAGATTATTTTGCAACTTCATTCCCGCCACCTATCAAAAGTCCATCTTAAAAAATCAGAATACATTCAAAACTCAATAGATAAATTATAAAATGCTAACTGTTACATGGTTGAATTTTACTCTAGCATGTTATTCTTATTTTATACATGTTGTTATACATGTATACATGTTGTTATACATGTATACATGTTTTATACATGTATGTTATGTTATACATATTCTTATATGTATTGTATTTTAGCAGAAATGGACCTTTGACTGGATTCAGCAACTAAATTGCACTGTTGAAAGACTTTCTGGGATTTATTCAGATTGTTTTCTCCTCAGGCTAATTAATGTCACCATGCAGTGGCCATGCAGAACCTGATCAAGTGGGTCTGGGGGTGAATACGGAGTGTGCACTCTACGTGTGCCAATTTTTCTTTACTTTTACATATCAGCTAGTTGGTCTTAGGAAGAAATGGAAAAATAGCATGTGAAGCCAAGGAGGTATTTCAGCCAATCACAAAGAAAACATATGGAATGATCTCAAAGAAAACAATCAATATATAAATTATTATAATATATTTATTTATTAAATTTGTACTCTTCCACACTCTAGTGGCTCTTAGCGGATTACAGAGCATGCAGTAGAATAACAATGAAAACATCCACAGTATGATTTAAAGCAACTTAAATCTTGTAACATTTTATATTTAACTCATGGTTTTTTTCCCTTGCCATATAAATTTAGATATATCTTTCTGCCATTGTTTAAATGGTGAATCAGTTGTCTAAACAGGTATTGTCTGAAACAAAAACATCATTCTTGGCAAAACGTTCATTTTTATCACATAGATTCTCCCCAACAGTGACAATTTTAATTTCTCCCATCTTAACATGTTCTTCTTAATTTCATTCCATGTCTTAACATAATTATTTTGAAATAGTATACAATTCATATTTGCCATAGTAATTTAATTTTCCCATTAATGTTTCTACTCCATCTAGTGGATCTTCCAAAACTAACACCAAATCATCTGCAAATGCCCTTGACTTATAAGTTTATTTTTTGATCTTAACTCCCCTAATTCTCTCATCTTGTCTTAGTCTCTTTTCAGAACCTCAAGAACTGAAATGAACAGAAATGGAGACAGCAGACATCCTTGTCTTGTCCCTTTTTGAATCTCACAAGATTTCATTAGTTCTCCATTAACAATTATTTGTGCTTTCTGAGAAGTATAAATCGATCTTACCCATTTAATAAAATTATCTCCAAATTTCATATGTTCCAGAATGCTAAACAAAAAAGTCCAGTTCAAATTGTCAAAGGCCTTCTCTGCATCTAAGAATATCAACGCAGCTTGTTTTTCATTATATTGCTCCAAGTATTCCAAAATATCCAAAACGTTTCTAATATTATCTGGTAATTGTCTTTTAGGTGAAAATCTGCATTGATCTTATGAATAAAATCCTGTAAAATTATCTTCAACCTTTCAGCCAAATTGTGGTAAACAGCTTATAGTCATTATTCAATAATGATATTGGACGATAGTTTCTTTTAAAGTCAAATCTTGTCCCTCTTTAGGTATTAATGCTGTATTATCCTCTTTCTATCAGGAATCTTTCCATTCTGTAGAATAATATTCATCGTTTATTGTAAAATTAGTAAAAGCTCATCCTCAAAACATTTATAGTAAGAGTCTGGCAACCCATCTGGACCAGGTGCCTTTTGTGCTTTAGTCTTTTTAATAGCTTCATATAGTTCCTTTACTGTTATAGGTCCATTCAAACTTTGTCTGTGATTCTCTGTAATCTTTGGTAAATTCTGTTTATGTAAATATTTATCCACTTTTTTCTGAGGAAATTTCTCGTTCTTTGTATAAAGTGGTATAATACTGGTGAAACCCTTTTCACATATTGGCATTATCTGTTATTACAGTATTATCTTCTTGTAATTTTAATGTCACTCTCTTTTCTTTTTGCAACTTGTATGCCAGCCATTTCCCCAGTTTATTTGCAAATTCAAAATTTCTTTGTTTTGCATTGTTCATCTATTTCCATCTCTCTCACTGTTAAATAGATAGTTGCCTCTGTAAAAGCTTAATTTGGTGAGTAATAGTTGTTCTCCCTGGAGATTTTTTAGATTCTTCTTCCTGTTTTTTAATCTCATCCAAAATCATTTGTATTTTCTCTTACCTTTTCTTTTTAAATTCACTATTACATTGTATAAATATCCTCTTACAAAAGCTTTACTTGCATCCCAAACCATCCTTACTTTTGTGCCTTTATTAAGATTATTCTAAAAAAAAAATATCCTTTAACTTCTGTTTACAATCCTCCACTACCATTTCCTTTTGTAACCACATCTCATTCAGTCTCCACCTAAAAGATCCCTTTTTCCTTTTAAAAGTAAAGTCATTGGATTGTGATCTGAAAATGTCTTTGGTAATATCTCCACTTTGTAAACATTATTAGCCAGAGTCTTAGAAATCCAAATCATATCTATTCTTGAAAAAGATCTATGTCTTTCAGAAAAAGAAGTGTATTCTTTTGAGTCACCATTCTTACAGCTCCATACATCAACAAGCTCCAAATTATACATTAAATGATTTTTTTTTTTTAAAGTAGTTTACCTGGTGTATTTTTAACATTTTTCTCAGAAGTATTATCTTTTTGTGGGGAAACCACTCCAATTCAGGACACAAGAACTGCTTGGATTTCTGGAATGATCTTTATTGCTAGTAGAGTAATAGAACATAATCTTTAAAGGATGAAAATCTCCTCCCTCTCCAGATCACCAGTCATCTCCTCAGAGACAAAGATAAGGTCCAAGGCATGAACACCAACATAAACAGGGCCCAGGTTTACTGGAGAGAAGCCTATGGTTTCCATGAAGGACATGAACTCCCAAGATTTACTGGGGCCAGTCCCTAGGGCAGGCAAGTTGAAATCCCTGAGCACCACTAAATATACCTGTTGGTGTAGTGACAAGCAATCATAATGGAAGACATTAGTGGTAGCTTACTTTCAACAATTTCATTTCACCATTTCATTTTAAATGTAGCTGATAAGTTTCAGTATGTTCACAGTACATTTCTTTCTTGATTTCCATTGCAAAGTGCTTTTTTATGCAGTAGTTAAATATGTATGAAACAAAATAAATCTATGGAAATAACCAGAACAGAATGATATGGGTGGAGAATATGAGTAATTAAAATGAGGCCAGAGTGAGCAGAGTGATAAGTCCTAGGGCCACTGTAGTTCTTGGCCTAAGAATTCAATGTGGTCTTTGATTTAATTCCAAAAGTCCTCTGCAAGAAATCAGTCTGGACGTCTGGTTGAAACTTTTTTATTCTTTTCCACAGCTTGGGAGAGAGAGAAGAGGGTATGAGAAAAAAAATGATGGACAGAAAAAAAGTTGTTATAGAGAAGGTGGGGGGGGGGAGAATATGTTAGGAAGAGTATAGGTATATTCACCACTTTGGGTTTTGGCCTCGTCTGCTTCTTGATTTAGCCTCATGCATTATGTAGCCTTTAATGCTTTATCCCCAAGGAAATATTGCCTTTGATGAGAAAAAAAAAAATCCCAACCCTTGACCTAGATAATCCAATTTATTTGATTTATCCTTCATCTTTTAAAAATGCATATTTAATCTATTGGTATATTATAGCCCAAGGTTTCTAAAATGTCCTTTGAAAGAAATGCATTGCCACTCTAATACTGTATCAGCTGGCTTTGCACTGAAGAACTATAACTGTTTTGGGTAAACTGGATGTCCATAATGGGCATTTAATGTGAAATAATGCGACTGGCTTTGAAGGAACTATTCTGCAACAAACAGTCTGGTTAAGTGCAAACTGCAATCCACCAGCGATCTTAGTTTAGTTATTTAAAAAGCAAAAATATTTGCTTTGATGCACATAAAATTCAACCAAATGCTCCTGGAGGATGTTAACCTCCAAGCAACTGCATCTCCAAAATATAGACTTCCAAGTGGGATTTTGGAACCTGTTATAACATTTATCCTCTTTTTCTCCCTCTGCCTCAAACATAAACCCAGGCAAGGGATTGCAGAAAGTTCCCCGCATTCTGGCAGCTCTTCATTAAGTTCCCTAAGTTCTGTCTGCAGGATGTTCACATTATCATTAATAACAGTTGGTAACTGTCATTCTCAGACTACAGCAGCCTTCCCCAGTCTGGCACCTTCTAGACATATTGGAACTACAGGTAGTCCTCACTTACCAATCGCAATTGGGAGTGGCAACTTTATTGCTAAGTGATGTGGTCATAAAGTGAAAAATGATGTGACAATGACCTACTTACGATGGCAGTTTGTCAGTTCTGGCTGCAGTCATTAAACAACATCGTGTGACCACAACTTGCAACTTCCTGTCAGCTTCCCCACTGACTTTGCTTGTCAAAAGCTGGCTATAAAGGTTGCGTGGGGTCGTGAGGGTTCTTTGCTTTCCAAGGACCACAGAATAGAAAATCTGTACACAGTGCTTTATTACAGCACACACCTTCCCCAACAACAGACTATTGCTCTCCACCTTTCTAGGAGTTGCAAGGTGATACTGCCATGTAAATATGTCTTTAATACTCAGTCCTTTAATACTTAGTTTAAGCAAAAGTCTGTAAGTCTGTAAAGTGGCATGCAACCTTCACCTCCTTCCAAACATTCTTACTCTAGTTGGGATGAGGTGCTGCTTCAGTGTGGTTTTTCTTCTTCTACTTGCTACTGAGCTCCTGGCAAAGCTTCAAGCTCTAGGCAGGACTCCAACCAGGATATGCTGCTCACCATAACTTGTGGTTCTGGCAGTTGACTGATAGTTGTCTTGCCTGCTTGTAGTAGCTGCCAATCTCCAGACATTGCCTCCGCTTCCCTGTCTGTATGCCATTTTCCTATCTCCTTTTCTCCTACACACCCACACATACTCTATCTTAGCATTTGCTTTTGTAAGCTAAGAGCCTGGCTGGGGTGAGGCTGCCTCTGGATGTCAGCACGTCCTTGAAAACACCAGGGTGTGGCTCAATTCTCACAGGCAGCTGGACACTGGCTTGGATGTTTATGAGTAAAGTTGTGAGTTAATGAATGAATGTATCAGGGAAATGGGGTGAGAAGCATTTCTGCCTGGCTGCAGCTACTTTTCCCAATTTTACTCCCTCACAGCATATCTCCAAGAGGGAACACTCCCCCTCCTGTCCCATCCAGATACTGTTAATACAAGCCATATCAGTCACCTCATCCACTATTAAATTGTGGATGAGGGCTGACCTGGTATTCAACAGCAGCAGCCAGAGCCCGGGGCCACCAAGGATCTGGTAACTTGGCCCTAAGGGGAGATCCTACAGGCTGGACATTGGGATCACTCTTGAATAGTGAGCCCAGTGTCTCTGAGGTTGGCCTACCCCCAGGAACTTACCATATCTCCCTCTGCCCCTCACAGTCCTGGAAACTATGCTGCTTAGTTCAGACTCAGAGACTTGTGGATAATGGGATACACTTTGTTTTTTATAGTTGGTAGTTTATGGAATGGTTCCTGGCCCTCTAATTCATTATCTTGTCTCAGCTGGCTCCAACTGGTAGATCTTAGGATCAATTGCAGTTATAAGTTTGGACTTCTCCAATCCATAATAATAAATGTGATAAATAAATAAATAAATAAATTCAGCTCAGCATAAAAGCTGCCTGTTCATTTATAAAAATATTATTTTTCCCCATGTCCTTACTTCTTTGATCATAAAAACAGCTTTCACAAAGGTGAACAGTTTTGTTTAGTCTTGATGGTTTCTCTATTTGCAGATAAGCCCAGGCTCCACTTAGGGCCACTCTGCTCCCTTTCTCATCTGCAACAAAATCAACAAGGTAGCAGTAATATATATGTTTGCCATATAAAGTGTAGAGTAGTCCATAGGTCTTAGAAAGTTCTTGGTGACTGTTATGTGAAGCTTAAATATGAATAACATAACCATGCCCTGTACAAAAGCTTTTGACACTGGTGTGAATATATAATCCTCATACAACCACTGATTTGCTAATACATGAAATAATATGCAGTGGCAATGTTTAATTGTCTGCTTGCTGACCCCAATATTTTCACTTTGCACTGAAATATTCAGTGCAGTCACAGACAGATTTTGCTATAGTTATGAAAACATGAATTAAACATTGGATTAGTCTAATGTGCTTTGGTAAAGATTTGATAAAGATTGGAAACATCATCAAGAGAGCCCATTGCTGCCTATGGAGAGAACAGTTAATTTAAAAAGTTGAAGCATGACAAAAGATGATTGAAGAATGCTTAGATAGGAAGACTGTTTACTGAAATGTCACACATGATTACAGTACATTATTTTCCAGCATTTTACTGATATGTCATTGAACTCCCACACTCTGGTGAAATACAATTCAAAATGAATTTTCATATTACAGTGTGTATAAGCACAAAGTTTCCTTTTTTAAAATCAGAAGGCAACTACAACAACATTTAATTTTTTCCCCGTATTTCACTGAAATGCACAAGTGCATTGATAACGAAGGAGGGATGCTCCTAAAGAAGAAGCTGAACCTTGAGAAGGAGAGAAGCATTTAAAAGAGAGCATTGAAGGGCATGAATTAATACTTTGTTACAGTCACTGAGCAATACTGGAAAGAAAGAAAGAAAATTACAATAAAACGTAATAACCATCCATATGTATACAGCTCTAACCCTAAGCCATACGTATATAGATAAGTGAATAAATACATTTAACATAAGTATTGTAGGCATAGAACCCATAAAAAGTATCAAGCTCATCTAAATAACTAAACCTACAAAGCCTATTATCTATGAAACTGTCTGCTTTGTCACTGTTTCACAAACCTTGGTTAGACACAGTTAAATAGATAAGAAGTAAGGAAAAGACAGTTAACAGTTTCATAACATATAATATTTAAGATAGTAAAATAAAATAAAATGTAAACGTTGCCTTTCTAAGCTTCTGGTGTGTTTTGTCCATAAGGCACTTGTGCTTTTGTATGGCCCTGGAGCAAAATTTTGAGACTTGTTCTAAAATATCAGGAATTGTATTCTTTAACAGTAAATGGAGGTGAAATTTGGTGGGCTGTCCTTTAAACCTTTCAATAATTGGGGTTATCCTTTGGCATCTTGCTTACTCATAAAGAGGACACCTTAAAAGAACATGAGCCATTAATTCTATTTTCCCCTCTCTACATGGACAGACTCTGTCTGAATAAAGAAACTACTTGTATCTGCCCTCCAAAACTGCAGGGGGGAAAGCATTAATGCATGTCCTTGAAAAGACCCATCTGTGTTTGTAAAATGTAAGGTTATGTAAATAGCTAGCTGGGGCACTATTAGAGCCATCCACCAAAGGACAGTAATGTTCTGGAGCTTAAGCCAACTCCTTCTGAGGTTCCATATTAGCTATCCTCATGGTGCCTTTATATAGTACTGCAGCTGACTTAAGTATTCAAATGAAAACCCATAGGTAGTGGGTTTATGCTCACAAACGTATTGCCAGTTATCAAATAACTAGTGGGAGTAATCTACTGAGATTTAAGGTAACTCTGATTCAACTTGTTGTTACTCTGGACTAGGCCTAGGTTTCAATGCTTGGCAAACTTGCTTCTACCTTCAAGATTACATTGGTCACACATCTGAGAGTGCCAATTATGGCCCTAAGGAAAGTTGATAAATCTGTTTTAAGTGTACAATGTGGTGGACCTAATTGTATTCCGTAATCATTTGCACCATGTGATTGGCCTAAAATAGCTTTATCACTGCCAGACTGAATTTCCCTCCCTGATTTCTATAAAATCTTAGAATAGCTTGGGTGCTTCTCTGTGCTTTTGAGGTGGCATAGGTAACTTGAGCCTTTAATATCCTATTGCTTTGAAAGACAACCCCTAGATACTTATACTGGTTAACTTGTTCAGCTGCATGGTTATTAACTGACCATTTGTGCCTTTGCTTGCTAGTGGAAAAGACTAAAATTTTGGGTTTTTTTTTTCAGAATTAATGTTCAGCTGCTCACTTTTGTAAAAAACATGCAAAGGTTTTCAGTGTTTGCATCATGCCAGCTTGCATCTGTTGAAGTATAACTGCATCATCTGCATATAAAAGAATTGGAATTCTTCTGTCTGCTGGTTTGGGAGCATGAATGTTCATGGAGTGGAGCATTTTTACTAGTGACTATATTGAAAAGCAGTGTGGCTAATATACAGCTGTACTTCATCCTCTTGGAAGTCTTAGTATAGTTGGAAAGATCCCTCTGGTGACTGTGTCTTACCCTTAAACCTGTCTTCTCATATAATCTGTATACAGGTAATCCTGGAGTTAAGAACACCCAGTTTATGGATCACCCATAGTTAAGAATGGAGCCTAGTGTAGCAAAATTCAAGTTAAATACACAATGATTCGGGTTAAATGCACAATGGTTTGAATTAATTACACAATGCTACTTATACAATATTATACAATAATATTGTTCCGGCTCACATACACATTTGACTTAAGGGCAGACCTTGGGAATGGAACTTGTTCTTAAACTGGGGACTACCTGTATTAGAAGCAAGAGGCATTTGTCTATCAAGGGGTTGCTTAAAATTGCCCACAATTTGTTCCCTGAGGTGGAGTCAAACGTTGCTCAAAAATAAACAAATGCAGAATATAGTTTAGAATGTAAGTGCCTTATGTATGTTTTAGAAAGAGGTTGTAACACTGGGCAGAGATCAATTCTTGATCTATCCTTCTGGAAGCCTGCTTGTTCAGGGTCTATAAAGTTCTCCTCAACAGCCTAGGTGATTAATTTATTATATAAGTACTCTGCATATATGTTGCTAATTATACTTAGAAGACTAATTGGTTTGCAATTGGCTGGGTTATTTCTATCACCTTTTTATACAGGGATACAACTATAGCTATTCCCCCAGAGCACTGACGTATTGGACAACTTCATTCATACTTACATAGAACAATCAGCTAAACGTTGTAGATATCCTAAATGATTTTGTCCTAAATCAGTTAATCAGACTAGAGGAGACAAAACCCTGAACTTGAATCAGGACTTATTTGAAATATAACTTATTTTCTACCAACTAGAAACACTGATCATAGCGAAACCAAATTCAATGTGTTCAAACTGCCAAATGGCAGAGAGGAATCTTTTCTAAAATAAGATGTAATTAAAAAGGATGTGGTAAGGTGAAGAACAGAGGATCAATGTTTTTCTGACAGCTTTTAGAAATTACTTTAAAACAGTTTGATAGAAGCTCGTAAGTTCAGAACCTGAACTCTTCTCTCCATGCAACTAAATGCCTACAGTAAAAATCCATGCAAACAGAGGCAGGCAGCGAAGAGAAGATGGCCAGCGATTGGCTCCAACTCCTCTATCCCCAACAGTGCTATTACCACCAGCTGTGTTGTGGGTTGGAGCCCTGAAGAGGAGAGCAGATAATTCCAATAGCCCACTTCAACTGGAGTCAGCTATGCAAAAAAGGGAGCATTGCCATCAACTGCCCTGTGGGATCTCCCCCACCGCCAGAAATGGTTATTTTTGCTTTTAAAATACATTTAGATGTTATTATGGTTTTGTAAGTTGTCTGTTAGAAATAATCCAGATATTGTTAAGTAATGTGATTCCCAAGCTACTAGAGGCAAGGCGGCTTCCTCAGAAAATTGAAATCCTGACCAAATGAGGAGAATGATGAGAAACAAAGATGTCAGCATTATTAAAATTACCAGCACCACAAAATGCAAGAAGATCCTCCACGAGGTTTCTGTAAAGGTCAGTCCTGTCTCACTAACCCTCTGGATGTTTGCATTTGCATAAGCGTGATCTTCTAAACACTGTGTGTTGGATTCTTTAAAAACTTTTGATGAAGACTTCTGAGCCTTCTCATCAAAGATAGTTGAGAAAACATAGCAGTTTTAGGCAAGAGGTGTTAAAGAAATGCATCACCCATGTAAAAATTGGTATACTTAAGAGTATTATGGGCAATTTTGATCATCACATTTCAAATGTGATATCGTAGAGTAAGAAAAGATGTACAGAATAGCAGCCCAAATGATAAATGGCTCAGCAACTCCATTATGAGGAGAGCAAACAAGGTGGGGACTTTGAACTTAGAAATAGGGAAGAGAGGGACATGACAAAGATGTATAGAATTATATGTAGAATATACAGTTCAAATATTTAGTTGCTGGAACTGAACAGTGGCAGATTTGAATCAGACAAAGGAATTATTTCTTCTCATAGCACATGGTTTACCAGGGGAATATGCTACCTCCAACTATAGTGGTAGCCAACTCAGATGTTTTTAAAAGGGGATTAAGCAAATTGATGGAGAATAAGGTTATCAAAGGCTACTGGACGTTATGCCTCTATGACTTACAAAGCTATTTCCTGGGGAATAGAAACCCAAGAGTATAATTACTGTAACTCTTAGATTAGATTTTTTTTTTAGATTTTTTTTATCCTGCCTTTATTCTTTTTATTATTTTTATAAATAACTCAATGGGCTTCCCTGAGGCAAATGGTTGGCTCCTGTAGGAACACAATGCTGGCCAGATATCCTTAGAAGTCTTTAAAAAGGAATTGGACACATTCACAGTGTCTATGAATATCTTTGACTGCTGAACATGATGGCTTTGTGCCTCTCAGAGTTTTTTCCTAAGAGACAGAACAGGAGAATATTATTACCCTCACTCCTTTGAATAGCATCTTGTTGACCTTGGTGCTGGACTAGATAGGGCTTTGGTGTGATACTGCAGAGCTCTTCTTAAGCTATTCTGGAAAACCTGAAAGCATGTGCAACTTGTATACACAAAGAATTAAAACACACACACACAATTCCAAAACATAGAAATGGAACAAAAATTCCCAATGCATCAGTTGTACTTTGGAAGCAAGGCCAGGTATTCTGGAACTTCACTCCATGGAGAAATTCAAACAAGGATAGCTTTGGAAGCATCCCAAGAGAAAACTCCACTTTAGGAAAGTAAAGGAAAATATATTTGCTTTGGCACTAAATGTTTTGTGTCCTCTTGGTAACCTGATTTTTCAGTCATGGAAAATCATTGTAGCTACAATTGTGTGGTCTCTGCTTTGTTTTCATCATTAAAATTGTATTGGCGATTCACAAGTTGTCATGGTAGAAGACCCTTTGAAAAAAAATCTCCTGAGGAACTTCCACATGACAGCTACTTGGCAAATGAAAATAAATTGCCCTGTGCTGTTGAATGGAATTATAATGAAACAAAGCTGACATGGTATAAACTGGAAAACCAGAACCCATTGTTAATAATGTAGAAGATGCTGAAAGTTTGTTTCAAAGCCGCCCATGACACAGATTTGTGAAACTGAACAACACATAAAAGTTTAGGCTGACATAGTTTAAGATGAACATGAGCAGACTTCAGGCTGGTTGAATCCATTCTGACTGCTCTAGTAACTTGAGGTCCACTTCCTGGAAGCAAGTGAACCTAAATTGTAGCTCAGAAGTAAGGCTGAGGCTAGATGCAAAGTAATGCTTCTGGCATGAAGCCAAATGTCTTTTGTACCCACTCAGCCTCTTGGTGGGGTAATCTACATCTTGGTGTACATCAAGGATGCTGACAGTTTAAACTAGGAATGTGGAACTTCAACAGAAGGGACTATCTGTAGCTTAGGGTGCACTCTGAACTTGGTGGTTTACAAATTGCTGAACTAAGACTCCCAACTCCTTTCACCATTCACTGTCTAGCTGAAGCTGCTGGGAGTTGTTTATCAACATCTGAAAGGCCAAATATTCCCCCTCTGAAAGGGGAAAGCCTTTCTGTTGTTTCCATTGTTAAATGATAAGGAATTGGAAACCTTTGCTAATCTAATGTCATTTATTCACAGAACTTTACAATTAGATCCCAATCTGCCCATCTCTAGCTGAAGACTAAAGTATATTAGAGTATTTATAGCATTTGGTACAGGATGGTAAAATCAAAGATGTGCAATTAAGTAGTGCTTTGATGATCAAAATTGATTTCTTCCTGTGTCTGCTGGCTAATACTGAAATTTGCTACATAATTGGAATGGAAATTCAATGGCAGGTTGAATTAACACAACACAAAAATGTAAAAAAAGATCAATGTTCTAACAATCCTATGCTAAGTCTCATGCATTCTATTTTTTTGTTTTCCAAAATCTAAGTTTTCTAAAACAGCCAAATATTTTAAGGTCTTATTGATTTCAACAGGGTTGTTAAGCGTATTCTTAAAAATCATTTCTATTGAAATGAATAGGAAGTTAAAACAAATGGACAGATTTTTGTCTGTGACCTATTTTTAAAATATTAACCTCTAAAATAATAACACAGAAACACTGTCAACATCAGACTAATTTTTAACTGTGCATAATATAGAGTAGAATATGAAGGGTAACTTCTGGCACAAGCAGAAATGTCTTTAAATTGATGTCTGAGCTAATCAGATTTACCTAACCACAAGCAACTCTGACATTCATCATCTTTTAAAAATGTTTAGGATGGCGGCTTTAATTAAGATTGCAATATGGGGTTTTAGTTGGTTGCAAAATATAGGAGAACCTTCCCCAACCAGCTACTTTCAAGATATGTTGGACTACAGACCAAAGCTTTTAATCAGACTGGCCAATGGCTTCACAACTGTAGTCCATCAACATCTGGACTACTATATCAGGGGTACTTACTCTAGAAAAGCAAAATCTGGACTACTAAATCAGGGGCGCTTGCTCTAGAAAAGTGAAATCTGGGCTGCTTGGTCAGGGCACTTGCTCTAGAAAAGAAAGATTTGGACCGCTGGGTCAGGGGCACTTGCTCTAGAAAAGGAAATGCTGGGCCGCTGGGTCAGGGCCGCTTACTCCAGAAAAGCAAAATCTGGACCGGGGACAAAAATCAGGGACATTTACTCTAGAAACTATCAACATCCCTCCTCCCCCCTGAATACAGAAAATTAGTGGGAAGCATTTTCCACCCAGAAGTGTAGATGGAGATCTTAAAAAAGGTAGAAATATTTGCCTTTAATTATTGTATGATGGATATTAAATAAAATATATGCACATGTACTTTTACATTTCTACCTTTAAAAGCTGCAGGAAGTCCATGGGGGCAGCAGCAAAATCTTATTAGGTTTTCCTTGATATATGGAAGAGTTATGGAGGGAAAAGGTCACTGGAATGTAGGTGCATTAATCCTAGAAGTGCCTTAATGCCCTTAGATTCCATTGATGTTTTTACCAATAATATTTGGGTATTGTTAAATTTTTGAGGGTTCAGATGTTACAAAAATGGGATTGGGGGCTATATATGATCTGCAGACCAAGGGTTGCATATTCCTGCCCTAAATATTAAAGAGGATCAAAGGAACAAAATAAATGATCCTCTCCCATAATAAAACAATCTTACTGTGAACTAGCTAGATGAATAAAAAGCATTCTTTTTCTCCATATGATATCACTAACTAAGAGACCTTAGCAACTGGGAATTCCTCCAGAAGGAAAAAAATAAAAAGTGAATCAAGGAGGAAAAAACCCTTGTGGCCATACTGTAGGAGATACTCCTACTCTTTTTACTGATTTTTCCTTACTCTTCAAAGGCCTCCTATAAGCTTTATATCCAATAGGACACTTTTCATATATAACAGCAGCCACAGGATGTTCTTCTGCAAACCAGTTGCAAAGACAACCACTGCCTGTAGGAAAAAAAGATTGTTTCTTGAAATAGTTGGATGACTACAGCAAAGAAAATACACAATCACGAACCTTTGTCATGGAAAGAGGAGCTTGTGTTCAAATTAGCAGAGGAGGAGGTTTCCCATGTAATCTCATGTTCCACCTTCTGCTTTCAGACTTCACAATGGTGAGCAATTGCAGGTTCATGCATTGTTGTCATAGAGACTGTAATTTTGGCTCCCTAAAGAAACACAGAATGTGTGCGGCATTAAGAAGATTGTGGAAGAATTGCTTGAGGTCATTCAGGAAGAAACAGGGAAGCTTTAAAGACAATTTTAACTCCAGCTGCATATAGTATTATTAGAACTTAAAACTACTAAAATTAAGGACAGGATAGTATTTAAATTAAACTGAGTACATTTTACTTAGATTTATTTGCATGTTGTGGGAACAAAATAGAGAGAAACAACACTATGTGCATGAGACTGCAGACCACATCTTATCCCACTGAAATAAAAGGGACTTAAAATCAAGCAAGTAGGTGGCATTCAGAGAGAAGTTACAGGTAGAGGCAGGAATTGTAACTCAATGAGAAGATACCATTCCAGGAAAGGATCCTGATAATCTCAGTAGAAGTTGAGAATGAGTCAAGTCAAGATCCCTGGAGGGTTGCAGGCCTCCCCACTCCAGGTCATCCAGGATAAATGGGAGGAAGTGGCTACAGCTTATTACAGGGGCAGTGATCTGGCAACCATGTCAGATGCTGTGGAAACCTGAAGGTTGGTTGGCTGCCAATAGCTGGCCCTGTGGGTAATCTTTGAAGGAGTCCCAACACCAGTGGATGCTGGGATGGGCCAGATGTTTTTCCTTCTTCATCAGGTGGGCTGGTGAAACTATCACTCAGCAGGTAGGCTGGCTTACTGCTGATCTGGGCTCAGTGTTGTGCCAACACCTCACAACACTGAGCCCCGTGAGCATTTTTATTGCAGCATGGGAGTCTTTTCTGTCACAGCCGCCTTCTCAATTCCCTGCTGTCTGCCTCAGTGGCACAGCAGGAGAAATACTGTGTTACACGTATTATTTAGGCAGCATAATGTGCTTCTACACTTTCTACATTTTAAGGGATTTATTTATTAGATTTGTACCCTCTGCAATTAAAAAAAAAAATCTCAATAATGTACAATACATCCATGAAACAATACAATAAAATGTTCATGACAGATATAAAAATCAATAACATACAATGCAACAAACCATCCAAGGTTCAGGACAGGTAGAAATAATCAAACCTAACTATCCCCATAGAAACAAGTACAAACCAGTTCAACCAGTGCCAATAGTTCATGCACTCAGGATTTTCAGACTTTGCTTCTATACTACTTGGGGGAAAAAGGAGCTGCTTCTACTGAACCATAAGGATTTGTGAACAGAATTATGTACTTGGAAGGATCTGGGCATGTCTACGAAATGTTTTAGATTACACACAAATACTTTGGAAACAGTCAGTAAGGGCAATTAACTAAAACATTCCACATAGACAAGAGATAGACTTCAATGGAAAAGAGAAAAGGGAGGCATAGGACCTCTAGTCTTCTCAAAATCTTGAAAGGCTCCTACTCTGCACTGCAATTCTAAGCCTGTCTCCATGCACGACTGTTGTTTTGACCTCTGTCTAACAGCTTAGTATAGGTTTGAGAATTCTGAGACTTGGGTCATTGTCATGTATTTACCCATGATGAATCTCAACGTTCTAGGCTTGAAACTTATCTCCAAAATATGGAAATGTACCCACACAGCAGACCCTCTGTTTAATGCTCTGTACATTCATCTGCAGGCTAAGCAATAAGAGAAAGAAGATAGATAGTTACAAGAAAGCTCTTCCAGATGGCAGGACTGCAAAGTAGAGAGCACAAAAGGAATGGTAATTATGGGCTGGGGGTGGGGAATCATTCAGAAAGATGGAAGAGTATTTGATGCTAAGCACAGATGTACCATAAAAAGCAGGGCTATTATTGAGCTTATGACTGAAAACAAAAAGCTTTGTTTCCATCGAGAATCACCAAAAGATAGAAATAAAGCCTAGGCACATTTACCAGGCACATTTACAGATCCCTTCATGGTGCAGAAATTCACCTGAGGACGCAGCTGGAGAACAGATAGATGTTTGCAAATACTGTTAATGAGATACGTTGTGTTTCTAGATGGATCAACCAAAGAAAGAAATAGAAATGGCAGTGTTGGAAAAGGGCACTAATGGAGACTTTACTAACCATTCTAGGAGACTTAAGATGGAAGTGGTAAGGTAGAAGTTAAGTAAAACAACTAATCCCTTTGATATGGTGCCTGGTTATTGCATAAGAAAATAGGAAGACCCAGTTCAACCTAAAATATTTGCTATGTAACATCTCAGGCAGAGAAAAAAACAGCAAAAGAAATCAGAAGAGATTAGGTAGTGAAAGGGGCCATGGGCAAGGAAGAACCTCTGCGTAAGCAAGTACCAGTAAGGATTTACATCATGGGATGAATTCCATCTCAACAATCTAATAGGCTTGAGAAGATTGAAGGAAAGCTGATACCCCTAGTTGAACAACATTCTATTGTAATACTCATAAACTTTAGCTATTCTAAATACAAGAGGTGATAAGACATGAGAAATAGGGACTGAATCTAGTTACATAAATACTCTTTCCCTTGAAAATGAATTTTTTAAAAATAATGATTTTTGCCATGTTCATTTCTTACTGACAGACATATGTTTCTTATTGTATTAATCTCACTGTAGATCAAAGGAAGCTTGTTTTCCTGTTTTCAAAGGGACCTGCCATTGATTCAAAAAGATGGAACATTCAAATTAATTATTCCAAAGGTCATGTAAATAATTTATGACTTTTGCCTACATCTTGTGATTTCTGATACAGATAAATTGCAGAGTTTTGTAGGTCTTGCAGATGAACCATGTCATTTAAGACTGGCATTTCGGAGGAAGCAAAAGCATCAGAATCGGAAAGACTGAGTAAGAAATGCTGAATAAACCACCAAGAAGTTATGTGAAGAAAATCAAACTTCAAAAATGTTAAAAATACTTCAGTTGAACTAAGTTGATCCAAGGTAATGAGAGGGACAGTATCTCTAATTTAGACTCCCAACTTTCATGTACTAATGACACATTTTAAAAGTAGCATTCTCCCATTAATTTCACACTTATTGGCTGTTTCAAAGAATACTGAATGTTGAATGACTATACTCTCCTTATTGTTGGAAATGTCATTTGGAAATTGAAATGCTATGTCACAACTTTTGCTATATTTCTTGTTGGGAATGAGATTATTAAAATGATTGTAACATATCCCTATATGTTAAGGATTTATCAGGATATCAAGATTTATGGATACTTTATGCATGGCACATAATCAGAATAACTGTTTTAGGACTTTGGAAAGGTATGCTCACATCCCAATTTGCAGCACTGGATTGTTGATATGTGTTCCTCATAAAAATTTAATTCTAGGTTCTTTTTCTCCAGAGAGGCACGGAAGAAGTGTTTCAAGCCATTTTGTCAAATGTTCTAAAGCTATTTAGTTATTTAGTTAGCTATAAAATTATTTTCAAGTGGCATTTTTTAAAAAAATGTCCCTGTTGCCTTTTCATTTACACATTTGTTATTGTATTTGTAGGTTATCATTTTGTCAGATTAGATTGTTTGGTAGAATGCAAAATGTATTGTGCAATCAATACTATCTATATCTCTATCATCTACCTATCATCTATCTATGAATCTTCTGGTGTTTAATAAAGCAAGGAAAAAAGCACTAAGTATTTTCTGTTTTTCTGGCTGGAAGACTTGACCACGAGCAACACTCTACAGAAGTCTTTTGCGCAGCACAGAAAACAAAAGACGAACCTTGTCCTGCCTCATTTTTCACATATTTCCACTATCACATCTGAATAGAAAAGCATTCACACCTCCAAGTGTATATCCAACTTATTTATTTACTTCATAGATTTATGTTCCTTTTTTACACTCAGGAGCTCTACGTGGTGAACAGAGCACTTCCTTCTATTTTTTCACCACCACCACAATCCTGTAAAGTAGCTTGGGCTGAGAGAATATCCAGCCTACAGTGATATATCCACTGAGTTTCTGCGGGTGAGGGTGGATTAGAACCCAAGTCTCTCTGGTGCCAGTCCAACACCTTGGCCACTATGCATCAACTTATGCAAGGATTCATAGGAAGATTCATATTATAATTTGCATATAATAGTGCAAGCATAAAAAATAGACTTGTCCATTCTTCCCATAACATCTCGGATCAATGGAGATTCAACCCAAATTATACAGTATGTTGGAATGCTACAGACAGAGGTTTAAGCTGTTATTACTCTGGAAAAATGTATCTGGAATAAATATTTTCCTAGTTTCTGTAACAAAGGGTTGTAAAGTTTCTAATCCCATCCCACTCAAAAATATTTATTCAATGTGGAAAAGCCTACTCTTATATTCATCTATAAGCAGGGCGAATGGTGAGCATGTACTTCTCTTTCTGTTGGTGTAGTCCTCAATGTTGCTTGAGTTCATTTCCCAAAGCCAATGAGGACACAAGACACTGCCCATTTTCTCATTCAAATTTATGGTAATGCTACTCTATTAATTGGGTCTGGCTGTATAATGACATCATACAGTATAGTCAGAGTGAGGGCAATGCCACCTACTTCATTCTGACCTAGAGGAATAAAAGGAGGGTTCGAACAGGAGCAGGACACATGGCTCACACTGCTGCCTGGCTCATAAATAGTGCAATAGTGCTCAAATTGTGGAAGAATAGGGAAGAGAAATCTTATAAATATAGTTATTTTCCCCCAGCTCCCCACTGGAACCAAAAGTACAATTAGTATAAAACATTTTGCTCGTCCCTTGTTTTGTAAGTACCATAGTACAGTGGTAAGAACACATTTTCAGCCAACATTTACTTCTTGAAAGTCAGGCAAATTTAGTGCTCACAGCTGGGGGTTTTATTTTTTTAAAAAGAAGCTCTGCAGTTTTAGCAGCAGAGGATTCTCAGACTTACATGAACATTTATCTGCTACCTGCCAGAGAGAAACTTGTTTGGAAGGTAGTATTTATCAACTTGATTTCCACCAGGCATTTCATCTTTCCAGAAAGATTCTTTTGCTGCCAAGATGAAAGAGGCAGTTCAGAGCCCTGGAAGAAGACAGTTTGTGACAAATAGCTGATTTTTTCCCGTTTGTTATTCAAATCCACAAGACCAACCCATGGCTCTTTCATTATACTACTTTTATTGTCTGCTGAATCTAAACCAGCATTTACAATTTGGCTTCCTCACAGCTGAAATCCAACCTGTTTTGAGGATATGCTCTGACTTGTTTCTTTGCCCCAATCAGTGTGCTTTCTGATGACAACTTAGGGGCGAGAGAAAGATGAGAGGTTGAAGATGAGGCATGGCGAGGTGCGCCACTTCAGAACGTTGATTGTGGGCGGTTATGTAATCCTAACTGTAGCGTTATGGTGTGAGGAAGGCTGCTGCTTGCACGTTTCACCTCAAACGTGACCAACTTTGAATCATTTGCTGTTCTAAGTCCTGCCACAAAATGTCATAACCCAGCTCTAAAATACTCTTTCCCCTCTTTTTCTGAGGGTAAGACCACATGCCCCAAGACTGAGCTTGAGGGTTTAAAACAGATTCAAATCCAACTGTTTCTGGAAAATGTCAGTTCCAAGTAGAATCTATCAGAATGGACTATAGAGCCCCCCTTCCTTTAAGTTGTCAGAGCAGAGAGATGTTACATTATGTCATGCCCCGGTATAAGGGGTTTTACATGACATCTACCACCAGCCCTTCTTGGAGGGGTCAATGAGCTCCTTGTGGTCATTGTAACTATTTCCACATACAAAGAGTGAATTGGATTCCAGTGCTGGATTTAGGGATCAGCTAAACAAGGTACAGCTTAGGGCCACATAATCCACAGGGCCTCCCAAAATTTCAGATTTTTTTCTTCTTTTTTTGGCTCTTAGAATTTTATGTGGCTTTTATGTGTACTGTAGTTTTTAAAAATTCTGTGTAGCAAATTTTTATGTGTAGTTTAAAAATGGCTTTATATGTAATTAAAAGGTATATATATGTTTTCAATTAGTTTGTGGCCTCCCAAGGTCCTGTTTTAGTACACACCTTTGTGAGACCTTCTGGTGTAACTTTTTAACAAGGGGCCTCCAAGCTTTATATAGCTTAGGCGTCACCAAGTCTAAATCCGGGACTGTTTGTATCCAGATCACCCCCTCCACAATCAGAATGGCTCTTTCCATTAGCTAAATAGTTTAGATCCTAGAGTTCTCCCTTCCCCTTCAGCTTCTTTGTGGCACCTTCTATTTTGTTCTGCATCAGCCTTTTCAGGGGGTGGGCACAGAAAAAATATCAACTCTTTTCTGGATTCAATGGGAGCATCCTATGATTCTCTCAAGGGAACTTGGCATCTAAGCTAGCGTGTTAATAAAATGTTTGATTTATAGCCTTATCAATGTGCAGTATTGCTATAAATGAATGAATGAATGAATGAATGAATGAATGAATGAATGAATGAAAAAAACAAGGTACGAAATCAGGCTTTCCTGATCTTTATAGATATGACTAAATAATGGCATGAATACAAAACAAATTAAAGAATCTTTACATTGTCTCAGCTGACATGAATATAGGACAAGTATTAATGAGGTTAAGACTGTTTAAATGACTAGTAGAACTGGTAATGTATATTTCAGTCAACACATGTCAATACACCGTATGTACTGAGATCTGTATGGCTCTTACTGTTGCAGCTGTTCCGCCAGTCTCTGGAAACCTGGCTGTGCTCCCAGACCTGGATTTAAGGTGGCAGAAACTCAGATGCTTAAATTGCCACCCGCCCTCTCTAGTACCATTAGGTTAATATTTGAACAGTGTTGATATGGAAGAGAGGCAGCTGTATAATGCAAATACATCTTCTGGCCAGTGGAAGCTTTACATGCACTTGAGAGATGAAGCAAGAATCTCTTTAAAAACTGCCCTAGCCTCCATACTGACAAAAATCAGGCCATTGAAAACTGGCCATTTTGTCACCAAATTTCAGCAGCACAATCTGATATGCCCCAGTGTCTGGATTTGAAGTATGATTTCACAAAAGGGAGCTCTTTTCTTTCATAACAATATATAGGAAAAACAAAAACAAAAAAAGCTGTATCATTTTTATTTTTGAACCAGTGGGATGAAATTAGAGCTTTGGGAAGGAATCAAATATGTCAAATATCGTATAAATAATTCCCAGAAATTTCTAGTTGCATTCCTTCAAAATGTGCCTAGTTTGGAGGAAGATGAAAAGAGTTTGAAGAATTAATACCCAAGCCTGCCTTAGTTCTCTGCCTAAATCCAAAGTGTACATTCTTTAACTTTGAATGTTTCAACAACATATGCTCCCTCCGTGTGTGTTTTGTGGAGGAATATGTTATAAATGGTATGGCATGAGCTGTATTTATCTAGACGTTTGTGCTCATAAAAGCCTGATACTTTAAACATTACAGATCTCTGGTATGCCAGTATATATTTAGTGATTTTGTCAGCAGAGATTGTGAGTCAGTTCTGGCTTAGGATTTAAGTAAGTAAGTTACATTCTCAATAGTATATAAAGCACTCTTGTTCTGCAAGCTGGACGAGCAGATGGGGTAATTTAATTCCTTTAAATTGTTGGATTCATGACAGAGACATACCATGGAGTGAAGGGATCCATCTGGCATGTTATTGGCTGTCGCAAAGATGCTCAGTAAGATGAGGTCAAAGCAAATGCATGGGCATGGCATCATTGCAGATACGCATTTACATTTTTAACAAAATGTAATATCTCTTGACGTTACAACTCTTGTTTCTAACTGAAGCTCAATAAAAGCAATAGAAGGCCTATCAGTGACTCTGTCTTGGCAATATGTGTTCCCCAAACCACAGCTGCTCAAAGAGTGTACAGGCGTGAATATTTGAAAGAGAAAATTAGCTGGAGAAAATTAGTGGGTGGGAAGGATGACTCAATCTGGCCATTAATTGTCACCCTGAAATATTAGGGAGGTCAGTGGTTTCACTCCTTACTATAAGATGGGACAACTTCACATATGCTGGGATAATAATCACATAAACTATGCATTTATTTATCTATTTATTGAAAATATTTCTCTACCTCCCATTGAAAGAAGTCTTGAAGCAGTTTTGAAAATTACATGCAATAGAAAAAGATGTTCAAAGTCTTCAACTTGGCAACACTAAATCAAGGTTTTGAATTATGAGTGAGCCATGAAGGGAATATAGTAGGGCAGTTATGAAAAAAAAAAAAGTCAGTTAGGCAGAGTTCCCAATCTAGTAATGAAGAGTTTGCTTAAAACTATCTTTCTATACTAGCTCTTAGAAGGGGATGCGTGTGGAAAAAAAACCACCAAAAAAATTATAAATTAAGATAGTAAGTAAAGTTGCCTTCACATCAAGCTCGACTGATGGTAACTTCATTGTTCTATCTGTATAATTTTCTTGGCAACAATATGGAAAAAGTCTGTTTGCTGCTTTTTCTGGATTTTTTAAGATTCCCAGTTTAGCCTACAGCCTGGTATTAGTTATACACTAAGCCTAAGCAAGGTCAGCTGGATGCTGCCATCAGCTGAGACAAGGGTAATAGGTTGGTTTTTAAGGGTGATTGCTGGAAAAGGCAGGAAGCAAGATTCAAAGCACTGTAAAATTGTACCCTTGACATACGTATGGGGATCAGTGGCTCACAGAATGTGGTGTTTAATACAGCCTTGTACAAATTCCTGACTCTGGTTTAGGGGGAAAACCCTCTATTGCTGCTACTCACCAGTGGTGCTTTGACACAGAGAGATTCTAGTAAAAAGGAGAATAAAGATGGCAGACATTACAGAACACACTTGCTTGACATAGATTACCTGTATGATCATTTTATAACAGCTGCAATACATTTACTAGTTTTCCCAAAGAATTGTGGAACTGTAATTTGCTCAAGGAACCAAATCCTGCTCTCTCAGAACTAAAGTTCCCAGGATTTACTCAAGAAGGGATAATGGGTCATGGGGAAATGGACATTGAAAGTCAACCTTTTGACATTTTACATAAGTGATTCTGGGTGACTCACAACAATTAAAAAACATCAACACAAAGCACAATACAGATAAAAAACACATAAAACCATGTTAAAATCATATTAAAAACCAAAAACTTTGAAAAGGAGATATTTGTTTACTACCTTTGTTTCTACCATAATGTCAGAAAAGTTCTCTAGTAAGCCTATTAATTCTAGCTGAAGATAGATAAAAGTATGTGTGCAAAATCCCATCTGTCCTTAATAATTTTCCAGCAGTGGAATTTCAGGAATTTTGTGGTTCCTATTAGGTTAAAAGTACACTGAAGGGCCTACAGGCCCAGTGTGGCTAATGTCTAAAGGCATTTCAGGTTGATGAGGCTTTCCATTGTCCAATCTTCTTACTTCATAGTTTAAATGGAGTAGGGATTCAATGGGCCGTTCTCCCTATTAAAGTTACCAGGATAATTTTACAGTATGAAACTGTAGCATCTGCAAGAACCAACAGCCAATCAGAACAGTGCTTTTCCAGGAATAGAAGACACGAGTTATTTCAGCCAATCAGTGTTCAGCTAGTGGCCAATAACTCAGATCAAAGCTCCTTCTCAACTCATCTGCTTCTGGCTGTTGTTTGTAAATGGGAGTTCTCCATCAGCAAAAAACCCCAAGACTGAAGCAGGAAGAAGCTGTGACGTGTGCAATTGCATACCCAGCAACAATAGTGAATAGTGAATTATCTGCCATGGGTGTGGATTGGAATCCCTGACATGAAGTACTCTGAGTGGCTATGACGGTATCTGCATGTTATTATAGTTCTTTCAGAAAAGGAATGATTGAAAGAAACCAAACAGAAAAAAATACTTTATCCTAACATTCTAGTAGGGAGAATGGGAAGCCTATGACCTTTAAAATGTTACTGGACTACAACATCAAGCAGCCCCTGCCAAGATGTACAGTGAGTCATCAGTGAGAGTTTGAAGCTGCTTAAAGCAGCTTGAAAATGTCATGCCTGCAATGAAATTTTAAAAACTGGGTCGAGAAGAGTCATTATGTGTGGTTTCTTGCTTGGGTGTTGTATGAAAAAAGTAGTTGCCCCCATATATCAATGAAGTCAGTTCATTGATTGACTACAGTGAGAGCTGTAGTCATCATGTATAGTGAAGAGAAGATGGAGGAGGATGCAAACATTAAAGTCTGCTCATTTTCATCAGATCCATCTAACTGAAAAAAAGATGCTTTTTTCCTGCTTTAAAAAGAAAAACTCAAAGAAAAAAGAACACATTCTTAGGTTCTTAGAAATTCATATGTAAAATATACTAAACTCCAGAACACAAGAATAAACTATTATAACAATCCAGAAAGAATAACAGCAGAATTCTCTGCTGTTATTATTTATAAATCTAATCTGTTTATTGGGATTATCTCTCAAGTAGCTATGCATTCTAAATCTTCCTACTAACTTCTTGCATTTTACCCACAAATGCAACTATTTAATTTCTGATTTTGTCAGTAGAGTTATCTTTTCCTGTCCATAAATTTAAATATCCAGGTGAGTTCTGCCCACAACATAAATACTGTACACAAATATTGGTACTTTCCCATCTCTCAGAGGAATAGTTCCTCAGCCTTAAGACTTCAGGAATAGATGCCTTAAGTCTTTAAACATGTATTTGGATGAAGTCCTAGTTCTGCCACTATGATAAGGACCCTGTAGCCTTCCAGGTGTTAAGGAATTACAGCTGTCAGCAGCTCTAGTCAGCATAACCAGTGGTGAGGGATGCTGGAAACTGGGAGTTGGTGACCAGCCTCAAATTATCCAAATTCCTTACCATTGCTGTAAGATGAGTATGACCTTGAATCTGGGTCTCTAAGTCCTTGTCTGCAACACTAACCACTACCCTACAATGGTTAGGTGATTTATGGGACACAAATGTCATTTTCTCCTTAGTTTCAGCAGCAAGCTTCATTTATTTCTAGACAGCTTCAAGGATACTTCTAAGAGCTGCTTGATAAAATTGGCTTGAAGTAGATAAGATTCTTCAGGGGATAAATGCATTTTATTTATGAAACTTGGGACAAAACTCTGGTTAAGGTAAAGTCAAGTGTCCTGAATTGAGCTGAATTCCTGGATATTTAATGGATAAGTACATGTAATATTCTTGGCAATAACGTGGAAATGGTTGCCATTGCTTATTGCCAGAATATGACTTCCCAATCTACTCCACAGCCCTGGTATTTCCTGATATTCTCTGATAGTTTCCTATCTAACTCTACTTAATTTCCAGGTCCGGAGGAGTTCAGCCAGTTGTTGCTACCTAAGATTCTGGTTATCCTAAGAGGAAATCTTATCTGCCACTGCATAAGTGCCACAGAAAGAAGAATTCCTAGATAAGCTGATGGAACTTCTTTCTAACCTGAAATTCCTATTTCTGTAAAATATTTGGGCTTTCACAGATTAAAAATGTTAATGGGACAATAAGCCTTTCACTTTTCCCCAAGACTGATTATGATTCTTAGATACTTCCCATTTCTCCTCTTTCTTATGTAAAATAAGAATTTTTATAAAAGAAGAAAAGAAATAGGGAAAGGAGGTTTGATCTTTTTTAGAAGGCATATGAAACATTCTGTCTTGTTCTCAATCTATTTTTGGTCTTGAATCTGAATTAAAGTTGAAGTTAAATATTTACATGATCTCCCTTCCTTGGGCAAACTTTTCATTTATATTTTAATGTATATGATCTCCCTTCCTTGGGAAAACCATTTATATTTTAATATAAAGGAAGGAAGCATTTATTGTTTATTGTTGAGATTTCTTTCACACACACACAAAAAATCCTAGCAGTTTATAAAATAATGTATATTCAACTGTTCAGTGTGACTTACATTTCCTTTCTTGTGGAATATGTTTTGATTGTTAGACAATATTTTTCTCTTTGTGTACCTCTATTTGATGTGCATAAAGAAGCCTATTTTTGTAATAATCAAGGCAATGGTTTATGTGCCTTTTTTAAAAAAATGCCCATTATGTCTAATAATGTGGGAAAAGATTGCATATGCATTTTACTTACCCAAATAATTACATTTTAAAATATGGGTGCTATGGCAGACAAAGCCATGTGCTATTGACCTGGGTGGGAGAATAAAGCCAGTGCTTTAAAGGGACTCCAAATCTGCAATCTGATGGCTGGTTAAGAATGCACTGGATTTCCTCTTCCAGATTGGACTCCAGATGTAGAGAGGAAATCTGACACTGGTTCACTCATAGCTGTTACCCCTGCCAATGAAATCTTGGGCACTGCCAAACAGGAAGGCCAGAACAGGAGCATAGTGGGATGAGCAGGGGGAAGGATAAAAGGACATACACTCATATATAGGTCAAGAAGGGGTGACTAACACTTACATCCACTCTACTGTCACAGGTCTGGTAATTCATCAGCTCTGACTTTCAAGAAAGTGTACTACCTGCTCTGTCATTTCATTGCACAAATCGCATGCCACTGATTGGATCTGAATCCACATCCATTAGTGTATCAAGCTATGATCTCTGTGTCACTGAAATCAAAGATCCTGATGAAGCAAAGGCCATCAATCTATGAAAAAATTAAAAATGTTTTGTATCTTCCTTATACTTGGTAAAGGAAAGAACATTATGTAGTGTACATGGTAGATGTGGAAACAAATTGGGATGAGCTTTAAAAAGGATACTGTGTGCAAAATTTTGGTCACTATTACAAAGAGCTTCCTGAGCTACTGTTTTGTTGTTCTGAAAGGGGAAACTTATTTGCCTACTTAAAGAATGGGTTAGGCAAATAAGGGAAGCATTCATCACATTTAGCCGGCTTTGTGATATGGTATGGAACTCAGATAGGATTGAGTGTGACACCACATGACAATGTGACTATTCTGTGATCCCTGATTGGCTGGAATACCTTAGCCAAGGAGAAAGACCTAACTATTTGAATCATACCAAAACAAGGGGCCTTAGACACAGATCCAGCCAGATAAGTAGGAGGCTTACACATTCACTGAGGGTCTCTCTAAGCCAGTGTTTCTCAACCTTGGGAACTTAGCATGGCTGGCTGGGGAATTCTGGGAGTTGAAGTCCACACATCGTAGAGTTCCCAAGGTTGAGAAACACTGCTCTAAGCCCACTTCTTTCCCTGTCTGAGAGTGTGGTCTGTGCTGCTCCTGATTGCTTCATAGCCGTGACCAGGTTCAGACTTTAGCTTCTGTAGGATTATTGTAGACTCTAAGTAGGGTCTTCTCTCATATTTTTGAGACCCTGGAATTGCAGCCATCATTACTGCTCCTCTTACTACTTAGGATCACTACCACCACCACTGCAAGTTCTTTGAAGATTGAATCCTTGCAATAGAACTTAGCATGCGAAATTAAATAAAATGGTTTGATTTACAGCATTGTTTCTGCCCTCTTTGGTACATGGGTTACATATTGTCACCTTTAATTTATTAAAAGCATTATAAATCATTTTGGTACTCACTGGGTCCTTTAAGGCAGCACACAATTTAAAAGAAATACAGTAATGCAGTAAGTTCACAGTGGAAGAAGAATATGACAAAATAAACCACAAACACAATATTCTTTAAAGTAGGGGGAAAATCAATCACAATTATTTTTTTATCATATTAAATATGGATCATTACATTTTCCTTATATTAAATAAGCATTCATTCTGTGTTTTGACCAGTTAAAAGGCTTTGATGAATGCTAATTCATAAGACACAAAACAAGACGACAAGCCTGTTTTCCAAACAAAGGGAACTGTATATGTCTCAGCAAACATGTTCATATCCTGCACCTTGGAAAGAATATAACATTCCACCCAGGGGAATTAAAAAAACAAATAAACATGTATTAGTATTGTTGGTCGCACAGTCAGCCAGATTTTAGATTGGATTTGGCATTTTTATCCACCTAAGGACCTGGGATAGGTGGATGTTGTTGTTTGATGGAGTTAAAGGTATTATTGCAGAATGTAAGCTGTTCCAAATAAAGCTGCCTTTTGCTATAATAATAATAATAATAATAATAATAATAATAATAATAATAATAATAATAATAATAATAAAAAATGCTTGAGTACAAAATGACATTCAACACAGGTATCCCTATAAATAATTAGGCCTATACTATTTCCACAGCTGTTCAAACCCAGATGTTTTTGCTTTTTTAGGCTTAAAGTCACTTCCTTCCTTATCAGGGAGAAGAGCCAAGTCTGTCAGGATCTATAAACTCATCCTGAAAGGAGTAGACATGTTTGGAGAGACCTAAATCTGAACTTAGATACCCAGAGCCCCTTAGGATAAGGGACTGCAGTCAAGCTGATCTCTGATAAAATCAGGAATGGCTATTTGTTGTGACCAGAGCCCTTGACTTAAAAGGAAAGCTGAGAAAGGACCTCAGTTGCCTAACTAACCACAGGCTTGACTAGACTACTACAGCATCTGCCTTTTTTTTTTTTTGTCTGCGCTCAGTCATTACTGACCCTGCAGTGACTGCCTGGACGAATCCTTGCAGTTTTCAAGGCAATTGTTTTTCGGAAGTGGTTTGCCAGAGCCTCCTTCCTAGAGCAGAGCCCAGCTGGCGAGCGCAGGAGGCAGGGTTTCCGTTGCTTCGCGCCCTTTTTGGGCGAGCGCGGTTTCGCGCTTACCAGCAACTGGTCCCGTCTCTCTGTGCAAGGCGCTGCCAGCATTTTTCCTCCCACCGGAGTGAGAGTACCCATTTATCTACTCACGTGAATTTTCGACCTGTTGGGTTGACAGGAGCTGGGGGGGGGGGAAACAGGAGCTCACCCTGTTAACGCGAAGGCTGGACTCGAACCGCCGAAGCGTCAGCCATTTCTGGCCGGCAACTTTCAGCGTCATTAAGCCGCTGCGCCACCGCATCTGCCTAGCTGATTTAATCCTGCAGGGTTGGTGCATTCTAGGGTCCTTCGATTAAACAATGTCAGCTCTCAGGATCCTGGAAGCAGATCTTCTCTGTAGCAGCACCTGCCATGTGGAATGAGGTTTCCCTGAGGTTGTTTAGAAGGGCTGGGAAGACCTGGCTCTTTGGTGAGGGAGACCCCTCACTTTATTGTGCTTGCCATCATTTATCTTTTTTTCTTCTTTTTAACTGGTTTTATTATAATTTCTTCCCTTTGACTGTTGTGAGCCACAGTTGGGAGTTGTTGGGAGTCAGGCAGCATGCAAATTAAAAAAATAAAATAAAATAAAAACTACCAGATTCTCCCTGGCTTAGCAGGATAAGCAGGCAGATATTCATCTCTTTGACTACTGTAAATGGATTAGGCAATTTCCAGTTTTTGACAAATCGGTACGTGCTCACTCACAAGTATGCTTTATGCCAGTTTTTCTTATAGTGTGGTCATAGGACCATTGGGGTTCCCCCAAGACCCTCTTGGGGGTCTACAAGATCAAAATTATTTGCCAGCCTAAGTTGAAAAATAATGCAATATTATAATCCCATGAGAAGTGGTAGCTGCAGCGAATGTGTCAATTTTAATTTATAATGTGGTAAATATCAATAAACATAACCATTCAAACAAAAGCTCTTTTGGGGTCCTCCATAATTTTTAAAAGTGGAAAAGGGTCCTGAGAGAAAAAAGTTTAAGAAACACTCCTCTATGCTATTGCTTAGAAAATTAAATATATTAAAATACATGATTATGAACATTAAATTAAAATATATCATTATGGGCATTTAAATATTTCTGCTTGAACCTATTTTCTCACACCCCATATAGTTTAATCTAAATACATTTTTATAAATGCAATTTAGTACAGTTTTGGGTACAAAATTCAGAGAAACATGATTTCTGAAAGATAATTATTTCTTACCTACAAATTAATCTAGGAGGTACAGGTCAGGTCAATTCATATCAGAATTTACAAAAACTACAGTGCAATCAATCAATTAATCAATCATCAGTTTTGACGGAGGGTGATCATGGATAGGAACAAAGTCAGACAGAGAAGTGAACAGTGCTGTTTATTACTACTGTATACAAACTTAGGGCAAAGTGTATTGACAATAATTCTTGTGATCAAGTGTGTGTGTGTGTGTGTGTGTGTGTGTGTGTGTGTATTGGCCAAGCATATATTGAAATATGTACTGTAACAAATTCTAACTATAAGGTATACTAACAGAACTTTAATGCAATGATTCAAACCTCTACTCCTTTACTAGCTGCTAGTTTCTTCCTCCTCCCACATATACTTATCTGCAGGCTTAGGGATGCTTCCCGCCTGCCAGAACATAACTATACTGAAATTTACTACAGTAAATTACTCTTCTTAACTCACTCTTACCCAGTTTTCCAGCACCCAAAGCACCCGGTGTTTCTCTGCCACCCTCTGCATTTTCCTTCCTGCTGTCTCTGCAGATTCCTTCCCTGTCTTCAGCTGCCACAGCCTCTTCTTCTCCCTGCCCATGGACCGTCTGGTTCTTAGCTCTCTCAGCCACAGCTTCCTTTGCTCCATGTCCTGTCTGGTCACCTCTCACTGCACCAGCATCTCCTGCCCAACCTAAAAGGCCCCCCTCCCTCTTATACTTCTGTCTTTTTCAAAACCTGCATGGCAGCTTGCAGGTAATTCTAAGGAGTTTAAACTTTCCCCCCTTTTCTCTGTAACCAAAGCTGCGCTCCTGACTGTCAGGCCACCAAAAGGAACAAAAAGTTGACCTTAACAGTTGTACACAACTTTTTGTTTTCAGGGCAGTTCATCCTTCAACATCCTTACTTGCTTGTATGTTGCCTCAATTATTAGAATAACTCTAAGTGGGTTACATGTTAGGGTTGTAAAGCAGGCTGGATTCCTACAATCATCTTATTTTTTTCCCCACACAATGGACATTTGTGATGGTAGAATCTCAAAGTTACTTTTAGATGAGGGCAGGGATGACCATACATTTAGGAAGAGGGAGTGCTATTTCAGACAGCAAATACTATCCCTCATGGCAGCAGTCATCTGGACAGATTCTCCTAAATGTCCTAGGTATTCCCTTCTGCTTAATAGGTGGCATTCATTATATCCTGATTTCGTTCTCTCTCTATCTACTGTATCTCCTGAGCCCACTAGGGCTCACGCATGGTCAAGGTAAGTTTTTATAAATATTAAAATATATATATATAACGTAAGTGCTAGGATCAACCAACCCAGACCCAGAATATATAAAGATCACAGAAATAGAACATATATCTTCAATTGACCAGATGATCTTTAAAATTACCAACAAACTATCAGTCCTCTACAACTCAGTAAAAACTTCATATTTACATGGTATCACACCGGTTTCTCAGTGATTTGTAAATGGAGTTGGTTTGTCTAGAGATAAGAGGGTTGTATACATTTTTTTCAAGATCAGCATGGATTATGTTGTGATCTTGCTGATAAAAATTACAAATCAAATTAACTGAACATGTCTTTCAGAAATGGATTATTTCAGACTTTTAGACTAATACAAAACTTAATGCTATAACATTAGTCATCAATACCTTTTGTCTCATTTTCTTATCACTTACAGAACAATTTTCGGTGGTAAAACTTTTTTAATCTTTTAAAATTTTTTGAATTATTTTTTTCAATTTGAGACCCCTCCCCAAAAAAGAATCCTTTGAAAAATGCCAAATAAGAAAAAAAATTACTTTACATAGCCAGAATGGCAATCTCATGAGTTTTTAGAGTTTTAATTTTGTGGGAATGGGCCACCTCATGGGGATCAATAGTTACTTTTGCTCCCAATGCATTGTTGGCCCCTTGTTAAAGATGCTGAAGAATCAAGATACATAGTAACATTACATTTTTAGCCAGCATTATAAGCTATATTATCAGCTGAATTGGTGTTTTGAGTATCTGCAGTTTTGAATCAACTAAGGCACAGTATTGCAAAACTTGTTTTGTACCTCTGCCAACATCCTAATTATTTCCTTGTCCTGGATGCCTGTAAGTGTGATTTGCAAAGAGAAGACTTCCCAAACTACAAACTAAGCTTAGTAAAGAGTTCTTTACTGTAGTGTAACATAAAACATTTTGTACATCTTCTCCAAAACATCTAAGGCTTGAAATAAGTCTTGTGGACCTTCAATTTAGAGTGGTTTTTTTTCTCTTTTGTGACTAAATCCCACTTGGCATGCAACTATATTCTTAATTTTAAATATTATTGCTTAACTCTCATTTCTCATATACTGCTATTGACAAAAAAAGGGAAACTAGAGCTTATCCACTGAAATCAAATTACATCAATATATTTCTGTGTTTGTTTTCTTAAGTGGTCTGCAAATGCTGTCTCCAGTTATATATCTTCCCTGAATCTGAGCCAATTTTTCTAAGATTCTATAGATCTTCTAAGTTTCACTGCCTTATAATGGAAGTAATATAAATGTCTTTATTATGAAGATTTGGAGGCATTTTATACCATACTCTCAGAGACAGCATGAGCATCTAAAAGAATTTACTACGGCTTTGATTTACTGCTTACCATCTAAATTACTTACTGCTGTTGGTCCAATAATATGTTATCAAGGCATCTAAAAGTTTTTATATAATCATGTCACTATTGTTAAATTAGATCTGCACAGATTATTGTGGTTTACAGTCTAATGGATTTGCCTCAGATTTTTGAACTGAACCGGGATTCCTCACCCATAGGAACTGAAACTTCTTTCCAACCCAAAATGCAGTGTAGAGAAGAGGACTTTCAGTGTGTAGGTTGAGAATCGGAAAAAACATTCTTTGGAACATATCCACATTCCAGGGTTCTGTTGGTAGAAGGTAGAGGGTTTCTCCACTCTAAATGGCATGCATGAGCAAGTAATCTAAACATGCACATACATACATCTGTGGAGTCCTGCACACAGCAATAATAAAATATGTATTATTTCTTAGATTTATTCCCTGTTTTTTCTCCAGGAGCTCAAGATGGCATACAGATCACCCCTACCTATGAGGGATAGTGACTGGCCCAAAGTTACCTGTCGAACTTTTTTGGCTGATGATAGACTTGAACCTGCATCTTCCTAATCTTAGTCCAACACCTGAATGACTGTGTCACACTGGCTCTTCTTAAAGAGGCCTGTAGCCTAATCGAGCAGGGCTTTTCCTACGTCCTTATATATTTACTGTAAGTTAAAATATCCCTCAAGTCCTACATAGATATATAAATAGGCAT
The DNA here is from genome assembly GCA_030867105.1 of Liasis olivaceus. Taxonomy (NCBI): domain Eukaryota; kingdom Metazoa; phylum Chordata; class Lepidosauria; order Squamata; family Pythonidae; genus Liasis; species Liasis olivaceus. Next base: position 134,830,809 of record CM061349.1, on the reverse strand, counting down.
TTTCATGTTCAAAATGTAATTTATGATTTTTCAAGAGTTCTATGCTATTTTCAAACCAAACTTCAGCATTCTGCTGCTAAATGAAAGACAAAGAAAAAAGTGTTGGAGGTGGAAGCATTTGGGGCTTGTATGTGAGTATTCCTACAAGCAGGAGCTTGAGCTGAACAATGATTAGGGAAGCAGGTCTTTTACAACTACTGTACAACTGTAAAAAATAAAAGAAATTTATTTAAGGAAATATAAAATAGGGATAGGCAAAGCCTAGCTATTTAAGTCAGACAGCATGTGACCTGTGCATGAGTGCCTGGGAAAAAAGGCAGAAGGACCTGACCTTAGCAGTCTTTGAGACAAGGAGCAAGCAGAGTGATGGACAAAGGGTGATTGGCCTAGAGTGGCCAATCACTCTCTTAACCCATCACTGCCCTCTTGTGGTCAATAGGTCATGAGGTGTTGAAAAGTCAGTGCCACTTCCAGCAAAAAGAGCAAGTTCCTTTCAGTTGTGTATATAGAGCGGTTGTCTGGTGGGGACCAAATGGCATTCCCTTTCTGCTCCATGGACAAAGGCTTATGGACTGTCGTCTGAACTTCATTCTAAACACTAGCACTGGGGTAATGTCCACCACCTCATCTGAGTCAGCAGACTAGCAGCTTATCCACACTGCCTGATTGCCCCATCCCTAGAACAGGACAGCAGTTATGTTTTGAGAGCAGAAATGGTTGTCAGCCTTTATTCACCTCTTGTCAGCCCTTCAAGGTAGTCCAGACCAGGAAACCAAAACCATGAGTACTAACACCACCTTTATTGTAGGGTTACAGTAACAGAATCTTGCAAGTCTGAAAGCACCTTCCCCCTCTCCTGCCTTTACTTTCCAGAGAACTAGGGAGGGTCCCTTCTGAAACTCTTTCTCCACCTCAGTTGCTTCGGTTGGCTGAGATATCTCTTGTCTGATCATTGCCCTGGCTGCGGCTCTTCCTCCTGTCTCTCAAGCTTATTCTCACAGCCCACTACACCTCTCTCCCATCCCAAATTTGACTTATACAGGTGAAACTCGAAAAATTAGAATATCGTGCAAATGTTCATTTATGTCAGTATGGCAACTCAAAAGGTGAAACCAATATATGAGATAGACGCATTACATGCAAAGCAAGATATGTCAAGCCTTACTTTGGTATAATTGGGATGATTATGGCGTACAGCTTATGAAAACCCCAAATTCACAATCTCAGAAAATTAGAATATTACATGACATCAATAACACAAGGATTGGAAATAGAACAATATCGGACCTCTGCAAGGTATAAGCATGCATATGTATTCAGTACTTGGTTTGGGCCCCTTTTGCAGCAATGACTGCTGCAATGCAGCGTGGCATGGATGCTATCAGCCTGTGGCACTGCTGAGGTGTTATGGAAGACCAGGATGCTTCAATAGCGGCCTTCAGCTCCGCTGCATTGTTCGGTCTCATGTCCCTCATCTTTCTCTTGGCAATGCCCCATAGATTCTCTATGGGGTTCAGGTCAGGCGAGTTTGCTGGCCAATCAAGCACAGTAATCCCATGGTCACTGAACCAGGTTTTGGTACTTTTGGCAGTGTGGGCAGGTGCCATGTCCTGCTGGAAAATGAAGTCAGCATCCCCATAAAGCTCGTCTGCGGAAGGAAGCATGAAGTGCTCCAAAATCTCCTGGTAGACGGCTGCGTTGACCCTGGACTTAATGAAGCACAGTGGACCAACACCAGCAGATGACATGGCTCCCCAAATCAACACAGACTGTGGAAACTTCACACTGGACTTCAAACATCATACATTGTGTGCCTCTCCATTCTTCCTCCAGACTCTGGGTCCTTGGTTCCCAAATGAGATGCAAAAGTTGCTCTCATCAGAAAAGAGGGCTTTGGACCACTGGGCAACAGACCAGTTCTTTTTTTCTGTAGCCCAGGTAAGACGCTTCTGACGTTGTTTGTTGTTCAGGAGCGGCTTGACAAGAGGAATACGACATTTGAAGCCCATGTCCAGGATCCGTCTGTGTGTGGTGGCTCTTGATGCACTAACTCCAGCCTCAGTCCACTCCTTGTGAAAGTCCCCAACACTTTGGAATGGCCTTTTCCTGACAATCCTCTCCAGGCTGCGGTCATCCCTGCTGCTTGTGCACCTTTTTCTACCACACTTTTCCCTTCCACATAACCTTCTATTGATGTGCTTTGATACATCACCTTGGGAACATCCAACTTCTTTTGCAATTACGTTCTGGGGCTTTCCCTCCTTATGGAGGGTGTCAATGATGGTTTTCTGCACAACTGTCAGGTCAGCAGTCTTTCCCATGCTTGTGATTCTTCCTGAACCAGCCTGAGAGACCACTGAAAGGCTCAGGAACCCTTTGCAGGTGTTATGGATTCATTAGCGGATTAGAGGGGGACACTTTGAGCCTAGAATATTGAACCTTTTCACACTATTCTAATTTTCTGAGATTGTGAATTTGGGGTTTTCATAAGCTGTACGCCATAATCATCACAATTATACCAAAGTAAGGCTTGACATATCTCGCTTTGCATGTAATGCGTCTATCTCATATATTGGTTTCACCTTTTGAGTTGCCATACTGACATAAATGAACATTTGCACGATATTCTAATTTTTCGAGTTTCACCTGTATATTAGACATGTATAAAAGTATATACAGTATTTCCACGAAGCCGAACCACAGGAAGTGACTGATCAGTGCTTTCCCAGAACAGAAAAATGGGAGGGTACGAAAGCAGGAGAATTATCCAGCAGGAGGATGTGGTAGCCTGCAGTGCAGACCAAATACCTTTGGAAACTACTGCCAAAGTGACTCAGTCAGAACAGGAATTTCATAAACCTCAAGCCAGCATGAACACAGAACAGGAGCAGTTGAAGCAGTAAGTATGGATATGCCCCAGTTAGGAAGTGTGGAGAAGGGGTTAAAGTGTTGGACTGGGACTGGGGAGATCCAGGTTCAAATCCTCACCCAGCCATGGAAGCTCACTAGATGCCTTTGAATCAGTGAATTCCTCTCAGCCCAGCTCCATTTTCTAACAGAGGAACTAACTAGGAAATGGAAAAACAGCCATGTGGCTACTATTCCTTTTTCCAAGCATGTGGGAAAATGACTTAGTCTGCTTAATGGGAGGGCTGGCTCTGCTTTTGGAGGTTGTTTGTTTATGTGTATCTGTATGTATACATACATACACACAGATACATATATTCACACACCAGCAGAGGCTATAATTTGACATGTAGAAAGAGAGGCTGCAACTTCCATTCCTTGGCCTACCCTACACACTGAAAGGAAAAAAAACAAACAGAGCACAGAGACAGACCATACCCAAATTATTAATGCTGGCTGGAGAACTCTGGGAGTTGAAGTCCACACATCTAAAGTTGACAAGGTTGAGAAACATTGTTCTAGAGTGTATTAAGAATCTCAGTGGAACTGAAATGGCTTAAATTTTCCCAAAAGAGGCTGCATTCCAGCATCTCTGAGCAGTTATTGCTAATGGAGTTATTATGAGTAGAAACTTCCAAACAATGGCTTGCCCACTTTCACATACAATTTAGGCATGGCAAAATGTTCAGATACCGGTGTTGAGTGGCTTTTCTCTTGTTCTTTTTCTTCTTCTAAGAGCTTACTCCTGTAGCATAATAGCTGCAGCGTTGCATATTAAGCTAAGACTAGCTTGGCTCAAATGTTGCTATGGCTGCTGATGTCTCAGGCAGATACACTAACTTAAATCATTCTCTCAGCGTGGCCTAAATGGTATAAAAAGAAAGCTAAAAATGGACCAAGATGACTGGTGTATACACAGTGCTATATATGAAGTGACAATCTGGGCAAATAACTATTGGCTGCTGGAGCACTTCTAGAAGATTCTAGTATTTTTGGGTAGGCTTTAAAGCTTACATTAAAAAGTAGTAGCTTTACATATAACCAGCTGGTCAGAATTCCTTCCTTCTTTAGGAAAAAGCACTACTCTGTCTTTATTCTTGTACACTTATGAAAATAAGGTATGCTAGCACACAAACGGCAACAGGGAGCCAATAATTTGAAGGGCTGTCAGCTGGCTAGCTGTGGTGTGCTGTGCATTTCCAGGTAAAGATTTTTCTTTATCCTCTTTGACTGTGATCCTATGCTGGTCTAAGTCAGTAACAAAGTTGTTTATGATAGATTTCCCAGGTTGGTTGAACCATCGTAAGGATTGGTGCCTGCAGTTTTGGAAGTAGCATTGCAACACATCCAGAAGGCATCTGGTTGCACAAAATTAGTCTATAAAGTACCACTACAGCACATTTAAATTGCTATGTAATTAGTTTTAGTCACAACAAAGCAATATGGCTCTTCTAAAATGTATGTAATACCACCCACACACTATCCTCAGTGAAATAAATTCATCTAACAAAATTGGACAATGCCCTTCTCATCTAGCTGTGAAAACCCAAGATGCTAATATAGAGATGATACTTTCTTCCATGTTCTTTTTCTCCCCTGTTGCATATGTTCCATTTTCTTGCAAATTCGTTACCTGTTTATTTATTTTTTAGGTAGATATATCTTCATTTCACTAATGGAGTTTTTCCAAGTTTTCTAGGTTTCTTAATGAATTCACTTATGTTCTCTTTCAGCTTTATCTTTCCATTAATTTATTTTACCCCAAATAACAACCACTGATATAGAGAAGGAAGTAATTTATCAAGTCCATAATCTCAATTTTTCAGAGTGCTTTGCTTTCGTGCTTCCTTCGAGACTTACTTTGTTTCCCCCAAAGCTAGGTGTTCCTCTTCGCTTTTGCAGCTGGCGCAGTTTTAGCTCAACTGCCAAATGCAATTTCCAAGTAGGAATTCATTTGACATCTCTGGAGGCCTTGGCTTGTCTGATTGTAATTCATGGTTTAACCCAGTTGTGCAGCAGGCCTGTCAGCAAGATGTGGAAAAAAAATGGGTATAACTGCAGAGTCATTCATATACAACCCCCTCCCCATTTCCTTCCTGGGATATAAAAGGGCCCATATTCTGAAGATACAAAGATTTCCACCATGCACTGCAACTCTGGGATTTCACCACTTGTAATCACTGTAGAATAAATTGCAGTGTAATTGAAACATTAAGCCCATGGAAGTTGTAAAAGCAAACACTTGCATGTAGTCAAAACACTCCATCTCCATAAAATATAATGGCTTGGTAACTACTTGGACACAACCATACAATTTCTTGACAATACTAAGGGAAACCACTGCCTTCTTCCAGGATGTTCTGGTGTAACCTAAAATCCCAGAATTTCCTAGTGGTCTCCCATCCAACTATTTACTAGGTCTGATATTCTGTTCCTGAGCTCAGTTAAGGCTATCCAAGTATTGTCACCTGCTCTAATCCTCAGCTTCATCTTAATGAGGATACAGGCTTTGGGAATTTCTAGGGAAGTAAGAAATTGCTACTGTCAGCTTGAGTGTGTTTTGGCTTTGTTTCTTACTATCAGCCCTGGATTAACCATTAAGCAAAATAAGCAGGGGGGCATCAAGGGAATGGAGGGGGGAGGGGGCACCACAGAGTTTTTTCCCCTAGGTATCATGCCCTTAACTCTTTCAATGCCATACTTGACTCTAATTGATTTTTTGGTAATTGTTCTTGTTTGCTGTGTTCGACTTTAATCTGCATTGTTTAAAAAATAAAACATTTTCTTTGAAATGGTTAGTGATTAAATGTTTCTTTTGAAGCTGTCATCAGATATCACAAAAGGGGTCACCTTTTATTTTTAAAATTTGCTGCCACCCCTTTGAAGTGCAGGCCCGATATCTCACTGCATAAGAGTTTCACTTCTGTCAAGAGGCACCATTGTTGGGCTGTGCTTAGGGCCTAAACTGGCTTTAATCCGGCCCTGCTTACTACACGTTTGTCTCTCCCTGAATCCTGCTGTTTCCTCTTACTACTGTGCTGATATCCCACTGCTGAAATACATAAAAGGCAGCAAATATTCTCCGTTGAAGGTGAACCTTAGGGCCATTTTTAGAAATCCAAGGATCTTTTTCATACCATTAACTGCAGCTGAATTTGAAACTTTACTGAATATTCACATGGAGAAATCAACAGAACTCAGCTGTCACTAAGTATGACCAAAGTTCTCAGCTGTCTACCACGTATTTTTCTGCCTGCACAAACACTTAAAGGATCATTTTCAGAAAGTGGCTGCTGTGGGTTATCAGCATAGTAAATCAGCTGTTATGTTGTTCACCATCTCAGGAATCAAATGGATTCTAAAATGTGGTGAAGGTGGGGTCACCTTTTATTTTTAAAATTTGCTCCCCGCTGAAGTGCAGGCCAGAATCAGGCAAGTCCTAAATGAACCAACCTGTTATGAATGCTGAGTTTTGGAGTTCGGGGCTCTGCAGAGACTTCTGAAACTGAATATCAAAGAAAGTGTTTGTTTTTTTCTCCATTCCTTGCCCCAGAAGTGAATTCCTGGGCGTAGGAATAAGGAGAGCAGAGACAAAAATTAAAAGATAACTTATCTGAAATCAAATAAAACATAGTAAACAGCAACACTGAGTGATTTTTGTTATGAAATATGTTAGATGAGAGAAAGAAAGAAACTAAGTGTTAACATTGGTTGGGAGTGTCTCATCTTAAATGACCAGCCCAATTTTTCCTCCCTCTTCTAAACTGCATTCTTTCTAATCTATTCTCTTCACCAGCTGTATTAATTGACTAAGGGAAAAGTAGGTTTTCTTCAGACTCCTGGTACAGTAGCACAGTTCTTAACAGGAACAATAGTTGTGGGTCTCAAGCAGTGTTTTTCAAACTTGGCAACTTTAAGACGTGTGGACTTCAACTCCCAGAATTCCCTAGCCAGATGGCTAGGGAATTCTGGGAGTTGAAGCCCACACGTCTCAAAGTTGCCAAGTTTGAAAAACCCCAGCCTAGAGCATAGCAAATGTCTCTCCCTTCCCCAACTGCCTCTCTGGAAATTCCTTTGCCGATCTCCTGATGTCACCTTATGATTTATGTTCTTTTTCTCTCAGACTGCTCTTTTGGCTTTCTGTTTCTTATTTCTTCTCATGGTTCAAGTGACTTTTTCAAAAATTAATGGTTTTGTGCTCTGCTTCAGCTGCTTGTTTTTATTCTAGCTTCCCTCTGAATCAGTTCTCTGCTGACTGACAACACAACTTTGGATTCAGGTGTTGATTGTTTCTTTACACAACTGTGGCATCAGTCTTCCAATGAAGAGGCAATACTGTAGGCTTTATATTTCTGACACAACCTCTCATTGGATGAAACATTTTTTAGATTTTTTGTTTAATGCCTTTGCATTTAGAGATGCACACAAAACACTTCAGCTTGTACATTCTGCCAGTGAAGAAATATTTTTTTGTCAAAGCAATGCTGCTTTTATATAGTTCATACTTTGATTTATCCCCCCCAGTGTTGCATATTTTCCCCTTACTTGCTTGCCAAAGCTGCTTGTATAAACAAAGGAGTAGTATCAAGCCCACTGGAACATGGATTGATCCCAAACTTACCTTCTTTATTTAACCACCTGTGAGAATCATAAATCTTAGCTCATAAAATTCTTAGCCATCATCACAATTGTTACCATTATATAAGCATATGATTTCATCTGTCAGCAAGTCAAATATGATCTTGAGGCCTTGACATATTGGCCCAAACTTGGTATGGTTTCTACATAGCTTTCTAAGGTCACATAGAATAATATTTTCAAAGCTGTTTCTTTTCATATGCATTTTTCCTCCTTCCCTGATGTACCATGCTCTAAGCTCTTGTTAATTATGTTTTAAAAGCCTCATCTCATTTGACAGAATGGGAAAGAAATCATTAATTACATAGGTAAGAGGACAGAAAGTACTATTTCTACAAGAAAAAAAATCATTAGCACAAGACAGGAAGATTTTCTACATACATCTTATTCCTATTTGTTGTAGAAAACAGGTCAAAATAAGAATAGGAAAAAATGAAATATAAATATAAATTAGTAGCTCAAATATCTGTCACACCTTACATTGTTCCTCTTCACCTTTGCAACAAGAGAAGCCCTTTTCCATCATTCCACAAATATAAGTATTTAATTATTTTAAAAGTCTATAACGTTTCTTTCTTCAAAAGAATTCATTCAGATCAGATATTTATGGTAATTTGCCAGGCTACATCAAATGGAGAAAAGGAGCTAAAAAGGTTGGAGACAAATGTACCAGAGCCAGAGGCTGTAAGTTTTTGGATGAGGCAAAACAAGCTTAGATTAAATCCTTCACAAGTGGAACAGCTGTTCATCTAAACACCTGGGCAATCCAATAATATTGCTCCTGGAAGTTCTTCTTGATGGGGATGTAGTGCTCCTAAAGAGTTGGTTTGTGACTTGGGGGCCCTCCTGAAATAGCAGGTGAAATCTCTGACCGCAAGGCCCTTTCCCAGCTTTGGCTGGTCTGCCAGTTACGAGCTTACCTTGACCAGGATCCTTGGACCAGAAGGAGTGATTGCTCCAACCCTCCTTGCTTTTAGAAAGCAAGTCCAATCAGTATCATTCCAGCAACCTTTTGATCTTTCATTTAGTTCAGGCAACCACATGGGTAACTGATTATTTATTATTTTGATTGGTTTGCTCTTATTAGTTTGAAATATTGGACATTGCCCAGAGTCTGTATAAACAGGGACAGCACCCTGTCACACCCTGCCCCTTTTTCTATGTGACACGCATTCAATACGTTCAACACATGTAAAAAGAGGCAGGGTTTTGATTGTGTGGTTGTGCCTACCACATTGACATTTTTATCCGCTCCTGTGGATGCTCCTGGTCTAACACCCTAATCTGTATATCATACTGCTTTTATCTTAATCAACTGAGACAGCAAACAGAATTGGTTCTGGCTAGAACATAGATTGGGGACCACTTGGAAATTCTACTGAAGTAGGCTGGACTGGAACTAAAAAACCAAAAAACAAAACAACATTCCCGAATAAGGCAACAGCAAACTACTATTTCCGAGAAATCTATATCTGTCCACGTCATCATAGAGTCAAACTTGACAAGAGTCTTCAACTTTTAATTCTTCATGTTTCTGAGAATGACATTTCTGACAGTGGTCTCCTGTTCAAGAGGCCAAGTCAAGTCTCAAATCCGTATTCACTTAGCTTCAGAAATGTTGCAGCTCTAAGAGCAAAGAGGGGACAATATCATATATAGAGTTGTGCTGAGAGGCATGTCGAAGTATCAGCAGCATAAACAACCCTTGGTCTTTGAGTCATAAGCAAATCCTAATGTAAGTGATTTATGAAAAGTCATAGATTGTAATACTGTATGGTGAAAATAGTGATGTAAGACAAAGATTCTCATTTAGGAGCTAATGTCTAATTTTTGTTACAGATAGCTTAAGATTTGCTTCATTCATTTTTATTCTTCAGCAAATTATGTGACCTTAACCTCAAGTTGTTTCTAAACTCTGCCAAATTATTTTAAAAAATAATGGTGTTGGTTTTGGCATGTCATCTCCTGTCTCCTTCATTCCCCTCCCAAATTGTATAAATGTCTCAAACTCTGTAATGGAACACACCTGGCTCTCCCTGTCGGGGCTGAAGTCTTTGGATAAATATATGAACTACCTGTTTTTAAGATTCATGTCACATAAGTCAATCTTTAGGCTTTTGGGCCTTAGTTCAAAAACTGTAGACTATAAAAGGCTTGTGATTTATAGGTCATTTAATAGACTGAAATGATTAACTGCCTGATTTATTTGTGAGCCTTTTTTATGGCAAACATTGTATATTAAGATACTTCATAAGGAACAAACAGACAAAACAGCTATTTAAGACATTTTGACTTGGTTATAAAGTAGAAACAAAAAAGAGCGAGTAGTGAGGCTCCTACATGTAGCAAATGTTTCTAGATTGCTTGAAAATGTTCAGTGATGAATGACTTCTAAATACTAAGAGGAAGTAAGGAAGAAGTGAAGTGGGACTTATCTACAAGACTGTGGAAGCATATCACCAACTACAAGGGGCCTTTTAGTGACTGAAAACCTCAGAGAATGGAATGCAATTTTATATGCAAAATATTAAAGGTTTAAGCTAGGGATAGGAAATCTTCTGAGGCCAGTGGACACATCTGAAAATTTGAGAGCCCGTTATGATCACCTTTACAAATCGTAGCAGGAACCAGGCAGAAACAGGCATTTCTCAGAAGACCAAACTGTAATTGTATCCCCCTCCCCTGCCATCCCCTCTAATATCACAGGATGCTCTTTGCCATAGCTTTGCCCTTTTCTGTTCAGGGAGGCACACTGCCAAGCACAGCACTTCACTAAAGCCACTCACTGTTTTTATTTTCCAAGAATGACCCTTGGGCCTGCACACCTACTGGCTTCCCTGAAAATGAAGATGACAAATCAAAGGATCATTTCAGCTTCTTATTCAGTGTGGTAAATACATTTTTTAACCAAGGTAGGGAAAGCATGCAGAGCATGGCTACTGGAATTCTTTCTAACTCCTAAGTAAGATTCTGCTCTGGGTCACTGACTGGGAGGGAGGTAGGCAGATGCTCAGAATGGAAAAGGTGGGAGCATTCTATGTCACTGTCCAGTTGCCCTTCCTATAGGTAGTGTTGGGGGAAATTTATTGGGTTTTCTTCCCCCACAGCCCCTGGTCTGCTCCGTCCCACCCAGTTTTATAATTCAATCTTTCTTTTTCTATCTCCTTCCACTACCTGATTTGGTCCTGTTCTGGTTAATCTTCAGAGAGTTATCCTGTTGACGGATGGACAGACCCATAATTTTTTTCCAGCGTTCCATTGGGCTGGCAAGGATAAAAATAAAATCAGCGAAGGCAGAGATGAAATCATGGCATGTTAGTTTTCATAGTCATTATTGTATTGACTACTTTTATTGTAGATACAGTCTCTGGCTTCTCTAGAGAAGTTGTGAAGAAGTCCTAAGAATCACTGCCAGTTTAATATAGACAGTACTGACCAAGAGGGATCAATGGTATGGCTCCTGAGCTATTGTACTTGAACTGGAAAAAGAGGGAATTTCCATCTAAAATTGTCTCAGTGCACAATAGTAAATCACATGCACAAACACACACACACACACACACATTGCTTTGTTCATAGCAGACGTTAACCTCTGACAGTCGTAAAGCTATAGACTACAGTATGTAGCATTTGTGATTGTATGAAAGAGTAAAGGCTGCATTTCCAGTGGCAAAGATATTGAAATTTTATTGCTGTGGAAATATTTCAGGTGCTGCAGCTGATTCATTCTCAGCAACCAAAGTAATAGAAGAAAATTACCATCTAGAAAGTCTTGATTCTAAATTGAGGATTAAGCTAGAAGTGTTGCTTAGTCAAATGCAGCTTTCTCTTTTTGTTTTCCTGCCTCCATGTTTCAAAAATGCAGCCATGAAGTCAGCAATCTTTCACATGAGTAGAAAGAGCTTATTATAAATCCTATTCCAGCAGATGTTCTGCACCTCTATTAAAATGTTGCTTGGTTCTAAACAGTGGATGGAAGGCAGATTATTATGGCTTGGTGAGATAGGGTCAGTTAGGTCTAAGTCCTTTGACACTATTTGAAAACCAACTGGAAAATAGCCACCAGATATTTACATTTATAGTAAATGTAACATCAAAGTAATGGACATCCTGTTTACAAGCAGTAAACTTGCTGGATGGGCAGATAGAGGTCTTTGCCCAGCTTCAGCTGTGAAGCAGTTGTGACTGTACCAGGAGCAGGAAGGTCTTGCAACAGTAACTCACGCTGTCATCATTATCCAGTTGGACTACTGCAATGTGTTCAATGTAGGGCTGCCTTTGAAAATCCCTTCAATCAAACAAGTCCATCTATTGGTACGTAGGACATGTGGTTTCTCTGCTGTGGCACCTATCCTCTGGGACAGGGATCTATATGGCTCCCATGCTGATGATATTAAAAAAATTATTGAAAACCTGGCTGATGCCCTGAGCTTTGGGCTATGATGGGATTGAGTCTCCCTAGAAGTTTACCTGGAATTTTATTTGATTAAGTACTGTATCCCTCTTCTGGAGGTGCATGACCTTTGTTCTCACTTTTTTATTGTTTTTCTTGCTTTTAATGTTGTATGCTGCCCAGTTAAGCGACCTCCAAACTGAATGAACAAACAACATCTCTTGGAAGCTGCAATTAGTATAAAATGCAGAAGCCCGCTTCTTAACTGGCAGGAGGCACCATGATCATATTGTGCCTGTGCTGCAGACCCTGTATGGGCTGCCAAAAACTTCCAGGTGCAATTTAAAAAGTGCTGTTTTTTACCTTTAAACCTTGATATGGCCGGATGCCCATTTATTTATTTATCAAATTGTCACCGCCCATCTCATTGAAACAACTCTGGGTGGTTTACAAAATAGTTAAAATCAATTAAAATTACAATATACAATAATCCTAACAAATAGAAAATAAATAGATCCAAGAATAGATATAAAATTGACAGTCACTCAGGGAGCATCAGCCACCCCCGGGATTGGGTAAGATTGTTGTCACCGCACGCAAGCTGGCAGAGCCAGATCTTTAATCCTTTTTGGAAAGCTGGGAGGGTAGGGGCCTGCCACATCTCTAGGGGGAGGTTCCCACCAGCCAATATTCTCTTGCAGATGGGGTTCACAGCATGCCCTCTCTGCTTGATCGGGTGGGACAGGTTGATGTAACGGGGGTGAGACAGTCTCTCAGGTAACTTGGACCCATGCCATGTAGGGCATTAAAGGTAATAACCAACACTTTGAATTGCACCCAGAAGCAGATTGGGACCCAATGCAGCTTGTGCAGTAAAGGTGTTATATGTTATATGTTATACATTCTTGGGGCACCCAAGATTGTCCATGCGGCTGCATTTTGAACCAGCTGTAGCTTCCAGGTACTCTTCAAAGGTAGCCCCATGTGAGCGCATTGCAATAGTCCAGCTGAGAGATGACCAGGGCGTGAATTACTGACTGGAGAGCCTCTTGATCCAGGAAAGGGCGTAACTGGTGTACCACACGAAGGTGGGCAAAGGCCCTCCTGGCCATGACTGCCACCTGCTCCTCGAGCAGGAGTCATGAGTCCAGGGGGACTCCCAGATTATGCACTGGGTCTGTCTGGGGCAGTGCAACCCCATCCAAAACCAAAGGTGGTAAACCCTTGGATACAGAGGGTCCTCTAATCCATAGCCACTCCATTTTACCAGGGTTCAGCTGAAGCCTGTTGCACCCCATCCAGACCCCCAGAGCCTCCAGGAACTGCAAAAGGGTGGTCATGGCATCACTCACCTCACCCAGGATGGAGATGTATAACTGGGTATTATCTGCATTGATACCACATCCCATGGTGGTGGATGATCTCACCCAGTGGTTTCATGTAGATGTTAAAAAAGAGTGGAGAGAGTACCAAACCCTGGGGCACCCCACAAAGGAGGAGCTGCGAGCTGGACCTCTCGCCCCCATTCAACACTGATTGGGATTGACCTTGGAGGAAGGAAGAGAACCAGTGCAAAACTGTGTCACCCACTACCAACTTCCCAAGTTGGCCCAAAAGGATACCATGGTCAATGGTATCAAAAGCTGCTGAGAAGTCAAAAGGAGCAAGGATGGATGCACTACCCCCATCCTGCTCCTACCAGAGATCATCCATGAATATGACCAATGGTGATTCTGTCCCGTATCCGGGCCTGAAACCTGACCAAAAAGGGTCCAGATAATGTTTCCTCCAGGATCCTCTGGAGCTGCAATGCCACCATCTTCTCAACCACTAAAAAGGGGAGATGGGAGACCGGATGAAAATTGTCCAGTATGGTGGGATCCAGTGATGGCTTCTTGAGGAGGGGGTGCACCAGTGACCCTTTAAAGGCAGCTGGAAACACTCCCTCCCTCAAGGATGAATTCACCATTGCCTAGACCCACCCACATTTCACCTCCTGAGTAGCTTGGAATAGCCAGGAGGGACATGGATCTAGTTGACAGGTGGTGGCATTGACTGTCCAGAGGACCCTGTCCACTTCCTTGGGTTCAAAAGGATCAAACTGTTCCCAGATAACAGAGTAAGAACATACCCTGGGCATCTCTATAGACCATGCCTCGTGCTTGGCATCCAACTGGAACTGGATCCGAGCGATTTTATCCTCCAGATGCCTAGAAAACTCCTCTGTGCAGCCCTGTAAATGGGCCATTGGGTCCCCTTTTCCCAAAAGGGATTGGGTGATCTTAAACAGGGCTACTGGGTGGCGTTCTGCAGATGCAATAAGAGTGGAGAAATATTGATATTTTGCCGCTCTTACTGCCACAAGGTAGGCCTTAACAGCAGCTCTAGCTTGTGTTCGGTTGGGTTTGGTCCTTGTTTTCCTCCAGCAATGCTCTAGACGTCTTTTAACCCTTTTCAAAACCCTCAACTCCTCCGTAAACCATGGGGAGTGTTGGGTTTGATGGGTCAAGAGAGGTTGCATGGGTGCAATCTTGTCCAAGGCCTTGGCCGCTTTCCTATTCCAGGTAGTAGCCAAGGCCTCTGCTGGACCGTGCAGCAGACTCTTGGGTATAACCCCCAGCTCCCTTTGGAACCCAATTGGGTCCATCAGTTGTTGGGAGTGGACCGATTGAATGGGTCCTGCCTCCCTGCAGAGGGGAGTAGCATAGAAGAATCTCAAGGCCACCAGGACATAATCTGATCATGACAAGGGGGACAGATGTAATTCCTCCTTCAGATCACATTGCCACTGCTCTGACAAGAAAACCAAGCTGGGTGTGAGACCACTCTCCAGAGTTGGATCTCGGATAATCTGGGACTGGCCCATAGCTGCTATGGTAACCAAGAACTCCCAAGCTGCCTCTGAGGCACCCCAGGGATGTCAGATTGAAGTCCCCAAGACCATTAGTCTGGGGAACTCCACTGCCAGACTCTAGCAGCTCAGGCAGGGAAGTTGCTATGCAGCAGGGAGGCTGGTACAGTAACAACAATCCCAACTGTGCTCATGAGCCCAGCTTCCAGCACTTGTGGAGCAGTGCCCCTGAAGGCCAACAGAGATTCTCTGATGACAACTGCTACCCCTCCTTCCCTACCCTGGGTCTCGGCTGGTGCCAAACTGTAATCCTGGTCAGGCACGTTTCTGAAAGGGGCATACACCCACTTCAGGGCCTAGCCAGGTCTTGGTGATATACGCCAGGTTGGCCCGCTCCTCAGTGATCAAATCACATATAAGGGGGGCCTTGTTGTTGACTGACCTGGTGTTAAGAAGCAGCAGCCAAAAGCCAGGATCTCCGCAGGTCTGCTGTCCAGGCCTTGGGTCTGAGTCCAGAGGGCCGGAACATAAGCCCCGGAGGTGTCTCCCCCAAAAGCGGCCCGCCCTCTGACTTCCATCATAACACCCCTTTCCCATCACCACCTGAATAGTGTAATCTGTCCTAACCTTCCCAGAGCTTCCATTCCCCCGCCCCCCCATCTAACCCCGCTGGTTTCCCTGGTTAGGGGTCCCTCCATCCAGCCAAGCACCATCAGACACACCCAGTCAGCTGAGGGGTGATGGCAGGCTCCATGGCACTTCAGCTCCTGCTCTCAGCACCATTGGAACCCTAACCATTACCCCACTCATCCACTGTACCCCCTTGCCAGCCTCTCTCACTAGTTCACTTATAAGAACATCTCCAGCCAGAGGTGATCCACCCAATACAAGCATCCCAGGAGAAACTGTTGGTTTCTGCAAACCAAGTGGGGTGGGGTGGGACTGAAGTCAAGTAGTAGTGTTTTTCAGTGTTGGCCCCAGTGCTGTGCTTTATATAGAAATCAGGCTCACCCCTCTGTTAATGGCCTTTTACTGGGTGAGCACTATCATGACGACTGTCTGTGCATCTTCTCTGTTTGTTTTTGAGTAGATTTGATATTGAAATAATAATAATAATAAAAATAGTAAAAACGCTTTAATGATTTATTTGTGTTGTTCTGTCAAATGCGATCAAGAGTCTTATGGCAAGGTAAAAATTTAATAGGTAAATATTTTAAAAATTTAAATTATATGGTATCTACTCTAAGACATTTACAAATAATGTTATTAAATAACGTTATTAAAAATGCTATTTTTTTTCCAACTCTAAAAGTTCTCAGACAAAGAAATGTTTTAAGCCCCCTTAAAAAGGTAGAATTTGCTGTTAATGTTAAGCATATTTGAGGAGGGACCTGCAAGAGGTGCCCCACTGGAGATCTAACAGTGCAAGACAGCATATATAGGCGTCAGGTGATGCTGCAAGTAAACTGGGTCCAAGTAGAACTAAAGAAATCAGATGATGACTTAGTTCTACAGCTTTAGAAACTGATTTCATGACATAAACTATGTAATGATGTATTCAGTGCAGATTGCACGTCTGCTCAAAAGAAATAATTTGGAGAGTGCATGTGTCAGAGTTATATTTATATCTTAAAGATCAGCATGTCCTTGCCTAAGCTGCATGCTGATAGCTGCTGACTTGTTCTCTATTAGCAATAATAGGAGTACAATTGTGAAAAGATTGAGATTTCACCTTACATCTTTTAAAGGCACACAATGTTCAAGTTCTACATCAAGCACTGAGAAAGGTAGCTAATAAAAAAAGAAAATTGATGCTTGTTGAAAACAGTTTGCTCAGATAATTGGAAAAAAACTATTGGAAAGTTAAGCAAAATAGTAGTAAAAGGAAGGCCCTATGTTTAAGGAGTTCCATAACTTTTCCTTGCTGATGGAGGAGATTTTGTGGGGCCAAGTTAAAGCCCCTAACTTAAAAACATCTTCCCAGAGAAAACAAAGCATGGGTTTAGCTATATAGTGTCAAATGGGGCAACTACTCCATTACAAAAACATTTCCCCAGGAAAACTACACTGTCACCTTAGCCAGAGCACTTTCAGTAGGGCAAATAATGCCGATAAGCTGGGAAAAGATCCTGGGAAGTTAACAGAGCTCTGGGAAAGCAACAGAGAGTAACTCCCTAGAAAGAAATTATGTTCCTGGAATAACTGCCTCTTTGTTCTTTCAAAACCCCATTGTCATTGTAATCCTACCCCATTACCTTGTAATTACACCCTAATGGCCTCACTGACTTTACTAAGCACATGATGTGTTATAGCCAATGAAATATGTAATTGCTCTGTGCAGTCACAAGTATATTCTAATTTGCATAAGTCCATAAAGAGGGACTGTAACACCACCCCTATTTAGCCCTGTCTTTGCCAACAGCACTATCAATAAACCAATCTGTTCTTCAATGCGACTGTCTCCAGCTCAAGCGTATTCCTAAACTATTCATTTTGTGTAGGCTGAAGTTCCCAGACCATAAAAAATTGCAGTGCAGTGTGACATGCCTTTTTTGCTGCTTTTGCATGTAGCCATATTTTTATGCAGATACCCAAACACAAATATCACTTTCCTTTGGTGGTCAGGAAAGTATTAGATAGTTTAGCTCTCAGATGAAAAATATTTATAAGAGACAAAGGAGGGATCACAGTTGGCCTGACTTTGAAAGTGGGATCTTAAAAAGTTGTGCTTGTTCCTGAATCAGGAAGCTCTCCTCACAGTCACCTGGCTGGACTATTGTGACGTGCTGTACATGCGGCTGAAGACCTTCAGCTGGTACAAAATGTGGTGGCGCGGGCAGATATGTGTGGCCCTAGAACAGCACACGTTATACCCCTGCTCTGCGAGCTACATTGGTTGCCAGTTTGCTTCCAGGTCCAATTCAAGGTGCTGGTTACGTCCTTTAAAGCCCTTCATGTCATGGGGCTGGGTTATTTGAGGGACCGCTTGTGCCTGATTATATCTGCCCATCCCATCAGGTTTGGCAGAAGAGGTATGTTGCAGGTCCCATCTGCGAAGGAACTACATCTGGTGGGACCCAGGAGATGGGTCTTTTCTGCCATGGTACCCACCCTGTGGAACTTAATTCCCCTGAGGTGAGGCTGGCCCCATCCTTGACATCTTTTCAGAAGTCCCTCAAAACATAGTTCTGTCAACAGGCTTGGGGATCTCAAGGTAATGGTGAACAAGTGAGGTGGCTGCATTGGCTATAACATCAAATCTTCTCCGCTAATCTGTTAATAGTAAATACTGATGGAAGTTTTTAATTGTAGAACATTTTTAATATTGCTTATTTTATGGTTTGTTTTTTATTGTACACCTCCCTGAGTCACATCTTGCAAGATGGGTGGCTGTATAAAAATGATGAATGAATGAATGAATGAATGAATGAATGAATGAATGAATCATCATATTGGACTGATGGAGTGGAGAAGGGTGGAGAACTGGAATGATGGTAATGATTGACAGCTAAGATGGACTTGGACAGCTCTGGCTATTGGAGATCTATGGTTTTAATAAAGAGCATTGGGGGCTGGTAAACCTGAGCTGGGTTGGGCAGTGCTTACACTGCTGAAGGTTTACATTATTGAAGTTAAGCTGGATAAGTTTGCTAAAGGGAATTGTTCGGCATGATCCAGAGAAGAATCTGAAGACCTGAAGAGGAGGGTGCCTTGTGGTACCCTGCACAGATGATCCCTCAGCGATCAAAGAGGATGGAAGTACAAAGGTTTTACCCACCAGAGGAAAAAAACAGCTGCTTGCCTGACTCCCAGGGGGAAAATTAGCACCAATCTCTGCCAGTTGTTTAATTCTAAATTAGAAATAGAATAGCATTAGTAGTACACATATATTAAGCTTCCATCATAATATGTAAATATATATTCTTAGAGCTGCTTTAGGATGAAGTTTTCAGCACAGCTAAAAAATACTCTTGCGCTGCAGTTTAAAATGTAAACAGCTTCCTTGTGTGATTAAGGCTTGGGAGGTTGGAAGAAATGCAATGTAGTAAGTTATATCTGCCCAGTGAGGCTAGGAAAATGAAAATGTTTTGCTGCGTACATTAATATTCCTTAATAAAAGGATTAAAAAATCTGAAATGGAGCCTTGCGCTGCATTTTCTGTCAAATCCTGAGAATCTGCAGGATGCTCTAGCTACATACAGCAGTGTTAGGGTTAGGGGAACTTGGGTGGACTTCAACTCCCAGAATTCCCCCATGCTGGCTGGGGAATTCTGGGAGTTGAAGTCCACTCATCTTAAAGTGGCCAAGTTTGGACAACACTGACATACAGTAATCCAAAGTAGCAGTTCCAGCCATTGATGCCTGTGACAAAGCTAACCTGATATCAATATGAAGAAGGTAGCCTCAAGGCCTATCTTGGTTACTTCTGTGATGGTTTTCCTCCATCTGTTTGTAAGCCCTTTTGATACATCAGGACTATGAAGCACCAGTTATACACAGCAATTTACCTGAGTCTCAGAAAAAAAAACTACTTTGCTGACTGCTGAGGATGTTGAAAAAACAAAAAAGCAGACTTCAATACCTGTTGATGGGTTTTCTTTAGCTTCATCACAGATTGTGCAAGCCCTTAACTGTGCATGTTAAGATACAGTTAAAGTAGGTTTTTAAAATGTCGTATTGCATTTAATATGCAACTCCATTTCTGATATCTCTGAGCAGTTTACAACACTAAACCATAGAAAATCAATAACATAGACATAACAAGAAGGTGGACCTGGTGCGTCCCTGTTCAGGATACCAGAGTTCACACCAGAAGATAAAGTTGAGAGAGAGTCATAGAGTTTTCCTCAAACTGAGAGGCAGATTTGTAAGACCCACAATTTCAGGGAACATTTGGGAGAACTCCTCCTATTTTTCTGACATATTATTATGGAATCATAGAGTGAAAAGGGGCCATATAGGGCAGTGTCTTGTTCAGTACAAGCCAGGTATCCCTCTAACTGTACTGTTATTTCTTTTTCCTATGTGAAGAACTTTAGATGTGTTTATACTGAACTGCATTATTTTCAGCCCATTCCTCTAATCTATACAGATCATGATTCATTTTTTCCTGAATTCTAGGGTATTAACTATTTTACCTAATTTTGTGTCATCTGAAAATTTGATAAATGTTCTCTTCCATCTTCTCAGCTAAATTGTTAATAAAAGGTCATTATTAGTGAAGTTGTAAAAAAATATTGTATTTTTTAGGAACTAAAGGAAGGGTAATTTTATTTCACATTTCAGAAACACAATTTATGGTAGTTTGGACATTAATTCCTATCCTAAACTTATTTTCTCCCAGTTAGTCCTCTTGAGGTCGATGGATCATATTTAAGGCTTTAGCCTTATGATTTAGTTGTAACTTGTATCTGATTAGGACATTTGCTTCTGGTACTTACAAAGATCCACCAAAATCTGTGTGTCTTCATCCCTTCTAATGACTTCCTCCCCCCCTCCCCCCTCCCCCCTCCCCCCCCCAAATCTTGTTTGCTTTTCAATACAGTGGTTCATAAAGGTTGTTTGCTGCTTTTCTTAAACACATTCTGGATCCAGCCCCTTTTTCAGCAGTGCTGCAATAAATGCTAATTTTCATATAATATTATGAAATCATAGCTGTCATCAGCAAAACATATGTTCTCCCATTCCATGCCCTTCTTTACACAGCTGCAGAATTATTCAGTTCCCCAAGAGGCATGCTGACCTTTTCCATGCTTTTTTAAAAGAATAGCTCTGTGCATTCAAAGAATAATGCAGGGCACATTCCTTTAAATTAGGTTGTGAATGGTCAGGTCATTGATCCATAAGCAGTATTCTCTGTAGGTCTGGTACATTAAGCTTTGGTGTATATAGTAATTACGCACCAATATGTCAGAAGCTCCTTGGCACTAAGTGTGAAATTGTTTCCTCCTCCATCCGTGAATGCATCCTGCATCTGTGCTCAGATTAGATGTTTTCTACAATGTTAGAGATCCTCTCTTATAAGTCATCTGGAGAGGTACATTTCCAAACATAGTTTCAGACTTAAAAGCAAGTAGTAATAATAACCAGGAACCAGGAACAATAATCACAGCTAAAACACAAATTAAAGTGGGAAATTCCTAAGCGTTATTTATTTACTTACTTTAAGGATTTATATCCTTAAATGGAATGCACCATAATCTATCAAGCTTGATTTCCAGTGTCGTTTCTACAGTTTTGCTAGTGCAGCCTATCTTGAACCTTCCTTATAGCAATATGAAAAACATTCCATCATGGATTGTTCTGACCAGCAAATGGCTGTTCAGCATTTGGAATGGGCCTTTTTGAAACTCGACCAGCTCTGGAACACTTAATGCAGTGTTGTTCAAACTTGGCGCATTTAAGATGGGTGGACTTCAACTCCCAGAATTCCCCAGCCAGCTGGCTGGGGAATTCTGGGAGTTGAAGTCCACCCATCTTAAACGTGCCAAGTTTGAACAACACTGACTTAATGGCTGCTCCCAAGTTTGGAACGGTTCATTTCAGTATTAGAAAGTTTCAGGATAGAATGTTTTGCATATCCCTACCAAACTCATTTTAGTTTACTTTTTGTTTCAAGAAAAACATGTAGTGGACTGGTTTCATACATTCTTGCATAAAGTAAAGAAAGGTAAAAAAAAAAGTGGCTTCTTTGGAAAACTTAAACTGGAATTTAAAAATAATTATTAGATATGTCTGAACTTAGATAATTGCCCATTCAGATCTGCAGTCTATTACAAACAGTGGAGTAGCTGAATATAAGATGCACATTTCAATGGAAATTAATAGGCTTTGTAATGCACTTGAAGCAATGCACAGGTAGTTCCCAAATGCAAGGATATCAAAGGCACTCTGTGGAGTTTCTGAGTTAATACGAGGCTGCAAGGTGGGGCAGCAGAATATTCCACAGGAAAAAAGCTTATGTCCTCCAAATTTACACTCATGGCTGTCACTCAAGATTACTAACAGGTTCTTTATTCAGCATCTACTAGAAGTCCTGTTAGAATAAACATTTTTCTTCAAACTGCATTCATTTATCCTGTTACAACCGCATAACGCTGTTTGCATTTCTCAAATGACATAATAACCAAGAAAAACATGTTCTGTTTTTAGAAGAAACATTGGTATGTCAGCATGCCAACAACTTGAGCTAAATGTGCTTCTCCTCAGGTTGCCATGGCAAATGCAGAACCACCGTGATAGCTATCCATCATCG
Source organism: Liasis olivaceus (assembly GCA_030867105.1). Lineage (NCBI taxonomy): Eukaryota > Metazoa > Chordata > Lepidosauria > Squamata > Pythonidae > Liasis > Liasis olivaceus. Next base: position 134,808,765 of record CM061349.1, on the reverse strand, counting down.
CAAACATTATCAGGCATTTCCTGTTAGCGTTCTTGCAGCTTTCCACTCCGTTGCCAAGCTAGATAAGAAGGCAGGAACTTACATTTCTGGTTGTAGATCAGAGGGATGGCAGGGAGTCTGCTGTAGGCAATCATGAAATGTCACTGAGGAAACTGTCACTGGAATTTCTAGGCCAGAAACCTTGCAGCCCCAGCTGGATGCTGGTGTGAGACATTAAAGTCACCTATCCCATTTGTACATTTTATTACAAACTTCCCTCTTGGCAACCGCCATGCGAAGAAGTGCAAGGTGAGCATCGTTCATTTTTTTATTGGCCAAAAAAATAATGGCTTGAAAAAGACACGTAGAGGAGATGGGAGAAAAATATTGCTGTTTTTTAAAAAAAAAATCAGCATAAGAAAGCAATGTGACAGGGACTATATGATCCATAGCTTCAGTCTGTAATTATCGTCCTTGAAGAGGTAAAGATTTTCTCAAATGAGAACCTTTTCTGAAGGGATATTTTATTACTGCCTTCGTAATCAATGGTGAATATTTAATAATATGCAAATCTGGTGTTTACGCAGCACTACAGAATGTAAAAGAAAAGTTGATAAAAATTACACTCAAAATCCTCACAAACAATGCTTTAGCACAGACTACGCGGGGAAGTTGGTATTTACCAAAGGTTGAACCGGCCCTGTTATGGGGCATAACGGTACATTCTTTGCATTGTGTTAAGTTCCTTTCTGCTGCAGGTCACGGCTGAGCCTTAGATGATCTTAATAAACATGGCCAATTCACCACTTGTGTCACTGCTTTCTCATAAAAGGACAATGCAGGCTAGATTGACCTCCACGAGGCAGAAAAGCCTGAAGTATTCCAGTGCACATCCAATTTATATTTGCTTTCCTGCTCTTCATCCCTTTTGTGCTGGCAAGGCTTCACTCATACAGAGGTAAAATTAGGTGCAATTGGGTGCATGATGGCAGAAAGAATTCTTCCATTATGTAGGACTCATTCTCCCCCCTCTCCCTGTGACAACCTGAAAAACAGCAAGAGAAAAACACTCCCAATATAGTCAATGAACAGCCCCGGTATTATTGCTACCTCCTCCTTTTGTCTATCTACGGCCAGGATGAATGATAAGATTCCAGCTAAATTTGCAGTCAACAAAACACTTCCAAGGATACATTAAACCCAGTCAGAGAATGCTGCTATTGTACATTGGAGGGCCTGACCCTGAGCCTCTTAAGTCATCCAGCACATAACTGTGTTGCATTGATGAAAGAGCATTTAACTCAATTAAATCGAACCAAACTAAAGATACTTCCACATTTCCATCTCCCTGATGCTATAGGATTTCTGTGGAGTTTGGGAAGCTGAGCGATTCACTTTCAGCTCAGCTCCTGCTACAGAGAAAACACTGCAGATGTGAGCAGCTTCTCACTGGTGGCAACCATCCTCTGCTTCTGCTTCCCAGCCCTCTTCTCTCTGATGTGAAGTTAGCATGGCACCTTGGCTCTTCCCTCCACACCAATTTTCAGGAATTCTGGAGGGGAAGCTCTGCAACAGAAACTAAGTGGGGTATGGTTGGTGGCTATGCGGAAGAAGTGCCTTAAAAGATGCTTGTCCTAGACAGCATCAACAATAGCCAAGAACCCCTAAACATGTGGCCATATTTAGATGCAAGATATTGTTCTCTATCCTTTAATGGGATTATTGTTTTGATAGCACGATGCTGTGTGTACCTGCTCAGAACTGAATCCTATTAAGTTCAACTGTATTTCCTACAAGTGTTTTTCATTTCTGGAGCAATGATACTTAAAAGTATACATTTCAGTACTCCATTTCACCCCATTTAGTCACTGATTGACCCATTTTCATTGTTAATCAAGGGCTGGGATGATCACATTTGTATCATAGCCAGAACTCAGAAGGGAAAGACTCTTACTCATCTGATAAGGAAATGGAATAAACATTTGATTAAATCTATCTTAAATGGAGTAAAGGTTGAAAGTAACTATATTTGTGTCTAAGAAGTACTGTTCTGGATTTGCAGTTATTTAAAAATCTGTGTATAGCAAATGGCAGAGCATGGAAAAAACCCCAAATACTAGTTAGGCAGAACAATAATGCATTTTATTTTACAGAAAGAAATTGAGAATAGAAGGGGGAGGGAGGGTTTCCCTCTAAAACTCATTTCTTAGCTTAAGGTTGAAAGTGGCACTGGACAATAGAGACTTATTTTGTTTTTGGCCCCCAAGCAATTTGTCTATTGATTTTTAACTTACCCTCTGTATTACATTTCTTAGTTTTGAATAGACAGATGATTCTCTAATTTCACATACTAGAATCAGATAAAATATTTTCTAAACAAATCTTCAATCTTAAAGAAAATGATTTTTTAAAAAAAATTAAAAGTACTGTATAAACTAAAAATACAAACTAAGAAGGAAAAAAAAAGAGAGAAAAAATCTATCTTATATTTTATACTTATCAATAATCATAAAATACGGTACAGTGGAAATGAAAGGAGGTTGTTTCTGAAATGGGCATACTGGAACATTTATTTGATTATTTGGAAGAATCTGCCCCTGGATGAAGTGTGTTGTCTAGCCAGGGCTGACTGATACCCCCTCATACTACAATAGCTACATCACAGATGAGAACTTTTCCCCAGCTAGTATCAGTCCTCTGGAATCAGAATTTACTTGAATTACATCTGGAGTTTGAGTTACCAAAATTCAAACAGGTATAAACAATATTTCTTTTCTATGGGCCTTTGGGAAGCTGGTATAAGTATTAATTTTAGGCAGAAATGTATTGTCATTTAGATATAGGTTAGGTATAATTATTGTTTTAAATGTTATGGGCCATTCAGGTTCTTGAGGTTCTATTTTTTAGTTGCGATCTTCAAATGGATAATGATGAGTTATTGCATTAATGTTTGATGTTGCATTTTATTAATTGGTACTGTGCCTTGTTGTAGATGTATGAAAAATAAAACTACTACTATTACTTTATAGGAAGATAAATAGGATAGGAATGGTTCATGAATTTGAGTTGAAAAAAATATATACCCAGGTATGTTAAATGTCACCAACTATTGACTAGGGTTTATTGGTCCCTCATGACATTTAGATAGATGAAGATCACCAGATGGCTGATTCAATTAAAATAATTAATCCTGGTAATATCACCTATCTATCTACCTGTCTATCTGGGCCCAATCTATTCACATGAAATGGGAAGAAAGTTCTGGTATAATGGCCCCTGTGTAAGATAGTCCAGGAATTGGAAATGGAAATAGAAATGGAAATGCCAAATGGCTATATTAATGGGCTAAATCCTTGCTATTTTACCTCTCATCCTGAAATTATGTAGTGCAAATTTTAACAATGTGTGAATATGAAAACATTTAGGCCACTTGTTTCCTATGCAATGTCTTGCATGCCTCCCAAATTTATTCTGAAAGGGTCCTGAACCTGCTGAATCAGATTTAAAGTGCATGCTGGGATCTGCAGAGGAAGGAGGAATTCAGCCTATCAGTGAGATCAAACAGGCAAAAGGACAATGTTATAAACTATGGAATCAATTTTTTATATTTTATGGAATTCAATTTTGTGTATTTTATTTCTATTTTTAAAGACAGTGATTCTTTTTTTCTGGTGATAATTTTAATATATACAGATGCATCTTGATGACAGTATTCAAGGTACAAATGGGCTATATTATTTTTTAAACAGGTAAAACAAGGAAGGCAGAGACTAAAAGTTGGCCAGTGCGAATCTATGTAGAATTAGATTTATGTTATTTATGAGGCAAACTCTGTGTATGTGCCATGTTACAAATAGCAAGAATGTTATGGCCTACTCCATATACTTACAGTCTAAATAGATATAGAGACTAAGAGGTTGAACAATTCAAAGCCTTTTAAAAAAAGGTGAAATTTGAGGAGAAATAAGTAAGAAACATCAAATTTGTCCCTTACCTATTTGTACAAGACTTCCTGACATCAATTCCAGGTGTAGAAGCAGTAAAGAGAACTGGTGGAGTTATTTCAGGAAATAGAATAATTGAAGATGCAGGGAATAAATGGAAGTCTCACTAAAGATCTGTTGGAGTATAACTGCAAAGAGATACAGAAAGCAAATTAATGTGACAGGTCAGAATCTGAGTCGGCTAAGAGATTACTGAAATACTGTAGCGAGAATAAATAGCACCCTCAAGCAATTGTGAGATTAATTGCATGGGTGATAAGAGAAGGGGTTGAGAGAGGAGGAAAACAACAATAGAAATGAAAGAGAAAAAGGGTGGGCTAGTGTCAAAGTAATTAAAATAGACATTTTAAGTACCAGGAATTAAGAGTATTCCAACCCATCTGGGCACATGCTGGCTATGCAGACTGCAGACCTTTGCTGGATTTGTACAGGTGGCACGGCCACTGAAAAGTCACTTCACCAAAAATGTCATATCCTAATTCTGCTGGGCAAAGATCTCAACATGAAACGTAACTTCTTTGAGATGTGGAGTGCTCACATAAGCAAAAAGCACCCACCATCTTTGTACATCCCCCCCCCCCATCCCAGTAATTACTTCAAGCTTTAGGACACCATGTTACCTAAAAAGTAGACTGGTGCAAAGCTTTGGAAGGGTGTGCTTTGCTTAGATTATGATTTACGTAAAGTACCCCTTTGAAGCTGTTTTACAAACAATATGACTCCCTCCCTTTTGAAGGCTAAAATGGTCACATTACTTTTTTTTTGCTTTGCTTCTGAGACTTTCTCCACATAGCTAATTACTGGTAGACCAGGAAAATGCTTCAGCATAAACATAATGCGCGCACAGAAGCTTCTCCCAGCTAACAATTGTCTATCAAGGCTTCAAGTGCTAAGAAGCACTTTGAAGAGGCAGATTGTGTTACTTCAGTACTTCCGTGTAGTGAACTGTGTTACCTCTATACTGTGAAGTCCTTGACAAGGTGAATCACAGCCATCACACAAAACCCATATGAGCAAGGAATTTGATTTTAAACGCAAAAACCTACCTTCTTATTAATTATTAGCAATAGCAACAACAACAACTCAAAATCAAACTCTAAACCGATGCACCGCTTTTGGTATCCTAACTGGCTAATTTAAAAGTGAAGAGTGTTTAGAAGCAGATAGAAGGCCTGCATAATATTAAGCCAGAGGGCTTGAAATGACTCACCAAGTTTATTACACGCAAGAGTGATCTGGTTGGAAATTTCCATGGAAATAAACCTATCCAAAAGATTTTAAAATCTAATCACAAAGGGAGACTTCTTTATACAGAAGCGCTAATGTTCAAAAGAAACCTGGGCATGCTGTTTCTAAGTGAGTGTTTTAGGAGATCATGTTGTTGAAAGACATTGCAGATAGGAGTACAGAAACACTCCCACTGTTGGCATATCCACCTTCTCCCTGTGTTCCAATATAGGCATGCAGAGAACTTTTGGAATTATTACTGTCTTTAGGGACCTGCAAAAGGCAAGGTCTCCCTACGTATACGTGTGCTGCAGATCTCTCTGTACACTCGCAACGGCACTAGGGCTGGCCCTGTTATTAGGTGCACTGGCGGCAGATTATGGGCATTCCTCCAGCTGTTTTCTTGATTTTTTTTTTTATTGCACACCCTCTAACTTGCAACTTCAGATACAATGGCATATACTATCTTATTGCCAGGAAGGATGAGGAAAGTGCAGGAACCTGTTCTTTACCTCAGGTGACAAAACGTGTTGGGTCATCCCTAAGCCAGAGAATATTGGGGAGATACCCATGTAAGGTGGACAAAAAGGAGGGTGTATTCCATCCTCATCCTCTTCATGCTTGTTTCCACTAAGAATCGAAGTCAGTTTGTTCAGTGAAAGCAGGCTTCTTATCACTGAAGTGCCATGTAAGAAATTATATCTGTAAACAACTTGCCTCTGATTTCATACTGAAGAAGTCAGAAAAATAGCAGCAGCAGGAGTTCTAGCAGCCGCTGAAGCACATGATAAGGATGTGGCACAAGGATGGGAAGGTGGCTTTCTTTTTTTCAGTTTTGCAGGGCTAAAACAATACATACAGCCAATGTGAACAAACAGCCCTGTGTGAAATTCGAACAGCAGCAGTGATGTGCATTAAAGATCGCTCTTGATGAAAGATCAGGCCACAGCCATTAATGAGCCAGAGTACTTATTTCTAGTTAATGAGGCGTGTAGACCAAAGTTATTACAAAACTGTTGATTAGTTTAAGCAGAGAAATTGTATAAACATAACAAAACCACCGTCATCTTCATCACGAGGGTTGTAAATCAGATTTTTATTTTTAGTGACAAGTAACTGATATGGAATTATCAACAAATAACCAGATTTTTTTTTTAAAAAAAGATCCCCAGCACCTTTTTACATTTAGGGCTTGACATATGTGAAATCGATTACATTGAAAGGCTGTAAAAATGTAAGTCTTAGCCTTATTTTTTTGGTGCTTGGCTTGAGTTGTTGATGTTCTACCTACTCTTAAATCATTAACAAATGCTTGTGGCAATGGGATAAACTTCCACTGCTCTGCAAGATCGGGGATTTTGATCCTTAAAATGTATTAAGGATGGAAAGGCCATTTGTGTAGTGCTTTTTAAAATTGTCCTGAGTCAGTTTGTTACCATTAATAGTGGAACCTTCTGAGTCTGTAAGTTACTTCAAAATGATAAAGAACTGGCTGTTTTTCCTTGCTTGACATTTTGTATGGCAAACTTTAATTGACTGATTAATCCATAGTGAACCAGATGAGCCTGATCATTTAGCTTCTGGCAGCCTTTTTACTGGATTGGCTAAATGTCAACAGAAAATTCAAATAGCCGAGTTGACAAAATTATTCCCAGAGAGAGACCCAAGAAAGCACGCTCCTTCCAGGGAAGAGAGCATATGTCTTTTCAGTGAATTGTTTGGTTTGTTTGTTAAAAGCATGTCCTAATAGAACAGAGAATGGAGCAATGATTGTCAGCAGAGGCTAGAATGGAAATTCGGGGGACAGGAATATCAAGAAAGATAGAGGCCAGATCCACACAGCTGCTTTGCTGTGTTCCCTCTGTCCTGGAGCTGGTAGGAAATCATGGCACCCTAAATTCACTATGTGCCCTTACTGCACATCTGGAATGGGTACACACTGGGCTGCTCTTCACACAGATGTGCAACATTCCAAGGCCAGGATTGGTGGCTTCCTTTGCTGAAAGCTGAGCCCTGGCCAGGGTCCCCCACTCCATTACAAGCTTTCTCCACTTGGCATCCTCAGTGCAGTTGTTGTTCCTTGCATTGCTTCCCCCACTTGCCAATTTTCATTTCCTGTCATAACCCTGATTTTTTTTTTTTTTAAATTCTTATATCCATGGGATGATTGTTTAAACTTTCAATCACTAAGTACCGACAAAAAATTGAGGTTTTTGAATCTCCTGGCTGTCATCTAGTGGTTGTCTGGATTTATGCAGCTAAGATGCATCTGCTGAAAAAGTGTTGAAAGCTGCAGTTTGCAAAAGGGCTAGTCCTGTGAGGATCAGTGTGGGAGCTCTAAAATACCCTAAGAACATAATGTGATGAAAGGAAACAAGAAGCCAGATCTTTTTTGGGGAGCAGCAGCCACCAGAAAAGGAATTTCCTATCACACAAGAATAAATGTTTTCAGTTACACTTTCAGTTTCATGCATTGAGCCAGAGATGGGCTAGACAATTTCAGTGCTTTGCCCTGTCCAGGTCAACTAGTTTGCCAACCCATTTAAAAAAGCAACCAGGGTTCTGCTCTCCCTTGCAGTGAAACTGACATTGCAGAATAGGACAAGCTGAGGGACAAGATGGGAGAAGGCAGTCTCACAGCAGAATAGCTATACCAATGAGAGTTGAGCAGATTGCCATCCCCAACAAAGTCACCTGAAACATCTTCCTTTATGTGCCATAGATTGTTGGGATGGAAGGTCTTGAGTTGGGATAAGAGAGAAAATATCACTTCCAGAATGGTGCATCTAAAGCCACCTGTGGCTGCCTGAGTTGTGGGCTGACAGTGAGACTAAAGCACTGGCTTGGGGACATGGCCTCTGGAAATAGTTACTGGGGTGTCTTTATTCCAGGGCAAGAAGGTTGTGTGGATGTGGCCAAAGAGGTTATTGAGTAACTTTTGAGCACAAGTGTTATTAATATTTTTATTAGTTATGAATGGTTGAAATGCTTCTTTAAAAATGTAATTTTTTTTAAACTGTTAGTGTTCTGATCAGGGTGTATTTAAAGTTCACTACAGCTCAGCCCACATACTGACTGGGAAGAGAGTGGCAAAGATGTCAGGGGAAGTCTTTTCCAGCTCAGCAAGTGATGGCAGCTGGTCCTTCTGCAGGGCAGGGGGAAGAATTTAGCTCCGTTGTCTTCTAAGGACCTGAACCCTACAGGGAATCACCTGATACACTACACATGCTTACAAATTACTTGGGCGCAGAGGGATGGCAGACCATCTGCTGATTGTAGCAAGTAAGAAAAAGCAGAAATGAAATAAAACAGAAACACTCACAGAACTGTAAAGAAGAAACCCCAGAGCTCAGCGCTAGAGTGCTTAGTTTCAGTCAGCAGATCCCAGATTTAATCCATAGCATTTACCATTTAAAAGTATTAAAGACAGCTAGTGACGAGAGAGACAAGCAGGCATTCAGGCAGACACCTTCTCAGGAATAACAACTTTCATTATTGAATAACCTCTACTCCTCATTTTCTGCCTGTGTTTTCATTAGAGTAGTATATATCCTTTGTATACTTTCTCTCATTGTTGTCTTCTGGCTTACACTACTCAGTGTCTACATCACAAGTAAATGGGGAGGGGAAGGCATGAAGAGCAAGATGAAACAAGCTAGGAAATAAACTCAACACAGCAAGTTTCTTCTGTAATTGGTTGTTTCCTGACAATAGGGTAAGGTCAGATACTTGTCTCTGCATTCTCTCTCAAAGCCATGGTTGTTAATGGCAGCTGGAGGGGGAATTTGATACATGCTTTTGTAAAGGATACTACTTCTCATGGGGCCGTATGAAGTGAAGCCACAAAGACTGAGGCTGGCTGACTGTCATTCTGAGTGTGGCACCTCCTGAATGCATTTTCATCTCAGCAATGTGCCATTGCCACGAGTGAGTCCCTCTTGCCCAATCCTTCCACTTAACTATTTTTTTCAAAAAACATTAATGCAAAACGATAGGAAAGGTTTTTATCGTAAGGTAAGCCTTTGGGAATCAGGCCAATCTTCTAAAAAATAAATGACTTGCACTAAGTCCAGTAAAGGTCAGGGTTTTTTTGTTTTTGTTTTTTTTACCCCCCCCCCCAAAAAAAAATCAAAGGTATGTTACTGTTCATATTTCTGAGTTTCTGCCCAGAACTTTTAAATTAAATTAAATTAAAATTCTGCCCAGAATTTTAATACTTAATGTTTTTCTGTGTGTTCTTCTAAAGAATCTAGAGAGGGAATGTGACATACAATGCACGCGGTTATGTTTGACGAACATAATAATAGTGTCTTTTGCCTCAGTGACATGCTCTACTAACTCATATTAAGATTGGCTGCAGTGGAAAATGTTGCCATGATTCGTGCTGTGAGGATATCCTTACAAATTTAGATAGCCTTAGACTTCAAGGCTGTCAGTCTTCATTATATCAGGCAGTAATTTCCTTTTTCTTCCTTTGGGGATGATGTACTAATATTAGGAACTGAACTTGAACTTCTCTATAGGCTACTCAGCTCTGGGTCAGGCAAATACTCTACTTCCTGCTTCTAATTTAGCATAGATTTCAACTTCTGAACAAAAAATACTCATTCATCAGTGCACTTTTGCAAATAGTTTATAGGAAGATTGACACAGTTTGCAAGGAATCTTTTGTTGAAAATCTGTCAGCTCTTCAAGATAGATGAGGTCAGGAAACAGACACCACAAGAAATGCTAGGACTCTATTTTATTGATATTATATAGACTGCAATAACAAAATCTTGAATGCCTGTCAGTTTTTCTTCCCTCCCTCTTATACCAAGGAGAGTCATGGCAGGGCAATCTTAGTTTCTTTCTCACACTTTCCTGCTTTCCCAGGCTAAGCTCATGTTTTACTAATGGTCGCTGCATATTTTCTTTAAGACCATCTGTGTATGCCTCTACACCACCTTCCCAGTCAGGCTCAGTCTCCTTTCCTGCATGCAAAGAAGATGCTGGAACTATGTTATGGGAACAACTACAGATTCATTCCCCCACCCTTGCTCGGCAGTGCCCACAAGTCTTCCAGTGCAGAGGTAGATGGAGTTGGAAGGTCCTTTCTGCTGCACAATGGCCGGCTGTGCAGGTAGGTCTATTGAGGTAGGAAGCACAGAGACCTCTTCAGCCTGGGGTTCGCTATCTGTTGTTAGTGGTGGCATATCACAGGGACAGGGCTTGTGTGGAAATTCCAGAGGAAATTAGTATACAAAGCTTGGGATGTGGACGTATGTTGTGCTTTCTCACAATTACTCAGATTCAGGGTAGCCCTTTCAGTGAATCAGATATTCCAGTTGTTTTCCCCTGCATTGAGAGTCCAGAATACATTCTACTTCATACACTTCTTCCCCATACATCAGAATTGAGGGGGCAGCTTTAGAACACAAGGGGCAAGGGGGCTGCTCTAGTACAAGCAGCACCTGATAGAAGACAGGATGAACCTTCACTGGAGTAGGCAAAAGGCCACTGGATTAATTTGATGGATGACTGGGAAGGGGCCAAAAGCCTTGAGTCCAGTTTTCTGGATGGTCAGGTGGAAGGCAAAAACTTAGTTTAAAGCCACACCAAATCCCCCCCACAACCTTGCCCCCCCCCTTGCCTGTGTGGGTCTGCAGCCCACTTGTATGCGGCCTTTGTAAGTCTAGATGTTCCTTTAAGAGGATCTGAGCAGCATGCCTCTCTTGCAGAGAGTCCAAGGTGCAAGGAACAACAGATACAGGAAGGGTATAATGTGAAGGTGGAAACCATAGGTTGCCTGAAAGAGACACAAGCCTATGGAGGAATGCACTGTGTTACAGGCAAATTCTGCAAGAGGCAACAATTCAGCCTAATTTTCCCCACATTAAGTACTTAATTTATTATTTGTTAATCCACTTGTTGTTGATGTTGTTCAGTGGACAGTGGGGTGCAGGAAGATGAAGCCACAATTAATAAAAAACCACTCAGTCTCAGTAGTGGGTTCAAAGAACCTCTTGGCCCAGAGTCTGCAGAAAAAGCCAAGTCTTCAAAACTCTGGACAGCAAAGTTGGGGCTGTATAGATCTCAGGAGGAATGTTGTTACAGAAGGCAGATGCAGTGACAGAGACAGCATACTTCCTGGGTCCCACAAAATGACATTTTGATAGATGGGACACAAAGCATGCCAATCCTGCCAGATCTTACTGGATGGGCTGACATAATTGACAATTAAAAAGTAAATATTAAAAAAAGCAAAATAATTTCAATAGTGCAGCCTCCTGACCATGTAGCATATACTTGTATGACTACAGGAATCAGCCTTTCCCTCATTGGTTGCTACATTGATCTCACAAGAGATAAACTAAGTTAAACTTTATTTTAAAAGAAAATATCAAAAAGCACCCCCCTTTAAAAATGTAAATATAAAGTTCCCCAATCACGTCCAGCTACTTACAAATGTATTAAAACAGAAAATCCCAAAAGAAAATAGAATGCTTTGGGCAGACCAGAACTGGTCTGTTCCATAATGAGACAAGACAAAGAGTTCCAAGTTGATATTACTGATTATAAACGATTCTTCAGGGGAAAGCTATTTTTCTGGAACCCAGCCTGCAGTATGAATAAACCTAATTCCCTGACTTATACAGAGATAAATAGAAAATTAGATTTAGCACCTCACAGAAAACAAATCAAGCCTAGCACAATATCTCTGGCTAGACAGTTTGCAGTTTACATTTCTACAAACATAGCAATTTTCCAGAAACAAAGACCCTATGCTTCCTTTATCTGGACTGTTCCAACTTCTTGGCACATTCTAAAATCTAAACAGAGGTTTTTGGAGAGATGGTAAAGCACACTACTCTTCTCCAGCCTCGGTTTAGCAACTTCTGCATCTTTCTTTTTGAGGTTTTTTTTTTTCTATCTCCAGCAGTGGGAAAGCCTGGGAAACCTCTCCATGAGCCAGAACGTGTATCTGTCCCTTGTGGGGATGCGCATTGACAACCTGGCAATGAGAGCCTGTCTGGTAAGTGAAGCTGGCTATTTTCACAACACATGCTGAACATACAGTACACCTACTTCGTTTGTAGGGGAACTAATTTTGAGGAAATGGTTTCAGATATATGTTGGTGGACCATGGGGCCTCTGCCTCAGGATAACACAGTTTTACTTGGGTCGTGGGCTGCGCTTAGACTTTTAGTAAGGCCACAGTCCAGAAAATAAACCACAGCAAAGGTTAAGTATGGCCAGGAGAAAAACTAAACTTGTTTTAATTTGATTTCTGTTCACATTGGAATTAAAAAATCCTTATAGCTAATGTGATTGTTTCTCAAATATTTAGTAATTTTCTTCTGTTACATAAATTTTACAGTTCATAGCAGAGAGATTTTGGAAGCTGCACCCATGACTTGGAGCATCGTCTAATTTATTGAGAAACTGTGGTCAAATTCCAGAAAAATAACTAATTCCAGTGAAGGCGGCTGATCCTCTTGGGGGAAGAAGGGAAGGATTTTTTTAAAAAAAGAAATTCATGGCTTTCTAAATCTTCAATTTATATATTTATATATCCCATTCTAACACAGAAAGGTTCAGTAAGTTATAACTTCCTTCCAGCACAAGTCAGTCAAAATACTGATATAGAATTTCAATTCTAGATGAAAAAGAATTTTGTCTTTAAAGATAATCTTCCTCCTTCTTTGGGTTTAAATAAAAAAGGAGGATACAGATATGGCTGGGGGATCATAGAGAAATTCAGTTTCCAATTCAGAGATTTTCTAAGTCTTAGATAGTTCCACAATGCCACCATTTCTACTACCCAATCCCTCAGAAGCCATATGAGGATGATCCATGATTCTTTTCATTACTGCCCAATTAGCAACACTAAAAACAAAAAGCAAGAATTCTCTCTCTCTCTCTCTGTCTCACATGCGCACACACACACATCCTTACCCTTACTTTATATTGTGTGCATTTGTCTGGGTATAGGCAAAAAACTCAGAGTGGCTACCATGAAGGAGACTTGCTTCACACTAATCCAGTTCCCCAAAGCCAACACTGTATGACTTAGGAGCTAACATAAGGGTGCCAAACTGATATCATAACTGCTGAATCCTCCCTAATTGTAAATCAATACAAATGCAACATACCAATGAAATTCTGTTTCTTGGCCCTCTAAGGCCAACCTCTGAATCCTAGGATGCCAGTTTAGTTACATTTGTGGATATTATCCTGGTTATTAATTGGCAATTATGAGTAAGCAACTGACTCACAGATTAAATATAGTGTCCATGTTCTCAAACCTTTCTGGTGCCATCTCAACTTTTCACAGATTGATGGGAAAAATGGTCAGAGGACCATGACAAAAAAATCCAGCTCCTCATATCACCTCCATTCTTCAGTCTTTTAATTCTCTAAGCCTTTTTCCCCACTTGCACTTAACCATGGTTCAAATATACCATCAACGTCTCATTTTTCTGCCATGTTCATGAGACATTGCTCAATCCAGGTAAAGTAACTTTTAGCTATATTTACAGTTAAAGTAGCCTTTCCCCTTTATTTCATTGTGCTACTTTGAGACTGTAGAAATATGAGATTAAAAAACTCTTCAAATAAATATATTTGTGAGGTTATGAGATTTCAGTAATGGGAAGGGACAGACTGATAAACAATGCATGTGAAAATGGTATGGATCAGAGACAGATTGATCCATTTATTTCTACTGTAGTCTGAATGACCTCATTTTTTTCCAGCAGTCAATATTGATATGAAATAGAAGAAAGAAGACTCACAACGGGGTGGCGCTGCTTAAAAAATTCCGTCGCTGATCTCCATGGGCCATATAATCTTTTAGCTCTACTTGCTCCATGGCCTTGTGTAGGGATGCACACATGCACAGAAAGCTGGGTGTTATGTAAACATGGCACTGCTGCCACAAACATAAACAACCAGATTTATTCCCAGTGTGATTATTTTCCAAAGATCAATGGTTTGTTGATGCCCAGGATCTGTCATAACATTTAGGTTTCGAGCTTTCCTTCGCCACTATAAATTCTGGTTTCAAGATGAGAGGAGTCTAAATATTTAATATTGCCCAGAAACTCACTCAGGTTGAATTCTTGTCTTTTCTTTTCTTGTTTGCATAGGTTCTTCTTTTCCCTGTCAGGGGCTGGCACCTTGATGGAGACAGCTGTCAGCTCCAGACTAATCATCTTTCTTCCAGCTGGGGCAACCCGGTCTGACACTTATGGGATGTCAGTCAGTGCCAGTTCTGTCATAACGCCATTCAAATCCTAGTTAACTAGAGCCAATGCAGTTAACTGTCTGACAGGGAAAGACTCATAATATGCCACCTTATTCCATCTTTTGGAAAATAAATTATTCAGAGAGGCAACACTGTTGACAGAAGTGGCTGTGCTCCCTTTAAAAACTGTCCTCATTTCACAAATATAGTCTGATCAATAGATGTCTGACCTTGGAGGAAGATGAAATCTACAGCTCTTGGTTTTCTTTCTCTGTTATCCATCAACATTATGTATTTCCCCTCCAGGCATACTGTAAGTAATGAGAAAATCTGCAAAAAATTGAAATCCATACTATTCAGACCAAAGCTTTTTGCTTGCATAAGCACTGGTTAAGCAGAGGTCACTCTTCAGCATATTCTTCAGTTGGATTACTCCATTGATTTCAAGAGGTTTCAGGCACTCTCAACCAAGGAGCTAAATCCAGAGTAGCTGCTACTTCCACTTAAGCCCCATTGAAATCAGTGGAACCATATTAGCCATGCCTTGAATTCCATCAGTTGCAGTAGGAACCCAAAGATATTAGCTTAAAACATTTCCTCAGGAATCTTTGCACCATTCTGGAATCATCTCCAGTCCTCTGTTTTTATAGCATGCTGTGCACTGAGGAGCTGAGCTGATTTATTTCCAACTCAAATGCAGTGTAACCCAAAGGAGGGGGAAAAAGGTGTCTTTCCACTACAACAGTCCTGCTCTATTCTCTTCAAAGAACTTTGAAGTGGAAAGGTGGTATGCTAATTTGACGGGTCCCTCTCATATCAACCATTCAGAAGTTTCAGAATATCTCTAGACAAATGCAGAATCCGCTTTAAAATGCAGCCAGGATCGATCGGTTTGTTTTCTTTGCAGTTGCAACTGTTCCCATGAGCAAAATAACCCAAGTAAAAGAAACAACGAAACTGAAAAAGAACTGATTTTTACTGCAGGGAGCCAGCCAGCATACAAAACGTGAGATTACTAGGTTTGATCTTTTTTTTTAGAGAACGGAGATGTAGTTGTTTCTTTTCTTTCCCTTTTGCGGTGTGTGTGATGTGAGAATTGTTACTACTATTGGACCCTCTTTCTCCCTTCCCTTCCCCAGGCAATCTTTAGCATCCTGTTCCAGGTGCCTCTCTGCAGGCATAGTTTAGAATATATCTCCTACTCTTTGTTCCAAGCACCAGGATACCTTATAAGGTACTAGGAAAAGCATCTTGTTGCAAAATTGCCAGTAGGCTATAATTCACCTAACAGGGTGTTTTACAGTGCAAAATGGTGGCTTGGCACTTTGCAGCTATCCCTTTAGACTAACTGTTCAGGTTTGTTTGTACTTTTTAATGAATGACCAGACACATGCATGTAACTGTTTGCTGGAAATGCATGTGTATGGGTGGAAGTGCTTACAATTTTATGATTTTTTCCTTTGTGCATGGAATAAAGCTACCAGAGCTGGGCTGCAAAAATCAGGATGAACCCTTGGATGGCAGCCAAGAGTTAGAGCTTTCTCTGTTTCTTTGCTGCCATCTAGTGGCCATGCAGATCTTTGCGGCCCACCCTCTGGCCGCTGCAGCATGGAATAGCGAAGGGGGTGAGACAATGTTCATTGCTTTCAGAATGTGACCCTGAAGGAATTGTTTTTGCATATTACTATGGCTGCGATGAAGAGACAGCACCAATTAGTTCATGGTGCTCCTGCCCATTCTCTGCATTTCAAACTTGGCAGAAGTGAGGATGAATACAGATTGCCTTAGAGTGGGTTGCCAGGGATAGAGGTGCCATATGGAAGTGTGCTCATTCTGGATCCAGTCCCATATTCCACTGTGGTAGCCAGCAGCATTCAAAAAACACGTTACCATAAATCATAGCAGCACAACTTTTTGGAGTTGAGGACCACACGTGGGGCTTCTGAAATGTATTAGGAGCTCAGAAGTGAGCAGGACAAGATTGGGGTGGGCGTAGTCAAAGCTGAAAATGAATATGTCTAGAATAATCTTTCTTGAATTCTGTCCATTTTCTTTCATAAACCAAATTTACTGTGGGTTCTTTTTCACGTTCTCCTCTCTGTGATATGGGCATGACCATAACTGTTAACTGTTATAACTGTTTATAGAGGTCATGTCCTCATGACATAATCTTTGCCACATCCTCAACAGCATGCATTGTCCTTAGCTATTTCAGTTTTAAAGTAGTATTTTCTGTCTTCTCCTGATACAAGCCTTGGTGTGTGAATGAGGTACATTCTTGATAATGACGTGTTGAGGGGCTGTCCTCTGCCAAGCTCCTTTTGGCTGATTAAAGCTGCTGCAGGCAGCTTTAACTTTCTTCCAGTATTGGGCACTGTACGAATAGAAGAGAATTATATGTAGCTCAGGGTTGAACTGTAGAGTCCTTGGTGTTCTCTGGGCCTGCTTGTTTGATTGCAGACATTTCAATATCCGACTAGATAACGTCATCAGTGCTAGTAGGTGTGGGGTTTACTCCTTGTTTACATACAGTGGCTTGGCCTGCCAGTGTTGGTAGGGGTGTGGTTTTCTCCTTGGTAGTTCTTTGATTAGGATATTGTTTTCTGCTTGATTGTTTGTCTGGTGTTAATCTCTGCTTATCCGGGTGTCGGCTGCTGGAGAGGATGTGTTCTGGTCTTTTTGTTTCCTTCTTAGCTTTTTATTGTCTCTTTTGAAAGGTGTGTAAATATGCTTTATTTCTATGTGTCTATTGACGGCTGATGTGTCTGAGTGCCAAGCTTCCAGAAATTCCCTAGCATTTTTGGATTTAGTTTGGTCTAGTATGCTCACAGTTTCCCAGTTGAAACTATGGTTGAGTCTGTCCATGCATTGTGAGATTAAGTAGTTTTCATGGTGTCTTCTGACTGCTAGTTGGTGTTCATGGATGTGCTCTGCTAGTCTTCTGCCTGTCTGCCCTACATAGTGGCTGTTACAGTCCTTACATAGTATGTTGTAGATGACTCCTGTTTCTTCTTCTTGGGCTACTTTTGGTTTTCTTAAGATGATTTGGGGGGGGTTTAGTTGATTTGATGCTGCGGTGATGCTGTGTGGTTGTAATAGTCTTTTGGTTGTTTCTGAGATGTTTTTGATTTATGGTAGTATTATCGTTTTCATAGCTTCTGTTGGCTGTGCTATAGTGGGTTGAGTGGTCAGACATGTTTTGATAAACTTGTGTGGGTATCCATTTTATTGGAAGATCCTGTGTAGGTGATCTGTTTCCTTTTCTGGTGTTCTGGGTTGCTGCAGTGTGTTTGTTCTCATCTGAATAATGTTCTTACACAGCTCCTCTTGTAGGCGGTTGTGTCGTTACTTTGGTAATGGAGTACTTGGTTAGTGTGGATTGTTTTTTGATTGACTTGTGCTTCTAATTTGCCATCATTTCCTCTGCTGATGAGGATATCCAGGAAGGATAATGTGTTGTTGTTTTCTTCTTCCCTTGTGAATTTTATTCCTTTGAAGATGTTGATTGTTTTATGTGTCTTCTCTAGTTGTTCCTTTTTTATTATGACGAAGGTGTTGTCTACATACCAGGTCCATACTTTTGGTTCTATGTGTGGGAGTGCTATAGTTTCTAGATGCTGCATTACAGTCTCTGCTATGAGTCCTGAGAGTGGTAATCCCACGGGTTTTCCTCTGATTTGTTGGTATATTTGTCCATCAAACTGAAAGTAGGTAGTGAGGCAGAGGTTGATGAGGTCCGTGATTCTGTGTATTTTGATCTTAGTGTATTTGGTTAGGTCAGGTGTATTGTTGATGAAGATTCTCAGTCATCCAGGAGGAATTATCTGGAGATTGAGTCATGGCAACTGGACTTTTTTTCTTTCGGTTTGATATGTTTCACTGCTTGTCCAAGCAGCTTCTTCAGTCTAGAAAGTTGGTTAGGGGCGTGTATTGTATAGTACTGCTGCCATGGATTCTTTCGCTAGTTCTGGGTCTATGGATGTAAAGAAGTTTTTATTTGCCTTCTACCTGATTCCTTCACTACTTTGGATTCAGAATTAAACATTGCCTCTGAATTCCTGAACTTTGTCTCTTTGTGCAGACTTGGATGAGCTGCTGATGCTTCTCAACACCCTACACCATAGCCCATGCCATTTAGAAGGGATGGGACTCTTTGGGAAGGAAATACATTAGGGAGTCAACTTCCTAAAATTCTTTTGGTCAGCAAAATATTGGATTTACCACCCTTAGACTTTCAGTTCTAATTTTGATAGACATTTTCCACTTTTTTAATATTCAAAAGCATCTTCAGGGAATCCCATTCATACCTTATCATGTGGGAATAGGTGCTTTAAAGCTTTGTTCTCCGCTACATTTCCAGACTGGATCTGCTCCCTCCCCCCACCATAGAACTGCAATCACTTTTGGGGGGGGGGCAATGTAAAAAATGTGATATATCTTTAGAAATAAAAATTGCAGGTCTTGGAAAAGGGTAGTCCAGAACTGGGACTATAATGCTGGGAGATGCTTACAGCCACCTAATCACCCAATAGGATGCCAATCTGGATTTGGTTCTCTGTACTTACTTTTGAATTTAGAACAGAAAAAAGGTGTAATTGCTGGCTGTGTCTTTAAAATAGTATGTAATTTGACCCTCTATTATTTATACAATTTATTTCCACCTCTCTCTGCAGAGGGTACACAAGGCAGCTGCAACAAATGTTACCAATCTGATACTGTTCAGATCTTTTGATACAATAAAACCCAAAATTCTCCAGTTACTATACTAGTAGGAGTTCTTGGAGCTGGAGTTACAGTTGTTCAGTCGTTAAGTCACATCCGACTCTTCGTGACCCCATGAACCATATTGCGCCAGGCCTTCCTGTCCTTCACTGCCTCCCTGAGTTTGCTCAGTTTCATGCTCATTGCTTCAGTGATGCTATCTAGCCATCTCATCCTCTGCCGTCCTCTTCTCCTTTTGCCTTCAATCTTTCCCACCATCAGGGTCTTTTCCAAGGAGTCCTCTCTTTGTATTAGGTGACCAAAGTATCTGAGCTTGAGCTTCATTATCAATCCTTCCAATGAGCAATCAGGGTTGATTTCCTTTAAGATTGACTGGTTTGACCTCCTAGCAGTCCAGGGAGTTACAGTACGATCAATGAATATGTTCATATGAGAGAGTTAAATTAATATGGAACTAAGACTACAGTTAAGAGCATAAACATTTCTAAGTTTAAGAGTTACACTATTGTACAACTTGAGGCCACCATGGTAAAGGCTGGACTAGATTAATATAGCTTTCCATTGTGTTAATTTTTAGAGAACAAAACCCCTCATCTACCAAATTTGAATGAACTCAGTGCTTCCTATTAATTTTAAAACAAGTAAGCTCTGGTTTAAAGAGAGAGAGAGAGAATGTACACACATACTCTTTATATGTGTTTATGTACGTATGTATGTGTGTATGTGTGATATAGGCCCCTTTAAATAGGCCCCTTCAGAAGTCTTGTGTGGTCTTTCTTCAAGTCTTTTGCAATTTCCTTTAAACAAAATCTGGCACTGAGTGTGCCTCTACCGAGGTGAGTGTATGTGTGTGTGAATAGAAATGTTAATGCCTAGAGAAAAATCTCTTCCATGATTGTGAATGTAGATAGAGAAACGTATTACTACTGCTAATGAAACAACTTACAGAAACACAAATAGTTAAAACAGTATCCCACAAATGTACGACTGACTTCAGCAATACTCTGGAACTCGGCGGCGGGAATCCCTTTTACCCACCAGAGAGGTTTCTCCTAAGAACTAGAAGCCAGCCTTCTCTCCAAGTCATTCCCTTCCCAGCGTTGCCTTGGAGTTCTCCACTCACTGCTGGTTGGCAGTCTCAAAGGTATCATGCATATTAAAGGCACAGTACAAATTAAACCAGCTGTTCACTTCCCTTGGTTGAACAACTCTATACTCTTCTTGGATTGGTTCCCAAATATTTCTCCTCAGTCTCTGCATACCTTGCATTGCCAGCTTTGGGCTGTTTCTCCCTCTCTCCAGTCCCAATCAGCTGGGCACCTTTTCTGCTTCTCAGACAGAGCCAGCTGCTTTTGCCAACTGAAATGTCTGCTCCCCACAGCCCTCAGTGGCTCTGCCTCTGTATAGCTCCACAGAGGAGAATCCTTGACTGGCAGAACTGCTTCAAGGTGAAATCCTCCTGTTTCTCCTTTCTATCCAGCAGTAACAGATGATTCCTTGCAATACTGTGTGGCTGCTGCTTTAAAGCTGCTACCCTGGGTTCAAGGCCACAGCAAGATGCACAGCAGTTTTTCCATTGTCTTCTGCCTGCTCCTGGGCTAGATCCCTTCCCTCCTATCCAATCCAACCCAACCCAACCCAACCCAACCCAACCCAACCCAACCCCTCTCTCTCTTCCTTGCTTTGCATCTTGGCTCTTGCAAACCTTGATCCTCCCCCAGTTAATTTACTGGGCCATTTTCTCACTAGTGAAGTTTGCAAGCCTTTCTCTCCTCTGTTGAATGAACCTTGCTATTCAAGACATATTCCTCTACATCCCAGGCTGCACCTATTTCCAGTTAATTGCAAGGAGTAGAACATGGGTGGAGAGGTTTTTGCAGCGGGAAATGGCCCATGTTCTTCTTCCTCCTGGCCATGGCACTTGTGTTATACCATGTCATCTCTCCCACTGGCCATGTGCCTTTCTCATGCACCCTGCTCCACACTTTTATATCTTTTCTAATTCTTGAAATTTGTTTTTTTTGTTTGGAAAAAGAAGCCCTCTCACTTTTGTGGTCTACTGGCTCCATCAAGATGCCAGCAGTCACCTTATCCCTTCCCTTATTCTCTACCCTTTGTTAACCTTAGCAGCTCTGAGAATAGCTAGTTATAGACCCTTTCAGCTAGATTTCAAGTCTATTACTTCTCTCGGCAAATTTCCACCAGTTGCATCAAGCATGAATTCTTTTAATTATTTTCAACTTTCATGCAACCTTCTATGTTGCAGTTGGATATATCATGAAAGAACTATAAAAAGCACTCCTTTTAATGGTAATTTGCATATAGTTCTGCTAAGAATAGAAATTTAAACAAGGTGTTTTAATGAGATTAAGATGATTATTTGTATAAGAAGCTGGTTTGCTTCTGATCTCAAAGAAGTCATTCATAGCATCCAAAATACATTTTGGACATCAAATCCAAAGTATTGCAAAACCCTAGTATATAACTTGAAGGAGTGTGTAGTCTGCACTATTCTTAGAAAAGGAATGGAATTATATTTTAAATAGTGCTCATGTCCACATCACAGGATCTGAATGACAAAAGTATATTTCTAATATAATGGATATAATCTAACAACAGTGATTGAATGAATTCACAAACATTTTTTTGTGATAAATAAGATACTATTGGTTAGACTGCATGTATCTTCTGAGGCAGATAGCAGTTTGGAGCAAATGTTGGTATAGCTACTTATTAGATTTGGCTAAGTTGTAATCCTCTGATCCCTGGAAGAATATCCCAGGGACCAGAGTGTTTATTGGGATTTCCCCGCTAAGACTGAACAGATTTCAGAGGAGAAAACCACAACTTTGGAGCCCCAGATGGATTCCCTGGATTCTCTGTATTGGATTTCCCCCTTTAGAAAGAGGAAAGGGGAAAATGTATCCCTATATTGAAGTATATTTAGATCAACATCAAGCAAATTGTTGATATTTGTTCCTAAGAGAACAAAAAACTCCTACATATACTGTATGTGCTTGGTTGTAAGGGTCACTGAGCTTGTTTCAGCTGCCTCCCAGTAAGTGTATGCAGGATTGGAGTCTATGATATTTCCTCAAATATTTACATTCTCTGTCATTTCTGAAATCACACAAGCTAAATATAACTGGAGATATATAGTTGTTCAGCCTTGTTATATTGCATTCTCTACCAAACCAAGTGGGGATAGAAGTTGGTCTGACCTAATATTATGTTGATTCCAAAATAATTACATTTGTTATTTGCAGGATCTGCCATAAATTGAGTTGTGGCAGTTATGTGGTTATTTCAGAGAAGCAATTTCAGAGCTCATTAAATAGATCATATGTTGCTTACACATTACATTAACCCCACTAGTGCCTAAAGATGGATGACATACTTTCAGTGAATAAGCAATTTTAGTGCAAAAGGCAATCCTGGGGAAATAAATTAGGCAATATATGTCTTCATTACACAAGTCAGCTACACTGTAAGAAGCTAAGGCATACCAAATATATACAGGGGTTCAAAATTTTAAAGTGGAGGACTTTATTAAACCTTGTTCAATGTTTTAGTAGTTTTCTTAATCAATGCTATTTCTCTCCTGCATACGTAACTTTTTCCCCATACATGATCCCAACTGATCAGTAATCAGCTAATACATAGGATGATTGAGCTAAACTATAATGCCACTGAAGGAAAATGCATCTGAAATGAAATTAAAAATTAATAATGTTTTTTCATTGAAAGACAATGGTCACTTAAAAGGGTGGGACAATTTGTGCACATTGTTGAAAATGATCATAAAAATATATTTCGTCAATTAAAGATGGGAAAATCTATCAATTTTTTATTTCATTCGGAATCTCATCTTTCCACTAAATTTCTTTTCTCCCATTACTGAATAAAGTTTCATTTAATATATATATATATATATATATATATATATATATATATATATATATAAATAGGTACATATTTTAGAACACATTTTCCTAATGTATGTAGATTTGTACCTTTGTTTATGTCAGTGTTTACATTTTTATAAAGAATTTCCTTAATTTCCTTTGTATGTGATCTTCCTGAATATTGTGTGCCTCTATGATTTTTGCTTTAAGATTTGCATTAAAAAATTAGGAGAAGTACAGCATTTTGAAGCATGGCCATTTTGTTTCACATGTTGATTCAGAAAATATTAATTACATAAATTCATATTAAAATATCATCTAAATGCATTTCTGCCTCCTGTCTATTATTAATTCATTCTTAATTAAATAAGAAGAACTTTAGCAGTGCTACGGAGGACCTATAGATAAGTGGCCTATAGATTCCATCATGCTACATAAGCAATTGGCAGAAGGTGGTGGGGGGTGGGTGGGGGAGCAGGGGAAAATATGATAAACAGCACTGTGAAATACTATCCTACTGCTAACATTTCTTTTGCCCTTCAATTAGTGACCACCTTTGTTCCTATGGGCACAGAGCTTCATTGCCTTTTCAGATTTGTCCTGCTGAAACTAGCCTTACTAGCCTTTATTAAATTAACAAGTATTTGAGGCTTGCTACAAGAAAGATGTTGATAGGATACCAAAGGGAAGCTTGTATATTTAAGAAATATCATGCTTCCAAATGAATTAAATCTCTAACATGCATACTGACCACTGCTTAATAACATTTTAAAAGGTCTTCTGAATATGCGGTAGCCGATATGAAACCTCCTTTGGAGCCAGTAAAGCAGTGATGCCTTTTCCCCAGCCTGCACAGCTGCTTCAGAAGCTATTCCTGGCTGTCTCTGTACATATGTGAATACACGCACAACTGTGGAGACAGCCAGGAGCAGAGGTGGACAATCTTATTTAGGCTGGTGACTGCACTCAGCTATTTGAGCTTTCTCAGGGCTGTAATCTTGGAAGCAGGAAACTTCCTGATGAAGAGAGAGTGGGAGTAAAGTCAATAAGATGCTTAAATATTCAGAAGTTCTAAAGTATCCTTTAGGTAAAAAAAAAAGGTTGTCTTCCTTTGAACTTCCTAACTGTAGACTTATTTCAAATAATTAAAGGGGAAACCAAGTCTAATTTTTAAGACTAATTGACATGTGTTACAATACTATAAAATGTTTATGTTGTGTTGTGTGAAAGATCTACTAGAATTTAGCTGCATATTCTAAGGACACTTAAAATGGCAAAGTCTGATCAGTGGCATTAAGTTGTAGAACAGCTCTGAAATAAAATGAAAATCACTTTAGGAATTCCAGTATGAGGAAGCATCAGGTTCTGGTGATAATTTTATTAACCTGAAACCCTGGGTTATTTTTTTTTTTTAATGGAAATAGTAGCTCCTGAACAGGTAGTGCAAATGGCAGCTATGACAGTCTTTGGGCAAGTTCTTTAGCCTAGATGCTAGATGCTAGGAGAAAAATGGAAGAAAAGAATATATATATACCACTTTGAGCTCCTGGATAAGAAGTGGTAACATTAACAAACAAACAAATGAATAGATAAAATTATAATTAGGATATTCTTTGTAATTTAAAGATGAAACATAAGAGCATACTAAAAGTTCACATTTAAATGGCCAGACTTTTCATCAACATGCTATTTTTACTATTTTGGCATTTCTATAAGTTATATATTTTGCCAACTTTTTATTGATAATTTTGTTGTAATCTGTCAGGAACTAACAGTAACAACAATATACAGTATGACTGCCAAAAACAACCTTTGTCAACCCTTACAATTTGAGCTCAAGCTCAGATACTTTGGTCACCTAACGCGAAGAGAGGACTCTTTGGAAAAGACCCTGATGCTGGGAAAGATTGAAGGCAAAAGGAGAAGGGGACGGCAGAGGAT
The DNA here is from genome assembly GCA_030867105.1 of Liasis olivaceus. NCBI lineage: Eukaryota > Metazoa > Chordata > Lepidosauria > Squamata > Pythonidae > Liasis > Liasis olivaceus. The sequence continues at coordinate 134,783,758 of CM061349.1, read as the reverse complement.
CAGATGGTTAGATAGCATCACTGAAGCAATGAGCATGAAACTGAGCAAACTCAGGGAGGCAGTGAAGGACAGGAAGGCCTGGCGTGATATAGTTCATGGGGTCACGAAGAGTCGGACGTGACTTAACGACTGAAAAACAACAACAACAATTTGAACAGGTTACAGTCAAAATCCACCCTATCACAAACAGTAAAGCAGTAGTAAAGAGAGAGGAAATTTCAATCGGTAGCATAAAACATGCTCACAGCATCCGTCTCTTCATCCATTCATAAAACTTACACCTAGGACATTTGTATTTATGGCTGGGGAACTCATGTTTCTTCTATCCCTTCTTGCCCCCTAACTTTCACCTTCTCAGTCCTAGGCTCCCCATTCACCAAGATAATGAAAAACCTATGCCACTATTGATGGTTCCCTTAACTCACATCAAACGGAGAAGCTGGCACTGTGATCATCAGAAGCAGATTTTGTAGCTGGCTTTGCTCTCCTAGCCAAGGAACCATGATTTGCAGGGTTCACAGCTAGATGATATCTGTTCCTCTTCTGCTATATCAGTGCCACTAATTATCTGTCAAACAGTGTGTTTCATAGTATCACTGTAATGTATGAAGCATTGGTTCAGCTGTTAGGTAGGAAGGAGATGTGAATCCCAATGTCATTTGGAAAAACAGTTGGCTTCCATGAAAAGCCCTGCTTTGATGAAAAGGCCTGAGAAGCTTAGGCAAGTGCATCTAACATTAATTTGTACACTTTATATTACATGTATAATGTAGAAATTTATCAGCAACACTTATGGGGTGGTGGGTTATTTAGGAAGTTTTTGTTTGTTTCTTGAGTAGCTTATGTGGCCTATCTTAAGCTTGTTTATAAAACAGCAGCAACATACGGGGGATACAGTCAAGATAATAATGCTTTCATGGGCTGAGTATTTTCATTCATCAGAATTGTGATTTTACTAGTTCACTGCGATGCAGTGGTTGGACTCAGTTCAGTGATATTCACTTGTCCACTGAACTGTAAATATGACAGATGACATTTAAAACTATAAATCTTGAAATCTATCTCCATAAATTTGTAGATCTGAATCCATAAATCTAAGTTCAGTTCGTAAAAGGGATGAATGAATCTGTTATAATTGACTTAGCTCAGTTTTCATCAGTTGTCAACCTGTCTTTACATGCACTAGTATTTATAGACTGCTTTCTCCCAAATGTAAGTTAGGCTGCATACAACAAATGAGGAAGCCATCAATTTAAAAACAAACAAAACCATATCAAAGTATTGGAACATAGGTTCTGCATGCTCCAAAAAGAACTCGTATGAAAGGCTTCAGACCCAGCATGAGCACAGCATCTCTTTATTCATCTTTCAATTTCCAGTATTGGTTTTGCTGTTGTTTTGCTGTTGTGTCTAGTTCTGCGCTTTAGACCAAGCTGAAGCACGACCACTACACTTCTCTGCTATTCATTAAAGCATCCCTGTGAACTTGAAAAAAGGGGTAACTGCTTTAAGGAACAAATACTTAATATGACTCTTAAATCAGTCGCTCAGAATATTTTTAGGTTTGTGTAGAAGCCTAAAAAAAGTCTGTGTGTGTGTGAATAAATAGGAGAAGTGCAGGGAATTAATTTTAAAAAGTACAATGAAAATAAAACTTTACACTTTTTAAATTAAAAAAGATGAAATTGCATGAACTATGCAATTTTGCATGACAGTTGATGTTGGGTGATATACAAATTGAATAAAATAAATAAATAAACAAACACAAATTTTAAAATCTTCTTAATTTTTGAAATCTTTTACATTTTTGAAAGATTGATTTATTGATGGGATGCTTGTGACATTTTGTGGATGTATGCAGTGGTACCCACTCCCAAGAAAATATTAACCATTATCCTAAACACTTAAAGCTTCAAACTAAACTAATTCTTTAAATTCAGCCATATAAATTAAAGGTAATGAATGGATATCTTTCAGTCTTGGTGTGATGTATTCCTAGTACCACGCACCAGTTAGTCTGACTGATATATTTTTCACCAAGTAGAGCATCTGAATTCACCCCTAGGCAAATGTCCAGGCATGAGGTATTCAGGGACAGATGATTCCTATCAAAGCCTTTTGATATCAACGCCTTTTGATAGGAATGATTAAAACTGCCTCACTAAGCATAATTGTTCAAGCATACTCTACTTGTCAATGGAGGGTAGCTTAGATTCAAGGAAACTTTGGGAGCTATGAACCTGACCTTTTGGGAGATAGGATTCTCTTCTAGAACAGTTTCATTTCTAATCTTTGAGCCTGACATTGTACTGACCATCAGCATTTCTGCTGTTTCTGAACATAAAGATATATTCACCCAGCCCATTGTGGAACCTAGGAAATATTCAGTGACACAGACTGCCTTCTTGAAGGTAGGTAATAGAGACCAATAGACCTAAGTTTCATGGCAATAATGGGAGTTTTCAGCTATCTTGACATCTGCTGGAGACCTAATTCTGCCAAGACTTTTGTCCAACAAATTCCAGTCTTGCTGATAACTACATTTCTCAGAAGACGGAGTGCAATACAAGGGGTGCAGCTATTCTTGGACTAAAGCCTTACCAACAGGGAGGAAATGGTTGAAGGCTGAAGAAATGAAGGTGACTGGAAGATCCAATGGCTTGAAATCCAGTAGGAGAAAAATGTCGGAAGGATGCAAAATCCTGAGAAATGAAGTACTGAAGGTGTAACTGCAAGCAATTCCTATTAGAAGGAGAAATGGGGGATATCTCAAGAGACCAACATGGATACACCAAGAGCTAAAGAAAAAGAAAAGAAAAAGGGAGATGTGTAAGAAATGGAATGAGTAGTATAAAACCAAAGAAGAATACAAAAGCAAATCAGTTGCCAAGAACTACGGAGATTGCATGAGAAACAGTGAAATTCAGAATGAGCTGAGTCTTGCAAGAAATGCCCCCAAACATTCAAGTACCTGAGAAACAAAAGACCAAGAAGTTTCAGGACTGTTGCATGAAAAAAGGATAATGTGAGGCGAATTGGTGATGTGTGTCGGCAAGAAAGCAGAATGTCTTCTTACATCCGTTTTTTCTCAGAAGGGAAACAAAGCCCTATCTGGCCTTCAGCGTGTCACCAGCAGAAGATGGGAACAGCAACTCAGAACAGACAAGGAGAGGTAAAAACAAAAAACACTGAACTAATTTAAATTCAAGTCTCTAGGGACAGATGAATTACATCCTAGGCTCTAGAGGAGGTGATTGCAGAACGACTAACTGTAATCTTTAAGAACTCCTGGCAATATGGCATAGTTCCAGACAACAAGGAGGAGAATAAATGTTGCCCCTGTTATCAACAAGTGGAAGGAGGAGGACCTGGGAAATTATAGATCTGGCAGTGTGACATCTGTACTGGGCAAGGTCCTCAAGCAGATTATTAAACAGCATGTTTATGGGCACTTAGAACAAAAGCCAGCATGGGTTTGTCACAAACAAGTCATGCCAGACTAACCTTATCTCCTTCTTTGACAGAATTATTAGCTTAATAGACTGGGGGAATGCCATGGATATAGTCTACCTTGCCCTCAGCAAAGCATTCAACAAAGATTCTCATGATAACTTCATTAATAACATGATAAAATAGATAATATTATTGCTTATATGAAGTCATAATTGGCTGAATGACTGTACTGAGACAGTATTTATAAATGGTTCTGCATCATCCTGAAGAGTAATATCAAATGGAGTGCCAAAGACCCTTATGTTGTACAACATTTTTATTAATGACCTGGATGAAAGGGTTGAGAAAAGATCATTATCAAATTTGCCTTTGACATAAAACTCATAACATAAAATGTTAGGAGTGCTAATGTTTTAGAAGTGAAAGAGAAGCCTTGAGCAGCAGTGGGTGAAACAAACAGGATGAAATACAACAGAGATAAATGTAAAGTCCTACTTACATTTTCCTTCCTCAAGGGGGGAAAAATGAAAGGCACAGTTATAGGATGGGAAGGACCTGGCTTGGCAGAAGAACATGTGAAAAAATCAGAGAGTTCTAGTAATCACAAACAAATATGAGCCAGCAGTGTGATGTAGCTACTAAAAAGCAAATGCTGTTTTGGAATGAATTAAGCACAGAATCCAGATCACAGGAAGTAATGGTCCCTGTCTACTCTGTGCTGGTCAGACTGCAATTGGAATAATGCGTCCAGTTCTGGGCACTTACTCTAAAAAGAACATCAGTAAACTAGAACTAACTAAGAAGAGGGCTATCTAGATGGTGAGGGGATTAGAAACCAAGTTCTATGATGAGCAGTTAAAGAACTGTGTATGTTTAGCTTGCAGAAGGGAAGACTGAAAGGAGAAGAGATTTTATAGCAGTCTGTAGATATCTAATGGTGTAATAAAGGAACAAATGCCCTCAAGGTCAAACCAGCCCCTCCTCAGAGGTCCTTCAGCCCTGAGGTAACCTGTGCCTGTGGCTCACCAGCGACTGGAAATTAGGTCTCCTTTTGCCAGTGCACCATTTCATTATTTTTCCAGTGACCTGAGGGACTTGAAAAATGATGAAAGGTACACCAGGGGAATTGTTCAGTGGGAGGATGTGGTAGTCTGCAGTCCAGACTGAATACTTTGCAAGCTGTTACCAAAGGGTTTCACTCTGAAGACAATTTCTTAACCCTTTTTAGGATAAACCCAGCAGTTTAAGAATGCAGTACAGCTATGCCTTTAAACAACATACATGTCAAAATCCAATTCTGCCAATAGTTTGTTAGGTGTTACTGAGTTGGGCCTAACTTCTGGTAACTGTATGAAGAAACCTGACAAGTATCCAGCCATAACTTATAACCCTTCCAAGAACATTGCAGTAGTTTGTTTGGCTCCATCCATCCACCTTATTCATTGTCTTCCTGGCCTTCGGTACCTTCAACCCTGCCCAGCATAGTTCTAATCCTTCACCCATTTGCATCACATGCCCAAATTATGTGAGTTTCTGCTTGCTGGTCATCATCCTGAGGGAGCAGTTAGTCTTGATTTGGTCTGGAACAAATTGATCTATTCTTCTTGCAAACTGTGGTACTCTTAGCGACTATATCTGCATCCATTAGTTGAAAGTATCTATACATTCAGTCTTTCTCAATGTCTAGCTTTCACACCCATAAATTGCCGTTAGGAGAAAAATGCTTTAATTTTTTTCTCCAGTGGCAATTAGTCTGATCTTTGCTAAGATTGAAATGCCATTATTCTTCATGAGCCTCTCTGAATTTGTCACTGCCTTCATCTGCAGGATTGATCTCCTCTTTACTTCTCCAGCACTTGGTCCATTTTTATTCTTGAGCCAAGAAAACAAAACTTTTTATCATCTTCCCTTCTTTGCTTTCAAAGGTAAATCCATAAAGCACACAGGCTTATATATAAATATAAAATTAAAGCATTGTTTCCAGTTACAGTATTGTCATGTGTCATCTTTCCCTTGATACACACATTTTTTGTGCACAACTTTGGACTTACAAACTTCATAACAATATAATTGCATGGCAAGTGGGCAGCCATATAAATTGAATGAAGAAATGAAGAAATAAATATTGGCAGATAACTTTATTCCAAGTCACAGAGATCTGGGAAGTGAGATTTAGATAATTTTGCATATTTCCATATTTACAAGACAATGCTTTGAAAACAGACATTATCTCTCCGTCTGGCCTATATCCCAGGGATGTTGTGAGAATAAGAGTCTAAGCTTCTCGAGAAAGGGTGGATAACAATAATAGATAACTTTTTTATTGTTTGTACAACTAATGTCACTTGTAGTGAATATTATTAATCTTAAGTCAGTCGTGTGAAAGGATATTATACAGTATAGTAAAACTGATAAAAGGTTGTAGCTGCAATTCCTTAGGAAGAATGAAGGTTGTGTAAAAATTGCTTCAGTTTATCGTTGCTAGGTTCCTCACTATGCCCAGCCATAAAGCAAAATAAGAAATTGTTTGGGGGCATAGCTTTCAGCTTGAGAAATCACAGGCCTAATCATGCTTTACTCTAAGGTAAATACCTTCCAAATGCCCTGGTCTATACATCCTATGGTCCCTTGCTGTTATCCATGCTGGCGGGATTGGGGAAGTCCAAAATATCTAGAAGGCCCTGCTCTCTTCCTACTTAGACAAATAAGCATGTCAAAAGATGCAATGAACTGACAGTTTGTGTGGGCTGCTGAGGCTGGGGTTTGTGGTAAGCTTCACTAAGGAAGAAATATGCGACCGTGTTGGCACATCTTGAAGGGAACATCTGTGTTTTGTTAGTTATTGTGGGCTTTGTTGCTGTGTTTGTCGGTGTGATACAATCAGCCTTTTGATGATGCATTTCTGATTTGCAAAACTACACCCCTTTCCAGTAAAATAAATGAAACGACAGTAAGCTGATGGGAAAATGTTATCCACTATCTTTTAGATGCTGTCACTCACACAGTCACCCCCTTCCCATGGGTCTAATATATCAATAAATTTGTTGTCTGTGAAGGCTGAGAGAAACAATCTTTGGGTTATCCAGTGTTTCCTATTTGTAATGCCATGCAAATACTGCATTCCCAGGGGATGGAACATACAAGCGATAGGTGCCAGAAATAACAGCTCCCGGCACATTTGTACAAAAAAGAAGTCCATATTTCTGTGGTCATTATTTGTTTTTGTATCACTGGCACTGTTTTAAATGAGATTTTTGGAGATCACTGAATTGACCAGCTGGTTTGATTTGTTTTAGTCTTCTAGCTGGTTACAAAGAGAAGAAAAGTAAGATTTAGAGTAATAATGACATTTCATTCAGATTGCACCGTCTGCAGCTCTAAAAGGTATCATGTGAAACTGAATTTCATTCTGCTTACTGCTGAATAGACTTGATCAAAACAACCACAATGAAGAGAATCTTCTGTGCCAAACTTTAACATGAGGTGGGAATAAGGGTGCCAGGAAAACTGCCAAATCTTTACTACATTACTTGAAACTAAAACCCATTCGTTCTAGCAGCACTTTTATGTTATTATTCCAGTCCAGGAACACAGTTTCTTACATGTGGGCAGAAGATATACCAAATAAACTGGAGAATAAATGTATCCATGTGATAACCAAGATCTTCCAGGCAGTGAGAAAAAGCATAATTAACTTTTTTACATACGCAACGTTAATAAACTCAGAAGAATCATGGGCAGAGCAGTTTCCTCTCCTATAATCCCAGTGCTGCATGAACTGCAAAATTAGGGCATGTTTTTGCAATAAACTAGTTATTTTACACAGTATTTTTTTTCTCTGGAGAATTTCTGAATACTTTTTTGTTGTTTGGTGGAAAAGCCGCTGCCCAGAGAAGAGGAAAAAATATCCCCCATTACCTACTTAGCCTTTTCACTCGACTCTGCAAGGCTGATTGATGCTAAGAAAGGTTTTTGAATGAAGGGCTTCAAATGAGTGTCCATGTGGCACACAGCAAATGATTTCATTGTCATCGATGCCACCAGCTAGTCTCTGCAACAATCACATTCAGTATGATGCTAGGAGCCACTTCTGTCTTGCATGTGCTGCTGTCTACCGGTATTGAACATTTAAATGTATTTCTGTACTGGACTCAAAGACATGATATGCTTAATCATGGCTTAGCAACAAGCCACAGTTGGTTGGTTTCACACAGAATACTAAGCCATAAACCACAGTGTTCAAGCCAGACGGGTTGGTTTCATATGACATACTTGGCCAAACCAAATAAATCACATGATGGCCAAATGTCATAGTATTATTTTAGCATCACTACATGTCGGGCATTCATTTCTCATAATTAGGTCGTCATAAGCATTGGAACTGTGCAAATCCTTTGAAAGAGCAACTTCACAATAGGGAATGGTGCAAATGAACCTCTGTTTTTTGAATCAGTAAAGCCGCCACATCTTTTTCCAGACTTTGTAAGATGGATCCTGGTTGTTTCATAATGCCTGTGCGTGTGTTATGCTTTGCTAAGACCCTGAAAAAAGACACTGCTGCTTTAACAGTTCCAAGAAAGGTGCTTCATATGTGTGACTATTTATAGCAAAGCAGGTCTTTCAAAGTATAGCCCTCATAAGCTGCAAAGCACCACAGTCTATTCAGGCATGGGAACCCTTCACCTGCAGCTACATATATGTGGAGGAATGTGTGGATTTGAGCTGGAGCCATAGCACTAATGAGGTTGCACCTCTCTCAGAGAGAGCAGCTTTATATTTTGTTTGTTTGTTTGTTTATACAGTTTATATGACCACCTATTTCACTGCAGCAACTCTAAATACAATAAAAAAGCAACAATCCAAAATAATTAAAAGCAATTACAAATTTTGATCAATTTACAATGCCCCAGAAGTCCAAATAAATCCCCTGAATCTTACAGATCAGTAACAAACAGGCAGACAACAGACAGCTACCCAACAGGGCTCACCTAATAACCTGGCTCCAATGCTTGAGAAAAAAAGCCAGGTCTGTAACACCTTTCAGAAAGCCTACAGGGTCAGGGCATCTGGATCTTGGGAGGATGCTGTTTCATAGGGCAGGTGAACCCTCATGTGTGCAGTGTCACGCAGCCATTGAGGAAAGAATTCATCTTGTCATTCTTCCCCACTTTATATTCCAGAACAATAACATAAACACTTAAATAAGACTCAAGAACTAGATGAAAATCTCTTAATCCATATTTTCACACAGGTAGTCCTCGCTTTATGACCGTTCATTTAATGATGGTTCAAAGTTACGATGGCCTCGTAAAAAGTACTTTACGGCCTGTACTCGCACTTATGACTGTCACAAACTGTTGCATCACCTCCCACAGTCATGTGATCGTGATTTGCGACCATTTTTATGATGGTCATTAAACTAATCATGTGGCCATTAAGTGAATCACATGGTTGTTATGCAAATTCTGACCAAAAAACGTCCATTGGGGAAGCTGGATTTGCTTAACGACCACATGATTCACTTAACGACCATAGTAAAAATGGTAATAAAATTGGGTCCAGTCACATGGTGACTTGCTTAATGACTACCCCACTTAATGACCAATTTTCTGGTCTCTATTGTGGTTGTTAAGCGAGGACCACTTGTACTGATTTTGTTGAAGCATACTGGTCATTCTCTGGTTATGGCTGAACTCTAGCCATCGCAGCTATGTTGAAGGATGCTGGGAGGTGCAGTTCAGGAATACGTGGAAGATCACACTTGGGCTTGAAAGACACACTACAAAGATAAAACCTTTATTTGAAGTACGTTTCACACTTTTATCTCCAATGTATTACTTGGCAGTAGTTATCAGTTGTCTAAACCTAACCTAACTTACCAAGTTCACCATGCATAACTTTAGGTGGTTATAGTTGGAAGAAAATATATTTCTTATGATCAAAAAGCCATCGCTATTGGTTTTGACTTTTCATTGTGTTTGTTTTCTATTTCTTCCATTGATACATAATTTGAAACTATCCCTTCCCACCTGAAGTATTTTGAGGAAGAGGGGAGAAAAAAAAGGGAAAGGAAAAGAGAAAAAGTATCCAGCCGAACCTGAATTGTTTTAAATGAGTCGATTCTTTAAGCACGTTACGAAAGCTGCTGGAAAACAGAGCCAAGCTATTTGTCAAAACCCTGCAATGAAGACGTAATGCACATGATCATGAAAGCTATCTGGGAAACGTCTCTCACAAAGAGGTTTTCTGATGTACAGTATCTTTATTGGTGGCTTGGGAGGAATTTGTAAGAGGAGTGCAGGGTTTTGCAAAATGCAAAATGGCACAAGTAATTGTGATCTAAAATGAAACATGCAGCTCTCTTCTTTGATACTTCAAGGAGAAATCTGGTTTCCTGTCTTTAAAGTGTAAAATATATTTTACTTTTATCCAGTGGAGTCCTATGCTGTATCTGAGTTTCACTATCTTATCAATACCCCTTGTCCATTAGGACTGAACTGTATATTAGAGAGATCTTATTATCAGATTTTCTGACTTTCATTCACAGAGGCGAAGCTGCTAAATCACTTGCAAAGGAAGGCCGTTGGGTATTAGATTGATGTTTACAACAGCAGTTCTAAATAATTTACTAAAGATTGAACCTCTTTGAACTTAGAGAAACTTATTTCTGAGTAAATAAACTTTATAGACTAACTCACTTCCTCTTTAGATAGCTATTAGCCCTATAAGAGAAAAATATACTTTTTTTCCTCTCCAGACCTCACAGGGTAAGTGGAAGCCTGGAATCACAGTTTTGCACAAGAAAAGAGCATTATAAGAATGTTTTAAAATAGTCTTCCTGTGAAACAGTTGCAGTGCTCTATGACAGCATTTTTAAAAAGTTTCCAGAGTTTTAGTTTTCTCTCTCCTGTTAAACTCCTATTGGGCCATAAAGTTCTATTTATCAATTTGTAATCCATATCCCTGTTTGTCAATTTGTAATCTATTTCAGCCCTTTAAGATGGTGCCCCAAGACTATAAAGGCCTAGATTAAGTATACCAAAACTTTCTGCGGGCCAGGAGGATAGAGGTAACAGAAGGACACATCAGGAAAAAAGATCAAGTTTGGGTGAGAAAAAGCCATTTCTCTGACTTGAAATCTTTGTCCTTTTACTAATTCTCAGGATTTAAAGGTGTGCATGGATTCTCTGAAGGTGAATTAACTTCCACTGTGGAATATGATTTTGATAAAATTCAACAGTCTAGCAGCATTTGTTTAAAAAAGAAAAGAAAAGAAAAGAAAAGAAAGAAATTATCCCTAACTTTAGGTTCTGACATTCTACTGGAAAAAGGTGGATCTTGGTATCCATTTCCCAAACAAACCTTGTGCAAATTCTTATTCCCTTCCAGCCATTTCTCCCTCAGAGCTTACATTTCCTGAATTTTCTCAGGTTTACCAAAGCATTTCATTCTGTTTTGATTTCACATCTTTTTATGCACTTTCTGCTGTTAAAATCTTTCGTTAACCCAGATCTGACATGGCGGCTAATGGAGGCATGTGGCTGAGGCAGTTAAATGCTGAGAGAGACCCCACAGACAGCTCAGAAGAAGCTGCTTAAATGGAAGAAATGGTTTGAGTACCAGGCCAAAAGCAGAAAATGCTTCTGGGGTAACGCTTGTAGCTTTAAAAAAAAAAAAAAAATTCACCTTTAGAAATCAATATTAAGTACTGAAGTTCCTTCCACTAGGAAATGGGAGCAATATTCTACAGTGTTTCTGTCACAGAGTTTTGCTCCTCACTTAGTATATTTTATATTCAAATACACTGATTCTCTGCAAAATTTCTCTTAATAAGCAGAAATTACATTTCTCAGAACTCCACAGCCATGTAATTAAAACTTTAACTTTACAGGAGTGAGCTGCAAACGGGAGATTCTTTTTTAAAAGAACACTTTGCAGCTATCAACATTTCTCTTTGGGTTGGGGTTTTTTTGCATCTTTGTGGTGACTTGGATCAGAGGATCCGATATAGGAAGCTCTTCACTGAACATTTGCAAGATGTGATCCTTGAGGAAGGAAGAATCTCAAGGAATCTTTTTGTTAGATCCCTTACTCAATTTTCTGTGAAAAGAAAATAATGAAGAGAAAAGAGCTAATGGTGAGTATTTTAAATTACTACTTACTGATGAGAAAAAAGAGTCAAACGATTCTAACACGTTTAGGCTACTTTTGGCTGACATTTTTTTGATGGAGTTTTTGAGCTTCCTTAGTGTTACCAGATGGTAGAAGCTGCTGATAGGTTTTTTCAGCTGAACAACTCCCCAGCACTCTGCAGCTTCTCTAGATGTCCCTGATCCCCAGTCTGAAAATGCCCCATTGAACCAGTTTCTCTACATTGTCTTCCCCTGGAATTGAACCCAAGTGGGGGAAGCCAGGGGGCTTCAGACTATTGAACAGGTCATTGCAAAATGGAAGGCAGGAGACTCGCACATACCTCTTGGCCAGGACTCTCTATGGGGGGAGGGGTGTGTGTCAGTGATATAAAAATGTGACCAGGTAATTGAAGCCCTGCCCCCTTCTACATTGGTGCAGTGTGTACCACACGTATTAAAAAGGGGTAGGCTTTGATTGTCTGGTCCTGCCACACATTTTGGCATTGTTGTGCCCCCCCCGCCCCCGCCATCCCCTGCCCTTGGCTCTCTCATTGCTAATGGAACTCCAGAATTCTACAACATTTTGTGAGAATTTTGCTGGATTTCTCTCCCATGGGGGAAAAAATGCAGAGCCACGCATTTTCTGTCAAGTTGAAAAAATGCAGCAGAAAGTTTCAGCGTAGCAGTCAATGTAAACAATTAATGTAATATTTATGGCTGAGGTGAATAAATTAGGGTTGTCTGCAATCCCTGTGAATTGATTGCAGTCCCAGAATGTCTCCAAAACTGCCAACAAATGGTTATTTTTGGTGTGGCTAAAGGAGAAGATTATGAAATAGATGGTGCTGTTAAATCAAGTGCAGGTTTTGTCCTGATCCTGTCACACTTTATTATTTTTTTTCCTATCTACCAGAATGTTGGAAAGAAATTACATAAAGAAATTTGGGAGTCTGTCTGTCAGCAGAGTAACTCCTTGAAGGCAAAGAAGATAGGACCAAAGTGGGCTGGAGGGAATAAGCTGGCAAAAGATGCTTTGAATTTAAATATTGGGCCAGGTTTGGCTGAAGGCTATGAAGGAAATAAAATCTAGAAAAATGTTCCCGAGCCACCCCTATGGGAAAGACAGTTCCTCAGTGACTCAGAATGTCGCTGACTGTTCTGTTCTAAGCGCTCTCCCTCCTAGTCACAAGACCCAGAACAGCCCCGAGTCTCCCAGGGCAGATGTGTGCACATAGACACCCATACAGACACAACATAGCCAAAACATGTTACTCTGTTACCCAGGAGAAAATACAGATCCCTCCCTATGGCCACTGCTGATAAAGAGGTTGGAAAGAACTACAGAAAACATGCTCTGCATGCTTCCCTTAACTTGCTTATCCTTGCATTACTTACTTTTCAGTGGGTGGGCCCTTGCATTACTCTGAAAGGACAAATGCAACTCTTAGCTTCTCATATGTTGTGGATTCCTAGCTTACAGCATTCATTGTATTCTATCTTCTGCAGAAAAGAGTTAAGAGTCTTGCTGGAAGGTTAGATCAAAATCCCATCACACAGCTGTATAGCTCTTGATTATTTTTAAAAACCTATTAAAACTATATTAATTTACCAGTTGCAGTATGCAAGGTTACATGGTAGAAAATCCTTCCTGCTCTGCTCCTGATACAGCCTTCTCATCACTGACTCACTTGTGGTTAAGGAGTATTGTAGACATATATGTTCCACTCAGCTGATACATTTTTATGAGAATTCAAAGTGTGGCTTGTAGAGATTTAACACCCAGGCAAATCATAATGAGATTGGCAGACTCCTAGACAGGATTTTAAAGGTTAGAATCAACATCTTGGACTGGGCCTGAAAAACAAATAGCAACCACTGGGAACTTTTTATTATCATCAGTGTAATAGTACTTTACTGTACTTTATAGTACTTTATGCCAGTTAGCAGTCAACTCCACCAAAAACGTCTTGAAGGTCTTCACAGCTAGCCTTATGCTGACAACACAGTTATAGTCTGAAATAATGGACTAATTTAGAATTACTTGTTTTGCAGATTTATACCCAAGTCACCTGCTTGTTTAAATTGGCATTGCCCTATAATTTCATTGAATGTATGACATAACTGTGGTCATTATTATCTTTCTATATGATTGGAATGTTAAAGGAAATGAGATCATAAATGGCAGTTTGTGAATTGCTTCAACTCTTTAAATGTGGTTATTCATCTCTGCCTCCTCATGTTCTGATTCTGATACGTCATGCAGTGGGTGATTTAGCAGTAGAATTAAAGGATTGCAATGTCGACTTGAAAATGATATCTCCCTCCTGTCCAAATAGTTTCCCAGAGGCATTATACATTTTTAGACATCAAAGGAAGATGAATGCCTTCCATATTCACAGAGACCTGTGTTTTAAAGGCCAGGAGAGAACTTTATCAAATCTAATCTGACCTCTTCTGAAAACAAACCATGGAATTTTACTTTATGTTCCTAGCAGCCATCCTGTAGAACAAAGCACGTCTTTCAGAAATACCATTTAAACATCAGTAAAACCACTTTAAATACCAAATTATTTATCTCTTTCCCTTCTGATTACTTAATTGCTTTAACTCTTAATAGATCTGTATGTCTTCTTTTTCAGACTGATTTTTCCCCCCAAATTACATTTCTATCTACTGGACTTGTGTGGCTCTGATTTCTTGAATCAGATGCAGAGAGATCAAACAAAGAGCTGGTGGTCAGGGAAACTAGATTATTTATTCTAATTGCATTACTATACTGGAGAATTCCATTGACCTGAGATATAATAAACTTTATCTGTATTCTTTATTGAGAAGTGCAAAACCAATCATTAAAGCATTGCTTCCCATCCTCTAGAACAAAGCAGAGTGTATACTGACTGGGGCCAAGCTCTACTCCAAACTGCTATTCTGGATCTGCTATTAAATAAGGAGGAAACATCTTGTCTGTATAAAAGCTAATAACAGCTTCAGAGGAACAATTTAGGAAATAAAGATGGGAGGAAAATGTTAACTGTCCCTTCTTCTTTTATGTGGCATGAATCCAGATTGAGTGTTCTCTCCCTACTGTGCAGCTGATTTTTGAAGAACATTGATTATGAATTCTTATGGTGACGTCCAGAATATAATTTCATTTGGCTTTTAATCTAGAGCAGAAAAAGACAATAGATCAGCTAATAGAGAACAATGTGAGTTCATGTCAGTAAATGTCCATTATATCTCATTTCAGATCAACCTGATGTTTTTCTATCATGTTGGACTTGAGCCATTATGCTAAAAAAATACAGACAGTGCTATAATTGCACGAGAGCTTCCAGGTGTAAGGAGGGATAGATGCTTTTAATATACTAGGCAAATTGTATCCTATTATTCAACTTTGAGATAGCAAAGTTTTTCAGTGGAGGACGGGCGGGGAAAATTAATGTAGGCTAACCCAAACCCTAACCCTGGAACAGCACTCCAAGGTATTTATGGGTGAACCTGCTCAGTAGCAATCCCATTAATTTGCCCATTATGAATTTTATGATTATTTCATGCAAATACTAGGACTTTAGTTCTCTGGTAATTTATTACTAGTTTATCCTCTGAGCAGAAAGTGGCCAAAGCCCTCAGAGCCCTCCTCATTCCCAGCTGGGAGATGGACATGTTCACAATATTGTCTGCATGTAAAAGAGCTGGAACCACTTGGCTTGCTAATACAGGGAGGTGATGAGGGGGGACAGAGAGGCCATGGATTATAGGACTGACGTCCCAGTTAAAAAGTAGGGGAGCTAGAATACATCCCTGCCTTATCCCTCTCTCTTTAGTGACAGCTGCAGAGAGATGTCTCCAGGGAGAACATCTAACTCTCAAAGTGGTGTTGGAATAGAGGGTCTGACAGTGAAGAAGAAGCCTTTTATTTATTGAGGATCCTCTGAGTTCTTACTACATTCTCCCTTGAGATTTAAAGCAAAGGTAGATTCAAAATCAGTGAAGGCTGCAAAAAGGGAGCCTCTAGGCTGGGAAGAGTATTTCTCAGCTAAATGGTAGAGAATCAGACGGTGGTTGGGAGTTGATAGGTCCTCTCTGAAATCTGCCTGCTCCTCAATGAGGATGTTTTTGCTTTCAACCCAGTCCAATAGTTTTAAATAGAGATATTCAGCATACTATTGATTACTTGTATTAAGCATGCTGATAGATCTATTATTTGCAAGGTCTAATCCATTTCCTTGTTTTTGTTTTTTTACAACAGGATAGCAAGGGCATGGCTCCATTTAATAAGAAAATGTGTTGAGATGTTAATGTAGGTGAATAGGACATCTAGTATTAAAGCCCACCAGTCCTTGTTCTCTTAATTTGGGGGGGGGGGATAAAATATTCTCCCAGGGCTTTTCCAGGTTTCAGCTGTGAGATGAGATCCTTGATGTTCGATATGGATGGACATGGGAGGCCACCTCAGAATGAGATTTCAAGAGTAAGTCACAGCTAGATTATCCAATGATTCCATCACGAAAATACTCTTGAAACAGTTTCCCCAGAATTCTGCAGATGCTTGGCAGACTGGACCAAAACATCTATCATTAAGGGAGCTGTTAACCAAGTGTTAGAACCAAGAAGGATTCTTAAGCTTAGCCGCTGCAATTAAACTCCCCCATTCCTCTCCCATAGCTTTCCTTTTCTTTGATTTTAGAAGGGCTTTGTACCTCTTCTTTGCTCTAAGAGTGATTGGAACGTATCTGGGGAATTGTTAACATGAAGGCATTTACTGCCCTGAGCACAGCCTTTTTGCTTTGATGCAATCAACATCCAAACAGGGGTTTGATTAAATATGAGGGAGCCTATGATGCTTTGAGGGTAATCTTGATAAGAGTAGCCTGAAAAGTAAGGATAATAGATAATTTGTTATGGCTTGCTTGGGAGAGCCTGCTAGGCAGGTTTGAGAAAGAAGCAGAAGGAGGGGTTTGAATTCAAGAGACCTAGCAGATCTTTTGCCACTCTGGAATACCATCTGTTCCACATATGCCCTTTTATTATGAGCTGAGAGGACAGTGGACTTTATCTAGGAGCGTAGTGCTTGCTTTAGGATCAAGCAGGCAAATTGAAGGGAAGTGATAGCTGTTAAGGTATTTTCCAATACAAAAATGAATTATTGATATTTACCAGCCCTGGTCAGTTGCAGACCAGATGGGTTTCTCTTGTGTTATGTGGTTTGTGAGCTTGGTGGCACACTCTGACTGGATTCATATATGTAATGTGCTTTGTTCTGACTTAGTGTGCTGTGTAATTTTGCTTGGAGATCATGGTTTCTGGCTTAACAAAATCTATCAATCCAGTCTTTTGTGTCTTTGTCAAGTAACTATGGTTTTAAAATCATGGCTTAGGAGCTTGAGTTGGATTAGTATCCTACCTCAGATGATGATGATAATGATGATGTTGAAAAATTGTCTCACTTAATATTGTTTCTTTTGTTACAGCATTCAATTGAAGCAATTGAGAAGACCTTGTTCTAAATGTGGTGGGCTGAGATACATTTAGAAAGACGCCATGCTCTGTCCAAATGTTGTATAACCTATAAATGCACCACTAACTGTCAGTCTCCTTTCTGTATGTTCTTCCTTCTGGGTACCTAGAACTTCAGGGAGCAATGAACATTTAATTTCATTGTATCTCAGTGGCAATTCCATCAAAAAGAAAGGAGGTAGATTTTCCCTGTAGTTGCAGGATTTGGATTTGCAAGCTTTTCAGATCCTTTTTCAGAAGCAGCACAAATATTTTGATTAGAGAATCTCATTTACATTAGAAGTAATTTTCTCCTTGTATGCCTGCAACAGAGAGACAATTGACCTTCTCATCGTCACACAACAAAAATCTTCTATATTCTGCTATCTCTGTTTGTCTTGGTTTCACATTTCCTTTTTCACAACCACCTGATTCAGATTATTTTTCAGTCTTAGAACAGAAGATTGTAGGGAATCAGAATATGAAAGCTATTGAATATGAATCTCTAACTGGGCTAAATTCTTGATACCCAAATAAAACTCTATCTTCCAGCTCGGCTTCCCTTTCTTTCTTCTTTTTTGTGCCTTCGAGTCAATGTTGGCTCCTGGTGACTGCCTGGACAAGTCCCTGCAGATTTCTTGGCAAGAGTTCAGAAATGGTTTGCCCATGCTTGCTTCCTAGGGCTCAGAGAGAATGACTGGCCCAAGGTCACTGACCTGGCTTTGTGCCTAAGGCAAGAATAGAACTCTCCGTCTCCCAGTTTCTAGTCTGGTACCTTAATCACTACCCCAGACTGGCTCTCCTTCCTCTTCTTGCTACCCTCTATATCTGTTGGACTGCAACTCTCATCTTATCTAGTAGCATATCTATGTGTGTTATGGATGACGAGCTGTAGTGGCTATAATGCGGTGTTTCTAAAGGGTGCCACGGTGGGAAGGCTGAACTGGATTATAGTGTACCCTTCCCCAACTGTAATTATGCAAACATACTAAATAAGACAACATGTATATTGTGATTGTTGGATGCAGAATTTTTTGGATTGTGATTTCGGTCATACATTATATTTGCTATGATTCTGGCTTAGCATATTGTGCAAACAACATTGTGCTGTAAACCAGGATTATCCAGTTAACTATGATTAAGCAAATTATGCTTTAGCATGGGGGATGAACTCAATCACTGTCTCCTTCCTTTCATCAAAATTTACATTAAGAATTTCATAACCACTGATCATCATTCAACACCTCAATAGTAGACAGATTTTCTTGGTATCTGTTCACAAGCACTAAATATGCCCAGGTCTGGGAGAACAGAATAAATATTTAGCCTGTGTGATCTATATACCTGGTTGTCTCATTTGCCCCTTCCAAGCAAAATATTCTTTGTAGAATTCTTTGTGCAAGCCATGGGACATAGACCTCCTCCTCTGTTCTATCAAGATTGGAACTCAGATGGAAGTTTTCGTGTGTCATCTGCTACATGTGAATGCTTTATCACTGCAGATTAGCATGCCGTATTTGAAGATGGCCAATGACACAGCATCATTGTACAAAGCAGAGGAGCTCATCATTACTGCTTAGGAAGAGGGTTTTTTTCAAGATTTCTCCCCTATTTCACAGAGACCACTTGCATGGCCTCAGAAATATCTTTCTCCCACATCTTCCAAATGTGCAATGCACCTCTTCAGAGTTATGAGTGGTCCCAATTCTCCAAGTTCTAGGAAAAGGAATAACAGTGTTATATTCAGTGTTGTAGGATTTCATTTGATTTTGTTAAAACTTTTGTCATTTTGACTAGACTGGTGGCTGCTGAGCAGAAAAGTGATACAGAAATTTGGAGCTACATCAAATATCAAGTCAGTTTATCAACTACACACTGGAGCTTATGATTGGGACTTCCACACACAATTAGGTCTCAGTTCTATTCCAAAAGGTCACCCAATTCTCCAAAATATATTTTGGGGCGGGGCACAGAGAATGAGATTATACAGAACATCTGTAGATACATGCACAAAGGGACACGAGAAAAAAGGTATCTGTTAGAGCCAAGTGTCCATGAAATGACAGATGGGTTTTACTCATGTGTAAAATGTACGTGTCTGTCAAATGTGCAAACATTGTCTGGACTGATTTCCAAACAAATGGACTTTGTCTGTTGTTTGGGATGACATCTGGATTCAGATTTTGTCTATTGCATCTGAAGTTTGCTGAATCAAGGTTCATAAATCAAGAGTTTATTATGTATGAGGTGGGAGGAGGTGTATACCCCCCATACATATGTATGTGTGTGTTCTATAATACATTCAACACATTAGAATTTGCCAAGTGCTATATATTTATTTATGTCCCACCTTTCCTTCTGTAAAATCAAAGTAGCATACATGGCTATCCCTACCATTGTATCCTTACAACAACCCAGTGAATTAGGTTGTGATGCAAGATAGATTAGCCCCTGGTCAGTGGCTAAGATTCATGGGTGAGAGGGGATTTGAACCCGCATTTTTCAGATTGTAATCTAATAGGGTCTTCAGGCACTCTTTAATGCCTTGGTCATCTCTTGATTGGAATACTGTAATGCACTCTACATGGGGCTGCCCTTGAAGACTTCTTGGAAGCTGCAGCTGGTCCAGAATGCAAGCAGCAGTGATGGATGTGCTGTGGCATGCACATGTGTCCCTGCTGCTTTTCAGAGCTGCGCTGGTTGCCAAATGGCTTCTGGGTGCAATTCAAGGTGCTGGTTATCTATATACTACTAGAACTCTCATGTCTGTTTGTCTGTTTGTAACCTTCAGTTGGGTAAAATGGTGCATCATAGGGCAACAATTTTTCAGCCAAGGTTCCTCAAGGGGGCTAACTTACACAATGCATTTACAGAATGCATCCAAAATCCCATCCCAAAATTTAGGAAATTTGTGGCCACTTCAGCATTGCCATGCTGCTGCTGCTGCTTCAGCACCACTGTGCTGCCAGTCAGTCATGGTCACATAATCATCATTTCCAATGCTTCCTGACAGTTACCCACAAGTCAGTGGGGAAGCCAGCAGGAAGTCTAAACTCAATCGTGATTGCCAACGCTCCCTGCTAGCTTCCCACAAGCAAAGCCAGTGGGGAAGCTGGCAGAAAGTTGCAAGTCCAAGGCCAGCAGGCAGGTAAGTGGCTGCTGCTGGGTGGGGGATGGAGTGAGGGTGTGCTTAGGGGTGTGGGGAGGATGCGCAAGGGTACAAGAGGGTGTGTGAGAGGTGCTGCACGGGTCAGGAAGAGTCCTCGGTAGTGTGGTGCAGGTTGGGAAGGGTGTGCAGGGGTGTGGCATGGGTCAGGGATGGTGTGCAGGGGTGAGCGAGAGGAGAGGGAGGGAGGGAGGGAGGCAGGCAGGCAGGCAGGCAGGCAGGCAGGCAGGCAGGCAGGATTTCTGACACTCCCTGCCAGCTTCCCACAAGGAAACTCAGAGGGGAAGCTGGCAGGAAGTCAGAAGTCGCTCCACTCCCACCACCTTTTTGCCCTAGGTCATTTTGTTTCTCTGTTTAAGTAAGGAAATATCTCTGAAACGTGAATCCACGGGTCATGGGTTGTCCAGTTACCTATAACACACTGTGTGGCAGAGGGTCTGTTTCCATATGTTTCTGCCCATCTGGTCTGGTCAGCCAGAGTGGGTATGCTCCAGTTCTCATCTATTAAACATGGTCTCTTACAGGACCTAAGAAATGTGCCTTCCCGGTGATGTGGAATAATATCTCCCTGGAGATTCGTACTGCTCCCACCAGCCTGACCTTTTGCAAACTGCTTAAGACCTGGTTGCTCTCCCAGGCCCTGGGCTAGAATGGGGGTCGAGCTCTCTGGTTGGTTATTGGCTGCTTGGCTTTTGGGGGTTTGGTTTTGTTTTATTTTAATTTTTATCTGTAAGCTATCCAGAGTTGCTATGAAGTCAGGTGGCCTTGAAACTGTTTTTTTTTTTAAATCCATTGAATTGTGTCCGATTCTCAGAGGCTGCCTGGACAAGTCCCTGCAGTTTTCTTGGCAAGGTTTTTCAGAAGTGGTTTGCCATTGCCTCTTTCTTCCCAGGGTAGAGAGAGAGAGAGGGACTGGCCCAAGGTCACCCAGCTGGTTTTGTGCCTGAGGTGGGACTAGAACTCATGGTCTCCCAGTTTCTAGGCTGGTGCCTTCACCACTGCACCAAACTGGCTCTTCTGAAACTGAAGTAATGAACAATACATATTCTAGCCACAATACTACACTGGTCTTCTGTGTCTATTTTTTGGGGGTATTCTTCCCTTTAATAGCTTTACACTCTTATGCAATGTAGATAAATACTTCAGACTGGTCTACTTCATCCTTCTGCCAATATAGATTGTTATACATTTATCAATGGGGGAAAAAAACAAGAAAAGGAATAAAGTTATAAATGAAAAAAAATGGGGAAATGTTTGCTTTTTTTCTCAGTGTTTGTCCCACAGGTTGCAGGGCCTGCTTGTTTTCGCACTGTGCTCACAGCAAATCCATCAGCACATGATGCTGCAAGGGGTTTTGTCTATCATCAGCTGGCCTGTTGCACAGCCTCTCATTGATTAACTGGCTTCAGGTCACCGAGCTGCCTGCCCTGCCTAAGAGCGGACTGGAACCTGCGTCTTCTCACTCTGGGTCCAGCACCTTAACCACCACACCACGCTGACTCTCAAGAAAGAGAAAAGTATTCTCCTGTACCGGGAAAGAAAGCGAAGAATGGTGTATCTATGTATAGATGAGAAAGATGAATTACATTTCATTTGTCACATAGAAACAGGGCAAACTGGGCACAAAGCCGCATATTTGGCAAGGAACAGTGATTGGATATGAGATCTAAAGAGTTTGCATTAAGATGATTTATGTGTACATTAGACAACTCAGAAAAGCATGGAACCAGTTCATGCTGTGGGAAACAGCAGGAACAAAGTACAGGCTTGAGACATAATTGGTGGCCATGTAACTATGTAACTTGTTGCAATCACACAAAACTATTGAAGAGATAACTGGCGAATCTAAAGCTTTAAAACCAGCATCTGAATGCTGTAAAACAAAAGGAAACAAAACAACATTTCCTTTTAATAACTACAGTAGGTTGCTGATTACAAAATGGGCAGTGATGCAAAAATGTGCACAAAATTGGAACTCACAGTCACCAGCGATATACGCAATGCTTTGATCATGGGATGCGTTATTTGTTTGATCAGACTCAGAAATAACACTTGAAAACTTTTCATGATACATTGAAATAAAATGTACCAAAAAGTATTTTAGGCATGAGCCAATTTAAAGTTTGTGATGTATGCTATATTCTATTTCCACATTAATTTGAGTTATACATTTGGTTAAAATTTATATGAATAATAGATAGCCTGTGACCCATTGGGTCATCATTTCAGAGATATTTCCTTACCTAAACAGAGAAACAGAATGACCAAGGGCAAAAAAGCAGTGGGAGTGTGAGCGACTTGTGACTTGCTGCCGGCTTCCCCATTGACTTTGCTTGTGGGAAGCTGGCAGGGAGTGCCAGAAATCAATCAATCTTCCTTCCTTCCTTCCTTCCTTCCTTCCTTCCTTCCTTCCTTCCTTCCTTCCTTCCTTCCTTCCTTCCTTCCTTCCTTCCTTCCTTCCTTCCTTCCTCCCTCCCTCCCTCCCTCCCTCCCTCCCTCCCTCCCTCCCTCCCTCTTTCCACATATAATATAGGCTTGCATCATTTGGACCCTCCGGAGAACCCCAGTGAAGCCTCCTCCTCCTCCTCCTCAGCTGACCCATGGAATGGCCTGTCACTTTGCTTGGGGGAGGTGGAACAAAGGGAGCCACGGACCATGAGGAAAACTGCATCCCTGCTCCCCAGAGGCCCCCTCTCTCGAGGGAGGAAGAGGGCTCACCCATCAATCACTGGCACCCCCAGCCAGCCCTACCTCGTCAGAAGGCATCCAAGTCACTCCTTCCTCCTTCCCTCAACACCATCTTCCATTAAGAGATATCAGATTTCTGCCTCATTTCCAAAGCAGCCAATCACCACTCGCTTGTCGGGCCTTGCCACCAGCCGATTGGGTGCAAGGGACAAAGGGAGGTGGGAAAGAGGTCAGGGATACCCCCATGATGATCATGTGACTTGAGCTGGCCATGGTGGTGCAGCAGCACAGCAGTGCTGAAGCAGCCACAAATTTCCCAACTTTCAATCCCACGAGAGTAATGGGTCCCGGATTTTGGATGCATTCTGTATCGTGCTCATTTCTTGCTTATACTTAAGAGTGGCTGCTGGCTGAAAAAACAAAAACAAAAAACAAAAAAGGAAAACTGCTGGCATGTCATAATTGCACACGTGATATTAATATTATAATAAGATATGTAAGGGTGATCAGCTTCTTGGCAACTGGTGCTATACTTACCAATTTTTGGATGTACTGATGGTTCAGTGAGAATGGAGTTCTTTTGTTTATGCAATTTCTATAGCCGCCCATCTCAATCCAAGTAAGCTATATTGCACAGATATATAGGATCAGAATTTGTGGGTCTTTTGTCCAGATTTTGGCAGAGGGTGTTAGGGATTTTTCTTAAAACACATGTTAATTCTACTTTATTGCTTACGCTAGAGTTTTCAGGCCTTTGTTACTTCAAAATAGTAGAAAACAATATTGTCAGTTTTTAGCAGCTGATTGCTCAGGGAGCTAAAAGCATCTGAGTGCAAATGGGGTTAACAAGGAGGGGATATGAGAACTGGAGGGGCCATATTAATAAAAATCCCAGGATAAGTGCATAATGATGTGTGGATCAATGGTTTGGAAGGAATGTCATGTAAGTCCTTCAAGACCATATACTTTTAGATGTGGTAATGAAACTGACTCATATTTGTTTCAGGGTCAGTGAATTGGATTGATTTCATAGTATGCCAACATTTTGTTTAATCCTTAACATTTAAAGAGGTGTGAAAGCATACCTGCCTAAATAAATAAATAAATCTTGCATCTTTTGTTTACCTCACACTCCGCTTATCCTTTTCATTTGCAAATATACATATTTATACGTTGGAAGCAATGCATCAACTTCTAGCATCAACTTTACTTCCAAAAATGCCTCTGGGATCTGTGGATGAGTGGAATCTAGTACTTTATTTGGAAATGTGCCCACTTGCCCCCCAGCATGACAAAGGAACCCAGACCAAGTAGAGAGCATCTAGGAAGACTGAAGAGGGTGACAGGGACAGCCCCATCAGTTTGCCTGTTGGTCAATGATACTGAGTGGCTTTCTATCTTAGGTCTGATCTGAGCTGGGCTCCCAAGTAGATTCAATCCTAAATATTTGTCAGACCTAGTCCCTTGTACCCTCAGTATAGTCCCTCCTCATCACAAGGATGTCTAGAAGAAAACATCCATATTGTGCTTGACTTTGTACATTAAAGAGATCTAATGGAGATATAAGGCTGTCCTAAAAATAAACCAGCCCTCCATCTCTGTCTTCTGGGTCACAAGCTGAGCAATTCAGAAGAAACATCCTAGAGTGTAACATGCACCCTCAAGAACCATGCCAGAAACTTAAGAAGCAAATGGTTTATGCCCAATTGTCTTTATTACGTGTTTTAGTTCAAATATTTCTAGGCCACTAGGCAACCAGCCTTCCCAAGGCAGCTAACAAAATAAAATATACAACAATAAATATCAACATTACTGAAATCCACTCACCACTTTCCTATGCTAAGGTTCCCAGGAGCTAATGGTTCAATGAGCTGTGCTTTGAAATCTGAATTGAGCACCTCACTGACAGTGAAGATATCATACCCAGTTTGGAAAATGCACTTGAACATGGGGTAAAGCAACCCTTCCAAAGCTGTGCTGCGTGTATTTCTGCATGGACATTATCAGGCATTCTTTCATGCAGATGCATTCCAGAGTTATCATATGGTACAGAATGAGGCAGAAGTAAGTTTGGCAATACGCCCATGGAGATCATCTGTCTTGAATGCTCCTGTGTTTGGCTGATAGGTTCTTGGTAGAAGGAACTGATATTTAGTCTCCTTCAACTCCCTTTCTCTTCTTCTTCTCTGTTTACTGCTTCCATCTGCTGGTCCTGGACTTATTAACTTGCCTGGATTTTCTTCAACAGCCACGTTTCTCAAAATGCAGCCCTCCAGCAAAATAAATAAATAAAAATGCTGGCCCCAAACAGCAGTAAGCTGTAAGCTAGAGCAGTGAAGCAGAAATGAAGGATTTGTTGTCTATTTTCAGAAGCAGCTGCAAAATTTCAGATGAAATTGATGTTCTCTAATTCTGCTTGTGATGTTTAATATTGTTGATGAAGACTGCAGTCCTGTTATCCTTTTATCAGGGAATAGACCTCATTGAACTGAACTCATCTGAATCTGCACATGTAGTATTGCACGATGCAAATAAAAGTTGATTTTTGTACAGAAGAAGTGCTTCAGCCCCTGGTTTTGTATTGGCCAAGGAGCTCCTTCAGTGATTTGGGGTCAGTCACTCTTTCTCAGCCTAACCTACCTCACACGATTGTTGTTGTGAGGATAAGATTAGGGAAAACCTTCACTTAGGCTGCCTTGAGCTCCCAGAGAAAAAGTGAGATAATAAAAATAAATAACCAATTAATGAAGAAAAAATTTCTAGTCAGGCCCCATAGTAGATACAGACAATGTGATGCCTTTGGATACTTTAATTGGTGGTAGGATGACCATATGCCCCAGTTTAATTGGGATGGTCTCAATTTTATGCTTCACTCCAAGCATTTTGGTCATTTAAAAAAAAGACCTGGGAAGTAGCTCTGTATAGTTCTACAAAGCAGAGGTATCTGAAGCAAGCCAAGATTTTGTTAAAATGATGAAACGTGCATTGTGATGCAATGATCTTATTTACTTGCATGCGACACTGCAATGCAGATGCAAAAGGGGTGGAGTTTACATTGCAACATTGCATGGATATTTCACATTTGCTCCCCTCCACAGACACCCATGATGCAAAGAGGAAACAGAGACTTAACTATTTGTCGCAACTCACCATAGACAGCCAACGCCAGAAGGCAAGTGATTAAGCACATGACATCATCCAGTATACTCTTCACACTAAGACTGTGTAACCAGTTAAACAGGAGATAATGGGCATCAGAATTTGATGGGAAAACACTCAGGCCCATGACCCCAGAAGACTGGCTGAGGCTGACATCTCTTACATAGGTTTTCTTTGAATGTGTTTGGCTAGCTGCTGATGCCATCTTGATTTCCTCCTGCTGTAGATGGATGCTTTGCTTGATCCTTGGCTGAGTGTTGCCACTTATCCCAACTCCTGCCTGACCTGTGATAAAATTTCAGGAGAATCAGGCTGCAGGACATAGCAAGGAGACCTCAGACATGGGCTTTGGGAGGCCCCTCAAGCTTGACACAGATCCTGTTAACACCCATTGCTCTCAATAGGGTTTAAACATCATTAATATTAGGTGACCTGTGACCCAAATGTCATTATTGTTGAAAAACCTCTGTATTTGGATAACTGGTGAAAATGTAACCCAAAGGAATGTTATTCTTGTGCAGGATATACTCATAGGAATAGATTTAGGTTAATGATGCGTTTAACTCTATTTATATTACCTCTGTGGTAAACTGTAAAATAATTTATAGACTTTGCAATGTTCTTTTCTAGTCAGCATCTTGCACATGTAGTGAAGCTTGCTTTGGAGGAACAGCTTGCTTTAAAGGAGGGGAAAATCAGAGTGTTTGACACCCCCCTCCCCCCATGGCTGTGTTCCCACAATCACCTCTTAGCTGTGGTTTTCATACATCAACAAAATGGATTGTGTCACTTAAAACTGTTTATGTAAGTTGCAGCAATGTCTCCTGCACAGAATATAACGTTGTTTCCCACCTATTTATTTTCTACTGATTAATATGGTCTATCTTCCCTGCAGTTTGCATTTATCAACCATCATGTTGGGCTTCAAGATCTGATATGATTATAATTATTATCATTCTGATCTACTGCTTATTTAAAAATTATACTGAGGCCATAGGATTGACTAGTTTTTCCTTTCCAAGCTGGAGATAGGAAGGGGGGAACCTGAGACTGGATCTCTCCTGTGACCTCTGTCTCAATTTCCATGGTTGGTATTTTCTAAGGTGAGGAAATTCTGAACTCAGAAAGCTCCCCCAAAGTGGGGAGGAATCTGCTAGGATAAGAACTGAAAAAATCCAAGCCTCTCTCAGCCTTCTGTCATGCCCCTGGTAGGAGAAAAAAATTAGACTTGCCATGAATAATAGGAGGGAATGTCTTTTTAGATATTACTCCCTGAAGAAGACAGAAACCACCCTGTCAGTCTATGGCTGGCAGGGTTCTGGGTGTCTTGAAACACTTTAACATTATCTTAGGACAGTGCTTCTCAACCTTGGCAACTTTAAGATGTGTGGACTTTAACTCCCAGAATTCCCCAGGCAGCATTCTGGGAGTTGAAGTCCATACATCTTAAAGTTGCCAAGGTTGAGAAAAACTGCCTTAGAATAATTTTTCTCACGAACAGAAATCCACTGTATATACTTCAGAATTTGAATTTATTCAGGGAACATCCAATAAAGAAAATGCACAGCAAGTCTGAATGTTAAATCCATAGTGAGAGAGTAATTTGTCAGGGATAAACCGTATTATTTATAGCCAACTAATTCCCCCCCCCCCCCTTCACCTATGCACACACAGGCAGGAATGTACCCATTGAGCATACTTTATAATCCAAATGGCCAGCCAGTCTGAATCATTAGAGTCAATGGAAATCACTGAAAGACTGTAGAATTTTTCAGTAATAGGGTTGATAGATTAGGGTCACGTAGGAAAAGTGATGCCAGCCAATATCTGCTACTTCTGAAAGCAATAATCATTCATGGGACTGGTGCAATTAATCATCCAATCTACTTATTACTTAAATGTGCACATAAAATGCAGAGTTTCTGGAAGGGGTTATTATTTAGTATGCCCCAAGATGATATACGAGTATGTAGTGAAAAAAAAAATATGGATAGCTCTAATTTATTTGGTTTTTTCCCTGAAAACATAGTTCTGTGTTAAAGAAGTAAGCTTCGATGTTTTTAAAACTTTTGTCAGTAGAGTAGGAAAAATCTCTCTGATAATCCACCAGCTGTCAGCTGCCAGCTGTCTCACTGCTGAATGCCCACTACCCTCTGCTGGTTTTATGGCTAGGCCAGAAGCAGCAGAGAAGGTGCTTGTAGAGGGTGGGGGAGATTTCCCCTTCTGCCTTTCCATGACTCTACCATACTACCTAGCAGAAGCCCTGGGTAGTCTAAAGCTCCCATTGTCCTTTGCACACTGGCCAGATCTTAGCCAGCGTGGCAGGATCATGGAGGCCAGGGACAAAACCAGCCTGCTTTCTCAAAACTCACCTGTACTTTAGAGATGAGTTTTGCGGTTGCCAACTCAGACTAGAAGAATCTCATCGATATCTCTCCTCAAGCTGGGTGATGTCCCAGCTGTCAAACCAAGTTCCTGAGCTGCCTCTTCTCCATCATCCCATGCTATCTGTACTTTTAAAAAAAAGATTGACCTCCAACATCTAATTTTATAACTCCCTGGCTTCTGAGTCCTGTTCAAAACCTTTCAAATCTCTAATTGTTTAATGAAGCAATTATTGGATCCTCACAGCAAAGGCCCTTTTACACTATTAACTTCTTCAAACAAAACATTACTGCATTAATGGTTGCCTTTCAGAGAAGGGTCGAAGAGACTTTTTATTGAAACACATCATGCTATAGGAGCATCATTATCACAGCAGGACAATGCTAGAAATAGTCCCGGCTTGCTCTTAAGGTTACGAGCAAAGGCACGTCAAGGTAGGTAGAAAGCACTTTCATGGGTACTGTAGGTGGCTGCGCCATTCATTAGCAAATTATATTCTTTTCAACTTGTTGCTCTTGAGTTGTTAGAGCTCTAGAAAATTAATAATAGGCTGGTTTCTCAGCCATCTGCTAAATATTTTATAGTGCAGAAAAATAATTCTTGGAGTGGAAATCTTTAGCATGTTTCCTCTGGCTGTTTGCAATTTATGGTGTCCCTTAATTAAATTGTCTGAGGAATATTTTATTTATAGACGGGTTTGGATTACAAAGTCATTTAGTCCTGATATCAGGGTTTGGCTTACGCATCTTCCGACAAGGTAGGACAGGCTGCCAAATCCCTTTTGTTATCTCTCTGAGATACGGAAGCTGCCACTATTTGTGATTTACAACAGTTAGTAAACCTCAGCCTGGACAAATGAGAATCTGGGCATAAAGGTTGCTCCTCTAATGAAGAGCAGAACCCTTTTCCACAGCTTTCCTTTTCCTTCCTCAAGAAACATGTACAGCCATAACCGGTGAGGCAAAAAGACTAAATTCCCAGTTCATTGTATTTATTAAAGAAGCCAGCCAAGAGGAGTCAGAAATGGTCAATTATTGTATTGAAAAACAAACAAACGTAGGCTTTACTAACTAAAATGTACCAAACTCAGCTACTAAACTTACCAGGAATTTTAATATTTGAGTCCATTTATAGAGCAATTCCATGGCAGGAACTTGTTTGTTATTTGCTGGCTGCCTCCTTAAGAGATTCCACCTGCAATGTTTTTGTAAGGGGGCAAAAGAGGAGCTTTGAAGGAGGTAATTCAAACTGACCTGGGATCAAAGATCTTCCAGGTGAGTCTATCCCTGTCTGTTTAGCATTAAGCTGATCAAAGGAAAATCAGCCTAAGATGTGGAATTCAGGTATGATGTGGGGATCATTCTCATGTCCTGCTTGCCGAGCCTTTGCTAGCCATTTGTGCTGGACACGCCCTTAGGATGGCACCACCATCTCATCTCCAGCCCACTGCTGGGGACACCTAGAGATGTCTTTAGTTGTTCCAGCTTGGAAACAGTACTTTCCTTCTTCTCCTAACACCAACTCCTAATTGATATGTCAGCTGTCTATGGGGATTCTGCTCTGGTCTGCTCAGCTTCAATTAGCTCTGCAAATCTGCTGAAGAAACATCCCCTCCTCATCTAGTGTCTGAGTACTGTGCCTCCATGGCCATTCTGGTTTCCAACAAGACTCCCAGATCTGTCAGAGATAGATTTCTCAGCTAGGAATCCTGCTGTTTGGGGTGTGCGTGTGCAGGCTCATGTATTATATGTGTATTGGTGCTGGAGAGATCGTAAAGTAAGAACGCATTTGAGATATACACAAATACATAAATGTGGAGTGAAGGGATGAGAGAAAAAATAGTCTCTTTGCCTTAACAAAACCAATACGTTTCAGGAGGGAGAAGGGAAGATCCTGGGGCATAATAGTATTGAGAACTTTCTGGTTCTGAGACCTCTACTTTGTATTTCAAATCAGCTCTCCTGATTGCTCAGGAAGACTTTTGGGGAGAGAGGGTTGATATTTGGTATATTGTTCTATTTCTCTGACTCAAGAGACAAGTTTATCACAGGAACAAAATATAATATTTATTAAGGCAGCTATTTGCATAGGGAAATAAAGTTCCTTGTCAGCTGGAAGGATGAGTATGATTAAATGCTTAGTTCTTTAGATTAACTATTCTTAGCTACGATGATTAAGGTGAGAACCAGTTTGATCCTAGGTGGTTGAGATGTGGGGAGTCTGTGAGTTCTAGTCCTGCCTTAAGCATGGAGACCAGCTGAGTGACTTTGGGCCAGTCACTCTCAGCCCTAGGAAGAAGGCAATGGCAAACCACTTCCAAAAATATTACCAAGGAAACTTCATGAATTTGTCCAGGTAGTCATCAGGAGCCAAGACTGACTTGAAGGCCACAAAAAAATAAAAACACCTCCCCCACAAAAAAAGTGAGGATGATTAACACATAAGAAAGTGTTCCACAACTAAATAAGTCTATAATACTATTCCACCCAATCTTAAACACAAAAGATCAAGTGTCAGCCCTTCAGCGTAGACCAGTTTAGGACACCAAAGTTATGCATGCTAATACTACTTTTATTATAAGGTTATAGTAACAGAATCTTGCAAGTCTGAATGCGCTTCCTGCCTCCCTCCCTTTATCTTCATAAGAACTAGGGAGGGGCTTGTCTGAGACGTTTTCTCGAGTTACACTTCTGCCCTCGATTCAGTTTTTTTTTCCTTTTAATCTGACAGTTG
The DNA here is from genome assembly GCA_030867105.1 of Liasis olivaceus. Classification (NCBI taxonomy): domain Eukaryota; kingdom Metazoa; phylum Chordata; class Lepidosauria; order Squamata; family Pythonidae; genus Liasis; species Liasis olivaceus. Next base: position 134,752,546 of record CM061349.1, on the reverse strand, counting down.
TCTTGGTAGCAGCTCTTCCTCCTGTGCCTCAAGGCCATTCCCTCTTTCCACTACACACAATTTCTTTCGATTGCTACTGGTTTCCTGAATGATTTAGCCATTTCAAGGGTTACTTCAGAAATATTACCTAGGCAGCAACTGGTTCCTGAGCAGATAAGGGGCAGGGTAAATTGAGTGGGAACTGAGACTTCTTCCTGCTCAGCTCTTTGGGCATAGGGTGGCTACACCCCATCTTGTGCCTAGTCTGGGTCTAGTCCGGGTCTGTCCTGGCATCACCAGGCAACTTCTGTGGGACTGTGTCCCTGTTCTTCATAAGGACTGTCTGCCATGTCCTGCTGAAGACTGAGCAGAGCAGTACCTTACATTAGGGAAATAAAAATAAAAGTCAGTTAATTGGACCAAACCAGTGGGATTACACTTCTAGCCTATTCTGTTTTCTAGCTGAGATCTAACCAGAAGAACATCTCCTGATGTTGGTTCTGCTGTCACTTGAAAATGCCTCACAATTTCACAATGGTCTCTGCTCTGTTCAGTCATCTCAGCAATGTTCTTTCAAAGTTTAAAGCTTATTTTCTCTCAACTCTTGAGTTGTGTCACGGGCTGACTGTGCTCCATTCCAGCTGTCAATTGAAACCTTCTTCCCATGGCAACCACAATAAAAGCAGCCCCCACAGATTTAAAGTAATATACAACAATAAGGCCAGGCTTTGTTAAAGTATAGCTCCACACAGAATATAAATACTATAAAATGTAGAGCATTAACATTTTGTCACAAGGATGGAATTATCTATCAGTATCTACAAAATGAGATAATATAGTGACCTATTTTTCAGGGATACTTGCACACATTATTGAATTAAATTAGCTGTATTTTTTGCTTGTTTTTTTGTTCATCACATTTTACTTTGGGATCTACTGATATCGTGTGGGCCATAAGTATTTCAACAAACAAATAAAACGTACTTTGAACACTTGAAAGGTTTATATAAAGTGAAAACTGGATCAGTGCTTCTCTGCTTGAAAATTTATTACAGTACCAAGAAAGTAACTTGAGACCACTTCTAAACCAATTTTTCCATCTTCCATATCCATCTGTGTCCACCTGAAACTGAGCTGGACTTTGGACTATTTTCAGCTGTATTTGGATGTCATGACACTATGAGTTTAAGTCAATTTACCATTTATCAATCTATGGAGCTCTCTCAGAATGACCAATAAACGCGTACCTTTTCTGGCCGATAGCTGCACATGGAGAATTGATAGTCAGCCACTAATGGACTGCCCTATCCTGCCTTCTCAGCATCTTGACTAAATTCACATGCTTTTCTCGGCAAAGATAATACATTTCAGGCATTTCCTTATCTCTCAGTGTTTGTTATGGGGTGGAAATGGCATTTCCTCCCACACTGATAATGCTGGTGTGCTAGCAATTTTTCACTTGGGCTCCTTTACTTGATCATGCTAGCATGGCATTATGATGGGATCCTGCTGGGAGACAGGATGAGTCAAGAATCCAATCAAAGCACAAATTACCTTATGGCAGTTTCTGGAACAACTTTTATAGTACTTCTGGCACAAGGATATATCAACTGGGCTCACAATTGGAAGCCTTCAGTTAGATAACATGTTGTCATCTTGCATGAACAATGGGACTGCATCTTCCTCTGGAATCAGTAGGTTGCCTCTTTGTTCAATCTGTTGCTCCAGATAGCTAGTGACTGAGGCATCAGAAAAAAGAAAGTGAGGCTCTGTACTGAAATAGCAATAGGCAATGGCTCTTCTTCTATATAGTGTTGAGGGTCTTTCTAATAATTTGTCCATGACTAGGCTCAAAAGGTTAACTGCTGGCATGCTATATATCTGGGATCAAGCTTCAAAACAAATCTACTGATCAGAATCCTGGATGATGGGAAAAACTCTTGGAGTGCCACACAAGTGATGTATTTAATACCTTCTCTTCACCACTTACTTTCTCCTGAACCAAGGCTGCAATTCTATGACACCCAGGAAGGTATCTCTGGAGCACTGAGTACATCAAAGCAATCCCTCCCAGGGAGGTGAATGAGGTGTCTGACTTTGATGAATGGGAGTGTGACCTTGGCATCCCCTTCTATTGGCTGCTGAAGGTTCTGCATTACTTATCTCCTTACTGTTGAAGTTTTGGTCTCCGGAAGAGTAAATAAGGGAGAATGGATTGTGGTATGCTTGGGTGGATAGAGAAAGGATGAGGCAAAGTTCTCCTGCCTCAAGCAATCAATGTATAACTGACCTAAAATTGTTTCAAAGCTCCTGTAAATCATGAAGGGATGTAGTATTCAACCCCCCCAGCCCCCCACCCGCCAGACAAGGAAAGGGAGGCTTTAGCTATGCTGCGGTTCTTATGTCAGTGCTCTCTGATAGAGCAGATAGGGTTGTCCTGCCCATAATTTAGAAACTGCTGTTAACTGAAGTTACACTTGAATTTTTCCCCCTGACAACCACAATGGTTAAAAACATGCTCAGTCTTCTAAATGCAGAAGCCTGTATTTATTTGTTTATTTGATTTCTATAGTCACCCATCTCAACAAGTGACCCTGGGTGGCATACAGTCATAAAAACATAAACAATTAAAACAATTAAAGCAATACAAATAAATATATATGGTTGCTGAGTAAAACTATTGCCATAGATATTAATATAGCCAAGAAACAGGGCCCTTAACACACTTGGTAATCAGTACTTGGGTCATATTTTTTTAACCGTTCAATATTTGTACACTTTAACTTGACTGCATTAATGTTTTCCCCATTAGCGTTTTCATATAGCTTGAATTATTTGTTGAGATAACCCATTGAACAAATTAAGCATTGTCACATCAATCTTTGGTGGGAAGATGTGGGGAGAGAGATGCCAACTGTCCTGATTGATAAAAATAAGGACAAAAACGTTGTATGGGTTAGGGTTATTATTAGATAATAAACTAATATTTTTCAGAATGTGTCCAGACATTCTGTGGATTGATTAATCAATAATTAAAACGAAGCATTGGTTATAATAATACATTAGGTAGCATTTTTACATATAACTTTTTGGTTAATTACACAGTATAAATATTACATATTTTATTTGATTTATATAATGATACTGAATTATCCAAGACTCTATCAGTGGTACTTGGGGCCGAGTAAAATATACTAACCATTCAGCACAACCACAAGACCTATTTAGGAGATGCTTATTGCAAATGTCTTGATGTGACTTGTGAGGACATGTTGCTACAGAGCACAACAGTAGTAAAACAGTCGGATGAAACTTTACTACATGCTCAGCTGCAGTCCGTAAGCAACCATCCAATATACGCATTAAAGATTTAACACAGAGACTTTCTATGCCAGTGTTTCTCAACCTTGGCAACTTTAAGATGCGTGGACTTCAACTCCCAGAATTCCCCAGCCAGCATGTCGGCTGAGGAATTCTGGGAGTTGAAGTCCACACATCTTAAAGCTCCCAAGGTTGAGAAACACTGTTCTATGCATTTCAAAGCTTGCTTGGAATTGCATCGTTTTCTGGTTTGAAAAATATTACCAACTATCAATTGCTATCAGCCATTAAACAAAAGTTTCATGTAGAATTTAATTGCTTTTTGGCAACACTATGTTAGCAGTTGAAGGGCTTTTTTATTACTCTCCTTTTGAAGTAGATGTTAATGGGAAACAGCAAATATGATCCCTGCCTTCCTTAGCTTTTATTTGTAGGTTCAAACTATTCCATAGGAGACTCCTGGATTGTTTTGTGCTATTTCTTTGGAGGCTGGGAGAGCAGGAAACCCATTTAACTCTATCCATCATGGGAACAGGTCACATAGAGGCAGTCAGGAATCTTTCATAAGAAATAAATGTAGCCAGGTGTGAGAGTAAATGAAACCATATGGCTATAATGTGCCAAATAGGTAGGCATTGGTTAGAACAGAATGAATGGAATTAAGTAATTTTAACTGAAGAGGATATTTAAGAATGGATCCCAGAATTTTCTTCCAGTAACTGTTTCTGCTCCCTCAGCTACATATTAGTTAAGAATCCTACTTATTCACCATCAATTGGCAGACAAAGAAGTTCCCAGGAAGTCTGGGAATGTCAATTTAACCTTCCTCCTCCTCACTGCATTGCAGTTCTAGTTCTAGTCCTGTCAATCCATCCAGTTGTTTCAAATGTTGGACTACACTTTAGCCCCTCCATGTGTGAGGCTTGGGGCAATTACACCCCACTTCCATTAAAAAAGAGCCTGTGCACCTATCACACAAATGTAAGGGCTGGTGGAGAATAGTTTTCTCTCACACACCAACAATAACCAAAAGTTCTCACTTTTACTCCAGATATCTAGAAAACCTGGCCTCTGTTATGTCTGCTGTGGTGCTTTGTGGGGGACAAATAATATATTTCAGTATGTGTGCTCTCTTCAGGGTAGTGGGATTGATGACCGTGTTTCCATTGTGTTCAGGTGTGTGAGAAAAAAAAGAGGCTGCTGTGGGAAAGATACCCATTGAATTAAAGAACCAAAGCAACGGGAGATAGATGCAACAAAGTGTCTTTTATTGGCATGCACAACTACAGTGATCATTGGGCTTCTCACCAAAGGAACACAGAATAGCCCCAAAGGCAACAAGGTTCCGAGTTACATACCCTCTGAAATGATACCCTAACCCTAAGAATTACAAAGGCAATGCGAAGTCTAGCATGACCTGTGCCACAGAAATGTAGTATCTGATAAGAACATGGGGTGACCTTATTATGGCGCCACTTAATTCTACATTTCTAAGGAGGCTCCAGGCCCACCCTTTCTACAGGACTGATCCTAGCATTTTTAAACATAAACAACACCCTTTCTTATGCCCATATATTGACTCCTCTCTTACCAAGGAGAGGTGTGGTTTTTATTATCTGTCTCCTTCCTCTCCAGGGTCATCAGATAGTTTCAGTTTGGCTGCTCTTTAGGTTGTGTCATTCAGGATTCCTCGTAGCAATCATGGATGTAAGGATAAAATATATTATTTGTTTTTCCACAGCACATTCAGATTGGAGCCACAGGAGTATCTGGGAGGGAGGAGATGTGAAGAAATGGAATATCAACATACCCTCTCGTTTCAGTGGTACTTGCAACCGAGCTTTGAATGCGCACAACATTACAAACAGACAGAAATATTAAAATACAGTTAAAAGTAATCCTTGGAGCATTTATAGAAGCATTAAGTGCTTTTTGATCAAAATTTTGTATGGTTGTTTTTTTTTTAAATCAAATGAATATAAAAACAGAACAAAATGGACAACCATAAACATGTTAAAAGTGACACAGATCAGAACCAGACTGAAACATGTAATTTGCAGTAGAATATAAAACAGTTAACTAATAAGAATTGTTAATTATTCTTATATAACACTGCATGGTTAACAACACACAGCCGTATCAGACTAACTTGGTGTAAGACATCTTCTTAATAGACTTTATAGAACTGTGCTGTTAGACTGCTAGCTATGCATACATATTTTGGAGCAAGTCTCACTGAATGAAGAAACTCAGAATAAATCTTAGAATTCAATTCATGTTCTTCTTTAAAAAACCCAGGAGATCTTTTAGTTGATGAAAATAAGTGCATCGTTTTTATTCATTTGCGATAGGAGTAGATCTCCCTTGAGTATACGGAGCTGTTAGGTTCTGTCCCGCTGGCACACTCAATGCCTTTGGAGAGCATGGGAAATCATGGCCTTGGAGAGCAGTGCTGTTTGCTTTTTATCAGTATATTTACTTGAGCATTTACTTCATCTTTGTTTTAATCTGGTCTGTATTCTTTTTTCTTGATTTGTATTTCAAACTAACATTTTCGCTGCATTGACGTGAAAGATGGATTGGAATTTCAACAATATCTCTAGACTGTTCATAATTTTTCAGTGTGGAGAACCAATGGATACCGAAATCCCATCACTACCATTTTGGCTATGAGTGACAGCATAGTGATGTGAACACTGATCTGGTTCATACATCATACCAAGCCAGGTTACATGGTTTGTTAACGAAGCTACATTTTGCTGGGTATTCAAGTGTAATGGTATGCCATAAGAAATGCTTTACAAACCAGTGCGGTTGGTTTCACACAAACTGAACCACAATGTGATTGGCTTGTTTTTGGTTTGGTCTATTGTATCAGCTCAGCCAATGGGAGCTAGAGGCTTGCAGGCTTGCTACCACCATTAATCAGGACATGGGAAACAAGGCAGATAATCAGGAACAGGACATGACAGGACATGACATCCAATGACAGAATAAGCAGGAGTGATGAGAGAATTCTTGCAGCATTTGGAAGACAAAACCACTCAGATTCTATCCGGACAGTGCCAATGGCGCTGAGGCTTTGTCTTGTGAAGTGATCTGGAATTATTTTGAATTTGTGATGTCTGAGGAAGGGCTAGGACTCTGTGCAGTGTTAGTTCCAACACTTCTCAATTGGATCCTGCCCCTCATGATTGGTTAAGGCAGTGTTTCTCAACCTTGACAATTTTAACATGGGTGGACCAACTCCCAGAATTCTGGGAGTTGAAGTCCACCCATGTTAAATTTGCCAAGGTTGAGAAACACTGGGTTAAGGTTTCTCATGTGGTGGCAGGAGGTTGGGTCTAAGCAGTAATCAGTGCTTCTTTGAGTGAGGGGGTGTTTCCATTCCCTCTAAAGGAGTCTATGGTATGGCTACTGCTCAAGAAGCCTTCACTCAATCTGACTCTTTTGGACAACTTTAGACCCATTTCCAACTTTTCTGTTTAAGGAAAGGTTGTACTGGTGGCCTTGCAACTTCAAAGAGCCCTAGAGGAAGTGAATTATTTAGGCCCTTGGCTGGCAGGATTCAGGCTGGGATGCAGGACAGAAACTGCGTTTGTCATTCCTGTGAATGACCTATGAAGAGTCTGGATTTTTCCTCTGTTCTGGCTCAGCTTTTGGTGACTTCAGCTGCAATGTATGATTACCTAAGGTATCCGAAAACAAACCTTATTGTTTCCTGTCTCTTGCTGCTGCTTTTTCTCTCTTTGTTGCTGCTGTGCTCTTTCATAGCCTATCTCAGCTAAGACATTTACAGCTGGGTAATTAGCTATAATAGCCAAGCTAGAGGAGAGCCAGGAACTACAGCTGATACAAGCTTTGGTGGCCTGGACAGTGATGGGTGTGTCCTGGTATCTTTGGATGAGCCTACCTTACTGTTTTGGAAGCTACTTTGGCTGCCAGTCAATTTCTGGGTGAGATGCAAGGTATTGGCTGTTACCTTTAAGGCTCCACATCACTGTGGACTTACTGTAGATATCTGAGGGATCACTTTCTCCTGGATTCATCTACCGGTCCAACTGGATCAAATAGGTGGAGTTTATGGGTGCATAATGTTTGTATTTTCTCTTTTTTTAAAAAAACCTTTTTTTTATTTTGTTATTTTTATATGTCCTTGGAGTTTGGGGGTTATTATTTTATTTTATGTTGACATTGTTAGCTGCCTAGAATCTTCAGAAATGGGCAGCATATGAACAGAGTAAGTAAGTAAGTAAATAAATAAATAAATAAACACACACAGATGTCTGGATGGGCAATGGGAGAAGTGAGGAAACTTCCATTGTGATACTTTGATACAGTCTGCCACTTTGATTCTTGCCAATGATGTCGTGGTATACGTCTGAAAGGGCAGAGCTAATGTCAAGACATCATGATGTGTATTTTGCCATTGTGGTTAGGCATGGATATCTGTGATAAAAGAGTGGTGGCAGAAAGAGGAGTGGGGGAGGAGGGATGGAGTAACCGAGGAAGCCAGGAGATAAGATCTGCAGGAGTGCAGGAATAATACTGGCTTAAGAAAGAATAAGTCCATTGGTTTAAACAAATGTGAAATGTGAAAATGACAGAACCTTGAAACAAAGCAGCTTATCTGCGGAAAGTCAGGAGAGAGACTGAAAAGCTTTTATGGCTGCCACAGAGCATATTATTGTAGGGCAAATGGCTGAATAAAATTCAGAGAAAGGATTAGGTAGAGAAATGAATAGTATTGTATAGCTCCATTGGCTTGCACTCAGTTCCTGCCTCAGGGCATGCTATGATCACCAGCTGAACCCAAGAACAAGGGCCTGTAGCCAAAAATATTGTTTTATTTCTATGGAAGTTCTTGCCATTGTTTTTGTTTCCCCATAAAACATCAGGCAAAGCCCCTTTCCACAAGCAGGCAATTGATCTGGATGGGTTTCAGCTACTATCTTAGGAGGCAGGTTTTATGCAAAGGAAAACAAATGCACAGATTTGTGCAGCAGGTGACCAATGGCATGAGTGCAAGAATGACACTGGGGTTGAACACTTTGTCTGTGACATTTCAAGCTTCTATTCCATAAGTATCTAGGTAAGAGGGATTTTATATACATTTACTGTATGTATAACATAGGGAACTGAGATAATGGCATTGGCTTATTTGACTCCCTTCTATGATCATTAAATAATCACAAGCATGCTTCTGAAGGGTATTCAGTCATAAGAAAAACAGAAGTCTAGAAATCAAGCAGAAAAAAATCAGTAGTGAGGAGATGTTTTGAAGGTGGGGAAATACCTAAGTGCATACTTCTTTTTTTCTTCCTAAATCCTCTTTCTTTTTCTCCTTTTTCTCTCAAGAGTCTGGTTCTCTTTTTGTAGTTTTTACCATTGGCATACAGCAGCGTTCAGCCTCCAAGCAAGGTTGAGGGTGTGTAGGCCCATGCCAACCCAGCCACCCATGTCCAGCTCATTTAAATAGCTTTGCATGTCAGGTACAAAAGACTGAGGGGGGAGCTTAGTAAATGCCTGCAGCTGAATGGATTTACTGATTCTCTTAAGGCAGGCTTCCCAATTGCAAATGGCTGGAAGATTTGTGAATGTTTTCAGCCACATGCACAGAGCTGCTGGAGAGCGAGGGGACCATTTTGGGATTCTGAAAGGCCCAGGACCAGAATATTCTGAGTTCTCCTCTCTCCTGCCCCAGTCTCTTCTCACTGTATTCTATCCAGTGCTATTTTTTAACATGCTTCCTGGGATTGTACTGTAGTTTAACTGATGAGTCTCATTGTCCTGAATGAAAAGTTACAGTCCTACTGAACATTTTAGATAATGAGCCATACTATGGATGGGCCCACCTCCATGTTTAGGGGCCAAGGCTCTTGCCTCACAGCTCCATCCAAAGGCTTATGTGGGAACAGTCTTGTGTGCATATATTTAGCCTTTATGTGATGGAATGTATCTACGAAGAGGAGGGGAATGTGAGACATCAAGGCTATCGGGAAGGAGGGGGTGCATTCCAGGAGGGGGGGAGGAGACAAAAGACAGCACATTCTGCAGGAGGAGTGCGGGAAGCGAAAGGGGTTCAGGATAGCCACTCCCTAGAATCTCCCAGGGTATACCCACTTGTTGCAGAATTATAGATTTAGTCTGGCAAGATTCTGTCCATATAGTGTAAGCAAATAAAGGAACTTTGCTCAACTGGACTGTTTCACCATTGTTCTTGGGCTGGGCCTGACACTTTATTTTTGTAGCCCTCGTATTTATGCTAAATGCAGTTTAACATTATTGATGCCTTACTGTCTTTAGATAGCACTACTGACATTTTAGCACCTTCATTAGATTAAAAGTAGATTTAAAAAAAAATGTGTCTGAAATGATGAAATGTTGGTCATTTCTCTCTCTCTTTTTCTCACACACATTGCATATTATTTTTGAATTGCATTTATTTTATTTTAAAATGACATCATTACATGAAATTGCCTAATAATGCATCATGGACTGAAAAAGATACTGACCCCTGCCTTGCATGCATAACACAGTCTACTTTCCAGTGAATAGAAGAAGAGGATTGCCTATTATCCCTGAATCAAGTTCTGTAAAGTCAGCTTGATGTATACCTGCTTCATCCTTACCCTCACACACAACTTGGCCTATTAATATGACCTAATTGACTTAATAATTGATGCTCCATCCTTTAGTGTGGGAAAACCATGGAGTGGAATGTCAGAGAAGACACTGGAGGACTGGGGGACTGGCCATGGCTTCTGCTGGTGTATCCAGTGCCATAATGGAATGGAGGCATGACCAGCACTGACCTTAATTGTCACTGATGTGCAATGAGATTGTTGCTAGAACTGTTACTGCTTGGAGCACCAACCTTTCTTCTCTGCTGCAGCACCAGGGAAAATGCAGGTAACCATGGTTGGGTTGAATATCATACTACACGCCAGGATGTGAAATTGAGAAAAGGTGATTTAATCTCTGATTTCAGTTTCTTTCTTTCTTTATTGTAATTGGAGATTAAACCACATTTCCTAGTAGAACCTATTTCAAGCTGAATATATGGAGATCAGGAGTTGAGATTGATATATGCAATTTACTTACCTTCATGCATTCAGTGAAAGTGTGAATATGTTTTATCAAACAGACTCTTGATAATTCTTGTGCTACATCTTTATTTTAAGGTTGAATAAATCCATCCCCATCACTATGTAACTGTACATCTGACTTTACTTTCTTAATTTCTGCAGACCACTAGAAAGGGCTAATTAAAAATTCACAATCTTCCTTTTCATTTAGACCACCCAGAGTCACTGGAAGTTGGGCAGCATATAAATGTAATAAATTATCTATTGTTATTATTATGGTTGGATGCACAGTCAGCCAGATGTTTTGCCTGGATTTGGCATTTTTATCCACCTATTGAGTCCTTTCCAAGGACCTGGGATAGGCAGATGTTGTTTGATATTATTATTATTATTATTATTATTATTATTATTATTATTATTATTATTATTTTGAAGGTTCAGGCCTCTGTATTGTAGGGCGCCCTCCAGCTGTCATTGTATTCTGTCTTGTAGTTTTCATTCTTCCCATTTTAATATTGGTTAGGGCTTTATATTTCTCCGTCTCTGTATCCAAAATACTTTTTATGTTAGCGTATGATATATTTCCTCACTTGTATCTTAAATCAAACAAAACTCTTTAAAATGTATATTTTTTATTTATCTATTTTTCTCATGTTTACTCTAATTTTAAATGAGAAAGGAGAAATGTTTAGATTTGTAACTCATTGCTTAAAATGTTATAAACAACCATAGATCTCTCTGTACTTATGCGTAGCTTACTATTTCCTTCCTCTTCCTTGTGTTTCTTGCTGTTTAGGTAATGCCATGTGCTGTAAGGTCATTTTCAATTTGTATGTACTAATTATATATTTCTGAAAAACAACTCCAGAAGTATTTATAGTAAGATATCTCCCTTCGTGCATATACTTCAAATATTGGCAATGGTACATTCAGAACACCGTAAACTATGCAATGTTATATCATAAAGGCAAAGCACAACTAGCTGATTATAATTATGTTGGTGTACTATTCACAGAAATAGATTTGGCTATAGTATCCTTGAATATGTGCTCGGTATAACTTCCTTATTACAGGAACAGATGTTGCATATTCCAACCGAGTCATGCACCACTTTTCTGTGCAATGTGAAAAACCATGAATTGCCGGCCTGGTCCAGACATACAGTAAGAGCCTCGGACCAATATTTATGCTTTTGCTTCTTCTTTACCATCTCTCTCGAGCCATAGTGCAGGATCTCATCAGTTTGTTAAGACAGGTTTTCATGACACCCAAGTTGGGAAGCTCTTGTTTAATCTCCGAGTACAAAGCAGTTTTCTCATTTTCGACTCCTTTCTAGTAAGGCTGTGCAAAGCTTTGAAGAGGTGCTTCACTTCACTGAAGGTTGGAGTGGGCAGTCTCGGGAGCTACTTAGCAAAGCAATACAGTTGCTCAGTTCTGAGAGTGAAGTGAAGCAACTTTACCTTGCTCTGCTTTAGACCCCTTCTCATCTTTTTTCCACAGGTTGGGCAGTGCTGGATGAAAGTTTTCCAAACTAGAAACTGGAAACTTCAGCAAAGGCTATGGTGTCCTAACAGCATCTGCTCATCATGCATGTGCCACAGCCTGAAAGTTGCCAAGGTTGAGAAACACTGGCCTGGAAGATGCCTACTGAGGGGCTTCTAGGTTGAGCAGCTTCCCTGACACACTGCAGGCAACCTCATAGTGTAGCTAGGCAGCCTGAAAGCATTTGAGCAAGGGCTGAGGAGAAAGTGGTGAGGAACCTTCTCCTGTAAGCATGAACCCGAAGCAATTTGAAGAGATGCACATTGCTTTGGTGAAGTAAATTGTGTTGTCTCCCTGATGTAAATCTTTTTGTCAGTCTGCTTCGTGCAGGATTCAAGGATTGGACTTAGTTTTTAGATCATGCATATTTATTTTTTGCAACAGCAAAAATGCCCTGTGAGCTCACACTAGGAGATGGCTCTTTCTCTATAGCAGGGTTTCTCAACCTTAACAAGTTTAAGATATTTAGACTTCAACTCCCAGAATTCCCCGGCCAGCATGTGGGGAATTCTGGGAGCTGAAGTCCACACATCTTAAAGTTGCTAAGGTTGAGAAACCCTGCTATACAGGGTGGGTCTCTAGAATGCTTCCTGGAATGATCATGTGATTATACAACAACCAACTTACGAGCCTAAAAAGCAAGTTAGATTGTGTACTATATAGAAAAATATCCGCAAAGATATACTATATACTTCATCTGATCCCTTCAGTGGAAGGATGGCTAACCAAGCTATAGAAATACAGTCATCGTTTAGCAACCATTCACAGTTACAAAGGTGATGAAAAGCAACTTTACAACCAATCCTCACATTTATGACTTCGCAGGTCTGTAAAGCAAAGGAAAGATGAAATAAGATTATAAGCACAGTAATGGTTTCACTTAGTGACCCCTTTGCTTAACAACCGAGTTTCTGATCCCAACTGTGGTCGCTAAACATGGACTACCTGTACGCTTCAATGTCTAGAATAACTTCTTACCTTAAAAGAAAATCTGACACAGGTTTCAACTTAAACTGGAGATCATGCTTATTTTACAATCCAAAACATAGATTGGTACTGATCCAAAATTTGGGTTTATCTATGCATAAAATTTTTATTTCATTCACATGAGAAACCTAAATCAGAAGAGATTTTTTTATTATATGGACTGAATTTACAGTGTACAATTCCATTTGATGATTTATATTGTGTTGACCATGGTTTTTGATATTCATTTTTAGGTTAAGTTCAATAGTGATTCTTAACCTTTAACATTATATATTATATAATATATGATTAACATTATAAAAATGTAATAACATTATATATTTAACATTATATATATATATCCCTCTCACTCCTATGGGTGATATGTGTCTTCCTCAATCTCAGGTCCTCTACCAGAGGCCTGGGAGTTTGAGGGTTCTGCACAGTATCTTAGCTGTTCCTAGCACTGCACTCTTCTGCACAGAGAGCTCTGATGTTGTTCCTGGGATCTGTTGGAGCCACTCTCCCAGCTTAGGAGTCACAGCACCGAGTGCTCCTACCACCATTGGGACTACTTTGGCTTTTACTTTCTACATCCTCTCTAGTTCTTCCTTCAGGCCCTGGTACTTCTCCAGCTTCTCATACTCCTTCTTCCTGATGTTGCTGTTACTTGGCACTGCTACATCTATCACCACTGCTGTCTTGTGGTCCTTGTCTATTACCACAATGTCTGGTTGATTGCCAGTACCTGCCTGTCTGTCTGGATCTGGAAGTCCCACAGGATCTTAGCCCTGTTATTCTCCATGACCTTCTGTGGAATCTCCCATCTGTACTTGGGAGTGTAGCCCATACACTGTGCAGATGTTCCTGTACACAATGCCAGCTACTTAGTTGTGCCGTTCAGTGTATGCTGTTCCTGCTTGCATCTTACACCCTGCCACTATGTGTTGGACTGAGGCCTCTCTGCACAGTCTGCACCTTGGGTCCTGTCTAGTGTGGTAGACCCCTATTTCTATGGATCTGGTGCTTAGCGCCTATTCTTGTGCTGCTATGATTCCTCATAGTTCCTCAGGGCTATCTTTGAGTCCAGCCCTTTCCAGCCACTGGTAGGATTTCCCAATGTCAGCCACCTCAGCTGTCTGTTGATGGTACATCCCATGCAGGGGCTTGCCTTGCCATGGCACTTCACCTGCTTGAATGTATACATACATACATACATACATACATACATACAGTATATTAGAAAACTATAATACCCATGACATTTCAAACCCCCGGTTTATCTGTATTGTATTTTATTCTTTTTTTCATCCTTTCTCTTGTTTATATATTTTCTTCAAGGTGTTCAATTAAAAAAAATACAAAAAAATAAGTTAGATTGTTTAAAATGGAAATCCTCTAAGGTCTGTTCCATTATGGATCTGTTGTATGTGAAATCCTTAGAGATTCCAAAATTTGTTAAAGAAGGGTAGATGCCACTCCAGATATTTTGATAAGTAAAAAAAGAAAACCCAGGATTTCTGATTGTAACATGAGATGATGTCATTAGTTCTTTAGGGACTCTGCTTATACCATTATGATTTTCAGTAATAGCAACACAATCTACACTACACTACACAACACTAACAACATAACAACACTACAATCTACAGGAATTTATTTAAGTCCCATTCATTTCAGTGGGAGACTTACAAGAAGTTAAAATGTCTTAGATTTCTTTAGCAAATGTTGAACCAGTTCCACTTAATAGTTTCTTTTTAAATGGATATATGTTCATATAATACTCACAGCCCTAGGGAAGATTGCTTGTTTATTTAAGGAGATACTGAAGATGTTGATGGTAGTGTACTGCATTTTAGCAAGGTATGAACAAATCTCCGTTTCTCCCCATCTGCTTTAAAGAAGTCAAGTTTTTTCTTTTAAATTTATGAAGACATTTCTGAATGTAGGTTAAAAAAAAAAAAAGGAACTGAATAGAATGTTCACCCATCTGCACACCAGCATATTCAACTGTTTCAACAGTTCCCAGCAAGGGGAGAAACATTTTAAAGCTGTCTACCAGGTAGCATTTAAATTTAAAGTGAATAAAAATTATCAGGGATGCTAAACATGGTTGAATATAGGAAGGTTCGACCTAAACCTTTCAGAATTAATTGCTGATAGTCTTTTGGGTTAGATAGGCAAATCTATCAAGTTCAAGTGTTTTCCATCTCCAGTTCTTCCCCTTAGAAACCTATTCAGTAAAATCTGATTTAAAAAATGGAAGTCAGCCTAAATCTTCTGTAGGATATGTGATTTTGTTTTATGTCTCAGATATGCAACAGTATTTTAGTGATACTAAGGAATATTGAATGCTTGACTCTTAACAGATCACATATTTGGTCTTTCAATTCTATCATATTTGATGGTTAAAAAGAAATAATAAACATTGGTGATTAATAGATTGTAGGAGAATTTTTAAAAGTATTTTTATTATGATAATATCAACATATTCCCCTTATTTCTCATCATATAGAATGATTTCAGAATGGAATGATAAGAGCTGAAACAGTCATATATTAACACAACTTTTTACTCACCTGTTTGTGTTTAGATATTCAATCTATTCCCTGACTTTCATTTGCATTTTAATGTATTCTGTCACAATGAAATATATATTCTGCCCTCAGGATTCTCTGGCCAAATATAAAATCTCAAGTGGGCAAAACTATACATTAAGAGAAACAGGCATTTGTGGTTAAGAATGATTTCTCTAGCTTGTTGCATAAAGATTAGTTCAGTGTTTCATCTCTTGATATTCTAATAATTAGTGTTGCCATTAGGTTGGAGTGGTTAGAGAAAGCTGGTTTAATTAATCCATAAAATCAAGCCTACTAGCTGCAGATATGCTGTAAAACTGGTGGGTAGGCTGGTTTTCAGATTTTCTTCCCCCCTCATATTTATAGACAAATGTATCAATACAGATTGCTGTCATTGGATGAATTAACATCAAGTTTAGGAAAATCAATGCAGGAAAATGAGTCTTAAATTAACTTCATCAGGGAAGTAGTACGTTGCTATATTTTAGAATGGATAGATGCAAAGCTTTCTATAGTTTGTATAAACTATGTCAATCTACCCCAGTTCCACATGTGCTTCTTGATTACAGCTCCTGGAGCTCTTAGTCAACAGGAACATATTGATCTTCTGTATGGCATCACAGACTCCAATTTAATAAGAAATGGGTTGTTTTATATCTCAGAATTTGAACCTGCAGAGATCCCTACAGGTGGCTCAATCTTGAGGGAATGTGGCAGAAGGGACTGAGAGACAATCTGCTCAAGAGATTCAAAGGCAGGGTTTCATTGGTAACCACTGGCTCTAGTTAGCCTGCATTGCCTTTCTAATGGTGAGCTCTATAGTTCTTGTCGAGTTCAAGCTGCCCATGTTTTTCACAACGCTAATGGACCATCATTAAAACATTTCCTTTCTACCAAGTGCCTGCTTCCTCTTTAATTTTTATTGAAATGCACCTGTTAAAATATTCATAGCAACATCTTTGTCCTGTTTCATTTTAATATTGGAGAGACAGAGAAGCCCACACAAACCTGTAATTTTTTTTTTTATTACTTGACCAATTGCAATGGTATGTGCTTGCAATAAGGTTGAGGAAATTTCCTCTGGGAAAGAGGGAATGATGCTTGGAGGCAGGGGATGGTGGGGGAGAAGGCACATTAACTATAAAGTGGTTTCAGGAAAGATTATTAACTTGCAATTGCCCTACAGACATATATAAGCATTGAGGAAGTCAAAATCCCATTGGGGTTTCCATCACTTAGTCTGTACTGTTAACAGCACTGCCCCAAAGCTCTCCATTAGCCTTCAGAACAGGCTGCAAAAGAAATGTAAAACAGATGAGGTATGCTCCTTGAGTCTATGAGCCGAAGCAATCCGTGCAGTCTCGGATTCGGGGGGGATGGGGATGGGGAGGGAGCATATGCCCCCATGCTTAGCTCTGTCTAAACTTACAACATTCTGACACCAAGAAAAATGATGGTTATTTACACTGGCGACCATTTGGCTTACAAAATTTATAAGGTCGACCAGCAGGGCTGGAAGCCTCATTTTGAAATCCTCTCAATTCGCCATCCATTGATGCAGATGAAGCATCCTGTCAAGCCCTCATTGGCTTGTAAAATATATTTTATTTATTTATTTATATACTGTCTGAATGGGAATGGACCTGGGGAGGGCAGTCAAGAGATGCTGCCATTTGATTGGTTCCACTTTGGGAGCTCTGGTTTTAGCTGGTCATTGCATTGGCAGGCCAAATTAAAGCTCAGCATGCCGGCCCTTGAGGCAAGGGGCTAGTTCCATTTTGCTCCTTCTCGTCCTGAGACAAGGAAGAGAGGGGGAGAATATAATGACAGGAGGGACAAGGGGACAGGAACTGTGGATGTTTGCTTAGGAAATGTTTCAGTCCAGCGTGATAAATCCTTCAATTCCTTCTAGAGCATTTTATGATGAAATGCTTAAAAGGCTCTATTAAACAGCCAGCCAGGACATACTGAGGTATCTTGAATCAAGCTGCTCCAACAAATTATAATATCACCAAAGCATGGCCATAAAACACCAAGGCTTACCACCTGTGCATACTCAAGGCGATCCTCCAAATTGCCACTTCCTTTACGTATTTTCCACTGAGGAAGTATTTGACACAGGATATTGAAAGGCAGAGTCTGGATAAACAGAATGATGCTGTAACTGTTCAGTGCATGTTGTGTCCATTTTTCTTGCTCACTCATATTCTCTCCCTGTCTTAAGTATGTTTTAGCCTATGCAGGCATTAAGATCGTCACATGCGAAGCTAAGACAGCTTGTGTATGACAGCCTGCATGGAAGGGGAAGTGTAGACAAATCCATCTATGCCAGTCTACTTCAGCCTATGCTTTATGCAAGCAAGCACTTGCTTGCTTCTCACATGGCCTTGTTCTGGTAAGTTACGTGACGAGAGTTCCAAATGTACCATATTTATCGGCCTATAACACGCACAGGTGTATAACACGCACCTTAATTTTAAGAAGGAAGTTTGAGTAAAAAAACTTAAATTTAAAATAAATAACTTGGAAGCATAATAAAGGGAGCTCTGAACTTTTTGTTTATTAATATTCATACCACTTATAAGGTAGATACGTAATATGAAAGAAAAAGCACCTCTTTGAACGAAGAAAACTGGCACTCCCTATCGCTTGTGTGAGTGCCTGAGCTCCTCAGAGCAGGAGGTGAGTGGTGGTTGAGTGAGTGAAAACCGGTGCTCCCCAGCGCTCACACAAGTGCTGTGGAGTGCCGGTTTTCACTCACTCGCCTGCCTCTCACCTCCGGAACTGCCCTGGTTACAGCCCTTGCTCAAATGAAGGTCCCACTCTCCCAGCCCTGCTGCTTGAGTATCGGCGTATAACACGCAGCTAGGATTTCAGCCCCAAATTTTAAGGAAAAAAGCGTGTGTTAAACGCCGATAAATATGGTATATAACTGCAGAAAACAGATTTATTTATAGAGTTTAAGGTGGAATTCATGGAATCACTTTTCACTTTATCTTCCCAAAAATTACCCTGTGAGCTGAGAGAAAATGATTGGCCCCACCTCAAAGCCACCCAGAGTGCTCCATGGAACTGGAAGGTGAATCTCTCTGGTCCAAAGGTGGCAGAACAATGGATGCAGTGACTAATATATACAAAGGGACACTGTTGTAGGTTCATTTGTGAGATGGCACCAGTCAGAGGCAAGGAAGTGCAACAAGTTCTTGGAAATGGAATATTTAATATAAAAAAATAAAGATTTCTGTACAATGCAAAGAGTTTTATTTTACTTATTCTTAAATGCTAACTTACTACTTTGTTTCTTCATTCTTAATTCTGCTGTATCTTCAGTTGTATTCAATTGTTTACAATTCAACAAGCTATAATCCTGTGCCATAATTCTATTTATCCCTATAATTCTCCATTCTATCTTCCTCTTACTGAGGCTATGTTCTGCTTTTTGCTCTTGTTAATTTTAGCCCTTTCCTTGTGGGCCCCTTAGGCTTGGGTCTGGCCCTGCTTAGCCCTTATGTTCCCCAAATCACTTGCAGTGGTGGCTGGCATCCTCCGGGCCTTTTCCAAGTCAGGGTGGTGATTGCCATTATTGGAATGGCATTGGTGAAGGGCATTTGCCAGTGCCCAGGTTCACATTTCCAGGGCTTGGGCTTTCACTACCAGTGCCTGGACTCAAAACTTGTGAGCACTTTGGGCTTTGAGCTCAGAGAATGCTGGGAGCTTCTTGGGCCCTTCTCCAATCACTGCTTGTGGGGCTGGTGCTAGTTCTGGCAAGCTGCAGGTCATTGCAACTGCTAGCCAAGACTTTCAGCCCCCCTTGACCCTACTGAAATACCTCCAGGGCTTCCAAGGCCTCCATTGTCTTTTTTTCAGTTTTCAAAATTTACTATTATCACCTCTGGATCCTCTTCTGCCAATTTCTAAGGCTCTCTTCTTCAGTGGTGATTTCATTATACCGTATTTTTCCATCAATAAGATGCCCCCATGTACAAGACGACCCCCACTTTTCCAACCCAAAATTAAGAAATCAATATTTTAAAGATAGTGCAGAACACATTTTTATTTAGTAATTAGTTAACATTTACCTGATACACTCGGTGGGAGGAGGTCCAAACCGTCTCTCTGCAGCTCTATTTCCATGCTCTTTTGCATAACTGATTGAGTGAAACTGCTGATAGCTTGTCTCTGCAAACAGACTTCCTCCAATTGGTTTGTTCAGCATCAGCTGACGTCAGTTACATAAGGCTCGTGATTGGAGGAAATCTGTTTGGGACACAAGCTATTTCACTCGTGATTGGAGGCTCGTGATAGGAGGAAGCCTGCCTGCAGAGACAAAGTATGGGCAGTTTTGCAACCGCGTAGTTCTCTCCTCGGCTGACTTCCTTGAATAAGACGCCCTTCAATTTTTAGGGTAAGGATTTTAGAAAAAAGTATCGTCTTATAGTCGGAAAAATATGGTAAATGTTTTTCTTCTCTCTCCTTTTTTTCCTTCTTCAAACTCTTCCTCCTCCTCTTCTTTACCACAATTTCCTGCATCAGCCAGGCCTTTCTTTTGAAAGAGCTGGCTCACTAGAAAGGATAAGGAAGAGGCTTTTGAGGAAAATGGGAGGAAGGAGTGTCAGTGCTGTAGGTACTGCACATCCTTCCTCCTGTGGGTATACTTTTATTTTGTACATGGAGCCCACATTTCATCCGGCTTTTCCTGAAATAGCAGGAAAGAGAAAGTAAGTCCCAAATCAAGTATTAAAGCTAGAGTGAAGAGTGATCTTCAGCTGCTATTATGGCAATGCTTCTTCCTCAGCTTGCCATAAATGGGAGGCCTGAAAGTGAAATTGCAGCAGTGGGCTTTGAGGCAAGTCCATGCTTGCCAACTTGAGGGCCATGCATGGTGGCACTGATACCAGAAATAGATACCTTATCTATCTTGAGATTTGGCTTCTGGCATTGCTTGTACTGCACCAATTTATGGTAAATTTGTACATATACAGTACCTGTCTCTGTACTTACATTTTAGTAGATTGTTTTAGTATTTTCTATATCTTTTTCTTCTCTAGGCATTTTGGATTTATGTTAATTTAATATTAATAATAGTTTAATAATAATAACAACAGCAACAACTATGGCAAAAGAAAGCAAAGATAGTATGAATAGTTATATACACCTTAGGTGCAATCCCAAACATCTGGAGCACCACTTGAACACCATCGGCATTGACAAAATCACCATCAGTCTATTGCAAAAGGCACCTTTACTTGGAACAGTTTACATCCTGTGACAATACCTTTAATACCATCAAACAACAACATCTGCCTATCCCAGGTCCTTGGGAAGGACTTGATATGTAGATAAAAATGCCAAATCCAGTATAAACATCTGGCTGACTGTGCGACCAACCATAACAACAACAACAACAACAACAACCTTTAACACCATCAAACAACAAGATCTGCCTATCTCAGGTCCTTGGGAAGGATTCGATAGGTGGATAAAAATGCCAAATCTTTATGGAAATAACATCAAGAGTTTGGATGAAGGAGATCACTACAAATACCTGGGCATTCTTCAAGCTGACAACATCAAGCACACTGAAGTCAAGAAGAAGGTTAGGAGTGAATACATCATGAGAGTGAAGAAGATCTTAAAGTCCAAACTCAGTGGAGGAAATACCATCAAGGCAATTAACACCCAGGCAATTCCAGTCATTAGATACACAGCTGGAATAGTGGACTGGACTCAAGCAGAACTAGAAGCCCTGGATAGGAAGACCAGAAAAATAATGACAATGAATCATGCCTTCGACGTTGGCAGACTCTACTTACCAAGAAGCATAGGTGGGTGTGGAATATTACAAGTACACCAGACAGTTGAAGAAGAAAAAGGGCATTGGAAGAATATCTGAAGGACAATGAAGAAGGTGCACTGAAGCCAGTACACCAGGAAGACTTACTGAATTCCAAAGAGACCAGACTGGCCTATAGAAAGACCAAATGAAGAATAGAAAAGAGACCTGGCAAGGCAAAGTATTACATGGCCAGTACACACACACACACACACACACACACACACGAAACTAGCAGGAAAGTGGACAACAACAAGACCTGGCAATGGCTAAGAGCAGGAAAGTTGAAGAAAGAGACAAAGGGGCTCGTTCTGGCTGCCAGGACCAAGCCTTAAGAACAAATGCATATCAAACCAGAATTGAGAAGACGGCAACAGACAGCAAATGCCGCCTCTGCAAAGAAGCTGAAGAAACAGTGGACCACCTAGCTAGCTGCTGCAAGAAGATCCCACAGACTGACTACAAACAATGGCATGACAAAGTAGCAGCAATGGTGCATTGGAATAGCTCAAGAAATACCATTTGCCTGCAAGCAAAAACTTGTGGGTCCACAAAACAGACAAAGTAATAGAAAAGGAAGAAGCTAAAGTGCTCTGGGACTTTGGAATTCAAACAGACAAGCAGCTGCCACACAACACCCCAGGCTTAGCAATTGTTGATAAGACAGACAAAAAAGTCTGGATAGTGGACATTGCAATACCTGGAGACAGCAGAAGAGAAGAGAAAGAACTGGAGAAAATCACAAGATATAAAGACCTGCAAATAGAAATAGAACGACTGTGGCAAAAGAAAGCAAAGATAGCACTATCTTTGTAGTACTAGTACTAGTACTAGTAATAGTTATAGGCACCTTGGGTGCAATCCCAAAATATCTGGAGCACCACCTGAATGCCATCAACATTCATAAAATCACCATCAGTCAGCTGCAAAAGGCAGCTTTATCTGGGACAACTGACATCCTGCGATGATACCTTTAACACCATCAAACAACAGCATCGGCCTATCCCAGGTCCTTGGGAAGGACTCGATAGGTGGATAAAAATGCCAAATCCAGTCTAAGCTTCTGGCTGATTGTGTGACCAACAATAACTGAAGATGTGCTTGTTCACCTAGTCATTTGCAAGGTAAAAGATGCCCCCTTTAAAAAAATAACCTGTTTTAATTCTGGAATTGTTTTTATTGCCTTGCTCTACAATAGGGTTTTGTTGTTGTTGTTGATCGTTTTGTTTTTATTGAAGACTGTTTTTGTTTCTTTGTGTACCTCCATGGGCTCCTTCAGCATGAAGAACTGTGCTGAAAATAAACAATACTTCAAAAAATATTTTTCTTCTGTTCAGTAATAAATGTCGTCTAAGCACACCAAAATATCAATGGCAAGCCAAAGTAGCAATCAAGATCTGATTGTTTAAGGAACAATGTTCAAAGATTCATATAAAAAGGATAACGAGAATGAAATCAAAAGCATAAGGGGAAGACAGAAACATATGAACAACTGGATTGGTTTAACAGAATGCAAAATACTGTACAAAATCTCAGCCAGACGTTAGAGCTGAAGTCTGGAGGCACAAAGGTCCTTTAGCAGTAGGCTAAATTGTCTCTGCCAGCCAAACTGCTAGCAGGTCGGTGCTGGGCAATTAAACTGCCAGCCTTGAAAAAATAAATCTTTCTTTAGCTCTCTTGAGAAAATAACAAACATGTAACAAGCATCTTGAGTTTTCCTTTTGCAGTCTTAGTGGGTATTACTGAGTTTAGTCCTTTTGGAAAGCAAATATAAACTCTTCAAGGAAGCAAGAATTTATTCTTAACACAAAGCAGGCAACCTTTTCATGTCTGAGGGCCACAGTTAGCATTTGGGAGGAGGTCACATACACGGGGCAGTGACGAAAATGAGCAAGGATGGGCTAAGATACTTTCCTACTAGGTTTTGGAGAGGGTTTTTTTAGTTACCTTAATGTTTTAAGGCTCACACCACGGTTCTAATGTGCTCCAAATGATGCTTCACCACCACAGAAGGCTGCAAAAGATAGGTATGGGGGCCTTATTTAAAAGATTATTAGGACAGAGAGATTTCTTAAATTTCATGCGTATCACATACACTGCTTAAGGGCTAATTTTCATATCCCCATAACTGCTGTACAAACATGTTCCAATAATTGTTTTATACCATGCCCCCATGATGTTGCTCTTATCTTATTCCTGGCACAGAGATGAAGCAACTTAAAGCTGTCTTTAGCAGTTCCAGTTCTCCTCTTCTCCTGATGACCTTTGGGCCATCTAGACTTACTGACATAGTTAAGAAGTTGGATCTCCATCAAAGCATTTTACACCAGCAATTACTAAGGATTTTCTGTTTCTTACCCCTTGCTTGAGAGTTTGCTATGGCACTCTTTGTGTTACGCTGGAGTTTTCAGATCAGATCTCAAAGATGGAGCTTACTGGATGATTTTAATCAGGGAGAGAGCAGGTTAGAGACACCTGCTCTGCTTTATCTGATTTAAAGATTGCAGTTCAGGTAGTTCTCAGTTTAAGAATGAGTTCCGTTCCCAAGGTCTGTCCTTAAGTCAAATTTGTGTGTAAGCCTGAACAGTATTAATGTGTAATACTGTATAAGTAGTATTGTGTAATGAACTCGAACCATAGTGTATTTAACTCAAATCACTGTGTATATAACTCAAGTTTTGCCACAATAGGCTCCATTCTTAACAATGGGTCATCTGTAACATGGGCGTTTTTAACCCAGGGACTACCTGTACTTCAAATGGCCCCACAGCACACAGGGCAAGAATTTTGCCCCATGTCTTAGCACAGCCCTAGTCTGTGGCTTCCTTCCTGCTTCTTCTTGTGCCTCAGTTAGAGACTGTGGATCCCGGAAGGAATCAGTACCAGCCAGGATTTCAAGAATCAAGTCTTGCTTTCCATTGGAGCATACATGAAGGATAAAGACCAGCCACCTTGGCTTGACTTTAAAGAGAGTAACTAGAACATGCCTTTCTGATTTATTAGCAGAAAACTGAAATACAAAGCAATTTCTTTTTTTCCTCCCCAAGAATAGATGCAAGGAGTTGCAGAAGAATCTTACCACAACATCACATTCTAGATTAAAAACACATCCTACGTATTCTCAGTTTAGGATGCACCTTCCTGTAAAAAGGGTGGGAGGCCTGGGCTCGGGGAGCATGTACGAAGTTACCATTTTTAATTGTCTGATAATGATGCTTATAGTCTGATAATATTGAATTCTGTGACATTAAGCAAAACAAATAATATGAATACAAATTTTGCCTAAAAACTGAAAGGGTGGGCTGATTTTAGACATTACTTATTATTTTGTGAACCTCTTTTAGTGGGGGAAGGGAAAAGCAGGATATATATGAAAATAAAGTAAGCAAATAACAGGCTTTTAGGCATCAGGACAGCAGGAAGTGTACTATAAATAGTATCCATTGATCTTTAAAGTATCTTCCCATGAAACATTAAATAATCATGCAGCAGCACAGCTGAAGATTTAATTGCTAAGAAACAATTATTTCGAATAAAATTTCAAATCATGTGTTTATGGGAGGTACATTAACAGCCAGCGTAATTTAGGACTGCAACACAATTACCCTGAAGATTTTATTTGTATAAAAATATTGATCCTACTCTACATTTATAACATCAATATACCAGATAAATTTGAGATGAACATAGAATCTTGGATATTCTGGTCCTAAGAGAATCATTTCGCATCATCTGAAACCTTTTAACTTGCTAAAAGTGTTCATTGACTTTGTATTTACCAGGCATATGTATCGACTGAAAAAAAATTATTCAGACCCTGGCTGAAAATAACTGAATTTGCATTAAATTGATTCAGGAGTCCTCCAGTTCATCTCAGGTCTGAATCTGGATTTTGATTCAGAAATTTGAATCCCTATGCTGCCCATTCAGTATAGCTGGAAAACAGCAAATGTCTAAAACTTTTTTTTCTATTTTACACAGTGAAATCTGCCAGAATAGTAGCCCCTGTAATGTGATGAAGCTTGCTGAATTGCAGTCATATAGGTCAATGGCATATGTGCTAAGGTTTTGCTCCAGAAATCGTCAAAGCTTCAGTCTGAGGGCAAATTGGAATTATTAGAAACCTATTTCTATTTACTCAGGATAGAAAGGATAGATCTAACCTACCCTATTCAAAGACCCTCATCCTGAGCTATTGTTCCTTCCTATTGTGAAGGCAATTCCACAACAGACACCAAAAAGAGAAGACATGTGTTTGTTGTTTATACAAAATTCCAGAGTAGTAAAGGGAAGGAAGGGGAGTTCTGTTGGATTCAATCTGACAAGTCTATTGTCAAATCAGAGTGACTCTTGCGATCAGACTATGTATAACATTCTTCAGAAGAGTATAGATAGCTCGCAAGAGGCCCTTAGTTTGCTACACTTCATTGTTTTCCAGTTATCACATCCATAATAGTCATATGATGACATTTTGAAGGCTGAGTGATTGATTGCTCTCTTTATGGAAAAGACCAACAAGTTAATTTCTTATATGTCTCCTCTTAACCCCCAACAATCAGCTCTGGCAGAGGTATTATTGCTCACCACTAAGCTTCTCTGTACCCTGTAGGATCTGTTCCCTCTGCAAGTGTAATTATATCCTGTCTCAAAACAAAAGCAGTGGGCAATTTTTAAAAAGTTTTTTTAAGGAACTTGCTTCAACTTGCCAGCTCTAATCTCCGAAATTTGTCATGCTTCATCTCTTCATAGCAATGTAGCTTTCTTGTAAATTTTCTTCCATTTTAGTGAAAAGAATTTATAGACATTTTAAAGACAGGTAGCTCAAACCTGTGTGCACCAATTTCAAAGAAATGCAACATGCTTCCTTGACTTTGAATGTGCTTCCCTCCAAATTTTATCTTGCTTTGATCAAAAAAGTAGCAGGTTATATTATTTTAAACTCAGTAATGGAAGGCTGGAGTCAGAATGAATCAGACTGACCCAGAGGCAACCAGAGCAGATTGAATCATTTCCTGAGCTCAAGATTTCTCCTCAAAGCAGGCTGGCAACCTCTGAAGAGCCTTAAAGTGTGCTAACAGATGCTAGGCTCATGTACGATGGCTGGGCTTGGTCTCAGTGAGGTCCTTTGGACACCCGAGCCACCACTGGACTGAGGCCCAGAAGTCATGTGATCTACCCAGGCAAGGGAATTTATGTCACTCTACCCTTATTAGGCATTATCAATCCAAAGGACTTTTTCAAAAGTTTGCACAGTTCTAATAATTAACTATAAATATTGGGTTTTTTTTTTCTTAACACCCCCCACCCCAAACTATCAATTATGCTTATATTTCTTGGCAAAGCTAGATGAAATTTACAGGCAAAGCTGATTTTTCCTGAGCTCGGTCAGAAGACGAGGGAGTTCAAGGGAAAATGTTGAGTTCCTTCTACATAGCTCCTCAACCTTGGACTCCCACTTGTTCTTAAAACGTAAGCTCCATCATTTCCTGGAAGCAATTTTTTTACAAAATAATGAGCAGCATTAAACAGGCTATTTTAACAAGTAGACGTTTTAGCTTCATATTCTATTAACTATGTTTTAGATTTGCATTTGATAATAAATGTAGCTGTATAAGCAAGCTGGCTTGTAGTTATCACATGGCAGTGGCTAACCAGCACTGAAATTGTTGTCCCATCTCCAGCTATGTGAAAAAGCTTGCCATGTGTGGCTGAGCAAATAATATTGAAAATGTCATAATTAATCACAGGGCTTATTCTCTCTCTCTCTCCCTCTCTCTCTCTCTGCAAAGTCCTGTAAATACTGGATCAAATGAAAATAATGTATTATGCCTACCACATGAAAAATGTCTATCTTAAAATATAAGATACAAAGGCACTCTAGAGAAAGTTGTCTTAACTTAAAGAAATAAATGGACAGGAAAAATGGGGTTCAGATTATGCAAATGTTGTTCAAAATTTAGTTTCTCTGTGATGTTATTCCCTTTTAAGGACTGCTTTCTGACTGGGTGTTTAATACTCCTCAAACACTGTGTGCTATAGAAAAACTCCACTCTTTCCAATACCTACAACATAGGCAGGCAATGTGCGGGTGTGGGTGGGTTGCATACAAGCTCCAGCCTTATTTGTGTAACCCTTAAAGTGAATTTTTGGCAGCACAATTTTTCATGTTTAAAAAAGAAGGGTAACTAAGATGCACACACACACACACACACACACACACACACACTGAAGACAAAGATCTGGTGACAGCACTGCATCCACTGCCATGTTCCCATGACTCTCAGAGGTCACTTGTTTACAAAATCCAACATCTCCAGCACAAAGAGGGTGCTGGCTAATACCCGTGTTGCAGATTTGAAATCTATACCATCCTCATGACAACCACTTTTCCCCGTTGATAGGGAAAGGATGACAAAAGAAAAGAAAAGAAAAGAAAAGAAAAAAAGAAAAGAAAAGAAAAGAAAAGTAAAGAGAGTTATTTCAGATAGTTTTAGGGTTTGTTTATTATTGGCTTGATGAAAGATAAATGTAAGTACCATCCAATTCACATAAGTTTGCTGACTGATCATCAGAGTGATTGTCTCCACTCCCATGTGTCCTGGATGAGGATTGAAATGGAAATTGGCGGATTTAAAATATAGATATATAAAATGAACGTTTTAATATTACTCCAACCTGGCTATCTAAACTGACTCAAGATAACATTTAGTTGGCTGCCATTTTTAAGAACCTAGCATGCAACGTTTATAGATGTATAGACAAAACAGAAGAGGGATGGGTGTTATATCAGTTCAAGTGTGCAGTTAAGCAAGAATATGAAAAAGCTGATTGGAAGATGAAATTAATGACAAAGAAAGAAAGAAAACATAACATAGGTTGAAAGAGCAACCACCAAGAAAAGATTTAGCATACAGCAATAGTGAGATAGAGTAAGATGACATAGAATAGAAGGCATAAACTGAATTCATTAACTATTTTTATGTGAGTTCCACGTGAGTTTTAATAAAGCATACAGGATGAGTGATGGTGAGGAATTCCACCTCCCCATAATGTAGGGGCCGTGACACCAGTTAAGGGTAGTTGTCTATGTGTATAGTATCAATGTCTATAGTGAAGAGGACTTTGTCTATGCATTGTGTCCCAAGTGATTTCAGATCCTGATAAAATAGATGTCCTTAATAGAGATGTCTATGCTGTCAGGTTGACATCTGTCCTTAAATGATGTCACAGTCATTATGTCATGGAGGTAGGGCTTCTGTATTTCACTCATGTAGTAAATTTTGGGAAATTAGCAAAACTTTCCTAGTGCCAAAATAAGGCTGCTGTTGTTAGCTTTTTCAAATTTCATCTCTTGAACCAGGCAGCATTTCAGGTGGACCCTGTTGAGATTATGCACTTTCAAGAGTCACTTTCTCAGTCTGCTTGTCGTATTTTGTGGGGAATGTGTGGCCTCCAGATGTTAACTGAACTGTGACTCTCGGGAATCAACATAGCCAGTGATGAGATGGTGTGAGCTAAAGTTCAGCAACATCTCCAGAGTTGCATGTTTGCCATCCCTAGAGTATTAAATGGTGAGCCAATGGGCAGAGTCCATTTGTCTTTTCCATCTTTGTAATGACATCTTGTGTATTACTTGCTGGGAGAAAAATGGGATATAAATTAGTTAAAGCAGTAAAACAATTACCCAGAGAATGTTAGCTGCTTTATAAAAGCACTGTCAGTCATCATCAAGCTCTGGGATCAGAGGGTACATTTCCAAAAATCAGTATAAGAAAATAAAATATATTTATTATCAGTAAAATATCTTTCTAGCTTGAGGCTGCACACATAAAAAAGTGGTTCAGGAGACTTCATTGTTACTCCATGTGATGTTAAAGCAAGCAATCACATCTGGATCCTGCATCTGTGGACCCACAGATAGGCACAAATGATAGTAATCAAACATGGCAATCAAATATAATGAAAAATGATTATTTTCTGGCATTGCAGAGCAGCCTTCCTGAACTTAAGGAAGATCCCATTTTCACGAAGAATTCCATTCCTTAACATGGAGTAGACCTAATCCCATTTACCTATCCAGTCTGACAGATTTTCCAAAACATTTTTAAATTAAAAGTTAGCTTAATTTAAACTTGGGTGAAATAAGGATGAGACTTGCACTTACTTTGAAAAATATACAAAAGAGTATTTAATCTTTTTTAGACTTTTAAAAAGATGGATGTGCTTACAGTAGTGCTTGTCTTTTTGCAAAATAGAGCTTTCACACACACACACACACACACACACACACACGGTATTTCCTGGAATATCTATATGACACCTTTTAGGAAAAAAGTGCAACTCCAAACCACCCCAATTTTGAATTTTTTTCTATGAAAAGATAAACATTAGTTAGACTTTGTTTCTGATAGCCTTTGCACCAGCATGGATCTGCTAGTACTAAACACCAAATGTGCTCCCAGCAAACTTGTCATGATTATTTTTTAAAAAAACCCAAAACATTCCATTGGGCCTCACAAAGGATGGGAGTTGAAGCCACACATTTGGAGAGCATAAGTTTAGGGGAGGATTTTGTATAGGATACACTTGTTTCCTTATGATGAAAACTGGGTTCTCAGCAGCAGAGAACTTAATGGGGTTCGTCTTAATTACTGCAGGTCTTGATAATAACAAGAGAAGTACTTGGCTGGCCTGATCAATAGAACTTAAACAGCCAGTACTGGAGTTATTTTTTTAACTGAAAATTTCTATGCTATATAGTATTGCCATTTTAATTTTACTTATGAAACAAAAGATGGTAAGACCTGACAGCCAAAAACACAACAGCTGTATTCACACAACATGCTTTGTCCAGCCGGTTAAACACTCAGCGACTGCATTCAAACTACATGCTAAACTTGTTTAGTATTAAACTTGCTTTGTGTGCTTTGTGACTTTGCATGTTGTGTTTATGGTCTAATGTATTTTGCAAATCCAGAAAATGGGTTAATTCAGGAGTAAGTTAACCCAGCACATAGGAATGCACAAAATTGTTTCCAAAGTAGGATTCCAGAAAACTATCAATCAGCCTATGCATTTATCTCGGTATCTATTCTCCTATGCATTTATAGAGAGAGTAGCTGATGTTTATACATACAGATAGAGCTTGCCATATATAAGGATCAGGAATAGAGACACTGAGGTTTAAGCTCAGTTCCACAGAGCATTTTTTCTTTAATGTGAGATAAAAGCGCTAATGGCTTATTGAAGCTATTTAGACAAGGCCTGTTAGAGGATTGCTTGTTCTGCATTCCACGGCACAGCATCAGCCAAGAAGCATTTTGTGGTTTCCTTTGTGTGGGAGGATTTGGTTTCACCATGGATGTGTTCCAATGAAGGCTGCGGGAAGGAAGGGCTGGCTTGTCACACAGAAATGCGGTTGCCTTTAAAGGGTGTCTACAAATATATAAAGTCTATTCTGTTAGGTAAGAACTGCTTTAGTTAAGGTTACTTGCTGGTTTAGTTAAGGTCACTTGCCACTTGAGGGATGGCTCTCGTGTGCCCTCCACCTTATCTGAAGGATCCTGTGTACAGACTGCAGGGCAGGATGATTCAGGCTCCTGGCAGCTGCCCAAACGCCAGGCAAGACCAGCATAGAATTACCATAAGATACCTCGTGGACCCCAGGAGTCCTCTTGGGAACTGTCATGACTGGAGCTCCCCAGATAGATTTGGAAGACTTGGGAAGTAAATCCTTCCTAATCCAAAATGCTCAATTGCTGCTTTAATGTAATTCATGCCGGGGCGCTTTCTGATGGAAATTTACCATGCCCAAGTACAACAGCTCCTACTCAGGACTTAATTGGGCAAAGCTCCAGTTGGTTTTAAAAGAGGGATTTAACCACAAGATGCAAGACTTTATCATAAGCGACTGAAATTCTTTATTTCAACTGGCAGAGTTCAGTCCATGATGAAGAATGGTTAGGCAATGTCCTCTGCCAACCACCAAAGTCTGCCAAACTGTCCCCGTTGAACTAGTTTTTGTAATTGCAAAAATATCACTCTGCTGGAGCAGATATGGTTTTTGCTCTCTCTAACTGAGAGAGAGGAATATGTCACTGAGGAATATGTAGTCCTTATTCTTTTACAACTGTATCATCCTTATATATAATATATTATCATCATTATATTATCACAGTTACATTAGGGAAGTGGTAGTTATTATCTGTCTTTGCATAGCATAAGAAAGGGCCTTTAGTATCCAAAGATCTAAGACAGAAGAAAGAGCAGTTTATGATTAGCATTCTCTTTGACCCATGATAGAAGACTGTCCCAATGGGTCAGCCCTTCCCAATGGGTCAGCCCTTTGAGAAACCAAAGTTATGAATGCTAATACCGGTAGTCCTCAACTTACGACCATTCATTTACGACCATTCAAAGTTACGATGGCACTGAAAAAAGTGATTTATGACTGGTCCTCACATTTATGACTGTTGCAACATCCCCACAGTCATGTAATCAAAATTTGGGTACTTGGCAACCAGCATGTATTTACCAGCATATATTTACATCCCGGGATCATGTGATCGCCATCTGTGACCTTCCCAGGGGGCTTCCAGTAAGCAAAGTCAATGGGGAAAGCTGGATTCACTTAACAACTGTGTGATTTGCTTAATGACTGTGGCAAAAAGGTCATAAAATCAGGTGTGACTGACTTAACAACTGCATCGCTTAGCGATGGAGATTCCGGTCCCAATTGTGGACGTAAGTCAAGGACTACCTGTACTACTTTTATTATAAGTTTACAGAAACAGAATCTTGCAAGTCTGAATATGCTTCCCTCCCCTCTTAATCTTCAAGGTAACTAGGGAGGGTCAATCCTGAGATGTTTTCTCAAATTACATTTCTGCCTCAGATTTAACATTCTTTTATCTGACTGTTGTCTTGGTTGTGCTCTTCCTTCTGCTCCTCAAGGTTATTCCTACATCCCATTACACATTGTTTGTCACCACTCAGGCATATAGTGTCTAAATCCTCTTGCATATCATAACATGCAACAGCATGGTGTAATTAGACATTAAAAAACACCCCAGGAAGAGTCTACATCGGTCTTCTGTAATCTGGTGACTTTCAGAAATGCAGGGCTCTAGGTCCAATTATATCTGGTCACTCCACATGCTGATTTGGGGGTGATGCAGTTGGGAGTCCAAGCCAAGAGAGGTAGGGCATGGGTGGGTGAACTTTTACTATATTTATATATTGTTTATATTTTTATATTATTGCACTAGTATTTTCATATTTTATTATATATGCTGTAAACCTTGTATAGTCCCATTGGATTGAGTCAGTATGAATTATCTAAATAAATAAATAAATAAATAAATAAATAAATATTCTGCAACTCCAAAGCTGTCATGGAGAAAATCTATCTATGTGGTTGCTAGGAGTCAAAAATGGCTTGATGGCACATAATCAATAACCAATTCCAAAGGCCACATGGGTTGTCCACCACACTGGAGAATCACACTACAATCCATTAAATTCTCTCTTGATCTCCTAATTCTCAATCCATACCCACCCTCTTGCCCCATCCCCCAAACATACCCTTTTTCCATCCTTTATTCTTGCTCTCTCTCCCCTTCCCCTCATCTGCTGAGGGAAACTGCTCTACATGATGAGCATCTATGCATTTTGCCTTCTCCTGTTAGACCCCACCTCCCTTCCCAAAGGTCCTTGATCTGTACCAGAGGACCAGGATATGCGTTCTATTCACTTGAGATTAACATGTGCAAAGTGCACAATCTTTTTGTAATGCAGTCCTCCAGAAAAAGGCCATAAATCTCTTTGCCATGTCCACTTTGCTAGTCTCTCAGGCCCTGAGGTTTTGTTAGCCTGAGGCATCTGCTCTGCCATTAAGGCTAGCTAAATGGATTTCTAGGCAAAGGGGCTTTTCTTAAGTCTTTGCCTCTTCTAAAGCCTGTGGTTTAAAAATAAAAAAGGGGTTTTGTTCATTTTGTGCAGAAGGTAGAAACAGCACCTCTCATACTTCTTCTGCAAACTCAGTGTGTGAGAGAAACAAATTCCCTCTTCACTCACTCTCTGAAAAGTGTGGGGAAAAAACCCCATGCTCACCAGGAATGGAGCAGCTGTATAGTCGGCAACTGGGTGAAAGGATTTGTGGAACCAAGTAAAGGAGAAAACTCTAGATGCATGAAGATATGAGTGCACAGGAAGCCCGATCGCAGGTAACCCACTAGGGATGGACCAGGTCTGCTGATCATAGAGGCCTGATATTACCTATATTAGAAAGAGGTTGAATGGGGGGTGGGGGGGGGGGAAGGGAGCCATTCTTCCATATCGAAAACGAAGAACAAGAGACCAGATGAGGGTGAGTATGCATTCTTTCTGAAGCAAAAGCAAGCGGAGGAAAAGGAACCCCTCTCCCACAGGGATTTCCGGGGAACCAGATTCTTTGGCTGCTTGCAAACAGGCAGCACTGAACCCCTGTAAATCCTGCAGCAGAGGTAGGATTTTCTCTCCCGGGAAGCGACCTCAGCATTGTATAAAATAATTTTATGTCGTAGGAGTTGGGGTGGCTGTTTTGTAGGCTAGGGGTCACTATGTGTCTGGCCTAATGCAGCTCGGATAAACGGAAAGAGCTTTACAGTATTGTGGGGTGACGCTTACAGTGGATGAACAGTTTAGACATTGGCTGGGCTTGGCCTGTGTGCGTAGGTGTGTTTTCTGTTTTTCCACTACAACTCAGCAGTGACAGAGGCACTCACACCAAAGAACTTCCATTTCTCTCATTCTGTTTCTGCCTCTCTTTTCTCTTATATACAGACATAACTCTCAAACAATAGCACAGCATTAAGCAAGCCATGCACACAGATGAAAATGTGGATGTTGTGTTTCTGTCACACATGAAGCCCACAGAATAGCTAGTAACCTTGTACCATATGTTCCCAGGTACAAAATGTAGCACATTTAAGACTGCTTAGAAAATACGATACCCCATAACAAAATGACTGCCTGGGCAAAATGCCTGCACACCATGTGCTACAAATAGGAAACAAATGTGTATTTTCTTTTCCTTTTTTTAAAAAAAAGATGATTGCAGAAATGTCTGGAAAGATACATGCCTTAGAAAGAATGTCCAAAGATCTTTTAATCTGCATGCATAAATCAAAATATATAGCCAGTTATCTTCAGCAGTGAGGAATTAAAAGAGGTCCTCTCCCCCTTTTCCTTTGTGGAAACACATTCTGAAATCTGATGTCCCTCAAACAATAATCAGATATGTAATCTACACTGAATTGCAGGAGAAGCTATACCTTTACATCTGAAAACTTCTCTGGCATATTGTTCCAAATCCTACTGAAATTGGTGGAATTTATATTCCCAAAGTGCAAACATAAATATGCAAAAATGCTGGCAAATACTGTGCATTGAAGGTACAATCAGACATCTTTCAGATACTGCTGTCTAACTGTCAGTAGAAGGACAGAAGTTGCAACAGATCTATCAGGGTTTCTGAAGAGAACCTTAATAAGATATTCAAGTGACTGTGATTGCAAAGTGCCCAAGTTAATCAATTGTTTTGTGGTTCCTCTGTATAGATCCTCACATGCAGATTTATGCATGGATTACTAGATCTGAGTTTATATGCTTAAAACAGAACTGACAGACAATAGCTTTTGGAAATTGGCCTCTCTATGCTCAAGCGTAGAGTGTTTTGATTTCAGAAATGGTTAGTTTTAAGGCTGCTTGCTGGTTGTGGTGGTGTTATCAGCAGTGGTTTCTTGGTTGTTTTAAGTAGTCTTGTGTTACCCCTTTTGCAAGATGAGGTAGATGAACATCTACTAGAAGGAGCCATTTAAATGATTTCAAAAGTGTCCTAGGAACCATCATGATGAAGCTCTGAGCCATAAAGCAGATAGAAACCCCAGTTCCTTACTGACAGGGAAGAGACCAGGCTTTGACATCTGGGTTCAGTATCTGCCATAGTTACAGTGGGGGTGGCCATATTGAGCTCAGGAGCCCCCTCCCAAAAAAGATGGATGAAGATAGTAAGGTTTCCCGTTAATTTGAGGTAGGAGATGCACAGAACAGTAGAGTGATCCTTATGGTAGTCTAACATAATATTAAAAAGAAAAGGTTCCTCCTAAAACTTTTTCCCTAGAGTCGAGAAAAACTAAGTGTGTTCTATTGCCTCATTCATTTTGTATCATTGCCTTACCTCCTCTTCCCAAAATGTTAAATGGGATTCCCCACTTCTCCTCTATGATAGTGTCACACACAAACACATATACAGTGGTACCTCAAGATACGAACGCCCCACCTTACGAAAATTTCGAGATATGACCAGCTCCAGCCGCAAAAATTTACCTTGACATGCGAACTCTGCCTCAAGCTACGAACCAGATCCGCGGCCATTTGCCCCGCTGCCACGTGGTCGCGGCTTCCTGTGGGCGAGATTGCGGCAGCAAGGAGACGTTCGGTGAGGCTTGTGGTATGTTTTGTGGCGTTTGGAAGGTTTTTGGTGTGCTTTTCAGCATGGCTCCAAAGAAAATGCAGAGCCGTATGTATTTACATTGTGTAAGATCTTGCCCCGTTCGTCAAGAGAAACTCCCGTGACACGTGTAGTTCACAAAAGAGGTTTACTCAAGCGTAACGCAACAGTTACAAGCAAAGCCAGGACTGGCTTGGTACAATACATTGGTTCCTTTATACCTCCCCTCCTTACAGGCTGCGGATTATCAGCGCCCCAATGATCCCCCTTAATTGTCCAGATGGCAGGTTCAGCCTGAGTCCCATTGTTCTTTAATTGTTGTTAGCCCTTGGCGTGGTGATTGCTTTCGCTGGGCTTTTGTCGCGCGCACAGCCGGGAGCGGGAGCTTTCCCCCGCGCGCTGATTCCTCTTCCTCAATTCCGCGCTCTTTCCTTTGTCCATAGCCCTCTGGTGTTAACACAACGCATCCGCTCCAGATTAGTGAAGAGGCGCCAGGTGGCCCTTTCATTAGCACTTCCTCTTTCTGCGCTAAGGCTCGAGTGGTGAAACTGACTAAAGCACGCCTGGGGAATTTCCTAGCCGTGCAACGCCAGCTGACACATTGAACCTTATGGGGAAATTTGCTTCAGGATGCGACCAAATTCGGAGGGCAGATTAGCCATATTTACATTGAACCTTATGGGGAAATTTGCCTCGTGGTGCGACCAAATTCGGGGGCGGAACGGATTAACCGTATTTACATTGAACCCTATGGGAAAATTTGCTTCAGGATGCGACCAATTCGACTTGCGATCAGAGTCACAGAACGGATTAAATTCGTATCTTGAGGTACCACTGTATATGAAACTACACTAACTACCACCAGTGCAACCAGTAAGCTACTCCAAACATTAGATGAATTTTGTTTTCCCTTCGGAATAATTTTCCCCAGCTCCACAGCATACACAAACTCCAAAGTTCAAACTAAAATTTCTCACTAAGAAAACTTTTAGCTCAGCACTTCTTAAAATTCTTGTATAAAGTTCCGGGCCAAATGCTAACCATCTGGTATATGTGTATGTTTCCGTGAGTGCCCATCTACATTTCTAATCTTTGTTCAGTGGAATTTTA
This sequence comes from Liasis olivaceus, assembly GCA_030867105.1. Taxonomy (NCBI): domain Eukaryota; kingdom Metazoa; phylum Chordata; class Lepidosauria; order Squamata; family Pythonidae; genus Liasis; species Liasis olivaceus. The sequence continues at coordinate 134,715,637 of CM061349.1, read as the reverse complement.
GGATAAGGGTTTTTTATGTATTTCAGTTAAATGATAATGTGGACAACAGCTAGGTCTTTTTTTTTCTTTTTTTTACAAAGGACAGAAGTGTTTGGCAATCAGCCAAAGAACCATGAAATCAGATCTACTATGTTATTTCAACTTTTTGCTATTCAGGAAAATTAATTGCTTAGACTGACAGAACGTTACATTATTAAAACTTTTTGGTAACATTCTAATGTCTGGCCATCATACTGTGCATTAGAAAGCTGGCAAAAAGGCAGCTTTTAAAAATTCCATTAAGTTGGTTTGCCACATTCCTTATGTCAGGCTGTTCATTTCCACAGTTCACAGATCACTCTATTGTGTTCAGCTGGACATCAGATATGGGTTAGCTATATACACACAAGTAAAAGCCATTGCTAGTAGGGATCTACTACATCAAAGAGGAAAACTGCTGAAAGCATCTGTGTGAATATTAAAGGAAAAAGAAACAATTAGAACATGGTTGTGTGTTCTGTAGGAGAAATCTTTGCAAAGCAGATGGCCAAGAGGTCCAGAAAACACACCACTGTAATAGAGGGAGAATTCAATTACCCCAACGTTAACGGAATCGCACTCTGAGGCAAATGAGGCATGGTTTTGGTAGTCTCAGAGCAGGGGAGGCAAAATAATTCCATTCATTCATTCATTCATTCATTCATTCATTCATTCATTCATTGTTTATCCATCCATCCATCTTGGGGACCGGTTGTGGGGTTAAGAGGCTAATCAAGGCACATATTTCACTCCTTAAAACTCTCTCTCAAAATTGGGCCCTGCCCCACCCATTTTTGGAATCTGGCTCTCTATTTCCTTTGCAAAGCCTAGAGTGCAATCCTCTAGCCCAGTGGTTCTCAGTCTCAGCTACTTTAAGTTGTGTGGACTTCAACTCCCAGAATTCCCCAGCCAGCAAGCTGGAAACTTTTTGGGAAAAATTAGTTCAATCATGTCATAACCCCCCCACCCCCCCAAAAAAGGAGATGCCAATCACAGTCTTCAAGACAGCTGGAACTCTTAGAACTTTACTTGAAACAGATTTAAAAAAACAGGGTTTTTTTTAGATTTTTATCCTGCCATTTTTTTCATAGACAATTTAAGGAAACAAACATACCAATACTCCTTCCTCCTTCTATTTTCCTCACAACAACAACCCTGTGAGGTGAGTTGGGCTGAGAGGAAGTGACTGGCCCCAAGTCACCCAGCTGGTTTTTCATGCCTAAGGCGGGACTAGAACTCACCATCTCCTGGTATCTAGGCCAGCAACTTAACCATGATACCAAACTGGCTCTTTTTTGCTGTAAGAAAAGGAGAGGTCTGTGTTTTTTTGAGTTCCAGAACAAAACCTACAGAACAAATCCCCCCACCCCCACTGGCAAGTTCACCACTCAAAATGCTCTTTCCGAGCATGCAAATTCTGTGACTGGAACATTTTGCACCGCCCTTGCACTAGCCCTTTTACATCAAAGTGGCTTCTTTCCATCTAGCATTGAAGTTCTGGTCAAATGTTTGTGGCAATTTCTGGCTGGCAGTTGTGCATCACAGAATTCCCATATTCAACAAGTGCTAATCTAGGATAGAGTGAGTGGTAAGAACAACTATCAGAACTTACATATTAAAGGCTCTCATTCAGTGCAAATGACTCACTCAGAGCAAATGTAAGAAAAAGGGTTTCACCCCCCCTCTTTTTGCCAAAGTATTAAAAAGATCAGTTAAAGTTGGAAGTACAGTACTGCCAACTTAGAAGCAGGGATAATCTCTTTGGAAGAGAAAATACAGACAAAAATAAAGGCAAGGCTATAGAAATCTGGAGGACAGGGAAGAAAAGCTAAGTGCTAAGCATTAGAATGCTATCAACAGAACAAGAGTTGACAGGTCAGCCTTAGAAATAAATGCCAGAGAAGTATAAAGGGTCTGATTCTTTTCTCATTCATGCATTAATAAATAATGCAACAATGAAATTGCTCAAGGAGGCTTAAGTTAATCAAATGGCTTTCGAAAGGAAGTCACTGGATTTTTTTTTTTAAAAAGTAGCAGGGCCTGAAAAAAGAAAACTTCAACAGAATCCTTTATAACCCGTTCACAAATTCATAGAAGGATTTTGGGGGGGGGGGGGTTGCTGGGGGGGAGGAATGCTGCCTAAAATACGCCTTGTTGCTTAAAACTGATAGGCCTCTTTGGGTGTATAGATGATGAAGGGCAGGATCTTCAAGAAGCAAGATAACTCCATGCACCATAGCTGTCATCCTTGTTTCAAAGCTTTGCCTGCTGCAGGATGTGGTCTTAGGCAAAAGAGTCCTCTGTCTCCCGTCCCTCACACAGAATAGTGTGAAGGTAGACAGAACCTTTAAATAGCAACTTGAAAACTAGTACAAGGGTATCATTTAGATGGCTTAAGTAAAATAATACAGTGATTGAGGTATGTAGTTATTGGTCTGACTTCCCATTTAATCTAAATATGTAACAGTTCTTGCAAATGCCTCTCTGATTTGCCATTCAAGTAAAACATGTTCAGCATTAAAAATATGTGGTTTCCAAATATTTTAGTCAAGGAACCCAACAATTATTTGTCTTTGTTGATAAACGCAGGAGTATGATGTGATGGATTCACTTTGGAGTCCTTTGTGCTCTCTGAGCTTGGTTGTTTGCTTGCAGATGTTTCATTACCCAACTAGGTAACATCATCAGTGCTGGTGAGTGTGGGGTTTGCTCCCTGTTTATATATGGTAGCTTGCCTTGCCAGGGTTGGTGGGGGTGTGGTTTTCTCCTTGGTAGTTCCTTGATTAGAGTATTGTTTTCTGCTTGATTGTTTGTCTGGTGTTAATCCCTGCTTATCTGGGTGCTGGCTGCTGGAGAGGATGTGTTCTGGTCTTTTTGTTGCCTTCTTAGCTTTTTTATTGTCTCTTTTGAATGGTGTGTAAATGTGGTTTATCTCTATGTATCTGTTGATGGTGGATTTGTCTGAATGCCAAGCTTCCAGGATTCACTTCCTCTATGGGAGCAGGAGTAGTGGTGATGATAATAATTTTACTCAGAACCCGCAAATCCAAAATACAATTGAACCTCAGCTTTCAGCATGCTGAATTTTTTAACTTCCAAAATTGGAGGAGGGGGAACTAACGTATTAAACATATATTCGTACAGAATTGGAGGAATTTCACCTGTATAGGGGGATGGAGATAATGCATGGCAGAAAAAAAAAAAAATGCCTATATGCAAGCTGGCTGGGTGGGTGGAGTGTTACATGACTTTTTTCTTGTTAATGTTATACATTGGCCGTGAACAATTTTTCAAAAAAATCCTTCCATTGCTACAAGTCAAATGGAAAATATTGGTGCCCTGATCTTGCTGCCCTGCCTTACTGAGAAGTATACCAGGAAATAGGCAAGTTTTGATCATTTGTTTTTATTGATTTATTTTTAACATACAGAAAAGAAAGATACAAAAGAGGAAAAATAAAAAAGAACAGAAAGAAGGCAAACAAGACATCTAAAACCTCTCACGCATATAGAAACCAGTTTAGTTTTTAAACACAGTATTCAACCTTGACTGCATGGAGCATATTGATCAACCTTTCCATTATGTCAATGAAAAGACAGTTCAAAAGCAGAGAGCGAACATAAATTATTGATCCAAGATTGTAAATCTGGGGTGGCACTGTCTTTCCATTATAAAAGAGTAATCTTTTTTGCTATGTTCTGTGCTTGATAAGTCCATAGTTCTTCATATATTTCAAATTTCCTGTATTCAGAATCATATTTGGAACTTTAAAACCTACTGTTCTTCCCAAAGCCACATTAGTAAATATAGGCTATTCAACCAGATAGGGTGATAATAAAGTTCTGTTTCATCTTCGTATGTTCCCTCTGCCATTTTATACTACCAACATAATGAAGTGACTGCTGACTCTTTTAAATGTGCTCTAAGGTATCCAATAAACATGAAAAAAAAATTGCTGAGACTTTCAGGGAAGAAATGGTGGATTGAAGACGGCTCCATGAAAAGCAGAGCTAACAACCACAGTGGAATGAAGAGCCCGTGAGTAGACTGGCTCTTCAATAATTCCTCTCCGGACAAGGAGAGGACTTGAGATTGCCCACAAGTGCTCCAGACAGCTGCTCTTTGCGAGAAGGCAGCAAGGCAGCAGTCTCTGGAGGGATTAGAGCTCTGGGAAACGAGAGAGTAGCCATCTTGCTCAAACCACAGTTGGCACCTTCAAAAGGACACTAGGTTTGCATACTTCCTTTTCTAATCACTTTCAGAAATTGCTTTGGATTGACAAGTTTTATAGCACCAGGTGAGTTTCCTTCAATCCTTAGCAAAAGAAGTTTTAAATACAAGTTTAAGGACTTAAAAAAAATTCTTTTGGAATAAACAGCAAAAGGGTGATTAGACCCTTGATTTTGGAAAGTTACAAATGGACTAAAGGTCCAGATGGATTTGAAATAAGATTTTGGAATTAATTATAAAGAATCCGTCCTGTGGAAAAATGTTTTTGTTTTAAATTCTTTTTTTAAAAAATAGTAAGATAAGACTTTAAAAATTGGAAGCTAGGGGGAACTAGAAGGAATTAAAGATCACAATTAAAGGAGAAGAATACTTAAACTCAACTTACAAATACAGAATGAAGCAAAACATTTTAACATTGGGCACATTGAAGGATATTTTTGAACAATGGACCCAGAAGTTAACTTTAAGAGTGTCTGTTTCTATAGATAGACTGTGTTTAAAGGATGTTATGAAAGAGGAACAAGTTTTACTTGACAAGATTGAGACTGATCTGAAAGTGGATTTAAAAATGACAGGCTACAAGAATGACATGGAAAAAGATGCTACACTGACATGGAAAAAGAAACTGGCTGATGTCTTAAAAAGGGATATACAAATAACAAACCAAGAGTGGATAATTTTCCTATATTGGATTTACAAAAGATCTGTTAAAGCTTTGAAGAATTATGTGAGAAGAGACAAAGAAAAAATGAAAAGAAATCAAGTTCTAGGACATTATTTGAAGGGATTAAAGATCAAGATTGTTAGAAGTAAAAGGAAGGAATATAAAGCTGGTTTATTTGATCAAGGTTAAAATAGATATGTTGTTATCTCTGGTAACCCTTAATGGACTTTTGCTGACATTAGGACTGAAATGACGAGGCTTTAAGGATTTGTTTATAGATAAGAGATGGGATATGGGAAGAAGAGATCATTTGTTGTATTTTAGGAGAAGGTGATAAGTTACTAAAATTGTTTATACTTGTGATGAAGGGAGAAGTCATTTTTTTATACATTTCTTTTTTTTCTTTATATTCTTATTTTTTCTTTCTTTTCTGTTTTTCTTTTCTATTTTTTCTTTTCTGCACCTAGGTTTTATTGCATTAGGTTTTTCTGCATTAGGTTTTATTGTTGTAATTGTAATTTTTAATAAAATTTCTATAAAATCATTTGCTGAATTTATCTAATTTTTAGATCATAAGAGACATGCTTAATATTCTTTTAGATCTTTAACCATTTATTTATTATGATAGTAATTTGTTAGATATGGCAGCACATAGCAGCACTTGTCTGATCTTCAGAAAGCTGAAAAGAATCAGGCCTGTTTAGTACTTAGATGAAAGATTGTCAGGAAATCTCAAAACTGTAGATTAGATTGGATAGTTGAAAAGAGAGCCAGCTTGGTGTAGTGGTTAAGGCACCAGGATAGAAACTGGAAGACCGAGAGTTCTACTCCCACCTCAGGCACAAAGCCAGCTAGGTGACCATGGGCCAGTCACTCTCTCTCAGCCCTAGGAAGGAGGCAATGGCAAACCACTTCCGAAAATCTTGTCAAGAAAACTGCAGGGAATGGTCCAAGTAGTCACCAGGAGTCAACACTGACTTGAAGGGACCAAAAAAAAAAAAAAAAAGTTGAAAAAAATACCTGGAAGAATGCAGTGTACTGGTTTGTACACTGATCATGGCTGGTTGGAATGGAGTGTCATAGAAAAGTTAGTAATAAATAACTAAATTTCATTCTAGCACTGAAGACGTTACCTAGCCGGATAACAAAACGTTTGCAAGAAAACAGCCAAGCTCAGAGAACCCCAAGGACTCCACAGTTCAACCCTGAGCTACATATTCACTTCTATTGGAAATAACTAAATAAATCACACTTCCATATTGTTGCTAAGAAAACTACATGGAGATGTAATCTATATTGTCATCAGGAGTCAAGCTGGTCATCAGGAGTTGAGGACATTTCTGTTTATTAATTCTGTGCTAAGATTCAATTCAAATACGTGTTCTGAAGGGAATCGATCACATCTCCAAAATTGACGCCCAGAGTTGCTGGGAATCAGGCAGCATATAAATTTAATACATTACTATTATTGTTGTTGTTTTTGATTGCACAGTCAGCCAGATGTTTAGGCTGGATTTGGCATTTTTATCCACTTATCAAGTCCTTCCGAAGGACCTGGGATAGGCAGATGTTGTTTGATGGTGTTAAAGGTATCAACACAGGATATAAACTGTTCCAAGTAAAGCTGCTTTTTGCAATTAACTGATGGTGATTTCGTCAATGCTGATGGTGTTCAAGCGGTGCTCCAGATGTTTTGGGAATGTACCTAAGGCACCTATTACTATCGGTACTATTTCTGCTTTCTTTTGCCATAGTCATTCTACTTCTATTTACAAGTCTTTATATCTTGTGATTTTCTCCAGTTCTTTCTCTTCTCTTCTGCTGTCTCCAGGTATTGCAATGTCCACTATCCAGACTTTTTTGTCTTTCTTATCAACAATTGCTAAGCCTGGGGTGTTGTGTGGCAGCTGCTTGTCTGTTTGAATTCCAAAGTCCCAGAGCACTTTAGCTTCTTCCTTTTCTATTACTTTGTCTGTTTTGCAGACCCACAAGTTTTTGCTTGCAGGCAAATGGTATTTCTTGCAGATATTCCAACGTACCATTGTTGCTATTTTGTCATGCTGTTGTTTATAGTCAGTCTGTATGATCATCTTGCCACAGCTAGCTAGGTGGTTCATTGTTTCTTCAGCTTCTTTGCAGAGGTGGCATTTGCTGTCTGTTGCTGTCTTCTCAGTTCTGGCTTTGTATGCATTTGTTCTTAAGGCTTGGTCTTGTGCAGCCAGAATGAGCCCCTCTGTCTCTTTCTTCAACTTTCCTGCTCTCAGCCATTGCCAGGTCTTGTTGTTATCTGCTTTGCCTGCTAGTTTTTTTGTGTACTGGCCGTGTAATACTTTGCCTTGCCATGTCTCTTTTCTATTCTTCATTTAGTCTTTCTTGTAGGCCAGTTTGGTGTCTTTGGAATTCAGTAAGCCTTCATGGTGTACTAGCTTCAGTGCACCTTCTTCACTGTCCTTCAGATATTCTTCTAATGTCCTTTTTTCCTTCTTCAACTGTCTGGTGTACTTGCACCATTCCATGCCCATCTATGCTCCTTGGTAAGTAGAGTCTGCCAACATTGCTGCATGGATGGAGGGCATGATTCATTGTCATTATTTTTCTGGTCTTCCTATTCAAGTTGCTGCTGCTGCTGCTGCTGCTGCAATTATTATTATTATTGTTGTTGTTGTTGTTGTTGTTGTTGTTGTTGTTATTATTTAGAACAAATAGTTAAATCAAATTAGATATATTGATGGCCTTTTGTGCATATGCAAAATGTCCCTGCCCCCCCTTGATTGATTGATTTGATTCACTATCCCATTCAAAAATCCAAGTCAGACAGTTTGGAAATCTGAACTGAATGAATGATTCAAACTGGATCTGGATCAGTTGGCCTGGTGTAATTGTTTTGTGATTTCAGAAATGAAGGAGTTATTATCATCATCATCCATATGATCACAAGAGATCCAGTAAAATTGGATTGTAGGTTAGAATCTGCACTAAAGAGTACTGGAAGGAGAGTGCAGGATAGAAATGGGGAACCTGTGTCTCCCAGATATTGCTGAACTGTGCTCCCAACATCCGTCATCATTATCTATGCTGACTGGGCTTCCTGGAAGTTATAGTTCAACAACTTCTGGAGGGCCACCAATTTGTTGTCTCTGATAGGTAATGGATAGCTATGGAAGGAGATATGGAAGCAAGTACAGTGATGACAGATCTTGTGTATAACAAGATACGGAAAGTTGTGAAGACAGATGAGCTGGCTAGTTACACCTGGGCCAGTTTGAGAGGAGCCAGTGGACTGCCTTATAAAGACAGTGGAAGATCATCATTAGGGAGTCTTTTTGCCTTCTGCTTCAGCATACAAAAGGATTTGGCATTTTGAAAACAAATGACTTTGAGAATCGTGAAGTTTTATCTTGGGTTAGCCAAGTAATTCTTTATGAGTGGCTTGCATTCAGAAGTCCTGCTCAAAGTCAGAGCCTCTTTCATAGTAACATAGTAGGAAATGAAGGAATAACAGTTTTATTTGTCACAGTGTAAAGACACTATTTATGGCCAGGGATCTGAATCTTTGCATGCTGTTATTCTATTAAATGCTTTATTCAAAGCATGAACAATATGTTTGAGAAACAAATGCACTCCACATGAATAAAGCAGAGCAATGTGAAAAAAGGTCATTTTCATCTTCAGCCAAGAATCTCAATCTTACTCAAAAGCAGCACCAATAAACAAAATAAAAATGCTTCAAAATAATATGCTTGCCTCTAATACAATGTCACTTCTCCTCCTAATCATTCCCAGAGACGGGTAAACAACTAAGATTCCCAGAGTTCTGGAGAACAGCTAAGCACAGAAAACTGTCAGCCAAGCAGTGTATACTTGCTATCTAGTAAGTGAGTGTTTTGTACCATCCTACCAATCCTGTGTCTGGGCACACATTTCTCTCCCCCCCCCCCCCCACTTTTACAAAAATAAAAGAGAATAAATTGCTAGCATTTCCCCATGTTTTTGTGCCATGGTAACAAAGGTTTGTGGCACCTCTAACGTTGGCATCCTGGCAGTTCTGCAATTGGACTCCTTTATCCAATTATGCCAGCACAGTGCTACAACAGGATCCCAGGAAAAGCCAAGTAGGGTGAGCAAAACATCTCCTGCAATGAAAGTTCAGATCCCCTCCTGAAGCACATAGTAGCAAAATGCATCTGGTTTTGAAATGGCTTTTCTCAATCACAGATACAATATCACTGGCACAGAAATACATTGAAATTGCTTCTAACTGCCAGCCCAAGGTTTTGTCAGTATGCTGTCAACAAGGGACTCACTTCACATGGATACTGGGACTGCATCTTCATTTGGAAAGCCTCTTACACATGAAATGCCAAGAGGAATGCAGTCAGAGGTTTTGGGAGAAGATAGGAGATTCAGGGTTCTCCTAAAGTTCCAGGTTTTGAGGACCTTCTGACGGAAAAAAGCAATAAAATATATAATATTATGTGAATAATACAGTGGTACCTCGCGTTACAAACTTAATCCGTTCCGTGACTCTGATCGCAACTCGATTTGGCTGCACCGTGAGGCAAATTTTCCCATAAGGTTCAATGTAAATACGGTTAATCCGTTCCGCCCTCTGAATTTGGTTGCGCCGCAAGGCAAATTTCCCCATAAGGTTCAATGTAAATACGGCTAATCTGCCCTCTGAATTTGGTCGCACCGCGAGGCAAATTTCCCCATAAGGTTCAATGTAAATACAAACAGTTCTGAAACATATGCATTTTATTTTTAAACCACAAAAACATGAAAAAAAGTACGTACAGCACAGTATGAAGAGGGAGAATGGGGTGGGGAGGCAGTTATTGTTTGGAGGGAGAGTCCCCCTCCAAAGGGACATCGGGGAGATCTCCTTCAGGGGTTTCCTCTCTTCTTTGCTTCTTAGCTGTTCTGGGGAAAAACCTGTCTAAAGTCAGTTGTTTTTTCCTGCGCTGCATAACCCTCCGGAAATGAGAGACCACGTTATCGTTCATCATGTTCAACACTCTGTTCGTTACAGTTATGTTGGGGTGGTGCTTCTCAAAGAAGTCCTGGCACTCATTCCATTTTTCCATAATAGATTTAATCACGTCACTGCTCACCTCCTCCCTGTCTTCCTCTTCCTCAGTGGAATGCTCCTCACCAAGCGCTTTCTGTTGCTCACTCTGGAGCTCAGCAAGTTCTTCCATGGTCAGCTTCTCCTCATGGTCCTCAACAAGCTCCTCTATGTCTGCACCATCGACAACCAGACCCATGCTCTTGCCCATGGACACAATCTCCTCCACTACCTCTGCATCAGACCCTTCACGGTCACGTTCAGTGACACATTCTGGCCACAGTTTCCTCCAGGCTGAGTTTAAGGTCCGGCAGGTGACATCTTCCCAGGCTTTGTCAATGAGGCTGATGCAGTGGAGGACATTGAAATGTTTCTTCCAAAACTCTGTCAGAGTCAAGGATGTTTCCTCAGTGACATTGAAACACCTGGTGAAGAGCACCTTTGTGTAGAGCTTCTTAAAGTTGCAGATCACTTGCTGGTCCATGGGCTGCAGAAGTGTCATGTTGGGGGGGGAGGAACTTGACCTTTATAAAGTCATACTCAGCATCCATATCATCCACCAAGGATGGAGAGTGTGCCAGGGCATTGTTCATCAGAAGAAGGCACCTTTCAGGCAGCTGGTTGTCCGAAAGATATTTTTTAACGCTGGGTGCGAACACCTTGTGCAGCCATTCCATGAACAACTGCCTTGTGACCCACGCTCTCGCATTGGCCCTCCACATGACAGGCAGTCTGGCCTTGTTCACATTGTGTTCCCTGAACGCACGAGGGGTCTGGGAATGGTACACCAGTAGCGGCTTAATCTTCAGGTCGCCGCTTGTGTTCGCACACAGCAAAAGGGTCACTCTGTCCTTCATGGGCTTGTGCCCTGGCAGTGCCTTTTCCTCCTGCATGATGTAGGTTCTGTTTGGCATCTTCTTCCAGAAGAGCCCTGTCTCATCGCAGTTGAACACTTGCTGAGCGACGTATCCTTCCGCCTTCATGAAGTCCTCAAATTCTTCCTTGTAGGCTTCTGCAGCAGCCTTGTCAGAACTGGAAGCCTCTCCATGTCTTGCCACATTGTGGATGCCACTTCTCCTGTGGAATTTCTCAAACCAGCCTCTGCTGGCTTTAAATTCCTCACTTGCTGCGCTGGTAGAGGGTTTTTTTTGCAGTAAAGCACTGTGCAGTTTCCTGGCTTTTTCACAGATGATAGCTTCACTCACGCTATCACCTGCCAGCTGTTTCTCATTCAGCCACACTAACAACAGCTTTTCCACCTCTTCCAGCACTTGTGTCCTCTTCCTCGTTAACATCGTTACTCCTTTTGCCACATCAGCTTCTCTGTTGGCATCTTTATTCTTCAAAATAGTCGAGATGGTCGACTTCGCCATCTTGTACTCCGCAGCCAGATCAGTCACACGAACACCACGATCGTGCTTTTCTGTAATCTCCTTCTTCAGTTCGATCGTCACTTTCTTCTTCAAAGCCTTATTCTTGCTAAGCCCGCTCTGCATTTTCTTTGGAGCCATGCTGACAAGCACACCAAAAACCTTCCAAACGCCACAAAACACACCACAAGCCCCACCGAACGTCTCCTTGCTACCGCGATCTCGCCCACAGGAAGCCGTGACCGCGTGGCAGCAGGGCAAATGGCCGCGGATCCGGTTCATAGCGCGAGGCGGAGGTCGCACGGCGAGGTAAATTTTTGGGGCCGGAGCTGGTCATATCGCGAAAAATTCGTAAGGAGGGGCGTTCGTAACCCGAGGTACCACTGTATGTTGGAAGCAAATTCTAACCCCCTTCTCCCAAAACATTGCCTTGTAATCTGAGATAAACAACTTATGAAGTTTTACATCAGTGTTGGGGATAACATTTGATTAAAGATACCTTGGTTGATTAGTCTTATTAAGTTCTTTAATCAGCTTTAAATCAGTTGACCTTCCCTAATTCTAAGGGAAGTGGGGAGAAAAAGAAATTATTTCTTTATTTTTACATGTTGCAAGCAAAAGTTTCAGGAAAGACTCTTGGGGGACAGAGAAAAGGGGCATTTGTTTTGAAATTTTGCTTCTTCTTTTAAAATAATATATAAAAAATGCCTGACTAATGGGTCATTTTTAACTGGCCTAAAATCATGTTATTTTTCTAATAAGAAAAATGCAGTAGAAAAACATTCCACCTACCTACCCATCTGTCATTTCTGGCTGAAGAAACCAAAGTTTCATTCTCCTTTAAATCCCAGGAATATGGTCCATTCATTTATTACATGAAAAAAGACTGTTGGAACTGAAATTCGGAAGAGTAAATATACTCCTTTTTAAAAAAAAAATGACTTAAATAATGCACGTTCAGTCCATTATCATTATTAATCTTTTGCCTTCAATGTAGGAAGTACTTATGAACATCGTTAATAGTGTTCTGTTAGTACATCTTTTATATTAGAGGTGCTATATGCCCAAAGTAGTGGATGAAGATGAGCTATTCACCACAATATCCCAGATAATGAAAGTTTATTCATTAGATGGTCTTTGTGTTTCTAAATCTGGCATCATCATAATGAGAATCTCACCATATATGATGAAAACTGTGGTCAAATTCCTATCTTCTCTTCTGTCTAGGAAAGAAAGGCTGAAATGAATAAGGTTCAAGAGTAGACTGGGGAAGAAGGTGGGGAGGACAGGCAGCAGTCAATTTCCAAATTTCCAGTTTTCTGTGCCAGGTACCTAGCTCACTCACTATTCTGTGCTTTGTTCTGTCACACAACATGCTAAACCAGTGTTTCTCAACCTTGACAACTTTAAGACATGTGAACTTCAACTCCCAGAATTCTGCAGCCAGCATGCTGACTGGGGAATTCTAGGTGTTGAAGTCCACATGTCTTAAAGTTGCCAAGGTTGAGAAACACTGTGCTAAGACATAAACCAGATGTGCAAACAATATGGCCTGCAAGAATCCCTGTTTGATGCCCTCAGAATATCCTCTGAGTGGATGGGGGCATTTTTAATCCCTTCCCCCCCCCCCCCCCCCAGTTTAATGGTGTTAAGGGGCAAATAGGGCTCCAGAAGCCTTGTAAGTAGTGACACATCCATTTTATATCTTATAAATCCTCCAACTCTCCCCTCAAAATGGGTTCTGCCTGGTACCTCTTGAACCAAAGGAAGTTATACAGTACTTTCATGCAATAAGCCACAATTTGCAAAATACTGCACCGATTCTCCCATAGCATGCTAATCCACATGGAAAAAGAACATCACATAAATATATACACTAATCACTCATTTATTCATTATCTGAAAGGTCTAGAAAGTTTAAGGCACCTATTTAGTCCCATAAAATGTGATCCAACCCTAAAAATTACACTGGGGGTTGCAAAATGGAAGCTGGTAGGCTATACAAGACCTGCGGGTCACAATGTTTGTATGACGGAAGTGGAAGGAAGGTCATAAATCCGGTGCAGTCACGTGTTTTGTTTAGTCACCACAGTGCTTAGTGATGGAGTTGCCAGTCCCAGTTGTGGTTGGTAAGTGAGGACTACCTGTACATTTGATTTAAATGGAAATAACAGACTGTACTCAGTAATGTCCTCTCTGTTATAGAAGGCTTATCCAGTGCCCACTTGTTTATGTGAAAGGAGGAGGAAAGGTGCTTTTATCTGATTCCTTTTTTATCTGCTCTGTCCCCTCCAAATCTGCCAAGAATTTTGTTGGACTACCATATCTGGGCTGGAAAAAGACAGATGAATCCTAGATGGCTGCAGAGAGCCAGCATTCTCAATATTTTTTGCTGTTATCTAGTGGCTGGCTGGAATTTTGCAGCTGAGATACAGTAGCCCTGAAAAAAGCATGGGATGAAATATAGGAGAAAGGAGGACAGAAGAAAGGGAGAATTTCTGAAAATCATCTCCCTTCTTTGACTCTGGATCAAATCAAAGGTGGGACACAAGTGGGTGCAGTAAAGACTTGGGTGAAACTCTGTGGATCCAAACCTCTAAGGTACAAAGAGTCATCCTCCATGGGTACAGGGCAATAATACAGAGTTGAGGGTTGTATGATAATCCCCATTCCTTCCTCTTATATAAACCCTTACATGCAAGCAAAATGACCAACAGGGATTGTATCCATTGTAAATGTAGTCCTTTAAAGCAACACCTTGTTGCTAGACTATACTGGTTAGAAGATGGGGAAAATCATTTTTCCAAGTTATATTTCCACAATGTGCTCTCTAAAATGTAAATACTGTGCTGGCACAAATCTTTCAAGAACTGTTCCTGTTATAAGCCTGTCGTTAAACCCTATCCATCATTTCAGAAGAAATTCACCAACAGTTTTACTGCCAGTACTCTTTGAGGTTTTATGAATTAGGAGTAGGCCTTCTAGAAATCACTGATCTCAAGTGATGAGTAATAGAAACCGTATAAAACAATGACCTCATATTTCACACATTATTGCCAGTGCTCTTGAGTGAGTGAAAGCAACTTAGTGGATTAATGAACAAAAATTCTTGTCAGTTCAATGTCGAGTGAAAAAGTAGTACTGAAGCAAGTAGAGTGCTAACCCAAGACATATTACTTTCGTCACATTATGTTGCTAAAAGCAGTGAATTTTGCCTTGCTTCGTGACATGGCTGGCCCTGAATTAGCAGCAGCACAGAGTAGGACCAGAAAGGTCAGTACAGCATGGATTCAGCACCCAACATCAATCCTAGGTTTTCTGAGTGGCTAGTAAAACTCTGGCTAAGGCTAAAAATCTAAATGCAAATCTAAATGTATACATTGTATGGATATGTACAGTTGATTACAGGTAGATTTAACTCTTTTTCTAACATGTAGCTCATAGTGTGTGTAAATATATAATACTAAGACACTCTATCTCTGTAATTGTTTTGTTTTTGTATGGTCTGTTCATTCTGGATTTTGTTTCTCTCTGGCCCTACTTTTCTGCTCTACTGTTTGAGAACCTGTAGCCTTCTAGATGTTGAATTATAACTCCCAGCAACCCTGGCAAATATGGCCAATGGGGAAGTTTGATTGAACCTGAAATTTAGCAACATCTGGATGACAATCTGCCAGTTTAGGATTATATTTCATGCATCTGATTATTTATATTCTGGTCCATGACAGTTTGTGCCATAATTAATGGGATTGCCTTTACAGGGTGAGAAGACTGTCTACCACTGCTAATATAAAGGAGTTGAAGGTATTCCAGGAACCGCAGTTTTCAAAAGATGGGTTTACAAGTAGTCCCCTTTTAGTGACTGCAATTAGGACCAGCAACTTGGTCATTAAGTGAAGTGGTTGCTAAGTGAAAAATCATGTGACTACAACTGTGCTTAATATTTTAGTTCAGCTTTCCTTTGCTTTGGAGGACATGACCCCAAACAGCCTGGGTGAGGCCAAATGGTGGGGAAAGTTTCCAGAACTCAACTCATGAGAAAGCCAGGTAAAAGGGCAAATCTTACAGTCCTTTTGCCCCATTTCCCTGCCCTTAGAGTGTTCACCCCAGTGCTGGGCTAATTAGCAAGAAGAGAATTAATGTTTGCATTTACATTCATTGGAGAGGAAGGGATTTCAAGAGAGTAAGCAGGCACACAATGGGGAATACACATTGAAAGGAATGCACTAGCCTGTGCTTAGGACAGTGTTGAAGTCCACTCATCTTAAAGAGGCCAAGTTTGGACAACACTGGCTTAGGAGGCAAACAAAAGCCTTCAGTTTGAAACTGATTAGAATCTTGTCAGTTTCAGGCAGCAACTGCCAGGGGGCTGGAGGGTTCTAATCAATTAATTAAGGTCACAGAGCTGAGCTTGGTAACTTGTGGTTAGCATTTTTTAGGGAAGTGCTGAACTGTGGAGAAAAGCAGCTCAGGAAGAGATAGCTTATTTAGCCAATGTCTGCTCTGTGAGAGGAGAGGGAGAAACAGAAAAAAAAGGTCAAGCACTGGACAAATTGTGCTAACTGACTGTAATGGGGAACACCTGACTGAGAGAGGGATGCTGAGAAGGTTCTAAATGTGGGCACTGGTTGCAAAGTTACTTTTTCGTCACTGTTGTAACTGCGAACAGTTGCTGTCCAAGGCAGTTGCTAAACGAGGACTACCTGTAATAAGGAAGTTCCACAGCAAGCTAACTTTACAACTATGACAGGATGTAGTGCTATAAAGGTTAGAGCACGTGCTTTGGTATGGGTTGGCTCACTGAGTCCGTGAGGGGTATTGAGAGAACCTTACCAATTTAGCCAGAACGCTATCCTTGTTTAAAAAAAAAGAAAAAAAGAAAAAAATGCAGCCAAACCAACCAGCTGCTAAATCAGTAGTGGAATGATTTCCTGTACAGTCTTTAGCTATTCATCAGAAATTCAAGTGTGATCCAGACTTGCCAGCTGTAACCAGTTAGCTGTTTGCATGATTTGGCCAACCTTTATCCTTTACCCTGTACTGGCTTAATTGGATTGTTTCTTCTCGGGTCTAATGCTCACATCATGTTTTCTTGGAACACTGGACTCTCAAGCCAGACATAAATGAGTCATGTGCTGAACCTATTTCAAGCCAAGGTCCACAAATAGTATGATATAAAAATAGCTACAGAAGAGCAATGAATGACTCAAGATTCCAAGGACAGGCATTTAGGTGTATAGAGCAGAGAACAGACAAATGGTTTCCAGTCTCATCCAAGGAGCTTGATTCTATGTGTTTATGAGCTCTGAACAAATCTAAGCTTGATGTTTTGATTTCACCTCTCCTCTCAGAAACATTCAGTGGGACACCTGGGCCAGCACAATGCCGGTAAATGAGATAATATGGTGGGAGTAAAAGATGCATTCACCCTCAGCAGGCCAAGTCACAGCTGCTCATTAATCAGAACTGTTCATCCAGATGGAAGACTCGCAGACCGGCAGCTGCGATGCTCTTCCAGAGTTTTTGCAAGGCAAGACACAACAGGAGGAAGAGCAGACTACTGAGATCAGGGATGGCCAACTTTCTAATGCCTTGGCTTTGCAGTTGTATTTAAGAGAGATTCTTAATAGGCTAGTTTCTTATTGGGCAGAACTAAGGGTGTGAAAACTTGCATAAGAGAGAGAGAGAAGTTATTTAAAATATTTCTAAAAGTTCAAACATTAAAAAAAATTGAAAAAAGTTTTTTTCTCTCTCTCCCCCTTCATGCACATGCAGAGAGAGAGAGAGAGAGAGTGAGAGAGAGAGAGAGAGAGAGTTGCAAGGATAACAACACTGTGATAAAAAAGAAGAAAAGGCCTGGAAATTTAAACAACTCCAAAATATTAGACCAAATTGCTTAAAAGCACTTTTTCTTGCCCTTCTTATGAAAAAAAATAATAATTCAGATGTTGAAAATGGCATGTATCATCAACCCACTGCTGGAAATCAGGTATAGAATTATCATTCCATTGTTGCGTACTAATTTTTCTGTCCATCTCCCATATACAAATAGTACTCAATTCTTGATGTCGTGATAAATTCTGAAAACTGGGATACATAGCCAGAAAGAACATGTTTGACAGGCAGCAGTCATTCTAAAAGTAATGTTGCTAATCCTGTGAATTTGAGTGTAAAATATAGCGATGGTAGAACAAGCCATCCACTTTGTTATCTACATCTACTGGACAGTAATTTCCACTAAGCAGTATTTTCTATGGATTTGGTTTAAAAAAATATAGATTTTTTAAAAAGATCATTTACATTCACAGTTATTTACATTATATCTTGTAACATTAGGAAGCCTGTATGCATCTTCTTAACCTTATATAAATGTTAATGCAAATTGTCTAAGATCGCTTTTTAGTACAAATAGACCCTGCTTTTATTTACAGATACATAAATATCTATGATGCAACTTTAAAAGGGAATTTTCCCAGAAGTATGTTCTTTTTCAAAATGCAATGCTACTTGCATGGAACTCTCAGAAACGTATCTCTTTTTCTTTGACATACTTTTTTTGTAGATTTTTAATTAGAGAAAGATGAATACTAAAGATCTGTTTGATGTTACTGTTTGTCTTTTTAGGAAGTCCATTGGGAGTGGAACATGAATTATGGCTGAAATCTTTTACAACCTTATGCCATGCTGCAGGATTTTGAAAATATTTTGTTATGCTATCTGCTACCCTATAGCAGCACTAATTCTGAAATATTGGCTATTCAAAATCATCTTCAGAAGCAACTCCATGTAAAGTTTGTTTTAATACTGCAGGTCAGTCAGCTGGTGATCAAGGTGTAAAAACATCCTGGTACAAGTAGGGTCATAACTGGTAAGCCAGCCACAGCAGGGTAAAGTCCCTGTTGACCACAGATTCCGCCTGCTTCTGCAGCAAGAGCTGAGTCCAGAAGACCTCAAGTCACAGATCAGCTCCTTCAGGAAAAGCATGATCCTATTAGGAGTCATTGCTGGGGCTGATATTCCTAGTTGCTTACTAAGAAATAGCAATTCTGTCTTGATAGTATTTAATCTGGGGTTGTTTCTCTCCATCTAAATCTTTATAGCTTCCAGACACCAATTCAAGAAATTGCAGTATCTCTAGTTCAGTCTGGGGTGGTATTGCAGACATATGGTCTGCATATTGTACATATTGATGACACTGTACGTAGAGGGTACCTTTCCTTACCAAATGGAACCTTCCACTCAGATAAGAGTGGATCCACTGTAAAACAGAGCACCCCATTCCCAACCTAAATAAGGTTACCCTGAACAGAGTTTGCAGATGCCTTAAATGCAGAGAATTGATGCTTGATACTATTGTCACCAGTGAGTAGGTTCAAACCTAATCTCATATCAGTGCTTGGTCACATTCACTTTTGGTTTTATGCAATCATTACTCTAGGTATCTTTTCAAATGCTTCATCTCCCCCAGTTCTTCTGAAAAGCAGGAGCTGCTTGGGATTGGTGACTTGAGAGGGTCCATAAAGGGGCAATCTCCTCCAACATCCTGGTCACCTTGTATCCCAGAGATGCATTCCTTTATTCTGTGTTGTTTGCAGTCTCTGTTTCCCCACTTCTAGAGTCTGAACTGCTCACCAAATGGATTTTGATAAGACGATTCAGTTGTCAAATGTCCAGCTTATGACACAGCTGAATGACTCATTCGGTGGTGAGTCATTCAAACATCCTATTCAATTTCTATTTTGAAAGGTGCATCCGAAGACAAATGGCATCCTCATTATTGTTTGCTGTAGGAATAGATTGAACTGGTTTGGATGTTGCAACAAAATATGATTGATCATGAAGGAAACAAGCTGTAAAGAATGTGAAGGTCGTACACTTCATGCTCTGCACTCTTCTGGGTGTGGCTGTGGGAATGAAAACTTAATCTAGTCGATATTGCTGCGATAGAATTCATATTAGTCCTGTGGGGGCAATGGAGTCTTCATCTTGGAAGCCCAACTTAAAGAGATAGGTGGGAGAGGTTAAAATGAAACACTAGTTCCTCTGTAGGGTCAGCTAGACAGGCCAAGCTGTGAAGCTGAAAGGCCTGAATGCTTCAATGAGGTGGTAGTAATATAGGGTGGAAATTGACTGAGATTTAGTATGCACCAGGGAACATTTTGGGATAAGATGAACCCGTACAAAATGAATCTTATGGAATGAGAATGGACATATTGTTCTTGTTAGCCAAACTGAGTAAAAACAGGCCATAATTACAGAATGACAGCCAGGCAAAAAAGTAAGAGGGTGGAGAAAAAGATTCATTACAGATACAGACCCCAGGTCCATATGGCTAGAACACCAGGTGTAGTCATTACATGTCAATGTTGGAAGCCTCTGTGCTAAGATGGGGAAGTAGGAAAGCATAGCTCTGAAGAAGAACAAAAAAGATACAACATTGGTGGAATGGAGAGAGTCAATGGAACACAGGCATCTCTTGATTATAAACTCAGTAGAAAATATAGAGGTGAGCGTACTGTGGGTGTTGCTTTTCTGTTATGTCAAAGAGAACATAACACCAACGCAGCTAGGTACCTTGAATAGGGCAGATATTTCCACAGAATCACTGTGGAATTACAAACAAAACTCAACTGCAAATAAAATTTAATACAGGGCAGGCTGAATGAGATGAAGAATGAAATCAGGGAGGATCTGTTTGAAACTTCTCAACATTGAGAAATTAGTATAAAAGGAAAGTCAGGAGAGTCAAATCTTTCCTTGAATGTTAGGGAGTCTAGTCAAAGCCACAATAATAAAAGTGTAGCTGGAAAGCTTATTGCAAATCAGGAAAGGTACCATTAAGTCTAAGAGGTCACCAAGATAAAGAAAGGGTAATGTCAAGGAAGCTGTTAAAGTGCAGAAGGCTTTCTTTCTTTCAGAAAAATAGAAGACTCACTCAACCAAGATAAAAAGAAGCACATGTCTGAACTAAAGAAATGCATGAAAATAATATGGAACGGGTGTTTTCATCCCTTCTTCCATATTTAATATAAGATATATTATCTAAAACTAGGGCTGTGCTATGACTTTTCATAAATTCCACATCAAAAATGGATTGAGACAATTTGGGATGATTTTTTAACTCACCTGAAGCACAACAGATGGCTTTAATATGCCCCGAACCATGTTTAAAATCTTCCATAAAGCTCTGTCTCTAATGCATACATTGGGAACTATAAACAAGCATTTTAATATTGGATTTGGTAACTGGTAGGTTTTTCCTCAAATCAGAGAGATGCTAAATACTGGAAGGGCAGAGCTGGCTATTTTATGAATTGTACTCCAGAATTCAGATGAGTCAGATTGGCCAGTAATCCAGATTAATGCCAAGCGAGACAGGCTCCTTTCAGGATGAAGATATGGCTATAATACGGGGTGAACAGTCCTTGCAGAGCCTTATTAAAAACCAACAATGTTTAGATCAGATTTTAAAAATTATCCCTTGATTTCATTGCATTTTGATTCAATGTTCCTGCGTAATAGATTTTATTTAGACCACCATCCAATGCCTATTTATCTGGGAGCAGAATCCACTGGACTAAATAGGTCATAAAGGTTAAGAAATTAGTCCCCTGACTTAATTTTTCCACAAGTTCTTCTTAAGCCTAAAAAATCCCTTATTTCCAGGGATAGCATATATTCTGACATATATTAAGCCCCTTATCTAGCATTACATCAAATTACAGGCTGAATTGCCTACTGAAATGAAGAATGTTTAACTGTTTGAGAAGGACATCTGGATTTCAGCATCAAAGAGAAAAAAGGAAAGGGAAAAGAGAGAGGAGAAAAGCTGCTCATATAAAGTTTATCAGGAGCATCAGTAAGTCAGATCCTGACTCTTTTTATTGATGTAAAAAACCGCATCCTATAGGAAAGGGGGAGGCGAGTTTTGGAAAAACCACTATTTTCAAGACTGCATGATGCTTCTCCTGTTCCTATAGCAGCATCTCCAACTCTCCTGTTCATTTTAATTTTTCCTCCAAAAAAAAGGCCTCTTCCCTTTGATTTTTCTCACAACAACCCTGTGAGGTAGGTGAGGCTGATAGATAATGACTGGTCCAAAGCCACATGGTACACTTTCAAGCTGAAGGGATAGTGACATCAGGTTTTCCCAGTTTCAGTCCAACATTCTAATCCCTGCATTACCAAGTTCTTCCTTATCCCTTCAGACTCTCAGTTAGCTTACAAGGGCACCATTTAGAGAAGTCAAGAAGATGCCGCACGTATAATTCTTACTCGTAATTATTCCTCAGAGATTCCTGTATTTCTGGTTGTACATAAGGGAATGACATATAATCAATGAAATGTGCCTGTGTACTAATTATATCCATGCCATAAAACCAAATCCCACGGCTTAAGATTGACATATATTGCTGACATTAAAATGCTCCTAGAGTCCCTTTTCATTTTTTAAAATTAAAGGAATATTAACAAATCACATCAAGGTAGGTAGGGAGCTTGGTGATCACGAAGGGAAATGTTTGTAGTCCAGAAATGATTGTAGTCCAAGCATTGCTGTCTCTGCTCCTAGGCAAGGATTTCAACCTTTCTCTGGTTAAGAAAAGCAACAGAAAAAAGACCCATTCTCTGAATACTTGGACATATTGTATCCTTAATAGCTTACATTATAGCCTGCAGTGGCATTACTCAAGTATCTACAGGCCAGAAAATATTTCACCTATAAAATCTCTGTTCTTACTTACTTAGGTAGAGAACTAAGAGAGCATGCAAAGTCCCATTGTAATGGAACATGTACTTGCACACTCATGCATAGGTTTGTAGTGAGTTGTCCCCTCTGGCTCCTTGAAGCAGGGGTCCCTAAGCCATTTCCCCCATTTCCTACTGTTGGTATCTCCCAATAGGCTGCTACCACCTCTTGTATTTAGGGACAGTTTTTTCCCTTTGCTTTACTCTGGAGGGTAAAAAATGGGAGATCCTCCTGCTTTTATTCTTTTTGCTAAAGCTTCAGTGTTGCAAAGTGTGCTGGGCTGTTTCCCTGGTGGAATGAATATACCAACATAATGAAAAGGTATAGTTACTTCTTATGTACATTAAGGAACCAGCTTAGCATTAAAGGGACAAAGAGGAATAAAAAAGAAATGAAGATTCCTACCAGTAATAAGGATCTTACACATGCAGGAATACACATGCACACAGATAGGAAGGACACACAAAGAGCAGCTCAAATAAATTCCCAATATAAATTAACAAAAGAGTATTACAGGAATTGTATCTAGTTCCATGTTTTCCCTGATAACTAATTTCTTCTGATTGTTCCTCACCTGGCACAAATCAACCAGAGTGATTCCATCCTCCTACCATGGAAAATATAGGTCAAAAGCAAAATCACCCCCTTCCCCTGTTAAAAACTCACTGGAGAGAGAGGGGGAAATGTCTTGGTCCTGACTTAGAATTTGCATTTCAGGGGCTTTGCTAGTTTCTGTTATCTTGATTTATTATATAATAAATGTATTTCATATATGACCTTCTGGGAATGTTTTCTCCCTTCACCACCCCATGCTGAAAGGCTGGTGATTTTTTAAAAGGATTGCTTATCCTTCTATTTTGGTGTATTGTTATGACTATGGTTTCCCCAACACATTGTTGGGAAGCTGCCTACCAGTATAATTCTGTCTCAGCACTACACCTGCATGTTAATTCCAGAAACTGTATACACAAAACTTTCCTTGCATTTTCTCCATTATCCAGGGCTAACACCTAGAGGGGGGCAGGCATCCCTATGAGACTTATTTTGGAATTACACTACAACTGTGCTTACTTAACCTGGTTTCATTAAAGTTTGGCATTGTAATAAGGCAGAAACTACATTCTTCCTGGTAATATAAGTCTGATCCCAGAACAGTTCTCTTAAACAAAAGAATATGTGTAATCTATCTATTGGAAGTACTAGTGGGACACTTCATTCAGGCTTTAATGAATAATGGGAAACCATTGATTATTAAAGCCAGAACTAATAATTTGTATGGATGACATTGCACTTTAATTGAAAGGGAAATGTGCAAATGTATTTTCTTAAAAAAGTAATAACATTCTTGCATTACCAAAAATTTGGTCCGCTCATAAACCTCGTAATCAATAATGCAACTTGATGATTGAGAATATGAGGGTAATGAAAGGAGTAGAGCAAACTCACCTTCTGCCTAATGTTCCCATGGCAACCAAGGACTTCAGTCAGTAGGCTTTGATCTTGAATATGAGAAGACTGTCTGATTACAGCACACATTTTTTTGCTCAAAGAAGATGGAATACATTCTTGTGGAAGCACTTCAGAGGAGGTGTCCTTATGATTTCCAATACTGAGAACTCATACTTGATCAGATGGAGAAACTCAAATCCTGGAGTTACTCTCTAACATTCTCTTGAAGTCCCAAAACTAATGCAACTTCAAAGGTGCCGTTCTTATACAAGATACATGTTTTCACTCAGAACCTCATTGTCGTTGGCACCACAACTTGGTATGAAGGTTCTTACTAAGCATTTGGCTTAATTAGTACTCTCATTCTGAATAAAAATGGTTCTACAGAGGATGGGATTGTGGGACCATCACTTCTGGGCCTTTATTGAAGCTGTAATAATCAAATTACTTAAGCCTTTTGGTAATTTTTTTTAAAAGTAGGCTGACGACAGGCTTAAAGCATTCATAGTATAATTGGAGGGTGGGGCAGTAGCCAGAAATACAAGGTCACCCATCTCTGATAATAGGGAATAGATGTATGAGCTGGCCTGTGAAGCCTGCATCAGTTTTACCGCCATATCAATATGTCTTGCAATTTCTTTCAGTGCCTGTGACTATATTTTCACAGTATCCAGTTTGGATCTTGTGATGTAAGTAAGATGTTGGACTTCAAGGAGATCTCACCTCAAGTCCCCACTGAGTGACTTTGGGATTTTTATGCATTCTATCTTATCTCACCGGATTGTTACAGGGTCAGATATTGGAAGGCTGCCATGTAGGTTGCCCTGAGCTCCCAGAACAAATGCAGATGTAAATGCATAAAGTGAATAAACAATTGTAACTGGGTCACCTCCTCTCTGGGGTCCTAAGTTGATACTGAAGTCCTTAGCATTGGGCTTTGTTATCCAGCTGCAAAACAGCTACAAAGAATGATTGAATACAGTTTATTGTAGGTATGACTTAGAAACAGAGATGGAAAGATCAATCAATTTTGGATCCTATCAGTGTGGCAAACATCTATTCGTAAGTCTACATTGGTCTCACTACATCTTTACAACCATGGACTGTCTGACCACTCTCCCCATTTTCCCCTGAGTCTATGGAATAGAAGATACTGCCATAGTCTGACTTGTCAACTTTCTGGACACAAGCCAGCCACCAAAGTTAGATACTGTATTTATTTAATTTTGTTATTTTCAATGGGACACTGTTTTCTTCTTCAGCTGAAAGAATTTAGAGGGCTCAGAGTCCCTCATTGTGGCAAGATTGTACCTTTCTCAATTCTAAGAGAGACAACAAATAAGAATAACCCTTTTTTATCTTGATTAAGTGATCACGCAGTGTTAGAAAGAGGACTATGGCCTGAGTCTTTAACCTAATGGTATTCAAATCTCATTGAGGAAGCCCAGCAACAATGACCCAATTGTTCTAGTACTTTAGAGGTTGATTTGAAGTCACCCAAGTTTGAATCTTCTTGATCTTTCTGTTGACCCAGGAAGCAAGGAAAAAAGTCAAGAGTTAAAGATAAGACTTGACTTTGCTGCCTGTGAAAGCAATGGCCAGGTTTCTTTTGATATTCAGGAACAAAAGATTGCGCCTGAAGGGGGGGAAATGAATCCAAAAGCTTCATGTCATTCATGTCAGGCCATGTCATTCCTTTGCCCTTTTTTTTTTTTACAGCATTATTCTGCTTCCTCGTTCCCAGCAATTATTTCACAGAAGAATGAAAATAAAGCAAGAGTAACTAATTCGTTCAACAGGCAGCAGGAATAAAACCCCAGTCTTTCACTTAAAAGGCTTGCTCAATAAGTGTACTCCTGTAACTACAGAAATAAGTTTCACTCATGCAATTGTTTTTTTTTTTTTTTGCTCTCAAGAATGTTTACATTTATTTTTATTTATTGTTATATTTATATCTAGACTTTCCTCTGAGAGCTTTAGGTGCGGGTGAGTCATCCTCATTTTGTTCTTACAAGAGCAACCCTGTGTGGTAGGTTGGCTGGGAGAGCATCACTGGCCAAAGTCATTAAATGAGCTCTGTGAAATAGTGGAAACTTAAAGCGCATCCTTTTCAATCCATCTCCACCACTTTCACCAGCCCCCCATAGTGGCTTGGATAAACCACCCTTTCTTTGGAGTTTTTAGAATCCTATTTGTGCTATTTATTTGAAGAAGGAACATGGATGGAAGATGGAGTTTAATGGAAGATCAGAAACAGTAGACATCTAAGACATTAGATTTAATACCGGCGTCAGGGTGAGGGTGCGGCAGCCCCATCCCCTAGATAATGAAAATGATGACTCTCCATGTAGTTATTACTGGACTAGAGAAATCATTAGCTCTGATGCATTTAATACTGTTCTCATTTCATCCTTGGTTTGTTTCAGTGCCTCACTATATACATGCTATCTTTCTTGTTTCTTCCTGGATAATCATCAAGGCTGAAATTAATGTGAAGCTATTACAAACTGGGGCACATGGAGCACCCTGGTCTATAAAGGATTGGATCCAAGCAAACAAGGTTAGCTTTTGGTCAGTAATTGGGCAAGCTCCAATTACTCCAAGCTACCCAAATTATTGTCCCATAGATTCTCAGTTGGAGGGGTGTTTTAAAGCACATTAATTATTTTCCTAAGGTTTGATAATTAGGACCTCTGTCCTCTTTATTAATACCATTGGCAGCTCAATAGAGAGATCTATTATAAGATCTCCAAAGGAGCAATAATAATGTAGCTTGTCACCAGTCTCGACAACTTACTAACTCTAAGAGTCTTCATGTTATAAATGGTTTGAATACTACACAGAATGTTCTGGCATTATTCTTAGTGCTTTGCCTCATTATACGTGTTGCCTGCTTTCTTGTAGCCCAGAATATGCAGCAGCCTCAAATGCACTGAGGTGTGTCAAGGTTAAGTACACTGTAAAATATCTCAGACATGTAAATTAACTAGAGGTGTCTGGAAAGAAAATATAGCATTTCAGATCTTGCATTGCTAACAAGTGCATTTTTTAAAAAAAGGCAATTCATTTTGTTAAAAAAAACAACTCCTGCGCAATAATCTGTGATCACTGTATCTAGCTATTTTTTTCCAGAACATAAGAAGAAGCATATGTTGGGGAGGGGGAGGACTTTCAATTTTGTTGAACTATAATTTCAGCAGTCCCAGTCGAAAGGGCCAATGAGGCATGCTGGGGACCTCCTCCTCCTCCTCCTCCTCCTCAACCTCAATTTTATTTTAATTATTCCAGGACCCTGTATTATATTTGAAACATAAGAGGTAAATTTATGCAGCTTTTCTCTTCATGTCACTGAATTGGCATGAGAACCATTCAGGCCACATTATTATTTATTCATTCCATTTCCATCTTTTCTTTCTGTTAAGGAATTTGGGGTGGTGTATATGTCTCTCAAACACTATCATTTCATCCTCATAGTATCCAAAGAGTTACTAAGGCTAAGAAACAATGAGTGATCAGGAGAATCTTCTAAATTAGGCAACAATTGGTTCTGACATTAATTTGGGGAGAGGATTCACAGAGGAAGTCATATTTTTATTTTATTTATTTATTTATTGGATTTCTCCCCCCGCCCATCTCCCCCACAATAGGGGACATATATATGTCTATATATATGACATACCCACCCACACACACATACACACACACATATATTTCTGAAAAATGCTCAGCAAAATGCTCATAATTTAGGCTTTATCCCAAAGCCTAAGAATTGTCTAAATATCATCATTGTACTAAATATATACATTGCAGTATGTACTAAATACATACATTACTACATAAATACATTGCAGTATTTATAAGGATGACTTTTGTTGGTTTATTCCATAAATCTCTGAATTTCAGTTGTGAATTCCCAGCATTTCACAAGCTTTTCTGGTTCTATCTGAGCTACGCTGTGATCATTTAGTATTGCCATATCTATGAGTAAGACTTGTTTTTCTTCAATTACTGTAATGTCTGGCATATTTTGTTCTAGATGTTGGTCTGTCTGAATTCAGGAACTCTGCACAATTTTTACATGGCTATTCTGGAGCACTTTTTCAACATTATGGTCATACCACTCCTTTCAATCCATACCTTTTACATAAATTCTTTTTGCCATGACTTGTCCTATAATCTGCCTGGGCAATTTTGCTAGAGCTGTTTATTAGGGGGTCAACAGTCTTTTCTTTTCTTTGCATAATCCACATTTGCTGATGTTTCCAGTTTTTAAAATTTGCATGTTTATGGCATTTGTTGCTGGTGGTTGTTCTTGTGCTGCAACTATTAATCTTTCTGTTACCGTCTTGGTGAATCCAATCTGAAGCCAGTGCCAACTGTTGTTGCTATTCATCTAACCTTTGGTTTATTTCAGATATTGGTATGATTATGGTGATGCCAGTATTAGCATTGTTATTATTTATTTGTTCCAATTCTTATAGATAATTTGGCCTTATCCTTACCATCACCTCCATTGGCTGTATTCCCCTGTGCAGTAACCTTGTCAAACATATTAACTGTAGTCAGTGAAACAGGCCCAAAGTAGTTTTCTCTTTCCCCTTTTGTAGTGAAGAGAAAAAGAAAGGATTCCTGCTAATCCTTTATTACTTTTCCTCACCAACAAGCAGCTTTCCCTTCAAAATCAAAGTTTTCCTCAAATAAAAGCACTCAGTGAAAACAAAAGCTAGCTGATTCTCCTTAATTTTAATGGTGGAATAAGACCAGCAGCTCTCTTAAGACCTCTTTCTTTCAGTTGTGTTTTGGTCTCTATTTTAAAAATAGATAAGTGTAATACCTTTCTCTCCAGTCACTTAGATCTGGCATAGCTGGGCACTGGGCAGCAAAGAAGGGTCCCAATGAAATGTAGGGGTAGAGGTCTGGCTGAAAAGGCTCAAATGTCACAGTGCAGCACACCAGTTGAAGCGAGTAAATAAAATATGAGTAATCCTGCCTCCATTTTAGTTGTAACAATTGCAGCTGCTAAAGGAACACGAAGTAACACTTCAGTACAGTAAAGTGTTTCTCAACCTTGCAAATTTAAGATGTGTGAACTTCATCTCCCAGAATTCCCCATCCAGCATGCTGGGTGGGGAATTCTGGGAGTTGGTCCAACATCTTAAAGTTGGCAAGGTTGAGAAACACTGGTATAGTATAACAACTGCTTTGCCTGAACCCAATCCAACTGGTTCAGTAACAGCTCTGTGACTGAGTCAGCAACACTCAGCAAAGCAACACATTTGAGTAGGCACTGGAAGCCACTTTTAGGTTGGCACATTATTTATTACCTCATACTGGAATCCAGCATGCACTGGAGAAGCATGTGATCATAGATCTCCATGGTGGGGACAAAAGGGAGCAAGTGACAAAGTGGGCATTGTAATGTCACAATGGAAATTCCATCCCCTCTGTACTTGTGTGTGACATTGTGACACAATTCCAAAAGACCTTGTATCATGACAATACAAGGCACAGGTCATTTTGGTGTGGCTGCAGTTAATTATGGATATCTATGCATGTGGTGTAACTGGTGTAACTCCTGCCCCATTATTACCATGTGGGCTCTTCTTGTGGGACTGAGGATTTTTCTCAATAGAGAAGTTATAGATTCATGTAGGAAAAGTAAGCAGCAAAATAGCCAGTGCGAAGTGATGCATTCCAGGGAAGCAGAACTGCTCCCAAGAAAGAGAAATTCCAAAGTGTTACTGGTTTGTGTAGACTGGGGTGCAAGGTTGCAAGGGAACCTGTGGAATCTCTCTGACTGTTTAGAGAACAGTGAAGTGCAGCACACTAAAATCTCAGGGATCCACATTTTCTTTTTAAATCCACCCAAACCCGAGTAATGGAAGGGGAAAATGGCTTCTGTTGGTACAACACAGAGACCTCTGGTGGAAGATTTCCTTCTCTTCCCATGAATCTCCTGAAAGTTCCCAAATATTCTCTGACTTCTGAGATGCCCTATTTATGATCATAGCCCTTACTAACCTGAAACTGATATTCTCTGCTATCTATTCTATTTATTCGTTTGATTTATATGCTGTCTTTCTACTCTGAGCACTGGAAGTCTTGAACATTCAATAAAAAATGGAGTACAAAAAATAACGTGAACATTCATTAACAATGAAATGCCTAGCAAAAGAGACGCATGAATCCTGGCTGCTCTTCTAAAGGAAAAGAGAATGGGGGCTGGGAGCAGCCGAGAAGGCCCTCCCTTTGGCAACGGACATATGAGCCTCACCTCTGACAGTGGGATATCCGCAGAAGGGTTTCTCCTGCCGACCTTAATGCTTCAGCAGGTTTGGATCTGAGCAAGCTGTCCCTGAGATAATGACGTCAGTGCAGGTCTTTCAGAAGAGGCATTGCATTAACCCTGTATTTTGCACCAGTTAGCCTAGCTGCCACATTTTGCCCTTCCTGTCACATCCAGACATAATGCGTAATATGCTACTATATTGTCTACTTGAAAAAAAATTCAGTTATTCCTTATTTACGTATCCAGTCATTTGCAATCATCGGCTGTATGTGAATATGTAAAGAATGGCTTGCTTATGTTTTTATGAAGTAGTATTATTCTTTAAAAAATACTTCAGAGGCTTTATGTTATGAGATCTTTTCAAAATTACACTGCAGCTCTGGACTGATGAATTAAATCAGCCTATTGATGCAATGAATGGACAGATCAACTGGAAGATTACTTCATTATTGACTTTTTAAAAATCAATCTGGCCACACACCATGATAATCAGATGCCTGTCTTGGCACATGTAATGAGCAGAGAATTCATCATTCAGCTTGAGATAATTTTCTGTCTCGTTAGCTGTTCCCAGCATATGGCTTCCTTAATTTGGTTAGTCACATTGGCTGTGTGAAACCACCAAGCTATTTCCATGTTTTCATGGAGAAAAACAAAAGAATTTATAGCATTCTGACAGTATATGTGGCTTATTTATACAGATCTTACAGACCCTGAAGTCCATGATACGTTCTGCCTGAGCAGCCAATGGGGAGCGAAAAAGTACTTTGTGAAAGGGAAAAAAAAATAAAATCTGGTTGTTTTGAATTTCATCCTTGATTGCACTTGTGTGTGGGGGAAATACTCTGGTTTTGAGAGGGTAGACATATTTTCTGTAAAACCCTTCTTTTTTTCTTTTTCTTTTTTCTTTTTTTGTCTGCTTATTTTTCCTGGTAACAATTCGTGTGTCCTTTCTATCTTAAACCTTTGCTTAATCCAAAGGAGCTGGGGCTACAACACCAAGAATGTCAAGCCAGCTTGGCCAATGGATGTAGGATGGGAATTTGCAGAGTTCTAAGAATACTAAGAAGTCCATTGGCTAGACTGGGAAGACAAAAAACACGTTAAACAAAGGCAGTGGCAAACCATTACCATCTTGTTGCCAGGAAGTGTCCATGAACTCGCCAGGAGTTGAGTTTAATTTAAAGGGGACTTTACTGAACTAGGGTTAAAATACCATCTTGGGGAAAGCTGGCCTAGCTAATTAAGGGATCAATTAGTAATACAATGATATCATAATGGAGAATCATAGTTAGATGTGTGCTTCTGCTGGGGGTAAAGCAAACCCTTTCAGAAGGAGGAGAATGCTTCCTGGAGTGAGAAAGCACTTCATTTCCAGTGGAAGCAATTGGCATAATGTTGCTGAGAAAGATGGCAATTTAAAGCAACGCTGGAAACGGTTCACAAAACCAGCCCACCTTTCCAATCAGCCAACAGTCACTGGTTAGTGAAATCTGATTTATGCTGTTTTTTGTGCAGAACGACTCTGGGATATTAGTTAAAGGCTGAGAATTCCTTGTTTTTACTGAACTGGTACAAATCTCTCTGAGAGCCTTTTCAGCTGTGTGGGTAGGTAGAGTAGAAAACTGTTTAGAACG
Source organism: Liasis olivaceus (assembly GCA_030867105.1). NCBI lineage: Eukaryota > Metazoa > Chordata > Lepidosauria > Squamata > Pythonidae > Liasis > Liasis olivaceus. The sequence continues at coordinate 134,684,168 of CM061349.1, read as the reverse complement.
GAGACTATAGAAATAAATGATACTGAAAGGGAGATATTTTTGTAAGATACAAATAAGATACTTGACTCTATTTCTAATTGACTTATTTTTTTTAGTGTAAATGTGCATGTGTATAAAAGACCATTTGTCTTTCATATGTATTTTGTATGCATGTGTTGGTTTTTGCAAGGCTTTGTTGCTATAGCAAAATATTACATACTTACAGTGAAATCCTCTATATACCATGCTGGGATTTCATTCCAGGGAAGTCAGTATAGGAGTCCAAATTTGCAAGGAAAAATATTGAAAAACAAGTTCCATTTTGATTAAGGTTTCTTGGGAGGTGATAGATGGTTGGGTCCAGGCACTGGTGAATGCAGGAAGGGTGGTTCCGTCCGCCTTGAAGGAAGCAGTTGTCTGCCTTTCCTTAAGAGACCATCACTGGGATCTTGACAAATTTTGTCTAGTCTCCAACCGTACCTTTTTAGGGAAGGTTGTTGAGAAGGTGGTTGGCTTCCAGCTTCAGACGGCCTTGAAAGAAATGGATTATCTGGATCCTTTTCAGTCAGGGTTCAAGCCTGGCTATAGTACTGAGATGACATTGATCATACTGAACCTCTGGCAGGTTCGGGATGGAGGCAGTGTATCCATCCTCACCCTCCTTGATGTTTTAGTGGCCTTCGAGACCATCAATCATGGTATCCTTCTGGCCTGGCTTAGGGGATTGGAAGTGGAAGGCACTGTGTTACAGTGGTTCTCCTCTTTCTTTAAGGCTGATTCCAGTTGGTGGGGGGAAGAGGTCAAGCTCAAGGCCCCTGCCTCAGGGATCTACTCTCTTGCCCCTCCCATTTAACATCTACATAAAGCCACTGGGTGAAGTCATCCATTGGTATGGAGTGTAGTATCATCATATGTTGATGATACCCAGTTGTACGTCTCCACCCTAGGCTAACCAAGCAATGCTGCCAAGGTCCTTTCCTGGTGCCTAGAGGCTATGTGGATGTGGGTTGGTGTGGGGAGGATAGGCTTTGGCTCAACCCTGGCAAGGCTGAGTGGCTATGGTTTTAAGCTCCCCCCCCCCCCTCCAGTTCTGGAGATTTTTCCGTCTCTAGTTCTGTCTGGGTGCACTTTTCTAGTCAGAATTGGTGTGCAGCTTGGGAATCCTCCTGGACTCATGGCTCCTGCTCAAACAGCAGATGGCATCCATGGCTAGGGGGGCCTTTGCATGGATTCAGCTTGTGCATCAATTGTGCCCATTTCTGGACCTGGAGGCCTTGCTCATGGTGACTCATGTTTAGTCACCTCCTGTTTGGATTACTGTAATGTGCTCTACGTGGGGCTGCCCTTGAAGCTGCGGCTGGTCCAGAATGCAGTGGTGCAGGCAGTTTTTGGTGCCTCTTGCTCTGCCCATTTAACATGCTGCTCCTTGAGATGTACTGGCTCCCAGTAGGCTTCCTGGTATGATTCAAGGTGCTGGTTTTCATCTATAAAGCACTACATGGCCTAGGGCCAGGCTATTTGCCTTTCTTCTATTGTTTCTGCTTGACCCACTAATACATTCCAGCGTTCCAGCATTTCAGTTTCATTCCAAATTATTTCATCATTTTAATTTCATTCACTGTGCTAGAGGCTCCTTATTTAGCCCTTATAATCCATTTCTAAAACCAGTTTTTATTTCCATTTGTTTAAAAAGTTTCATCTTTTCTGCCTCTTTTAATACTACATTTTTCTTGTTCTTCTTGACTATATTCTTATCAACAACGCTATTCACATTACCCAATAACTTTCATTCTCATTTTTTGCCACAATTATTCTCTTAATTGCATTTTTTCAAGCCTCTTTCTCTTCATCATTCCATTATGTAATCTTTTTCATACTTCCCATCAGTGTAAATCTACACATTTTTGTGATAGCCACGATAACCTAGATGACATTAATTCATACAATGGCATCCACATAGGGGTCAAAAAAGTTAAAAGCTGTGTGGACCAGAGTTGATGAATACACACAAGGAAGGAAAGTATGAGTTTAATTATGAATGAAAGAGTTAAAATGTATGCCAGAAAGTATGAATTTAGCATTATGAGAGTGTGTGTCAAAAAGTCAAGATGCTGGAGGTGACACTGTGATCAAAACCCTGACTCTTTTCAGAAGAAGGCTTTGATGATGATGCCATAGCCACAATCTTGACTTTTTTGACCTCCCCCTATGACGATGCTGAATTAATATTTTCTAATATACTTTTTGGCCCTTTCATTCAACTCTACTGCACAAGATCAGACCAGCTTCATTCAGGTCTAGGCTTCTTTCCTGTTTCTCTATTTTATTTCCTTCATTTCATTATTAATTCATGCTCTCTCCTCTTACATTTCAAGTTGCAATTTTGCATATGCCATGGTAGTCATCAGAAAGGACACACAGATATTGACCACCACCAACTATCATGGCTTTGGTCAACTGAGGCTTTCACTTAATATTTTTTTAATCATATAGACAAGGTATAAACTATGATACAGGTTTAGTCATCCCCATGCCACATGTAGCACTCTTTGCTAATGGTAAGAACTGTGCCAGTTGGTTTTGGCTTATGTTCATTCAGACATAAATCCCATTTAGCATGGATGCTTTGTCAGGCTTAACTCTGAATGATGACTAGGTCTTTATAAAACTATAGAACTATCTGTGATTCAGCTGCAAAAGTGGAAAGAACAGCCCTGATACTTGAGTTAAAAGAGGGAAGTGTCAGAAAACTCCTTCCCTTTTAAAAATCTTGAAGCTTGTGATATATGGTTTTGATGATTAGTAAAATTAATAGATTATAGGAAAAAAATGGATGTTAAGTTGAAATCTTAGAGCAGTGTTGTCCAAACTTGGCCGCTTTAAGATGAGTGGACTTCAACTCCCAGAATTCCCCAGCCAGCATGGCTGGCTGGGGAATTCTGGGAGTTGAAGTCCACTCATCTTAAAGCGGCCAAGTTTGGACAACACTGTCTTAGAGTAAGAGTTCAATGTATGTTTTACTTATATCTGCTGTAAAAGAAGTTGGAAGTAATTCTGTATTTCTGTTTCTTTCTTTTTCTTTACTTTACTTTTTCTTTTCTCTCTCTCTTTCTTCTTTCTTCTTCCTCTTCTTGTTAGTTTTTATCTTTTTGTATTCTAAAATTTAATAAAGTTATTATAAACAAAATCTTGAAGCTTTTTCTACATCTGTGACTTCTTCCCAAATGTGCCTTTTGCTGACAGGTTAGGAAATCTGTCAAACTCAGCCTGCAAGCTCTGCACATAGAAAATCTTATTTTTTAGCTTGTTTTTGCATATTTAGAAGGGATAGGGTAAGAAGGTGAATGGGAGGTCTCTGGGATGGCTCTGCACCCATAAAAAACCAAGCTTGAAATCTTGCTGCCAATTTTCCCATTTTGTTATCAAATTTCAGCAGCATGATCTGGAAGTCCTGAGGGCTGAAAATGGGGTGCAGAGTGGGGCTGATTGTGGTCTGAGGGTCATGATTACCCAACCCTATTTTAATGCAATATATAGCCAGAATGCTCTTCTCACTATAGTGTTGGTTATGGACCTGCAAGATTCAGGTTCCCTACTAATTCATGAAGGTCTCAGGGAGATCCTTTGTTAATCTCTATCTTTCGATGCAGTCTACTGCATAAGGTTGTTCTGAGGATAAAAGGGGAGTTGAGGGCTCATAATCAGACCACATTTATCTGAAAAGATGACCTATACTTTAAAATATTCCCCCCAAAAAGAAATATTCAATTTTTTTAAAATGAGTTATGATTGGTGGTCCCCAGCTACCCCCCTCTTTTATCACCCTCCCATCCCAAGACATCTTCAGTTAGGCAGGAGTAGTTGCAGCCATATTCTCCACCTTGCTTCACTTCCCTCTTGCTGAGGCTTCCCCCTACCACAGAAAAGTGGCCAACAGGGTTCTCTGGACCTTATGTCAAAAAGAGATTGAGACATTGGGGATGAGATGGCTGCAGCAGCCTTGCACAAGGTGTCCTAGGCAGCCATCATTGCCATCTCACAATGCTTGGCTCCCTTCATAGGATTCCTGTCAACTGTTCCAGCTGGTTTTCTATAAGAAAGCAGCTAATGTGGTTCTGTAGAACACAATAGGCAAATGACAGCTGCAAAAGTGGGAAGAATAAGCAACAGATCGTCTAAGGCTTGGCCTGACATTCTCAGTGAGAAGTAGGGGCCAGTTTATTCTGCCTCTCTTTCAGCCACTTGCTTTTGTTACTTTCAGTACCTCCCCACCTCTCCCTTAGCCCACAAGACACTGCTTCCCCAACTTACTTGCTTCTATTACAATAGTTTTGGTGAATCAAAGACAAATCTCATCCTATTTTAACTTAAATTATTTAGAGGACCACTCCACCCCCCACCCCCCTAATCTTTTGGAGATATATACAGTACTCTGAGTTCTTTGGAAGAAAGTTGGAATATTGTCTTACAGAATAAATGACACCTGTTTTAAGCCTTCAATGTTGGTATTTAGTTTTAGGCCCAAGCAATCTCAAGCCAGGTCTAGTTCACACAACCTTGGTCTCTACTTGGAGACCAGAACATTGGATGAAATATAACTTTGAATGGAGTATTCAAAATAAAACACCAGTGGTGAGAGACTGCTTGTATTGGCTCCCATCATTTCAGACATAATGCTTGCCATCAAGTTTAGCATTCCACAGATTACTCCATAAATAGAAGAAATACAGATTGAGAGAGAGAGAGAGATACACAGAGATACACAGAGAAATACACATACGATGGAACCCTTTCGTGTCTCTCAGTTTTCTCTCAATATAAAGAATGGATAAATCCATTCTCCATGGATGAGCATGTTGTGTTACCCTGATTGGTTACATCTGAAACAGTTGATCAAGTTACTGTTGGAGCCATTTAATGTTTATTTAATGCCAATAATGTGTTTGAAGGCTATTGTTGCTTGCCAAGAGGGTATACACACATGGGCTGAATGAAAAATAATGCTTTCACCTCCATAACTTTAGTTTAAATAGGGATATTTTAATAAACGAAACAGGAAAATCATCTTTGAAATGAGCTCTTTTGTGACTTGTATTTACTTCTCCACATAATTATCACCATTTGGTACCATCTGCCAATAATGGACAAGTTTCTAAAAGCTGTTACAAAAGAACTCCACATTTTATCTCTTCAATCAGGTCCTGACAGTCCTTTCCATCTCTTCATTTGAGTGCTACAAATGCCCATGAATGTATTCCTTCAATTTTGGGAAAAGATGGGAGTCACATGGCACGAAGTCTGGACTATGTAGCAGATGGGTATATCCAACTTCACAGTTGCCTCTTGGGTGGCTCATGAGGTGTGAGGCTAGTGTTGTGATGCGGCAGCAAAAATTCCCTCTTGTGCATCTGAGCATGTTTAATCGTTGTTTCAAAGTTTTGAGTATTGCAATGTAGTGCTCTGAGTTGATAGTGGTGTCAGGTTGAAGGAAATCCTTGTGAATAATACCATCTGTGTTCTAAAAACCCGTAATCGTAAGTTTTCCTGCCAAAGCCTGGGTTATGATTTTCTTTTTTGCTGGTAAAACCTTATGATTATATTCCAGGGACTGATGTTTCATTTATGGGTCATCATGATGAGCCCATGTTTAATGCTCCTATAATTTGTGACACAGACTGTTACAAAGATGTTTATCTCTTGTATAATCAATAAAACATCACAATTCCTCACAGAATAACGATTTGCTACCTTACATTGTCAAGCAGTGGATTTTATTAGAAACTTTCTCATGCCATGCTATAGGCCAAAGCTTATCACACTATCTTTCCATTGAGATACTATGTAGATATTTCCATTGTCCAGCAGTAATTAATTTAGCTGCTAAAACAGAAATTCATTTAAGCTTACTACTTTGCCATTTTTGTTCTGATTATCAAATATACGTGGTAAATATACTCAATCTACTGTTTAGTTTTATATAAGAAAGTGTCAACAGCCTTCTTCCAAAAATAAGAAGTATCGCATTCCCCCTAGAAATGAAAGAATATTCTATTGAATTTATAGCCTCACGAACAATTCACTGAATATTTACATGATATATACAAGATGCTTATTGGAATTTTATGCTGCTGATGTAAGAGATTTAGAGATGATTCCTTTATAGGTGCTGATAAGAATCCCATATGCTGTCATAGAGACTACCAGGTATTTTCCTTTCATTGCTTCCCTAAAACTAAATTTCAGGCTTCTTTTAACTGTATGATAGATTTGTCAAACTAAAAGGTCCAATATATGAAACCCTAAACAGGACAAAATGCAGAAAATTAAGCCAAAGAAAGAGGGGTAATAGTTTGCATAAGCAAAGTGGAAGTAGGCTTGATTGAAAGGAATGGCTTGTCCCAGAAAGAGAGAAAGCATGAAAGTCACAGAGAGAGAGAGCGAGAGAGAGAGAATCCATAGCTGGTGGTGTACCTAGCATCTCTTGAAGACAGAGTCTGAGCTTGCTACCTTATCCCTGATTTTCCCATTGATTTCAGTGCAGGGAATAACTGGCTAGAATTTTAAGAACAGCTACCTTCAAACAAGCAGGGCCTTTTGAGGTCATCACAAAAGCAATTGAGTAGATGATGTCACAGCAAAGATGGAAAAGGAAAAGGCAGTGTGTCAAAGTGCCCACAAATGGCAGTAGCATCTCCTAAAATACTGAAAATCTCACAGAAAATTGGCTACTTTGCATATCATCATATTTTACTGCTTGAAGTTGCCATCTAAAGCTCAGATATATAATATCCAAGACTGACTTTTATTGGTGTTAAGGCATGGGCAGTCAAGATAATGGTGTCTGGGGCCCCCTAACCTAAAGATTCTGTTTTCTTAATGCCAGGTCAGTTCCTATTGCTATTCAGGATGAAAGTACTGATCTAGCAGGTATGGACTTGGCTTAGAGAGGACAGAGAATTGATCTCTCCCAGTTCTACTTGCTGGGTTATTCTGTGATGCAGCAGGTTTGGGCTGGAGGGATGGCCATAATTTATAGGAATTCCATCTCATTGGGCAAAAGTTCCATTCAGCAGTCTGGCAATTTTGAGTGCTGCCTGCTGCATCTGGTGGCCAGGACAGCGTAATACCATTAGTGTGTTATCTATCCCACTGCACAATAGTCTTCCTTCTTGAGCTAAACTGGGTGTTTTTTGGCATGACAGTGGACTGCCCTAGACTTCTTGTCCTGGGAATTTCTGTGTTCATGGTAAAGGGGGCTATCGCACAACTGGAGGAACTCTTGGGATGGTTAAAGCTGTATGTAATAGCTCCCTTTTTAAATGTCCATATGAAATCCTTCTCAATGGCAATGGTTACAAAGAGGGCCTTGCTTCTGTTGCATTTGCACAGAACAGGCTGATAATGCTTTTTCATATTGTGTGGCTTCTCCGCCAACAAAATGTTGTGGGAGGGGAATAAGAACAAAGGCTCACAGGAAGCAATTTTCATCACTCTTTGGGTAATAAAGTAAAATCGGATTATCAGATCATCTTAGCAAGGAAGTAAACTTGACAACCAATTGTCAGGTTCATATGGATTCTTTCCAGCTTATAGATCCCAACACAGGTGACAGGGTATGTGGAGAGAAAAGAGCCATCAATTACTTCCTTCCTCCTTGCTCCTTCTGCCTTACTAAATTGGTAAAGTTGGAACTAACTCCATAGTTAAGGGGTGACCAATGACACTTTGAGTGTGGGTGTGTTCCTAGATGAGTCTTATATGTTCCATTCTGTGGTAAGATAATCAAGAAAGTGGTAGTCTTATAGCTCCAGATGCATTTTGATGAAACTGATTATGTGGACCATTTCAATCAGGGTTTCATTTGGAAAATGATATTGAGACTGCTTTGATTGCCTTAGTGGATGTCCTATACTAGGAACTAGATGTGGGAAGGGGGGGGGGGGGATGACCCTTCTCCTGAACCTCTTAGTGGCTTTTGATACTATTCACCATAGTATCATTTTGGAGCTTGGAGGCACCATTTTGCAGTTCTGGCTGTTCCTATTGATATATGTCCTGAAGATGGTGCTGGAGGATTACCATTTGACAAATAGGTCATTGATCTGAAGAGTCCCATGGAATTCTGTCTTGTCCCATATGCTATTTAACAGCTATTTGGAGCCAGTGGGGGAGGTCATTCAGAGTTTTGGAGTGGGATACCATCATTATACTGATGGCACCTAACTCTATTACACCATTCCATCTAATGCCAAGGAAGCATTATTACTAAATCTTGATGAAGGAGAACAAGCTGCAATTAAATTCAGAAAAGATAGAGATGCTGTTAGAAAGGACAAAAATGGACTTCAGTACTGAGGTGAAGCCTGTTTAATGCCTATATTGAAAGATCTGCACTGGCTGTTAATTGCTTACTAGGTACAATTAAAGATATGAAAGTTGACTATTAAAATTCTAAATGGCTTAGGGCTTGGCTATCTGAGAGGTTTCTATGAACCTACCTGATTACTTAGAACAGCAGGAAAAGCTCATTTGAAGATGCCCTTCTTGTCAGAGTTTGGCTGTCTGATATGTAACGTGGAGGGTTGTCATATATGATGTCTCACACATGGCATAAGCATGAGGAAGGGCAATGTAAAGAAATGCAAAGGAGCAGGAAAACTAAAGCCATGTGATGACCCTGGAGAGAGAAGGGACAGATAATAAAATCAGACTGTTGTCTTTCCTTTGGTGTGAAGGGAGGCAGTATATAGGCACAATAAATACCATTATTTATCATACATGGTGTTACTATCTATAATTAGGGCAGGTTAGAATCCCATTAGTAGAAAAGAATGCAGAGGTGCTGGGGTAGGCATAGTAAGGCCATCCCATAATATAATCAGATGTTACATTCCTGCTGTAAAGGTCATAGTACGATTTACACTGCTTTCTTTATTGTCTCTATGTAACATTTCGGGGGGGGGGTATATAACCCATAATCTTGCTTAGTTTGGGGCTCTTTTGCATTCTTTTGGCCAACAGCCCAGCGATCACTGCAGTTGCACCTGCCGATGAAAGATAGTTTGTTGCATCTATCTTTAAATGCTTTGGTTCCTTATTGAGGTGGGCATTTTTTCCCACAACAACTTGACATAGTTGGCAGGATTGGAGGATTGCATGGGCTGGATGTCTGGATGAAGATACCCTGTTCCAAAAGGGAATGGATGACTGGGCATCTTCTATTGCAGCTCAGCTTAAGGTGCACCGGGCTACCTGGGCAACTGAACATTAGGTTTCAGTTGGACCTGAACTGGGTCTGCAGATGTAATAAGGCCACAATCGGATTTGGAAGTAGCCCACAGCTCCTGTGGAACACTATGTAGAAGTGGATCTGGCAAAGTGCTGCCCTTAGAATAATCAACACGACTCATTTCCAGCTCATCTACTACGGTATCAAGCATAACCAATATCTGATTTTGATTCTTCTGGATAGGAATATCTATAAAGACACCCTTAGGAGTGCAGTACAGTGTAATGCCCAATTTACATAACAAATCTCTACCCTACAAATTAACATCCCAAAGGCTTTCTTCTACATGAATCTCACACTGAGGATCACTCTCTCCAAGGGGTGGAGTTTGATCCTTACACTCCCAGATTTAGGAAGATGGCAGAGAACCCCACATCCTTCTTACCAGGCTGACAATTGATTTTACTGATGGTGATTTTAAGTAGGCTCTCATTTTAATTATATTGAGTTTTATGATCGTCTTATATTTTGCATTTTGTTTTAATTATTGTAAGCTACTTTGACTGCTTGACTGCTTATATAAATCTATATTTAAGGATATAAATGTAGTAAGTGTGAAATATAACCATCGCTTATTAAATAAATAAGTAACTGCTGGTGGTGTACAATTTGCTGAGATACAAATCATGGTTACCAAATGACAGGGGTTGGTTTCACACAACATGCCAAACAAAAACCAAAAAAGCCACAGGTTGACTTAGCATGATATATGAATCCTTTTGTCTGAAGTCACTGGTCTCTCATCTGACCCATCTACCTTTCTGCATCTTCATGCCTATTTAGCATTCTGGTAATCAATGCAAAAGCAGAATAAAACTTCTGAAGAATAAATAAAATCATATAATATCTCCCAAGCCAGAATTGGCAAGAAAACATGCCAGTGTGTTTCAGAAACAGTAAAATATGTCATCCAGACTCCCCTAAGTTACATTCCTCATCCTGCAAAGAGCCACATTGTGGCAGCTACATTATCAATAAAAACAGATAGTTTTGTGACAAGTTTTCTCTTGAGATGATGGATAATTTTAACTGTCACCTGAAAATTGCAATAAATATTTTGCAAGTATGCAGTGAAAAGTAGTATACTTGAAAAGTTAGTATCCAGGGACCTCAGTCTGAAATCTCCAGCATAACTGTCTAAGTTATTTTAATATTTTCTTTTATATTCTGCAAGTTATATAGGGAAAAATGGAATCCACATAGTTCAAGAATGTAAATTTACATAGAACAGGAAGGGAAATTGAGGATTGAACTGATATCCTTGCTCTGCCACAGTTTTGAGGCATAGCTTTGCACGCTGAGCCACACTGCCACTCAGAAGGAAAAAAGGGGACTCAGGGAGCTGAGCTATCAAAACACTTAGCAAGGGATGAATTATTTGTGGTCCTTGAATGTTTCTTGTTATTGATTGCATAGAAATAAATATAGGGTTGGCCTGATACCTTCCTGGGATGTGATAACACTGCAAGTCACCCCACCTAAATTGGCTCCCAGTTAATTTGGAGGTGAAATAACATTTTCAGTCTACAGACTCGGGTCCTATAAACTTTCCCCCTATAGCGTCAACAGCCAGTTGCTCTACTGTAGTTAGGATTATGCAATTCCTTCAAAAGAGGTGTTTCAGAATGTGTGGAAGCAGCTTTATTAAAGGATGGATGGGCAACCTGTAGTTTCCATAGGTGCTTGAAATTTCATCAGTCCCACCAGCACCGAAAACACTTTCAATGATGGGAGCAATAATCCAAGGACATTTGGAGGATGACAAGTTCCCTACTGCTGATTTAAAAGAATGACTTTCCCAAAACAAGTGTTGCTGCTCACCTTGAAAGAGAAAGAGTTAACCAACAGTGAACCAGTAAGCAGAGCCACTATTGCTGACTGTTGAGCTTTGCTCAAACTGACAGCAGAGTGACATGTACCAGAGAGAAGCAAAGCCTTTGAAAAGTTCTGCAGAGGATGAGATTCCAAAGACTATCCCAATGAATTCTTACAGTCACCTTGTAAAATATTTTCATGCATTTCCCACCATGTTGAGGATGAGAGCAACTGATTATAATGATTAAGTTGTAGATTTAGATCCAGGAGACCTTGGTTCAGATCCATAGTCAGCCGTGAAAGCTCACAAGGGGACTTTGAGACAGTCATCTCACCTGGTTACGGTTGTGGAAGTAAAACGGAAACTCTGTGGATATTGCCTTTATCTCCAAGAGAAAAGGTAGGATATAAATCTAACAAACTAACAAATAAAGAGATAGTCTTACCCAGTCACATGCCTGCAAAACAGAGAGAAATCATACACAGAAGCATCTCCCAGACAGTGTCATGTGAGGGAGGGCTCAGAAGAGTCAAGAAGGCAATTGTGACTGCAGTCAAAGCCTTGCTCCTTTTGTACAGGCTTTGATGTTGCCCTCACACACAAAGGGGTGGGGCTTTGTTTAATATATAACCATAATCCAATTTCAGTACATTTTATATAAAAAATATTGGTGTGGCTCTTTTTTCTGTTAGGACAGGATTCTATGCTTGTAAAGTTGGAATATCCATGCAAATATTGCTTATTCAGAACAAGAGAAGTATGTTCTTTTTCATTAAGAAAGTCCTTTTATCTGTCCTTTTGGTTTTTCATGGGCTTTCAGAAGCATGCTCCCTCCCCCCCCCCCCCGACATATCTCTTGCAAACCTTGGGAGATGCCTTTTGACCAGAGAAAGGAGGACACCAGCAGACTCCATCCTGTGTTGCTGTCTTGCTAATGGATAGCTGCTCCAACCCTGCCCTTAAAGTTACATGAATTGATATAAATTGGACCAATATATCTTCCTGGTAGAGTCTCAATGTGCTGCGTGGGTGGAGAAGGTGGTGAGGGAATAGGAATTCATCCTTCTCCTTGCCTTCCAACACTTCTAGGAGTTTATAAATGTGCCTGAAGTTGGACTGTATAGTCACATATATAAATCTAATGAATTTAGACCTGAGCAGTATCTGGTTTCAATTTTAGGGCTATGTATACCACATACTTAGTTTAGATTTGTCCATATATGGACAACCATATCACATATGAAGCTTCACTCCCCCATGGTATCTAAAGACAAGAAGGGGGAATGAATAATCTAACCTGGGCCATTGTGGTTCAGTTTGAATAAGGAGTTTTGAATGCAAACATCATTCTTCTCTCAGTTACAAAGCAACAGATTAAAGATGTTTTATTTGTCCAAAGATGGATTAGTGCAACGTTTGGGGAGTTTCCTGCCTCTTGTCTACTATCTCTGCCCATGACTATGTATGATATTATCAAACCTTATAATAATAATTAAAAAAAAAAAACCTAGGTTGAACTCAGAGCCAAATAGGAGCCAACATTTTTGTGATTCTGGCAGGAGGTGAATTAACAAGGAAAGTAATTTGTCTCTTCCTGATGGCTTTTCATTTATAAACAAATCAAACATTTCCTGAAATGGGTAATTTCAATGTCTGTTGCTGAGTAATTAACATAATCCAGCTTTCCTTCCTTCCTTCCTTCCTTCCTTCCTTCCTTCCTTCCTTCCTTCCTTCCTTCCTTCCTTCCTTCCTTCCTTCCTTCCTTCCTTTTTTCTTTTTTTCTCTTTTCCTAGCCAATCCTCTACATGGCATTTGGCCCAAGGAGGATATTTTATTCCAGAAATGAGAATATGATCACTGGGAGGCCTTAGTAAACACATCATGAATGTAAAGTATAATAAAACATTTGGCATTAGGCCGGCTTATTACCAGAGAGTGCCCTTCCCTACTGATGCAGATTGCTATTTCCCACTAATCAAGGACTGACGGGGGCTGCAATTCCATGTCAGCTGGGGTTTCTGATAGTTCATTATCCAGATGCCAGTTAATTCAGACTGCAGCTGGCTGGTTTCTGACACCTACTAATGATGATCAGCAAACTGCCTTAATGGAGGCTTCTATATGTTAAACATACACTATCATTGAAGAGAATAAATAACATGGTCTTTTTCTGAAAGCAGCCAATTACTGATGATGCTACCCTAGTAGTCCCTTGCATGCTGTCCCTGTCCTCTTTCCCAAGTACCAAGCAAAGCTCTGAGGGCACAAAGACATTCAGAATGAATGAAATGAGAATGTTCTCTCTGGGCAGAGGAATGTGATCTCTTTCCACTGAACAGTATTCCTGTGCCTGCTGGGCTCCCTCTTTACCACTATTTCTTCTGCCATCACTGCAGTCGAATAAGCAGGGCACTGGACTGTATCATTAACTGCCATGGATATGAGGATATGGCCCTACGGCCCTTCAGTGTATCCCTGGTTCTATTAAATGTGTACAGATCTTAAGTGGAGCTAATCTTGGCTGAAAAGCAAAGTTTTAAGTGGATGGATGAGTGAATAGAAAGTTGATTGATCCATCAGATAGATCCTGTATAGAAAAGGAATAAAGAGACACACACTTGAAAGAAAGTGAATAAACATCTTCCACTGAGTTTACTTTGTCCAAGTAAATACATTCATCCACTGAGTTTTAGTTGTGAGTTTTTGTAGAAAACATTTTTACAGTCTTACTAAAAGATATGCTTAACTTTTCTTTTTTTCCACAATCAGGAAATGATTACTTGGTAGATGTCTGAACTTTAATGAGTTGTGGTTATGGTGTCAAGGTGAGCAGCAACCATGCTATTAATGAAGTAAACGTGAGATGAAATGTGAGTTATTTTTCATGAAAACTTGAAGGAAGCTCTACTTTTTGCAGAATGTGTGTGAGTGTCTGTGTGTCTCTGTGTCTCTGTGTGTATACATGAACAATATTGGAAATATCACATCTATTCCATGGGTGGGCAAGGGTTCCTCAGTAAAAGAAAAGTAGGATCCATTCAAAACTGACATCCCACACTATAATTCCATTCAGCCACTATTTCTGGATGGAATAACAGGGTTGTGCACATCATTCTTATCCCCAATTTCCCCATCCTGATTTTTTTTCTATTCTCAAACTTGCCATTTTGATTAACAGCCATGAAAGGAGCTCTTATCTGCCTTTATTGAAGCACAATACTGTAACTGAATTTCACATGATCATGAATCCTGCTTTATCTTATCTACTTATATTCAGGCAAAAAAAGTAGAATATCCGTTCAAATATGGGTCTGACATATGCAGAGATGATAGGACTCAAACTGTGAGTCCTAACTTTTTGTTATATAAGTCATAGTTTAAGGTCCATTGACACTCTTGGTATAGAATCCAAGATACTCTCCCATTGTCTAGGCAATATAGAAACAGGGTTTCTATACCCTATTCATTTTTTATATATATAACCCAACAGAAGAAAACACAAAAATCTAGTTTTTGTAAATGAAATGCTCTGACAATTTTCCCCTTCAGATATTTTCAGGAATAGGATAAAAGTTCTGAGTAGGTCAGAAAGTATGTGAAATCTCTGGGACTTAAACTGGATACATCTTTCATTGGATGTTAATTTAGAGTCCATCTGAAAGATTCACACAGTTCTGTCCAGTGAATTATTTTTTTTGCAACTAGTATTCAGAAAGATGGCTGTTAAATTTCAGTGTGGCTTCATAATATATGAGATACTGTCTCGTTGCATCAATTTTCTCACTCATTCTGAGAGAATTCACGGTTGACTATAGGTTACATTAAAAAATAATAATTTCTGACTTCCAAAATGCTCAGAGGAAATTTTGACCTCTGAACATAGAGATCCTTCTCAGGTTCTGCAACAAAATCCTCAGTGGCCTTATGAAAATACAAACCCATTATAAATTTAACCTTTAAAAAGTGAAAAATCAGGAAGTGTCACTTGCAAGTGATATTTCTATAACTGGATTGGCAGAAATATATACAAAGTGTGATCCTGGGAGCAATGGTCCATATGTTCACAATCTGGTACAGGACACTCCTGAAGTAGTCCAATACAATTTGATGACTTGATCTAGAGTGAGAGCTGTTCTCCCTTATCCTAATCTTTCAAGGGAAAAGCACAACAGAGTGTAACGTCTAAATTTTTCAGAAGAATATAAATTCAACTTGCAGTGGTTCTGTTTCTGTCTTTCAGAGCAAGGAAGATGTCTATTCCATCTTCTGCTCAAGAAGCCTTTGAATTTTTGAAAACGGTTAGATTTCTTTGTAAGTGTCAGGATTAGCCCATGAAACTCCAGGAGACAGTACAGATTCTATCCAGCAAGGTTTATTGGCTTCATTCCCGTTACAGAAATCTTATCAGAGTGAAAGCAATTCCCAGAGTCACCCCACAAACATCCTGCATTCCTCAGGGAGGTGCCAGTCCCATCCTCTTATCTCTACCTCTTTGTTCTGGGGATAAGAGTATGCGCTTAACCCTTTCCGCTCTAGTTCTCACAGTAAGGCAGCTTTAGAGTTAACATCATAAATCTTTTCAAACCAAAATATAATAAAATGTTTAATGAAAAACAGCAGCATTAAACAATTTCAGTTAGGCCAATAAAAAGTATTTTAAAGTTGGGTGGTAAGCTGCATGCCTGGCAGTGCTTGAAGTCCACAGTGATGCAGCAAATAATTGTGCTTTTAGTTAAAGATAGTGCATTGGTTTGTTAATTATTTTGATTGCTGCCACCTCTGATTCAAATTCTTCTGGTAGATTTGCTGTGCTGGACTGGAAAGATGGTTTAGGTTGCTCTTTCAGGGGCTGCTGTTAATGTACTGGGCTGTTGGGAACTGGGGTTGTCTGCGCTGAGCTTTCAGAATGGAACACATGCTTTCAAAGGAAGGCAGATGTTCTGTTATTGAACATATGAACTACATTACTATACGTCAGACCATTTCATTTGCATAGACAATTACCCATTTTAGATATGACTGTGAAACAATTGCTGTCCTTCTGTGTTTGAGAACTTAGGCAGATCAGTCTAATATGCTTGACATTCATTTGAAATAGTCACAGATTGGCTATTTGCGAGTCAAATTCTGTAATGGGCTTACTGATTTCTCTTTATGTTTGGGGATGTGATGGAATGGAATTATGAAGGCCAAACTCAGTGAGGAAAACATGCTTTTTCGTCTCCTGAGGGGCGAGGAAGAGATAAGAGGATGAGGCTGGCACCTCCCTGAGGAATTCACACTGTTATGACTGGCTGACTTTGGGAACTGAGGTTTCAGTCTGGGAAGATTCTTGTTAGAGGTTGTAGCTAATAAACTTTGCTGAACTGAATCTACATGGTCTCCTGGAGTTCCTTTGGCTAGGCCTGACATCAATCTTCCCAGACTCATACTACCTTCCAGACGAAAGAGCATGTTTTTCTCCCTGAGTTTGGCCTTCATAATTCCATTCCATCACAGGGGCTGACAGCATACTCCGGTACACATCTATTGACACTTAAGCCCAACTTGGTTTGCTTCTTAAGGAAGATGATATAGGATTGCAAAATAGCAGAAATCTATTGCCGAAAAATAGGAACAAGTGGCCTGGTTTGGCTCCTCCATCACATCCTCTCTTATACGTAGAGCAAGAATTGACGGTATTGGTTAGACCAGTGTTTCTCAATCACAGCAACTTTAAGATAGTTAAATTCCCCTGGCTGGGGAATTCTGGGAGTTGATGTCCACACATCTTAAAGTTGCTGAGGTTGAAAAACACTGGGTTAGACTCTGCCATTCATGGAGAATCTCTGCATGGTTTCCCAAGGTTCAGAATCACACAGAAAACCTCCACCATAGGGGTATCCCTCTTTTTGCAGGAAGTCACCCTCCTCTCACAGAGGGCACCTGCATATTATGATGGAGGGGAGATTAATCTAGGCATCTCATCCTGCTTCCCGTTCTCATGTCTAAAGGTTACGCATGCCTCAAGCACCTGAAGAGGGTTTGAGTAGCTGCCCTTTCAGCATTTGCTTAGTACTTAATTTTTAAAATGAAAAGCACAAAAGTAATTGTATCTAGCAGTGAAAATGCTGTTTAAGGCAATGGCACCAGTGACTAAGTGGTGGCTGGATTGCATGAAATGCATTTTAATTAGGTCAGAGGAGACTGAGAATTTCATCTTTCCTGTTATATCGTTAAGCTGGCAGGACACATAAGTTTTTAGGAAATGAAACCTGCTAAAATTTCATTGCATATGCACATTTTAGCCCAGCCGAGCGAGGAACTGGAAGGCACTTGCTGATATAGATACTTACAGCAAGTTATATAAACATTACTTTTAGACAGATTGAAAACTATAACAAATACAATTTTTCCTCTGCTAGCTATCTCAAGCTTGTCATGCATGGGCTTTATTGTATTTTATAACTGTCATAGAATGCATGGCAGGCATTATCAAGGTGACATAACAACTGGCTGAAACAATGTTGTTGAAAGCTGAGCCACAATGGAAATCGTAATCTAGAACAGGGATCAGCAACATGCTTCTCCAGATGACTTAGACTATAACTTCTATGAATTTTCCTGGCCAATAGTTATGGATGACAGCAATTGGATCCAAACTTTTGAAAAAATATCATGATGCCTATTGCGTGATATAAGTGTTGTGTTATATAAGGTGTTCTTTACATAACCCTCGGTTTTAGAAGTTAAGCAGAATAACCAAATGCATTAATGTAGGAATAGATGTAGACAAGGTAGCCCTATAGAGAGATGGAGGCAATGAAATTAAGGTGTTGATCATTATGATCAGATCTGCCTATCCTAAGTAGGGGAGCAACTGGCATATCAGCCAAAATCAAGACATTATACTCCTGGCCCCAACAGACACCCAGCCTTCAAACAGCAATGCTGGTTCCCAAAGACCAAAAAGCTACATACTTGATCTTTCAAAGGGAGCACAGTTCTACCCAAAGAAAATTGTGAAAGTGTATACTAATTCCAGGATGGCTTGCCTACGGGCCATCTGGTCTTGGCTGTGCCTTCTTTTGTTCATCTACATTCAACATCTCACTGCTCAGAACTTCTCCAATCTTCCTGGCCTCTGAGAGAGACAGAACTGTGTATAATCAGTATAGTGAAGAGATTCAACTCAACCTGAGGGTACTTTTCCTTAGCAGTTGTTTAAAAGCACAGGGAGCAATATAGAACTTGAAAAATTCCATAAATCAATGGATGGGGGCAAACAAAAGTTTCTCAGCACTGTCTTCTGAGAACATTCTGCAGAATAGACTGGCAAAAAAGTACAGAGTGTGTGGTTTGGAATGTCTGTAAAATCCCATGTGAGGGTCCACCTGGCCCAGTCTTTTCCAAGGAACAGAAAGAGAGAAAAATTCACAGATCCAGGGATCCATTAAGTACAAGTCCTTGTTTCTGCTGAATGAGGGGGCTTGTATGTTATTTATTCATTGCCTGAAAGGATGCGTGAAGTGTCTTCTCCTATCAGGAGTCCTGATTTATAGTCAAAGCTTGCTCCCCAGTCAGGGAAGGAAGTGATGGCAGTACAAACAGAACAAAGGCAACTTTGATTTTTCTCACAGTAATCCAGGTATCAGAGCTTCCTTGCTTCGTATTTTCACATTGACATTACTTAACACACAAACCTATTTACTGCCAACAAGAATTATCCTCTTTATTTAACTTGTATCTGACCAGAAATATTCTTGAAAAGTACCATGTTGTGTCATAGCTAAGGTATAAAAGAATTCTGCCACAGTTTCCATTTGCAATGGGAGCAGTTGAAACTTACTGGGCTTTATAGTGACATAAAAGCTAGAATTTAAATGAAAACTAGTTTTATCAATCATCTCCAGCTGTATGCTATTTGTTATTTAAAAAAATAAAAATAAAAAGCAACATGCCCAGTTTTTGTTCTCAAAATTGGTAGGACCAACATTCAGGCTTAGGAAGACTGTGTAGCTTCAACAAAAAATAGGCATATGAAGTCCATACATTACATTGGGTCATCATGTTTCAGGTCCCTTGGTATATTCTCCTCTTTTCCTTCCTCTTCCTTTTTCTTGATTCTAGTAGGAACATCTGCAAAGAAACAGACAGATACTTAAAACAGAAACATCATGATAGAATGATTGTTTTTTAAAAAATAATCACATCTACTAAGTGAATCCATATGGCGTGTATGTGTGTGTTGACATTTAATGGAGGAAGTAAACATGTTAAAACTGTGAGATATTAAAGTCTGGTATGAAAAAAAAAAACCTCAAGGGAAGATTGTACTAGCAGGTCAGCAGGATAAATAACCCCCTGTTGCAAGGAACTGAGCTGTTGTAATGCTTTGAGCTAAAGACCCAGCTGTGCAACTGCCAAGCGGCAATATGTCAACTCTTAATCTTAGCTGTAATTATTTGTTAGAAATTATTTTTATTCAAGCTGCCCACAAATATTTATGGATAATTTAAGCAGATTCATGCTCCACTGAAAGAAGTGGTTCGTGTTGAGTTTGCTAAGCTGCTGGTATAGTTCTTCATTAATAACAAATAGATGGAGAATGTTATCTCATTTGCCTCCAATTAAATAAATAGATAGTTTGGGTTGCATTTGAAATATAAACCACTTAACTAAATTCGCTTATCAGCTAATTTTAGTCAAACTGCATGGATATGAGAAGGCTGGCAACAGGCCTCAGTTCAGTCATGGAGCACATGCTTTACATCAAAAGGTCCCTGGTTCAATTCCTGGCATTTCTGTTTAAAAAAGAACATCCATCATAGCCTTGCTGATGCATTTGATCACTGTCTTTCTTCCTTCTCTGTTATATACACACATAGTAATATATCACACACATACATACAAACATATATTCCTCTCTTGTAAAGAAAGCAAAAGAACTTATACTTCAAAAATGTATTGAAAATATATATTTCAGTACAATAGATGGAACAGGGTAGCCCAGTGTTGTTGAATTTCAACTTCTTCATTCTTCACCATTGGCCCTGTTGGCCAATGCTGATTGGGTTGCAGCCCAGCAACATCTGAAGGGCTTATTCCTGAGATATAGGGTCATGTTTATGCTATTCCTATATAACTCAGCATCAGTCAAATTGATCAGAGACAATCACTTCTGTTCTTCAGGCCACTGTGGACTTAATCAATTTATTTGAACAACATATTGCTGATTTCATGGTAGAGCTGGGCAAAGGCAGGTTTGCTGTGGATTCACCATATCTAAAACCTCTTAATTTCCCACATGTGCCCAATTTGGGCCAATCAGAGCTATTTGCCCATCACTTTCCCACCCCAGCCTTATTCAGGATTGTTTTGCCCATCAGGAAGGAAAGGAATTTGTTCTCAGTCTTAGAATAACTTGTTTTTTTCCTTAACTACACTTACAAAAATGCGAATTTCAGCAAGTTATATTTATGTTCTAGGAGATATGTTGTTGCCAAAGCAAACTATGGAAAGATTTTTAAACCGATCTGATTCTTGTGGTTAGAAACAGCTACTAACACTTTGCAAGATCTGATTGCAACATCCGATAACGAGACATTTTAAGCTTGTGTACAAACATTAGCAGACCACTACTTTTTTCACTATATTTTCTATAAACAGAACTAGCAAGAAGTTCTTTTGACATTTACAATTCTGAACAACCTCTAGTCAATTATTCACTCCAGTCAAATGAAGAACACAACAAAATCCATGCTCCTGTTTTTGTTTTTAAAGGCCTATTCTTCATTCCAAACACCAGTGCCTTTTAACAAGGATAGCCATTCGGTGGTTCTCCAAATGTCCTTGAATTATCATTTCCATCACACCTGGCCATTGGCTGTACTGTGTGAACCTTAGGGTTGCCTCCATTTTAGTCTTGTTCACACATTCTTTCATTGTTATATTCCTTCTCTGTCTGTCTGTCTGTCTCTTTCTCTCTCTATTAACATAAGATATACATACTCCTTCTTCCCCAATATACACCTTCTGCTCTTCTAGAGAAACCAGAACAGCTCACAGTGATGTGCAGTGCAATGAGAAGAAAGTGTTGCTGGTGAGGATGGGACCAAAATGGGCATTATGTTCCTGGCCAGTTCATTTCAGCACTGTGTGGGCTATGAGACAACCCCTCCCTCCAAAAGGCCCAGGATACGTGTTAGAATCTCATGGTCCCCAATTCATGTGGGCAATGATATCATAGACTGTACTATTGCTATATTCAGGGTAAAACAATTAAGAGTGAGGTAGAGAATTCATTCACTCTGCCAGCCAGTCAGCCTACCTGCCTATCTAACCCTGATATAAAACCACATTTCCTCATTCTGAGCCAAAAGCCAACTGAAAAAGAGTTGTTTTAACTGTTATTGCAAATGTTAGAAGGATAAAGGCTAATAATACATTCATGAAGTAGCATCTTCCACAATGCAGTGGTATTACAGAAAGGGTCTGCTTTCTGGTTCACACCCCTCTTACTTCTTGTGGGGATGGGTTCTTCAGTAGACCCTCTCTAGATGTCCAGACCAGGAAGTTTAAACAAATGGGTGTGACTCTGCAATAACATTCTACCTCACTTGTAGTTTCTGAGTCCGTTTCAAAGGCATTTCCATGCAATCTGCCATTTCTGTCTGCACATTATGAACAGCACACATATAACCCGGAGCTCCCTATCTAATCATGGAAGGATATTTTCAAGCTGAGTTAAGGCAGCCCTCTGCTGCTATGTTACTTTTGTTGCTGGAGGGTGCCGGGAACTTTATATTAGAAAAGTTGTTCTGAAGATCGATTCACTTCCAATATGTTCTCTCTCCTGCTGAAGGCATGGAAAGCTGATTGGCACATGAAAGTAAACAACTTGGTATGTCGTTTGTTAAAAACATGTCACTTGATCAGCTTCATCTGAGGCTTATGGACGCAATTCACTCGGACAGGGTTAGGCAGGGTTAGGCAACTTTTCGGAGCCAAGTACATGTTTGAGTTTTTGAACACATATAATTGGGCACATTCATGGAATACCTGCCATGGAGAGATGACTATTCATAGTCTGGCCAATCAAAGGTATTCATTTAGCAAAAGCAACCTTGTCCCTTAGGATGCTTTCCATGATCCAAATGGGAACTTAATTGCCAAATTTGCAAGTAAAAAACATTGTCACAAATAAGTATGAGGCTTGAGACAGATGCATTACCTTGCAGCGTGCCAGTTTTCTCTTTGATTTTTTAATTAAAAGAGTTTCAAAAAATTAAACAGGGACAGGGAGCCCAAGGAGGAGCAAGAGAGTCAGAGTGATGCAAGCTGTGTCACGGTGTCATGATGCAAGACCCCCCCACCCCACCCCACCCCCACCCCTTGTCTTGGTGCAATGTTGCATGCATGCCCCAGAGGAGTGGAGTTTATAGCAATGGCTTTTATCATTCTGAAGTGTTGGAAGAACACCTAAAGTGGTGCTAAGGGCACATTGGCACTCACAGGCCTGACGGTGTGTACTGAACAACTCTGTATGACTTTTCAGTTGCTTCTGTTTGATGTCATGTAATGTAATATAATGATTTTATTCCAAGGTTTAACCACTGCTCAAGAATATTCTCTTACTAATATTACAATGTATTTGTTTCTGCCTTTTAATACTTTTCAGTTGGAGGTAACTTATTTCCTGACCTCACTTAATTATAAACATATTATTTGAGAAGTTTCTCTCAGTCCTTGAGTTCATTTGATCGGATTCCCTGATAGCTCCCATTTCATTTACAAGCCATTTGTGTAACATGGCTGCCAAGGGCAGAATCGAGCCTTTTCTGCACGTTAGCACAAATGCACGTGGGTTTGCATGCAATGATTGGCAAACAGCTTTTTTATTACATGAAGAGTTCCATACAAACTGCGAACCAATACACAACATTTCAAGCAGACACAGCAGATGCAAAGTTCATGTGTGGTCCCCGACTGATTTCTATAGCACCACTTAATTAATATACTGTGTGTGGTACACCTGCCACTGTGAAGAATTTTGAAACCTCATGACATTCACAGATCAGTCCCTTTTCTCCAAGCCTATTCTGTTCAGATGCTCCCTTGATGGGATAGCAAAAGATCTGTGAGGCAGACTTATACCAAATGATGCAGTAGGTGTACAGGTATTATTTAATAGAGAAAGATTCAAATTCTGTGAAGAGATTACTCATATTGTTCTTGTCCTGATCAGTGAACATTCAGTGGAATGTCTGCAGCATAAAGCCTATGATGTATAAATTGCTGGGAGCATGTCAAACTTGTCTATGAACATTCAAAAGCAATGCTTGCATAATGACCCAGACTGAAAATTTGTACAGATGGAAGATTTGCCTTATCATTCAGTTTATCATTCCACCTATAATCTCTATGTTGCTCTCATTTTCTCAAATCAATTGATATTCCCTATCAAGAAAAGATATATTTTCTTGAAATATTAACTTGCCAAACAATCTAAGAATGTAAACTTAACAACAATTAATTAATTAAGAATGCGGCCGTGCGAGCAATTTTTGGGGCCCGAAGAAGGACCCATATAACACCTTTGCTCCGTGAGCTGCATTGGGTACCGGTTTGCTTCCGGGTCCAATTCAAGGTGTTGGTTATTACCTTTAAAGCCCTACATGGCATGGGGCCAGGTTACTTGAAGGACCACCTTGCCCCCACGATTTCAACCTGTCCCACCCGATCTCACAGAGAGGGCATGCTCCGGATCCCCGCGGCAAAAGAACTTCGACTAGCGGGGTCCAGAAGGCGGGCCTTCTCTGCTGTAGCCCCCGCCCTTTTGAACATCTTGCCCCTGGGGGTGAGACAGGCCCCCTCACTCCAGGCCTTTCGGAGGGTTTTGAGACCTGGCTCTGCCATCTGGCCTGGGGCGGGGAGGGAGGATACCAGAAATGGGGTTGGCTGGCCCCTTAGCGGCCTGGTGTGGCCCTATTGGCCTCTTGGAGTTTTTAGCTTTTTATCTCTATCTTATTTTTGTAAATTTTTAGTTTTTATAACTTTTATAACTTTTAAACCTTTTATAATTTAATTATGTATTTTGATTTTAGTGGTTGTAAGCCGCCCAGAGTCCCCAGTTGTAGGGGAGATGGGCGGAGACAAATCAAATAAATAAATAAATAAATAAATAAATAAACAATTATGCTATGAAAAAGAGAGGCAAAGAACCTTTCTCCATCTGTTGGGGTTATTGTCACATCCTGTCCTTGGTGGTGGTGTCATTTTCTTCGTAAAGTTTAAATTAAAATGTTTTACTATCTTTAAAATTAAGCAAAATATCATACTCTGGAAGTTCCCTAGAGCAGGGGTTTTCAATTTTTTTTCAGGCTGTGGAATCTGTTAAAAAAAAAAAAGTGGATTCCCTAATCAAGAATCAAAGCTCCAATGCCAGAAGATTAAACACAGTTTGAAAAAATCTGCCCTGCACAATCTATTTATTTTGCTGCTTTTGGTTTAGAAGTTCTTCTCTTTTTTCATTCACTATGTCCAAGGTAATGTGACTAGATGGAACATGGGGAAGAGGTTCACTTGGTTAACATAAACAAAGAAACAAATGGACTGTTATTAAGTAACTTTCAGTGGTTTATAAAGAGTGCCAATTGATTATACCTTGTATCTATAACCAATCAATACTTGCCTAGTTTGGCAGTACATATGCTCCTAATCCTGAGTGATGAAGACTTTCTTAGACTGAAGTTCTGAGTCTAAGGTGTGTCTACATACACCTCTCAAATGCCTCCTGTTCCAGCTTCTTCCTTCTGAGATATCAACTGTAACAAGGTGCCCTGAGTTGCCATGTTTTGATTGGCACTTCCATTTCTGATGTTTTTTGTAAGAAGGACTGAAGTAACTGGTGGGCCTCCCATTTTCTTGTTTCTGGCAATAGTCTCCACTACATCTCTTCTATCTCCTGTTACCCTCTGTCAGCCCTTCATGGTAGACCAGACTAGGAAACCAAAGCCATGTAGGTCAGTACTACTTTTATTGTAAAGCGACAGTAACAGAATATTGCCGTCTGAATGCATCCCCCCCCCCTTGCTTTATCTTTGTGAGGACTAGGGAGGGTCTTGTATGAGATGTTTACTCAAGTTACATTCGTGCCCTAGACTCAGTCCTCTTTTATCTGACTATTGTCTTGGTAGCTGCTCTTCATCCTGTCCCCCAAGACCATTCCCACTTTCCTCTACTCCCTCTTCCCTCTCTCCTATGTAGGAAGAATGTGAGGAAATGAAGCTGAAGAGCACATAAAGTGAAGCTGATGGCTATATGTAGTTCAGCTCTCCCGGATTTAACTCAGAAACAAATAACAGGAAAAACCATCCACCACTCCCTCCAGTGGATAATATCAATAAAACATTGATGGCAATGTTTTAATGGCTGTGGAATAATCTTAGACTTAGACCTTAACAGCAGATTTTGCCAACACAGTGCTAGTGGTTTCTAGCTAACTTCTCCTCTTCTTGTCTACTCCCAGCATCTTCCTGGCACTGTCTAGAAAAGAATTGGGATAACTTTTTTTGAAAGAGGTGAATAGTGGCAGATATTTTGGGGGGGGGGGAGGGGTGGCAAAATGGTGGCAAAGATAATTGGAGGGTGGAGGATCCTAAAATTTGGGTGAAAGCACTTACTGAAAAAAGTGTATGCAAAGATTCTTAAGCCTGTTGAGGTTGTCGCTTGCCTGGGACAAACTTGAGGTCAGCAGCCTTGGAGAGAGAGGAAGAAAAATGGCTTACAGTTGATCTAGTCATATTTACAGCCCAGTGTTACAAGTTGAATTTGTTCTTTTGCATACACCCATACTCGGTGATCTGTTGCTTTCCCAAATACTGCAGACATTAAGTAAAGTAAGTTCCAAAGAAGGATTAACAAAAATGAAAACCAGAACCCTGTGGACAGAATAGATTTTTAATATTGTTTCATGTTTCTCTCCAAAGAAGTGGCTGGTTTGAACATATTTCTAATGTGTGTTTAAATGTAATTCCTCCAAACGATTCTTAAGACAACAACAACACACCCACTTTCACAAATCTTTTCTAGAGTTTGGGAGAAGAAAGGGGGGAAAGAAAAACAGATTTCAGCACAATTGAGAGTGGCTAGAAGCTGAATCTGTAGCTTAGGGCTACAATTACTGCCACTGAGCTAAATAGGGCTTCTCCCATGAGATCTTGGGTCTGCTAAAGTCTTCTTTGTGGTTAAAATGGTGGTGGTGGTGGGGAGAAATGGTGTGTCCCACATATAAAGATATACTTGCTTTCTCTACTGAAGTCATATTTTCTGCATCTCCCTGATTTTTTTTAGCACAAATACACAATCTCTGTTTTAAGTAAATGTTCTTCTGTCAGTAATCATTCATTTCTAACAGTCCCAACCCTCTAACTTATTTCTGCTTTCTTTTCTTGCATCATAAACACCTTTAAAGATTTACCAATGCATGCATTCCTTCTTCCCTGAAGTCATTTTATCAGGTAGTATGTTCTTTGCTGACACATTCTTTATTCAAGGAAAGCAATCCGATTTGTGATGATTTCAGGAAAGATGTGCTGTGGGAGGGGAGAATCACTGATTTACTGAAGGTTGATGATTTTTTAAAATTATGTAGTTGATGAGATTTAGAGAAATAACCAGATACATTCTGAACTAGCCCTGCTCTAGCATTCAGCTATCTCATGCTATAACGCAAGTTAAATGATAGCTTTGTGAATATTTTTAAGAGCATCACTCTCTTAAAAAAACATCTGGTGTAGCTCATTCATGATGGCACTTTGTACTCTTTTTCATCTTCCATTGATTTATTGACACAAATGGGCTGCTATTTCAGCATCATCAGCATCGTGATTTATTATTTACAATAGTGTTCAATATTCACCTGAAAAAACACCAAAAGTGTAAGCTGTGCAAGGATGGAAGAAAGGGACAAATACACCCCACTTCCACTCCCCCCACTGTGTTTTTTATCTCTATGGTGATTGTCCTCTTTCTCTTTTTTCTTTTTTAAAAAAGAGCTGCATCCAGTTTTGACTTTCCCTTTTCTTTATTTTAAAGACAGAAACAAGAGGAGGTGATAATGTTAAGCTAACCTCTTCCTGGTAGCAGAAAGATTTCCCTAATTAAGAGGATATATAAAAAATAGAAAAAGTTAATAAATATAGGACTGATTGATTGATTATGTGCCATCAAGTCAGTGTTGACTCTTAGCAATCACATAGATAGATCTTCTCCTAGAGGATCTGTCCATAACCTGGCCCTTCAGGTCACTGCTGCAGTCAGGTCCATCCACGTTGCTGCTGGTGATCCTCTTCTTTTTCCTTCCACCTTTGTCAGCATTATGGATTTCTCAAGGTAGCTGGGTCTTTGCATAAAGTGTTCAAAATACGATAATTTGAGCCTGGCCATTTGTGCCTCAAATGAGAACTCTGGTTGATTTGCTCTGTGATCCATTAGTTTGTTTTCTTGGCTGTCCATGGTATTCTCAGGAGTCTTCTCCAACGCCAGAGTTCAAATGCATCAGTATTCTTTTTATCCTGCTTCTTCGAAGTCCAACTTTCATTTCCACAGGGAAAACCACTGCCTGCACAAAACCACTGCCTTCTGATCTTTGTATGTATGGACCTGAATATTTTTTCCAAGGCCTTCATGGCTATCCTACCAAATACTAATCTGTAGTGTATTTCTTGGCTGCTGGTTTCTTTAATCTTGATAGTCAAAAGGCAGAAGCTATCCACCAGTTCAGTGTTTTTTTTTCTGTTCTAAGGCTGGTTGCTGTACTTGTTATTATTAGTTTGGCCTTCTATAGTCTCTTAGTCTCATTATTTCCACTGTGCTTGTTGACTTTCATTACTAGATCTTGCAGATCATCTGCATTTTCAGCTACCAGAGTAGTGTCATCAGCATAGCACACATTACTGATGTTTCTTCTCTCCAGTTTTAAAACCACACTCATTTTCTTTCAGTCCAGCCTCCATCAATATATATTCAGCATATAGATTGAATAAGTAAGGAGATAGTATACAGTCTTGCCTCACTCCTTTGCTGACTTGAATCCAGTTTTTTCACCATGTCCTGTACAGGCTGTGGCTTCCTGTCCTATGTATAGAAGTTGCATGAGGACAGTGAGATGTTTTGGGATTCCCATTTTCCTAAGAACATTCCACAGTTTGACTTAGTCAACAGAATCAAAAGCCTTTCTATGAGCAATGAAGTATATAATAAATGCATGACTGGAGCATAATCATATTTACTACATTTAATTTTAATTATATTTTAATGGAATCAAATGCAATTCTTTGGTCTGCACTTACTACACTTTGGAATTGAACTCTACCATGCCATTCAATGGTGAAATATAACTCAGGACCCTCCCTCCCCCCAATATGTATCCCAAACCCTACTGAGATATTAATAAAAATATAGGTAATTGAATCATCCAGAAATTTGTTTCTTATTTAATTACCCCACCCTCCAGTGTTCTTACTTTGCTGTTTCCCTTCTGTGGTTGAATTCTATTTATAAATGTCCTAGGTCAGAAATGTCATGCCTACTGAGTATATATAACTACTTCTCCTTCTCTTTCTTCTCCTTCTCCTTCATTCTTTCTTCCAGTCTCACAACCTAACTATATTTTTAAAATCCAACAAATGTATGATCCAGATCATATCTGGCTGCAAGTTTTTAGGTGTATTTGGACGATTGACTCAATAAAGTTCTTTTCTATTGTTGCATCTGAGAGTCAGCCCACTAGTCAGGTTAAGAGAATTTTGCTTTTTGCATTTGCTCAAATTCATTCAAGGAACTTGTGGAGAGATTTTAATTTATGTGATATGATGTGTGTGTGTGTGTGTGTGTGTAATAACAGTCAAGGATATTTTTTCAGAACTTTTCCCACTTGCTGTACAGAATTGTGTTCATTATATTATTTTGTTGCCCATGCTAACTGGGTCTTGTTTTAACAAAGACAGTTAAAATAAATATTTTACAAAATAGATCAATCAATTCAGCACCTTCATGGGTGGCTCAGTGTAACTCCCCTGGCTTTCCGGAAAAGGGCTAAAGAGCTGGCTCTGCCAACTCGTGTGGGGCGAGAGGGGGATATAACCACCCTGGGGGTGGCTAGTGCCTTGAAGACGCTTCCTGAATCTAAAATATTTATTTTCATATGGGAAGTCTTCTTGTAATGTATTTTAATTCATATTTATTCTATTTTAACTAATATTTATTCTTTTTACTGTAAACCGCCCAGAGTTTGCAGTGAGATGGGTGGTGACAGATTGGAAATATAAATAAATAAACAAACAAACAAACAAATAAAACAAACTATTTCTTGATTCATTTTGTGTTCAGTAGTTATCATCCATAAGACATCAGATGAGAAAATGGGGTAAGCTAGCAGAGTGGCTATTGACAATGAAGCTGTGAACTAATTTTACAGTGGATGGTATTTTAAAAAGAGAATAAAGTCCTCACAGTGCAGTTCAGCAATTATAACCAGTACAAGCTCATAGTGGTGTGCATGTGATAAATGGACTCAGGAATGAAAAGGGGCAGGATTTTTTTTCCTGCTTTGATGGGGAAGATTCACGGTTACCTGTGGGTCTGAACTGGGATTAGAAGTATGGAGGTTGCCAAAATGTATTTGAAGAACTAATCACGTTTTAACAATCAATGCACACACACATCTCAGCTGAACTTTGCTGTCAAACTCCAGGAGCTGACTAATTGCTTCGGTTTTATTCTGACATGTCCTGCAAGCCTGTTGGCTGCAATAATAAGGTGATCTTGAAACATGTACATACATTATTCAGGATTAGCAAAGGCTTTGGTGTGGCAGCCCTCTTTTTGAAAGAGAACACACACACGCAAGGCAGAAAAGCATGTGTTTGTCACCTCTGCACAGTATGAATGCTACTTCTCACAACAGGAAGTGGTCCTGCAAATGAATTTGCATGTGTTATTCAGAGCAACATCAGATTTCCAAACAGACCAAATAAATGAGTCATATGCTTTTGTTTCTAGAGCAGGATTGTGGGTGGTCCCTGTACCCCTAGATTTGCCACTCTAATGTGGAACATCTTCATAGCATAGCCGGTGACAACTTGTGGTTTAATTATGTTTCAAAACATAATTAAAAACAAAACAAAACAAAACAAAACCCAGAAGCTTCTAGCCCTTGTAAGAGCTTAGTAACTTGAGTGCCATATATGGTAAATATTCAAGAATGAGAATAGAATCAGGCCAGATGTAAATTTTAGTGATCCGAGCTTGGGAGTTGGGGTGGGAAGGTGGGAAGAACATGAATCATGAATAACGTAATTAGCTCTTGAGCTAATTAGGGTTCTTTCACAGTATCTCCTTCGAAATATTTCAAATCTTGAGCTCTTGAGCTAATTAGGGTTCTTTCATAGTATAGCCTCCAAATATTTCAAATCTTGGGATATATTTCTTTATTTCTTGCATTTGACATCCCACCTTTCCTCCAGCAGTGGAGCCTACCATACCAAGTTCTCCCTCAAATATTATTCTCACGTCAGACTTGTAGGGCAAGCTGAGAAACAGTTAATGGCCCAAAGTCACCAGCTAAGTGCGGGCTTAGACTTGGTGCCCTCACAACTGATCTGATGCTTTAGCGCTGTGCCATTCTGGATAGAAATTAGGACTTTACAAAGCATGTCTAATTTCTCTGAAAAGTGGCTTGTCATATGCTTGCATTTCTTACCTTCATCTTGGGGTAAATTTGGAGAAGGTTTCATAGTAAGAGCCTTTGACAGAGTAAAATCACAAGAAATACAACGGAACCTGGATTTATTTTATACTCTTCTTTTCTTGTGCCCATTTCAGAACAAGCCACGAAGAGTTTGCTTATCATTCAGGTGTAGAGGATTTGCTGCAACAGTAAGCCCCTTGCCTTTTCCATGTCTTCCCTGTTAAAAATTACAAGCATGCTCCCATCATAAGCCATTTCCAGAAGTTTTCATTTCCTTACGTGTGCACATAAGGAAAAGATCTTCTAAAAACAAAAACCAAACAAAGTTGAAAACACCAATAG
This sequence comes from Liasis olivaceus, assembly GCA_030867105.1. NCBI lineage: Eukaryota > Metazoa > Chordata > Lepidosauria > Squamata > Pythonidae > Liasis > Liasis olivaceus. The sequence goes on along the minus strand of CM061349.1, from coordinate 134,653,010 downwards.
TTGCATCTTAATTAAATGTGACCTATATTTTACAAAATCATGTTATTGTCTCCATTTCTCATTTTGCATTTTTCTTCACTCATTTTCTCCCAGGAGCTCATAAAACTTTGTAACTTGATCTTTGCAGGAATCCAAGAGTTCAAGTTTTCACAGGCTTTATCCTGTAAAATAACACTTTGTGTAAATCAATGTTTCTCAACCTTAGCAACTTTAAGATGTGTGGACTTCAACTCCCAGAATTCCCCAGCTAGCTGGCTGGGGAACTCTGGGAGTTGAAGTCCACATGTCTTAAAATTGCTAAGAATGAGAAGCATTGGTGTAAACAAAGATGGGGAAACCTAGCAGCAGAAGTTGAAGAGCTAGAAGCAAGATCAAAATGGCCGATGAATACCAGGAAATATATCACAGCCATCACAGCCAACATAGATTTTGCTGAGAAAGGCCCAAAGTTTTTCTTGAATGAAGAGATGAAACTAAATCCAACTATTCAACAATGAAAACTTTCATTACTCATTAAGCAATGGTGCAAATACCTGTGTGGACTAGAAGGGCTTTTGATTAGACATAGATACATTATATGAAAATTATTGCAGTTCATTCTACTCAGAAATGTTGTGACATGGTACTTTGAGGATTCAGTAGATGAATTACTCATAAAACCTAATGTCCCTAAAAGGTTTAGTAGTTCAGTTTTGGCAGTTCATCTCCATTAACAAATATAAACAGAATTTCTGTTTTTTAAAAAAATTCCTTTATAGACTTAAAACTTCAGCAACTGTATAGATTGAAAATAAATTCAAGAACAATGTCAACATGTGTGTGTACATAAATTTATTTTTACTTTATTATTAGATTTACTTATATTCTGCTTTTATTTTGTACAACTCAAGATGGTATATCTAATGCTCCCACCTCCTATTCTCCTCACAGCCTTGTGAGGTAGGTTGGGTTGAGAGGGAGTGACTGGCTGAAAGTCATCCAGCTGGCTTCCATGCCTAAGAGAAGACTAGAATTCATGGTCTCCTGGTTTCAATCTAGCACCTTAACCACTGTGCCAAACCGGGTCTCCATGCATAATATATAATAATAATTAATATTCATATACAGTTTTTCTGTAAATTCTTATCCTTCTTCCCCCACCCCCCCCCGCCCCACCCCGTTTTTTAGTAATGTACGTCTCTGTTTATGGCAATGTGTTAAATGGCCACCCATATTTCAGTGAGCTATTCATGTGGTACAGTCATGTCACAGCTGTTCTGTTAATGCAACCTTACAATAAAGTAGAATTAGTCCATCTGGTTGTGCTTACTGTCTAGACTACCTCGCAAGGCTGATATCAATCTTGCAAGCCTGAAAGTACATTTCTCCCCATTGCTTTTACAGCCCAAGAAATTAGGGACAGCCCCATCTGAGACATTGGCCATGCCCACCTTCCTTTTGCAGGCTAAACTGCCTCTTGTCCAACTGTTCTCCTGGCTGTGGCTCTTCCCCCTGTCTCCCAAGGTCATTCTTACATACCATTACTGAGGAGAAATTTGATAGTAGAGCATATTCTGGATGCTTGTTGCAGGTGGGGCTGACTAGAATATTTGATTTGTTGGGAGCATTAACACCCCTGGAATGTTGTGGCTGTTGGACATGTACCTGATCTTCTTCACTGTTTCTGTCTGCAGGACCCTTACAAATCCAATTGGCTGATTGGTTGCACAGTGAAACTTCTGCCAATGACAGCAATTCTAATGCTGAGGAGGAGGGTGCCTTGATGGAAGAGGGAAAGTGGGAGGTTGGGTGGCTGAAGAGAGAGGAGCAGAGATAGACTTCCAAATGTCTTCTCAGGCCCCCAAAGAGGAAGAGACTGTGCTACTGGAAAGTGAGAGGGAGAATTAAGAACTTGTGGGTGCTTTGAATGAATATGACTGAAGTACCTGTCCTCTTGAAATGATGCTAATATTAACATATTTATTCCTACTAGATGAGACTAACATGTTTTCAGGGTAAAATTCCAGGGTGAACAATCTTTGGACCAGGGCAAGTAAGCAGAAACAAAACATGGTCTCTGTTTGGGTCTACCTCCTGTTTATTTTCAGTATTTAAGGATATTTGGCTTAAGTAGTTACTCCATTGTATTCTTTGGCTCAAGAGGCCCTAGTGTTTACACACTCAAAATAATTTTTTTCCAGTAATATAAAGAACTTTCCAGATGATGCCCACATGGTTAGTTAATGGCTGCTATTGTCCCACTGCTGATCTAATGATAGTGGTATAAGCTCTACTTTTCATTTATGGGCTAAGGAAAAACAGACTTTCAAAGTCCAAAATACTGTTTAATTTGTATGTTTAAACATCCCGACCTCACTTTTTGCTGTCAGCATTTCAAAAGTAGCCTGTAACAAGCTAAACAAAGAGCATACTACAAAACCATGAAAAATAAAAAGGGCTAACAGTTTTTCTTTAAAGAAACAGAAGCCAAATGAAACAAAAGGATCTTTTTAATTTTCCTAGAGGTTAAATTAGAGCAAACCACAGTGGTTTTCCTGTGCAGAGAATTCTATTCTTAATAAATAAATAAATCCAGGTTTCTAGCAGGATATTATATTTATGTATGGATTTGCTTGTACTTATGTTATAAAAGACTGATAGAACCCCCAAACACATAACAACATCAAACCACACAATCTACTCATAGTTTGGGTCATTAAAACAATTTTCTGGGCACCCCACCAAAGGGATATTTTACTCTCTACATTTGGATGCTTGGATGCTGTATATCCTTGCCAAAGAGCTCAAATCATTTTTTGAGGTATGCTAGAACCTGGAAATATCAAAACTCAAGCCCGTTCTCATATTATTAGTTGGTTTATCCTTCTTTCCATGAGATTTGACAGTACAGAGAAAACAGATATTTGCCCTGATAAACATAAAATAAAATAATAAAAAAGACACATGAGAAATAATGGAAGAATCGAACAGGAAAGGAGGAGGAGCAACCAGAGAAGCAATATGTGACTTTTTTGAGTTGCTTGTCGTTATACTCACTACACTACAACATGGGAACTAGGCCCCAGCATCATTACAAATGATGGTTCTAAAGAGGGATTTGAAGGAACTGAGAGAGTTGACAATACATGAGCTAGCAAAGTGGAATTGTTTGAGGAAGGGAGAGTTTTTAACACGGAGAATGGTATGGAAGCTGGAGCAGCAAAATCAAGGGTAGGATTGTATTGGAATATAACTTCAGAGAAATTATTTAAAAGCAGCTGTTTAAACAGGGCTCTTTTGGCTTCCCTGAGATAACTAGACTTGCATTATTGCCTCCGCTTGTCTTAAAAGTTAAAGAGTTCTGTTTTTCTAAGAGGAGAATTACTTCCTCAGAAGGAAGGAAAGAACATGAATTTATATATTTCATATGCTAAATAATGTTTTATTATAGGCTCACCAATTTTAGTTTGGACTGTAAATTTTAATCACATAATATGCTGGGAATGTAGGCTTCACAGTAAACTTTCATCTCTTCCCTCTAAAGTATGAAAACAAATCTAATCCACCTATGGAATAAACAAGAATTTAAAATTAAACTACTTGCAGCCTATACTTACAAAAATGCTTTGATGTTTACAGTGAATTTTACTTCAAAAAGCTTACCCTCCATAATTTCAATAATTCATCATTTTGTAAATCTCCTTTAGACCAAGGGAGAGCCATTTAATAGCTGTGGTTCCGGTCAGGAAATGATTCCTTTATTCCTTATGGGGTTGGTAAGAGTAGAAAAGCACCAATGCCATAAGAACTCAGAGCTTACGCTAAAATCATAACAAACTTGTTGAACTGCAGTATCAGCTACAGATTTTGAAGGACAAATTTGGCACTCCTAATTGTACACATCTCTTCATTGTTCTTGCTTGCTGTACATTGACTTCTGGACAGCTATTTACTGTAGGCATTTCTAAATCAATGAACAGAAAACTGATCCAGTCAAGAGGCTAAATCCAATATTTAGTTCCTTCCCAAGCAAGTATCACCTGAAGATTTATACTCCACCTTTCTACCCTGGCAAACTTTCAAGATGGCTAATGAGCAAGGCTACAAGTGAGGGAGCCCCAACCATACAGTGTGAAGTTATTTTGTCCTCTGTTACTGAGACAAAACTAGGAAGGAGAATCAAATTGATTTTGGTCTCAAAGAGCTGAGCTATTCATTTTGTGCAGTCACCTTGCATTACTTTAACATCAGCTGAGATGTTTTACCTAGATTTACCTAACAGGAATAATTCATGGGAGCAAAACAAAATAAAACAAAAAGTCTTGAGGCAACTTACAGATGGAGAAATTTATTTTTATACCATCATCCCCACTTTAGCAGAAGAATAGAGTAAAGATTTATGGAAGTGATGGGTTGTTTCCAATTAATCTCTAGGAGGTAAATTCTGCTCAATCTAATATTACTTCTCTTATGTCAAGGTATTTATCATCCTTGACCTTCCTGATGTTCTTCTTTGAAGGGTCAGCCATTTATCTTGGAGACAAAACAGAACTTCTAAATAATATTGAAAGGATATCTACTCTTCCTTTTAAATAAAGAAAAGGACTTCATATTTATCAATTTATTTATACATACATTGATTAAATAAATATCCATTAGTTCCTTGGCAATACAGTTACATAAAAGAAACAATACTACAGCTCATTGCATGGGCTGGATTACATACAGAAAGTTAAAAAGTTTGTGATGTTAATGACATCAAATACAAGAGCTTAAGTACAGGCGTCTAATGTGAAAGTTAAAGGGTAGAGGCAGCTTTAAGTAAAACATAAATTCTGCTGGCTCTTATTGAGGTCTCAAAATAGCAGACACAGGAAATGGCTTACTCATCTGTTCTTTATATCTAGTTGGGGGGTGAAAAGTGAATAACTTAGGGAAACGTTCTATCTAATCGAAAAATCCATACCAAACACATGTTCTCTGTGGCAAAACTGTGTTAGACCTTGAAAGTGTAAATCAAGCCAATCGTTTTGAAGTGTTAAAGCAAGAAAAAACTAAGAATCCTGTTCCATAAAAAAGAACAGAGTTCACGTTATCCATATTAGACATTTCATGCCAATTTCATCAAAAGAGTGATTAAAGTCAGGGTTTCTCTTCTCCACTTTAAAGGACATATCAACCATGTTCATCTCAGATGGCAACTTTGGGTAACCTCCAAACATCAGATGGATGGAGATAATAGACAGACTAGGAGCCTTGCTTATATGCCATTTTTTTTTTTTTTTAATGAAGCAACAGTTGATGGCCTGGGAGCAAAAATCTCCCGTTCATCCTGCTGACAATATTAGGAATGCCACTGAACATAAATTGGCATAAATGCAGGGAGGAAAACCTCATAGGATCACACAGAAACCGAAGATATTTATATTTTGGCAAGTAGGCATGTGCAGATAAGCCTATAAAGGTAGCCCTATTCAACTTGGATTGTTTTAGAAGAGGACATGTTTTCAGTGTTGACTTTTAGATTCTGAAGTTTGCTTTGCCAAAAGACACCCTTTTGCAACCTGTGCTTGTTATCTTCTTTTTTTCTTTTTTGCAAATTGCCATTTCCCCTCCTTGTATTATAATATTATTATGAAAGACCTTCATATGAAAAATGGCTAGCAGCGATCATGTGTTATATGGGAGTGGAGGAAATAGTCTAGAAAATGAGAATTTTTTCATGATGCAGTAACTTTTATGGAGAATTTTTACAAGGTAATTTTACTCTGTGGAGAAGATGGAACAGAAAAGTCAGCTTTGCCAGTTTATGTATTTCGGCCAGGTAAATCAACATTCAGTAGAAAGATTTCTGCAGACATTCATAAAAAGTATTAGTTGGCTTATTTATAAATATCACATGAAGCCTGGTGGTACTGCTGACTTCCCACTGTTATCAATAACTTCTTTAGTTATGATCAACATTGGCCCTTTTAGCTGTGTGAATCCACATTGGCACATCATGTTAATTTTAATCCTATTCTGTTACATCTCCTTGTAACTTGAAAATACATTTAATTTGGAGAAGGAATATATTAAAAACTTGGACATGACTCTTGGACACTTAGCTTTCTTCTCCCCTCAAGGGAATTTTTTTGGGAAAAAAAAGCTTTAGTCTAGAAGAAAACATCTGCATTTCATAAATACGTTATATATTCACTCCAGCTGTAAGACGTTTGTCTGTTTCACCAGTTATATGAGCATAATGACATCCTATTTTAAAAAGAGAAAGAGGAGAAAGTTAACTAAGGTCAAAGAAAGAAGTTTACTTCACAAAACTAAAAATCTGAGATGAATCATAGTGTTCTCTGCATGTAAACAGAATTCATAGATTATATTTAAGAATGGATTTCAGTATATAGGAAGAAAAGTAAAGACAAAAACAGCCACTTAATAAAATCAGTGAGACATGTTTTTAGAATGAATAAGATTCCACATTGCAGAACATGAAGAATATGTCATGCAATGTCTTTTGTTGTTTTTTTCAAAGAAGGATGTACTCTTTTAAGTTCTCATAACTCAGCTGATTATTAAGATATACGAATTTTGTTGTTAGTTCTGGGGAAGAAAACCTTAGCCATGCACAAGATAAGCGCTATGCAGACAATTCAGCACTATTTAATATAATGCAATTTTTTTATCTAGTCTCAATAACATATAGCATTTACATAGAAAACCAAAAGACAAAAAGATTTAAAGAAGTGGAACAGCCACATATGTATTTATAACAAAACCATTATGCTCATATAACTGGTGAAATGAGTCCAAATTCCTCTGGAGTGTCCTTTTTGAGACACCCCGCCCCCCTCAACCTGTCTCTGATGTCACTGCCAATTTGGTTTTCCCCAGTTTTCTGTTGCTATTTGATTATTAAATATTACAGTTATGTAGCATTTATAAGATAATACTTTTAAGCCATTGCCATGTTTTTAAAGCTAAAATACACTGAGGAGAGGAAGATGAGTGCTTCATGACATCACAGGTTTCCGGCAAATCAGTAAATTTCATATTCATTTTTGCTAAAGGCAGATAGAACTTGGTCACTCTGAGCTCAGTCCTTAAGTGTGGCCTGACAGGCGTTTTAGGAACAGCATCCTTCTGCCACTGAGATAGGGAATGAATTGCCAGCCAGATGTTGCTAAACTACTGCTTTCATCAGCCCCAACAGCCTGACCAATGATGAAGGGTACTGGGTTTTGTAGTTCAGTGATATCTAGAGTATCTCAAGTTTGGTCTAGAATCTCTGAACATGGGCATTACCCATAAGAGGGGAAAGTAGACCAATAATAATTTTGGAAGATATTAAACATGTGCATTTATTTGCAACTCCTGACTTCGTTGTTTTTATTTGCACAAGCTGGGGAAATGAGTGTAATCTCTGTAACTCATACTCTTTATATTCTTCCCCTTGCAGGAAAAACAACCACCACAATGGAAATGCGAACAACCAAAAGGGACTTTTTATCATCTTTGGTGGACATGTAATGAGGCTAAAAAAATTGGACCCAAATTCATATATTAATTCAGAAGATTTTGAAGGTTAATATACAGTTCAAACCAGAGACTTTCCTTTTGGGACTGATGGAAAAACAATTGAAAAAAGCTTATGGACCTTTGTTTTTATATATGATAACAGCAGCTAGACTTTTAGACGCTCAAAGGTGGAAAGACTTGACACTATGCGCAAAGGAAGAATGGATGGTGAAGATGATGGAGTTAGCTGAGATGGCAAAATTGACAGCGTTGCTTAGAGAAAAAACATTGACTAACTTTAATGCCAATTGGAAGCCCCTTTTGGACTTTTTGCAGGAGATAGAAAAAAATGAAATTATGATATATGGATTTGATGATTAGTTAAAATAATAGGTTATATAAAATATGTATATTAAGATGTAGTTTTAGAGTAAGAGGTTATTATACGATTTATCTATATCTGCTGTATAAGAAGTTGGAAGTCATTCTTTTTTGTAATTTTTCCTTTCTTCCCTTTTCTTTACTTTCCGTCGCTTTTGTATTCTTTCTTTATTTTCAACTCTCTTGTTCTCTGCTTCTCTCTTTGATTATTAGTTCTTGTTTGCTTTTATCTTTATGCTTTTTATAACAATAAAGTTCTTATTAAAAAAAAGAACTAAGATGTAATTTGCTTACAGGAAACCCATATAAGAAAAAAAGATGAAAAATATTTGATTTACAAAAATTTGGGACAAGAATTTATATCTGCAGGGTCAGTGAAGAAAAATGGAGTTGTTTTGTATATAAACCCACAATTACATCTGAAATTGATAATAAATAATGACCATGGTAGATATGTAGGGGTAGAAATCAAGTGAAATGAGACTAAAATTATGATAATGGCAATATATGCACCAATGAAAACAAAACTATATTCTTTAAAGGACTTACAGAAAAATCAATGGATTTGACTTATGAAAATTGGTGCCTCCTGGGAAATTGGAATGGGGTGGTGTGTCCAGAAGATAGAACCTCTTTGAGAGGAATCAAACTAATGCAAGGTAAATTGCCAAAAATATTTTTTGAAATGATGGAGAACTTTGAACTCCTAAATATATGGAGACACATAAATGGAAATTCTAAAGAATATATGTACTTTTCTGAAAGGCACAGATCCTTTTCAAGCATAGATACAGTATGTTTTGGATTTCTAAGAACATAGCCATATTTATTAGTAAAGCAGAGATACTACCGAAAACTTTCTCAGATCATAACCCAGTGACTTATATATATATAAGGGGAAAAGCAGAATTTATAGATGGAGATTAAATGAGACTTTGTTACAAAAAGAGTCAGTAATTGAGGACTGTAAAAAAGAACTGAAAGGATTTTTTAAGAATAATCTAAGTAAAAGTACAAATGTAAGGACAGTATGGGACCCAAGTAAAACTTTTACGTGATACAAAATATCTTAAAGATTAATATTGAGAAAAATCCAGCACTGTTCTTATTGGGATATATGGATAGCCAGTTAGAAAAACCTCATGGAAGACCAGTTTCATACATGGTAACTGCAGCAAGATTATTATATGCACAACAGTGGAGGAATACTGAAATTCCCACAATGGAGGAATGGATTGTGAAGATGTTGGAATTGTCAGAAATAGTGAAACTGACCTATTGGTCAGGGACAAAACAGTAAATACCTTTTTGAAAGTCTAGAAACCTTTTATGAACTTTTTGCTGAAAATAGAGAAAAGTGAAGCAACGATTTATGGATTCGATGATCGAAAAAGGACTAAACAAGGGTCTGAAGGGTTTTTTGTAATATTAAGGAGGGAGGTTGAATAAGAAGTTTGTTAATTTCTGTTGCAAAGAAAGTCGGAAGTCATTTGTTTTTCTGACTTTTGTTCTCTTAGTTATTTTTCTTTTTTCTATCTTTTTTTCTTTTTTGTTTTCTGCACTTTCTTTTTCTTCTCTTTATTTATTACTCTTCTATTTTTTCTTTTAGATTTGTCTTTTATTGCTTGAATAATTTTATTTTAATAAAAAATAAATAAATAAAAACATGGCCTTCAGAACATGGTTTTGATCCTATATCCAGATAAAAGCAAAGACTTCTGGGGACTTCATGGTAAATCCACGTAGGCTTTTGGGCAAAGTATGGAAGTAGTTTCCCATTGCCGCCTTTGGGGATTTTTTTTTTAACTTTTCAACCTAGCCTATAAACTTGGTAGTCTCCCACCCTAGTACAAACCAAGTCTTAGACCCTACTTAAATTTTTGAGATTAGCCAGCTTTAATTCTACATCCACATATATGTCCACAAGAAATAAAATCTTTGAATTAAACAATTAACCATAAATCAGTATTCTTAATGTCGGCTCAATTTGATACCATATACTTGGTTTGTTTATTATTTTACTTCTAAACCTTCTCCTATCAAAGTCTTTGCATGGTACCTCCCCAAAAAAGCTTATTAAAATAGCAAATCTCACAATAAGGTTAAATCAATTAACATTTAAGGCATTAATAATTTCAAAGTGTTAACATTTTAAAATGTACCAGTAGACATTATCAAAAGACAGTAGGGAAAAACCTGGTTTCCAAGCTTTCTTAAAGGCCAATGTGGGTGAGAGTCTCTGTATCCCATTGAGATATGAGTTTCATATACATAGCCCACAGGGAGTAAGTCTGCCACTGGAGATAGCTCTCCTGAGAGGATCTAAGCAGGAAGTGTGACTCCTCCAGGAGGAGGCATTTTCTTAGGTGTCCTGGGCCTGAAACATCTGGGGCTTTAAAAACAATAAGCTGGATCATGTCACAGTCCTTTCTACAGTGTGTAACAAAACTCAAGACTGGAAGTTAGTATTCAAGGGTACTATGCTAACTTGTTGATGCTGGCAAGGAGAAATGGATTTGAATATCATCAGAATATTAACAATACTTCAACTTCCCCAGTGCTCTCTCCCAGTGGCTCCATGTTTATGCTAAAAACCTCAAGGACAAAGTGAAGCCTTCCTTGAGGGACTCCCAAGTGACACTATCTGGAACCATCTTATCAGTTAGAGAAGAATTATTGCAAAACAATACTCCCAATTCCCAACCAGAAGGACACCATGGTCAATGATAACAAAAGCTGCTGAAATATCTATTGGAAACAACACAGTCATACTCCCTCTGTTCCTCATCCAGCTAACCAAGGAAGTCTTAATCCCATAACCCACCCTGAAACCAACTGGAAATTTATAACTGGATTCATCTAGGACTGTCTGAAGCTGAAAAACCATCATGTTCTTGATTACCTTGCTGAGATATGGAAGTCTGGGCATTGGCCTGTATGTCCCCAAGTATGAAGGATACAGAGAAGTCTTCTTAAATAATGGTATAACAAGTGCCTCTTTTGAACAAGGAGGCAACCTGCCCTCCCCCATGAAGCTGTTAATATTTACTATCCAAGAATGCTTGGCAAGAAGTTATAAGCCATGTCAGAATAGGTAGTGGATCTCACCATGCCAAGCAATTTATCCACATATTTGGTAGTCATTCACTAAAACTGATCCAATTGAACCACATATGACACTAGACAACTCAATTTCTGATTTGGGGTCTAAAACAGCATCCAATTTCTGTTTTGAATTCAGAGATACATTAGGACAAGTTAGACCCAAATCTGCAGAGTTGATACACACAGTACTGGGAGCTGAATGTATCATTGCAACTAAACTCTCAAGGGGACTATATTCTGCTTATCAGAATTGAGGTTAGTTTTCTGTCCCATGTGCTCTAGATCTCTTCCTTGCTGCCTCAGCCTATGAACTCTCCTCTGTATCATGAAGCTAGCTTTAAACTAGCTCAGACAAAGCCCTGGAGGCAATTGGTTCTGCTGCCCCGGAGAGTGCTCTATTCCAGGATTCAATGAAATTTCCAATAAAATAAATAGTAAAAACCCTCTATGGCTCCAAGGAAACATGTGGAATCTGATAGCTGTTTTAGGTGCACCAGCTGAACTGGATCTACTTCTCTATGGTGATGTGAGAGTCAGGACGAGAGGGATCAAGAACGTGCTCTCATCACCAGAGCAACGGGGAGGAGTTAAGAAGATGAGACTGGCCCCTCCCTAAGGAATGCAAGGGAGGTTGAGAGGGTGACCCTGGAAATTACTCTCACTCTGAGAAGATTTCTGTAACGGGACTGAAGCCAATAAACCTTGCTGAATTGAATCTGTACTGTCTCCTGGAGTTTCCTGGGCTAATCCTGACAGGTGGTCAAGAATTGCTTAAAGTCCAATCTTAACTCGGTCATGTTCCATCCATGAAAATGGGGTCCCTGCAAGGGAACACCCAGACCAATCAAGAGTGTGAACAGCAATGTGTGGGATTGGGCCATGGTTGTTATGGCTGCTATGAACTCCTAAGCTGGCACAAGACAGACCAGGCCTGACTAGCCCAATTGTCTAGAGATCTCTCAGCTCAGCCAAGGATCCTATAGGTCTGGGAGCTGGTTAATCCATGAACAGAATCCCTAATCTATTTCTAGTCCCCAAGCCAAGAAGCACACAACACACATATCTCTGACTGGCATTCCAGCAAGGCTGAGGTTATTCCAGCATTATATGTTCATAATTACATAGCTATACATGTGGTAAAGTAAATGTGAATTTTGCTTTTACAAAAATACAGTACTCATTTAGGCCTATGCCTTTCAATCTTTTTAAAAGGAAATTTCCTGTCATTAAATGTTTTTAAACATTGTTTGGGCTGCCAAGAGAAATGCTTAGAAAAGTCACTTTTATTCATTTCTTGGGGCTTACAAGAATGAATCCACATGGATTATGTAAATTAATACCTTCTTGGCCATACATTGTAAAGAACCCCCTTAAATATGCAGCATCTGCTTTGTGTGATGGCATCCTGTTACATGTTTTCAGTCACGAGGCATCTGCTAATGAAAAAGAACAGTTCTATTCCTTTGAAAATGAATATTTTCGTTTCCTCCCAGTCCACACCCTCTTTCAAGGCCCTAGTTTTAGTACATTTTGAGAAATGGGAAGTTAATAAATTGGCTTCTACAGATTAACAATTTAACTGATGGTTGCTATCAGCAAGGCCACACTGCAATTCTGAGATGGATATAAATAAACTCAAGCCTGTTTCCTGATACAATTTCTTACAGTTTTGATACCATTTCTTTATTTGGTAAGCAGATACTATTTTAATAGCACATGCCTATTGGGCACCATAAAAAGGATATTTTATATATTTTTCCATTAGCATATTAATCTGTTCAGTCTCCCAGGATGGGGGGATCCCTTTTCCTCCACAATGTTCTGTTGTGGAAGCCAATAGCTTAATCATTGCCAAATACTCAGTACAATATTCCAAGACTAACAAAATCCAGTGGGTACTTTAGCCCAAAAGGTGAGGATCCTACCATTTCATACAGGGATTCAAAAAGATCAGATTCCTTTACACTGAGTTACCTAACTGATTAGCCATAGCCACAGGATTTCAAAATACACATGACTAATATTTTCACACTTGGAAAATATTGCTCTTAAGATATGAAGTCATCTTTTTAATTTTTTTTAAAAAAGCCATTAGTGGTGTAGAATCTAATAAATATTTTGCTTGGCTTGATAAAACTTTCAATCACCTAGAAGAGCTACTGTAGAGAAATATTTCCATATCATCAGTCATTCTATTATATGTCAAGTATTTGATCAAATTGATTCAGCTACGTAATTTGGTCTATAAGGCCACCATTCTGAGACCCTGTAGTTATATTGGCACTGCAGTTCCCATAATTCCCAGCAAGCATGGTGGAAAGCTACTTTAAGGAATCACAAGGCTCTATTTTATGGGCCCATAAGTAATTTATGAAACTCATTTTAACCTCATATGGCAAAGTGGTAACTATCAGTCCACATTGCACTCAGAAAACAGAGTCATTTGTTGAGGAATACCATAATAATATTAACAGTTACTAGATGTGATAATTATAGGTAACCCCCATGTTTGGAACCAGATTGCCCAATGCTTGCCAAAGCTGTGACTGCCATGCCATGTACATGGTTTCCTAGAGACATCTAGCTGTCCATCATGAGAAAATTGATGTTTAGCTAATTTAGTCCTTCCTAGTCCAGGGCCCCTGGATATGATTAGCTTAAAACATTCATAATTTCTGATAAGGGTAATAAGAATTACACTTGAATATCTTTGGACCTAAGACCAGGAAATGCTAGACTAGATCTTGGATCTTTGGTTGACTGTCAAGGAGCTCTGTGTAAGGTCCATTTCACAGGTCTGACATACCTACTTTGTTGCATTCTTTGCACTGTATAGCTAGTATATTTTTTATCCTATTTCAGTGTTTTAGCCTACAATTTTATTAATACTTGCCTGGGAGTAATATAACAAATCCATACCTATTTATAAAGATCCAGTATTACAGCCTGAATCCAAGTGGCCTCATGAATCTTCTGCAATCCATTTCCATTAGATCATCCCAAATTTTGTTCTTATGGGAGAGGGAGAAAAGGATTCTCCCCATTCACTCTTTATAGTTAATTAGAGAGACCTTTGTCATGATCTTCCTTATTTACTTTTTTTTCCTAAAGGAAAGGGTCTGCTTTTAACATTGTGGGAAGCTAAAAATTAGGTGTCTGTCCATGATGTCATTAAGAGTCAAATTCATTTCAAAGGAGACTTACTTTAATCTTGGGTTAACATGCAGGCTGTTCCTTTATGACAGGGACCAGAGTCTTCTTTGCAGCCATGAAGCCACCCTTTTTGTAACAAAAATGATTTGGCCTCATTTTGGCTGCAGAATTAGAGAGTGCAACACTTTAATCTCTTTAGGGCAGTGTTGTCCAAACTTGGCCACTTTAAGATGAGTGGACTTCAACTCATGCATGCCCACCTACAAGCTTATTTCCTAGGTCATTTACCTTTATAATATAAATTTATCTAAAATAAAACAGGTTTGTTACTTCTAGTGAAGAGTACTTTGTTGAAAAAAGACAAAACTGTGCCAAAGAATCTTAGCTTTTTATTGCCAACCCTCAGGGGTAGAATCTCAGCAGGGTGTCCTGCTGGGCTAAAAGGGGCTGGGGCCATATTCTGATAGTGGATCACAGGCTACCCATCCTTGCTTTACCAGGATAAAAGCATTTTAAATAACACTGATAAATAAATGTAAGTGTATTTGAATCTGAAAAGCCTGTTGATTAAGTCTTCATTTATACCGATAATGACCAGTTCTCTGAAGCAATAAATGGTTAGTTTGAAAGTGTCACATTAGATTTCCAGTGTCTTTGTGTGCTGGAAAAATGACTGTTCTGCAGGCTTTCCACTTAAAAGTAGCCAGTTTATGACAAAGCAACATTACATTTTATTAGCATATCCATCTTCCAAAACCATATTGTCACTTGGTGAAATCTGCTTACTTTTATCTTGCTGAAGCTTCCTTTAATATTGCTGTCCTTGCCGGACAATTTAGCTCTTCAAAAACCCTTGGAAATCTTTTATTTGAACTTTTGAGCCTGCTGAACATAACATGTTGGTATTTGAGCAGGGAAGGGGGAAGTATTGATTTTCTTTACCTAGCCACTGTTGAGAATGATATGGACTTCAAGCATTAATATTTACAATCACTCATCTTTCTTTTTGCTTAAGTCAGCAAGGGCAGCCTTCCCTTAGCCCTCTGTTATACTGCAATCATGTCTAAGGTCAAAGCGGTTGAATTTTAAAGGTACTTTTGACTTTTGCAGACCACTAGCGCTAGCTGTGTAAAAACCGGAGGGGGGCGGCACATTCTGCTGAATGGTAGGTACATACTTAATAATTCTACGTGATAGCAGTGCCAACTTCAGCTTAGAGCGATGAACAACACTGACCAGGGGCCTAAACATCCTCACTCTCTTATGCCAACAGTGTTTAAATTCTGCCAGTGATCTACATTAGGAACTCAAGGAGAGCTTTTGGCAGATCTGCTATGTTGGTACTGCAATAAATCAGAGTGGCATGTCCCATAAATAAAATGGCAAGGATGTAGACTAGGTTGCATAAGTCTAAGAGGCAGATTTATGCGGGAGAGAGAGGGGGAGAGAGAGAGAGAGAGAGAGAGAGAGAGAGAGAGAGAGAGAGAGAGAGAGAGAGAGAGAGAGAGAGAGGAAAATAGAACGATCCCAATGGGGTGTTTTAAAATGCAATGTGCGTTCACATTGGCATATGATTCTATCTGTATGCTGAATGTGGATTATGAGAAGCTAATCTTTGGACTCAGGACTTTAGAAGAGAGGCACCAGGGCTGCCTTTAACATATTTTGGGAGTCCACAGGCCATTTTGAGCACATCACACATGTAGCTGAAGCTGGGATTTTCATTTTGGAATCACTGTTCTTTTTCTTTTCTTTTTCTTTTTGTAAGCCTATATTAGGGTTCAAATAATTTTTTGTGTGTATTTTCTGTGTTCAAAGGGCAAGAAATCCCAACACCTACCAGGTTGCTGTAGTTTCTGCATGATTAGTAAGGCTTCTGGAAGCCACAGAAGATTTGAGGATGCTAGGGTAATAGGGCCCTGGTACGTACAAACATACCCATCACACAATTCCTTCCTGAGTAAGCAACATTATGCAACATTATACTAAGAAAAGAAATACTAAGCCAAAAATATTAAAGATCTGAAATAAGAAAAAAAAAACATGGCTAAAACTATGTACCACCATCATTCACTATTCCTTGCCTTAGCTTTCTATCCTTGCAAACTATTCTTGCTTCCACCACATCCATTCACCACTTTATAAATAGTGTTTTGTTCTTTAGATTTCTCACATGTCTCTTTCTGAGGATCTCATAAACTCCACCCAACCACAACTTTATTGGTCTTCTTCTTCCTCTTAAACTTACTCACTTTGCTTTCATATATTTATTTTGCATTTTAACCCTCATTCATTCTCTGATCAAATACATATTTCTTTGTACTGGTCACCCACTTTTCTTTTCAATTCATATTAATTTAGTAGCAATGCATTATGGAACCCTATCTCTTCTTGTTTTACTACACACATTTCTTCAGTATTCCATTTCCACTTTTATGTTTCTGCTGATATCCCCACCTTCACTTCCATTTAATAAAGAGGGTAGAAGTATATTCTTATATACAGCCCTTTTCACAAGCATTCTTTTGACAACCATTCCTTCCTCACAACAGACCACATCCTTCCAGTAGAAGAGAATATCTGCAACTGAAGGTTGAACTATGGAGTTCCTGGTGCTCTCTGAGCTTGGTTGTTTGCTTGCAGACTTTTCATTACTCTGATGATATCACCTAGTTGGGTAATGAAACAGCTGCAAGCAAACAACCAAGCTCAGAGAGCACCAGGAACTCCACAGACCACATCCTATCTCCTGTGATTCCACCAACTTTTGCATATCTTAGAATTTCTCCTCTTTTCCTGTCTTTAGTAAACATCGCACCAAGGTACATACAATTGTCTGCTTGCTTTAGTCTTTCACTATTTATATATACCTTGTCATCGTTCACCCAGTTTTATGTTTCTTTGCAATCATTCACTCCATTTTACTTTTCAAACATAACTACCATGGTCTTTGATACATTAATTTTCATATCCATACTCTGTATTGCTATGTATATTCTATCTAATATTTCATATAGCTGCAAATAATTGGGCTTCTCAACCAACAACATGACATTATCAGTACACAAAGTACATTTCCATTTCCATCCCCAACCAGCACACCTGTAACATCACTAAAAGCATACCTTATACCTTTATCTATAACTGCATTAAACAACCAACGGGATCACACCTCCTTGACTTATTCCCTGATCAAAGCTGAACCATTCCCTACATTTTCTATTTATTCTATTATCTTATTGAAGAAGATCTGATCTGATCTTATTGAATTCAATCAACCTTCAACTCCTTAGCCACGCAGAACATTCTATAATTCAAGCTTATTTATTTTATCATATGCTTTCTCTAAATTAATAGAAGTACAATAAGCATTCTTTCTCACATTAAAATAATTCCCAACAAGCTGCCATAGAGCAAAAATCTGTTTTGTACACACCTTGCCCAGCATAAATCCACTCTGCATTCATTTTGTTCCTGCAATCACTTTGCCAGGGTTCAAGTTGTAAACTACTTGGATAAATTTTGTTTGGAATCATCCCTTGGGTGAACATCTCATAAGGAATGTGAGTTAGTCCACAAGATGTTAATTAATTTCACCTAAATAATTGCTAAATCAAGTAAATATAAACATAATACATTCTCACTTAATATTTCAAGAAAGGCTAGATGGAAGATTGCATCCGGTAGTATAATTAGTATTTTACCTGTTTCTATGAGATCATTATTAATACTGGATTTAAGTAGTGAAGCAATACTTTAGCAGCTCATTCATTACATAATGTCAGCTAGGATTGTATCATGTCAAAGACAGCAAAGCTTCACATTCTCTATGGTACTCAGCTTTGCTGCAGCATCCAAAGTAACATAGCAGTGCACAATCTTGTTGAGTGTAATACTTTGGAGAATAACCAACATAGCAGCGTCTGCTTCTTTTCTCCTTGAGAAATTTTTGCAACTGACTAGGGAAAAATGATTTCATTGTTCTCCAATAAGCAAGCGCTCAGTGAATAGAGGAAGCATTTAAAAAATGGATACTCTTATCTTAGCACCTCTGACCTGGCATAAATTTATTGTATGACCTAGGGCAAAATAGTGAACTTTGGGGTTGTGGGGAGGAAGGCTTTCCACGGTATTATTTATGATATCTTAGAGTAATGTCTGCAACACTGAAAACTTGTACCATCTCTGGTATGCCTTTTGTGTCATACCTATTCAGATCTCATATAAAGCAAGCATGATTAACAGATTCATGCATAGTGAGGTTGAGTATTCTTCCCATGTTCCTTTCCATCCAACTCCTCCTCCCCCCGCAAGGCTCTGAAGTCCATCTAAACACCTTCCCACACCCTTCAAAAAGGAATTACAGGAGTGTTGCAGAAAAGGGTATAGAAGACCACAAGTGAGTAGAAGCAACCACACATCTAAGTTAAGTTAATAAGTTAATGAACAGTGGAACTACAAAATACTTCTGCTCATCCATCTTATCTAAAATGTAATCTATAAGCAATGACTATTAATTCTTAGTGAACACTAACCAAAGATTATGTGCCCTATGTACTATCCAAGCTCACATGATGTCTATAGAAGTAGGAGAGGTTGGTGAGCATGAGTCAGTGCTCCACAGTGCAATGAGTCTAATGCTTTATCAACATATAGACACAGGGTGCCTTTGTACACTGATAGGCACTATTCCTCCTTTCATCTTACACAGTTTTAGTAGTATAAAAACCTCTCTTTGATAGGATGTGCCCTTTGGACACAACTTTACTTGCCAAGATCCACACATTGAAGGAACATGACAAATGTTCCTTTACGCTTTGTCTATTTGTCATAAAATGTTTTGTCTAGAAATTATTTCCTTGTCGTTGTGGAATTATGGGTTGCATGCTGACTCTTTGCACTTTAAATCCCTAGCTTTTTGCATGCTTCAGTATCACGTTCTTACTATGGATAGGATGTTTGATTTAAAATATACTTCTAAGCATACTTCTAACATAAAACAATAAACCTCATTCTGAAAGAAGAAAGAGTGAGAATAGAAAGGAAGATGAATGTCCTTCTCAAGTTTGAGAAAATATTTTTTTTATCATTATTAATAACTACATACATGTAAGACATATTCTGAACAGGAGGAGGAGAGGAGGAGCGACACACAACAACAGAAATGGGCATATATTCACAATTATTATTCCTCATTTAGATGGCTCTCTCCTTTGCCTATTACTGAGTTGTGGTATAACCCTTCAGAGATAAAGCAATCCCACAGTAAGTGCTTCCAGTGTGCAATCTGGGGTTACTTCATCCAAGACCTTGCTCATAGTCACCCATGCTATAGTCACCTCCCATTTGGAATACTACAATGGGGCAGTATTTTGCATGCTTCAGTATCACGTTCTTACTATGGATAGGATGTTTGATTTATGAAGACCAACTGGAAGCTGAAACTGGTTCAGAATGCAGTGATATGTGCAGTTTTGGGTGCCCCATGGCTTCAGGTGCTTTCTGGGTGCAATTCAAAGTGCTGGTTATCACCTTTAAAGGACTACCATGGCACAGGGCCAGGTTACTCACAGGACCACCTTTTCCTGAGAGTATCTGCCCATCCTACTAAGTTAGATAGAGTGCGTGGGCTCCAGGTTCCCTCCCTTAAAAGTTGCCACTGATGGGACGTCAGACTTTGGACCTCCAGCCCTTCGCAACAGCTTCCCACCTGAGATGTGACGGATCCCTACCCTTTTAGCCTTCTGGAGGGCTTTGAAGACCTGGTTTTTCCCCAAAGCATTGGGCTAGGAAGGGGGTTGATCTGGGAGAATGTTTGGTTTGGAGCCCAGGGGGGAAGGATACTTTTGTTTTCAGATGTTTTTTATGGATTGTCGTGAGCCGCCTAGAATCGTTATGTGAGATAGGCAGCCATTTAAGTCCTATAAATAAATAAATAAACAACTAAATAAGACAATTAAATTGTTCTTTTTGTGGCCCATGGCATTCTCAGTTCAAAGACACCAATTTTTCTTCACTCAGCCTTTCTGTTAATCCAGTTTTAACAGCCATATGTTACAATCTGTTGCTTTGTTGTCAGTATGATGTTTTTGCACTTTAATATTTTGTCTAGATTTGTCACAGTGTTTTCTCCCAGGTAGCCGACATCTGTTCAGACTAGAGTCACCAGCTCTGTGGATTTTTGAGCCTATGAAGATACATATAACCTAACCTAACCTCTTTTCAACTGTTAGAGCAATCTGAAATCAAGTTTATTATCTCTTCAGATCAATAAGCAGTGAAGGATTTATAAGCACCCACTGGGAAAATACTAAGACCCTTGAAAAAAACGAGCAGAATCTGGGCACAAACCTTTCATATGGATTTGGCTTTGAAATCCCATTCAGAGATGCCAACTTTCTGACAATCAGAACTTGCCAAGAGTTTACCTACAATCTATAGTCTATAAGAAAGATTAACCCTTTCTTAATTTCAGTAGGTCAAGTTATATATAGGCAGTTGGAAATGAAGAACAGTTTACAGACTTTTTTTTAATGCAAGGTATGTGTTATTCCTGTGATTGTGTATTTTGGTGTTGCCGAAGGAAAGGAAAATACCCAGCTTATTTAACTTTTTATTAGTTTGAATAATAGAGAAGATAACCAATGAGCAATGATTGCTTTCAGTAGATGAATAACTATTTTTATATACACATAGTTACCTGCCAACACAGTTGCAAACCCCTGGCAAAGAAAAATTATTTAGTTTGAGTTGCTGGGCTGTTTGGGAGTGCCCATGTGAATGGCAATCAGTATTATCAATGGGAGCAGTTGTTGTAGAGCATATTAAGCTCTGTTTGGTAGATGTTTTGGGAAGAGATCCAGTACATGGTTGCAATGATTCCACTTCTAAAAAGTCTGCCAAAGAAATCTAAAGACTATATAAGTTTCATGCAAAATAGATGATTTTATTGGCAAATGTACTTGGGTGTTTAAGGAAGACATTTAGTCCCAGGTTCTTCCTGATCCTTGCAAGCCATGCCTTGAAAACATCTAGGTCTGTCCAATTTCATCTTTATTCTACATTTTTTCTTCAATCCCAAGTGAAAGTGAAAACTATTCATACAAAACCAATGCAGAAAGGCTTTTCTCATGGCTATGTTGGATCAATGACATATCCCTCATCACAAAAGCAATGAAAAAAATAAATTGTATTTATTTTATTTATGTATTTATTTGAATGATTTATATAGCTGCCCATCTCACAGAAGTGACTCTGGGTGATGTACAGTGTAAAACAACAACCATCCAATCTATGATACCCGAGGTTAATTCAGTAAATGCAAATCATAAAACAGCATTACCAGCAGAGCTCACTTAACCTCCTGGCACCCGGGAGGAACAGCCAGGTCTTCAGAGCCTTGCAAAAGGTCAACAGGGTTGGGGCCATCCAAATTTCCAAAAGGATGCTGTTGCACAGGGCAGGTACTGCCACAGAGAAGGCACAACTCCTGGACCCAATAAGATGCCATTATTTGATGGAAGGGACCCTGAACATGCCCTCCTGGCTAGATCTGGTAGGCTGAGCATAAACAATGGGAGACAGGCAGTCCTGCAAATAGCCTGGCCCTATGCCATGGGGGGCTTTATAGGTGATGACCAGCACCTTGAATTGCACCTGCAAGCCTTTGGGAGACAGGCCAGCTTACAGAGTAGTGGTGTCATATAGGCATAACAGGAAACACCAAAAACTGCTCACATGGAGGACCAGCTGCAGCTTCTGAATGCTCTTCATGGGCAGCCCCATATAGTGTGTTACAGTAATCCAAATGGAAGGTGGCTAAAGCATGAGTCACCCTGAGCAAGGCCTACCAGACTAGGAATGGGCACAGCTGTTATGTAAGACAAACCCGTGCAAAGGTCCCCTTAGCCACAGTTGCACCCTGCTCTTAGAGAAGGAGCTAAGAGTCCAAAAGAACCCCCAAATTGTGCACCAACTCTGACAGGAAGTATGCCCCTAGGTGGAGTTAAAGATGGAAAATCTCCAGAGCTAGGGGTCCTTAAAACTCCCAGCTATTCAGGCTTGCCAGGTTTGAGCCAAAACCTGTTGTCTCCAATCCAAACCCACACAACCTCTAGGCACTGGGAAAAGAACTTGGCAGCATCACCTGGTCAGCCTAGGACAGAGACATACAACTGGGTATTATCAACATATTGTTAATACCACACCCTGGGTTGATGAGTGGCTTCATTCAGCAGCTTCACGTAAATATGGGCAGTAAAAGAGCAGAGCACTGGGTCACCACACAAAACAGGGGTCTCAGGTGCAATCTCTCAACACCCCAATACCAGCCAGAGAAAGGAGGAGAACCCTGTAACAGTGGGCTTCCCACTTCCAATCTCCTGAGCTGGCCCAGAAGGATGCCATGAGGGATGGTATCAAAAGCCTCTGAAAGTTCAAGGAAGACTAGGATGGATGCATTATCTCCATCCTGAGCCCACCAGAGGTCATCAACAAGCATGATCAATGCTGTCTCAGTACTATGGCCAGGCCTGAATCCTGACTAAAAGGGGTCTAGATTATTTGCTTCTTCCAAGGCCTTCTGGGGCTGTAAGCCAACCACCTTCTTAACAACATTCCCTAAAAAAGGAATATTGGAAACTGGACAGATATTGTTCAGATCCTTTGGGGGTGGTCAATTGCCTCTTTCAAGGTGGACAGAACCACACCCTCCCTCAAAGAAGCATTTCCACTGCATGGATCCAGTTCTCAGATCTTAATCAACCAGAAGGGATAGGAATCTAAAACACAGGTGGTTGAACTCACAGTTCTGAGGACCCTATCCACTTCATCAGGTCTAGCAGGTTCAAGCGCTTTCCAGACAAGATTGTGCCTCAGGCAACTCTATAGGACCTGTACAGCCAGATTCCAGCTCTGGAACAAGTCCAAGCAACTTGTTCAGACAGGTGCCTAGAATAGTCCTTACAGCAGCCCTCCAAGTGTTTTCATGGCCCCTCCTTACCCAGGAGGGACTGAGTTAACCTAAATAGGGCCATCACTTGGCTCTCTGGGGATGCAACAAGGACAAAGAAATACCTATGTTTTGTCATTCTTAGTGCCACAAACTAATCTTTAAGAAAGGCTCTTACCCATGATTGTTCTTTGTTTTGATTCAGAGACATTCTAGGCACCTCTTATTTATTTTATTTATATTTCAAATTTAGTCACCGCCCATCTCACTCAAAGAGTGACCCTGGGCGGTTTACAATAAAAACAAGAATAAATACTAATTAAAATACAATAAAACGGTGTTCTTAAATAAACAATGTATTGCAAGGAATAGATGGTAAATGAAAAATTATTAGTCTACAGGAGCTATTAGTCTCTTATGCTGCTTCATCACCCAGAACTCCTCTGAAAACCAGGGGAACCTCTGGGATCCACATGCATAGAGAGTCTAATCTGATATGATCCAAGGCAAAAGTTGTCCACTCATTCCAAGTGGCAACTAACGCCTGGGTTGAACCTAGGAACAACCCCAAGCGCCCTCTGGAATCTTCATATGAAATATTCCTGCTTCTGGAGTTGATGAGAACCAAGAATTTCCACTTCTGAGCAAAGTGTGAATTTTTCTAGATTTCTTTCATCTGCTCAACTGTCAACATTCTAGAAGTGCTGGAAGTTCAAACAGGGCCCTCTCACACCAGTTACATTTTTTAAAAGTTCTCTTTTAATTTACAGATGCAATTATTTCTGGAGAGACAGGGAAAACCTTGAGTATGTAGGGATCACTGCCCTGTTTCACCTCTAAACTGATAGCCACAACCACTCAAGTTTGCCATTTGCAGAAATGAAAGTTTAGCTCATAGTCATTTATTTTGGCTCATTTTTGGTTTGCCAATTTGAAAATAGTTTTGGAATCTTTTGTTGTGGCTGATATTGTTAGATCCTTAGTGTATCTTTCCTCCGGAAGTTGAAGAACCCATACACAGAAATATTTTTCCATCATAAGGGCATTATGAGGTAGGTTGGGATGAGAGAGGCCCAAAGACACTTAGTGAGCTGTGATGTTTAAGGATGGATGGAAGTGAGTCTAGATCTTGTGGTCCTAGTCCAGTAACCTTAACCACTACATCACATCAGGTCTCTGATTTTAGCCCAGCTGTAGAATAAACAGCTTGCTTTGCTGAACATTCTTTTTTAGATCTTCTCCAATAGCCTGCTGGTTTAAATAATATGTTTGGGTCTTCTAGCCGTTTCAAGAATGAAGAATATACAAGCTTTTGTTTTCCAACCAGGAGGCATATTAAGGGGAGTTAAGGCTTTGTTGGGCAATCATGACTGTAGACAGAAACTGATCCAGATTTCTCAGTGTGTGAGCCTGTGTGTCCTATTTATAGTGTTAGTAAAGCATTTTTCCCAACAAGTGCTGCTTATGCGATATTTATTGTAAAAGGGCTTGACTGATAATTTATAGTGCAACACTAATTCTGGGAAGGAAAACTCAAACTTTTTGGAGCCAAGCAGGGTTTTACTTAGGATTCAAATAATAATCTGATTTTGCCTCTAGTAATTAGCATTTTGGTTATGTTATGTTAAGGAAGGTTTGAATTTTACCTGAGAAATATGTTTTGTTTCTGCTATGCAAACCTGATGTTCATTCAGCGCTCTTCCTTTTTGATGATATTAATATATCTTTTGCAAGATCATCAGTATATTCAAAGCAGTTCTCAGAACTGCTAACAATTTCCATAAGAAAAATAATCTGACAACTGTCTCTGTACAATGTGCAGATTTGTAAATAAGTCATTTGAACAAATTTGTTGTTATTTTAGCACTCTGCATGAGCTAATCACACCATTAATAAAAATGAAAGTGTTTAGGGCCTTCGTGTAATGATCGTTTTGCTACTTTGGGATTTAAGTGGATTTTGTCCTGAGTCTGGAAAAAATGTAGGATGGGCTGAATTGAGCTTCAGGAACCAATTCACAGTGTGAACCAGCTCATCTCTGAGATGTTGATAATCTAGTTCATACAAGTTCCTATTTAATGTTGCTGAATTTCTGTTTTGAGCAGAGTTCTGAATGCCCCACCACAGTTCCTGATACACAAAGCCATTTACTTCAGAGGCTGAAATACCTACTTCTTGCACTTTTGGTCTGGAAATTAAGTTAATGTCTTGACTGATTATTGCAGTTTCATGTGGAAAACAGTGTGCCTCTCCCTAGCAATCTTTCACCTAATGAACTTTGTATTCAGGTAGTCCTCATTTAGCAACTGCCTTCGCATTACAATGGTGATAAAAAAGTAACTTTGTGATGAACCCTCCCATTTACAACCTTTGCAGATCTGCAAAGCAAACGAAAGCTGAAGTAAGAACATCATCTCACTTAGCGACTGCTTCGCTTAATGACTGAGTTGCCAGTCCCAGTTGAGGCTGCTGAATGAGGACTACCTGTATTTAGAACCAAGTCTTGGATAAGCCTTTCCCTTTAATTTATATAGCTCTACTCTGAATTCCATTTCCTGATCATACCTGAGGATTACACTATAGTAATTGAAAAAAATCCAAGCCACTAATTTGACTATGATGAAAAATAATTCTTTATGCCTGATCATAATTCACCTTGGGTGGCCACAGTGGGGAAAAATCTTGATAGAATCTTTAAATCAAATCAATAACTCCCTTTGTGTTATAAGTCACATTCCCTCTCTCCCTTTTTTATTAATGTATATTTTATACAACATGAAATTTGAGCTGTGAAAGATGTTATATTTTTTTAGAGGGCAAGGTCAAGAGTATTTTTTGGGACTTGGAATCTTGATATGGCCCTGAAAAAAAGATAAGTTAAACACAATTCTCCCTCCAACTCTTTTTATTTTCATACATAAATACCAAATGTTTTTATCAAGACATTACCTAATATTTCAGACAATATGTCTCGAGCATGACATCAAAATATCACAAGCCCATGTTTTTCTTGCAACATCAAGATCCGTGCCTCGCATAACTCCAGCAAGAATTTGTTGCAGTTCTTTCCTTTATTGCCGTCATATCATTTTATCTTTAGAGCATATCTAGAATTTGCTTCTGTCTTACTGCAGATTTAAGTCCGTTCTGAGATGAGAATCATGCTTAGTTGCAGAGTGGGGGTGGGGTCTCTTAGAATGAAGGTTGATATTGCAGTTGCCACAATTTGCCTAAAAGCTTGATAATGATATGCAAACTTCAGGATCAGAAGCCTCTCATATCTGAGTGGAGAACACTGAAAGGATCATAGAATTATAGAACAGAGGAGTTGGAAGGGCCCTTGGGGATAATCTCATCCAAATTCCTGCTGGTGCCAGAATCCACTACTCTAGAGGGATCCATCCCCTCACATCCATGTCTTGATTGAGAGCTTCCCAGAAGAATATGGGAGGAGACTAGATGCCGGGTTAGAAAGGGCCATGTTCTGATCAGATGATTCAGGTTTGCAGTGATCCCCTCATACGTGGATGGCCATTTATTAGGATCCTCTTCAAGTTGGACCTAATATCAAATGTGTATTCTCTGGTCAGCAGTATCAGGTTTCAAACAATTGGTGGCACATGCCTGCCTTTTGGGCTTAGGAGGAAGTTGATGATGATGATGATGATGATGATGATGATGGTTTCATTATATCCCCCACCTTTCTGCCCAGAGGGCACTCAAGCAGCAAAATCAGATTTCAATGATCGAGCTTCCAAATTCTTCTTGTGCCCAAATGGGCACTAGCTATCTCAAACACCAACCCCAGTAATCAAAAACACTTTGAAGAAAAGTAAAGTGAGCTCCTAGGGCCTCCTCATTTGTGTTCAAAGCCAAGGAATGTCTCTGTGAAGCTGCCAGGGAACACCAAATGCTGAGTTTGCATTCACCCTGAGAGGTACTCCTCTGTTTGCAGATGCTGTGATTTGTTAATGACCCAAGGAGAGGAAGGAATGCAGCAGTTACCTTAAATCCAGCTGAGAGAAGAAAGGTAGTCAATTTTCAAATGCAGATTTCTAATTGTCTGAGCACACTAATGAATTCCTTTAAAGTACAAACTGGTGAGGTGTGCAGAATGTTCTCTACTTTTCATTTATGATGATTAGGATTTCTCATAAATCCACTAATAAGAAGTTGATTTTCTAAACCTAAACAAGACAAACTAAATGACAAAACAGGACAAGCAGCCGAAGTCACCTATGCCATTTTACATTACATCTTACATTAGAATCACATTTCTGTGCTGCTTTTCCCGTTTCAGATGCTTGAAGCACTTAATAAAATATAAGTGATATTCACAAGATGCACCGAATCACACACTAGGCAGCCTCAATTTACCCTAGCTACATAGTAAATCTATGGTTCAGCACAAACTCAGAAAATTGGAGAAAATGGCTAACCATGCATAACTGTATCATGAGAACAGTAATAAAACAGGAGAAGACTAGCAAAATGAATGTAACTATAATCCAGTTGTTAAAACAAATGCAGATCAGTATTATACACAGCAGTTATAAGAACCAGGGGAGCCTGATTTCTCTTAGTATAAAAAACATATCTTTCATTGGATTGAAAACTAATCCAATATTATATAGCTGGACCAGAAGAAATGGTAAAAATAGAAGGAGGTAATTAATCTTTCAATTCTAACTCCATTGTTATACTGCTAATTATATATGAAGATGAAGTATGGAATATGTGTTAGAGAGCTTATAGATGTGGAATTTTGCAATCAAGAATCAGAAACAAAGTAATGTTTTATGAGATCTGTGAAACAGGGTTGAGATCAGGATTTTGGAGGTTCTAACAGCAAATTAAAATAAGCTGATTTCCAGTTATTCATCATAACAATACACTAATCATTCAAATCATTTAGTTAAAAACAAGCAAACAAACTTATTGTTTCTATCATGTTTGAGGCCAAGCAGTTTGGAGACATTTTTGCTAGGAAAAAGACATGCAAGAGTGTTAGATACCTCTTCTCACCACTTCATTCTAATTCATACTGACCAAAACGTAGAACTGTGCAAAGCTTCAAAGGAGTGTTTTGATTCAGCAAAGCTTTAGCTGAATCCTGCACTCACTGGAGCAGATTCCTGAATTGAAGCAGAGACCTGCTTCAAGGCAGCCAAGCAAATCAGTGACTTGGAAGCACTTAGCAGTCTTTTGAAGCTTTTCACAGATTTGGTGGTTTTTCCGCTGTTGTTGCAGAAAATATACAAGGTTCCGACTTTGCTTCCATACACAGAGAAGGCAGAGGGTGGGGTGTTTGAACAGTGTGGTAGACTCTCTGATACTGACCCAAGTTGCCAGTTAATGAGATCCAAAATCTGAGCAGAGCTCTTCAGGGTGGAAGGAGAACATTACTGAGGGCTTCATTCATTGATTCAGCTTCTTTAATGGTGCCAGTCATTAAAGAAGCTTTTTCTCATGCAAACGGGATGTCACACTTCTCCAGAGGTCTTGACAACAAAATGGGAGTTTGGTTTTGCTCTTGGCTTTCTGAATATGGGTTGAAGGTTAATTTTTCTTCTATACACTTTAGGGTCAAAATGTATGTTTAAATTGTGTATGGTTGGGGCAGGCTTAAGTCTCTTGCCAGTTAATGGGTGCCAAACTAATGCATACAGGTGCTGCCTTATGTGTTTATTGCTTATAGCAATATGGGATGGCAAATTTACAAATGCTACTTTCTGTCTCTGTGGCACTGTGTCTCACTGTATTGGTCTGCATCTGCTGCTGACTTAAAATATTGCCAGCATCCCTTAACTCCTGATATAGTTGAGTTCTGCCACAGACATGGGGATACTTTCCAGGAAAAACCAAGCTTGCCAACCTTCTTAGCACCAAAAAATTCCTGGTGATCAAAGACAGCACAGCTACTGCAGGAAAGTCAATGGAAGTAATTTAGCCCAGAAGATACCAAGTTCTTCCAGTGTGCTCTGTCCAGTATGGCACCCCACCAAAGACAGTGATGAAAGGGCTCTTCTCAGGAGAGATCAACCTTGCAAACCAGTTTTGCCTGCTCTTGGGACACCCCCAGAAAACCCAGGGATCAGAAGCCACGAAACACCACACTCCAGCCCATCATGTCCATCAGAGGTCATTTTGCAGGGTCACATCAAACCTGGCATCTCCAAAAAGCAGATGGAAAAGTTTTGAAAGTTCTGATTTTTAAAATAGAGTAGGACAACATCTGCATTGGTTCAGCACAGGATCTTTGCTGAGCCCTTGGAGGCTGTTGTCATTTACTGTTATGTTTGGCCTAAAAGAAGTACAAGGGAAATATTTCAGAAATTATTGTGGTGAAACCCTTGAATATATCCAGCTAAAACTTGGCAGGATTAATGTTTTCTAAAGATTCTCCCATTTCTGTTATTTTCATCTCACTTTGCCAGAGCCCAAAGAAACTTCAAGCATTTTGATATTTCTCCATTGGACTCTTTGGACTAATCTTATTTCCAACTACATTTCAAAGGGGCTCTTGAAACTCAAGTTGAAACTTGAATCAAATAATACCATCTCATCTCTGATTCATAAACTGAATTGGGGTTTATTTATATAGGACTGATCCTAAGGCTATCAATTAAATGCCTCCAACTGCAGACAACATGTGAGTTAATTTCTGCCTGGTAATTTGGCAGCTTGCAGTGTAGGCCTAGTTCACACATGCAAATAGAATGAAATTGTACACTGCAGTACAACTAACAGTTCATCAGATATTTATTGTTTCTGAAACACTGAACAGAAAAAGAAAACCAGCACAGTAGGCAGCATTATGGTTTAGAAGCTCCTCTTGTTCCAATTTGCCCATTTTTTTACATGGACCGTTTTTCCTCACTCCTCTGAAGTTCTTCTGTCTTTTCTATGACAGCACTCCAATGTCATCCAGGCACACTATGATTTCAAAGATGGAGAAGTCTGGCTGATTTAGTTAGCTTGTCATGAAGGGGAATGATCCAGACAACTTAAAGCATCTTTATGCTGATTTTCAAGTGCAGAGTGAAGCTCCTCCTAGTGAATTCCATGAAAACGTAAAATGCGTGGCTGAATAATTTTACCTAGTTTTTACAAGAAGAAGAAACAGTAGGACAAACAATATGCATAGGCAATGAGATTAACGGTTCAAACTCCAATTAGATTCACGTTCTGTAATACAACATATCTGAAAGGTCTGGATGAAATACCTCTTTGGGGAGGGCTGGGTCAGACACATTTCTTCCATATACTGTATATTCCAGACTATTTCGTTTCTCATGTAAAGTGATTAAGAAGCTGACAATACAAAACAAACTTCAACAATAGTGTCTTGCCATTAACAACAGGGACGGAAGTAGAGAACTAGGGAGGAGAGTAGAAAATAGATTGCTGCATTCACTACCATCTTACTCGGTGTCATGCCAGAGTTGAGGAAGTTTGTGGGATGCCACATAGACTACCAGCTTCTCTAGAAGCTGAAACATGACATGGTTGGACTTCAGTATGCCTTCCCTACCTGCCTGCATCCGGTTTGTTGCACATTGCTTATTGAAGTGTTGTAGTGTGGGTAGGGCAGAGCAACATCTTTCTCAGCCCTTCTTCTGGCTTGGGGGGCGGTTCCCGACCCCTCCTGATTGTTCATGAGGTGGGGGGAGACAATCTCAGGATAATTCCCAGCCAATTTCAAAAGAGAATATGAAGATTCATCCATTTTTAATTATGACTGGCCTTTGGTGCACTCTGAGACTGTATATAATGTGTTGGTGAAACACTTCAAATAGAAGTACCTTAAATTGATAGAATCTGGTGAATTCAGAATTTGTTGTATTAAACATGTGGACAGTAGACAGAAGAAAACAGCAATCCCTAAGACCTTCCAGCAGGTCAACACAAGAAGGGATCCTCCTACTCATGCCTGACCATCGGCATGTAGCACAACTGGACAGCTGCTGAGGCCCCAGTGCTTTGGGAAAGGCCTTTGATGTCAGCCCAGATTTCTTGCACCAGATAGATAGATTTATGAATTGCCATTTGAAATTAGCAGTGACATCAAAGTTTGGTTGCTGTGGAACATTATTATTACTTATTTATTTTAAACGTAGCTACCATCTTTCCAAACCAGAATGATCACAGAGTGAGCTTATAACCCTACTCCTGTAACTTGATTTGTACACAGTAGGAAATTACCTACTGAGGAACACTTTAGTAAGGCCTTCTCTCAAACTTGCTGTCAACAACTCTTCCTCTGAGGTTTCTTTCATCACGGAAGCTGAATAGAGTTTTCACTCCTGCCAGGAGTATCTGTAAATTACAATAGAAATGAAACGTGGCTTCCAAGAATAGCACATGCATAGGTTTGGGAAAGATCTTAAACCATTTTCTTCATATAAAACACAACTGGGGTCTAGAGTTTCTAATTATCGTTAGCCATAGAACAACTCTGCTTTTGAGATGAAATTGTCCTCCCACAAATATTAAACATTTACTTAACTCTAGGAAGCAGTGGGCTGCTCCATTTTTATGCTTTTTGGGAAAAACTTTTAGTCTGAATATTTTTATTCCATTTTTTTTTTCAATTAAAAAATCCAAACAAAAATTTATTGAACATTTAGGAACAAAAGGAGGAGGGGAGGTGTCAGATGTACTTTCCTGTGTGTACCATGGCCAGGGATCTTAAATACATGTTTTATTTTATTGCAAAAATGCCTTGCACACTTGCGTCACTACAGGGCTTTTCAGAGATGGCTTCCTCTGCAGCAGTTCCTGGACTGATCATGTAAATATTGTCACTATTGCATGTACTTTGTCACAGAATATCAGTATTGCGTGCACTTTATCACAGAAATTTGGCAGAGTTGCCCACACAGTATCATATCTGTCCTATACATCTGGTTTTCTTGATACAAACAGGTACATAAAGATGTTTTCATCACATAAACAAACTTTGCTCTGCCTTTACTGTACGGCTATTATAGGTGGCTTTATCTTAATTGATTTTACTCCAAAACAGGGCAGAGTGATCAAGTCTGTACAGTGGCATCAATACTAAGGGATACTGAGCAATCCAAAGATAAATGCCATATAATATCTTTTTATTAAAAGCCTTAATCAATATTTAACATCTTATTGATGTTAGGCTCTCTTTTCATACCTATTTGTGCATTTAGGACAGCCAATTTAAGAGAGAGGTGGGAGCTTCCACTATGATTGCCTGCCATGATGCTCACCATTGTGCTAGCTTCAAATATTTACTCTTTTGGCTGCCCTTCACATCTGGGAAAGATGTCATATTGTTGTGTTCAGCAAGGGCTTTTTTGTGAGAATCTTTGTTTTTTGTTGTGAGAAACATGTTGGTTAGCATTGTTTACTGTTTGGCACTTATTCATGATATTCCAAGGCATCTCTTGTCTGACCATAATATCTCGTCCATTCCACTTCTTGTCCACAGACCTATGCTTGCTCTTATTGATATCTGTCAGTTTTCAGCATACTCTGTGATTTTATCCAGCATTGTTTCAGCCGTCTTAACATTTCCACTCACTCTCAACTCCTGGGAAAGCAATGGTGGACTGAAGATGGTTCCATGAGAGTGGAGCCGACGGCCGTGGCGGAAAGAGGAGCTGGTGAATGGACTGGCTCCTCAGAACTCCTCTCTGAATTAAGGAGAGGACTAGGATGACCCACAGGTATGCTCCATACAGAGGCTCACCTGCGAAAAGATTGCAAAATAGCAGTCTCCGATGGGTTTGAGAACTCTGGGAACCAGGGGAAAATCATCTTGCCTAAGCCGCGGCTTGGCGCCTTCAAACAGACAGTGGGTTTGCCCACTTTTTCTCTTAACTACCTTAGGGAATGGTTTGTCATTGATCTTTTGGATGTTAAGAACTTTCTGAAGGGCAAGTTTCTTTATGCCAGGAGAACTTCCTTTAATCATGAGTGAAAGAAGTTTCATGTCAGTTTAAGGATTGAAAAGGAACATTTTAATTTTTGGAAAATAGCAAAAGAGGGACTAGAATGTTGATTCTGGAAAGTTAAGGGGCCAGATGGATTTGAAAGAATATTTCCTGTGGGTTGTTTAAAATTTTATAAAAGTATATATATAGATTTTGAAATTAACTGTAAGAAATCCTTCCATGGGAAAGTTTTGCTGGTTGGAAAATAAACATATGATAAGAGGGGATTTTGAAGATTGACTAGAGGAAACCAGAGAGAACTAAGGATTACAATTAAAAAAGAAGAGGCCTATTAATACAATGGACGACTGAATGACGAGGCTTTGAAGATTTGTTTATAAATGGGGAGAGATTTCTTTTGCTTTATTCCTCAGAGAAAGTGATAAGTTGGAATCCAAAATGGATTTATTTGATTAAGGTTAAAAGATATATGTTATTATTTCTGGGAACTCTTAATGGACTTTTGCTGGATAAGACTAAATGATGAGTTTTTACAATTTGTTAATTGATAAGGGATGAGATATGGGAAGAAGATTTTTTTAACTGAAATATTAGAGAAGGTATCAAGTTACTGAAGTTGTTTATACTTGTCTAGAAGTGGGGGAGTCATTTTTTTAATATTTCTCTTTTTCCTTTCCTTTTTTTCTGTCTTTGCACTTTTTCTCTTCCTCACTTTTTATACTTCTCTTAGTTTGTATTAGTCTTTTATCTTTGTATTTGTAAACTTCAATGTAACTATTAAAAACAACAACAACACAGTTCCACTCCCTCTCCGTTCACATGCTAAAATGGTTTCATACAAATCAATGTCTCCAAAGCAATAGCTAATAAAGTGATAGTCACACAAATGTTCATATACATTGTCACTGTGTGCCCTGAATCACTATACTTCATCTTGATGCAAGTTCTTGTTAATGAACAGCTGTTCATAATACAAAGTTTGCTTGAATTTAAAAGAAATTACAGCTCCGCTCATAGCAGAATTGTAAAATAAGGTATTGTACATAAAATTAGATTTCATCTTAAGATCATATTGCTTTGTTATAGAAGATAATGAGATTAATTCATTTTGCCTTCTAGCAGAAACAACAATGAAAACCACATTTAGCTCCCTAATATCATTTGATGTACACTTTCCTCTGTTTAAACATCCTGTTTTCTATTTCAGTAATAACTGAATGATCTGTAATTGAATAAAAGCCATCTTCTGATAGAATCCCCTGCTCTTCTGACCTGTAAGTACTCATCAAATAATATTGAACCAGACAGTATCGGTTATATTGTTCGGCCAGTTGTATAGTGTTCTTCCCACATTTTCTCTGAATTCTATGACTTAATTAAGACTTAATTAGGGTTGCTAATGGCAGCAAGAACATAGCTATTTTGCATGTTTCTCTTTTCCTTTCAGCAAAGGAGACGAAGTTTGTTCTGTGTCTTTGGAGGGGGGGTATTATGTATGGTTTATATGTCTATACATTGAATGTAAGTATATATTCAGTGTGTGGGAGGTGGATGAATGCTCGTGCACATGTACACAGTCATGAGCACCCACACATTACAAAAGTTCAAACATTTGCAGGGTGCCTGGGTAGGGAAAGTTTGCCATAGGCAAAGTTTATGGTAGCTCCCTGTTGGTGCTTCATTTCTAGGAGCATGCTCAGAAACCTGTTCTGGCTATTTGCTGATTGAGGTTTCAGGGTGTCACAAATTGCATTGCCTGTGCAAGCTGCATTACTTTTTTACCTCAGTGAGGAGAATCTCTTTATCTGAGGGACTTTCTCACCCTCATCACATCAACCTGTCCCATTTGGTCAGGCAGACAGGGCATGTTGCGAACCCCGTCAGTGAGAGAATGTCAGCTGGCAGGGCCCAGGAGGAAAGCCTGCTCTGCTGTTGCCCTTGTCCTTTGGAATATTCTCCCCCCAGAGGTGTGGCAGACCCCTACCCTCCCAGCTTTCTGGAAAGTATTAGACCTGGCTCTGCCAGCTTGCAGGGGGTGACAGGAATCTTACCCAATCCTTGATGACGCTCCCCAAGCTATTGCCAATTTAACATCTATTCTTGGATTATGTTTATTTTCTATTTATTCAGGATCATTTTATATTGTATTTTAAATTGATTTTAACTGCTTCATAAACTGCCCAGAGTTGTTTTCAACAAGATAGGTGGTGACAAATTTGATATAGAAACAAATATAAAATAAAATAAAATCAACATGTGTTAGCCTCGTGAGGTAGTTCAGACAAGAAGCACACTCAGGAGTATTCATTCTATATTGTAAGGTTACATTAACAGAATCTTGCAAGCCTGAAAGTACCCTTCCTGCCCCTCACTTATGGCATTGACAGTCCATTCCTCCAGCACTAGAAACAATTTAACAGAATTAAACAGAACTAAACAATTTAACAGAATTAAAAACAAATTTCTTTTTAAAAAATTCAAGAAATTAAGTTAGGCATAAAGGAAATTTTCTGACCTCATTGTCCATGTTGCCCACAAAATCCATTTGTTCCTTCCTTATTTATACAGTGAATGGTCCTCTTCTTGCTGATAATGCCACAGCTTCATTGGATTAGTTATTAGATTCACAGAGGCCAAAAGTATCAACCCAGTTTCTTTCCTACCAGTCAAACAGCATAAAGAAAGAAGCAAAATAAAGATCAAATTTACTTAAGCAGCCTTGGGAAATTTCCAAAACACAAGGAAAAGCATGCCAGTAATGTTGAGAATGCAATCATATATCCATGTATGAATTTTAAATGCAAACACTATTTTACAGACATGGCAAGTTATTCTAGATGGCAACAGATGTGGGAAGCTTATCAGATACCTTGTAAACCGGCTTGGTTGAGATGCCTCTCACAGAAATATAAGAAGTTATTTTAAACTAAACATGATTTTAATGAAGATAACCATTGGTCCATCTAGCATAATTTTATTGATTGGCAGCAGAACATCTCCAGGAGTTTTTCACTCCTGCCTATTGACTAAACCTTGGACCTTCTACATGTAAAGCACACAGTCATTGAAGCTATGGTGTCTCCTTGTCAGCTGAACACTTTATTAAATACCTGATTTTTCTTCATCTGGTTCATAAATTACTTCTTTTGGGATTACTGCATTTCTGTGCCCAACCATACATTAAGGACATTATCCTCCCCTGTATGTGGATCTAGCAGCTGGGAACTGAGAAACTTCCCCATAGGCTGAATACAGCTTTGTTTTCATTTTATTCATATCTCAGGATTCACGTGAACAATATGGAGGAGGTAGCTAGGTAGTAATGATATTTCCTATATGAGCTAGTATGGGCTTCCGTATGTGTTTCTTGTATATACTTTGAAGTTAAAAAAGTAATACAGTATGCCTTTACTGAACCCTGTGGGTAAAAACAGATTTTAAAAAAACAGATAAAAAAAAAATCCTTACTGCATATTTCATCTGTATTATCTCTTAACTTTGTAGAGATGGGCACTCTGGGCATGATACTAGCATGGTACTTGGTAGGTTTAGATGATTTCTAAAGCTTTCTTGCATAAACACAAACATAGATGCAAAGACATATCTATAAGATTGCATAAACCTCATGAGATCTCATAAGATTTTAGCTATCTTTTGTGAGATTTTATAAAGATTTTATCAATGTCATGTAAGTTTCCAGATGAAATTGCTAAATGTTTTGAGTATTTATGAACATGTAAGATTTTCACATTTTTTATTATTCTGTTCTGTGTTATGAGGGAAACAGTTGCTGAGGATCTGGCATTCATGATACATAATCAATCAATCAATCAATCAATCAATCAGGGTTTCATATGTATGTTGAGTTATGTTTTTCAGTGTCTTTGTGAAAATTTTATCCAAAGATTTAGTTTTGTATTATATGGAGATTTGGTACCTAGCTGCATTTTTCATCTTCATCTAATCATAGTATGGCAGTAGAAACTCTAGATCAGGGTGTATCTACTAGAAGGAGTGAATAGATCATAATAGTATGAATTGTAGTGCACAGAATATAGAAATACTATTGTTGGATGGACTTTCTAATTCAGGTTGAGGAATGTACACTGTCGTGGATGGTTTTTGCTTTTGCTTTTTATTTGTAATTTGCTTTTTCAGTCGATACTTTATGGTTCGATGATGCTTTGAGTTTTGCTCTGAAAAACATGATTTTCAGAAATAAAAATACAGTAGTACTGATCTAAATCACTATTGTATGCAACATTCTCAAGTTACTTGACATCTGTGTCATACATTCTAACACAACAGCAGCAAGAGGATAAATGAGTACCGATTAAAATCACCTCTGCATACCAAATGCCTAGAACTAGCTTAACTGCATAACAGATGCTAAGGATAATATTCACAGATCTGTTGCCTGTTTGGAAAATGTATCTGTATGCAACTATGCAAAGTGACATCTGCTACTTGGGAGAAATACTATGACAGATCTAGACACTTTAAAATATTAAAATGCAGAAACAGCACACTGACAACAAGTACATACTGTCAAAGCCATGGTTTTTCCAACTGTAACAGGGCTGTGAAAGCTGGTCCATCAGAAATCTAAACCGATTCATGCCTTGTCATGTTGGAAAAAAATTACTGAGAATACCTTGGAGTGAAATAAAATCAGACTGTTCACTGGAAACCCTAATACTGTAGCTAAAATGTAAATATTTTGGACACAAAATGCAAAAGTGAAAGTCACTAGAGAAGACCTCAATGTTTGGAAAAATGGAATGCAACTGAAAAGAGGCTGACAGAACACAAAGTAGCTAGGTACTGTTGACATCAACTTAGAAGAACTCAAAGAAGCACATATCAGCAGACAATCCTAGTAACATGATATCCATCATGTCACAAGATTTGGAAGTGACTGAGCGACTGAACAAACTGTGCAAATTTGGACTTTGCTTTAGTATTACAGCAACATAGGTATTTGCACCATTGCCTTCAACCAAGCATCAATCTGTTATTCCAGCTCCATCCATTGTGTCGTCTTCGAAGATTAAGTTTCAGCTTTCTGTCAAGTACAATGAGATCTAGTCCAGGGATGGGAAATCTGTGGCATCCAGATGTTGCTAAATCATATTTTCCAACATTATTTACTATTAGCTATGCTTTTGAGCTACCTGGAATGATAGCTTAGCAATATCCAGCTGCTTTAAAGAGTTGCAGGCAGGTATCATGTTCACGGCTTTGTGTACTCCTAAGCGCATTTTTGGAATACATTTGAAGCACTTTTATATATGTAGAAAATAAAAGATATATAGCTATAGATGAATGGGAATGATTGTAAGCAAGTGCAACATGTATAATATTCATTTCCTTTACTGATACAAACATGCTGAGCCACAGTTTAGATGTTTAATTATTAAAGCAGGAATGGGCAAATCAGTTTTGCATTTTCCACTGTAAGTTTATTTTGATCCATTTCTCCATTAGTTTGTGTAGTTTTGGTACTTTCCAGGTATGTAGCCCTATCATAATTTTTTTTTTTTTTCTCTAATAGAATGTGCTCTTCTGGTGTGCACTCCACCTTTAAAAAGTGCTTTTTGTTTATACTTACCTTAATATACATACTTTGCTGAGCACTTTTTGAAGGCAACCTGCACTGTAAAATTCTGAATAATGCTTATTTGTTACACAAGTTGCTAAGTGTGCTAAAAGAAGATTGTATAAGGGCATATTAAAAACATACTCTAAATAGATTTCTTCCCAAGGTAGGTTTGTGTTTTAGATTCATGTGGTTTCTGCTCTTCTGCCAGACGATTGTTAATGTTCAGAGTAGCTAACTGAGGTTCTGGGCATATAGCAATGGCTGGCCTTTAGGCAGGCCCTACTGTTAAGCAGAATGAAATTTGCTTTGTGCTGTTGATCAGGGTGGGCTGCAAATTGGAGAAAAGTCAGCCTGTTGCCTCATGGCAACTGCTTCATTGCAAGCAACTCTCTGAAGGAACTGACCACTTCAGCAAGCCACTCTGTCAGGAGCTGCAAAGCATCAATGGGGGATTTGTAGAGCTGGGCAGTGCTTCAGGGTTTGCTTTGTACCAGCCTGAAATCCCTTAAAACAGTTGTGTCTTTTTCTGGAACTGACTGTTTTCTGCAGCCACTGCATGTCCTTATTCTGGGAAAGACATATTTAGTTTAAGGAACTGTAGACAAGTGCTATGTTTGTCCCTCTATGTACTCCGAAGCATCTTTTTGTCTTTGAAACCAAAATGCTACATGGCACTTCATTTCATTTGTTTAGGGCACTGTTTCCCAACCATGGCAACTTCTAGGTGTGTGGACTTCAACTGCCAGAATTCTCATCAATGGCCATGCTGGCTGTGGAATTCTGGGATTTGAAGTCCACACATCTGGAAACGGGCAAGGTTGGAAAACACTGGTTTAGGTCAATAAAGCCATAACAAGTGGACTTGCTTCTGGAGTCTCTTGTGACAGCTACTGAAAGTACTGGAAGAGGTTCTTCTTCTGGTACTGGAACTGCTGGATGAGACTTTGGGGCAACACAAAGCACCTTGTTGATGAGAAATCCATTGCCTCTGCAATTCAGTGGAAAGAACTGAAGGCCTCTGTGATGTACAGTAGTGCTTAACAGATTGGAGTGGAGACTGGGGAGACCATAGAAATTCACTAGGTGATTTTGGTTCAGTCATTCCCCCTCAGGCCAGCCTACCTCACAGGATGGTGGTTGTAAAATCTAAAACCTCAATAAAATTGTGATGCCTTAGTGGAACAAAGCATCTCATGAAGTGCCTTGCACAAGGCTAATATGCGTGACTCTGAGGAACTGACTGTTCCTAGGATGTGGCGTGCTTTGGAACATCCGAAAGTACAGCAGTGCTGGATGGCGTAGGCTTGATTTCTTTGCAAAGAACTAGAATGTCATTCATATCAATTAAAGTTCGTGCACAGTCTGGGGTTAAAACCATGTCACTGAATGCATATTTCCAGTTGTAGAAAAGAACACCTAGATGTTGGTACAGCAAGCCAACGTAAGGAGCAATGTGTGCTCTGACTTGTTGGTGAGACTACCCAATCCTGCTTAATTATACTTCATTAGCATGCAGTCACCCTTACACACCACACTAGTTGTGTGATTATAAAGACGGGAGATGTTTCCCTCACTCTTCCAAAGCATATTTAAATGACAAACCTGCTTTTCAAAATGATTGTTGCACACAGGATATGTATTGGTTACAGCACTAATCCAGCTCTAATCTTTCCCATCTGTGCCTTTTACTGCGTGCAGAGACCACGTCTGTCTCAGCCAATGGAAAGGCTCTGGGTGGGGAGAAGGAGAGAGTCTGTCATTCTTTTCCCACGTTCTCTGGATCTTTGATGAAGGAACACCAGCACAAATATGGTGTGCTGTTATGAGCAGACAATAGCTGAATTACCTGATTATCTCTGGAAGTCAGATGGTTCATGCACAAGTATGTCCAGACAGAGACACGCATGTACGTGATAAAACTAACCGCAAACTTTATTTTCTGACATTGTGTCTTACACAAGTTTTAATCTTTTAAAAATAGATGGACAAAACCTATAAATAAATGCGGACAAGATTTCAGATAGAAGGGCATATCTTTGCTCGCCATTAAGAAAAGGAATATTGTGTTTCTGTGGTGCTGAAGGGACTTCATTTTTTCCATCTTTTGTCAAGAAATTAAAAATGGAAAAAAGCAAATGGCAATGCTGAAGTGGCCTCATTTCACAATCCCATTATCTTCCCTCATACCTCTTGTCCTGTTTTTCATACTTCAGTCTTTTTTTTAAAAAAAAAAACTCTAAATGTATACTCCAAGTATACATTTGAGAAAACAGTTCAAATGTCAGGGCCAAAGTAAAGATGTGTGGAGACCTGTGACCTGATGTCTCAGCTGTTAAAAAAATAATGACTGATGCCACAATAGATGCAGAGTAATTTGGAATGGGGCTGCAGTATATGGGGAAGAGGGTTTTTTTAATCGTATGACATTTTCTAGTTTAAATTGACTTTCCCTTGCCCCTGCCTCCAGAAATGTATTCATATAGAACCTGCACATTTTGTCCACAAGCAGCTACTGGAATAATGTAGACCGAGAAAAGCACATGGGAAAAAAGGGTTGAAAAGAGCCCCGTTCTGTTGCCGCATCACTTTTGGCCCTCCCGACCCTGATGGCTGTATTTAATACTTTTAAACAGTTGTAGCTAATGGAGACGGAATTGCCAGCTTTGACCTGGCACTCTAGCTATTTGAACTTGACTCCTAGACCTTTATTCCAAATGTGGACCACAGCTGTTGTTATTATATCTGAATTTGTAAAGGGTGGTTTACACCTTAGCTCTTGAAAAATGAATGTGAAAGGCTAAACATGTCAGTGCTTGAAATCTGATCCTGTGAACTGTGTCCTATTGGAAAACTTACTGCATTCCAGTATGGTGCTGGAAGAAGACATTTTGTTGCAAACATCAGTAAACTCATGTCTAGCCTACTCTACCCCTGGAGACAACTGAAACATCAGTGGGAAAGACTAGCTCTGTCTCTGGATAGTGATATCTTCTACTATTTCCTCCAGGGAACCATAACCCCAAGAATAGTCAATTAGTTCCCATAAGGGATGCACTCTTAATGGAACTAGCCTTACAACCTTGTGCTACTCCATCAGCACAGCAAAGGAGAACATTTCATTTCATTATTATTTCCTCTGAATGAGGTCTCACATAGTGAAAGCTGAATGGTAAAATTAGAAATGTACTTGATATGATAAATACCAAATGCCAACTCTCAATATGCTTAGTTTAAGAGTGTTTGTGGAGCTGGGCAGCCTTAATAAATCTAATAAATAAGTAAATAACTCAGTTCAGCTAAACATAGCTGGATTATTCTTTTCCCTTCAAACAAAATCTCTCTGTGCCCTTTGGGAAGAACAAGAGAGACAAAGAAATAGAAGGGAGTCAGGCCTGTTGCTGCTTCAGCTGGGAGGCTCATTTAGATTTTTGTTCTTCTAATTTTAAGTGGCCAGATTTTATGGTATCGATTATATTTTATCAATGTTCTGATCTGTTCTCTCTCAAAAATCACCTATAATTTCAGTATCCTAGGAAAGCAAAATCTTTACTGCATGTTAAAACTGCTTTTGTTTTTCCAGCCCTCCAAAGTAAAAAAAAGAATAGCAAGAAAATTGAATTTCCTAAGGAAATATATAACAAAGTCTTATGCATATGCATTCTGAGGTCTATTCTCAGATGTATCGGGGCTGAAATTAACTGAATTTACTTCTGAGTAAAGACCTACTGGTTATATAAGATATAAAATATTCTGTCTTTCTTCTCAGATGGATCAGCAACTTTTTAGAAGCTGAGCACGAGACAAAATGAAGTTATTCTTATTCCAGCAATCTTATTTATGGCCCTACATGGTATGGGGCCAGGTTATCTGAGGGACCGCCTCTCCCCCACAACTTCAACCCATCCCACCCGATCACACAGAGAAGGCATGATCCGGACCCCCTCGGCAAAAGAACTCAGATTTGCGGGGTCCAGAAGGTGGGCCTTCTCTGCTGTAGCCCCCGCCCTTTGGAACATCTTGCCCCTGCGGGTGAGACAGGCCCCCTCACTCCAGGCCTTTTGGAGGGACTTGAAGACCTGGCTCTGCCATCTGGCCTGGGGTGGGGAGGGAGGTCATCCAATGTGGGGCTGGCTAGCCCCCTAGAAGCCTGGTGTTGCTGCCTTGAACCATCGGCCTCCTGGATTTTTTTCCTTTTAGTTCTGTAAACGTGTACTGTTATAGATTTTAATTGTATATCTATTTATTGTTTTAATATGTTGTGAGCCACCCAGAGTCCCCAATTAGGGGGAGATGGGCAGGGACAAGTTTAATAAATAAATAAATAAATATCTCATCCCTTAGATCTAACTCCAAGTATTTTTTGATTTCAGGATTCTCGCTAGATTCAGCAGTCTCGTTATATTTCACCCAGTTTAACCATAAATTTTGTGATTCTGTGGCTGCCATCGGGTGACTTACAAGCGTGTGTGTGCGTATACATTAAAAAATGCAATTAGCATATTTGAAACACCTCTAAACATGATCAAAGGCCTGAGGAAAAAATAGGGTTTAAGCCCTCTCTTAAACTATAATAAAGGAGGGAACTTCCTCAACTGCATTGGCATTTCTTCCTATAAA
Organism: Liasis olivaceus; assembly: GCA_030867105.1. Classification (NCBI taxonomy): domain Eukaryota; kingdom Metazoa; phylum Chordata; class Lepidosauria; order Squamata; family Pythonidae; genus Liasis; species Liasis olivaceus. The sequence continues at coordinate 134,609,779 of CM061349.1, read as the reverse complement.
ACAATGTATGAGATCTAATGTTGATTTTCTTTGTAACTGCCCAAGAAAGTTTCATGCAGGTAATTGTGCAACAATCAAGATTTTGTTTGTTTGCATAACTACCATTGCCTCAGTTGTGGTATGTGGAATGCTTCTTTCCTTTAAAAGGAAAATAATAACAAGGAGGAGAAGTCAGCCCCAGAGCCCCTTTGATAATTTTCAACTGATCTCTGCTGGGGGTTTTCATATCTGATGGCTCCCTTTGAAGACACATCTCATGCAGGGGTAACATTTCATTTGCCGCCTCTTGTGCTGACAACACATGAGTAGCAAGACATCTACATAACACCCCCTAATGCAACTTTGTGTAAGATTAGACTGCACAGTCTATATACAAAACAAATGCCAAAAACAAACCACAATATTGCTTCCTGCCGTTTTATGTTCACTGACACAGGGACTCTGACAGCTTTGCAAAAAGTCGTGGCAAAACTTCAAGGGGGATTTGCAGATTTTAGCCCAACCTATCCTTTAAAGCTCAAAGTAGAGAATGATTAAAAACTTACAGTCAAATAAATCTACGTACTGTCTTTCATAGGGATTTTAAAAAGGAGTCAGCCATCGAAGGCCCTTTTAACAGAGTGGTTGCCTCACAGGGGAAAAAAAGTATTGAGTTTTTCTCGAGGTAACTTGAGAACAATGGCTGCCCTATCCGAGTGGACACTTTGCAGAGGTTGTACAGGGAAAAGGAAGGAAGGAAACAATCTCAGAAGTAGGTGTAGTTAACAATCTATAGGAAACCAGCAGAGTGATTAGAGAATAATTCACTCCTCTCAAAAAGCGGCCTTCTGCACCATCTCACAAAATTTCAGCCATTTTTAAAACTTTTCTTTTTCAATTTCATGTTGTGCCAGTACACAAGATAACATGACTGTGGCCAGTGGGGACTGCCAGAGCTGTAGATAACTGCCAGGACCTGTTTATAGCTGGATCAATACAATAACAAAGATGTGTGGTGTTATTTAAAATCTGCAGGGTGATATTGGCCTATGTCCTACCAATGGATCTTTATTTCTCCATTCATTTATTTCCAAATGCTTTATTTCTTCCTGCTCATAGTGCAACAGTGCTAAATAGGCACCATTTATGATTAAATAAATAGGCTGTAACCTCTGAGTTTATACTCTATTGAATTTAGATTGTGCACACTTATTTCACAATAAGCCCCGCTGAACAGTATGGAATTTCAAAGAAAAAATAGGTAAAACTCTGGGTTTAATCTTCTATATACTTTTATTCTTATTTACTATTTCTTTGTAGCTTTATGCCCACTTATCTAAGTAAATCCAACTGAAATCAATGGGGCTTGCTTCTAAGCAGGCATGCATTAGTTTGTGCCATAAATAACTCTGACCAAAAACTATAAAAACTGTGGCAGGATGTTTTTTATCGTAGGTTATTTGAAGACAAGACAAAACCAGACCAGACCACTGGCCAATTTATACATTCAGTGATAACTATTCAGGTAACTAAAGTTATATGCAAATTAAAGCTGATAAACTTCAGCTAGGACAATACTCATAGTAACTGAATCTCCAAAATGCATCTTGAAAAAGCATGAGATCTTAACTCAATTTTTTACTTTATTTGCAAATGATTAAAGTGACAATAAATGATATCCGAACCTACAGTTTCATGCATGTATTATATGTAGATATAATTTCACTTAATAATGTATAAACGTACAATAGAGTTGAGGAACATTTTGGTGGCCAGCAGCTGACATCTCTGTTGTTTGGATAGGCAACCCAATCCCATATCCCTTTATGTGCACTGCTTTCCAACATCAATGGTTTGCAAGTTATGATTGCTTGGGAATAAGATATAACTCTGATTTTGAAATATTGGGAGTGGGTGGGATCCATCTCCTTCATTATTTCCATTCTCTTCCAGCAATCCTCAATCTGCAAGCTACTTATAGCAAGGTGGGCATTGCTCTCTGTGAGACACTTTGTCCTACAGGGAGAAACAAAACAACCGCCACTGTCAGGTTTGGAGACCATATAGTAGTACAAATCCAGAGCTTGCAATAAAGTTGGTGCAAGCCAGGAAAGGGTTAATGTTAAGTGGCAAGCTGTAAAAAAATAAGTACAACTGGGTTACACTTCCTGAGAGATAAGGTTAGTGTTTAACCAACTTAGATAGGTCAGATAATGTGAGTGGGCTGGAATAAGGGAAAAGAAACTAGTTTGGAAATAGTTGGAGAGCTCAGAAGCATGTTAGAGACCACAGATGGGTGTGGGGCAAGGCTGAAGAGGGAGGAAGAGAGGTGGGAGCTAGGAGAACTGGGCCAGACTAAGATGATACCCAAAGAACGAAGTATGCATCATGACACAATCTCTGCTCATTTGAATGAGTGTGGTGGTACAGAAGGGGTAAGGTTTGCATTGTGATGCCATGATATGCATTTCATCACTTACTACCCTCCCCGCAAGGATGGCCATGGAGTGAGGGGTCCCTGCCTCTTTTGCTGGCAGAAAAACTACTCGCAAGATATGAAAGGAAGGAAGGCACCAGCTTTTCTTCTTACAGCGCTTTGTCCAGCTCTGGTTGTACTCCCTGCAGCTGTCGGGGGGAGGCCGGCTTTGGATGGGTGCAAAGGGGCTGGAGACTTTTCTCCCTGAGGAAATTGCCATGGATCCGCTGGGGGAGAGTCAAAGCTAGAAGAGCTGTGAGGAGGAGGAGGAGATGGGCCAGATGGGAGGAGGTCTAGCCCAGAAGGAGGGATTAAGCAGCTGCAAATAATAAAGTAAAGTAAAGTAAAGTAAAGGCTTGTTACTGTGAGCACATGTGCCAAAGAAGCCGAGAAAGTTAGGCTGTTTAAAGATGTACTATGCTTTAGAGGAGTGTAGTACAGCTTTAAGGAGACTGCTCAGCCTGTTGTGTGGCAGAAAGGAAAGATTGCTAGCTTGGAGCAAACCTTCCTCCGGACGCCAGGAGATCCATTCACTGAATTCAATAGCTTGGGGTGACTTCAAGGTCCTGTTGTGCATGTGTTGCCCTGTCCGTGTCTCTGTAAGCTGTTTCCTAAAGGCTGCAAAAAGTGCACAAGAGGAGTGCTGTTTTTCCTCTTGGATTATCCAGAAGGGAAGGGGAAGGAAAGGGCCCTTTGAAGCCCCCCTGCTGGTGGGAGATTTGGAAGTAGGAGTGATGAACGTGGATTCTGTAGGAGTTGAAAAGGATCCTGTGTGGGAGATCTCCAGGGGAATCCCCTTTCCAACTGGGGGGGCAGCTTGCAGCAGGAGCTACATCTATGTGTTAATTTGAGAAAGATGGCTGAAATAGCTTGCAAATGAGAGTAAGAAGCAATGTTCCCTTTGTCTCTCCAGTCTCGACTCTCAACTGATCTGAGATGGCTGCAGCATTTAAAACTGCTTTTCTTCAAGCTACTTTTTGTTCCTGGGATGGCCCAGGGTTGGGTGGGATGAGGGGGGAGTGAAAGTTTGTTGCCAGGTCAGCAATTCTTTCTCTCTGTGCGTATCATTTCCTTCCATTTCTGGCGTTCAAGTTGATTTACTTTTCCTGAAATGGGCTTTAGGCTTTTCATTTGCTGAAAAAAGATGGGTCTAGAGAGTCTGGCAAATGAGTTTGTAATAATGAGGATTAGTCTTTTTGAATATAAGGGGCCAAGTCTGAGGACTCAATGGCTGGTTTTTGCATTGCTGTTTGGATTAGGTGAGGTGAGTACTGGCCATGGTGATCTCTTGGCTCAGCAAGAGCACTATGGTACCTCAGCTGCAAAACTGAAGGCAACCTTCAGAGAGCAGCAAAGAGTTAGTATTTTGTGTCTCTCTCTGCTACCATTTAGGGGTAATCTACATTTTTGCAGCCCCAATCTATTAGCCCTCATTAGTCACTAATTGCTTTTGACTATAATCTTGACACAAATCAAAACTGAAAGCTCAGCTGATGGTCTGTTCATCTAGTGGATTTCAGGTTCCAGGTTTTGTTTTAGCAGACTTTTTACGTCTTCTGATCTGGCTTCCTCCTCACTTCTGAGGAAGGCTCAGCCACAAGTCCTGCCTTTCTCCAACTGGCCACAGAGTTCTCCCTCATCAGTATAAGCTCTCCTCTCAAACAGGGGCATCCAAAGAGATCAAACACGTGTTACATGATGCAGGTAAAAAAAGAGGGAGGCTTTTTTGGGGCAGCTACATCTGCCATCTTGACTGCTTCCTCTGCACTTTTCCTTCTTCCCATAACAAAGATATTGAAGGCAGCAGCCACAGCTGACAGTAACCAAACCATGTTTATGGATAATTTCTGCACATTATAAACTGACAGATTATTCACATCAGTGTTTCTTCTGACTGGCTTTTCTTCACAGATTGCCTAATTCTTAAAAACAAATGCCTTATACTCCCTTTTAACACCATCGACCTCCATATAGCTATCTGTTTTCATTTTTGCCTACAGCCTTATATTTTTCTGACATTACTCTCTTAGCAATGGCAAGCTAAGGTGGTTTTGAAAAACGATTAAACAGCAATAATATTTATGCAGTTGATTCAATAGTAATTTTTCTAGGAATGCAGTGTATATAAAGTTTTGCGATGTACTTTACTGCTGACTTTGTAGAATTTGAACAAAATTAAAAGCAGCAAAAGCTAATCAGTAATGGCATTCAGTACATTGTGTTACTGTATATATTCCTTGTAATTGCAGGCCGTTGGCTAGAAATATTGAATTTTATTAGTAATATATCTCTGGGCACTTTGCCTGGCTAACCTGCCCATTTTGACTCTGAACTTTCCTCCAGGAAGAGAATGTAAACAAAAATTGTACAGTTTTACAACATTACCTACCATTTATCTGAGTCTTTTTTAGGCTTATTTTGCAAAAAGTTAAGTTATTATTTATTTATTACTTCAATGTATATAGCCCAATTGACATGTGACTCAAGCAGCATGCTGAGTTAAAAATAGCAAATTATAATCATATAATGATAGTAATATAATAAAATATATTATACTAAAGGCAACTTCAAACAATCCAAACCTACCAGAAACAAAAACAAAAAAAAAATGTTTTTCCAGAGGGCAGGCATGGCAACCCAGACAGCATGTCTCCTGGGTCCCACCAGATGGCAATTATTAAGTGATGGGACCTAGAGCATGCCAGATCTTATTGGATGGGCAGAAGTAATTGGAGACAGGTGGTCCCACAAATAACTAGGCCTTCTATCACGAAGGGCTTTATAGGTAACAACCAGCATCTTGAGTTGCACCCAGAAACCTACTGGTAACCAGTGTAGAAGCGGTGGTGTTACATGGGCACACTGAGGTGCTCTCAAACTACCTGTACTGCTGCATTCTGGACCAGCTGCAGCTTCTGAGTGGTTTTCAAGGGCAGCCTCATGTAGAGTGTATTGCAATAATCCAGATAAGAGGTGATCAAGGTGTGAGTGACCATGACTAGGCCTCCCAATACAGGAATGGGTACAAGTGACATACAAGATGGATTTGTAGAAAGGCCCTCCAAGCAATAACTGCCAACTGCTCTTCCAGCAGGAGTGTAAGTCCAGGAGGACCCCCACATTTCTTACCAGGTTTGTCTGGGATAGCGTGACCCTATCCAGAACCAAAGATGGAAACTCTCTGTATCCAGGTGGCCCCAAATCCACTGCCCCTTGGTTATGTTAGGGTTGACTTTCAGCCTGTTCTCCCCCATCAGAGCTCTACAGCCTTCAGACACTGAGACAAAGCCCCAAAAGCCCTGTGTACCCCACAAAGCATGGGCTGAGGACCAGATCTCTCCCTGCATCAACACTGACTGGAACTGATCCTGGAAGAAGAAGGAGAGCCATCATAACATTATGTCTCCCACCATACCTTCAACCCCCCAAGCCAGTCCAGAAGGATTTTATTAATTAATTAATTAAATGTATATAGCTGCCCATCTCACTGCTGCAACTCTGGGGGGGCTTATACAGTTACAAACCAAAAAAGCAATACCAAAACAACCTCAAAACCCCCAAAAATCATTAAAAAACATTAAACTATTAAACCCTAATCAAGGAAAAAGCATCTGGTCTCCACATTTACTGGATCACCACTGAGTGGCAGGTTCTTCCTTGTTTCCTGCACTGAGGAGAAGGTTGGACTATTACATATTTATTTGCTTGTGGATAGATTTACATCCCATCTTTCCTCCACAAGCTGAAGGTATACGCTCCTCCTATTTGTCCCCTCAACCTTGTGAGATAGGTTGGGCTGAAAGAGAGGGACTGGTCCAAAGTCACCCAGTGAGCTTCTGTGGCTGACGGTAGACTAGAACTTGGGTCTCTTGAATCCTTATCCACCACCCTATTCATTCACTTGTTTGTTTATACATGTAAACAAAGACTTTCAGTTGAACGTCTCAAAGTGGCCTTAATTACTACACCATACTGGCTCTATGTATAGTACAGAGCATGAAATAATGAAACAAGTGCCTGCATTTACTTCTCATGATCAAAAACAGAGAAAAGGACACTGAAATTTGTATCCATATATCCAGGTCAACTTCAGCTGTCACAAATTCAGTTTGAGCCGCTTCTTCTAAATTAAAAATAGACCTGTAGATGTCTGATGTTTCCCAGGGCCTGCTTCCTTCTAAATATATGCAGGAGCTGCCCTATTTTTCCAAAGCCATGTTCTATGGCAGTCCCTGTGGACAGGCAAGTGTTCCTTCCTCTCTCTCTTTTTTAACAACTTTATTAAATTTTAAGATAAGAACAATAAAAACTAACAAAGCTAATATTAAAGATAAAGAGGAAAGAAGGAAAGAATGAAAAAGAAGAGAGAGAACAAAGTCAAAAGGGAGGGAGGGAGGGAGGGAAGGGGGGGGACAAAAAAGAATGACTTCCAACTTTCCTCACAATGGATATAAGTATCAATTTCACTAAACTCTTACTCTAAGTTCACAACATAACTTTTATTTTTCCTATTGTTCACTATTATTTCTAATCATCAAATCATCATTTCATTTTTTTCTGTTTCATGCAAAAAGTCCAAAAAAGGCTTCCAATTAGCATTAAAATTACTCAATGTCTTTTCTCTAATCAAAGCCATCAGTTTTGCCATCTCGGCCAACTCCATCAATTTCACCATCCATCTTTCCATTGTAGGTAATGTCATATTTTGTGCATATAAAAGCCTTGCTGCTGTTATCAAATATAGGAACACAGTGCAAGCGTTGCTTCCTCTCAATGATGCCTCTGAAGGCATCTTATTCCTTCCTTGCTTGGGGAACCTTCAAACTGCCATGAGCTGGAAAGTTCTGCTTCTGACTGGAACTCAGCTGACCACCCCACACCTCAACAGGGCCACCTGTCAGCCCTTCAGAGGAGGCCAGGTCAAGAAAGAGGCACGGCAGGAATTCTCTTTATTATTTTTATTCTCTTTATTATTATTATTTTAATTCTCTTTATTATTTTAGAGTAACAGAATCTTGAAAGCCTGTCAGAGTTTCTCCCTGCCCCCTCTTACACCAAACCACATCAAGGCGGGGTTATTTTGAGTTTCTTTCTCATACTTTCCTCTTTCTCAGAACTGAATCATCTTTCCTGAAGTCCCCCCAAAACGGTTCACTCATTTCTTCCCCATTCCCAAGGCCAAGTCTACATTCCTTCATACTACCTCTCACAGATAGTTTCGTTTTCCTGCACACTGCAGAGGGTTGCATTAGATCAATGTTTTTCAACCCCAGCAACTTTAAGCTGTGTGGACTTCAACTCCCAGAATTCCCCAGCCAGCTGGCTGGGGAATTCTGGGAGCTGAAGTCCACACAGCTTAAAGTTGCTGAGGTTGAGAAACACTGCATTAGGTGATCCTTCTATTGCTTCAGTTCTATGATTCTATGAGCTAAACAATTTCTTTCTCAGCAAGAATGACATAGGTAGCTGTCTTGGCAGCAAAATCAAGGACCACATACAATCATGCCCTCCCCTCAACAGAGACACAGACAAGATCCCCTCCACACACTAAAAGAACATGCCTGGGCAGAGGAGCTATGCGCCTCAGCCACCGGAATCCTTCACTCCTTCCCCTATTCCTTTGCCCCATGGTGAATTTATTTTACTGTGTATTCTCCAGAATACATTACTACAAGCAGAAATGCCATGCTGGGGCAGGTGACGCATGGTAAGGGGGAAGGCAGGGCTCCCCCTTCAATCTGCAGAGAGTTTTAGGCCATGCCCTCTGAAGATGGGAAGCAAAGAAGAGACGGGACGGGACTGACAGCACTTCCACACGAGGCCTTTGCATTAATTCAGAAACAGCGCTGGACTTGTCTGATCACCAGCCCCTGCCTGCTTGGAAAACTCAACTTATTCCCTGCGCTGCACCTGCTTCTTTGACACTGGAGCAAAGCAGTTTGTTCCCTTACTGACGCTGCAGGATTGCAGGGCTGCAGGGCTTGGGGGCTGCGTGTTCTCCCATTGGGGGGGATGCTGGCTTCCTCCTGCCTTTTTTCTCCCCTACCCCATACCTTGCCTGATGCTTGTCTGCACTCTTGGTCTCGCTGCTATTATATGACCTTATCCTCTCCTTGACCTGAAATAAAGGCACTATGAGATCTGTGGCCAAGCAGGAGAAAATCTAAGTCTAACGCTGGGTTACTTTCCCATCCTGGTTCTTTAACTCTTGGAATGGGAGTTCCTGTCAATGGTGGGGCAGTGGGGCCAGTCCACCCCGGGTGCAGGCAATAAGGGGGTGCATTGTCTGACGAGGCTATCTGGAAGATCAGCAGCAGGTGTGGAGGACTTTACTGAGAAAAATATCCGTTTATATATACTTACCATTACCAACTGGTAATTGTTTTTACTCATCATACATAAGTAACCCAGCGTTTCAGGTCAAGGAGAGGATAAGGTCATATAATAGCAGCGAGACCGAGAGTGCAGACAAGCATCATACATACAGTATACAGTATAGCCCCCCTTTTTATGAAGACTTGAAGGGCAGATCCTTGCCCCCAAAGGTTTAGACAATCTAGGAACAGATATAAAAATGACAATAGAAGGAGATGAAAAAGGAGCAAAAGGGATAATCAAGAAGACTGTGTAACTATGCTCTTTGTAGGTAATTTCCAGTTTAGTCTGCACTCAGCACACTCCCAGCCAATCCTTAGATCCAGATCAGAGCAAGTACGTATGCCATTAAATATCAGCAGACATCAAAACAGTTAACTGGAAAATGAGAGAAAATGCAGGGAAAAGCAAGCATGAAAAATAGGCAAGAATTTACATTATCTATATATTTCTACATCTATCTTCCAAAAACACAGAACTTCCCAGAGCCACTGGAAACAATACTGTGAGTAATGAACATGGACATCCCAAAGGTTGTTCCAGCTGTCACTCTCGTATGTAACAGTGGGAGAATAGAGATGGAAAGTAGACCACCAGGTGATCCCTCCTCTATTCTGCACCATGGGGGAAACAATTTGGTGGATGTATCCAGTAATCTTGCTTTCATGTTAGTTTAGTTAGATTAGAGCAGGGGTGAGAAATCTGCTCCTGAGGAGAAAAGTTAAATGATGGCCTCGGTCCATGGTGGGCAGAATGAAACACGACAGTGACAGAGCAGAGTTAGCAGGATTGCATAGTGCTCTCTCTTAATCTGCTGTCCCAGCATGAAATTTGGCTGAAGGTCACAGGATGCCAGTGGAGATTTGAACTAAGGGAAATGATGATGCAAACCCAGCTAACTGAATAAGTGAATGGCTAAGATGGAGAGCTGGCTAGCTACATATAGACTGGTACTCAGACTATCAAGTCTTAATTTCATTTTTATGGAGTTTGTGATCAAACATTCTAGGTGAGGCATTTCTAGAAGATTGAATGTTCAACAACAAGGTTGTATTTTGGCATCTTAAAAATTCATGGACTATAATAAAAGTCTTGGCATTTAAGGTGCCACAAAATCTCTTATTTAATGAGGCCCACAGCTCCATTCTGGGGGTCCAGAAACTCAGACATCTCACTGTCAGTGTTATCAGTGGTATGATTTTTTTTTTTTTTGCTTTTTAAAAGTGAACTAAAACCACATACAGGTCTGTTAAGCTCTCATAAGCTTAAACTAGTTAGTCCGAGTGAGAGAGAGCCTCCAAGTCAAAAAAAGGGCCCAGAGTTTTAGCCCCACGCCTCCAGTGACATTCCTCAGGACCCCAGTGGCTCTCAGAAGTATTTTTTTCAAGTTGCCCATCGCTCTCAGGATGAGAGCAATTGCTTCAGCAAGGAAGAAAACTTCCAGACTGCTTAAGAGTACTGGTATGAATAATTAGTCTGACAGAACCAGTATTGCTTCTGTCTGTACAAATTAGACTGTCATAATTTAAAATAGAACAGAATCATAGTGACCTCGTCCTTGCTTTTCCCATCCCTAGCTTATTTCCAGTTTTTAAAAACCAAAAGCTTTTCAAGTGATGAAAAATATAAAGCCATTTCAAATTAATTTTAGGCACCAAACAGTGAAATGGAGAGGCTTAGGACTGAAAGGAAAAACAATAATGCTAGGTATGTTTTAATTTATAAGGCACCTGAAATTTTGGGGCTTTGCATCTCCCATATCAATGGATCTTATTTTGTTCCTTTCTCTGGAAGAAGGGATCAGTCTCAATTACCTTGATGAAATGTGTTGCATTCACGGGCTTAAAAGCTTTGAAACTGGTACGTGCTAGATAATAATCATGAAATAAGTAATCACACTTACATACCAAAGAGGTACATTGTGGCATGCAGTTTCCCAAGAACATGAAAAGAGACTTTTGTACATGCCAAGAAATGAAGAATCTGATTATGAAGCCACAATTAACAATGCTTTTGTAAAATCTGATCCCGATACAGCTTAAGGGGGCTTTCAGAAACTCAAACTCCTAGACGTAGGACAGGGAAGTAATTTTATATAGGGTTAGGTTAGCTGTTCAGTATATGGTAACCTTCATCAATTAGGACCATCCAAACAACATTGTCTGTGATTCCCATTATGACATGTTGGCTTGAGATGGTGGAAGTTGTGAGAAACAGCAAGAAGGACCCATGATGGAGACGTCTTCTCAGGAAGGGAAAGGGGGAGCTTCATGCTTTCTCAAGGGGGGTTTAGATATTACTGTTCCAAAAGTGTTAACACATAAATGGAGCTCAGTGAACCTTTCAAGAACACAGGATTCTAGAAGACCTACATTCTGTGGGGACCAAGGAAGCAGCCAAGAACCAAGCTGACCCTTTAGGCAATGGCTTTCAGAGATGACTTTTTCTGGCAATTCTTGTAAATCAACCCAACTGTCTAGTCACGTCACACATGAGCAGGCCCTTGCAGCAGAAAAATTAAAAGCTGACACCTTCCTTACCTGATACGTCTGGTGGTGATGGTGTGTGGACTGATATGAATCCAATCTATTTCTCTGGCCAGTTGTCAAGGCACATTTCCATCTTGCCACTATAGACTAGTGGAAAACCTGTCAGTGGTAGATTGGACTTTCTTTTCACAGCAAAAATATCACATAAATTAGCTGCTGAGTAGGGTTCTCTGCAGATATGTTGTCTTCTTTCCTGGTGAGACCATGAAATAGTAGCTATGAAGTGAAAAATAAAAGTCCACAATTCCTTGTTGCTGCTCTCCAGTCTTCACTGAACAGCTAGGCTTCTATCAACCATATTTATTTCCATTCTGAGCCAGAATTCCAATGGAATTTATCACAGAAACTCACCAGAACTGTCACTGCAGCTGACATTGTAACCGGGTCATCCATGCATGTCAGAAGACAGAGCATTACAGATTTTTCAACATTGTCCAAAGAATAGTCATGATGCTATTTACAGTAGCTACAAAGCCCACTGCATGAGAGTACACAGATTTTGGAAAGCCATCTGGTGAGCTTCAGGATAGTTTAAGACTTCAGTTATTTCAATATTCCTACCCCAGTGATTGCAAGCCAGTTCATTGACTACAACTATTGAAAGAAAGCTAATCTACAAAACGGATCACCAAATGATGCTCAGGATAGGAAAACCCTATTCCCTAGGGTTAAAAAAAGAAAAAAAAATTAAGCTCAAATGGCAGAGGCCTGCTCATACCAGTTCAAAAGTGCAAAAATGTCTGGACAGAAGAAAATCTTCCCTGGAATGCCAATGCTTTTTCCTACCTCTCAACTAGCTGCACCTGTTTTTCATTTGCACAGCACAGAGTTGCTGCTTTGTAAAATAGACACAAGCATGTGCTCCTTACAGCAGGCAGGGCTAAGGGGAACTTGGAGGGAGTACCTCAAATTTAAGGCCACAGAATCTTTCCCGTACCTCTTTCCTACATGGAAGCAGAGGCAAAATCAAGGCAATGGTACTGGCTGAGTTGAAATCAAGTCCCTGCAGGAGAAAGAGCAGGATTTAGACTTTGCATTCTAATAGTACCTACTAGTGTCAACTTCAAGATCCACTGGGATGGAACTTGACAATTCAGTAAATAAACGGACCAGCATTTCCTGGGTATTCCACTTTAAGCTACAGACATGTGTCATGTGTAGCATCCTTGCTTGCTGAGTCTCTCCATCTGCCTCAGAAACCAGCTTCTCAGGAAGAAGGGAAAGGTGAACCTTACTGTAGCCTCTTAGCTTTGGGAGTACAAGAAATTTATTAGCTCAGCGGTGTGATAATTTCCACATATTTGCCCCAAAACATGTCCATGACTTCTGCTGATCTCACACCCAGGCTGGAAGTGCCCTGCTATGTAGCTCAGGAGTAAACCAGCAGTTCCATTGTCAGCAACTCCAGTGGTTACGAATGGCAGGGCACTTTTGTATAAGACATCCATGCAGAACTTTGGCAGTCCCCAGCAGTCTAGCTATGCTAGGGCTCCCAGATTTGGGCTGCAAGAATCTGGACAGCCAAGAGTTCCAGTTTTCTGAATCTGTTTTCTGCTCTCTAGTGGTGGTCCAGATTTCCGCAGCTCAGTTCTGCAGCTCAAACCCAGATAGTGGTGCAGGGTCACACGTAGATAATGCCTCTGGGTAACCTGGTCAAGCTGGGAGCACCAAGCAGCCCTCTCTTCTGGTAACACAACCGCATGGGAAGCCCCATGCCAGTGACCCAGCCACAAATCTGCTGATATATTTTGCTAGGCTGGAGCTTTCAGTTATCCGGGCAGCATATTTTCTAACAAATTCCTAATTATCCCCTTTGCATGCCAGCAAAGCTGGAGAAAAGCTTACCTTCCAACTGTCAGAGTATGAACAAAAGGTTATTAAACACCCAGCATGTTTGCTTTAAATTTCTGAGAAATGTTTTAGAATAACGTACGGAGGAACGAAATATTGAAACATGTGCTTGAGAGAAGAAGAGTTTTCACAGTGAAAAGGTGGGTTGTCTAAGACAAACAAACAAATGGATTGGATTATTTGGAAGAAAATCCTGTGAGCAATTAACCATGCCTTAGCTTTTAGAACAGCCCTGAAGTTGCAAAAAGAGTGTTTTTCTTTTACGCTAAGGTAAGAATTATGAAAAAAAGGAATTGTGGCAGAAGCCTCTGAGGTGGACATGATCCCCATTTTTCTCCACCTCATTACCCTCTTTTTCACAGTGCTAAGATAGAAGGAGCATTTTTTATTATTTTTAAAGAAGGATACTCGGATACATACATACATACATACATACATAAATGTTTTGCCTTTATGTAATTACAGAGATGTATGGCTGTGAGAGCTGGACCATAAAGAAGGCTGAACGCCGAAGAATTGATGCCTTTGAACTGTGGTGCTGGAGAAGACTCTTAAGAGTCCCCTGGACTGCTAGGAGGTCAAACCAGTCAATCTTAAAGGAAATCAACCCTGATTGCTCATTGGAAGGATTGATAATGAAGCTCAAGCTCAGATACTTTGGTCACCTAATGCGAAGAGAGGACTCTTTGGAAAAGACCCTGATGCTGGGAAAGATTGAAGGCAAAAGGAGAAGAGGACAGCAGAGGATGAGATGGTTAGATAGCATCACTGAAGCAATGAGCATGAAACTGAGCAAACTCAGGGAGGCAGTGAAGGACAGGAAGGCCTGGTGCAATATGGTTCATGGGGTCACGAAGAGTCGGACACGACTTAACGACTGAACAACAACAAATTACAGAGAAGAGAGAGATGGCATCTCTTGTACACGCATATGCATATAAAGTTTTATAGAAATGTTTCAATAAAAAATTACCATATTTATGGTCATCCATACATAGCCTTTATCTGTAAGCAACTTGTTGGCATGTTGCAAGTAACATCAGGTCTTCAGGTGGTGGAAAAATAGGAGCCATAAATTTATCTTTCCACTATTGAAGAACAAGCAGTACGAATAGGACAGAAAATTCATTTTCATTGTCCAGTCATCAGTTTCTATGAGTAGTTATGTAAATGAAAAGAATATGGATATTCAAAGTATTATTCATTCCAAAGTCAATTTAATATGTGTTTGATGTCTTACCAGATTTTAGAACATCACAAAAATATGGTCGAATGAAGCTTTCTTCTCATTACATCTACAAAAACACAATGATGTCCAACCTGGATGGGGGACAAGGCTTTAACTGAACCCCAGTAAGACGAAGTGGCTGCAGGTACGAGGAGCCTCAAGATCTGGGAGTTTATCATCTTTGGTTCTTGATGGACTCACACTACCCCAGACAGACCTGGTGTGTAATCTGGGGGTCCTCCTCGACTCACGACTCCTGCTCGAAGAGCAGGTGGCAGTCGTAGCTAGGAGGGCCTTTGCACAACTTCATGTTGTGCATCAGTTATGCCCCTTCCTCAATCAGGAGGCCCTCCACATGGTCACTCATGCCCTGGTCACCTCCCAGTTGGATTACTGCAATACACTGTACATGGGGCTACCCTTGAAGAGTATCCATGTCAGGCCTAGCCCAAGGAACTCCAGGAGACCATGCAGATTCAGTTCAGCAATGTTTATTAGCTACAACCTCTAGCAAGAATCTTCCCAGACTGAAACTAGTTCCCAAGGTCAGCCAGTCAAAACAGAGTGAATTCCTCAGGGAGGTGCCAGCCTCATCCTCTTATCTCTTCCTTGCCCCTCAGGAGACAAAAGAGGATGCTTCTCTCCCTGAGTCTGGCCTTCATAATTCCATTCCATCACATCACCCCTCCCTCCATCTTCATCCTCCCCCTCAGAGTTCTCAGCAGAACTTGGCAAAGGCAGGAGGGACGACATGTCAGGTGATGATGGTCTCTCAGTACCTCCTGCCTCCTCCATAGAGTCTTCCGATGGGTCCTGAAAAACAGCTACAACATTAGCAGAATCAGCCCCCCTCCCTCCTACCATCTGCAAACCTGAAGTAGAAGGCTATGGGCTGCCAGCTTGAGTCTGCTCCTCCCTTAAATTCCCCACCAAACCTTCCTCCAGTGCGCTGCCCCCTCCTTCTTCTTGCTGATTAACTGCTGGTGTTCCCAGCAGCGCTCGAGGCTTCAGCTTGCTAGGGAAATGCCTATGGAAGTCAATGACCAGCTCCAGGGCATGAACGTTCTTTGCATTCTCCCAAGAACGGTCTGCTTCAGGGTAACCCCTCCAATGAATCAAATATTGAATTCCCTTTCCTCTCCTGTGAGAGTCCAATATTGCCTCCACCTCGTATTCCTCCTCTCTTTCGACCACAACTGGAGGGGGTGGGGATGAGTGCATTCTCAAGAGACTTGGTGGGGCTTCCTTAACTAATAAGGAGCGGTGAAAAACCAGATGGCCCTTCATCGATGAGGGCAGCTGCAATCGAAAGGCTAAGTTATTCACCTGCTGCAAGACTTTGAATGGTCCGACGAACCGGTCATTCAATTTTCTGGATGGCCTGTTGGAAGCTAGAAACTTAGCAGACAACCACACTTTGTCCCCCACCGAAATCAGTGGACCTGCCTGCCTGCAGGTATCAGCAGTCCTCTTGTACACCTCTTTCGCCTTTGCTAAGTGATCCCGCAACAGTTGCTGAGCTGCTTGCTGTTCTTTCAGAAAATGTGCTGCCCCTGGGACCCCTCCCTGTGAGACAGTCTGTGGCAAAACCTGGGGGGCCCATCTGTAGAGTGCTTGAAATGGGGACATTCCAATTGAAGAGTGCACTGAATTGTTGTGGGAGAATTCCGCCAAGGGAATTAACTCAACCCAATTATCCTGGCTGTAGGTAGTATAGCACCTTAAATACTGTTGCAACATCTGATGGGTCCTTTCTGCCTCTCCATTGGTAGCCGGATGGTGCGCTGAAGACATGTGGCTGTGTACCTTCAACAGTCCAAAAAGAGCTTTCCAGAACTTAGAAGAGAATTGACTGCCTCTGTCCATTATTAATGTATTAACCATTCCTCTAAATCGGAAGACATGATCCAAAAATAGTTGTGCTGTGGCTTGAGCAGAAGGTAGATCCTTGCATGGTATGAAATGAGCCATCTTAGTAAATAAGTCCACAACCACCAGCACTGAAGAATAACCCTTCACTGGAGGCAAATCAGTAATAAAGTCCATTGAAACTGTATGCCAAGGCTTGGGGGGAGTCTCTGAGGGCTGCAACAGCCCAGCGGGTTTCCCATGAAAAGTCTTAGCTCGTCTGCACAAGTGACAAGATGCCACGTAATCTCTAATGTTTGCCGCCATCTTAGGCCACCAATAGTCTCTTAAAGTCCTGTGCAGGGTCTTAAACACCCCTCCATGTCCTGCTGTTACATTATCATGGCAAAGTTGTAAAACCTCTTCCTGCAAGGACAGAGGAACATATAACTCCCCCTTTCTCTATGAGGGGGGTAGCCCACTTGGCTGCAGAACCCTTCAATAAACTCATCACAAAAGCCACCCTTGTTCGATCTGTAGGAAATTCTCCTGGCCTGCTGTCCATGAACAACTCACATTGTGCCAGGAAGGTTCTCATCTGTTCCACCTCACCTTCGTACTTCTCAGGCATGCTACCAGGTGAACGCAGTAACACCGGTGGCGGGGGAGGTGGTGGCTGGACTACTGGTCCGAGTTGCTGTATTAGTTGTCCCATAGCTGCTTGCAAGTTATTAATCTGTGCATCCACTTGCTGCTGATGCTGTAGTAGGGCTGCTGCCAATAACTGTGATGTCAAATTAGCTCCCTGTGGATCTGTTGCCATGATGTAACTCCTTCTTCTGGAAGGTAGTAGGAGTCTGGGAAGATTGATGTCAGGCCTAGCCAAAGGAACTCCAGGAGACCATGCAGATTCAGTTCAGCAATGTTTATTAGCTACAACCTCTAGCAAGAATCTTCCCAGACTGAAACTAGTTCCCAAGGTCAGCCTGTCAAAACAGTGAATTCCTCAGGGAGGTGCCAGCCTCATCCTCTTATCTCTTCCTCGCCCCTCAGGAGACGAAAGGGGATGCTTCCCTCCCTGAGTCTGGCCTTCATAATTCCATTCCATCACAATCCAGAAGCTTCAGCTAGTGCAGAAGGCAGCGGCGTGGACAGTTCTGAGTGCCCCGAGCGGGGTCCATATAACATTACTGTTATGTGAGCTGCATTGGTTGCCGTTTGCTTCCGGGTCCAATTCAAGGTGTTGGTTATCACCTTTAATGCCCTTCATGGCACAGGACCAGGTTATCTGAGGAGCTGTCTCACTCCTGTTATATCAGCCCACCCCACTCGGTCTGGCAGAAGGGGCATGTTGCAGACTCCACCAGTCAAGGAATTTCGACTAGTGGGATCTAGGAAGAGGGCCTTTTCTGCCATGGCCCCCGCTTTGTGGAACAACCTACTTCCCGAAGTGCAGTGGACCCCACTCTCATGGCCTTCAGGAAAAGTGTGAAATCCTGGCTATGCCAGATGGCCTGGAGGCCGCATGGGGGCTCACACCAGTGGAAGTGGCTTGTGGGGTAATTGATGTTACTCTGGCGTCATCTTGAATGTTTTTTAGTTTTTATGTATAGGGCTTGTTTCTGTAGTTTGATTTTTTAATTAATTATTAATTTTAATTAATGAATAGGGGTATTTATTTTTTAACTGTTTCTGGCTTTTACTTTTATTGTGAGCTGCCCAGAGTCACCCACCGGTGGAGAAGGGCGGCATACAAATTTAGTAAATTTAATAAACAAACAAACAAACCTAGTCCCTCTGTTCCCTCCAAGGTGCACCTTTCATCCTGTATCTAACTCCATCCATCTTGCTGCTGGCTGTCCTCTTTTCTTTCTTCCCACTTTTCCTAGCATTATAGACTTCTTAAGGGGAGCTAGGTCTTTGCAGCAGAATATCTTAATTTGAGCCTGGTCATTTCTGTTGTGAATGAGAACTCTGGAACAATTTGTTCTATGGTTCATTTGTTTGTTTTCTTGGTGATCCATGGTATTCTCAGGCGTCTTCTCCCACACCAAAGTTCAAAAGTGTCAATACTCTGTCTATCCTGCTTTTTCAAAGTCCAACTTTCACTTCCATAGAGTGTCACCGGGAAAACCATTGCCTGAACTATTCTGATCTTTGTAAGTATACCAACATCCTAAATATCTTTTTCAAGGACTGCATAGTGAGTCTATACATAGCCATACTTCTATAGATACTCCCTCAATTCCTGTTGTCTTCCAACTTTGTAATGACCACAGTGGTGATCTAATTTCCTCTTCTAGTATTAGAGATTCTTGTAAATAGGAAATATCCTCTAAAGTATCTTTGACATCCCTACTGTACAGAATTGCAATATACTACTCCCATCTTCATTGAATCAGTTACCTTACTGATAACCAACATACAAACTGAAGTTGGAATCTCCTTCTGAGGTCAGAGATCATTTGGAAAACTTCCTTTGTTTTCTGTGTCTGTTTCCATCTTCAGTGGCTTTACAGATTTCATTCTAATACTGCTCCATGTCTCCTTTAACAGCCCTCTGAAATACTTTGTTAAGTGCCATCCCAAGATCTTCCTGGCAATTTGTACCCTCTGTTCTGACATCCAGTTTGCTGTTTCTTGGTCATTGGCAGTCTCTTTTCACATTCCTCCTTAATAACTTCTTTGATTTCCAAAGGTCCTCTGGTTCCCTACCAATGAAATTCAGGACTTCAAAGTGATTCCTGATGTTCTTGAGAATGATAGATATGTGCTCAAGTTTCTATTGTGGAAACTGATTGGCCTTGTTCTTCCACTTTAGCTTGATTTGGAACTTACACATGAACAGTTTGCAATTTATTCTGCGATAACAAATTTGCTACATCTTTGCTGTTATAACTGAGCTCTTCTGTCTCCTTGATTTCTGTGTGCTCCGTTTGGCGATGTTCTTATATATAGACATTGTTTTGATTGTTTGAAGAATGTATTAGCAATGAAGAAATCACTGGATTTGCAGAAATTGATCAGTTATTCTCCTGCTTCATTTCTGTTCCCTAGGCCATACAGTCCAATTACATTTTCCTCCTTGCTATGGTATTTCCAACTTTGGCATTCCAATCTCCAACTCCAATTCATTTCATCTTTCACCATTGTGAGCTTTTCTATGTTCATCATGTTTCTTACGTTCCATGTACCCACTATAATTCTGTCTTTGCAGCTTCAGATTTTCTTTTACTGCACGGCAGCATCAGCAACTAAACGTCCGGAAGGTTTTAATCTCATCAGCCATAAACACCATTAGTATTCTGAAGAGCTGAGGCCGTTCCTCAGTAGCATGTTGAGCGCTATATGTCCTGAGGGGCCCAACATCTAGCACTATATCATTAATCTTTAACTATCCATGTACCATCTTTTGAAATACAAAAGCTATTTACCACAGCCTTCTCCTGCTCAGTATTAAATGATGCCTTTGTTGTTGTCCCTAAATTGTTCATCTGCTCCAGCATCTTCCTATATCACTGTTGCCTGTTATAGATCCTTGCTTGCTTTAGATGGGCAGCTGAGATAACCTTCACATTTTGGGTGACCCTGCTAGGGTTTACAATCTTGGTATGCACTCCCAGCATTCTTTGCTCAGCTCTCCCAGGAATACCCCACTATCACAATGAGGCAGTATAGCAGGACTTGGGGGGAGGTGGGCAAAGTGAGGATCTCTAATTCTTTATTCCATTCCATTCTTTATTGCATTTCAAAATGAATTGAACTAAATAAACATGATAGCCTCAGTCTTGCTACCACTGCACTTATGTGGAATAATATAACATTGCTAACTGGGGCCTAATAGCAGCTCTATACTCTGACAAAAATAATTCTGTACCTTACCATTGACCTCTCATCCTGATTTAACAGACCCAGAGAAATGTGTCTGCTACTCCTAACTGTCTGTTAAATCCAAAAACATGTTATTCACAGCAATTTACATTATTTGTATAACGATGTCATTTGCAAAGTAGGGTGATTTTTGTAATAATGTTACACATATAAGGTGAATTGCTGCAAGTGATATAAATAGAATATATTTTATTATAAATTTAAGAACCTTGTTTGGATTATTTTCAATGCAATGGACTTGCCCATCATTTTGGGGAGATGCTTGGATGGAAATTTTGACTGTTTTATTCACAGTCTGTTAAATGTAGGTACTTAGCTATATTTAGTATCTAAATTAATATTTTTCTCACTCTAGGAATCTCTCTTGATTTCACCCTGAGATTTCAGAGTCCACCTCACTGCCTATAATTTCATGTTTTATTTTGTTTTGTTTAAAAAACAGGTTTATAGCTAGCTCTTGAGTAAGGCTCCTAATATAGGCATGCTTTCTGCAAGGGAAGATACAGCCAGGAAGGTCTGGAGGCTATGCTGAACTTATGGGAACAGTCAGCAGCACTCAGTTAAGTAATGATACGTGAATGAACATACTCTAGTCTGCAAGATCATTCTGGATATCTTCAAGGTAGGCCATTGCTCACCTTGCTGCCATAGAGCACATGATCGATATGCAGCAAGGTCCAGGATCAAATGCCAGCATTTCCAGATACACTGCGAAAAATTCCTGGATATTTTGGAAAATTTCTATGTATCAGTGCAGTAATACTGAACTACACAGACCAGTGACCGGGCCCAATATAAGACTGCTACTTGATTTCTGATAGGTTGCTTCTCAAGTTCTCCGTGTTTCTAGAAGTTTTGACATAAACTTATAGTAAGGCTATCAGAACTGGGTTGCAGAAATTCAGAGGGCCACTAGATGGCAGCATAGAGACCCAGAAAACTACAACTGCTTCTCTCTAGAGGCATGCTTAGGGATTTTTACAATCCAGATCTGGTGGCTCTGTTTTATAACATCAGATTGGAGAGTAATGGCAAAGGAATGGTGTGATGGCTGTAATTGGAATTGCATAATTGTGCAAGTATGCATAATTGCATAATTGAATGTCAGGTTCCCATCATTCTAGGTAGGAAAATAGATTTAGAAAAGGGAAATTCATATACATACAAAATAATCTAGAATGAACATGCACACGCACACACAGACATACAACACAGAAATCTGGACTTGGTCTTGTGACCTCTTTCATTTTGTATCATCACTCTGCACTCCCAACTTCTCGAAACTAATTAAATATGTGCCATGGCCCCCTAAATCAATCTGTTTGATCTAAGGGAACATGAACCAATGTCAATTTGGCCATTGCCTTTGGGGAAGCTTACTTTCAAGGCCTTGAATTCCATGGTGGGAAGACGCAAGACGTACAGAATAAATACATTGGATATATGGACATTGGTTTGTTGGACAGTGGTCACTTGTGGGTCTTGTGTTGCTTAGCTTTGCCTCACCTGCAGCCACAGCAGGCAGAAGAAGTGTGAAAGCTTTGTGCTCATGTGTCCCATTTACCACAGGTAACTCCTTGCTTTGGTGACAACAATTTCCTGTCTTTTCTGAGCATCTGTGAAGGGGGTTGCCTGTGAAATGGCTGCCAGCAATGCCTCTGCACTGCTACTATCAGGTGAACGTGGGGAGCAATGTGCCAGATGTGCAATGCAAGTTCTAACAATTTGTTCCTAGCACACAGAAGGGCAATAAAGAAGACAGGAAAGGCTCTCCAGGAAGGCTTTAAGAATTCCTCTCATTGAAGTGTGAACAAGCGGCAAGGGGTGGGGTGGGAGGTGGGAAGCCTAATAGGAATCAATGAGACACAAGTGGCCATTTGAGGTAATACTTCATTCATTAGAGCATGTGGAGAAGATTAACCACTGAGGTAATTTTCTTCATAAGATGTCAACTCCTGCTGCATTTTCTCTTCCTCATGTCTTGCATATTCTCACATATGAACGCTGCTGCTTACTTGGTGGAGTTTTAATATTATGCTTATTAGAACACCTCATTTGTTGTTAGCCTGGATTGTGCCTTGCTTAGGAAATCACCAATGGTTTCATCAGAGAGAGTGGGGTCAGGGATAGAGAGCCAATTTTACAAAATTTTCCTGCGTTTTGTGTATCTCTGCAGACAAAGGAGCGCACCGTGCTTTATGCTGAAGAAGTACTGAATAATTTAGTTAAACTGGATTTTTACAGCTGTTTTCTCTTTCAGTTTTAAGACGCCTTTTGCCACGTGAGCACGGTGGAATGTGGTAAGAAGTACTGTATGGCTGTTCAGTATATTGGTTGGTCAACAGGGTATAATGGTGTGCTTCTCCCACAGCTATAATGCTTTCCATTAAAACAGCCAAAGACATCCTACTCAAGAAGCAGGGGGATTTGGCAACATCTGTAACTATTATTTGAGCCTTTCTGTACGAAAAGTCGCCACAGTTCTTTTCTAAGGGAAAAAAGGTACTTAACTGCATTGTAAGTAACACTGTAAATAACAAATTCGTGACTTTCCCCAAACCTGCTGCTCTCCAAACAGATTAAACTTACATTTTATAATTTTCTGAAGAGTAATAATTTGACAAAAGCTTTAATGAGTGCCCAGATGCAGTCTTCTGTTTTACTATTAAAAATGGAGGGCTGACGTGCCATCAGTTTGGTACTGAATGTTAGTGACCACGTGGATGACCTTCTCCAGGATGATGTGTCTGCAGCCTGGCCCTTCAGTCTTCCAATGGCGCACCATCACTTCTGTAATCAAATCTGTCCGCCTTGCTGCTGGTTCTCTCCTTTTTTTTACCTTTCCAATTTCCCCAGCATCGTGGATTTCTCAAGGGAGTTGAGTCTTTGCATAATGTATTCAGAATTTGAGCCCTGTCATTTGTGCCTTGAATGAGAATTCTAGATTGATTGTTCTATAATCCATTTGTTTGTTCTCTGGTATTCTTAGAAATCTTCTCCAACACCCTGATTCAAAAGCATCAATAGTCTTTCTATCCTGCTTCTTCACAGTCCTGCCATGTTCTTACTGCACCTCTGCTGCTAGGCGTCCCTCCAGCCCTCACATGAAGCCAACAGCAAACGAGCAGTGATGTGTTGCAAAATCCCCTGAAAATCTTCCCACTGTTTTAAAGCCAAGGGCTTTGTGAATTGTTTGTTTCCCCTGCTGATGGACATCTACATTTTTCCTGGAAATGTCTACAGTCGAGCAAAGGCTTTGTTCTTTTTTGCTTTGCTCCTGCTTCATGAAGAACAAGGAGCATAGACTTCTGGGAGTTCTCAGGGAAGGGTGGAGATGGTTCGCTGCACTGATTGATTTAAGGTTCAGCATGCAGCAGTTGGGAAACATGGGCAGAAGAAGGACGTGTTGAAGGTCCTCTGCCAGCTCAGTGCTTAAACACACAGAGAATCCCTGGATGGTGAGGACCAAGTGGGGGAAACACATCTTGGGTTTAAGGTCCCTTCAGCATCATTTGTAAAACAATGGAGGGTGATGTGGCAGAATTCTACAGTGAAACTTACTTTGTATAATGTAGGGCAGTGCCTCATTACAAAGGCAGAACATTGTCCCTGTGATTTAGTATCTTCTCTTCACGGATTAGCAATAGCTCTATAGGGGTTTCAAATAGTGATCTTTCCCAGCCCAATCTAGAGGTTCCAGGGATCAAGCTCAAGATTGTTTACATGCAAACCTGGCCAGGCCAGTTCCTAGAAACATATGTTCTTTTCTTTTTAGTTATTCACACGTATATATGTGTGTGTGTGTGTGTGTGTGTGTGTGTGTGTGTGTGTGTATATATGTATATATATATATATATATATATATATATAAAATCAGGAAAACACTGCAGCAAAAGTGTTGTTATTCTGGTCAGAGAAGCAGCTGCTTTAAGGAGTTAACATGTAAATGTGCCACATTCCCCTCCCCCTATGCACATGCCAAAGCACCTTTTCCCCTTTGCATCCGTGAACAACCTACTATGTATTGATGGCCCTATAGCTTGCACTGGGCGACAAACTAAGGGTCCTTTCTGTGTTGCTCAGGCCAATTCGCTGCATCTAGCAATACAAATGGAGGGCTTATGTTTAGTACGTTTCAAAATTACTGTACTTAACCTACTCTTTCTCAAAAAAGTGTAGGCAGGAAGGCGGTTCTGTCTGTTTACGCTGATCCAGACTTTAATGCTATTTTGGTTCACTTCTTGACATCTCATGAGAAACTGGAATTAGTGAGAACAAAACTGGGCAGTTTTTCTGTCTTTTATTCTTCTTTCTGCACCCTCATAATATCAATTTCTATGTTGCCTGTGGGAGTAGTAATTACTCTTAAGAATCATTATTAACTGGGATTCGTTTTCCTGTTACTTTTTCTCTTTTCAGAGCTAATGCTTTTTACATTTTACATTGGACAGAATAAAATAGACCAGCAAATATATGAAGGACAGATACTAGAATTTTGTCTCCAAATGTTAAATTACTATTATTAGCTGCCCCAATCCCAATATGAAAACACTGAGTCATATATGAGTCACAAATAAATGGTTTTATTGATTTTAAAAATGACAAAAGCAAAGAAACAACAAAATAAAAACATTCTGTATATCTCATGTAATATGCTATTTGAGGTCTATCCAGTAACTCTTTTCCAATATTCGATTTTTCATGTAGCCCTAACAAAATTATATCCAAAGTTTAAATAGTTCTTATTCTATCTAACTGTCCTTTATTATTAACATTGCTTCCTTAGCCAGGAATCAAAAGGTTATCTGAGGAAGCAGTAGTGGTAGCTAAGTGTTTTTTCTTTTAAAAAGAGAAAACAATTGGACATATTTGTGGAAAATAGATTCATTACTTGGTATCAGCAGCTGCAAAGAACTACAGAGTGTCTCTGTGTAGCAAATACTAGGGACAAGTGTCACTTTTATACCCTGCTTATGAGTTTTATGGGCCAACTATATACTTATTATACAAAACAACTTCTTCACAGGACTGACTGGGACAATTAAGACCAAACTTTCCTAATCTGAGTTCCTTCTGAAATTTTGGATTCTAGCTCCTCACATTGTATGACCAGTGGTTGGTTTGTTTATTGGATTTCTAGTCTGTGCAACTTCATAATGTCTCTAGGGTCACTTCAGAAGTTAAAAGAAACATTATATAAAAAACAATAATGCTCTGAGGGACAACAGAACCTCCAACCACATCACCCTCAACCCAAAGGAACCTGTCCAATACCCTAACCCAAAGCCTGAGAAAAAAACCCAAATTTTTACAGATCACTTGAAGGCAGCCAAGTGGGGGCCACACAGATCTCTGGGGGGATGCTGTTCCAAAGGTCAAGTGTGGTGACAGAGAAAGCCTGCTTCTTGGGTCCCTCTGGGAATAATAAAAATCTACTTTTTTTTTTTTTAATTAACAGATATCTCCATTTCAATTCTTCATTTTTTTTTTTGTCCCCCCCACCATGGTATTCTAGGATATCTGGACCATTCTAGGATATCTGAAAAAGATAACATTTATAGCTATGATAGTATGGTATGAATATGAATAATAATTATGGATAACTATGAGTGCTAGCTTAATGTATGTTGCTTGAATATAAGCTATGAGTTGGCAGAGTGATTCTGGTGATGGGCAGAAAAACAGGATATAAATGATTAAATAACTAGGAACTAGAAGCCAGAAATTGTATAAGGGAGTCATGTTGAAGAGATGAAGCCTGGTATCTCAGCCAAAAATTTAAGCCAGAAGTCCAAGAAGCAAGGAGCTGAGTTAGACTTGAAGAAGAAACACACCAGCCCTAGGAGGATGGTTGTTTTTCAAGTGAAGTCCCAGATCAGTCTGAAAGGCATATGTAGATCTTCTATCTAGGAAGGTCAATGACCGGTTGATTGAATTGCTCCAACCTATAATTCCAATTCAAGTAGTCCTCACTTAATGACCACAATAGGGACAAGAAAATTTGTTGCTAAGCCGGTTGGTCATCAAGTGAGGCATCACATGACCACACCCAATTTTATGACTTTTTTTGTGGCAGTTGTTAAGCAAATCACTGCAGTCATTAAGTGAATCATGTGGTTGTTAAGCAAATCACTCTGTTCCCCATTGATTTTGCTTGCTGGAAGCTGGCTGGGACGATTGCAGATGGTAATCATGTGACCCTGGGACACTGCAACTGTCATAAGTGTGAGCTGGTTGCCAAGCACCCAGTTCACAATCATGTGACCGCAGCCCTTGCGGTCTGAGGCTGAGATGGCTGTGTGAGGTCCGGTTGTAAGTATCTTTTTTCAATTCTGTTGTAACTTTGAACGGTCGCTAAATAAATGGTGCTTAAGCTAGGACTAGCTGTAGTTAGGCACACAAGGCAACATGTTTGTTCCTACCATTAACTGAGTGAAGTTTTAGATGCTTCAGAAAGCATTCTTTATTGCTATCAATAGGCAGCAAATAGTTATTTCATCTGCATGTGTTGCCAGGAAGAGCTGCTGGTGAATTTTTCTGCCTAATCAGTCAAAACAATGTGATTACCCTGCATCTTGACTTGGGTTGTTCAACATGGACATTTTTGCTCTGTCTCAGATAACAACGTCTTGGGTTGGGTTTGTGTTGTGAGGCAAGGTTCATCATAACGGCTCTGAAAAATCCTTTTCCCAGCCCCAAACACTCTAATTGGATTTGCACTGCTAGTTACCTGGAGTTGAGTTCAATTCAATAGCTTCTAACCAGCTACCAACAGGAAAGGTGTTGTTACTGAACAACTGGATAATTATTGTCAAGATCTCAGGAGTTTTCAATATCATGGCTGCTAAATGTAATATATTGTTGCTTAAACACTGTAGCTAAGGAGACAGGATCTAATAATACAAGAAGGAAGAGTGATATATTCCAAAATGAACAGGAAGAAACAAAGTAAGTTGTTCCACTGATAGATTCATCCTATACACCTTCCAGATCAGCTCCAGAATACTCAAGGACCTTCTAGAGAAGTTTTGAAGAGAAGGGAGGGAGGAGAATGTCCCATGTATGATGATGAATTTCATCTATTATCTTAATCTTGGATTATTTTAACACCACATATTGTTTTTTCTTTTCAATTTCTGCATGATTCTGCTGTCATAATGAAATGTTCATACATATGAAGTTATCACCTTTAAAAGTTTCAGATAGAACTGAAGGTGCCTTTTCAACTGCTGAGCCATTAAAAAGTAAACAAAAATAATAGTTTAGCCCTATATTCTACTGAACATGAAATGTCATACATTCAGTGAAAATTAAAAACAAAACTTTGTTTTAAATTGACTAGTTCTTCATTAATTAATTGGGTGATGGCCTTCCTTTCTCAGAATCAAGTTTCGATTATCAGAAAAGACTGTCTTACAGTAAAAATTAAAATAGAGTCACTGCAAGGTTTCATTTGGTTTTAATCATCAGTTGGTATTTAATGGGTTTTTTTTTTCCTTTCTTCGTTCTATCCTGCATGGGAAAAAACAGGGTTGTGGCTGAGTAGAATCCACACCCATTCATTAACCACTTTGATCTATTTGCCTTCAATGCAAAGTGTCCAAGAGAAGAATGCTATTTGACTGGTATGGCTGTCTGTCCCTAAGTAAGGATATTATTAAGGAAATCCCAGGTTGCTACATAGCCTGCCAACTGTACAATTCTGCTAGGTCCCTGGGAAATAAAGCCATTTGTACTGAGAAGAGAAAAAAAAAAAGGGACTGTCAGTATATCATCTGTATTCTCCTTGAATTAAATAATACATTCTGAGGTGGTCAATGCAAAAAATAAAGATCCCTAAATTTTGATTTGGTTTGTTGGTATATTGACATGTCTGTACAGTGTAGGGTTGAAAGACACTACTGCTGCTCTTTGAGTAAGTGTTTAGAACAGTTACTAGTGTTACAGCTCTTCAGCAATAAGAACAGAAGATATTAGAAAAAGTGAAATGAAAGGGTAATCAAAACTTCCACTGTAGCGAATGAAAGACTGCCAGGATGGGCTGAGGCCATCCAGGGAGGGGACAGGGAGATAAAATTCTGACAACAAAAATCTTCCAGTAACCAGAAGCAGAGGCATTTTTCTTCCTTTGTTTACATTTGGGGGGGGGGGGGGGAATGACCACTGCAGGACAGTAGTGGCTGTGATCCTCCTCCTGTCCTTCCAGAAGCATTATATGGTAAGCTAGATCTGGATAAGATGAAAACTATTGCCACTTTCCTGCCATTCTACCAAGTGCCCTGAGAGATTAGTCTTTCCCAGTTTGGTGCTTATTGCCCCTTGACTCTATACCCCCCACCACCACCACCACCATGGGACTTTTACTGAATGTTGGGAACAACCAGCCCTGGAGTTCTTTCCATACAATACTGAGATCTTTATCAATATTTTTACATATCTAAATTTGAATAATGATTCCAGCCATATAGCTCAAAAAACAGTCAACTAGAGATCCACCTTTTGCAACATACAGCTAGTGCTCTTTAGCAACTGCAGGCCTTAACAGCAGCAATGATTGTTATTATCTCGTGAGTAAGTGTATGCCAGCACCAGGGCATTACTTGCCCTGGTGCATAAAGCTGAGGGTAGGGCAGCTGACTTCTGCCTTTATTGTTCTGCAGTGAAAGTCAGTGTTGATAGGCTAGTGGGCAGCCACTAACCAGGCGAGACAGAAAATGCCTATTTTGGATGTTTCAGCTGAAAACGCCTTCCTCCTCTTCATCAGCTACTTGTAAGCTGTTGATAGTGTAAGAGCTGAAGGAACCCTGAAAATTAACCCTGATACTTCTCCTGATTCATCTGAAAGCAGAGATCATTCTGATCAGCAGCTCCAAAGCACAGTTTCTGCCCCACCAGATTAAGGCAGAGAGATACATGGGAAACATCTCCCTCTTCCTCCTCCTCACAACTGCCATTCCTCAAGTCTGGAAGGCTGAAGCTCATCTCACTTGTTTACTGCCTTTCCAACCTAAAAGTATGTTCTTTTATCTTTTTTTTTTTTTTAATTTGTTGGACTAATGCCCCACCTTTCCCATCAGGAGCTCAAAAGGGCATACATATTGCTCCTGCTTCCAAGCGTTTCCCCAGAACATTGACCTGTGAGGTATTGACCCAACATTACCCAACATGCTTCAGTGGAACCTAGGTCTTCCCAGTCCTCCTTTACCACCTTAACCAGTACACCACACTAGCACTGTTCTTACATTTAATGTGAAAGCGCACTTCATTTCATAATTTAGGTTATGAATAAATACGAAAATATTTATATCCTTTCAAGCAGAATTTTAATCACATGAATAAAAATAAATAAGGAAGTGGAATATGTTCCCATATTATTTCCCCCTTGTGTCTTAAATGTATTTATGACAAATACCAAGTACCTGAGTCATTGATAGATGTCTCTTTTTATCCCATGAGATCCCATGCACTATACCTCTAGAGTCCCAGCTCATGTGGACACCTTGGTACATGTAGTTCTACATGAAAAGGCCTCTGCCCTGCAAGATGGTTGTGATGGCTAACTCTTTACTGATGGCACCACTCAGTTTGACAACTGGCTCATTGCCATTCTTATGGTGAGTTGTGTTATCTCCTCGGAATGGGATTATTTCCACTGTGGGAGACAGGGATCTCCTTCTGGATATGCAAACGTTATAAAGAGGTTCATTGTCTGTAACCACTTTTTTTTTTTTAATGGGGTGGGGATAGTGAGCCACAGACTCCTGAGAGATCTGTTTTTTGTAAGTTGTATATATTTTTGCAAGAATGTAGATATGTTCCTTCCGTATTAAGTTAGTTAGAAATATTCTAAAAATACTAACATTCAGAGAAATCCTAACATAACTCAGAAATGTCCATTAAGGGCCATTACCTCTTGTTAACCCTGATTTAGGTAAAGAGGGGAAAAAAAGGTGTCATTTGTTTCATTCCAGCCTTAGCTACCAACATCACAAACAATCATTTAGACAGCAAGTAATTGTTTTCTTCCAGCTAGACAGACAAATGGGAAATGTGATAAGGTAGGATAACTGCTCAGCATTGTTCAATTATGCCAATATGGCATCTGCTTACTATGGGATTGCTGGAGCTCTAGTTAAAGCAAACACTACCAGTATTTCCTATGTACCAAGTTTTGTTGCAAAAACAAAAGTAAATAATTTACTCCTGTGCTGGAAAAAACACTGCCAAGATTTGAAATTAAGAGTCCCCAGGCAATGTGGCTAAGCTTCTGAACTTACACTTCTTTCCATACTGTGTAGGGTTATTATTGCAATGTTGTGTTGTTTATTTAGGTTTGATTATTTGAACTATTTACATACCACCTGTTATGTAGCACACATATCCAGGTGATGTGCAAGAACAACCTTAAAAATGTATTATATTATATAGTATATAATATAATACAATAAAATGGCAAAACGCATAATGCAACTATATCATCAGTGGCCAGAATCACATTCAACAGCACCATCACAAGTTTTCAAGTATCAAGGCAAATAAAAAGTAAATACATACTTAAATTAGAATAATTGGTATGTTTCAGCTAGGTTCACATATCACTTTAGCCAGTGTTTCTAAAAATATATACTATTTTCAATCTTCCAAAAATTTAGCATTTGAGTGTAAAATTTTGCAAGATTTCATGTGGGAACACCAAAATCACATGAGTTTTGCAAGATTGGGGGCATTATTTCATTTGGGGGGGGGATCCTGTGCATGGATCTATGGAGATCACAGGTGCAATGGTGCTCACAGATGCCACATGACTCACCCCTGCATGTAATGGTTGGGAACTTCTGCTTTAAGTGACAGATGCCACCATTTGACTGCATAAATTAACACTAAACCTTCTTAGGTTAAAATGATTATTATCTATTGGAAATATTGGAATTATTGTATGCCATTTAGCCAAAATGTCCGAGAGGAGCTCACCTAAGCTCAATTAATCCATGTCCTTGGATTTGCTATATCAAAGACAGGCCACAAAAGGAAAAAGTGATGAGGATACACCAGAAAAGCAAGTGTCAAGCCTTAAAGTAATAATAACAACAGCAGCAGCAGCAGCAGCAGCAACAACAACCACTACCCACTGGGACTGAAAAAGTGGCTGAAGAACCAATTCTTCTTGCAAGCCCACTTTTGTTATCAAATTAGAAAAAATGGACTGATAAATTTGCATTGTGGTTCCCAAGCTGTGCAAAAGTTCTGGGTATATCTCCCACATCACCTATTGATCGTTCTCACCTTTCTAAAGATATTCCTTCTTATACTTAGACCTGCAACTTATCTCCTAATGTTGCATATTTGTTGCTGGACTGTACTATTTTGCCCTTTCCATAACTATAAAATAAGCATGGGTAGACTGTACAATTTTAGACTCTCGTACATATTAAACCAAGTACGGGAACAACATCTACATAATGTGTTACTATTTCATTGTATTTAATATCGCAACTTGCTATTTTTTATACAGAAGTGGGAAAACTATAATTAAACTGTCAGTGCTCACTTTTTTCCCATGTGCAAACCCAGACACAGAATGCGGAGGCTGATTCTGTCCATGCTAGACTCCAAATCTGCCTTCTCAAGGCTCTGGTGGAACAGTTTGGGTCATGATCCAGGCAGCTGCTGGGAAGCAGGATTTGCCACAATCCTTCTTAATCTGCAGGATCACCACATTTTATCACTCAATGCAACTTTTCATTCAGAGGGTTTTGGTAATGGATAATCCCTTGGGGGTGGGGGATTGTTTTGAGTGATAAATATGTCTCATCACAATGGCATCATTCAGTAATAATATTTTGGTGCAAATTGTTTCTTTTGCTATGACCTAAGATAGAGGAAATGAAGCCTTGTTGAGAGTATTTCTGCCCATCTTCTGCTTTTGTCCAGTTTGGGATTATTTTAAGACAAGCAAATTGCTTTACTGTATTTGTGTGTAGCTTTAATGCATCCTGGTGTCAGTGCTTTCGGACAAGAGGGAAACAATCGTTTCTTGCTGTAACTCATTGTTTAGGGACTTTTAAAAACAGTGGTTTAGTACCCTAAAGGTCTGTTCTAATTTACCCATTGACAGATCTGTTGCCTGCTTGTTATGGAGCCCGTGTATTATTTCGGAGCAGAACAGGATTAGCTGCCTGACCTTTGGAGGATCTCACAGCTTGCAACCCAAGATGGCCTTTCATTCATTCTGGAATCAAAATGCAGAAGTACACCAAGTACACGTGATGAACATGACAAGAAGTGGTACAAAAAGAACGTGAGGGAAACCCAACAACCTCCTTTTAAACATTACTAACAGATGCACAAGGAAAGCCATTTCAACCGGCACCTGATTTTGAATGTTACGCTGTCAGCTTCATGAAAAAAAAATTAATTTCATGGCAGATAAAAAAGAAGAAACTGAGCATTTGTTTATAGGCAGAAAAAAGAATACTGTAACTTACATGTGATCCATATTTGCCATGACACAGAAAGGAAATAGATAACTTAAAAAATGTGTCCCAGTTTGTTGAAGAATGGAACTGCCATTGTGGTGATCCTCCAGGACAGGGTTCCTCAACCTTGGTGACTTGAAGATGTGTGGACTTCAACTCCCAGAATTCCTCAGCCAGCCATGGAATTCTGGGAGTTGAAGTCCACACATTTTCAAGTCACCAAGGTTGAGGAACCCTGCTCCAGGAGATATCTTCTTCCGTCATTGTAGGGAATAAGCAGCTGGATTGGGTGGATTTTTGCTCTGATTAGCAGGTGTTTCCCTTCATGTTTGTAAGCAAACACAAGAACCCTTTTCAATTTTTTTGTTTAAACTGCAGTTTGTGACTTGTCCTATTAGGTTCCAAATGAAGAGCATTGAAATGCTAAGGAGAAATATGTATTTTGGGGCTTCCCAAGGAACAAGAAAAAAGAGATTATTTTATACAACGTCATTGTGTATGTCAATGATGGGATGTGTTTTGTGTTGCCTTGCCATACTGTAAAAGGAAACTCTGGGTAACCTTCAATTAATAGCTCAAATGCCTGAATCAAGTAATTCTTCACCTTTCATTCTCTGTGCCGGATTTATAAAAGAACGCCATTTAAAGATACATTTCACTGCAAAGTCAGGCTCCATTTTATTTAATTTTTAGTTTATATTGTGAATGGAGAGAGCAGCTTGGAAATGTACTTAAGGGACTCCTAACGTCTTTGAGATTAAAAATTAAAAGCAGAAACACAATCCAAGTGACAACAGGAAGAATGAGAAGAAGGATTACATAAGAATAGAATTTAAAATGAATCGTTTTGTGCAAAGTGGACTGTGGCGGCTGCTGCTTCCACTCATCATATTAGTTTGACTCCTTTAGTTGAGTATCATCCATTTTTATTGTACTTCTATTTTTTTTACAATTGCATTAATCATCTAGGAAGCAGAAACTTAGGTTGAAGGCTCATGTCATTAAATGAAAAGGACGTGTATTCCAGATGTGTTAGGATTACAATTTCCAATCTCAATCCACGTGGAAGCTCCAAATTGAGGAAAGCTGTCCTCCTGCATGTTTAGATAATCACAACATTATGACGCCCTGAACTTCTGGTGCATATGCTGGATATAAATCTAATGAATATTTGCTTTGGGTACTTCTTCTATGGCAATACAGATTATTTGGATGGCTAATGTTGCAATCATTGTATTCTAAACAACCTTACTGTATAAAGGTTCTTTTTTTTTTTTTAGCAGATGGAAGAAAGAGATTTATTTATTTATTTATTTATTTTACATTATTTGTATGCCTCTCACTTCATAGGACTCTGTGTGGCTCCCAGCCATAAAGGCATTTATCTGATTGTCATAACTATAAGCTCATATCAGGTTGCCTCTGTTCTGTCATCCCTCTGAGGATGACATCTGAGGAGAGAGAGCCACCAATATACCATCCCACGCAGAACTTGTAGACTGGGAAGCTTCTACTCAAAGGAGATGGTTCCATAAAAACGAAGACCTGAGGTTTTATAGGTAATGGCCAGAACTTTGAATGGAACCTAGAAACCTACTGGCAGCCAGTGGATCATCTTTCTATTTATTCATTTTATTTTGTGACAGATTTTTAAAGAAAAATACACAAAGATTAAAAAACATGCCCCTAAAGCTCCCAACCAATAAACAACTAATAAACAATAAAAAACTAAAAAAAGAAAATTATAAGCTATCGAAGCATATTATATATATATTTCCTACATGAAACGTTATATAAATTTATATAATTTTATATAATTCTCAAATTTATATAATTCTCAAATTTAGAGAAAAAATTTCTGTTGTTGTAACATATCATAAAATCCATGCCAGAGGGAAAGATACTGTTCCATTTTTTGATTAGTGGAAAAATTTGCCTTTTCAAAAATGGATGGATTACACATCTCCAATGGATCATCTATGCTTGTTTTCTGGGTATGCCACACAACCGATGGGTGCTGTGATTGAGGAGATCTGCTTTATGTAGAAACCCATAATCAAAATACCTTTCTAGAATAAACAGGCGTGACCTTCAGCATATATGTTTTCAATCCAGTCCACATGGCTGGGGTTTTCATGCCAAGCATGCAGCTGTCCACCACTTGCAGAACTTATAGATTGGATGATGAAAAGAGCAGTCCTTGACTTGGGTTTACCTGCCATGACTGGGAGAAATGTAATACCACCATAGGCCTAACTTACTTAATTGCTCTAAGGCCTAGTAGTGCAGGATAAAATTAATCTACCAAGTTCTCCAAAGCTCTTTAGCTCAGGTGGAAGAAAGAAAATGGGAATGCAGAAGATGCAGACACCTTAAAAATGAGAGTAGTTTTATTTTCCCCCAACTTCAACTATTTTTGTCACATATGAAAATTTTTAGTGAACACAAACATTTGAGCATTTAAAGGAAAGCATTTGGTGGCTCTATTTTTGGATTCCATAAACATTTTTGTAAGTATGCCTGCAAGGGAAGAGAGTAAAATGTCAGCCACACAATATTATTGATAAGTGATAAACTGTTGAGAACATTCTTACATTTCCTGGAAGAAAATCAGTATAAAAGTATGGGATTGGAGCAGATTCCTCTTAAAATGAATATGGTGATGTTTTACCAAGTTATTTATTTCTTGGCAAAAGCAATACAAGATGTCGTATCTCGGAAGGGCTGGGTTGTGAATATTGTGAGCAACTCTAATATCCACTGAAACCCTTTTCTTTGAAAAAATGGTTGAGGTGCAAAAACAGATCCACAAAGAATTACTCAAGGAAACTGGACTTGCAGTTTCTTAGATTAAGCAATTGAAAACATAAGGCATGACTTATAGCCTTATCAGGCTAAATACTAGACAAACTATAGATTTTACTTACTAAGCTGTTTCAACTCAAACAATTCATGGCTATCCTTCTAATTAGTGAGGGAAATTTCAGTTAGTGAGGTTGTATCTGAAGGTCATGCTTGTTTATTCTGAAAAGGCATTTTGATTATATGTTGCCATGTAAGATAGTTTTCTCCAAACCTGGCCTCCCCCCCCTGCCCTCAGCATCTGGACCAACTTTCAGAATTCCCCAGCTAGCATGGGCTTTGCAGAGAATACTAGGAGCTGAAGTTCACAGAACTGGAGGGTATCATGAATTGGAGATTGGATGCTGTAAAAGGAAATAAAACAGGAAACATTGAAGACGACATTCACTTTTTATCGCAAGTGGTAACTTTTGTTATTATGGTTATCTTTCACCTCTCTTAATGTCTTGAACAGGCCACTGTATCAAGGAAGGTAGTGTGGCAATCCTAAGGCTATGAGTTAATGGGCTTCATTATAGTCAAATCTATATGAGGGCTGCTGATTTTAATGGGACTTCCTCTAATGTGTAGACCCAAAGATCTGAATTCCATGTCTGCAGTTCCAAGGTTTCTAGTTTACATGGAAACTTAAAATATTTATTCTAAAAAAAAGAAAGAATTAAGAAGCATACTATATGGGAATGCTTCTTTTAATCAGCTATAAGAGCCAAACTTTCTTTCTTGAAGCTTCTGGCAATGGTTAGCATATGCCTTAAGAAGAGATAACCAAATTGTAATTAACAGAAGCTTAGCAGAGAGTGTGAACTGTTTCTAAAATCTGGGCTCCTTGGGAAGGGTAGAGAAAAGGGGACATGTAATAGAGCTTTCCCCTACTTGTATGTTATTTATTTAAATCAAATTTATCAAGCCGCCTGACCACAGAGACTCTGGCAGGGATACAACACTAAAAACAGCATGAAAACAATGTAATAAAAAAGAAAGAATAATGACATCCAGCCAGAGCAATAGAACACACCACCTAACATACCTATTCCCTTAAAAAGCCCACTCCGCACCTTCGCCCAAATCTTGGAGAACAGCCATGTTTTTAAGCACCATTTGAGCATAGCCTGGGTACAGGCCATCAGGATCTCTGGGGGACACTGTTCCAGCGGGCAGGCATCAGGCAACCCTTGGGCTGATGGGATAATGCCAATTCTGTTCTGCATTCTGGCATTATGAAAGAATAGGAGGAGAAAGAAGAATTGGCAGGCTAATTCTCTTTCCCTCCATTTTCAATCTGTAAGGTAGAGGGAATTTCTGAAGTTTGAAATCTCATTTGCTGTGGGGGCTCAGCACACAATATAGATCCCTCCCCCCCCCCCAAGGATCTACATCCTGTGAAGAATTTCCATGGATCAGAAGGTTTTTCTTCTCCATACACTTTCCCTGTGCATGAGGAAAGTGAGATGAGTGAGGAGTGACAGAAGAAAGGTGAAGCAAACATGCTTATTTTTATTCTTTCTCCATTTTGCAGGTTGTATGGCACAATGTGCAAAGCAGGCCTTATCATCAAAATGAGATGCCTGCCTCTTGCAGCGGATTTTGAGTATGCAGAAAGGACAGTAAACAACAGTGCCTGGGGAGGGGGGGGAGTCAAAAAAGGCAAGATGGTGGCTGCAGTATTGGGTTACAAGCCCCGCTCTATCTGTGTCCATGTTCACAGAGGAAAAGGCAGGACTTGAATCACCTTTCATTTTTTATTTATTTATGTTATTTATTTATATTTCAAATTTGTCACTGCCCATCTCACTGCAGAGCAACAAAGTTTTTTGACACACACACACACACAGATACACACAGAGACACATAGGTCCCATAGATGCTACTGCCAGTAAAATATTAGCTTTTATTCTTGTTGAATTTTACTGCTAAAAATGTACTAGACTTCTTTTTCTAGAACTCTTTTCTTTTGAATATACTAGAATAACTTGGCTGGACTGAAGTACTCTGGCCTTTGACTTGGGTGAGGTGTGCATTTATACCCTTACCCCCCAACCCCCCAGCAGTAGATGATTTGGGAGAGGTCTGACAGGACTGCAGTCAGTGAGCATCAGATACATGATTTGAAACCAGAATGTAAGCCTGTTTTATTTGTACAACGTAGTTAATTGCAAGAGTGTCAGAAAAGATGGCAGTGACAGCAATATGATTGAAGCCCCATCCTTTTTTACATGTTTTTGTTGAGCATTTAATTGGGACATACATGTGTTGCTACCATTTAGGTTGTAAAGAAAGGGGAAAATATTACAATATAACACGGCTGAATGAAATAAAAGGGTTGCTTAATCCTTTACAGGAGAAAAGGTAAAAGAACAAATTGGGGGAAAGGTATAATGATAATTTAGATTAAAACAAAAAACCCCAAAGAAGGCAAAGCTGATTAGAAATGTGCTAAGGAGAAGAATAGGAGCTCTGGCAGAAGCTGAGATGGACATTATAGGCAGGTGTTCTTGGGAGCATATTCAGGGAGTCTTCCTTACAGTAACCGAAGATCACCTGAAGCAATCTTAAGGTGAGGTCTTCAAATCTACATTTTGACATATGCACTTCAATAGTCAGTCATGCAAGAAGACAACCAGCCAATGTCCTTCTGGAGCATGGATGCTCTTAGGCAGTTACAGAATCTTTCTAATTCCTGGTAGATAATTAAGCAAATGTGAGTGAGCTGGTAGACAGGACACCGGGGCAGACTTTCCCATCAGGCCTGGCAGCCTCCAGACACACTTGGGGGTATATCTGGGTAATGAGATACTGAGATGTGAGAGCCGAATTGTGCCAAACCCTAATTTCGATTTCAACCTCAGACTTTTGTGCTTCGTTCTCTCTGGTTTGATTTGACGCTTTTTTAAAGCAGAAGTATTAGAGTTGAGTGGCCAAACACAGCCTGAGCTGTCAACAGTATGTAACACCATCAAGCCCAGCTCGACATGATCTCTTACTCTTTGTGGGAAGCAAGGCTGTTACTCAAGGCTTGATAATCACCTTTTTGTTAAGGGGATTTGGGAGTTGATCAATGGCTCCTTGTTTCTTAAACTGACCAGCCGTTATCTTGGCTCTGTCATGGGTATATGGGCCTTTCACTTGGAGTTTTTCAGAATTTTCCTTGAATGTTGCTGGTTTCTCCCTCCTTCTCTCTCTCTCTCTCTCTCTCTCTCTCCCTCTCTTAATTTATTCAGACTTTAGCAGGAGATAATTTTGTGTCAGAACCCATGCCTGTTTTTTGTTGTTTTGCCAGATTTGTTATGTTGTTACAGACCTTGTCTGCTTTTTCCTCACTCTCAGAATTGCTTAGAACAGAAAACAGTTTTATGTAACTAAGTATATGGTACGACAGAAGATATGACTCCTGTGAGTCAATGGCATCCTCCAAGTGCGGGGAAACTTTTAATATGACTCATTTTAACACTATTAGGAAAGAGGCCCACATACTGGTGGCTGCCACATTAAACACTTAACAGTGCGTCAGCCATACATTTCACTCTTATTTCTTTAATATATCTCTTTTTCAAACCCTAAACATGTAGCACTGCACAATGAAGAGAGCATATGGGTAAACATGAGGTCTCAGTCATGTAACTCATGTGGGGTTCAATCACACACATATCTGCAGTAAGGCACAGAAATCATTCCATTGTGCACTGATATTTTTTCAGGATTAAGATGTATTTACTTATGTATGTACTTAATTTAAGAACGACTTTATAAAGTGTATGTAGGTTATAGTGATGATTTCACTTGTTTTTGTACAAGGCCTGGTCAGGCGGGGGCAGCTTCCTCCATAGGGTTTAAGGTTTTGAGATTTGCAGTATAATTGCTGCAAATTATAGCTGGCCAAAAAATTCCAGAACTAATTGAAGAATTCCAGAAGCATTTGGGGGTGGGTAATGCCTTATTTCAACTGGCCTTTCAGCTGGCAAATGGGATGGAAACTACTTGAGTGGATAACCTAAACTGGGAATTGTATAAGAGGAGTGAAGACCTTCTTGTTCTCATTAAATACCCTCCTTGAATATCTGGCAGATTTCAGCCTTGGGAGGCACTGTTTTTCAGTGGTTGAAGCCTGTCCTATTAGGTCAAGTCTAGAAGGTGATGCTGCAGGACTATTACTCAACCATTATTGATGGAAAGCTTCTAATAGCTACTTGCGCATGAGGAAATTGAGGTGGCATTTGTTCAATTGTTTTAATCTTTGTATTGGAGGATAAACATCAACACTTTGAAAGATCTACTGAAATAAGTAACCAATACAAATGTACAGAATGGGTGAGATAGGTGTCCACTGTTGGTCCTAACTGAATTATTTGGAGTTGTATTTTGTACTAGCTGACGTTTCTAAACAGTCTCCAAAGAAAGACCCACATTCAGCACTTTTCAGTAGTTTTGAAGGTTTCCAAGTCATGAATGACAATAGTGAGGCTGTCTATTCAAGCATGAAAATGTCTCCTTCTAGAACAGTTTGTAGTCTGTATTCCTGGCTAGTGAAAGTCACATACCAACGGTACCATCTTGTCTCAGTTTATAAAGTTATGTTGTATTTAACAGAAATAAAGTCAGTCAAATTATAATAGATCTAACTGGAATGAAGGGATGAGTAAGGCAGGTCAGCTGTTTTTAAGTTACTAGTCTTAATCTTAGTTACTGCTTTTTGTTTGGGGGCTTTCATTTTTACTCATAAAATAATTTATCTGGTCTGCAGTATACCAAATTGTTTTTCTTTCTGCCTTCCAGTCAGTCCTGACTTCCAATGATTCCCTGGACAAGTCCATGCAGTTTTCTTGGCAACATTTTTTGAAAGAAGTTTGCCCTTGCTTGCTTCCTAGGGCTGAGAGAGAGTGACTGGCCCAGGGCCACCCAGCTGGCTTTGTGTCTAAGGCAGGTCTAGAACTCTCGGTCTCCTGTTTCTAGCGTGGTGCCTTCACCACTACACCAAACTATGGGGACATGCAATATCTGACAAAGCTCCTTTAAGAAGGTCTGGACTTTTTTGCCTTCATGTAGTGACATGGCTTTCACAATTTCTTTCTGTAATTGTATAGTGTTTCATTTTATTCAGAGACTTGGTATGGAAAAGTACTTCCAAAAAGAATTAAAAAATGAATTATTGTTATATTGCCTATCAACTGCTGCCAGACTAAAATGTTATATGTCCATTTAGAGAAACAAACCAGAAGGAGACGTGAATTTCTGTTGAGTAGTTACTCCTCACTGAACCATATTCAAATATATTTTGCAGTAGGGGTGAATGCATGTGCCTTGCATAAAATAATGGGACAGTTCCTTTCACAGCATGTCTCTGTAAATCTTTCCCTATTGGCACAAGGTGTACTGACATTTTCTATATCAAAGAGGAAATATATTGCTGCTCTTCCACCAGACAAGCCTATTTTTAAAGCAACTTTTAAATTATATTTTCAGAATTTATGATTTAGTCATCCATATAGTTCCATTTTGATTAAAAGATTAGCAATATATACATGTCTTGTAGGCGATATCTGGCAATATTATCTGGAATTCCTTTTGATCGGTCAACTCTGATGAAGCGGATAGAGCACTCTACAGTATGGCCTCTGCCATCTCTGATACAAGCCCTTCCTGGTTTCTGAGGGAATCCGGGAGGGCAGAGTCAGCTGGATCTTTGCTCATCTTCAGCCAGTTGTGGTCCTACCTGACTTCTGTTGAGAGATAATCTCGCTGCAATAGAACCAACTGTGTATCAGATCATACTATTCCTCTTCATACCCCAAATCTCCACAGGCCTAGTAAGGAAATCTGTTCCTATCTCAGATCAATC
Source organism: Liasis olivaceus (assembly GCA_030867105.1). Classification (NCBI taxonomy): domain Eukaryota; kingdom Metazoa; phylum Chordata; class Lepidosauria; order Squamata; family Pythonidae; genus Liasis; species Liasis olivaceus. The sequence continues at coordinate 134,568,411 of CM061349.1, read as the reverse complement.
CTAAATAGTGATGGCTCTGCCTCTTCAGTTTCTAAATCAAACATCTCCAGCTGACTTGCAAAAATACCAGCTCAGTAACATATCAGATCTGAACTGCAGATGTGCAACAGTTTCCCACCTGCAGATGAATCCCAGACAAAGAAATGAAACAAAGATCAGGAGATCTTTCTGAGGTATGACGTTCCACAGTCTTGGCACCACGACTGAAAAGGCTTTGCTTCTTATACTTCTTATACTCACTAGCTTACTTTGTGAGGACAAACAGTTCAAAGAGTATTTACCAAGGAGTATATTTAGAAATTATTTTTTAAATGTGTATGATTTTATCTGACTCTTAAAGTTGTAACTTTTGCTGGCAATTTGTAGAAGTGCATTTCAGCATTTGAATTATGAAATGTAGTTTGTATTCAAAAGTCAGGGGGGAAAAAAACCCTCTAAATCTCATTTGATGTGGCTTTCTTGGAAGAGATGTGTCTGCCAGAAAGAATTAAAAACTAAACTAAAATTGCTCCTAGCTGATCTCTCAGAGGTTCATGCTTTGGAATCTGTTATAAGTTATAACCACTTCAGGGAAAGACAGTCAATCATGTTTTTATAATGATGGAATATATCTCTATTGTCATAGCTATTGTGAAAGGCTACTGCCCTTTCCACAATCTTAAATCTCCAGCACTGACACTAATAAGAAACAATCCCAAATACTTTTGATATATTTTTAATCCCAAAAGGTTTTGTTTAGCATCCATCAGTATGATTAAATATTTCAGGACATCTTTTTTTCTGGGCAAGTGACTTATGAATCAACCATCAGCATTAGGCAAGGGCTACTCTATATTACAGATACCTTCTCACATAAATAATGTGAAACAAAGCAATTTAGGGTTCATTTCCTCCAACAGCATTGTTGTTGGTCTATTTCTTTCCCTTTATGCTATACCATTTCCCTTTGAATTACTTTTTGGGCTATTCTTCAGAAGGCTTAAATCACAGTTGCTCATATTTCTTATAAAGCAGGACTGTGCAATTCTTTTTTGGGACAAGAGCCCCACCTGATCTTGGCTGCAATTCAAAATATGAATGAGACTGACACCAAGACCAAGAAATGGGTTCAGAAGGAACAATTTAACATCAAATGTTTGTCATCATAAAAATCAGTATTTGGAGAATTCCAGGAAGGTTCATTAGGCCTAATAGGATAATGTTTAAAACCTTGAGGATAATGACAATTTATATAGTTACAGACTCTACAAATTAAAGAAAAACAAAAAAGATCTGTGGGATCATCTAAGATCAGACCATAAAGCCCAAAGAAAATTTGCTTACTTTAAAGAGAAATAAATTACCAAGCAAATAGTTTAATATTTAGAGTCTGTTATATGCCCCTCTGACCTATACAGAAAGAGAATGTGTGAATTCACACTTGCTCCAATATAATCAAGAGCTGATGCCCATCGTATTTTAGCACTTTAGTTTTTAAAGTGACATTATATTAATATGACTTTGAAAAGCATCAGATTTTGCCCTTTGAAATAAAAACCTGTCAATACTACATACTTAACCAGAAATAGGTAGACATCATCTTTCTAACCCAATGCAAACAGCAGGCAAACATCGTTATAGGACTGCAGGTAAAAAAAAAAAAAAGAGGCATCAATAGCTACTATACATGTTGTAAAAATAATATGGAGTGATTGTACTCTAAGAAAAACTCCAGAGCCATTCAAGCAATATCCTTTGTAGCAAACATTCAGACCTGGGCTTTTATGTCAAGAGCCAGCTTTTCACGCAGACTGTCACCAGACAGAAATTCTCCAAAACAAGGCAGATAAATTATTCCTAATTTCCTTCAGAAAGAAGGAAAAGAACAATTGGTCTTAATTACTGCACCTAATAATAGTGAAACATCTGATAAAGTCTTTAGAGTGCCACAAGAACTATTGTTGTTTTGCCTGTTTCCCAACAGCTCTGTTGGGAAAATGCCGTAGGGTACGGATAGAAGATGAGATCAGTCACGAGGAATTTACATTCTGTCAAACCTGTTCTAAAACATAGCTTTACGACTGAATTGCATTCTTTCTCGGGTTCTAATAATAGATTTCTCTGGTAATGTGGTTCTAAAAAAAATGGCTACGTATCTCAATCATGTATTTCCTTGGGACAGAAGCACTGGTAACACAATTAACGGTTTTCCTCCTGTGGCAGATAGTTGGGGGTGGGCTGGATTTTCCTCAAGGCCACAGCAAGAAGGAAAAAATGACATCAATGCTACATCCCACTCGGCATCATGATTTCCTTCTGTTCATATTAGTTGAGCACAACATCGCTAAGTGCTCCTTGAACTATTTGAAGGCTGCTGAGCTGTCCTTCAATTATGTTATCTCTGCCTTAAAAAAGATGAAGGTGGAAAACTGCACAATTTTAAGTATGATAAAACTCTCGTAATTTTGCAGGCTCAATGATCTGTAAGAAATCTATTGTCTTGTCTGTATCAACCCTGAAGTAAAGAGTCAGGATCAGGAAAAATCATCGCTCCACTCTAAACTCTCAGTGTATGAAGTACTTGGACTATTGCAAGAAAGATGATTAGGCATTCCTGGAAGACTGCTTCTGTTCCAGACTTTAAAAATTGGCTTCACAAAGTTTGTCAGCTTTCCGCTTTTAAACTGGCTTTGTATTGAAGCAAAGGCAAGATGAGACAGTATGATTCAATTCACTGTTTAAAAGCTCAGTGGTAATTATTTTTATTAATATAAATTCAGGAGTTTGAAATTGTAGAATGAGAGTGGATGTTGACATTCAAATAGGGTATTTTCCTTTTTTTCCTCTATTTTCCTTCTTTTTTTCCCCCTATTTTTGTCTTTGTTTTGCTTGTTTGTAATGATTTTGTTTTATTTTTTAGTGCAGATGTTTTTCTTTTCAGCAGTTATTCATGAATCATCAATCATTTATTTTATAATAATATCATTGTCTACATATATATTTGCTACTGATTGTTGTTAATATAAAATGTCTTGCAAAAAAATAATGCTAATATTTGTAAAATTCAACAAGTAATTGAATCCTTTAAAAAATCCTCTTTATTCTGCTTTGGTCAGATCGCATCTAGATTACTGTGTCCAACTCCTGGCACTGTCTTTTAGGAAGTCACCCTCTGGGGGAGATAAATTCAATAAGTAGATAAATAAATAAAGGACATATAAATTCAATAAGTAGATAAATAAATAAAGGACACTGAGAATCTGGAGTGAGTCCAGAGGACAGCAACCAAAATGGCGAGAGAGGAGAGCAGTATGAAGAAAGGTTGGAGGCCTTGGCCATGTCTAGGCTTGCTGTTTATCTTCAAGCATGGAAGGCCTGTCTTATAGAAGAAGACAGGACAAAATTGTTCCGAGTTGTTTTAGAAGGCAGGACTAAGCAACAATGAGTTTAAATTGTAAGGAAGTAAATTCTGGATGGACATCAGGAAAAGTGGCTTAATGGTACAGAAGGTGGTAGACTTTCCTTCCTGGCCATCTGCCTCTGTTTAAAAAGAGACTGGATGGCCATCTTTCAGGGATGATCTAGTAGCCGATACCAGCACAGGGCAGGGGATTGGAGACAATCTCCCAGATATCTTCCAATCCTTATCATTCCACTCTGATCTGATGATGATGATGACAATCCTCCCCCGATGTGTGGTATGTATTTTTTCTTGCCTTTTGTTATGTTTATTACTTCTCTTTTCAGCTCTAATATGTAAACTGTCTGGAGTCACTTTGGTAATTGAAGGGGCTTGCAGATAGATAGATAGATAGATAGATAGATAGATAGATAGATAGATAGATAGATAGAATGGAGCAATTGTCAACACTACCCAACTACTTCTCCTATAGGGATGCACTAGAAGAAATTTTCAGCATTTTTTCCTCTGCAACCTCCAGCATGATCCAACCTATTTTCAAACCCAGTTTTTCTTTTGCTGATTCTGCCACCAAACAAATTTCATCCCATTCTGTCCAGTTTTTTGAGACTGATTGTGCTTTCAGAGTCCTGACCCCTTTTATTCAATATTGTTCCAACATTTGATTGGGTTGGAAAGAATGAAAACAAAAATAAAGCTAGGGGAAAAAATGAACCAAAAAATAGCCAAGAATAAAACCATGATAGCACACACAAATGTATATACATACACTTTTTATGTATCCATAAATATGTATACATAATGATTTGGATATTTCAAATAGTCAAATACTGAATATGGAGAAAGAGAGAGAGAGAGAGAGAGAGGAATGCATTATGATCAAAAGAAGAAATACAAACATTTTAAAATTCTGTATTACAATTTTTATCCAGAATGACATTTGTATGGAAAAATACTGTACATTTAAAACCTTGGAGGTCCTTTCAGATATTTATGACATTGCCAACCTGATGCTTTGGTTCCTTATAAACAGTTTCCAAGGTTCTTCCCACACACAAGTGTTTTAGCACTAAGGACTAAGTAACACTATGCATTAAATATGTACAGCAAAAAGCTGCCCTTCCATTTTGCTTTTCTCTTTTACGGTAGTCTACATGCTTCAGGGCTTACATTTCTCATCCTCCAGATACTTGCCATGTTTGGATGAGATATCCAAATAAAATTTGGTTCCTGCCCTCATTACAACTAGATGTGTTGGTTGTTCATTGTTGAATACATAATATCAAAGATAAGTCTATTGCCAAAGAACAAAATAAAAGGTAGGCCTGACTTCTACATTAACAATGCTGTATAACAGCCTTTTCAGCAAGGCTCAGTCTATTCTAAAACATAAATTGAAACTACATTAGTGGCTGGCTGGTTATATGAACCAACAAAGTCTGTATCGTTTATTCCAGTGGGCCAGAAGAAAATAAGCATTCACTCCTTCCATGTGGTTCCTCTTAAAAATCTGCCATGAAGTCAGCCAAACTCAAGAAAGGACCTTATAATCTTTGGTCATAATGTATGTATATATCATAATGTACATAATCTTTGATCATGTACAGACAAAATGTGTTATGTTAAATATATATATATATATATAGCACTATAGATGGATGGAGATGTGAAGAGAGAGAGAAAAAAAAATGGCACACAACACTTCCATTTTTTCAAGTGCTAGCCACCTGTATCCACATCTCATGTCAGTGAAAAACAAATGGAATTATACTCAAATCCATTCAATTTTACTTCCAGATGAGTGTAAGTGAGTGGGAGGACTTTTTAGAAACATTTCAGCATGGGTGATTATAACTTATAAAAATAATCATCAGAATTTCCCCAAATTATGGGATGATTCCAAGACTCTTAGAGAAGCTGTTCTGAATATTCAGTATTTGGTGAAAGAACATGTTTATCATGAAGGATATTTTTTTTTAATTCAATCAACAAAGCAGGCAGTTAGACGAGAAATTGACGTCTGATTCACTTTAGAAATATGAGGATAGTACATAGTACACAAAGTGGTGATTAATTGCTTCTTTGTTGCACTGTCTCATACGTCATTTTTGAAGAAAACATTCAAAAAACAAAACTATTTATGATGACTATTACTGTTAGCTTGAAATGTCATCATGGTTCATAAACCATTCCTGTTCTTGTAAAGTATGATGCACTTTGACAAAAGTTCAAAGGCCCTTGTGACTTGAAGCTTGATTCAGAAGGTTGAGCAAAGGGCTGCCAACTCTGAATTTTTTTGTTTTTTAATACACACAACAAACCAAATTATGGTATCTGGGTGGAATTCTTTGAGTCAGAAATGGGACTCAGAGCAAATTTAGCATTCAGCCAGAGGATATGACCAGCAAATTTTGCAAAATCTTAAATTAATTCAGCAGGTTTAACAAAAGCAAAGAAATACATTCCCCCCCCCCCCCCCCCCCGGATTATATGCCAGCTAAAGTCCAAACTTCATTTACATCTCTCTATCAGGGGTTCTCAAACTACGGCCTACGGGCCGGATACGGCCCACCAGGGTCATTTATCCGGCCCACCCGCCTGATTGGCCGCCGCTGCTGTCTCTCAGAAGCGGAAGCGTTGGGGCTGTGTTGGGAGCTGCAGGCGATGCACAAGGAGGGAGATCGCAGAGCCGGACTCTTCTACATTACAGGTATACTGGGTCATCTGGCGGCTCTCCTCCTCTCCTCGTACTCCACGGGAGGGATCTTCTGTGCAGGTGATCGGTGTGTCATTCTCCAAGCTGCTTGTGTTATCCTTTCTCCCAATTGCCCACCCCGTTCTTGCAATCCCTCGGAAACCATCTGGTCTTCCCCAGGTCACATGAGTACAGGCGCTCTATTTGGAGAACGGCAGGAGCCCCGTTCTCATGGTGCTTCGCGTTTGCATTTTATGTTCCTTCCTGTTTTACCCACACAATGGATTTCATTGGGAATGTCATTAAAATATTCCCAATAACCTGCTGCCATGACTAGGTTTTAGTCAACAGAAGACACTATCAGTGCCTGAAACTTATTTCCAAGATTAAATTCCAGTTTTACAGGGACAGTCCTGATTTTGGGGAAGGCATCCTCGAACTAATGGGAGGGCTCAAGGTAGAGCAGGCAGAACAGTATGGGAACAAGAGGCCAAAGAAATGATGTCTTTCCATTACTCATCAAGTCTTGGGGTACCTTATGGTGGAAGGGAACATGGGAATGAAGCTATTCCATTATCCATTTTACTGGCTGCTTGATTAGTACTAGTCTGCAGAAATCCAGAATAAGAAGCAAAGTTAGTGCTTCCTGTATCTCTTTGTTGACAACTAATGGATTTTTGCAGATCAGGTCTGATAGCCTTATGATGGAGAGAGTGGTCAATTGATTGTTAGTCATTTATTAAATTAATTTGACCTGGAAATAATTTTTCACAGTGTGTAAAAGCACAACAGGGAACAGGAATGTTTGGAACTACTTAAAGTTGCTTCATTCCAGAGAAGCTCTTCTAAACATCTTTGTGTCCTTTTTTTTCTGGTAATTTTTGCCTGTGACTAGGGAAATTGACTTGTAGATTTGTATACATGTATGCATTTTTAATATTCGTATATCCAAGTTTTTATTTTTGGAAATCAGGTCAGCCTACTTCTTTGCAAATTATCAGGACCGCAGAAAGCATTGTACTCAGTTTCTGTTTCACTTTTTCTTCTCTTCTGTTCCTTGCATTTATATCCAAACTCCTCTTCCTTGCCCAGACCTGTTCCATCATCTCAAATTCTTTGTACAGGTAGTCATCGCTTAACAACCATTCATTCAGTAGTTATGCTCAGTCCCCAAAGTTACTGTCAGAACCTGCATCAACCAAATGTCAATTTAAAAAGCTGTAGCAGTCAATGGGTATTTGCTTGATTGGATTCTGCCATTCCTGACTAGGGAGGGGGGATGTTAGTTAATGGTTGTAATTGGGATAGTGCTTTGGGACGCAGAGGTACTTAACCTCATATGGGCAATTTAGGCCAGAGCTATGTTATGAGTGGGAGGAAGGAACGAGGTCACCACCAGGTGATAAAGAATTGTGGCACCAAGACAAGGGGGGGGGGAGGGTTTAAAAAGTGGCACTTCAGCTCATACTTCCTCATACTCCGCAGTAGGGATCCTCTGTGCAGGGTGATTGGTGGGATCCAGGGCGCCCTATTACTTTCTCCATTTGGACTGTGTGGTTGCCCCTCAAGTAGGAGAATGGCCACTGGCACTAACCAATAATGCGGGGGGCAGGGGGTGGGGGGGCTGGGATGAGGGGAGGATAACATTTACTGACACTGACCACCAATGCAGGGTGGGGTTTATGTTGGTTAAAATTGTTCTTTATTTTAATTATTGTATTGTTTTTTTCCTGTTTTTTTTTTTTGTACTACAAATAAAATGTGTGCATAAGAATTCATTCATGTTTTTTTCAAACTATTGTGAGCCGCCCAGAGTCACCCGTTGGGGGAGATGGGCGGCATACAAGTTTAATAATAAATAAATAAATAGCCTGGCCCCCCAACATTCTGAGGTACTGTGAACTGGCCCCCTGTTTAAAAAGTTTGAGGGCCCCTGCTCTAGATGCTTTGGAAGATCATTCTTGTTTCCTGCAGAACTTGTAATGCAGGGCAGGACATAGATATCTTGGCTGCTAATTACGATAGCCAGGAACAGGCAGTAGAGCTCTTGATACCAGTTGTAAAGAATGAGTGAAGGAGAGCTATCTTGTCCTTCCTTATGGCCTTCCCAGACAGCTGGTGGCCTTGGTAGGGAAGAATTCTGAAGAACCTAATCACTAACCGGATTCAGCATGGCTTTTCTTACATACTTACATTCTAGGATTTCTGGTTTTTTTATAGGCTAGTATATATTCCAGGTATGCTAGTGAACTGGTAGTTATTTTGGATTACATTTATTTATTTGATTTTTATGCCACCTTTATTTTGTACAACTCAAGGCAGCATGCCTAATGCTCCCTCCTCCTATTTTCCCCACAATCACACCTCTGTGAGGTGGGTTGGGCTGTGAGAGAGTGACTGGCTCAAGTCATCCAGCCAGCTTCTATGCCCAAGGGACTCATGAGCTCCCAGGTTCTAGTCCAGCACCTTAACCATTACACCAGACTGTCTCTCTATATTGATGATGATGATGATGATGATGACGATGACGACGACGACGAAGATGATGATGATGGTGGTGATGATTTAGTATAGCCACCCCCTCCAAAGACTTTGGGTGGCTTACAGCATAACAAATATACAATTAAAATAGTTAAAACACAACAAGAAAACAGCCTGGACAAGAAAACAGCCATCACAGTCAAAACAGCAGGACAGCCACTCACCCCTCCAATACACCACCTCCAGGCCTGGGAACAGTGCCAGATCTTAGCACCTTCTGGAACCCTAGGAGAGTGGGTGCCATATTTATCTTTGGGGAGGATGCTGTTCCAGAGGGAGCTTTTACGTTAGTGAAACTTTTATTTTAGAAAATAGATGACTTCACTTCCTAGAAGAGGTTGGATAAACATGTATGTAGTTTAAGAAAATGAGTACAAAACTTAACATGGGAGCCAGCATTTCATAGCATCACTTCCTTGCTTTATCCTTATTTCTCCTCTTTAAAAAGTAATGTCTCCCAGGCTGCTCCCAGCTGTTTGTTAAGCCGACTTCAGAAATTTCCATCCAGACTGCAGTGGGTTGGCAACGGGGCTGGTCTTGTGCTCAGTCCAGACTACGGCCTGATTGGTCTTTCCCCTGCTTCTCGCCCTTCTTACCTACACAAGGAAGGCAAGCCTCACTGGCTGGCTCGCTCTCATGTGGACCAGGGCCTGCTCTTTCCTTTTAGGGGTTCTTCCCTCCTCACAAGTCCCTGTGCCTTTCCGTGGCTTTCCCAGAGGTTTGCACACATAGACGCCTTCATATTCCCCTCTCCACCCCATCATCTCCTTTGACGCAGAACCCTTCCTTTCCTTTCCTTTCCTTTCCTTTCCTTTCCTTTCCTTTCCTTTCCTTTCCTTTCCTTTCCTTTCCTTTCCTTTCCTTTCCTTTCCTTTCCTTTCCTTTCCTTTCCTTTGTCCTCTTATGGCACCATCGTAGCTCTGATGCTACAATCAGAGCAACAGGGAAAAAGTTGCTCTTTCGCTCCTACTTCCTTTCTAGCTCCAGGGAAAGTTTGTGGCAAGGAAGAACTGATCGGTCAGCTTTATAGAAACAACATAGCAACGTTTCTACCTTGCAACTGAAATATGCATTTAAAAAATAAAGGGAAGAAGGGAAGGGAAGGGAAGGGAAGGGAAGGGAAGGGAAGGGAAGGGAAGGGAAGGGAAGGGAAGGGAAACTCTGCAGTACAGTCCTGGGAGCAGGGGTGGGAAGCAAAGGGAGCGTCCTTCAGCCAGCCGGGACAGAAAGTGAAAGGGTGTCCACAGGGAGAGGCAAGAGCTGAATGGCTTCTTGGGTTGCGGACAGTTCATTGACATAAGGGGCCATCACTGGATCAGCCACAAGATTATTTAAAATAAAAAAAAAGCAACTGCTGGCCAGCAGAAAACACAGCAGCCCAGGACAAGGTGGCTGTCCAGGGCCAAGACCAGCCACTGGAGGGCAGGGGGTGTGCTGGGCACTGCAGCCAGTCAGAGCTGGGCTGCTCCTGGGGTGGGATGAAGCTCTGGAAACCCTCTGCCCTCAAGGACTTTGGAAGGCTCAGGTTGGAAAACAGCAGTTTTGAATCAGGGCTGGGAAACAGAGGCACGGTGGGCGTTTGCGGTGGGCTGGGAGCGGGAGGAGGACAGCATCATCTGTTCCTACAGTCAGGAAGCAGCGAGGGGCCTGTACTGGTGATGGGTTTTTAAAAATTGTTTATATGCCATCAAGTCATTGTTGACTCTCAACAACTGTATAGACAGATTTTCTCCATGACAATCTGTCCCTAACCTGATCTTTTAGGTCTTCAAATGGAGCACCCCTGTAATTGAGTCATCCACCTTGCTGCTGGTCATCCTCCTCTTCCCTTTTCTTCCACCTTTCCCAGCATCAGAGCCTTCTTGAGGGAGCTAGGTCTTCTGTGTCTGAAGTAGGATAATTTGAGTCTGGTTATTTGTGCTCAAGTAAGATCTCTGGGCTGATTTATTCAATGATCCATTGGTTTGTTTTCTTGGTGATGGGCCAAAACCAAAATGTGAATCTGCCCTTATAAAGCTATACTACATTTTAAAACATTTCTATAGATCAGCATTTACATCATTCAAACATAGCTAGTTTCTGTAGAATGCATATAATTGGATCAAACCTAAGCACTGCACAGAGAGACAGCATGAATGAATAAGTGGTAATGTGCAATATTACTCAACCACAAACCTTTATGCTATCTAGTTGACTGTCATTAGAAAGTGGGCAGAGTTCTGAAATGATGTCATAACACTCTGTTTCAAATATACTGTGATCTGTAAGTTATAAGTTGCAGCTTTAATGTATTAATATGACATATTTTAAATCAAACCCTCTCCATCAACAGCCTTGTATCGTCATTTGATAAACTTTCAGCAAAGTATTTTGACAAATTGTCCCATGATTTTCTGATTAGCAAGCTAGTTAAGTAGGGGTTGAATGGCATGACAATCAAGTGGATACATACATATCTGACTTGAAAATCTTACTTTAAAAGTGTTTATTAATCATTCCTCACCAAACTGGAGAGATATAAAGTAGGGTGTCACAAGATTCAGTCCTGTAGTCCTGTTGGCTAAGAAAGCACATCAAATTTGCAGATGATGCAAAATTGCGTGATACAGTTAACATCCTAGAAGATGGAAATACAGTTCAAACCAATCTTGATATATTAAAGAAATGAGCTGAAAGTAGCATAATGAAATTTAATAAGGAAATGCAAAGTTATAGACCAGAGTTCCCTAAAGTGGTCAGTATTGACCCCCAAGGGTTGATGGGACAAACAAAGGAGTCAATAAATGGCTGGGGGTCAAAAGGGGAACAGTAAATTTCTGGGGGTCAATAGATGGTTGATAAATGATGGAAGGTCGATTGGGGTCAATTAGTCTTTTGGCATCTCTGTACAGTTCCATCTCAGTCTCTAGTCCAGAAGGTGACATGGCTAGTGGCAAGGTTACCCAGGGTTGGATGGTCAGTTGTCGTCGTCGTCATCATCATCATCATCATCATCATCATCATCATCCTATTAGTTAAAGTAGTGTTTATTAAATTATTTTCATATAATAAATGTTTGGGGATTGATGAACAATCTGAACCTTCATTGAAGGGGTCAATGAGCTGAAGAGTTTGGGGACCCTATTATATATGTATCTAAAAAACAAAAATCAAATAGACAGATATGGAATGGGGAATACCTGGTTTGGCAACGATACTTAGGGAGAGGATCTTGGAGTTGTACCTGATAACTGCAAAAAAGGCAAATGCAATCAGGCTTCATCAAAAGAAGTGTAGTTTCTAAATCATGAAAAATAATTCTATTTTATTTTAGTTTGGTCATCCCCCAAGTTCTCAGGTTCATAGAACGACAGAAAACAGGATTCAGGGACCAGAACCAATGAAACGAGATTGAGAGAATTGGGAGTGTCTATCCTTTAGAGAGCACTCTTCAAATATCTGAAAAGAGACCACACAACAGATAGCCAAGAACATTTCTCCTCCATCATTGCAGAATCCTAGGCATGGAGTGATGGATATAAATTAGAGAAAGACAGTTTCCTACTGAATATTAGGAAAAGATTCCTGAGAATAAGAGTAGCTTAATAGCGGAGCCAGCCTCCCAAGAAAGATGGTGGCTCCCTTCATTAGAGGTCATCTGTTGTGGATACTTTGTATTACTGCACAGAGCAGGAGTTTGACTTGATACCTTACATGCCCCCCTTCAATTCTATAATTTTATTAAACACATTGACACAAGATCCCTCAAATTATCTTTTTAGTATCAAGATTAGTTTATAGAATACACCAGTGTTTCTCAACCTTGGCAACTGTAAGATGTGTGGACTTCAGCTCCCAGAATTCCCCAGCCCTCATGGCTGGTTGGGGAATTCTGGGAGCTGAAGTCCACACATCCTACAGTTGTCAAGGTTGAGAAACACTGGTATACGGTATCACTTTCTGATGGAATCATGCTGTAACAAATCTCTCTCCTAGCCCTTTAAAATATTACTTCCCTGGATTTGGAAAGGAGGGGAAAAAAGACTATGGGTAATCAATAGACTCTCAAGAAGACAACAGATCAAGAATCATCTTGTTTGCTCAGCAGGAGAATTTGTTTCCCTTTTTTGACAATCAAAACAAAAAACAGCTCTTTCTAAAATATCATGGCAACTAACATTGTGAGTCGGTATACATTAACTTGAAGGTCGAGGCAGACAATCTTCTTGTAACCAAGTGTTGCATTGATTTTTTTAGCTACCAAGGTCACAGGAGATGTGGTGGTGAGTGCCATTGCTGGAGGATGGCAGGACTGGAATTTTAAAACCCTTTTTATTTCTTTGGTAAAATAGGAGCATTAAGTTTTTGAATGCTTAATGCATTTATCTGTTTATTTTCTTTACGAAAGCGGGGGGGGGGGGGGGAAGATTCACTGAAAGACATTGGTTTGTGACCTTGGGGAGCCTGTGGTAGTGTGCATGCCCTGAATTTCATATTCCTAGTTTAAGTAACTCCCAGTGAGTTCAATTAGATTTCTCTCAGAGAAACCCTACCAATAAATGTAACCATTTCTGCAACAGTATGATTTTATCCATTGATTGTAACAGAATTTATCCCCAAGAAACTACAATTAGGAATTCTTGCAATATGATGCCTTGAAGGCTTCATCTTAAAGTTTCTGCTAGATCTGTGACTTTCAAGTCTACTCCATCCCAGGAGTGTCCTTGGGAGGGACCAACAAAGTCAAAAGGGTAAGCACAGCTGTGCAATTAAACCCCTATCCATTTTCACATCAATGTGACTCATGTGACACATGAAAAAGGGCAGGATTTTGAATGCATGGTCATACTAATCATCATGACTTTGACCTCCTATGAACAGCCCACTCCATCCTTTAACCAACTAAGATTAAGAATATCTAGCAAAATATTCAGATTGCTTATTGAAACACTAACTTAAAAATTAAGTTATTTAAACATTTTTATTTCTTTACTCAAAAATAAATCCCTCCACATTTAATGGGGTTTAACTCTCATGTAAGTTTGCCATAGTGTCAGCCTTTCCTCCATTTCTGATCTTCTGTTTATGTTCTGCACAAAATAGAAAATTCCAAATATTGGCCCATTTGACTTGTAAACTTAGAATAAATCCCATCTGATTTTTAATAGCTCCTTTAGGGTTTGTTTTTTTTAAAAAAAAAAGCTTAGATACATTCCAGTATTTGTGCAACACAACACCTCAGGCATATCCTGACGCAATGACTTATGAATTTGTAGGTTGTTGGCAGAGCACACAATCCTATGAATCATGTTCACAGAGAAATTCACATCATCCCTTAAAAGAAAATGCAGGTTTATACTTCCTTATGGTTATTTACATAAGACTTATGGTCCCCATGGTTACCTAAAAGGAGGTGCACACTCTCACCTAGGCAGTATAGAGACAAAAAGCACATTGGAAAGTCAATCTAAAATATCATCTCATCCTATACAACTCTTATGCATTTAATGACGCATCATTAAATATGCTAGCTTGCAAATTACTATTTTAAATTATAGAAAGGTAGTATGTGTTGATTTAGACCTTTGTCAAAATGTCAAAGAGAGAGAGAGAGATCAAGTGAATCAAGTGACCTATAATAAACTACCAGCACTACAAATAACCAAATTTGATTTGGAAAATGTGGCAAATATAAATTGGGAGCGAAGAGCTCCAATCCAGAGAAAAAGCGAGGGACATAAATGAACTGCTCATCTTGTTAAAAGAGATGATGTTGTTTGTTTCCTTCCTCTGTATGCCAAACAAGCAAAGGTTGTTAGTACCTGAGGTACCTGTAGAGAAAACGAATTCAGCATTAAGTCTAGTCTTTGTTGTGTAAAAGATTATGTTCACTCATAAGGCTCAGCTATTGAAATTCAAGCAGCCCCAAACAGCACAGCCAAAGATGAGGGATGCTGGAAGTTCAGCAACATGTAGAGAATCCCAGGTTCTCCATCTCTGGAGTCAGCTTTTGATCAAACAACTTTCCAATTAATTCAAGGCAAGCTTGGCCATGTTTGTGCAGCTCACATGCTAATATTTACATTCAGAAACTTTGAGGAACAATAATTGGGACCAACTACAAAAAGATTGTGCCAAGTTTCTCCATATGTTATAACGTGAACGACATTAAAGTTGGCATGTTTTAAAGTCAGTGCCTCCCAGATTGTCTCTCAAGAACAAATGAAGCTAATCTAAAAAGGTATTTTCCTTATGATGCCAGAGATTGTTTTCAATCATGAGGATCTGCCTGGCAAAATATTCAAACAAGAGTATTGAGTTCTTTGTCATAGGGAGATCATAATTGCTTTGGGAACTAGGCCATCGCAGACTGCATGATAGGATTTCATTCCACAAGGATTAATTACAAGGTCACGTCAGGAATTTCTTCAGACAAGCCTGACAAAAGGAGAAAGTAATGACAAGGTCTATGACAGAACACAAAAATGAATGTGGGAAGAAGTAATGTTCCTTCTTACTTCACTGGTTGCTATACCAAAACACTGTGTCTTGAAAGGCTTTCTTCTTGTTCTTTATGAATTAAAGTTTCTCTCTCTCTCGGTTATTTCCAAATTCCATACAGGTAGTCCTCACTTAATGACCACAATAGGGATCAGAAAATTGGTAGTTAAGCAGGGTGGTCATTAAGTGAGTCACCACGTGACCGGACCCGATTTTATGACCATTTTTATGACAATCATTAAGTAAATCACTGTGGACTTTAAGTGAATCACATGCTCGTTAAACGAATCCAGCTTATTCAATGGACTTTTTTGCCAGAATTCACTTAATGACCATGTGATTCACTTAATGGCTGCAGTGATTTGCTTAATGACTGCAGTGATTTGCCTAACAACTATCATAAAAAATGTGACAAATTGCGATCACATGACCATGGGGGGGGTGACAGTTTGTGATGGTCATAAGTGCAAGTGCAGGTTGTAAATAACTTTTTCCAAGGCTGTCGTAACTTCAAACCATAATTAAACAAATAATTGTTAAGCGAGGACTATCTGTATCAGATACCTAATCAATATGTCAAAAGATCATATTCCAAAAGACAACTCAGCATCCATTTTCTTGTTGCATCAGCTAGTCCTGCATGCTAAAAGGCTAGAACAAGCCTGTCTGTGTATTGCTCCAAACCCGTGAAGTTCTCAGATAGCAAACGTATTATCATTATTATCATTATTATCATTATTATTTTATCCCACATTTTTTATACATAACTCAAAGCGGTGGGCATACCTAATATTCCTGCCTCCTAGTTTCCCCACAACAACAAACTTGCGAGCTGGGTTGGGCTCAGAGAGAGCAACTGGCTCAGAGTCATCCAGCCAGCCTTCGTGCCTAAGGCGGAACTAGAACTCACAGTCTCCTGGTTTCTAGGCCCGCACCTTCACCACTGCATCAAACTGGGTCTCATAATGGGCAAAGATTAAACACAGAGCCCAGCAGAGAGCCTTCCTCAGGCAGAAGCCCTAAGGGCACTGACCTTGTTCAAGCTAGGAGTTCCAAGGGTGAAATCCTGAAATATACACTGGACAGATCCCCTATAGTACTCTGTGGCAAATGCTCTAAAATTGTTTTTCACAGTTATCTCTGCATGCAAACCTTGCAGGACTGCTTTTACAGTAAACAAATACTGTATAGGCATGGGCTCACACATGGGTGAACAACAGTGAGGTGGGGAAAGGCCAATGTAGAGAGAATGTAATATTTTTCTCAACTTCTCCCTTCCAGTAGTACTCTAAAGGGAGTAAGACTATGCATATATTGGTGTGGGATTAGATTGAAACATGAGGCTTAGAATTTAGAAATTGGTATGTGGTATCAAAGCTTGCTGATTGCTATATTGTGCATTATTTCCTTGTTTTACTTTCTTGAAGTACTTATTCTTCTTGTTGCATTTTCACTAAAGAAGTAAAGAATGTTTTTTGCTCTTTAATGAACTCTGTCTCATGATTTTTTCCCCTCTGTATGAGCATTCATTGCCCCATACATTGAGGCAAGTAGAAACAAAACCCCATCAGGTCCCACAGGAAGCTTCTGCCCTGAAGCATCTTGTCTGCTGTGGGACTTACTTCTGGAATTCACTGATCCCCAGGAATCACTTCAAGTGGGGACTGAGAAAAGACATATTGATAGATCATAACCTGAAAAATAGGCTTGCAGAATGTGGACACATTATCTCAGAAATATCTTTAACATCAAGGTTAGCATCAGATGAACAACCTTCTCCTACACGTGGCTACCTACAAATAGAGTGTGTCTAGTTTCTAGGGGATGCTAGACTGAAGTGCAAGCAGTCCCCTGGTGCTGCTCTATACTTATCTGAGAAACAGTTACAGATCTTGATAAGCTTATGATGGATAACTCTGCTAAGATTTCCATGACAAGTCCCACTGATTCCAGACACTTCCAGATAACATGCAATTGTACTTTATCCTGCAACCTTTTGAAATTTCATATACTTAATTGTAAGCACGAAGTGACCCAATTTATATCAGGACCATCTTATGGGGGAGGATGAAGCCTAATCCCCTCCCCACAGCCCAAATTGTTAAATACAGCTGTGCCCCATAAAGAAAGTGGACAGCATCTCAACTCTTCTCAGTAGAACTTCCTCTAGCATGCTCATATTGCAAAGGATAGGTAGAAGATGAAAGAACCTTGTGGGAGGTTACATGAAATAGAAAATGAATGATGCCTCCTAAGTACCCAAGCAATTTCCCTTTCAAGGACCTATAGTGTCCCTTCCCTTACCGATGACTTAGTGTCCTGGAGCTTAATCACATGACTATAAGTTGTATTCTGATATGTCTGATTTTATGTGATGACTTCTTAGGAAGTTACTTAGTGCTTTTTTCTTTTTGGACCTCTTTGGGTAAGTCAGTGTGTCTAATAGTTTCTGGAAAGCAAACTTTTAGCTAAGATCTCTTCTTGTCTATCTGTAGGATCATACATTGCGTGCTTCTTGTCTGTGTTGGATCATACATTTCCCAACCTGGCACCCTTTAGATGTGTAGATTTCACGTCCCCAAATTCTCAGCAATAGCAACGCAGGCTGGAAAAAAGATTTAAGTTGAAGTTCATACATCTGAAGGATGCTCAGGTTGGCAAAGGCTGCACTAAGCCATAAAATGATTTGTTTGATTTTGGTGTAATATATTATGCAAACCCAGCTAATTGAAGTTTATACAATAAACCACACTTAAGTAAACCAGCTTGACCTGAGCTATAAAACCAGTCTAAGTGACCATTTCCATTCTGGCCTGGATTGAAATAGTCTGGACCTCATAAAACAGTCAGTTCTGCAGATTTAGTACTCAGTATGGATTTATCTTTTTGATATTAATAATATCCCTATAAAAGACATTACTGGTTTAATTATGGAAATATGTTATAGTAAAAAAAGCATTAATATACATTTCTGCATTATACCTAAGCATAATTGTTTTATATATATAACTATGATTAACAAACATTATCAAATAACTAAATTAACATAAATCCAAGATGCATAGAGAAAAAATATAAAATACAAAAAAAATCTACTAAAAGGTAAGTAAAGAGACAGGTACTGTACATATACAAATTTATCATATGTATAAAGTATTACCACATTGTAGTCTATTGCTATTGATATAAACCATAAAAGCCTTCCAAATTTGATAGAATTGTGGTTCCTGTCTCTGATGTCTCATTATTTTAACTTTAACTATTTTATATATATGCCACTGATATATAAAAGCAGTCATTAGTCATCTGAGTTAATTATAAAATCCATAATGAAGTATGTTCTTTATATATAGCCCGTGTGAACTGCCCACATAATAGCAAATTGGTACGATAGTGAACCTGAGCAAAGCGACTGGTTTTTGTTTTATGAACATTTTGCAATGCCAAACTCTTGGTGTTCGTAAGCAATGGCATCTGTAGGAGAGGTCAAAAGAGGCAAGACGGTACTCGTAGTGTCATGATTCAAGCCCTGCTTCTTCTGTACATGTGTTGACATCACACATGTGTTCAAAAGGGTAGGGCTCTGATTGGGATGTTACGCCTGCCATCTTGCCTGCTTTGACACCATCTCTTCTAGACATCACTGTCTGTAGAGCAATTGTATTATTATTTTCAGTTTAAGATTTTCTCTCAGATGCTGTTATGCACTTTTGCTTAGTTAAGCCCCCACGTGTTATTTTGCATGGTAATAGTAAATGTTACAATAAGATGCTACCGTTAGTTTCATAGCAGAGACATGAATTTCAGAAAAATAAGTAATTTGTCCAATCTTGTAAATTCTTCACGTTGAGATGGGAAATTCATTGCAGATTCTATGATACTGCAATGAAGAAGCTAAGTCTCAAAACTTATTCAAATCTTTCTAAGATGCCAGTGGATTCTTGGCGAGTTTTCCACCTGAGTCACCGTTTTAACTTGCACAAATTCCTATCACTGATATCTAATTTATATAGGCTCTTGTTTTTCCTCCAACATAACAAGCTCACCTTTTTTCCTAGCTCAGCTGATATTTGCTGGAACATTCAAAAGGTGGGTAATTAAGAGAAAGAGACAATAATTCAAATTACTTCTATTTTTCTTTCTTTTCTTTTTGGAACTCACAAATATAAAAGGGATCTATTTCCTGTTGCAACCTGTTACCTAGTTTACATGTGGGCCGTAGGCCATCAGAGAAAGAAAATACAAATTAATTCCATTTTTCTTTTTTCATTTATAACTCCCAGATATAAAAAATATTTGCTGCCTGCTGAAGCTGATGGCATCCTTAGTTACCTATCCATGAGGAGATTCAGATGCTGTACCAAATACAACTGTTCCTTTTCCCACCTTTTTTTAAAATCCAATTTTGAAACTGATGATATGGGACAGAAGCTGGCATAGGAAATGTCACCTCCTTTTTCCTACTTCCATTTGAAGAGCTGGATTGCTATGACAACCACGGTCCACTTGAGCCTGAAGGCTTTACAACATAAATACATTTATCTTAAAGAGTTTCCTGAGAGGATGTTTAAGATAATGCAAAATTCATTTTATTATATAACTTCTTTGTTCAAGGTCTTGATTTCAATCAGAAAGGTCTTTTCAAGGACTCCCAATGAGTAAGAAATAAGCTCCAGAAGTAAGAATAGGGCTACAAGAGACCAGGTTTAGATACAGGTGAAAATTCATAAAATACAATGAAGAAGAACTGACACATACAAGGTTTCATTGTCTGGACTTGTCTGTGAAATCATGATGGAATGTATCTAACGTTCACCGGTAGGATCTGGCTTTGTACAAAATACCTAAGGAAGCTTTTAAGATTCTCCCCAACTAGACTCCTTCAGGAATTTCTGAATTCCTCATTATCTCTTATTGATTGCAGTATGGTTGATCCATGTTCACTAAATTGTTGCTATGACTGTTATCATTATTTTTATTATTGGCAGTGAATGGATAGGCTCTCCTCCCCCTCTCAGTTGGGGTTTGATATGTCCACAACCAGTAGCCCAACCCCCCTCCTTTCTGCTAACAGAAAAACAAATGCACTTTTAAAAATCAAGCAGGAGTGGCTGACAAGAAGCTGGACACTGGTGGGCTTTTCCAACTCCCCTCAGCCTCCGATTTAAGCTGTATTTTGCAGAAAGTAGGATTTTCCAGGTAGTAAAATTGGCACAAGGTAACATCTGTTCCAAGGGTCATCTATTCTCTAAGGAAGCAGGAGGAAATTAACTAAGAATTGCACTAAGTTTAATTTCTTTTCCGTCTCTGCTAGTTAATGCTTAATGATCTCTGATATTTTAGCGTTCTGTGTACATGTTGAAATAAATGTGTGCTTTTATGCAAGTTGGAACCACTTTACAACAGAGTTCCTCTAGGTTAGAGGACTTTACCTTGAGTCTACCCGGAAGCTTAATTGTAGTTTTCTTACTTACAGTTTTCTACAGGAAATATTTTGATGCCATAGTCTGTGCTCTGAACAGTCCTATAGTTTTATCTTCTTTGGCCTTGAATGATTTACCTCTGGCTACTGAAAGCAACATAAAGGAATTTTTTACATTCTTCTTTTTAATAAAGTAATTTTATTTACTGATTGTGAGATTGATCTCCTTCCAAAGGAAGAGGCACTAGGTTCCTTAGTCGCATACCTCATACCACAGAACGAGGAGGGGACATTATAGAATTTATTTCATTTTTATCATCTTTTTTTTTCTTTGCTTACGAATAAGGCATGTAGGCTGTGGTGTCCCCATCTCTCTCACCCATTGGGGTTAAAGAGAAGAACACCTGGTAAAACCAACCCCTGGTAGTAAGATACTAGCAGCATAACTGCTATGCAGCTACATTAAGGTAAGAAGGTAACGCCAGAGTAGGTAGACCCAGAGGGTTTCAGGGGGAAGAGGGTTGAGACCTCTTCCAGTCTTTCACTCCATGGCCTTAGCTCTGCCTCCTCTTCCTCCTCTTCCTCCTCCTCCTCCACAACAACATTCTTTCCATTTCTCTACTTCCTTTACATTTTTCCTCTTCTATATTATTACCAGAAATTAGAATGAGTTTGTCAAGAACAAGTCTTTCCAGATTAACTTTACCTCATTATGTACTGAATAGCTTTCTTTGATAGATTGTGGGAATGCTGTAAATGTATCTTGACAAATCATTTCACAAAGAACCCCACGACAATTTATTTGCAAGTTTGTTAAGTGTGGGCTGGATGACATAACAATTAAGTGGATGTGTAACTGGCTCAAAAATCACAGAAAAAGAGGATTTACTAATGGTTCATCATAAGACTGGATATATTGAGTGGGATACCATAAGATTTAGTCCTGCAGTATCAAGAGGTAGAGGGATAGTTCATCAATACTGCAGATGACACAAAATTTGTGGAATAGCTAATATTCTAGAAGAGACATAAAATTCAAAACAATTTTGATAGGTTAGAGATATGGGCTGAAAATAATAAAACAAAATATACTAGACACAAATGCACATTTTTTAACTTAGGAAACAGAAATCAGATGCACAGGTATAGGATGGGATACCTGGCTCAGTTACAGCTTGTGAATACAGGAATAGAATAGAACAGAATAGAAATTGATTGCTCATTAAATATGAATCAGCAATGTGATGTGATTACAAAAAGGCAAATACAGTTTTAAACTGCATCAACAAAAGCCTATTTTCCAAAACACAAAAATAAATACTTCCACTTTATTCTTCAGTGGTCAAGCCCAACCTTGATAACTGTGACTACAACACTTTAAGAAGAATTGAGATGATCCCAAACAGTTTCAGACAGGTGAAACAAAGATGAGGAGGAGACTAAAAACAGTATCCTTTTTTGGATAGTCACAGTTTAGCTACAATTGGTCATGTCCTGGTACCCTCACACTTAGATGATCTTAATGTGCTGTATGTGGGGTGCTCTTGCCCATGGCCTGAAGCTGCAGCTGGTACAGAAAGCGGTGACCAAGTTGCTGAGTTGGGCATCTAATGATGTGTGTGCTACATGGTTGATGAAATAACAACACTGGCTTCCAGTTTAGTCCCTGAATCAAGTACAAGGTTTTGTTTTTGACATATAAGGCCTTAAACAATTCAGGTTAAGATACCTGAAAGACTGACTTCACTGTTATAGACCTGGTTCATTGCTAAGATTGTCTGGGAAGGCCCCCTTGCATGTGCTGTGAACCATAAAATGCCATCTTGACCTTACAGTTAGATGAAGTAACTACTGCAAGAGTTCAAGTGCCTGTTGAAGACCCATTTCTTCACCCAGACTTTCCCTGTATAACTTTTTAAGAGCTCTCTGGAAAGTCACAAGGGTTGGGGTCAACCTAACCTCAGGAGGGATAATGTTCCAGAGGGCAGGTGTCACTGCAGAAAAAGCTTGTCTCTTAGGTCCCATCAGATGAAATTCTCTCGCAGATGGGACCCACAACATGACCTTCCTGCCAGACCTGATGGGACAGGTAGATGTAATCGGGAAGAGGAGGTCCCTCAGGTGACCAGGGACTATGCCATGTAGGGCTTTAAAGGTCAAAAACAGCACTTTAAATTGGACCCAGAAGCAAACTATTAGCCAATTCAGCTCACAGAGCAGAGGTGTAACGTGTGCCCTTCTAGGGGCACACATTACTGCCTGTGCTGCTGCATTCTGCACCAGCTGAAGCTCCCAGATACTCTTCAAGGGCAGCCCCATGTAGAGCACACTTGTTCTTCCTATCAACAGTCTATATTATCAGCAGGTTATATTATTGTATAAGATATAGTAGTGAAGGAACAATTTTCTTGGGCATGATCACTTACATCTATTTCTTTTGGGGATAATTTCCTTTGCTTTTGATAAGTAGAGTATGGTGTTTCACTAGCCTGATCATCTGAGAGGTTCTGATTTGAAAGACTTTAGAGTCAAATAACCTTAAACCATTTGATACCTTTGTATTTATGTAAATTATGATGAAAGCTTGATTGGGATCTTCCTGTATAATAGTAAGTATAAAATAATAGCCAATATTATTCTAAAAAACATAGGCCCCTACATCTTTCTGAGCATACCATCAAATTTTGGTGGTGTAGTTGATGAAAATCAAGGTTGGAGGTTACCTGCCATTTTTTAACAAGAAACATATGACAACTGTTGGGTGAGCCCTATAGTAAGTCTAGCCCAGTTAAAAAGCAAACAATTCCTTCTAAGCTTTGCCTGCCCAGTAATTTATAGAATTAGCCAAGAATATAGTCTCTCAGGCTACAACGAGGGTCAGAGAATTTATTCTGCATTGTCCCAAAGGCAATAGATGTTTTCAAGAAATGCTTCTCAAAGTTACACAACTCTTTTAACAGTAATTGACAAAAGAAAAAATGAAATAAAAATAATATATGGACCTCACTAAAAAATAATCCCTTGAATTTTGGAAGACTGCATCGAGCTTGTAATAATTCTATTATTTCTGCAACATTTTGAATAAAAAATGATTTGGTATTTAATCCCATCCATCTTCTTTTTAGCTGATACTTTTCAAGAAAAACATTTTAATTATTTTTCTTCCAGTAATTCCTGGTAGTACTCATTATCTTTATAAATGCATCATTTTTTTTTTAATTTGCAAATTTCCAGTGAATTAAAATTAGACTTGTAATGCCAGCAGAATACTGTTTTTTCTTATCAAATAGCAACAGCTCCTTATTTAGTTTAAATGATAAAGAAAGAAAAAGTCTAGTAATAAGGAAATGCAATATTTTTCTTTAAAAATTATTTCCATGTGAATGCTTTTGAGAACGCACAGGATGGATACAGGAGGACTGATTATACAGATTTTAGGTGCAAACTAGAGGTAGTTAGTCTTCTACTACCAGCACTGTTATCAGTGAATGTAGGGGCCATGGAAAGTTGGGTGTGTGAATGGGTACTAAACCTTACAGCTGTTGTATAAAGAACCAATCATCAGTACAGATTATTCACCCAAGTCAGCATGGCCCTCATGGAGAGCTACATAAAATGGGATTAAGTGCTGAGACCAGGATTGCCCATGGCACTAGGGCCAAAGTGGCCCCTACATCTTTCTGAGCATACCATCAAATTTTGGTGGTGCAATTGATGAAAATCAAGGTTGGAGGTTACCTGCCATTTTCTAACAAGGAACATATGACAACTGTTGGGTGAGTCCTACAGTAAGTGTAGCCCAGTTAAAAAGCAAACAATTCCTTCTAAACTCTGCCTGCCCAGAAAATTTCAATCAGGTCTGCTACTTTGTGTCATTGCCCCCACCCACGTCAGACTGTAGCCCCAAAAATATTAAATGAGCTCCCAGGTGACAAATGTTGCTCATCTCATGTGCAGAGGAATGAAACTGAGCGGTGCCTTTGTTTAAAAAGAAGGAAGTTTCTGAAAAATTCTACTAACCCTCTACATTATCTGCAATCCTCCAACTGTGCCTCACATGATAATTTCCCAAGGATGAACTTTCATGAATCTTTCATTACTTTTCAAACATTCTGAAGATAAACATGCTTCTTTCTGAATATGCCTGTCAATTTTTTTCTTCCAGAAGGCTTCTGTATCATCAATCTAGCCAGGAGGGAGGGAGAAGGCAGGGAAGGACTAGTTATGATGCACATCTGACACCAGATGACCACGAATGGGAAGGTTCTGCTTATGGCAACTGACATGAAGACCCCCTCCCCATTTCAACCTTCAAATCCCCTGAATTTCCTCCCAAATGTTCAGCCAATTTTCCCTCCTTTTAGAGGGGTTCAAGGGACCCCCACCCCAAAAAAACCTTTAACCCCCCTAAACAGAAGAAGAACCCCTTAAGTTCTGGACCCACCCATTTAGGCAATGCCATGACTTCGCTAGGCACATCCCTTGTGATCCCTGGAGGCCACTTTCAATTTTAAAAAATGGCCCCCTGTTGCAAGAAAGCTGCCTGTTCCCGGATAGGGTTTTGGAGGACCACTCAGAACATTTGGTAAGGATAAAAAGAAGGAGCAGTTTTAGGAAACTAAGAGAATATAGAAGAGCTATTCCGTGCCAAAGTCTTATAACAATTCACTTCCTAAAGTTTGATATGCTAATTTTCTACATCAAGGATGGCCAGCCTTTTTTTAAATTTTATTTTTGGCCAAAGGCCTCACTGAGGACTCCATTCAATTGCTGCATGGAAATGAAGCAAGAGGCAGGTAGAGCTAGAATAAAAGTGTACAGTCATTCATTATTCTATCAACAGCTCCCCCTTTCTAACATACCTTTCCTTTTCTCTCCTTCTGAGACCTTTTTTCTCCTTGTCACCTGTTTATTAGGGAAGGGATAGGTTGTTCTTGACAAAAATCTAACTTCCCTGTTGGCAGAGGGGGCTTTAAATGAGTCTGAGGCCATATGTGGCTTTAGGAGAGCAGTTTGTGAACCCCAACTTTATGCACAGCTTCTCTAAAGTGAACCCCAGTGACCCATATTAGAGGTGGACTGCCAACAATCGTGATCATTCTGCTGGTTTCTGTCTAGGCCTTGTGTCACAATCAATAGAGCAGTTCTCTACTTACATTGTGCTAAGCACAGAGATATACTGCTGTGTCACTGGACAGAGTGACTATCCTGTCCATTGTGTACATAGCGAGATAACTGGAAAATACACATGGCCTTCAAAAAACCAGATCCATTCCCAGTGTCCCTGGGAACCATGCCATAGCTTAGCTCTCCAGCTAGGGACTGTGCAAGTGATAATGCCACATGCCAAGTCAGAGGCAACCAAAGATCTCATTATGACTGGCACATTCTCCCACTTCCGCTACACACCAGGCAGACCCCAACGTTACCCCCTCAGGATTGCTGCTGTGCAGCAGCTGTAAACCTGCCACACCCTCTGGTGTCCTTCCAGCTTGTCTCCTATAGGCCCTGATGAAGAACCAGAGGCCTGCCAGATGTTATTGAGCTACAACTCAGCATGGCCCATAAGGAGAGATCTGAGGAGCTGCTGTTCACCAATATTTGGAGGACTGTGTGTTTCCCCAGCATGATTCAGGTAGTAGGTCTCCAAGTATGGGATTGCCCATAATAAAATTTTGTTTTACACACACATGGGTGCACATGAATATGCAAAATGAAATGGGTAAAGAAAATACCCATGTACATATGACTGCAAAAAGTATACTTCTAGAGAAAGCCTAGACAATAAATATGCAATTATGCTTAAGGAGCTGTTCCTCTTAATGTACTTTATAGGACTATTACCTTTAAATACACTCTAGGCAATAATTGCCATAGCTACATGTCATACTGTTTCCACATTCCTTAGCCTAACCCAGTGCCAGTGTTTTGGGTTTGTAATTTACATAACTCAGAAAATCACTGGATAGATGTACTAATGCAATCTCTGAATGAGTCTTTCCTTCACAGGTCAGACTTGTCTGTGCTCTGCTCTGCTCATTGTGGAATAGATTCAAGGAATGGACTTCCTCCTCCTCCTCCTCCCATTCTTGATGTCTGCACTTGAGATATTCTAAAAATGATCTTTGGACTCCTAAAGTTGATATAATTCATTGAGATCCAAAAGACCAAGGGGAAGTCTCTTGTTAGCCCTTTGTTTGGGCAAGAAAAATTTTTTTTCTACTGAAGACTAATTTTCCACAAAGTTTCTAGACATTTCATCAGGGAAGCTAGCTATAGCTCCCATCACCCCCATCTAATACCATTATTGTTCAGGTTCCTGGGAAGGGTGAGACTTGTAGTCTAATGAATGTAGAAAGCAGTTGAGACGGCTCGGTTATTTATTTATTGTATTGTCTGAGGCTTGCATACTGCTCTAGTCTAAAGCAACTCTGATAAGCTTACATGTCCAGATACAATAAAAAGATTTAAAAGGAAAAATATAATGCAGTAATAAACAGAATATAACAACCACACAGTCAGCAGCAGGCAATACCTACCCTCTTCTTGAAGGGAACAAAGACTCAAATCGCATGCATACACACACTTACCCCAAGGCCCTTTGGAAGAACCAGATCTTAATGGCTTTCCAAAACATACTCGGGTTGGAGCCGTTCTGATCTTGGGCAGGTCCTGTTGAGGGGGAATCAATGAAGAAGGCCCAGCCCTCTCTTTTAGTTGGTCTGTTTAAAAAAAAAAACCCACTACCTTAATTGTTGTATGCTGCCCAGAGTCGCTTTGTGTGAGATGGGCGGCTATATAAATGTGATGTATAAATAAAATAAATTTTAAAAAATATCAAACCAACGAACTTCCAGAATAACTGGTGTCCCATAAATTAGTCACACTCAAAGCATGAGCTGACTTTATTGTTGCAGGGTATAATAACTGAAGCCTGAAAGCCTGGTAGCAGAGTATGGTCAAAAAAGTCAAGATGGCAATCACAATGGTGAAGATGGAAGCTGTGCCTGCTTTTCAGGTGTGCACATAAAATTCAGGCAAAGCTTCCGTCACACCACTGCGGCACCATCTTGACTTTTTAGACCACAGCTTTCAGGCACGCCTGCCTGCCAGAGTTTCCCTTTGCCCCCTCTTATACTAAAGAAAATCAAGACAGGGTTGTTTTCAGTGTCTCTCTCTCGCATGGTCCTTCCTGTCCTGGGTTGAATAGCTGTCTACCTTCTCTTACTGGTTTTCCTAACGACTCTTGTATACCTTTGTCAAAGCAATGCTGACATCTATTCATACGTTACGTTCAGTTCTGTAAGATATGCAAAGAGTGTACAGAGAACCCTAAAGGATAAATGTGGCTTGTTTAAGGTTTGTAAGTCATGGTTTATGGCTTAGTACTATGTGTGAATCAGGCTTGTCCAACAAACCATGGTTGAAGCAAATCATGGATTACAGCAGTGTGTGAATTCTCTAGCAGCTGACCTTATGCTATTTACCTTATCTCATCTGAACCAATCTTTGGTGAATTTTCTTTCTTTTTTTTCAAGTAAGAAGGAGAATGTTTAAAGAATTGTCAATTTTTTAAACATTGTCTAGGGCAATTAAAGGTCTCAGCAGATGTCAAAAGCTGGCTAGTGTTCTCTGGACTCAGAAGGAAGCAGGGTTAACCCTGGTTAGTATTTAGCTAGGAAACCACCAGAGAATATTGTGTTTTTAGGCTGATTAGGAAGTTGAAAAAAAGACTCAGAAGGCCATGGCAAACAACTTCTAGAACATTGACAAGAAAACTGCATGGATCATGAATGATTGCAGCGGGCAAGTGATGACGTGTAGATGCTGATGTCATCACACAAATATTACAACTTGCATACACTGCTTGTGTCAAATGTTGGGACTCAGATATATAATCCTGGCATGTACATGATGTCACTGTATGTATCATTTGTTTGCATCTTGCAGTTAGTTATGAGCACCATGGACATGTTCATGAGGTCATTAAGTGACAGGTTTGATTTAAAGGAGACTTTACTTTTAAAGCACTTAAAATAATATGCAGATCAAATGAAAACTAATGAGTATTTTTAAAAACCTGAAACATAGATTTTCTTGATCATGAATTCTTTTGTGACTGATTTATTGTTTTTACTTTTTTTGAAGACAATTCTTGCACAACAAGACTGCAATCTGTATACTGAAGTAACAGATTGCACGTTACACATGTGAAAAACAAAGAACTGGAATGTATTTGTTCAAATGGTGACTGATTCTGTAGAGGTTTATTTATTTTAGAAATGATTCATTAACATCAAGCCAGAAATGACTGAGAGAATGTATTCATGATGATGTATTTGACCTGTGTTGTAAGCCAAAGAAAACACAAAATATTTTGTGGTACGTATTGGCCGCCACATGCTATTAACCTAATAGTGGAATTTCCCTTGATTAAATTAGTATTACATATGTTAAGATGAGGACTGGGGAATTTTTACAAGAAGACCTATAGTTATAGAATAAGTTGATTGAAGTATGAGATCCTATACCATGCTGAAGAGGATCTCATACGTTAGAGGCAGCACTGAATATCACAGAAAGCACCAGCTGCTTGGTGGAAACAGCATTCATAACACCACTTGAACTGACCTGAAGCAATAAACTTCATGGTTAAGAGAGGAGATTACAATAACCCCTTAGGTCAGTGTTTCTCAACCTTGTCAACTTTAAGATGTCTGAACTTCAATTCAATGTAAGTGACGCCACCTTAGGCAATGGTTGCAGCTCTCATTATATGGGCAAAACTAAGGACCCCATGTGATGGCAGGGTTGATTCAGCCCAGCTTTCAGGAGGCAGCATGGTACCCTGGTATCACAGAATGCTGCCCTCTGGTGAAGTGTGGAGATCCCCCCATCCAACATGAACACAAGCACACATAAACTTGCTTTAAACAGGCCTGATTCTCACTTGTGACAGCACTAGTGTGCATGTGTAAATAAATATACATCCATACAGCAATTCAAAGCAGAGTACTAAGCTGTCAGCATTTATCCAGTGAATCTGTAATTGGCCCCTTATGAGTCATCCTTCAGAAACAAATTAACAGAATTGAACTCCAGTTTGTCTTTTGATCTGTAACAGAGGTGATCTAGAGACACTTCCTGGATGGGGTGAGACCTACCCATTTTTCCTTATCTTCAGGAAGGTTTATTCTTTTCATTCATCTCGGCAGCAGTTCTTGTATGCATTGTCATGCCAACGAGACTGCTTTTTTTTCAAATACTATAAACCATGAAAAAGCAAACAGTTCTTGGAAATGAAGCAGCAGTGAGTTCTCTTACGCTACTCCACCCCACCCCACTCAAAGTTGTTTCTTTGGGAAGAGAAAGACAAATGAATTCATTCTATCTTCAGCTTCCGTATCAGATTTCCCTCTGCATTTCACAGCTTTTCTCATGCTTTTACCATAATCAAACTTCAATTCTTTTTGACATGGGAATCCAATTCAAAATCAGCAAGGCAATCTTACCCATTCAGAAATAATCCCACTGAATTCAACTATTCGGTAGACAGGATGACAACTTTCAATTGCTAGATTCCGATCCAACATAAAAACTCCTGCTTCCCCTTTGATAACAGTTTATTATTTGGAAACAGGAAAAAAAGAAAAGAGAGAAGACCACAAAAGCAAGATGTGTATGTGGTGTGTGTGGGTGTGTGTATGTAAACAGGTAGTCCCCAGTTTAAGAATGAGTTCCGTTCCCAAGGTCTGGCCTTAAGTCGAATTTGTATGTAAGCTGGAACAGTATTATTGTATAATACTGTATAAGTAGTATTGTGTAATGAACTTGAACCATTGTGTATTTAACTCAAATTTTGCTACAGTAGGCTGTAACTTAACTTAACTATGGGTCGTCCTTAAACAGGGCATTCTTAACCTGGGAACTACCTGTATATTGTTTCACATTTAAATCAATTATCTTAAAAATAGTGGAAAAGGAGAAAACAAATGTACAAATTAGTTTATGTTGTCTTAATTTCCTCAAAATGGGATTCTAAGCCACATAATTTTTGTTTAAATATTTAGAGGTGAGCTTGATAGAAAACAGACAACCTTTCAATCTTGTCATATATTTACTACAATCATAAAAGCATATAATATGCATTTATATTATCTCCTGTTACCAACTATTGGAATGTCCAAACAGGAGCCAGTATAAATACATAACCATATCATAAGAACCAATGTTGCATTTCCAGTAATGAGCTAAATCTACCAATTTCTTCCTAAAGACACACAGGTCTCCAATACACTCCAATTAATTTTTGGTCAAATTTCAATTTTAAATCTATAGTAATGTGGCCTATTAATGCTAAATGTTAACCCATTTCCATTCATTGTAATTCTTCATTCTGTTCTTCCCTATCCTTCAATATCTACAGTAATTTAATGTATTACATACAGCACATAAATCGTACATCTCAGCAGCTCTCTGAAAGACATTTTGTTGCATCTAACCAACCATGTCTGGACTCAGAAGTTAAGCAGCATTGGGCCTGGTTGGTATTTGGATGAGAGACCTCTTGGAAATGCCTGGGCTAGATTGGGAAGTCAAAAAGACATTCTGGGAAAGGGAATGGCAAACATCTTTTGTAATTTTGCCAGTAAAAACAACATGGATGTGTCCATGAAGTCACCAGGTATTTTCTCGGCCTGAAGAAGATTCTACTTCCTTTAATTTTTTAATTTGATTCATGAAGTAACACAGTCCACTCACTTCTGACATAAAGTTGGAGCTGAAATGGTCAGGTTGTTCTCATTTCCCTGCTCTATTTCCTCCAGTAAATCCAATAGCTGGAAGAGACTTTATATACATATCCCCAAGGCCTCTCACAGGCCTCATTATCTTCTAATCTAGAGCGGGTTCTGAAACACTTAGAGCCACCTGCCCGTATATACTTGATTTGCTTCCCTTAAAATAATGACCACATACTCCAGTTCCTCCTTTTAAAATCTAATACTGTAGCATCTTCCCAGTGTTATAATCTTCTTGCTAAATCCAACAGTCTCTCCCTTCCTACCCTAAGCTTTTAGTCAGAAACATTCCTCTTCCATCCCACATGGACACACACAGGGTTTCCACATCACACTAAGATTATGATTTAATTTATTCTGGGAACCTAGTCATTGTGGTTTCTAGATCATGTTTGATGGCTTTAGTCCAAAGTGTGAGTCTAGCTATTGTGGTTGATTCAATGAACCACAGTTAGAATTATCAATGGCTTCATATAATGTGTGAAGCTAGCTACCTTTTCCTTTCAACCTCTGTGAATCAGCTATAATTTGACATCTAACCTATGTCCAGAATTGTGAACTTCACACAGAAGCCATGAATAAAATATTCTGCCTTAGGAACTTAGGCAGTAAATTGAATTTTAAAGGGGGAAACAATCCAGCTGCTGACATTTCTATAACCTTATACTATCCTCTTTCAAAAAATTTTGGTAAAGTAACTCTAGAAAAATCTACTTTTTATGGATGTAGGATAACCAAGAACTTGACAAGTAGTTTGAACTGGGCTCTGGATAGGCAGCCCATTAACAGCCTTGTGATGTAACAAAACATGGCAATACCAGGGAAGGTCCAGAACAGCTTGAATGGCACTATTTCGGACTAGGATCAAGGGACAGAAAGTAGAATCAAGAACACCTGCCTGGAGACTATTGCAGTAGAATATAGTAATCTAATTTAGATTGTAGCAATCTAAAATGTGAAGCAATCAAAGTGTGACCCACTTTGACATATAGACATATATTCCTCTCTCAGGACACCTTGGATCCTATGAATAACTCATCAAATGAAAATTAGTGATCAATAAATGGGTGTAAAGTGAACTGATCATCGGTCATACCCTGAGACTGTGGGCAGAGTAAACTGGAAAAAATCTGGAAGTCTTGGAAACAAATAGGAGAAAAATACAACAAAGAATGGGAAGGACAGTCAGGCCAAAATAGAATAACATTTATTTTATCCATCTGCAACTTGAGATTATGAGAGGGCATGGTAATCACAAGTTGTCTAAAAGTTGTTGCAACAATAGTGAAAGGCATGTTGACCAAAAAGGCATGTTAACAACAAAGACCAACAAATTTACTATGCCATCCACTTCTGTGGATTAGAAGTCCACTGCAGAAGACAATACCAGCTTGTATATTGCTACCTTCTAAGCAAGTGGTGCACTTAGCTGATATTGGCTGATCTGAAAACTAAGCAGGATAGGCCCAGGTTAGAATTTAAATGGGAGAACCACGCCCAAATCAGGCTGTTAGTTGTTTTTCCAGAAAGGCTTTCTGGAAAAAGCAATGGCAAGCTATTTGTGATGGAATGGACTTATGAAGGCCAGGCTCAGGGAGATAAGCATGTTCTTAGCCCCCAACAGAAGCATGGGAAGTTCAAGAAGATGAGGCTGGCACCTCCCTAAGGAATTCACGGTGTTGTGGCTGGCTGGGTTGGGAACTAGGGTTCAGTCTGGTGAGATTGATGTCAGGTTCAGCCCAAAGAACTCCAAGAGACAATGCAAATGCAGTTCTGTTGCATTTATTAGCTTCAACCTCAAGACAGAAATCTCACCAGACTGAACCCTAGTTCCCAAGCCAGCCAGCCACAACACCGTGAATTCCTTAGGGAGGTGCCAGCCTCATCTTCTTGAACTTCCCACGCTCCTGTTGGGGGCTAAGAACACGCTTATCTCCCTGAGCCTGGCCTTCATAAGTCCATTCCATCACACTATTCCTGTAATGCTACCAAGGACATGAGTTCCTCAAAGAGTCATCTACTAGGAGCAACTTCCTCTAGCAAGGGTCTCTATTGGGTGCAGCTCAGAAAGGAGGCTGGGCTACAGATAACTAAGGATAGCGATAGCTCCAGTTTTGTGGAAATCCCTCCCTTTAAGGTGTGGTTTTCATCTTCTCTAATGGCTGGTAAAAGAAAGTTGATGAATTAACATTTATCATTTATCTCTGATGGCTGGTTTGATAATAAGTTAGGTGGCTTTATTGTGATATATTATGTTGGTTATGTGTTATGTTTTATTAATGTGTGATTTTATAGTTTAATACCATGTTGCAAGCTGCCAGGAGCCAGGTTACCAGGAGCGTGCTGGTAGAAATATGAACAATCAATCAATCAATCAATCAATCAACATGTATGGATGCTGTCACCAGACGTTGAGTTCAACTTCAGCATATCTTTGTTTTTTTTTCTTTTACTGAATCTCTCTCCCTCCACGTCCACAGAATCAGCAGCCTTGCAGCATATATAGCTTTGGATCATTTTCCTCAATAAATAAATGAACAAGTATAATGTTTATGACTCATTTGTTCAGTTGGGTTCTCTTTATCTAGTTTTAGACTTATGTGGAGAACAGATCACGTTTTAGATCGCATTTATGCAGAAATATTGAAAATTCAAAAGAGTTCACAAACTTTTAAGTACCACTGTATGCTGAGTACGCTCCCTGCAAGGGCACCTCCAGGGTGCAATGGGTGAGCATTGAAAAATCAGGGGCCTTCTGCTCCATCTGGCCTAGGACGCCAGCTGAAAGGTGAAGAGCAAAGTCTGTGGTCACTCAGAAAGGAAGGCAGCCATACCATTGCTGTCACATACTACAGTACAAAATTTAAATGGAGACTCCAGACAGACAGATTCTGAGTTTTGCCACAAAACATCAGAACCTAAACTCTGGGTACTGGGTTCTTTCTGTAGCCTCAGTCCAGAGTGCAGGAAGGTGATCTCTCTTGATCGTACTTGGAGTTAATTCCACTGAAATCAATAGCAGTTATTTATTTATTATTTATTTTAGTAAAGTAGCACTAATTGGTATTGAGCAAAGTCCTTTGTCAGACATCCCCTGATCCCGCTCCCCGGCTGGCCGAAGCGGCTTTCCCCTGCCCGCGACTGCGGCGTTGCTCCAGGTCTTTTCTCCCCTAGAGGGCGCGTCGCGGCCGATTGACACCGCCTGGACGTCCTATGGCAACCATAAAAGGACAGGAGGCGGATCGCTTACTTTCTTTCCTTGAGCATCGGATTGGAAGGCGACGGGGCATATAAATTCAGGCAGGGCGGAGTGAAACAAAGCAGTTTGCCCCAGGATCCGGCGCGGAGAGGTGGGAGCCGAGCTGTCCTTCACAGAAACGGGGAGAAAGACCTCCATGAGCGTTTGGCAGCGATCCGGGAGATTCCTTCTGCGCTTCGGGTCGTTCTCCCTCCTCTAAACTGGTCACTTCCGTGATTTTATCGGAGAGAGAGGAGGGAAAAAAAAAGA
This sequence comes from Liasis olivaceus, assembly GCA_030867105.1. Taxonomy (NCBI): domain Eukaryota; kingdom Metazoa; phylum Chordata; class Lepidosauria; order Squamata; family Pythonidae; genus Liasis; species Liasis olivaceus. Next base: position 134,533,566 of record CM061349.1, on the reverse strand, counting down.
TTACGGACATCTCAATGAAGGAAAGAAGAGCTAGCCAGAAATTATCCAGCAAATCAATCATGGACCCTAATCAGAATGTGAAGTGCAAAATAGTGGTGGTGGGAGATACGCAGTGTGGAAAGACGGCTTTGCTTCACGTCTTTGCCAAGGACTGCTTTCCTGAGGTAAGTTTCCATCCGCCTGCCTCGAGGACCCCTCTAAGTTTTTAAGCTTCTTTTCGGCTGCGGGGAGACGGCTTTCCCAGGGAAGATCTCTCCCGTGACACGCAGGGACGCAGTTCATGCGGAATGCCAGAGCAGTGCAACATTCGGTCCGCTGATGCGGATCCTAAGGACAAACTAGAGAAATTAGCCTGGCCTGGACCCGGGTTGGGGAGGGGGAGAGGAGACCTGAGGTCACCAGGGTCTCAGCTGCTAACTGAAGCTCACAAAGCCATTTCTCCGAGAGACTTTTGTGGAGCTCTGGATCCCAGACTGCTCGAATCCCGGTTGTGCTGTCCAGACTAAAGCCGCTTCCTCGCTCATGATTGATAGTGTCACCCAGCCACCCCTGTGGTGATATAAAGCCTGTCTTCATGGCTGATATATTAGTCCGGGGCTGGCTCGCTGCCTTATAAATCACTGGTGAGGAAATGGAGTTGATGCCCGGAACTTCTAGCTGCTCTCCTTTATCTCCAGCTTCCAAAATCATGCTTGGGTTCCACTGGGTAAGCTCTGCTGAACTTGCCTGTAACAATTTAGTGAAATTTAGCAATTTAAGTTAGTGGATGGTGATGCCCTAAGAATCTGTTTAAAGCATACTTGTAGATGCAGAAAAACTCTAGCATGACTTTGTCAAGCAGCATTGTGCAGCTATTGTATCTTTCCCTCCTTAAAAGATATTTTTGTGGGGGGGGGGGGGGGAGGAAAGAACAACATGCAGACCCCTGCCCCCTTGATTGAGTGCTGCAAGCGAGGCAGCATTCCTTACCTGGGAACAGAGTTAAACAGAATCCATTTTAATTCGACCTTCCCCAAGCTGGTGCCCGCTAGATATTTTGAAGGATGACTCCCATTAGTCCCATCTAAGCTGGCCTTTGACCAGGCGTGATTGGCACTGCAGCTGAAATATCCTGAGAGGTTTGGTTGACTTTTGAGATCTGAGAAGTATAAACTTGGTTGAAGGAGGTGAACAGAGGCTGATGCCACAATGTATGTTCCAAACCAATAATGGAAAATGGTATAGAAATAAAGGAAGGACAGATGTGAAGAGGATGAGGGGAAAATCCCTGTCTGCATTCACTTCTCAGTCACTGAATCTGCAAGAAGGGGAAAAAAATGTTAAAAGTGATGTGGCGTTAACTTTCAAGCGACGCTAATACTGTGCTTCTCTCTTTTGTTGCCTAGAATTATGTGCCCACTGTGTTTGAGAATTACACCGCCAGTTTTGAAATAGACACACAAAGGATAGAACTCAGTCTCTGGGATACTTCGGGTAAGAGGCTTGCTGTATAGCAGGAATCCTTCTTTGGTTTCCATGCCATTCGGGTGACTCATATCTGGCTTGTGCCATAATTATAAGGCTCCACTAAAACCTCTGTTAACACCCTGTTGATGAAGTAATTATTTGCCATCTTGAATGCTGCTTTTTTGGTGGGGGGGAGGTTCAGATTTCCACGTAAAGTATTATGTCCCCTCCTCCCTCCTCCTTTGTTTTAACTGTAACTCTTTCTGCAGTGTGGTTATTGCTTCCATCATGTTTACCTGACTCCCCCCCTGCTCTTCCTTATTTTTAATTCTCTCAAGGGTCTTAGGGTAATTAGCTGAACAGATGGGAGAAGGTTATTCTGGCCTATTGTGAGCCATTCTTTTTAATATTTGCCTCCACTGCTGGGGGAACCGGCGTGTGTTCTCCGTCTGGTAATACGTGATTATACAGCAGCAAGAAAATGAGTAACGACACATATGCCAATGTACATTGGGGGGGGGGTGTTTCTCACTGATTTTTCTTACGTTTTGGCACATATTTCTCATGAATTTTCCCTCAAATATTCTCTGCTGCAAAACGTGTGGGAAGTCCTCCACTTAGTGGATATTAGGTGGTTTTGGCATGGGGGTGTAATCCCTGGAGGATTTGACAATACATCCAGCAGGGGGTGGAAAAGCTTTTGAAATGGAATTTGATAAAGCTGAAAGAAGTTTAAACAGAGAACTGGAGTTTTATATCTAAGCATAGTTCAAGGTGCAGTTAGGTATCCTAGAAAAGGGTTAACCACAAGGTAGATTACTGAGGGGTGGGTTGCTGAATTTCAGTAGATGAACAAACTTTATACCTTCCAACTGTTTAAACAGCAGCAAGAAAAAGGCTCCTCCCGCTCTAAAATTTGTCTTGATATCTCTAGTAATTTAGATGTAGATTTGAAATTGTCACATTCATCTCCTCTATTGGGGGAGATGGGCAGCATACAAATTTAATAAATAAATAAGTAAATCAATCAATCTCAGTATGTAAGATTTACTGAGTAAAGTAGATGACTGGATTGTCCTCTCATATGAGCCATTATATAATTTGGTAGCCTCTAGTTACTGTTAAAGAGTAAAGTAGGCCCAGGTTTCCTGGGCCTTGTTTGCTAAGGAAGCCTTGGAACAGTTGCTTTCTAGCAAGACAGATCAACATAGCTTGTACAATCTAGATTGACTAGCAATGATCCTGTGGGTTTCAAACGAGTCTTTCTCAACCTACATAGGGATATCAGAGATTGAACCATGGGCCTCTAGCATGCAAAGTTTGTATTCTACTACTGAATTATAGTCCTTCACTTCCCCTTCCCTCCCTCCATCTTGTTAGATTACAGCACTGGAAACCATTGCTGTTTTCCCCTTCTGCTGTGCGCCAGATTGTCTAGCAGTCTTCTAAATGAATTTTCTGCCCCATAAATCATCCTCTTGAGCCTCTTTTTGCCTTTCCCCTAAGCCGCACTGTGATTTAATGCCAGGTTTGTAGATACTGTCATCTCAATCCATGTTCTATCCTAAGGCAATAGCACTGAGATGGTGGGAGAAATTAAAGAAAAAGTGTAACCTGGATCACTTCTGAGAGACTGAGACAACAGTCCTATAAAGACATTAATCCGTGATTTCCGGTGGTTTAATGTATACTGTCCCATCATTCCTAAAACCAGGGTCTCTTGCTAAAATGTTTATATTTCATATAGATATGAAGCACATTTATAACCTCTTTCAGACTTTCAGGCCAAGTCTGTAAAGAGCTTTGCAATGAACTGTGTAAGGGGGTGCTAGAAGCAAGCTACGCATGTACACTCATGTCCCTGCAGGACTTGCATAAGGCTGAATTCTCTTCTAAAAGAGGTGACCAGATGTTGTACTCTGCAAGAACCACTGCAAAAGAGAGTACAAATGGCCAGCTCCATAATAAAATCAGCCTCATTTAGCAATAAAATGCATTCATTCAAGTACAACATTCCATAAGAAGCAGAAGCAGGAAATGCTGGAATCAATTGCTTTCAATATGCAGGTAGAACCATCAAGGGGCTCATTAAAATGGTATTTTGTTGGGGCATATCTAGGATGCCAGTGGTCATGTCTGTTCCAAAGAAAGCCAGTTTGGGGTTATGCTGTTTTGATGCGTTCATTTCTACCAGAATTATAATGTGAATTGGCAAACAGAGTTGGCTTGAAAGGTCGGATTGTCTAAAATAATCAGGAAAACTTGCAGAATATCTTAGAAGTCTCTGCTAAGGGCATGAAGAATTTTACCTCTCTCTCTCTCTCTCCTGACTGATATATATACATACACAAATGCACATGCTGAAGTTCCAGGGCTTCTGCGGAAAAAAAAATTCCATCAAGTTAGATGAGGTTATAAAATTCCGTGCTCAATACAGAACAGATAAAATCATCCCGGTACACTCTAATTTATGACAGATAAAAAAAACTTGGTACTGAAGAGTGCAAGAGTGCCCCTAAGGGGTGGGAGACAAAGGAATGCGCAAGATGATGAGAATGAATGGCAAGAGAATCTGAGCTTTTGTCTGTATTGCCTTAATATGGGTAAGACCACCCAGTGGGTTAGCCATTCTTCCAAGGGCAAAGAAACCCAAAGAGTTGCTGAGGAAGATGCCTGTTTTACAGTCTAACACAAAGTGCAAAGCTGTTTCTGGTTTTGAAAACACTTAAGGTATGGGAGCAAATGTTTGCCTGCTGGTTGGAAGAAGCAACATTATGAAATCCCATGATGGCACAAAGGACTGTCTGATGGGGAAGGGAAGGTAATAAAAGCCCCATATGGCAAGTCTGTTTGTCCTGTATATTGGGCAACATTTCTACAGATCTTTTGAAGAAACCACAATTAAGTTCTTTCTGCTTTAGCAGTCTTCACAGCACATTACTGCTGTTGGCATCATTGGAATGCATGCTTCCAGATGTGGATGACAGCTGGGAGGCCTGCAGTTCTGATTCTCTTTCTCTTTTCTCTTCCCCCTACAGAGGAATGTGTGCTGTTTTTCTCACTCCACTGTGATAAAATGAAATTAAATTCTCTACTTCTACCCCATAGCAGGAGAATGAGCATAAAATGGAGAGGTGCAGTGAAGAAAAATACAAAAATCTCACTCAGAACTTCTGCTTTTATTCAAAGCTAGAGATTTCCTAAACTATTGTACATGTTGAGGGTAGTCTGTAGAAACATTTTGTTTTCTAAATTTAATGACTAAGAATTAAATTCCATTGAACTCAATGGGGCTTATTCAAAATCTAAACAAACCACTTCAGATTAGAATCTTACTGACATATCTTGTTTATTCCTGCATAAATGAAGTTATACTAGGTTGTCTGGTATCAGCTTTCCATATGTTTTGGACTGTGGTTCCCACTGTTCCTTGCCTGATGCCATATTAGCTGGAGGTGAAGGGAAAAAAAATATGTCATTTATTAGGTTAATTATCCCAGCATTTTTATGTTACTAAACATAATAGAACAATTTCTTCCTGATCCTGGCATGAATCAAACATAGCCTTCCAATTCCAGCAGGATATGATGAAAGTGACTTCAAAAACTTTGAGGAGAGTGGCTGAGTACTTTAACACATTTCTTAATTCTTAATTATTATTTTTCTGTATATTGACTTCTCTTGCTCATTTGGGTCTCAGTTCCTATGATCTCTTCTACATTGCCCTCAATAAGCAGGAGCTATAACTATCTAAAAAAAAAAATAACACTCATCTGGATTACTTATACTTGTGGATTACTAGGTAAAGAAACCTTGGTCTGATATTATCCTTCTCATCTCTGTTAAAGATGAGCAGCATATCTTTTACAAGCCTACAGTAGAGGAAAGGCCTGTTTGCTAGACTTACTTTCAGCTAGAGAGTATAGGATTGCAGCATGTCTGAGTCAAAATCTGGGCCTAGCTTCAACTGCATACAGTTTGCACAAAGTCTCACTGCTTGAGTAGGACACGTCTCAAATATCAGAGCAGCAGTAATGGCCTGAAGTAGGCAACCTGTGATCCTCATAGTTGGAATCCAACTTTCATCATCTTTATCATTGGCTATGCTGGCTAGGAAATTGGCATTCAGCACCTACAGGGTTATATTATCAACTCTGGTAAACACATAGGGGACACATAGGGGACAATACTTGCTTGACTATGGATGGTAATTGGGGTCAACCATAGGATGGCAAAACTGGATTAAAAGAACAAAAGGATGTTTTGCCATTGGGAAATCCCAAAGTTGGTATGAGTTTCTGTATGGGAAAACTGTGACCTTGCATAATGTACTTTATTTAGAGTATATAACAAAGCAGATTTCTAAGATGCAGTGAATTTCTATAGCTTAATGTCTACCAGAACCAGTCCACTGTCTAATTGAAAACAACTCAAGAAAATAATGGCTCACATTTAATGATACCACTTGGGTAGTATTAATTCTTCAAATGTTGGTTGACACTCCCAAAACATTTCAATGTGACTCTTTGTCTCCAGTGTTCTCATTAAATGGATGGGTCTACTTTAAATCACTGCACATCTGGGATGAACATTCTTGAATGAGTAGTGTTCTCAATTAACTGCAGTTAATTGCTCTTTGACCAAATCTATCCATTTGGGGTTAAATTTCTACTTTTCTTGCAAAGATTTAGAAATCAATGAGTAAATATTTGAATGTTTTTATACTTTAATATATTCCTAAACCTGCTGGGATTGCAAACACTTGAATGGCAACCAATAGAGATATTTTAGAGTAATTTTCTTGAAAGCCAACATCTCATTTTTTGAAAATGTGAGAGAGTGTAGTGCAGCGTTCAGTATTTTTGTGTAATAAATCTAGTAAATTAGGGAACAGACAGGATTGGCAGTCTGAAAAAACAAAGCATCTGTACCATAGCCAGGTGGCCTAGCAATTCTCTCTTCCCATCAAGGTGGAACCCAGTTTCTGATTATGTGCTCCTGACTCAGACTGACCACTTATGACAGGGGTGGGCAATCCTTCAGAGGCCAAGTGCCACATGTAACAATTTTTGGGTAACCAAAGATGGCTAAGTTGATGAGGCCACATAATTCATGTGGGTGAGCCTGGGTTTCAGTGGGAATGTTATTGTTTATTAACTGTCATCTGCCTGTTTTATATTGTATGTTAAGGTTCTCATTGTTTCCCAACTCAAAATTGTGCAAAACTGTGTAACCTTGCTCAGAGGAGACTCCCCTCACAAAAAGTAGATTTGGAATCTCCATATAACCCTGCAGGGACTTGTCCAGGCAGTCGCCAGAATAATTTGCAATAAAATATTTATTCTTCTATAGTCTTATTATACAGCTTGCTGCAACAGAAAATGAACTCATTTTTAGCAGCTTGGTTTTGGACTTATATTTTATTTAGAACTCAAAACACCTGAAAGGTATATCAAATGAAAACCATGATGTATGTTTACTTGTTTTTATCTCATGTTAAATAGCCTATCACATCTAGCGGTCATCTTTTATAATGTCTTATTCAACTTATCTGTTTTCAAGCCTTCAGATTTCATAGTTGCATGGTTACCCAGTGTTAAATCACAGAATATTGAAGATGGGTACTATGTGAATTTTGATTAATTACAAGAAAAACATGATGGTATACCAAGAGGCCTTGATAACTTTCAAATTAATTGACTTTAATATTAATCTGTTAGGGTGATCCAGGCATGGCTTCCCTAGGTATATTGGACTTCAATTCCCATAAATCCTCAAAGAATGTCATCATTCTTTGTGGAATGAATCATAGGTTAAAGTACTTCACCTTCTGAAGCATTCTGTGGCCTTTTGGAATGTTGGGGTATGTATAAATACTGTATAATTTCAGGGGACAATTTTCCTCTTGATCCTTTTAGCAATTAGCCACTAGTTTGATTCCCCAGATCAAATACTAATCATTGTGGATTGTCAGTCTTCCAAACTATTACTGGATAGTGTTGAAGAAAGGGCTTAATAAACTCAGATGGGGTAACTCTTCCTGCCTCCAGAAAAGAATATGGTAAACACCATCTGATTCCTTTACAATGATCAGTATAGCAGAACTTTATACTTGCTAGAAGAATTGATTTTAAAAGCCAGGCATGATAACTTAATTGGGTTTAAGAAGCTTTTTCATTTATGACATCCGGGAAGTAAGCATGTAAACTGATAACCACTCAGCTTAGGGAACTGGATAAGGCAGCCTTTCATTCCTAGATCAGTGGCAGATCCCTAACCAAAAGAAGGGCCAGCAGTTATTATGGGTTATTGCTATACAGTCAGGCACTACTTAAACAGCAGCGGCATTTTCTGCTGCTCTTAGTATTCACTTTACATTTCATGTTAATATACTGTGCTTAATAGACTAACTTTTCAAAGGTTATAAAATGATAGACAAGCTTTTAAAGTGTATTAGAATTGTTCATCAGGCAGCATGGTATACCAAGGGGGAAAACTGGGAGATAAATGGTTGGATTGAAGCTAGAGAATCTGCATTTAGCCATATCAGGTTGACAGGTGGGATCAGGTTGGCAGCCATAGATTGGGCTCAGAGAGGCCTAAGTGTCCTTTCCTAATCACAAGGATGCCAACATATGAAATGCATGTCATGATGTTATGACACAAGATCCGTTCTCTCATATTTGCATTGCAAGTTGGCATGCAAATAGATAGGGAATGGGATATGTATTGTGATGCCATGATACATTTGGGAAAAACCCAGAAAGATTGAGTTTCACCCTTTCCTTCGTAGAAAACTTAAACCTTTATTTGGAACTGTCACCAAATGTACAGGTGTTTTAGTAGGTAGAAAACAGAAATAGAAACTGGACAGTTTTTATATTAATAAAGCTATCTGTAATGCCAGCCATTTTTTAAGCTTCCATCACATTTTTCTGCTTTGCTTTCCATTTTGTTTGATAATTTCTGGAAAACCTAAAAATTCCTGTGTTATTTTATGACCTTTGGGTTGACTTCAAAAATTATTGCCTTATAATGTAAAATATAATTTCTTGAATAGCCAATGTGCAACCCTTGTTTTCTGGCTAATTTTGAAACCACTGAATATGAATATTGCATGTCATTCTCTGCCAAAAAACCAACATCTGGGGGAAAAAGTAGCTCTTCCTATTTTGCCTTGTCTTCATATATTCAGGCATGTCACAATTGATATAACCAAATTCATTTCAGACCATGATTTGCTTAAAGTCCATTTATTTTAATACATACAAAGTTTTGGTATGGGTTCCTGATCTCAACAAAACTGAATAACAAGAGACCTAACAAGATTTTAGGAGATACTTCCCCCACCTCCAAAGGTCCCTTGGTATTGTAGTTTATTGTTCTAAGTAACCCTCATAAAACTACAGTTCACTAGCTGTATTTTGGACTGGGACAGGAAAGCAGTCATATCAAATGTTGCTGAACTACAACTCCTGCTGGTCTCCAAAAATGGACAGTGGTGAGGAATGCTAGAAGTTTTAGGCTAACAACATCTGCAAGGCCAGAGATTTTCTACTCCTACTTTATGGCCCTTAGTTTTGTTTTGGTAAGTTATCTACAATGTATGATTTAGGTTGGACAGGGAGTTATTCTTCCCTAGAACAACCCCCCACCCCACCCCAAATTGTTACTGAGACAAGCAAATGTGTTAGCGAGAGAAGCTTGATATGGAATGGAGCTTCCCAGCAGTACACTTTGACATCAGAACTCAGTATCAACACTGAAAGCAGATTCCTAATCCCCGTGAACTTCATTTTATATAGTAAATTCTGAATCTAAATTTTCATTGGATGCACAGCGATCCACTCAATCTGTGCCATTTTTGCATTTTGGGCAGGGTTTCAGTTTTCTTAAACCATCTTGGGGAAAGATTGAACAGACTGCTATTGAGCTGCGTTGAAAAGAGACTGTTTAGATTTAACACACATTCCCAAGATTCCTCAGCTCTGAGGATTTTGTTCTAGTAAAGAGGTTGAAATGATAAAATGCCCTATTGAATTCCATCTTGATGCTTTTGTTCCTAACTGCTGTCTTACTTGGGCAGAGATAAAAGATGCTTTTTGAAAGAAACCAGAAAATACATTTCTTGGGAAGCGTACTGTTTCTATACGTTCTTAAAGGATGCAACATAACATTCCTCACTCATTCCCTCACATTCTTTCTCAGATAAGAATGCTAGATTGTTTTCCTCCATCGTTAGGCTCAGCAAATTTATAATTAAATAAGGTGACTCTGGTATATCTGTATATCGTTCATATATATGTACATATATGGTGTGTAAATCTCCTGGGTGGTGACTGAGTGCTTAGGTATGTGTCTAAAGAATTGTTATTATTTTTTTTGGGTGAGGCTCTTAGTTCTCTTATGCAAGCAGTATCTCTGTCCAAAGTTTAATGATCCTTAGAAGTTAAGAGTTCATCATGCCCTTGCCTGTCTCAAGAATTCTCAGATGAGAAGAGAAGGTGGCACCCATGCTAAGAGCTACATGATAGCTGTAGGTGGGAAATTACAATATTGTACATTTCCCTGAAGTTAGTAGAGGTTAGTCTTTGTGAATTGTACTCCAGATGATAGCGTATGATACCTAGTTATCTGCGTGGTGCACTAGAGAGAACAGTGGTGTTGGAATACCAGGCATAAACATCTGTGATCATTGTTATATTCTTCGGTGAACTTTAGGTGTGCCATAAGAGAATAACTTAGATTTGGCCAACTACCGTATTTTTCCGACTATAAGACGATACTTTTTTCTAAAATCCTTACCCTAAAAATTGAAGGGCGTCTTATTCAAGGAAGTCAGCCAAGGAGAGAACTACGCGGTTGCAAAACTGCCCATACTTTGTTTCTGCAAAGAGGCTTCCTCCTATTGCTAGCCTCCAATCACGAGTGAAATAGCTTGTCTCCCAAACAGACTTCCTCCAGTCACGAGCCTTATGTAACTGACATCAGCTGATGCTGAACAAACCAATTAGAGGAAGGCTGTTTGCAGAGACAAGCTATCGGCAGTTTCACTCGTGCTTGAATGTAATCAGTTATGCAAAAGAGCCTGGAAATAGAGCTGCAGAGAGATGGTTTGGACCTCCTCCCACCGAGCGTATCAGGTAAATGTTAACTAATTACTAAATAAAAATGTGTTCTGCACTATCTTTAAAATATTGATTTCTTAATTTTGGGTTGGAAAAGTGGGGGTTGTCTTGTACGTGGGGGCGTCTTATTGACGGAAAAATACGGTAATTAATAGTCGCCAGTCTATTCTCTATGCTGGCCTTGTCTTTGGAAAACGCATGTGAGGCCGTTTTGGGTTTTAGGTATGTTGCTTAAAGACTATCTACTCTTTCTATCAGGAGAGAGCAGGTAGGGCCAAGGATTTTGATCCTTAAAGGTATGCAAAACAGATTGAGATGGCAGAACCCAACAGTTTCTACTACCCCTTTCCTAGAGAAAGGCCAGATAGGAGCAAAAAGTGATCCATCTGCCTTTCTTGTTGTGGCACAGGAAAGGTCAGCAGAAGTTTTTGGTCTCCTTACAACTGCACTGCAGAAGGACAAACATGAGAGCCCATTTGGAGGCTGAGCTCATAACAAGAAAACATGGTTTGATATTGCATCTGAATACAACCATCTATAGCATGTCAAATTGCAGGTGCCTGATGAGTAATGCCCGGAAGGGTCAGACAAGTACATGTTTGTCTTTAAAGTAGGGTCAGTAGAGCACTAGCTTAACTGCAGAAGATTTCAGCTTTCATCCAGGTAAAAGAATCAGATGGCATGTTATGGGAAAGAACATGACAAGTTGTCCTTGGTGAATTTCTGTTAAGCAGGGTTAGTTATGTTCATTTAGATGGACAAATAACTCCCTTGATTTCAGACAATCTGTATCCTCCTAGATTAGAATGAATAACTTTTTCGGGGTGCGGGCTATATTTGGCCCTTGAATGGCATGTCACAGAGTACACTTAGATAGGGGCAAATAGTCTCACTATTTAAATTTAAGATTAAATAAATACATTATTCCACACATATTTAATGGCTTCTCCCTTCTATCACATTAAGGATTATAATGTGGTAGTCACTTTTGGAGTTACTTTAGCACAGGCTTACTTCTCCAGATGTGTAACACTTAGAATTCTTTAGTCAGCTTGACCATTCCTGAGAATTCTGGGAACTGAAGTCTACACATCTGGATAACATACAGGTTTGGGGTAGGTCATTCTAGAAGTTATACCTGAGACTTTAGCTTTGGGGAGGATACATTTTCCCTCTAGCAACCTTATTACAGTAGTAACTGTTCTGCCTATGAAGTGTTTGGCAGTGTTGCCAGTTTCCAGCAGGAGCCAGTGAAGCAGCACTGAGATGACCCAGGTTTATTGTTCCGGTATAAAAGTTAGCTCTGGTGTTGACACTACAAACACACATTGTGCAGAAGACCACTTGAGATGCCTGACCTCATATGTTTCTCTTTTGGGATGACTGTTCTCAGTTCCTGATCCAACAGAAATGTCTGTTCTGAATACTGCAGAAGTGATGAGAAAATTATGCCATCAACTGTCTTCATTGTATGTACTGTTTGAATGAAGGCTAATGGAACTGGGTCATGTGCAAAGAATAAGGAAATTCCTTCTTCCTGTAGAACTTGAAATAGCTTGTTGAACATTTGATTCTTACAGTGAGAGAGGTGCTTTATATTAGCCTATGTCCAGGAGCAACCTTCTTGAATCATTACATAGGCCTGGAATTAAACTTGAAGGGAAATTGCAGATCCGCTTTTCCTGGCCAGAGTTTCACTCCATATGTTCCTGTTTCCTTCAAAAGCAGCATTCCTCAAATTCCTTCCTTCTGGTCCAGCTGGCCATTTTTCAGATGAGTTCCTTTTGCTGTTTACCTTAAACACCCTGAAACAGCAGGAGCTGTTTTTGCAAGGGGATATTTTGCAGTGTGTGCTCTCTATTCTGTTAAGTTGTAATTTCTATAAAACCTCTAACTCATCTGTAGCATATTGGAGATTTAAAACATTGCTAGCTCCCCAAAGCCAAAGGTGATCTGATCACCAAATGTTTGTATGTCATCTTCCAGCAAACAGTATGCTGCCAACAATCCTGTACATTGATAGGGAATATTTCCCAGGCGAACACCCTTTGGTAGCCAGTAGGACACTATCTGTGCCAAGATTTGGCTGGCTCTCAAGAGCCCTAAGGTATGCTGTACAAAAAAGGATCAGGAAGACTAAGGAGCCTCCTTTTGACCATCAGAAAATAAAATCTAGCCCAGTGAAGATTGAGCATATGCAGTAGCCACCATATGCTGATTGTCAAGTATTTTCTTTTAGAAAAAAGGATCTGAAAGAGGGATGGAATAGATTATCCTGCTGACTGACTGATCTGAACTGCTGAAAAGGATATGCCATCTGCACCGTTTTGTGGCAGGTCAATGATAAGTAGGAGTAAATGTGTTTTTAAGGATGCAGTCTAATTCTTCACATTCCTGGGAGAGAGACCACTCAACCATTTTAAAATACTTAAGTCATTGACTTCAAGAAACCGCCCATTCCAGCAGGCTTTTTAGTTTCGTGGGAGCTGCTTGCAAAGACAGTGTGGCTGGAGGCAATGTGGAATTGTCTGCATTCCAGAAGAGCAATTCCCTCTAATGACCCATTATAGATTTGAGCAGGTCATTAAACTGTGGGTGCTCCAAAGGATTCTTTTACTGATATTTGATGTAAGTGACACTACAGATAGGACAGAGAAAATTAATAGTTACGTGTAAATGCATGCATGGCCAGGCCAGACTTCATGGGACTGATGGCGACTGTGGTCAGATAACTGCTCAGTGTAGGGACTTAGTTATACCCTTCCTGCATATCTGGTGACCCGCAAAGCTGTGGGCAGCATGATAATTCAATCAACGTTATCATGATGACTGTACAGAGTCAACTTCAGAGCTTCAGCAGGAAGGGCCTATTGGCTTTATGTCCTATTTGTGGCCAAATACGTAGCATCTTGTTGCCCACTCTGTGGAAACGGGATGCTAAGCTAAGTGAATTATGGCTCTGATTCAAGAGAGTTCTTCTCTTTTTGCAGACGTTGTGTCTTGCTAGATGATACCAGTTATAGGCAGGGAACATAAATAAGATGTTTATTGAGTTTCTGGTGGTTGCATTATAGGGTCACAAGTTGTGACAATCTAAATTGTAAGTGCATAGAGCTTTACAATTAAAAGTAGTCCTTGAAACACAATTGTAAAGCACAAAGTCACATGACTGTGCCGACTTGCAAAGGCAGTTGTGGCAGTCCCAATTGCTGTCATTAGGTGAATCCTGTGCAGTTGCAGCGTCCTGCGGTCATGTGATTGCAATTTGCAACCTCCTGCCAGCTTCCCCATTGACTTTGCTTGTCAGAAGCTGGCAGCGAAGGCCACAACTACGAGGACCTGTCGTAAGTCCCCCTTGTTCAGTGCTCTCATAACTTTGAAAGGTCACTAAACAAGTGGTCATTCAATGAGGACTACCTGTAGTTGAAAACAAGGTATAGCTAATTTCCCATCCAACTGATCTCCAAGCACTCTGCTTTGCAGCAACAAAGATCTGCAGGGTGGTAAAAAGGATAGTAGCTGGGTATATAATAGGGAGATAATGCTTGGCAAAGGTCAGCAGTTTTATGGCAACAGGCTAAACCATTGTGTATATTTTCCCATTTTGGAACAACATTAGGCTACTGGCCTTCTTGGGATTGAGAAAGTAATGCTGAAACTATCTTTCTCTAGAGTCCAGACTTGCAATGAACCTAGTTACATGTTTAGATCTAAAATTCAATTAAGTTCTGAAAAATGCTGAGATAACAAACTGAACCTAACTTACCTCATTAATCACGGAACAGAAGATTAGAGGTGTGTCATTTTACTACAGCTGTAGACCTTTTAAAAGAAAGCAGACAGCTCCTGGGCTCTCTTGGCATAGAAGTAGAAGACTTTAGTGAGCCTAATCATGTTTTAATTCTCTGGAGAGACCAGAATAGTTTCAAATTATTGTTTCCCTTCCAAACTGTGCAGCCTGTGCTTCATTTATTGGTATGTGACTTACCTAGAAGAAGATGGGCTGAAGAACCTGAAGAAGATCTGCATGCCCGTTGGTTACCCCATGTGGGTATTCCATCTCTGTTAGTAAATGCAAAGCACGTTCAAAAGATGGTGACAATTTCATCTGAAACTAGCTTAAATGAAATGAACTTTAGTTGAGAATATGGGTGTGAGAGCTAGAGCGGAAAGAATTAAGCGCGTACTCTTATCCCCAGAACAGAGAGGTAGAGATAAGAGGATGAGACTGGCACCTCCCTGAGGAATGCAGGATGTTTGTGGGGTGACTCTGGGAATTGCTTTCACTCTGAGAAGATTCTGTAACGGGACTGAAGCCAATAAACCATGCCGAATTGAATCTGTACTGTCTCCTGGAGTGTCCTGGGCTGATCCTGACAATGGGGTTCAGGTGATTCTAATGGATGGTAGAAACTTGAAGGAAAGGATCAGGGAATCATGGGAACATGTGACACTGATATACATGAGCCTTCTCTAATCTAGTACTCTCCAGGTTGGGTTGGAACTGCTGGCAATGTCATCGGAGTTGAAGTCTAGTACATTTGGGGAGCACATGATTAGAATGACTGTCACTTGCCATGATTAAAACTCTTGGGGCACATAATTTTGTGGTGTGTGTGTTTTTTCAATTTTATAATCCTAATTTATTTCATTTATTCTCACAGGGTCTCCTTATTATGATAATGTCCGCCCACTCTCCTATCCCGATTCTGATGCCGTCTTAATTTGCTTTGACATTAGTCGTCCAGAAACTCTTGACAGCGTATTGAAAAAGGTAGGTGTTTTAGAAATATGTATATCTATGAAACACCACTGCTTTCATTGTTACATATTTAAATATATAATCCAGGCTAGTGATCGATTCAGCTACTATGTAGACTACTTGAAAGCGTAAAAAAAGAATAGTTCATCATTTCTCCAAGGATATTCAGCTCCTTATGTTAAGCATAGTGCTTCCACTTTTATTTTTCTACTTGGGATTTGAGTTTAAATGTATAGTTTAGAGTGCTAAGAGATCGAGGATTTATCTCTTGATCTATACATTGGCCAGGAATCATAACTCAGTAGAAAAACATATAATTTGAATCTTGGAAAACTAGATTGTCAAAATCCCAGCATCCTCATCATTGGCCAAGCTGACTGGAACTGCTGTAAATTGTAGCTCAGGAACAAGAGTGACAGGTTCCCCACTGGTTTAAGTTTAGTATAAGTTTATAGTCAAAATATTTATTGACAACAAAAAAGAGCCACTGCCCTCAAAAGGAGAAGAACACTGAAATTTATGTCTGATTCTTAGTCAAATTAAAAACATGTCTTTTTTAGTTGACTTCTTACAGCTGCTTACTTCTTAAAGGCATGAAGCATTGCTTCTTCATCATTCCCTCTTCAATATAACATAAGAACCCATGAATGAAGTACTCAGAAGCTGAACTAATTTGGTTGACTCAAAGAAGATGCTCAGCCTATTACCCAAATTAATCACTGTTAGATTTGAGTAGAATTTTATCTATTAATTACAATATGATCTGACTTGTTCCTCATTTCATACATTATGAGAATTTGAAGATTATCCTCTGAACTTCATAATTTTCTACATTTTTGATGCATATCTTGATCATAACATTTTACACAATTTTAATACAATTTTAGGATAAATAGAGAAATGCATGAATAAATAAAACATACTGAGTAATGTCTGCTTCTGGTGGTTATTTAAAACAATTGAAGATTAACGAAGAAATCACACAGAAAGGACACGAGCAGACAAAAATGTAATTGAAATGGACTAAAATTAGAAGGATCCATCTATCTTTCTTTGAGTCACGGTGGGACCAAGAAACACTGTTCTGAAAAATAATGGAACATTCTCCACTGCTGTATGCTGTTTATAAGGAGAAGGAGGATATCTAATCAAGCATACAGTATGTGCAGGAAACTATATAAAGGTGGGATCTCAAGCCAACGAGATGCCTGAAACATTATTTTCTAGTTTTCTTGGACGCCTCTACACAAGAACACTGATCCCTAGATTTTTCAATGCAATAGGATAGTGGTTAGGAACCTGTGTCCTTCCAGATGATACTGAATTTCAGCTTCCCAAAACACTAGACAATAAGCTGGAATCTGTCGTTTAACATAAATGATTAAGGCCTTGTTAGAATTTTTTCCTTGCCCCATTGCACTAAAAAGTCTTTTGGAAGGGTGGGGTGGGGAGATTAATATTTCTCCCTTCCAAGAGAAGTTTTTTTACGTAGGCCACTTTCACATTTACTTCTTGCCACAGACGAGAATGATGTTAATTGAAGTTAAATGATGACGTTACTCATGTCCTGGTAATAGCTATGCATATGTAGCATCAAGAAGACTTTGGACTCGGGTTTTTCTATTTGTTGAAGAGCTGGTATCACGTTCAGAGCATGGTGCAGGAGACAAAGGAGAGAGGGGAGAAGTTCAGATTCCAAATTGACATTCTGACTTGCAGAGCAGCCTTGACAAATTTATGTATCTTGGCTTCTGTTTTTACCTTCAGCCTCTCCAGATTCCAAATAAATCTCTAACTCCAACCTGCAACATAGAGGCTTCATTTTACAATTTAAATATATGGATATTTATACCCGCCTTCACATTAGTATTGCAGCAATGGGCAAACTGCTAATCCTCCAAATATTGCTGAACCAAGCAGTATGGTTAATGGTGAGGAATGCCAGTTCAACAGCATCCAAGGGCCTTAGATTCCTCATTCGTGTTATATTGCATGTGTAGATCTCTCATTGCTTTTGAAAAAAATATTCACAGAAATGTTAGGGCTGATTGTGATACTGCTGTAAGTTATGACCCATCAGTTGAAGATTATACTGGGAATGTAATCAAGCAAACTGAATTGTGACTTGAGCCTATTGCATTCAGTGGGTCTTAAATGTAACATGGGAATCCCAGCAACTAATCAATTTCAGAAAGCAATATATTCATGTACATTAGGCATGCTTTAGTTTTGAGCATACCTTCAGCTATAGTGAGAAGTAGGGGACTGCACATATGATCTTCCTACAGATATTAAAAGAACAACTGCCCAGGCTTGTGTATAATTCCATTGCGTTGTTTTCTGCGGGTTAATTGTGACTAACTAAATTGGATTGCATTCTTTTTTTTTTTTTTACACTGCATTGCTGATGCACATTTTGTAATGTAGTCCATTTCTAGAATTGCTGCTGATCTAACACATTCCATATTCTGCAGTGGGAGGGAATATACACCTAGGCTTGTTGCTTTATATTAAAATGCAAGTCAGTTTTCACACTGTGCAGACTGTATGGTGTGTGTGACACAGGTTAAGACCACAGTTTAATCTAATGATACAGTACATGAAATTTAGGGAGCAGTTGAAACTTGTTCTCGGAAACTCCCTTGATTAGATCTGTGCTGTCGGTTGATGTGATGACTCAGACACAGGGCAGCTGGGCTATCTGCAGGGGATGTTGAGCCTCCTGTTGCCATTCCTTCTTCCTCAGCCCTCTGGAATTGGACGGGTTTAAAGCTGGTAGCGCTACAGAAATTTAAGACCTGTCCTGACAGGTCAAAAACTCCCATTCTCTTTAAGATGGCTTCTGATCTTAAGTGAACCATAATAAACAGCTCTGCATTGAAGCACAGGGGTGCTGGTGGAGTGGTAATGGTGTGTGTGTAAAATAGATAGATATAGATGTAAATAGCATACATGCACATCTTTATCTAATGTGTGTGCGTGTGCATATAAGTGGAGTCCTTGGTGCTCTCTGAGCTTGGTTGTTTGCTTGCAGACATTTCATTACCCAGCTAGGTAACATCATCAGGGCTAGTGAGTGTGGGGTTTGCTCCCTGTTTATATACAGTAGCACCAAGGTAGCACCATATCTGTTTATATACAGTGAGCACCAAGGACTCCACAGTTCAACCCAGAGCTACAAATATTCTCTTCTATTGGATGTATGTATGTCTTAAGGATAATTAAAGAAACTGGAAGATATTATAGGCGAGTTTGTTCTATCACTTTCCCTTCTGTCTAACACACATGTACATCTCTAACCTCCTGTTAATCTAAAGATTTTCATCACATGATGGAGTGGACATCTATTGCCATCCTTCACTTTTCTTTCCAGGGAAAAGATTATGGAAATAAAACTTCCATTTCAATATGCTTAACCCTGGTTTGCTTTTTCCTCCAACATACAACATGATCACTCTTCAGCTGAGAGGGCACCAGGCCTAATCCAGGGACTGATGCAAACTTTGAAACTTAGAGGGGGCAGAAGGAGAGAGATACAATGACATCATCAGACAGGGCTGCAGTGGAATTTTCAGTCAATGTCTCTCTCATTTTTAGGGAGTTTTAAAACACTTTTCTAGACCTATCAGAGGCTTCATATACCTATTTCCTTCAGAGCTATGTGTAAAATCAGTGAAAAACTCTGCTGCTGTTTGGCATTGTGCACGCTTGGGAGATTTCACATTGGGGGGAAAAAAGAGCAGGAGGAGGAAGAGGATGAGAAGAAAAAGATATTAGGGTCACATATCAGCATCTGCGACCAGAGGTAAAAAAATGTTGACATGGTGGTCTTGGCAGTGCGATCAAAGCCCCACTTTTTTTTTTTTACGTGCATGTACAAAAGGGGCAGGGGCTTTGATCACACTGCTGTGACTACTGTCTTGACTTTTTAACTCCCCCCCCCCCCATGGATGCTACTGGAGCTACATATAGTCCATGGACCATACTAATCCTGTACTCTTTTATGTAGCTGCAATTGAGAACATCAGTCTGTGAAAAAAAGCTATTGAAATCTAACCCATGTGTACTTAAGCATCCATATAAATTTGACTGGAAGAAAAGGATTTAAATGATAGGCATCTGCAAATGCAGATGACGTAAATGATGCAAAAATGACTGAATGTGCATCCTGACATCACAATATAGGCATTTATGATTTAAGTCCCAGAATGGAACTGAACATTACAATCCTATTGCATATTTGCTTAGAAAAAAGTTCTGTTACTTATTGATCTTACAGATAAGTGTGTGTAGGATTACATTTTTTTCTGTATCTATAATCCAACACTATATTTAATGCTTAAATTGGATGTTTTACTGTTACATACATAGCACTTCAAATACACAGCTAATGATGATAGAGATTAACACTTTAAACTTCTCAGTGAAGTGAGATACTTTACTTTGTTCTTATGGCATCGCAAGATTAAGAATGTCTTATTTTTACAGTGGAAAGGAGAAATCCAAGAATTTTGTCCCAACACCAAAATGCTTTTGGTTGGCTGCAAGTCTGATCTGCGCACAGATGTTAGTACGCTTGTAGAGCTGTCAAATCACAGACAAACACCAGTATCATATGATCAGGTAAATTCTGACAACTTCATATTTTGCTTGTTACTTGCAGACTTTTCTGACTTCCATCATTATTTATAGTACAGTATAGCAAAGATGGTTATATATGTTACACTGATTTTCACCACTCATAATTGCTACAGCAACTAGGGACTTGTATTGGATTTCTTGAAGCCAGATACTGTGAGTTGACTCATAGTGCTTGTAGGGTCATTGCTCACTGCATATAAAAGATCCCAGGTTCAAATTATAGTAAGTCCAGATAGGGCTACAGATAACTCAAATCTGAAATATTAGAGCAATAGTGGACAGTCTTTTTCAGTTTAATGCCTGCACATTTTTTTTGTGTTCTGCCTGGAGCAACAAACATCCATGTGGACCCATGTTGTCCTTTAAAGACTTCCCCCAAACACTAAAGAAGGTGTGCAATTTTGGTCCAGTTCATTCCAGTGGGGGCTGCAAATAGAGTCCTGGAGGAGAGCAAATTTGAACTGCAGGTTGCCCAAACTGTCCTAATGAAATTCTGCCAGTCAATTAGCAAAATTGACTCATGGTTTAACTCAATAAAGGCAGCCCTGTGGTACAGGATCCAGATTGGGCCAGTAGCCATGATAGAGAAAGTGGATCTTTTGTATGAAGGTCTCACTTGAACAATGCTAGTATTGCTACATAGACTGTGAAACTCAAATAAAGGGAATAATCTATGCATGACTGATTGCATGTTGCTATGATAACATTCATTAGCATGTTAGGTGAAACCTAGTCATTGTGGTTTATATGAACCTACCCACTGCAGCTTATTCAGTAAGTCATGTTTAAAGCAAGCCACGGCTCCGGCAATATATAAAGGAAGCACAATAGCAGAAATGTGTTTACACATATCCTACTGGAATCAAATTACTCACAAGTGAGGACTTCATGGAAAAGCTTTCCTGTGAACAGAATCCTCTTCAAAAGGAATAGGGAGTGCTCCACTTGATAACTCAGAGTATAATCTACAGAAAATGTTATCAACAACCGCAGGTTTTATGTCCCCCTCCCAATTTTCTGTGTTGTTCAAGCTGGATAGCTAAACTGGGCAGGAGTCCATCTGGCTTTAATATGTTCTCCTCCCTTTGTGGAAAGAGTGAGCTGAATTTGTATTTCCTTTTGTAATGATAAGCAATAAGGCAGAAACTGCTGTTTTTCTTTAAAGAAACAAAAATTAGGGAGTGTGTCTAACTAATGTCTCAAACTGGGAATTACAACCCTTCTCCCCATGAGAAGATAACATGAAGATGGTACAGGATTTTTTTTTATTATTATTGTAAAGCTCCATCAACCTAAATCTGATGTAACACAAGATTCAAATAGCCCACTTCCAAAACATTTCCTAAGGCAAATGGAATCAAACTGCATTGAAAACAGTAATGCATACTTTTAAGAAAGCTTGATTTCAGCTGGCATGCAGCTGATCTACAATATGTGGAGTTCTAGATGTTTTTGAACTCAAATCACATCAGCCCTAGCCAGATAGTTAATGGTGATGATGATGGGAGCTGGAGTCCAGCAACATCTGGAGAGCAACATAGTGCCCATCCAGTCTTCAGTTTATTCGAATCCTATATCTCCAGTATATTTGTCAACCTTTTTAGGTCTATCCCATCTGACGAGATTTTGGCAATATCAGTGCAGGGACCTTTTAGATAATGCTGAATTTTCACAAGACTTCATGTGAGATTTTGGCATTCCCCCCAGATGTTTACATTTTCTCCTGAAATTTTGGACAAAGTTGCAAAATTCTTTCAAGATTCCACATTGCATCAAAAATCTCAAGATTTCCCCCATTTTTTTTAAATGAAGAATAATAATGTTGGAGGGCTCTGGGCACTAACTTAGGGGAAAATATATATATTACCTGTGAATAAGGAGAGTCTTGCCATTTTATAAGAGGTAATTGGCAACAAAGAAACGTGTCTTATTTGAACTATGAGCAGAATATTTTGAGCGCCACAAGAACGTCAAAAGAACCTCTTCTTAAAAGGACTCCAGAGGAACTTCTGCCTAATTCTGTCAATTGAAGTGTTGACTTTGGGCACCATTAAGTCTGGCTATGTTTGGACAATATGCATCTGCTCAGAAGAAAGTTCTACCAGTTCATCACATTTGTTCCCAAGAAAATGGCTTTATAGGGATGGGCATCCTTTGGTCCATAGATCACTTATATATTCCCAAGGACTTTGTCCAACTACAGTTGCAAAAAATCTGTGACACAGTTTCCTGCCATTTTTTTTTTTTTATGGGAAATGTAAGACAACTGAAACTAAACTCCTCAAATAGCATAACAGTTTTAAAAACCAAACCCAAACCCATAAGTTTTCCATTTTCCAAAGTCCAAGGAACAACAGTGAAATTCTGAGTCTGTCTGCATGTGTGTGGTATGGCTGTGTCTACATTGCATCATATTTAGGGATACCTGCTGAAAGCAGAGAATCCAAACAATAACATAGCTTACGTCATTAGTCTTCCATTTTTTTAAAAAGTTACAAATGAAACCTTGTTTGTCCTGAAGGCACAGGAATTAGTTCAACTTGAATTGTCAAGAAAATAAATAATATTCAGCGTTTTTTTTCACACAGTGTTTGCTTTTTAAACCTTATCAAGCTGTGATTAAGTCATATGATGAGATTTATTCCTATACAGAATCTATACAAAAACATACCTACAGTTTACAACATAGATGAATACTGTGATAAAATGGGGAAAGGGTCTGTTTTGGATCATAGAGTTGGATTGATCTTGATGGTAGTTTCAAAGTAGAATCATGTGGCCTTAGATCAGGGCTTTATGGTATACAGCATGACCACAACCTTATGTCTCTGAGGACTACATTTTTGTGGATTCCAAATTGGAGCTTTGTAAAATAACATATGAAACAAGGACTTCTCTGTGGCTTCCCATGTAGCACTTGTGAGTTTAATGTTCTCACTGGAGATTGATTGTCAAGGATAATCCAAAAGCCATCTGTTTTCCTCTTTGGTTGTGATGAGACAAGCCATTTTAATGATGTTGATTTAGGAGGATTTATTTTTCTCCCAAAATATTAAGTTTGCACAAAATTATTCAATTTTGCTTCTCTTTGAGAGCCAACTTAAAGTTCCAGCTCTGATTATCTAAACATCCAGCAACCTTTGGTTTCTCAATATCTTTCAGATCATTTCCATTAGGCATGAAGTTCTACAGTGACAAAGTACATGAGACATTTCCTAATGTCAGTAGTGAGACTTATGTTTGTACAACCAGAATATGCAAACTGTTCTACGTTCTAGTTGAACAACATTTTTCCCCTATCCAGGTTGAGCAAATAAGCATTAGTACCACAACAGGAAAGTCAAATATTTGTTTTTCCTCCAGCTTTAAGTGGTCTTTATCCCTCCCTGATACTTTAGGGCAGTAAATGATTCAAGAGGAATAAAATTATAAATCTGATTGAATCTGCAAGAGATTTTGTTTATCATTCTGTTGGCTTAGTGAAAGTTGAGAGTTTCTAGAAAACACTGTTCTTTGTCTATACAGTATAATAGTAGCCTTTTTTATGTTGAAGCAGGTATTGTTGATTTTAGAGTCAAGCTACAGGTTTAACCTAGTCTTGACTAGCAATGGAAGAGATGCCATCTACTGTCCAAAAACTTGCAATTAGCACAAGTAACTCTAACCTATTCCTTTAAGAGAACAGAGAAAGTGGCTTAGCTTCACCACATTTGTTGGCTTTCTTCATCTTTTGAAGCCAGTTGGGCTTTTAAAGTCAACAGCTGTAGGTCATAATCTAAGCTAGTTGAACTATTCAACCTTGTATTTAGGGGGAAAAATAGTAGACAGCCCAAACCTAAAAGTCTGTGTTGGTTGCTGCATAAAGAATGGTCTGTACCACAACAGTTAAAGCAATGTACTGTACTCAGCTTGGAAAGTAAAATGTGTCTTGTCTGCTGTGTTGAATCCATATATAAACCCATCATATGAAATTGTGCTAGGAGTTATTAAACCTATTTCTCTTCACTCTTACTTGTTGCCAGAGATATATAATTCATTCTATAAGCTCTGTTAGTGAGAGGACTCACAGGCACTCCCTTGTAGGAATGCTGATAGGAACATGAAATACCAAAAGTTCAGACCTTTGACCAGAACTTAGGACATGCTGTGGGTTGCATACCATCTGACCCAGTTACTTCTCCATAAGTACTTTTTTTGAAATGGGTGTTGTTCAGTAAGTGCTTTTTAAAAATTTTAGTTGTTGTTAGAATATAAATCTATTTAAAGGCTCCACTATCTAAATTTCTGTCAAAGATAATTTAAGGCTGTGATGTGGACAATAAGACCTAGGATTAGAAGACCTTGGATCAGCCTTTATTGGTTAAGTGCCCTGCAGATTCATTGAGGTTAAAACTCCTAAAATTGATATGCTGGTTGGGAATTCTTGGAATTGCAGCCCTAACACATCTGACATATATCCAGTTGGGGAAGTCTGTTTCAGGGGGACAAAGGGAGAAATTATTTTTATTTGCCTAAATGCTGTGTATAAAAGCAGTATCCAAAAGTAAATATGACTTTTTTTCAATTTGAACTGACTTTTACTGAGGGCTGACATCTGCCTCTTTCTTCCCAGGGTGCAAACATGGCCAAACAGATTGGAGCAGCCACATATATTGAATGCTCAGCCTTGCAGTCAGAAAACAGCGTACGAGACATTTTTCATGTGGCTACCCTAGCCTGTGTGAACAAAACTAATAAAAATGTTAAGCGGAACAAGTCGCAGAGGGCAACAAAACGAATTTCACACATGCCAGGCCGGCCAGAACTCACCACAGTCACCACAGATCTGCGAAAGGACAAAGCAAAGAGCTGTACAGTGATGTGAAGACTCCATTCCTCACTAAAGATGGCCAAGGACCATGTGTTTGGGGGGATAGATGACAACTCAACAAGAAGTGCCCAGTGAAAATGGCCTCTTATATGGGCATGCCAATGCTTAAAGGCCACAGTTTCCCCTTAGTAGGCAAGAACTGTACTTGAGGGGTCAGTATGTAGGGAATCAGTGGGAACAGATGGATTCTGAAGGGTTGTTGAAGCTACTTGGATGAAATACCAAATATGAATGAAGCTGTTTGAATGTGCTAACAAGGCTAAAGGATTAAGTAGCACCCATGGAAATGATGTTCTGGAGGAAGCTTATTTTCAGTCTATTTTGAATACCAACTTTGATTCCGATTACATTCTAAAAATACGCTAAGATATAAAGTCAAGATTTTCCTACTCCTTTCATTGTGAATTTTGGCCCTGTGGTGCAGTTTTAGTTTTTCCAAAGAATATATCTTTGCCTTTTAGTTGAACCTAAAAATAGGAAGCGTTAATCCAGAGAATACTCTTAGACTTTAAAAATATACGTTGTGTGAGAGGACTAGTGAAGAAATTAAACACTTTTTAAAGATTGTTCAGAAGCTCTGATTATAAAAACGCGGATGAATAAGGAAGTGGGTTTTAAGAATCTCTTTTTAAGAGCAGATCTTGGATACAACACCTTTCCCTTCATGCTTAACCACCATTTGGATAATAGTCTGAAAACTAAGTTGGATTTCAGTGGCTTCTTCGGGAGTTGTATACAACAAGAATGGCATAGGTTGAATGGCAACGTCCAGCAAATGGTGCTAAGAGTTAGTTATCAAGGCCCCTTACTTAGAAAGGAGCTTTAGTCTTACCGCCCTCCTAACCAGCTCCTTTAGCGTGAAGGAGACCAACCACAGCACTGTGTAAGAGAGTAAGTGCTGTTTTGCTACATGACCTTTTCTACAGTTCTGTCCTGGGTATTTTCTGTTACAGCTAGCACGTGAGCCAATGTTCTCCCATTATCTCCATTGCAATGCATCTCAGAGAGAGAGAGAGAGAGAGAGAGAGACAGAGGGAGAAAAAGGCTGCATATGGATGACCATCTCTTATTACACATTTCTGTTTACTTGTAATGAGCACTCTGAGGAAATGGGGAGGTGGAGCCCAAAGAATGGTGGAGCCTTAACAGGTCCCATGTGGAAACAGGATATTGCATTAATCCTGATGGTCTAATGCAAGCATATCCAGACAGTGATCATTAAACATTGCTTGGGTGACCCAGATTCTGTCAAATTCCTTTTCCCTGACTGATGACTATTGTTACATCCACTAAGCCAATCTCAAAAATAGTTTGCAGATGTTGTTACGCTTTAGAAGACACTGCAGAGCTCTGCTGAGAATGCCTCTGTGGCTTGTCAAAAGCCAGCATTTTCTCCAATGCTTCATTTTTGAAGTATTTTCACACAAAAGGTCCAGATCTATTGCCACTGTGATAATGCTTTCGATTGACGCAATGGTATGCTTATGGCAGTACAGTATTAAAACAAACAAAAAAGCTGGCAAGTGCTTTCCGTATTTAAGTATTGTAAAACGAGAAATAAGTTAACTGTTTCAGCAGAACATCACTTTTTAACAAATGTTGGTCACTTTGTATGTTTGGTTATTGTTTCTGCAGTATTTATTTTTCTTTTAAATAAAAAAAATGTTTAGTCGTTGATCACATCTCTGTTTCTAGATTGTTTTACACTGTCCACTGCTGATACTTTGGAGGGGCAAAGAACGGAAAGACCCGTTTGGATGACCCAGAGATAGGTAAAGATCTTGGGTCAGTGATCAAAGTGGACTTTCCAAATCTTTCAATGAATTGGGAAAGGCCAGAGTGACGGGCACAAAGAATTGCACTCTGGTTCTATTTATTTTATTTACCAATATTTAGACCCTACCAGAACTCTTCGGTTAATTTCCGATAAATGCCTGGCATTTTTGTCTGACTTTGCTGCAGCTTGATACAGTATTTTTAGAGGTGCTGTTGAAAAGACACTCGCTGAAAGAAACTAAAAAACTGCAGTGATGTTGGGGAAGGGTAGGAAACAAAACCGACAAGTGGATTCAGATCTCTTTTCAGCGGACTTTAAAATTTTTCATTGGAGGCTCAGAAATACTGCGATGATGACGATGACGATGACAATGAGGATGACGGCAACAGCAAGTTGGGATTTGGGGATTTGTTATTTTTACAATTCGGTAAAAATGGATAATGTAGAGAAGAATAAGGATCATTTAGCCACTGCGGGATCTTTCCTGTGAAGAAGATACTGCTACCTTAATGCTATCCTAGCTCTCCTAAGCTGAGCTGTGGAAGTTATGGCAGCAAAAGCAACCGTGCTTTGAGAAGCTGTAATTTTCCTGAATAGCTGCTTTGAACATACTGAGCCTAAAGTTATCTTTAAAAAATGTTCAGCTTATTGCATGAATAGTGTATTGTCTTGGTTGGCTCAGTAGTACGGCTGTATTATGAAGTAAGATTGGCCAGTGGAAAAGAAAGGATTGCTCATCTGCTGCGTATTATCAGCTTGTTTACTTTACTCATGACTTAATTCATCAGTGCAAGAAAAGTTACTTACAGTACATACTGAAAAGACTAGGAATGGCAACTACACATTCATAATTAAAATATAAATACATATGATGCCTGAAATGTTAAGATAGCCTTGTCCAAACTGGCCCCTCCAGATGTGTTGATCACAGCTCCCACCTTCCATAGTCTTAAGGTCCCTGTGAATCATTGCTGGTTGTAAATGGAACTGAAACTTCCTCATGGGAAACCAACTCCCTTAATTTGCATTTTTCAGATAGACTTAATGAAGGCTTCCTCCCCCCGCCCCCCCCCGCCCCCATTCAATGGCTTTGAGTTACAAGGAGGGGGAGAAATGACCTGTGGGATTTCATTCCATCAATGTCCTTGCAAGGAAGTGGATTGGCACCCAGATTTTACAGCCTAAATCTTCTGCATCAAACAAAAGGGTATAAAAATGTTTTTTCCAGGAAAGCTTGCCAATGCTGGGGACTGGCACGATTACTGTCATAACAGCTTCCATTGCCAGATGCAGTATCAGATAGAGCAGTTGTGTGATGGCCAATTAATCATAACAATTTACAGTGGGATTGCATCTCACAGGTAATCACAGATGGTCAGACATTACTTCGCTTAGTAACCATAGGATGCCTCTGGCTAAGTCAGAACAGAACCCATCAGTACCACACATCTTCCTTGGATGAAATGATGGAAACATTTTGGAAAATGTTCTTCACAAATTCTATTATGAGTTTTGGATCCGATCCAATTACAGCCTGCTGATAAGACACTTTCCCAAATATTAAGCCTGTTCCTTCCCCTCCCCTTCTTTTCATTTGAAGCATTTGGGACACAATCCAATGTCTGATCACGAGGGAGTAGACCATACTGAGTATACTATCTTCTACACAAAGGCTTGCAAGAAAACAGATTGCAGTACTTTGTGAAACAAAAATGGATATATCTCAGTTATGCTGCTGGGACAGAGAATACAAATAAAACAAAAATAACATCTTCTTAACCTGAAGCTGTTTCCCCATTGAGGAGTCAATTCAGCCATAAAACAAGAAATGAGCAAAATGGTGAATAAAACCGAGGCCCTCAAGAGTCGATATTCAGCCTGAGGGGAAAGGAGATTTAAAGACAGAGCTTGTATGAAAACCAACTGGAGGAGGCAGAAAGCTTGCAAGCTGGTTATATACCAGGATGGAGGTAGAGCAGGGAGGGGCAGAATGGTGTTCAAGGTTGATTGGTCAGGGCAGGTCCTACCAGCCAGCGAAAAGTGGATGAGTGGTATTGAAATTGTTGAGAAATAGAGCTTAGTGTCATACCTTGCCTTCTTCAGGCTAGACCAAGGTCCTCAGGTGCAGCGGTGAATATTGTGATGCCACCAATCCTGACATGATATTTGGCTACCAGTCTAGTTAGTTTCTGTAGATGGAGTGGGATGAATTGGTGCCATCTTGTCTTTTCCCTCAGGCGGCAAAAGAGCTCAGGTTTTCCCTGGAACTGGAAGGACTGCTGAGAGGAAAGGTGCTTAGAACAGTCACTGGATGTGACTTTTCTAGAAATTCTAGGTTTTGAGTTCCATTATACCCAGATATCTTTTAGACTTGCTTTAGTCAGCACAGCTCCAAGCTCCTATAAAATAAAAACAAACACACACGAGAAGGCCTGAAGCGTAACCGTTGTTTCACTCACTTTTCATGGAAAAATGTACTGACATTTTAAAAATGCAATCCACATGCACATTTATTTTTTATTCTAAATCAACATACTGTAAACATGGGAAATTGACTTTTAGAGTCATGTTGTGAGGACATTTCTGGTCAACAAAGTTTTAAAAGGTATTTTATTGACTTGCTTTCTAAAACATATTCTGCTTGCAAACAGAAAGAGTTCTATGACAACAGTAACAATTACTAAAACACTAGAATTTTCTGAAACTTTCAAATGTTTTAATGTTGCTAATTGTTTATAATCAGACAATCAGAGAAATAACAGCTGAAATATGAGGTGTTTATGTGGGTTCTTTGAAATACAGAAATATTTTCATTAAGTCAGAAAAAAGTAAATATTTCAGGCCTAATTTTTGGTTCTGAGCTACCTGAAGAAGAAGCTATAATATTAGCCATTTTTCTCTGGTTTTAAAGTTGCAAAAAAAGTTTAATTTTTGTCTCCTAAATGACTGACCTGACTCTTTTCTTTTTTTTTAAACCTATTTTTAGAAGAAAAAAAAGAAATGCAAGAAACACTTGGCGGAACATTTTTATTTTTAACGTGAGAAGCTAGACTGATTTCAGGATTCCTGTGCAAACCTGCAATGAAAGCGCTGTATTTGCCTTTTTCTTTGTCAGGATTTGGAAAATCAGCCCTCCAGAATTCCCAATGCAATTTTTAGCCTTGAGGAAACTGTCATGATTTTGTTTTTCTGCTTGTTTTCCTAATGCTAGGGAGGACAACTGTGCCAAGAACACATCCTTCTTACACACTAATTTCTCATTCACTTATCGTTTTACTGGATCAAACCAACGGTATGTAGCCAACTCTTTATCTTCAGTAAGTGGCCAGATGTTGCTGGGAAGATCACAATCATATGATATGAATAGTCATGCCTAATGTTAGTTCCTACTCTCTTATCTGGAATTAGAATAGGGGCTAGCAACTGGAAGTCTTACAAGGACTAATCCAACAGCTGCTAGTTCAGCAAGATGCATTTTTTGGTTGTATACTTGAGACAGGAAAATTATGTCTCAATAATCTTGATCTGTTTTCAAAGTGGTCTCCACTAAAATTAATTGCTGACCAAGGGCCAAAGTGCACTGAGTTTCTTTTTTAGTTGCATTGAAGCCTTACAAGACAAACAACTCAGAAGCCAGATAAAAAAATGATTTTTTCTCTCCCTCATAGGAATCTAACAGGTACGTCATGATTCCACAAGTATACATTTAGATCTAATGCCAACTAGTATCCAAAACTGCACAGAGACTTTTTCTATACATAAGCTGTTATAGCTGATTACCAGTGACCTGTGCATGTTTAATTGAATTCAGAAGGTTTTGCTCCTAACAAAGTGCATAGGATCATATGAATTTCCCTATACATTAATTGGTCTATTCTGCATTGTTTATAAATTTGTCCAAATTAAAAAAAATGCAGATTTAATGAACCAGGAAATAATGGTTATGTGATCATTGGGGAAAAATAGTTGAAAACTGTGCACTGTCCTAGCTAGTGTTGGTAGTCTAACTTTCAGAAGCATGAATCTTTGCCACTTTTCAGCCCTTGAAGACAACAGGTATCTAAAGACAGAGGAGGAATCTATGCTGGTGTTTCTCTTTCAGGCTGATGTTACCCTCAACATACCGTAGAGCTATTCTTGTCAGGATTAGCCCAGGAAACTCCAGGAGACAATACAGATTCAATCCAGCAAGGTTTATTGGCTTCACTCCCATTACAGAATCTTCTCAGACTGAGAGCAACTCTCAGGGTCACCCCACAAACATCCTCTTCATTCCTTAGGGAGGGGCCAGTCTCATCCTCTTATCTCGTGTTCGCTCTTCTGGGGATGAGAGTCCATGTTTCATACCTCGACTCCACACTCCCACAATTCTAGTTCAACTTCAGAACAGACAAGATTATTCCATGATGGCTTATTTGGATCTGAATTTCTCAGTGCTAAAATCTGTGAAACAAGGAGAAGGCACCCTTCCCCACCATTGACATTAGTTATGGGAAGTATTCACATATCCACATTTAGGGAGATCATGGTGTATCTTTTCCTTGAAATTAAAGGTGGACTTTTATAAGTCAGTTGCTGCAAAGCAGACCTTTTGTGCAGCTGTGTAAGCATCCTTTCAGATTCAGGTAACATGTAAAGGTTCTAGTATATATTTCCTCAGTTGTTAACACATTTTGGTTTCTGATTCTATGTGCACGGGCTATCATTGATGAAAAAAGATGCTCTCTAAATTGGCCAAGGCCTCTTTGATGTCACAATTCTCCTTAATTGGCTTTTGCTGTTTGGAGCTTCTCTCCAGGCATACATTTAGACAATTATCTGTAGTGACATAGGTTTTAGCCATTCCAGCTCAGATCATCAATTGGTCAGACATCATATTAGATAGATTCGTATTGTGCTGAAGGGCTACAAAGACTGAAAATCAAACCTGAAGTAATATTAATTAGAGATTACAAATTTTACCTCCTCCACCCCATAACCACATAGAAATCGCTGCTTTCTGCATTGAGAAGTGACACCATCCTTGAAGAATAGTAAGAGGGGCAGAGTAAATTATTTCCTTTTACCATTAACGGGCCATTCTCCTGAATTCTGGATCACTCCCAACAAGTAAAACTCCTGGTGCTCCTAAATTACTCCTGCTTGGCTTCTATCTGTCTCTTTCTGTCAAGAGTAAACCCTGGAGCATTTGGTCATAAACAAACAAGAGTACAATGTTCTGATGTCAGGTTTCCAGTTTATGTCAGAGAAAGACAAGCAGAGCACTTGAGTCACAATCTTTATACTAAGTTGGCATACCGTCTGAGAATGTAGTATTGTACATACAGATATATATTTATAGGTTATTTCATACTGTATGCATCTCTCTCTCTCTCTTTCATTTCATACTATAAGACTTGATTTAAGTGTTGGGCTGAAACTTACTTCTACCTTTGGTATCTATCTCTATCAATTTCTGAAAGCAAGAAAAAAAGAAGAACACAAGGAGAAGAAAATTTCAATGAATTTATATGGTTTAGATATGGTGTTCGTTTTGCTGTTGAGTATGTGAGTGCCCTGTCATTCATTCTACCATCATCTCTCCTGTGGTCTGCAGTTTCCCAGTCTTACTATACTTCAGATAAGTCCCAAAGAAAGACAGCAGGAAGAAACTTCTAAAGGGTTTTTTTTCAAGTTAGTTATTGTTGGAAATCATGGAGACTTGAGGACAGAGAGAGATACAGCAGAAAAGAAACAAACTCAGCCATCTCCACTCTCTTATAGCAATAATGTTAGCTCAAAAAATATCAACTAAAGAAATTCTAAAGTACCCCAAGAATTACATGGACAATCTGAAGAGGAAGAAAACATCCAGAAGACCAATTTCAGCAGAATTATTTTTCTCCCTCCAATAAGGAATATCCTTCTATTGGGAAGAGGGCAGGGTAGGGCCGTAATGCAGATCTTTCCTCTTTGCAGGGACTTGATAGCCTTGGGTTGGATTCTAGACATGCCACAGCCCAATAATATTTACTGAGCATGGTAGGGATTTATCCATTCAGATATGCAATAGTTCAAATCTAATCATTCTTTTTGAGCTATTTTAGTAATATACATCATAATCTGCCCTTCATTTATCATCTAATTCAGCTTCCTATTCTCACCAAACTGCATTAATCATGCAGTTTCTTCTGAGCCATTAACACTCAGTGGATGGCTGGAGAAAAGAAAGAGGGTATCAACTTTTATGCTATATTTAAAGGATCAAATGATGTATGAGACACTTTTAGTTCCTGTGGACCTTTTGGATTATTTTACCCATTCTCTCATCCACCATGCAGCGGATAATCAATTTCAATCAGCAACAGAGAATCATAATCAAATGATTTTTTTCTTTTTCTTTTAAAGAGAAACTACTATACATACGATGATTTATATTATATTAATCCATCCAGGGCACTCCTATTAACCCCTCTCTATAGACAGCAAACCTGTTGAAACAGGCAGCTCAATCCTATTCAACTTTACCCTGAAATAAGCCAATTTTACTTTCAGATAAATGAGCCTTTCAGTGCAGGTCTATGCAATGTTCTCAGTGAAGACATTCTCCTTGAGCTTAGTAGTCTTAGTATGTAGCTTGGGGTGCTTTTGAATCCATCGTTAACATGAGATGTTTGAGTGACCTCCAAGATGCTAAAATCCTGTTAACTATTTAAGTTAATAGGCCAGCTACAATCTGCTCTGGAGTTGGATAATCCAGCTGCAGTGAACACTGTGTTAATTTTCTTCTACCTGGGTTACTGCAATAGGTGGCATAGTGGATTACCTTTGAAGGCAGTCCAGAAACTTCAGCTGATGCAAATGTTTTAATTGGTTCATATGTAAATCAAAAGACCAGGAAGCCTGGCCCAATACAATACACAAAATAATACGGCTGTGCATATTCTTCCAAGCAGATATAAGGAAATGGGTACAGATTGCCTCTTTTCAGATTATTTAAAGCAGTCACATCTTTTTCTAGGCCCATGTGACTATTTTGGAAATCACTTCCAGCTGTCTCTGTTGTCTCTGGGTGCAATTTCCAAAGCAGCTGTATGAGGCTAGAGAAAGACTCAGGTGTTTTAACAATCTGAAAAGAGCTGCTTGGTATGTATCCACCTACATTCTGAAGCACCTCTTCTTCCAGCTTTGTCTAACTCTACAAAATAACCTAAGCCAGGATAAAAAGTGCATTCTGTATATACAAAACACATTTAAAAGTTCAATGTTCTAAAATGTAAGATATAATAAATGATACAAAACAAAGGAAGAAGTTAATCAACACTTACAATGCACAAAATGTACCAAATGTGTAAAACCAAAAGATCTGGAGAACCTTAAAAAAAAATCTGAAAAATTGGGAGCTGAAAAATGCAATTATATATACAATTATATATACAAAGTGCTAGTTTAACAGGGCTGACTAGGTTTGCCTAATTTCAGTGAGAGTGTTTATTGGATGTTTGTAGCTGCTGTGATTGGCACTGCATTTTTACAGTGTGCTGACTTTTATAAGTTTGGATCTTTTCATGTCTATGTAATAGGGTTGTGCAAGCTTTTAAATTGATTCAGAAGAATAATTTCTTGTGCTCAGAAGCCTGAAAAAAGATGGACTGCTTTAAAGAACAGAGATGCAATGCTCATGCTTGTGTGACTCACAGTCTTTTGAATAATTTTTTGAAGCCAGTACAGCCAAACAAGGCAATATATTTGCTGTATGCTATCCAGTGTGCGATCATCTTGAACGTTGCTACATATGCATTTGTGGGATACTAGAAGCCAGGACACATGAATCCAAAGGGAATAGATAGGTTGGATGAAGTCTTGCAGGGGTGGGGATGGGGCGGGAGGCTAAAGTCTGCATCACAATCTGTGTTTGAGAGGAAGGTTTATTTTGGTGACTGTTTTCATCAATTAACCACATTGATCATGCTGCCACCTGATGAATGCACCCCCAGCTCTGCAACAGGATTGCTAAATACCATTAAAAATAGTACATAATGATTGCTGTCCAATACAACCTGTCTTAAGAAGAAATTAACTTAAAGATGAATCCACTGGGAATTTCAGGAAGAGGGTCTTGAAACAAATCCATTCCAAGCAGTCAGCAAATCCTTTTCAGATTTCAGCCAAACAATGAATGAAGAATGCTTTGCCAAAATGCATGCATTACAGATAAATGGGCCAGGTTGTTAAGAATGAGTAGATTGATTAAATATTAGGTTCCTAGAAACTGAGCCACTACATAATCTAAGAAAAGCATAAAAGAGAAACTAATAGTAGCTTCTGTTAACTTTCCATTAAAATTTTAGGTCATGGGATTCGTCCGAAACAAACTGTGTCTGGGACATTATAATAAGGAAAGTACATTTATGTTTGAAAATATATTTGGTTGTTCTATTTTTCACAGCAAGCCCTATTAAACAAAAATGCTTGATTTGATACTCATGTCAGCTGCGTTGGGTTTTTTTTAAGCATGGAACTCACAAATATATATTTCCCCTCTTTATGCACATTCAAAAGGCCTGCAGGAGGACGGTTCTTTCTTATGAGTACAATGGTAGACCAGAAATCTAAATTGGGTATCCTACAGGAATCACTATCAAAACTCATTGATTCCAAACAATGAAAATATCAGAAAAGCCACCATACAAGAAACCAGAAAACGTAAAGATTTTTCCTGGGCTGTTGTAGCAATGCTGAAAATTGAATCAACTAACAATTAAATTGCAGAAGAATGAAAGATTTGGACACAATAAGATTCAAAGGGGGAAAGTACAATGACCCCCAAAATATGTAAGTTTAATGGAAAACTTCAGTGCAAGAAAGAAGAGGCATGTTCTTCTGTTCTGAAACATCCTGCATGATCAGAATACCCTTGAAGTTACCCAGCTCTTACCCTTATCTCTGTCATTTCATCCTTCTTCTTTTCTTCCCATCATTAAAATATATGCTTGTAATTTCCTTGCAGGCAAACCTCCCTCCCTCCCCCCACCTTCTGATATTAAAAAAGGGTCACTACAAGAATCATGTTGCTCTTCTATTTGTCCTCATAACCAGCTGCTTCAGTCCCAAGTTATAAGAAGAACCTTCTCAGGAGTTCCTCTTCGCTCCCTTTTTTGATCTTCAAGAAAGAGTCTAGACCTTCCTCTTCACTCAGATCTTTTGAGTGTAGTTAGTCATATTTTAGTTCCTTTCCCCCACAACTGGATTTTAACAGTCACATATATTACTGTTAACTGCTCTGAGTACCCTATTAATGGACAGGAGAGTTATAGATCAAAACAATTCTGAATCACTTCTAGAGGGCATCTCTTTGTTTTAAGATAATTCAATCAGCTTTTTGTCCTTATGTGAAGTTTTGAACCTGGTTCTCCTGGTCTAATGTCCATTTTTTGTTCCATCCCTCCTTTCCCCTTCTCTCCTTTCCTGCCCTTGGTCTCAGGAGGTATTAATCTTGTTCACCTAGTTTATGCTTTGAACTTAGGGTCAGGCTGGGTTACTACTTGGCTGGAAGACTACCAGGACTGTAGGCTAGACTGAAGAATATTGCAGAAACAAGCAGTGGTAAACCACATCCATAGGTGCCAAGAAAAGGGCATGATTTGTGCCCATGTAGTCACCAGGAGCTGAGATTGTTGTTGTTGTTCAGTCGTTAAGTCGTGTCCGACTCTTCGTGACCCCATGAACCATATTGCGCCAGGCCTTCCTATCTTTCACTGCCTCCCTGAGTTTGCTCAATTTCATGCTCAAGGAACTGAGATAGAGTATTGCAATACTGCTTAACAGTCCAATCCTATATGTGTTTAAAAACTGTTTTGTGGAAACGTGGCCTAGAAAGAAGGGGGTATACATATTTAAGTAAAGCAAACACATTCTGCTGAATTTCATGAAAATATGCTGTAAGTGTGTTTCGCTTGCAGTTTATCACTAACCATTACACCAGACAAGTTTTCTCCATTTTTATAGAATCTATGTTATGTTGTTATAATAAACATGGCTGAGGTGCTTGTAAGTTATGTATTTTCTAATACTATCATCTTTTGTGTGCTCCATTAAACCAGGGAGTCTTACTTCCCAGCTGATGAATCCAGGTCTGGATAGCATTACATCTTTTCAATCTGCTGGTAGATACTAACCATTGTGGATGCTGAATGTGATGCTGTGTTGGCAAGGTCCTGAGCATCAGAAAAGCCTGGCGTATAATCTTGTAGGAAATGTCACAGGACAAAAGGATGGCTAGCACATGCAAAACTAAGCGTGTGGGTTTCTGCTTCATGATTAAACACTGCCAGCCACACTGCTCAGCAAGTGTTAAATTGACGTTTCCAATGCAGCTACTCATGTTTGTATTAAATGAAGGTTGCAATCTTGCTGGGTTTTTTTTTTTTTTCCTGTGTAAGCACCTTGTGTGAGCTATGTGGACATTGTGTTTTCTGGATGAATAACAGGCTGGAAATGTCCAGGTAGCAACCCAAATTTGAAATACATCAGCAATTTTTGCCCCCACCCCTTCTTTCTTGCCCTTTTAGAGCTCATTTAAGGGGAAAAAGTGCCTTCGTTTTGTTCAATTATTCCTGCTCCTGGGGTTGCCCAAAATTTATTTACCATTTCTTTAAATAGTTGGCGTTGCCCCTAACTTAAACAATTGCTGGACAGTGCCTTTAAAGAAACCATAACAAATAAAAATGCATTACCTTCTTTCTGTATAATAGGGCACTATTGAAAGAACTAACAAAAATGGTTTAATAAGGGCAGGGGAAACGACTAAATCTCTTAGGCAGATAAATACATGCACTAATTAAATCTTTAAAATAATGATTTTATTTTCAAATGAACAGTTGCAAAAGTAGAAAAAAATATCCCATAAAATTTGTGAGTTGAGAGCTGAACAGCTTTTTCCTTGAGTCTCCACTTTTTGGTGAAGAATTTCTCCAGTTTTTGTGATGTGGATGAGATCCAGTGTTAGCAATGTTGGCTGCATACAATTGCTTTTCTCTCCACTCCACTCCATCCCCCCACCCCATTTTTCTTAGTTTGCAAGCTGCTAGTAATTTTGCTGGCATTCTGGCTATCATTTTGTAACCTCTACAGTGTCCCACACAATGCATTTGGGGAAAAAAACCTGACATCTGGCACAAATTTTACAACCTGTTTTTCATTTTCTAGAGGGATAAAAGAAAACGAAAAAGAAAAAGAAAAAGAAAAAGAGTTGAATTTAGTCAGAAAATGTCTTCTGAGAAATTTCAGTTCTACTAAGCTACCTCTCATCTTCAGCACATTTGGAAGGAAACTGTCCTTCCCAGAGCCTCAAAGCTTTAATGGCTTAAAGTCAAGAACCAATGCCAGAAATGGAAGTAATCTACTGAAGTATCTTTTTCCAAGATATTCCAATTTATTCTCTCTGTTTTTCCTTTATTCATCTGAACAATCAGCCACCATTTCATGACTAATGAATTTATTCAACTATCACGGGCTTCTCTATGTCTCTTTCCCATATTGTGTATGTCTTATGTATATTCTTGATACTTTCAAATTTTGGAACTATCTAAAGTCTATTGATATCCTCCTTCATGTTGCATGGATATAGTGCTAGGGATCCACATTTGAAGAATGACTTGACTGTAGTGTGTAGGCCAAGGATAATGGGACTTTTACGTCAACTGGGGGCAGAACTAGCTGATAGAAGAGCTTTTGAACAGGAAATTAAACTATCAACATTGACAGTATGAACACAACCAAATGTGCTGTGTTTTGTTATTGTTTTACAAAATGACTGATTTGTTACAATTCTAATTGAAGTTGGTCAGGTGTAATGTTCAGAAACTCTCTTCAAATGCATAAAATACTAAGACTCAAGAAAAACTGGAAGAAAGAGCTTCACTGAAATTCACAATATTTCATTCCTTTTGAATATATAAGGTCTTCTGACTTTATACCACACATGGTAACTTTCATTGTTTTCAAGAGGGCTTATTCCTGAGTAAATGTGGTCTTAACAACTCTAAGCTGGTTTAATAGTTATTCATGTTTTTCCAAGAACAGGGAGATTTTTAGTTCTGTGGATGAGGCTGGGTAGTTAAACAGAGAATTCAATGGCCTCAACAAATTCTAATTTATCAATGTCTGGCAGTATCTATTTGGGTTCAACTAATTTAACATTTATTTTAAATGAGTCACATTTTTCAAAAAAATCAATGGAATGCAGGTAAATACCCTATCAGGAAACATCCCGTTTGCCAATAATTGATTAGGAGTCAAACCACATAAAGTAAAAATAAAACATATTGTAAAATTGGTATGTTTGTGCACTTTTTTTAAAAAAAAATCCTGAATAACTTCTTTTCTAGTGAAAACTTCAGAGGGCAATGGATTCAGAGGTTGTACCCCCCACCCCTCCATCTCTAGATATTTGGCTTCACATTTCATTCTTCTATGATGATGACAGAAATGAAAATGATTATTTGGTTTCAGCTCTTCCTGGAGTGGATTGCTGAGAATATGCAGAATTTTAGTCACTCTCCACTCAAAAGCATCCTATGATGAAAATACTGGGATATTTGAGTATGCAGTTAAAATTCATTGACAATAATGATTGGAGGGGATTTTCATGAACTTCTACCATGAAGAAGAAGTTGGGCAGTTTTAATTTTATAAGCAAAATTAAACAAGCCTATGTGCTTCTCTAAGTAGTGTGTAATCATCTTGTTTGAAACCAAATTATGTTTCATGAGAATTTTTAAAAACAATTTTTATTAAAAGAAGATTTTACAATAATTTTAAGAACTACCAAAACATAGAAGAAGAAATAGGAAAAGGAAAGGATTATAAAAGGGTATAAAAAATGAAGAATAACAAAAAAGCAAGAAAAAGAAAGATATCTAAAGAAGTGACTTCCATACTTCTTTGTAGCAGTTACAAACATAGTAATTACCATCTCCACCCTGCCATATTGCATATCATAGTTCTCTTCTTCCCATAAAGAAACCTTATTAATCAATAAATCCTGAAACCAGCAGTTCACTTTTATCCATTTTCTTCAAAAAGTCTATACAGTAAAGGTTTTCCAGTTTTTTATGAAAGTAATTGTAGTTCCCTCCTTGATCAAACAAGTCCATTTAGCCATTTCTGCAAACTCAGCCATCTTCAAAATCCATTCCTCCACTATTGGTGTTTCTGCAGTCTTCCATCTTTGTGCGTATATCGCTGCAGTTACCATATATAAAACCAATCGTCCATGAGCCTTTTCTAGTTGAGTGTCCATAAGTCCTAATAAGAAAAGTTCTGGTTTCATCTGAAGGTTAATTTTTAAAATTCTCAGCATCACCATATGTATTTGTATTGAGTGTCTTTTCACTTTTTCACAAGTCCCTCATGCATGATAAAATGTCCCTTCATACTTTTCATATTTCCAACAGTGATTAGAAGTACCTTTATACAGCTTAGACCAGGGGCCCTCAAACTTTTTAAACAGGGGGCCAGTTCACAGTACCTCAGAATGTTGGGGGGCCAGGCTATTTATTTATTTATTATTAAACTTGTATGCCGCCCATCTCCCCCAACGGGTGACTCTGGGCGGCTCACAATAGTTTGAAAAAAACGTGAATGAATTCTTATGCACACATTTTATTTGTAGTACAAAAAAAAAACAGGAAAAAAACAATACAATAATTAAAATAAAGAACAATTTTAACCAACATAAACCCCACCCTGCATTGGTGGTCAGTGTCAGTAAATGTTATCCTCCCCCCATCCCAGCCCCCCCACCCCCTGCCCCCCACATTATTGGTCAGTGCCAGTGGCCATTCTCCTACTTGAGGGGCAACCACACAGTCCAAATGGAGAAAGTAATAGGGCGCCCTGGATCCCACCAATCACCCTGCACAGAGGATCCCTACTGCGGAGTATGAGGAAGTATGAGCTGAAGTGCCACTTTTTTAAAAACCCCCCCCCCTTGTCTTGGTGCCACAATTCTTTATCACCTGGTGGTGACCTAGTTCCTTCCTCCCACTCATAGCATAGCTCCGGCCTAAATTGCCCATATAAGGTTAAGTACCTCTGCATCCCAAGGCACTATCCCAATTACAACCATTAACTAACATCCCCCCTCCCTAGTCAGGAATGGCAGAATCCAATCAAGCAAATACCCATTGACTGCTACAGCTTTTTAAATTGACATTTGGTTGATGCAGGTTCTGACAGTAACTTTGGGGACTGAGCATAACTACTGAATGAATGGTTGTTAAGCGATGACTACCTGTACAAAGAATTTGAGATGATGGAACAGGTCTGGGCAAGGAAGAGGAGTTTGGATATAAATGCAAGGAACAGAAGAGAAGAAAAAGTGAAACAGAAACTGAGTACAATGCTTTCTGCGGTCCTGATAATTTGCAAAGAAGTAGGCTGACCTGATTTCCAAAAATAAAAACTTGGATATACGAACATTAAAAATGCATACATGTATACAAATCTACAAGTCAATTTCCCTAGTCACAGGCAAAAATTACCA
The DNA here is from genome assembly GCA_030867105.1 of Liasis olivaceus. Lineage (NCBI taxonomy): Eukaryota > Metazoa > Chordata > Lepidosauria > Squamata > Pythonidae > Liasis > Liasis olivaceus. The sequence continues at coordinate 134,492,415 of CM061349.1, read as the reverse complement.
GAAAAAAAAGGACACAAAGATGTTTAGAAGAGCTTCTCTGGAATGAAGCAACTTTAAGTAGTTCCAAACATTCCTGTTCCCTGTTGTGCTTTTACACACTGTGAAAAATTATTTTCAGGCCAAATTAATTTAATAAATGACTAACAATCAATTGACCACTCTCTCCATCATAAGGCTATCGGACCCGATCTGCAAAAATCCATTAGTTGTCAACAAAGAGATACAGAAAACACTAACTTTGCTTCTTATTCTGGATTTCTGCAGACTAGTACTAATCAAGCAGCCAGTAAAATAGATAATGGAATAGCTTCATTCCCATGTTCCCTTCCACCATAAGGTACCCCAAGACTTGATGAGTAATGGAAAGACATCATTTCTTTGGCTACTTGTTCCCATACTGCTCTGCCTGCTCTACCTTGAGCCCTCCCATTAGTTCGAGGATGCCTTCCCCAAAATCAGGACTGTCCCTGTAAAACTGGAATTTAATCTTGGAAATAAGTTTCAGGCACTGATAGTGTCTTCTGTTGACTAAAACCTAGTCATGGCAGCAGGTTATTGGGAATATTTTAATGACATTCCCAATGAAATCCATTGTGTGGGTAAAACAGGAAGGAACATAAAATGCAAACGCGAAGCACCATGAGAACGGGGCTCCTGCTGTTCTCCAAATAGGGCGCCTGTACTCATGCGACCTGGGGAAGACCAGATGGTTTCCGAAGGATTGCAAGAACGGGGTGGGCAATTGGGAGAAAGGATAACACAAGCAGCTTGGAAAACGACACACCGATCACCTGCACGGAAGATCCCTCCCATGGAGAAGAGGAGAGCCACCAGACGACCCAGCATACTTGTAATGTAGAAGAGTCCGGCTCTGCGATCTCCCTCCTTGTGCATCGCCTGCAGCTCCCAACACAGCCCCGACCCTTCCGCTTCTGAGAGACAGCAGCGGCAGCCAATCAGGCGGGTGGGCCAGATAAATGACCCTGGCAGGCCGTATCCGGCCTGCGGGCCGTAGTTTGAGAACCCCTGGCTTAGACAATTTCTCTGGTATCATATACCAACAGTACATAATTTTTAAAAGGCTTTCTTTTAAATTGCAAACAATGTGAATTTCAGACCTTTTAACCACATTCTCTCCCGTTGATCCATATAACCAACATTCTTGGCCCATTTTACCATACATTCTTTAACTTGCTCTTCCTCCGTTTCAAATCTCAACAAAAGTTTATACATTTTAGCAATCATATGTTCATCATTTGTACATAATTCGTTTTTAAATTCTGTTTTATCACATTCTGTTCTTGGTACTTTTTTATCTATATTAAGTCTTTCTTTTTATTGTGCATATGAAAACCATTGAAAACTAAATCCCTCTGCAGTCAATTGTTCTCCTGATTTCATCTTAAGCTCCCCATTTTCCTGTGTTAGCAAGTCTTGATATGTTAACCGTTTATCTTTGCCTGCTGTTTCTTTTCTATAAAATGCTTCTTGAGCTGAGGCCAACAAAGGTATTTTCAGGCATAGCCTGGGTTTATATCTATTCCATATTCATAGTATGGCATTCCTAATATAATGATTTTGAAAAATCTACATTTACTTTGATTTTATCATACCATAAGTAACCATACCACCCAAACTCCAGATCATGACCATCTAAATCTAAAATTCTCTTATTTCTTAACAGCAGCCACTCCTTCATCCAAACCAAACAACAGGCAGCAAAATACAATTTAAAATCAGGCAATCCCAGTCCGACTCTTTCCTTTGCATCTTGGAGGATCTTATATTTAACCCTTGGTTTTTCACCCTGCCATATAAATCTGGGTATGTCTTTTTGCCACTGTTTAAATGGTATATCAGCTTCAAAAACAGGTATTATCTGAAATAAAAATAACATTCGTTTTTACCACAGAAATTCTTCCCAATAATGACAATTGTAATTTTCCCCATCTTAAAAAAAACTTAATTTCATTCCATATTTTAACATGATTATTTTGAAATAACATGCAATTCATGTTAGTTAAAATGTTATCCAAATGTTTCACTTTTTTCTCAATCTGAAGATTTTTTTTTCACCTTAACACACTCATGCACATCCCATCATTGTGAGATGCGGCATATTACTCCTGTGTCTTTTCTCGCATTGCTGTGGGTCTAGAGTTTTGGCCAACACTTCTAATAGAATACGTAGCTACAGCTGTTCAATCGTTCCTATTCCACTTCTTTCATTCCTTCCCGGTATCATTTTCAAAGTTCCTCACTGTCAAAATGTGGACAGTAATTTTATTGAGGCTAGTATAGAACTATTAGATTTGAGCTGCTAAAACCCAAATAACTACTAGATGGTAGCAGAGAGGTAAAAATAAGACCAATTCTTTGCCACTGTCTAGTGATGTCTGCACTGTTGCAACCCTGATATGGTAATTGTAGATGAGTGCCTTTGATGCTGCTATTGCCACATTTTATGCCTCATACATTGTGATTTAATCACAGACCCTTCTCACAGAAATCAATAGAATGTAAAAGAACTTCCATATCCCATCATGCTTCAGTCCTTGTTATACAATCACATATGAAAGACCTTAATATATAGACTCATCCTGGTTCATGATGGCTGATTTCTATCGGATTTTCAACTCAGCTTTTGAAATAGCCAACCATTGCAGAATGCTTTTTCACAGCATAGTAACCATTGCGGTGTAGGACTGTGGTTGCAATGCATGAGGAAATATAATATAGATATCACCCTTCAGTTTGCAGTTACATGGTGAAATTGAAAAAAGATGGATGGCACACAGTAAAGCCATTACACACCTGAATTTTTATCAGCTCCCATGCCAAGCTCAGGAATATAAATCAGATCCCTGGTATACCTTACTATTGTTTAATTGCACTCAATGTGCATAAAACATCATCTTCTTTTTGAGTGCTTTATCATTGTCTTCAATGAGCATTTGTAAAATCTGTCAACAATCTATAAATTCATAAAAATGAGTGGAGAGATGATAACAATTCAATACAGTAACCCTAATACTTTAATAGCTTGTAAGTGTAGATGAATACGAAGAATAGCTTATAAGTGCCGAAGAAGAAGAAGACCTCATAGCACAATATCAGAAGGTGAAAAATTACATCAGTAGTTCAAGAAGAGCTTTTGGAACTAATGTGTAGGACTAGCATATTATGCTGGCCAGCTATGCTTCATGTAACTTTAAACATTATTAATGCAGGCTAAATCAGGTAGTAAATATTCATAAGGCTAAATCTCCAAATCATGAGACATATTAATTTAAATTAAGAAATAATATTAGCAGATGTAAAAACACAATATCTCAAGATAGCAAAAAAGAATTTGTGGCTTTGAACTAGGATACCTCTGTTCTTACTAAAATAAGATGTTAAGAAATGAGTATCTGGTACATAGGGAAATCACATTATAGATTAATTCTTGCTTGTTTTACTTCTGTTTTACTCATAACGTTCTCCATCATTTCTACCATAGCACAGGAAGTTATAGCTGGATGGACAGACAGATAGTCAGATATTAGATCAACTTTGATTGGGCATCAATCATTATGAGATATTCAGAAGAAAAAACTGAGTTACTTAGAAGTGGATGCACTATTGAATTCAAACTGCCCTTATTCTCTTGCATGCCATTTTCCCCCCCAGTAGGCTCAAAAGCTTTCCACTTCTAGATAAGGAGCAGTAGCAAGGTTTGGGGAGCAGGGTAAAAGCAATTTCTATGACACTTGCAGCAGAAACAGCCTTCTATGTGAAATCCAGTGGGCTCTTGTTCAGTGTAGTTTTGTCCTTACAATATTATCACACACATATGCGTACCCACCTTGATGGCAAGGTCCTTGCTTTCTGAATCATCTAATCTGTACATTTTATCTTTGTTAAGGGATAAGTGATCAAGGACATGTATTCCTTGCTTGGCTGGAATTGGAAGGCCACCAGGATGTTTGACTGTCAGACACATTCATGTGTAAAACAGTGACTGAACTGAGCACATTTTCTTTTTAACCAAACTAGCTTTTCAGACCACAATGAGCCCCAGAAAGGGTGCTGCATGCTTGAAGGTTAGCTTATAGTAGTACCGAATGCTGTAACTGCATCTGCTCTTGACTAGCTAGAAATCATGTTTAATAACAAGAAAATCTACTTCGGCCAAATCCCTGTTGGGAGGGCTTTACCATGAACAAAAGAGCTCCGTGAGTCGTGATTTCCATAACAGATGCAGGATCTGATGCATGACAGCTCAACAGAGTTTCCCTCTTCCATTATTGCCCTGCGTATCCATCTGCAAGAAATAGCTCGTTTTGTTAATTGTTCCTTGTGTCCCATGCTTTGTTCAGACAATATGTTTCTGCACTGCTTAGAGCATGGCAAAGGCCTAGCTCCCTTTATCAGTAAAGCTCAAAGCACAGTATCTTAAATGGGGATAGGAACAAAACTTCACATTCATCCAACCATCTACTCAATTCTTTCTTTTTCTCTTTGTCTCTATTGGCCTCATGTTTAAAGAAATATTAAGTCTTTTCTCCATTAGCACCTTTGTAATCTATGATATTAATCAAGCCGAGCTTGTGAAATCCAAACTAATGACACCACAAGAACAGGATCTGAGCATGGGGCTGAGGAAAAAGAACACATTGCCAGAGTCCAGATCTAGGGGTGAGGGGAGGGAAGATGTTCCATCACTCAAAAAAAAAAAAAACCCAAGAACAAACAAACAAAAAATATGAGGCTCCTTTTTTTTTTTTTTACCATGTTGGGAATATTTATAGCAACTGTTTCCTGTATTTATGTACCTATTGCCCATCTCAGATAGCAGCAAATAAAACATATGGCATTCTAAACAAAGAACTGCTAGCTTGCTCTAAAACAAAGAGAGGGTGTTTGTGCATTTCAGTTTGGAATTGAGGTTTGATGGGTAGAGAACTCGTTCCCATAACATGCTTTTCAGAAGAACTATTCTCAAGATCCTTGTATCTAGGCAGGAAGAAAGGACAGATGGAGGTGGGACAAAACACCATATCAGGAGGAGTGACCTGAAACACAATGGAAACCAGTGCTGTTACTTTACAGGCCTAAAATAAACGTGAGCAAAATTTTAATGCTCACATGTCCTTCTCTCGTTCCTCCCACATCCATGCATTTCCTGCAACCAGCAGGAAACGTTACGAATAGCAATAGGGCAGGCTTAAAATGGATTTTTAAAGTTGCTGAAAAGACAGATCCCAAAATATATGGTGACTATACTTCCTTCCGAGTTCTACATTTATAAAGGAAACCAAGCCATGTTTAGAAGAATCAGTTCCAAAGCACAACAGGATAGTTCATTTCACTTCTTCATAACATTATGAATGACAAAAACCATGTTAGCTTATTCTAAAAGAAGTTGAGTAGTCATCCAAACGTCACAGCATCCCAAATTATATTTATTGTGTTTCTGGTAGAGTTGAAAATCTTAATAAGGAATTTATGCTTTAGCTTTTATTCACCATGGCAACAGATCACAGGCAGAATATGTCATCGTTTCAAGGTTGACTAAGGAAAAGAAGACATGATTTATCAGAAGGATAGTAAGAACAGATGTGTGCAAATTAACGGCATAGCAGGCTATGGATCTCCATGGACAAAAAGGAATTCTTGGGAGACACTGCATTAGTGCCTTTGACAGAATTAGGGTACAGGGTGGCAACCCTCTGCCCAAAAGCTGCATGTGCCCAGCCCCATTTCTTTGGACCCATAAATTACAGATTTTTAACAGCATCAGTTTTGGTAGGCATTTTCTGTGGGAGTTGGTGAGAGGGGTAAAATAGATACATTAAGTCTCTACAAGGCTTAATGAATCTATTTTGCATTAAAAGACACATCCCCAAAAAATACCACCCAAAAGGCTGAAATCTTGGCCCCTTATTCCCTGATGAGATCATCTCTAACCTCATGTTTCCTAGAGGTTAACAGGCTGCCCCTCAGAGTAAATCTTGCCTACCCTGTTTTAGGGGGTCCAGCTACAGTTCAGTCCATCTTTTGTACCTTTGACAATTCTATCATGTGCTTTCTTAATCTTCCCTTTCACAGGCAGTGCATGTTCAGCCCCATCAGCCATCGTTATAGGACTTGGTTTTCAAACCTCTGATCATTCTGGATACCGTCCTCTGGACAGGCATCTGTTTGTCAATATTTTTTTAATATTTGCCACCAAGAACTCAACACAATACTTCAAATGTAGTTTAACCTATAAAAAGATAGAGTAAAAATCTTACTTCTGATTCTCTCCATACTGTTTGCCTGCTTGTTTATTTATTGCTTTTAAAATAACAGAAGAAGAAAAAATTGGAACCAAACACAAAAAATACACACATTGTCAAAGAAAAATATATAACAAGGGCTTAAAAAAGAAATAAGTGAAAAGAATACAACAGAAAAAGAGATATATAAAATATAATATGTCGTTACAATAAACAGTTACAATTCTATATATAATTTTCCAATACAAACCTTATGCAAGTATATATATTTTCTAATACATTTATATAACCATCATGTTTTTCTTTTTCTCTAGCCTACTGTGTTTTGCATAAATGAGTCCCATATTTCACTGTACTTATCCATACAAAGTCTACATTTATAGGCAATCCACTCATAGGTGGCAAGTGTAATCAGGTCTCGAGTGAATGGGGCCATACATTTATCTTTCCAATTTTGCAATATCAGTCTTTTAACCACAGTAAGGGCAGAAGAATCCATTTACATTGTCCAACTGTCAAATTCCATGTACTAGGTATGTAATTCAAAAGAATATTATCCTCTGAGAGTTTTAGTTTTTGTCGCACAGTCACATTTATACGGTCCACTACTTTCTCCCAAAACTTAGTAAATATAGGACATTGTAAAAACATGCGTTTTAAAGAAGCATTGTCCTTATTACATCTCCAGCAAGATGCTGTCTTAGACAATCCTTTTCTATATAAACATAATGGAGTCCTATAAATTCTAAATATTATTTTTTGTGTATAAGTCATAGTTTAAAGTCCATTGACACTCTTGCTATAGAAATTAAGACACTCTCCCATTGCCTAGGCAATATAGGAACCTCTAATTCTTTATTACACTCATATCTTAGCATCTGCATATCAAATTGATTTACTGATAGCAAATATCTGAAAAAGTAACAGTACTTTTTTTAGTTTTAAAGGATTTAAGAAGTTGTTCTAGTATCTCAGGTGTCTCAGAAGCTGAAAATGCTGCTGGTCCAAACAATGTTGTTAATAAATGTTGTAGGTGTAAATATTGCCATTGGTTACATTTGATATATGATATTTATCTCTTAACACAATTCATCTTCATCATTTATCAATTGGTTCAAAGTCAATATCCCTGCTTCCATCAAATTTTTCCATATTGCCATTTTTTCCCCAATTTTTAATGTTGGGTTTCCCCATAAAGTCAATTTAGCATGGGAAAAAGGATTGAATCCTTTTTTATTAGACATTCCATTTCATAGCTTTCGAACTGACATAATTGTTTCCAGAGATACTAGAGTTCTATTGTATTTAGATCCTAATGCTGTCCATTCAACCAAAGGTGCTATAGATGTATATTTCAATGTTGCCCAAATCGGAAAATTAACACCACTTGCTGGCTTCCAGTATTTAATACTTGGCAATAGGTAAGCTAGATGATATAGTTCCAGATTCAGAAAACCAAATCTTCCTTCATTAATGGGTAATTGCATTTTCTGTAAAGAAATTCTCAGATGCAAAGAACCCCATAAAAATTTTCTAAACAAAGAATTTATTTTCTGAAAATATTTTCCAGATATTTCAACAGGAATCCCTCTCAGAATATAAATTAATCTGGGAATAATAATCATTTTGAGAGCATTCACCTTTCCTTATTCTCTCCATACTGTAATAATGTCAGTGAAGCCTAGATTGCACGAGCTTTTTGCCTGCTCTTCTGAGACAGCTTTAGCCCATCATCTTGGCCAGGGGCAACTCCAAGAGATCTGAATAGGTGTGGTTTTGATGGCAAGCAGTAATGACTCTCTTTTCCTTTAATAAGATGGCTCTTCTGACTCCAACTAGGAGTCTACCTTAGGGGACTAAGCAAGACAGCGGGAAGGGAGGGATATCTTCAGCTTCAGTTGGCATGTTTGGATCTCATGTTTGGATAGGGTGCATGTTGTTCTGTTTCTCTAACTGGGTTTATAAAAAATCAGAGAGCCAAACAAGCAAATTTCTCTTAAAGAGGAAGAATGAATGACAATTAGTGAAACAAATTATCCCAATTTTAAAAACATTACCTAGATTTTCCATTATAAGATGGCAACCCCGCTGAATAAAATATTTAATATTATGTCACTGTCTTTTGTGTTAGAGCGTTCTAATTACATGAATAATTGAAGATTGTCAAAAGAATCCCAGGATATAAGAACAGTTTTCATTATGTATTCCCAAGGAAAACAAAAAGGATATTGAAGTGCCATGATAAATCAAAAGCCAGTTAAACTTTAGGCTTATCAAACCCACAGAAAGCTTCTATCCTTAATTACTCTAAGAAGAGAAAACAGGCGCAGTAGTATGAATGTTCAGGCATTAGTGTCAGTCTGTCCTGTGTTTTATTCTGTAAAATGCTATGCTGGTGTCCCTAAGGGCAGTAAGACATGAAACAATTCACATTCCATGTAATTATTGCAAATGCTTCCTGAGTTTTCAATTTTTTAATTGTTTATGCAAAATGTTGAGAAAAAAATGATAGCAGAGTTCAAGAATGCAACATGGTAATTTTTAAAATAACAACAGAGAAATGTATTGTCATTTGTAATAGAAAGGTAAATGATGTGGTCGATCTGAGATGATTCATTAACTGACAGACATACACTATGCTACCACGTGAACCAGTCGTTGGTATCCTAACTGAAATGGGCAGAAAGATTTCCATAAAAACAGAACAGCTCATGTGTTTTCAGTGCTTGCGTTCTGAAGCTCAACTAAAAAGTGACATATACTCCATAGAGTGTGGAAAATGGTTTCTATTTGAATACACACAGTTGCATTTGTAAGGCATTTGGATTCAAGACAGAGAATGCATGTTCAGACCACTTTGAACACATTTAAAACCTTATACTAAAGATGGGGATCTGTACTCTTCCAGAAGCTGTTTGATTATAGCACCCATTGATCTTGACCACTGGCAATGCTGGCTGGAGTTTATGGACACTGGAATAGTTGGCTTGGTTTCCCACCTGATCTGTGTGTGTGTGTGTGTGTATGTATGTGGGGAAATGGGGCCATAATGACTAGATTGAACCCTGGCACTACATTTCCTAACTAGTCTCTTCCCTAGTATCTGCACACAGTGTGAACATTTACAGGAATTCGGTTGTATATATAATGATTTCCCCTTCAGATAATTCACACTGTTCAGTAAAAACCTGGATATTACAGATCTGCATTTAGTAGATTTCGGATGTAAGGGCCACAATTTTGGTCTGGATAGATATCATACTGAAATGAAGGATATAGTCTCCAAAGCAGTCTGGCCAATGTAATTTATATCATTGGCATACATTTATTTTGTGTTATGCAAATGAAATACATGTATGCAAATGTGGTAAATTTGGGGAACATACCTTTCTCCCAGTTGATCCATAAAAGTGAGGTTTTACATTTGGGGTAGGAGATGGTTGATCCAGAGGAGTGAAGTTAGCAGGAATAGCTCTGTTTCTTCCTACACATTCACAGACATTGTAGCATAATTCATCTTGCAGCAGTATGTGACCCACATTATGTTGTGTAATCTAAGGCTGAAAGATTTGTTAGCACAAAAGAGAGCACATCTGAACTGGGAATCTCCTGCTTTATACATCAGTCTTCTAAAGAAAAACAAGGTACATATATAATTTAAGACAAAACAATTTTGCCCCAAATTGCATAACTTGGTACTACATTTAGTCTGTCACCTTTACTACGAAAAGAAGAATTGAAATTGATTTTACTCATGCATAAAATGATATGGAAACTGGGTTATATTTCTGTTAGCATTTTATTAATATATGGAAGGGGGTCAGGAACATAAACCTGTTCCTACTCCATGCTACTCAGTGAACTGAGATGGGAGGTGAGTTTCAGGGATTTCAAAAGGGTGCTAGTGGTTGTTTAAGCCTGATGAGTCCATCTTGGGCTCTTCCTCAGAGAAGGAGGTAGAGCAGGAAATGAAAGCAAGGATCTTAACTGTCAGCCTTGCAAGGTAGACAGAAAGCACACCCAGATGAACTAAATATACTTTATTGTAAAGTTACATTAACAGAATCTTGCAAGTCTGAAAGTACATTTCTCTTCCCATCTCCTTTACAGCCCAAGTAACTAAAGAGAGTCCCTTCTGAGACGTTTGCCATGCCCACATTCCTGTTGTGGGCTAAGCTGCCTTTTATCAGACCGTTCCCTTGGCTGTGGCTGTTCCTGCTGTTTCCCAAGGTCATTCCCACAAACCATTACACTGAGTTGCGTTTTTTGACCAAGGACTCTATTCAGCAGGCTCAGTCCCTGTGACACCTTTAGACTGAGCTCCAATTTTTGATCTTGACTCTCAGCCTCTAACTCCTACATAACACTACTGCAGCCAAGTGAAGGAATAGGGGGCTAAAGAGCAGAGAAGTTCCAGACTGCATGTCTGGGCTCCCCAGGAGAGAGAATCAGAGTCATAAGAAGCACCACCAACAAGAAACCTTTTAGGACACTATCGAAGGCTGAGATTTCATCCATACTGCATGCTGATCAGAAGTTTCAGCCATGAATTGGTTTATTGGATAATTCAACCTTCACGTGAATTAAGATCATGCTTCTAGAGTCATCTCTCTCCTATTGGATACATTATATTGTGGCATTGGATCTGTAGATGGGCTTCAATAGCTCTTTAGTTCTAGTATATCTGTAAGACTGATTTACTGGCACTTGACCATGGCTGAGTATCCTCTCTCCTGCTTCCTGTTTCCCTGAAGGACAGAATAAAGCCTTAAGGTGTGTATTTCTCTGTAATGTGTTAAAATGAAGAGCAGAAAAAACTGATCTAAAGGGTTCTGCAGGAGCTACAGGGACCATAAATAGAATGCTAGGTGGCCACATGTGTTTGCCTATTCCTGTTTTAAAACATAACTTGTCACCAAACTAACCACTATGCATGTAATCAAGTAACCATAGTAGTACATGATGCAGCAATTTCACTAGAATTGGGCATACTCCTAGCTAAACACAAATTGGACTTAGCTAGTTACAACATATTTCTTTGCAGCAGAAGTGTTACCTGGAAGTAACACATATGGATCCATTTTTGCTGTTTGTTTAGTAACACACATAAACACAGAGGAGACTGTATTATTTTTCCATGCAGAGAATTATAATACACAGTGATAGCTTTCAGCACGAACAAGTGCAGGAAAGGGTGTGTGTGCATGTGTGCGAGTGTGCATGTATATGTATATATTCTGTCCGTCATTTTTACAAAGCTGTTGGTCTTGAAAACAACTGTTCTTTCATACTTTCTGTGTAACCTCCCTTCCAAAATTGCAACCTTTCAACCTGTGCACAGAAGAAGAGGTGGTGACATGTGCACACAACAGATGGGGAACCCAAGGTAACAGAAACAATCAGGATTCTTTATGAAAAGCACTCTTACAGTACACCAGCTGTCTAATTGCAAGGTTGCACTACATCTGTTAAGTCCACCCAACTTGACAGAGAAATGAAAAGTCAAAGAAAAGCATTTAATGTTTCTCAGGCAAGTTCATACTGGAGATGGGTAAATAATTGCATTCATTTCCTTTTCAAAAGAAAACCAAAACCCTTAGCCAAACAAGCATGAAAGAAGAAAACTTATCCATAATTCAGATATTCCAATGGCCCAACCAAGGATTTAGAAACCATCCTTACTACTTTACTGCTCACTGGCGAGGAATGTTACACTGAGTTTAACAGTGATAATCTAGTTCTCTGATTGCCAGTTCTGAGCTTTTAGATTATATCAAGAGGATATAAACTTTCAATTTTTCATATGAATTCATTCCTTAAAATTCTGATGAGCATTTCTTAGATAGCTATTATGTTATACTAGACAACCTG